>OU862906.1:11020338-12316436 GCA_917880885.1 Limnephilus marmoratus | reverse complement strand
AGGTACTCGTTTGTACTAATATTCTATTAAAATATATTGCACACGGAAAGGCTTGGCCTTGGTGGGATTCATAGTTGTAACAAATATTCCTAAGGGGTCGTCCATTAATCACGTGATGTTTTTTTAGCAACTTTTTAACCCCCCCCTGGTGATATGTGGTGAGGTTTTAGATTAACCCCCCCCCCCCAAAATCACGTATATTTTTTTAGTTCAAAGTGTTCTGAAATTTTCAGAATATTTTCACGAAAAATAAATACACGTGATATCTCATATCTCATTTTACCCCCCCCCCCCCCTGGTGATATTTCGTGATTTTTTCCGAACCCCCCCCCCCCCCTTTCGAGCCTCACGTGATTAATGGACACCCCTAAGATATACAACAATAATTTTCCTCACATCCCAAATGTACCAAAAACATCTAGTGAGTATGAACTTTATAACGCAATGTGACAGGAATGACACAAACTTAAATTACTTCCTTATGCCAACACTACAAAATATTTTGAGCAACTAAAAACATATTGTCCAAAACAATGAACTTACCTGTAGCTACAAAATAAAATTACAAAAAATAAGCACTTGACAGATAGTAGAAATATTTTTTTTCTATTTTTTAAATGTTTCAAACGCGCCTAGTTGTTAATTTCACGGCAACTGAAGGACAACTGAATTTTTTAGCTACTAAAGTCATCTGTTTGTGAGAAAATGTACTTGCATTATGAAGAATGGTGTGTTTTTGTGCTATTACATTAATTTTAAATTAACTTTCATGATTATTTTAGATGTTGTGAGCATTGAAACGGTTTGTAACAGAACTGTCACATGATGCTATAAAGGGATATATTACAAAACTGTTGCTTTCACTATTACCAGTGGCGTAGCTGGGGGGAGGGGGGGGGGGTGCCACCCGCAGGGCTGGGCAGTATTTGAATTACTTGTATTTGAAATACAAATACGTATTTTGTATTTGTATTTCAATTACAATTAAAAATTAAAAATGTATTTTGTAATTGGTATTTCAATTACCTGATGTTGAAGTATTTTGTAATTTGTATTTCAAATACTCATGGCTTCAAAATACATTTTCAAATACATTTAGCCATCTTAATAATGATAATGAAAAATAAACTGACATATATAATACATAGACTAAAAACGCTAGAATCCAGATCAATATATTATGTTAATATTTAGAGATGGCAACATTGTAGGTACGTTAAGCAAGTATCTTGTCAATTGTTGTTTTTATCGTTTCGCGGTATTTATTCACGAAGATGTGAGTTAATTGATAATTTATAATGGATGATCAAATTCCGTCATTGCTTTGTATTGTACATTTTTGTGTCATAGAATTTGATCAAGCACTATAGGAATAATTTTACTGAATACTAGATTATTTTTAAGTTAATTACAGTAGAGCGGACTTGAAGTGAAATAACACAAAACTGCCCTATACAAATGTTATGTTATTATCGAACGTTATGAATACCGTAGTGTCTGCGTGGTTGAATTTCAGAACCCGATTTCGATTGCATGTCCGACGCCACGCCTTACACGCCGCGCCACAAATAAAATCCGTGTTTGTGGATTTTCAGACAAAGCTACCGTTGTAATTCGGTTTCTAATTCAAGAATTCGTCACAAGATGTCGCCACTTTCGTCAGCAATATGCATAGGGACGTGTCCTTTCTAGGTATAAGTTCTACGAATTTGGAAAATGGAGTATCTCCCGGATTTCGAAAGATTGACGGTAATACTCAGTTGTATCAAGCGGCTGTATATTACATATGACGTCATCGCCCGATCCGGTTACTTTGTTGCGGTGACTAGCCATCACTGGTTGACACGTTGACAGTGGATACGAGGAACGGGCTAATTTTGAAACCAGTTTCTATTGGATTTAGCAAAAGCCGACCGCAGGGCCTAGCAGTAAAAACCTGCGGAGCGGGATTTACAATACGATTTAGCAATACGATTGGTCAGTTTTTGCACGTCTCTGTTTCACTCTGCTCAGCTTGGCGTCTACGGAAACGCACCTTTAAATAAGGGCACTTACGACAATTTATTGCAACCAAAGGTTCTACCTTAACCAAATGTATTTTGTATTTCGTATTTTAAATACATGCGTAAAAGTATTTTGTAATTTGTATTTTAAATACAGCAAAGCGTGTATTTTGCCCAGCCCTGGCCACCCGGTGGGGGTGACACCCGACTGAATGTCACCCCCATTCCCAGAAATTGTCTAGCCACGCCCCCTCCCCCAGGACGGATCAATTTACATTTGACTAGGTAGTAATGTTTTTATTTTTTAATTTCGAAATTTGGGTTTTGAATTTCTCAAAGTCAAAACCCAACTTTAACGGGGGGGGGGGGTGACACTACGTTATCCGCCCCGGGTGCCACCCATGCTAGCTACGCCACTGATTGTAACCCCCCCCCCCCCCCTCTGAATCCTGAACAAAGGTAAAATTTATTTTTTTAAAGAAAGACAAACATTCCCGGGCTACGAATAACCCAACAATGTTTGAAAATCTCCTACTACCACCACAGAAAGCCGAAAATGTTGCTTGTGTTGTGATGGAGGACTTAGCCAGCCGAGGAATCGAACACGCGACGCTTGGGTGGGATCCAAGCGCTATGCCCACTCAACCACTGACAGGTCATTATTATACTTATAAAGTTGTGTGTTGATGGTGTTCAAACCTTTTTTCTCAATTATCCCACATTACGGGAAAGGGAAAGGTGAATGTATATATTAATTTTATTTAAATGTGCAAATTTCAGAATTATATGGAAGATTTGAGTCGAGTTCAGACATAAGACCTTGAGGTGATTTTTCACAAAAACGGCGCTCTGCAAATTATCCAATTATTATTAGAAGAGATGAGATGTTGAATAGAGGGGAGGCAATTTTAGATAGCGCTTGATAGGAGAGAGGATATTTATTTAGAGAGAAAGGTGTTCAAACTTGCAATTTTAAGAATTTTCGGAGGGTCCTAAACTCATATAAAAAGTAACTTATAAAAAAAAGCAAAATATAGGGACATGCCAATTGTCGATATCTGTGTATTTTACAAAAATATATTTGCATTAGAGTTAAAATTCATAAAGTAAAGGGGGAATACGTTTATTTGAACAAAACGCCGTCCGCGTTTCCCATCAAATAACGTCTTCTGTGAAATGTAGCTGTTCTGATTGCTGCATTTATTTACTTTTTAACGAATTGATAAAACGGCACTTATTTATTAAGAGTTAGTCATCAATTCTGATCCAGAATAAACTGGTTGTTTTTTTTTATAAACACGATAACGTGATAAAATAGTTGTGGTTGTCGGTCTGCTCCATCGTTGATATCTGCCTGCCTTACCGCAGACAACTAATGTAAATAATATGTGGGCAGCACTTTTAGTTTCATACGAATTTTTGAATTAACTGAAATGTATATTTTTTTAATAGCTGTTATCAAAATGACATTTTCTGGTTTATCTGTCTCCAGTGAATCGAGTGAGTGAGTGACTCAGTCACTGAAGCAACTCGGTGGCAATTCAGTGACCAGTTACTCGTCGTTCGTACTACCTACTGCGCCGTTGCGGTGATTAAACACCACCCAAACAATAACACTGTATTATCATTATGTACATTCCGTGCCTTTGAATCATAACAACAAAAGCTTCATTTAGCACGTACTTTGGTGTGCGTGTTGTACGTTACTCACAGACACTAAATAATATATTGACATGTAGCAAACACTTTGTGGGAATACATAATTATAATAAACACAATTAAATAACTTTGTTTCAATTCCACTTTATTATTTTTTAATCCGACCGGTTTCGGTTCGTACTGAACCTTCCTCAGGAGTGAATATATTTTTATTCACCCCTGAGGAAGGTTCAGTACGAACCGAAACCGGTCGGATAAAAATAATAAAGTGGAATTGAAACAAAGTTATTTAATTGTGTTTATTATACTAAATAATATTCTTATATTTTTTAGTTTTTTTTCAAGTTCCAACTGATCCCAAACGGCTGGAGCCAGTGAGACTATGATTTCCTCAATTGGGATATATTGTGAGGCTGAAGGTAGTGGATGAAAGGAAATGGAGAAGATGAAGGTAGGGATGTACCTACCTCGCTATTCACCAAACATTTACTGGCGCCCGCCGGATTCGAGCTCGTGCCCTCTCGATTCGTAACCAAGGATCATAACCACTCAACCACGGAGGCCGTCTTTGTGTTAATTTATGATTATCAGGCAAACATTCGACATTTTTTTAAAACTGTTGAATGTATATTTCAAAGATCTGTAGCTTAGGAATGACGTGGAGATCCGAAAATAGTTTCGTTTACCGACAAATTCTAGACAAAATGGACTGTGTAAAAATGCCCATAACGCAGAGCTCAACGCCCGATAGTTTTAGTTGTTTCAGAACAAACAAATGTTTTCTGCTTTTTGGTCGAGGTACGAGTACCTTGTTTCTGTTGTGTCACAATAGTATGACAAGCTAACAAGCGTTAAAATAGAAGGGACTAATAATGACACTTGATTCAATTTAAATGTCTGGTAACGAGTCATATAGCGCGTACAGCGTACATGCTGTGTGAACTGTGAGCCCAAGCAAGCCCAAATGTATTTGAATTATTTGTGTCAATTGATTTTAATTGGTCCAGAGTCCAGAGGAAGTGGAGTGATACTCGTAGCAGTCGTAGCTCGCAGCACTCTGGGACGACTCCAGATACTAATATCTACAGCCTGTATGTCGGACGAATATCTACAGCTCATATGTTGAACTAATATCTACGAACTTCAGAGTGTTGACTAATATCTACAGAGCTAAGGTCAGACGAATATCTATGACGGTCCCAGTGTTGACTAATATCTACAGAGCGTAGGTTGGACTAATCAGCTAAATGTGTCCAATAGTCCGATATTAGGGATTTTTGCATACATACTTACATAAATTAAGTTTTTTTACTGCATACGCAATACATAATTGCAAATCCAACCTCTGCCAGTGCTGTAGATATTCGTCAACACTTTGGTTCTCATAGATATTAGTCAGCAGTTTGAGCTGTAGATATTCGTCAACACTTTGGTTCTCATAGATATTAGTCAACAGTTTGATCTGTAGATATTCGTCAACACTTTGGTTCTCATAGATATTAGTTCGATTTTTTCAGTTTTTGGAATTCCTGTAGATATTAGTAGACACATCCCTCTGGGACTGGCGTTCAATTAGCGAGAGCTCGAGAGTTGTTATTTTACTATCACCCCCAGACGCATTATGCTAAATACGGTACTAAATACACATTCTTCCACTTAGGTATTCTTTTACATAACAAAGTACTTAAAAGGTGATCTGTTAACATTCTTATCTCTCTACAGATAGTTAGTTATACAGTTATTCTGTTAGCAGATTTGTGTTAGTACGTTTTGAGTATTTGCTTTCTACGATTCGACATAACTATTTAAAATTAATGTCAACTTATCAGTAACTTCTATTATTATTTGAAAGTTGTATCTATTAGCTTTTATAATAAACCATTATTTGAAATAAGTGCGTTTGTCTAATCCGGCTGGTGATAAGATTGGTTTTTTTAAAGAACCACCATATTATTTATTCTTATCCAACTTTTTTATCTGTACTAAGAAATGAAGCATGACGCACGTTTAAGTGGAAACTATTGTTACCGACAAATTCCAATTATATTTGCAGAAGCTAATTTTTTTTAACGATAAGGGTCCTCCGATAAACCTGATTCTATTGCTCGTAATAACTGAGAGAGGAAAATTTACTTTCGAGACCAGTTATAAAAAACCGTTTGTAGAATACCACGTTGGTTCTTAACGTAAAAAATACAAAAAATAAAACAACAGGAAACTATCTCTTTTTTAGTCAAACTTGATTATGATTATGAATGGAGGAAAGCGCAAATAATGCACTGATTATACGTCTCGTATATTTATGTACTTTAAACGAGGATAAAGACGATTATTAACAAAAATATCTTGTTTCTAACAGTTTCTTTTTAACGTAACGTGATTTTCCTCGGAAGATAATTTAATTAAGTTTTGTTCATAATTATTAATTTACGACAATTTACCGATAATATATAATTATTGTTGTACTGGAAAGTTAGAAAACGGATGAAAAGTCAAACAACGATGTTTTATATCTGTAATGTAAATATCACTGTTATCATGTTCGATAATAATTTATTATTGGAAGTCAGTATTGATTATAAATAATAGTGCATCAGTGCCAATAATGACATTCCTAGAATTGGTGAATATAATATAGGTTAATGGTTCACGATAGGATCTTTTTGTATAAGGACTGCATATTTTCTGATATATATTTGATTAGACCACTCTAAAAATGGTTGATACATTGCCACAACATTTATTTAAAATTTGTTAATCTTTAATACCATGTGGGCAATCGATTTATTATTATTTCATTTGCAATACGTTTCTCAGAATTTTACTAATTATTTGGTCGTAAGATGATTGATTCGCCGTTGGGAATCTAATTTAACGAATGTTATGTTTAATCATTGAAAAAGAAGATAATAATATGTTCTCAATAAAAAATAAAACCGAAAAAGACAGAAAATTAAAAGGTAGGTAATGGTCACAACTGAGAATTCTTCAATGATTCTATCAGGAATATCTTCCATCCAAGGGCGGATTTAGGGGGAGGGGGGGGGGGGGGGTATTTTTGTGTACTGTGGAAATTTCATCACAGTACATACATAAAGGCTAAAACTCTCTTTATTAAACATTTAATTTTTCGATTGTTTTGACACTTTCAGAAACCTTCCTATACATACTTGTACTTGATTTTTTTGCCCGTCCACCCCTTGTGCCCGCCCAAAAAAAAATCCTAACAGTAATTGTTGATTTTTTTGCCCTTCCACCCCTTGTGCCCCCCCCCCCCCCCAGAAAAAAATCCTAATGGTAATTGTTAATTTTGTGCCCTCCCAGAAAAAATCCTGGATCCGCCCTTGCTTCCATCGTTAGTGCAACACTTCTTTCATGGCGTTATATATTACTGTCATTTTATGTACGTTATCAAATTCAGCAGAATAATTGTTCGTATTAGATATCTGAAATGTAAACATTTCTGAAAATAAATGACGATTTCATTCTCATGTATTTCTTGTTTTAATGACTGGCTATTATTATTTCTATCCTTATCGCGTAAATTAGTCACATTGTTGAACGTGATTCTAACACATTCATGTTCCAAATATATAGCACGTAAGTACTATTCTACAAAAATGTTAATTGGTTACTGCATAATATCTTCAGAGATTAAATATAATGTCGACGCGCTTACTAAAATAGATTATCTACAAATTCCTTACTTTATTTTATTTGAAAGAACAACAGTTAACAATTAATAACTGAGCATAATAGTAATTGAGTCACAATAGTTGGACCATTTACAGGTTTCCACGTAGGTATTTTATACAATTGTAGTGATTCCAGATATACTAATGAAAAATTACATTTCAAGAATCAAGTTAGGGAACGTACCCATACTACGTGACCAACTTTTTGCAATTTTAACCCCCCCCCCCGGTAACCAAAAACCTAAGCCCGCCGCCGCTCATTTGTACCAAGCGTGACATTTTGAAGACCCCCCCATAAACGTGTCACGTAGTAGGGGTACGTTCCCTTATTTAAATGGGAATAGGGAAGGGGTAGGATAGGAGGGGATCGGTTAAGTTGAGGTATGGTAAGGGGCCATCCACAAATTACGTCACACCTAAGGGGGGGAGGGGGGAGAGGAGTAGAGAAGTAGAGAAGTAGAGAAGTGTGACAGGGGATATGGGGGGGGGGGGGCGTCATCAGCTCTGTGTGACGTCACATGTAAAAATCTAAATGAGTAAACGCAAAACATAAATGTAAACAAAAAGCTTACATTTTGTTTAATAAAAAATAAAAAATTAACTACTGTTTTGATTATTTTTAGATGTAACTTAACGGAAACCCTTGTCTGTCCATAGAGATACAGAGGCGCTATGCCTAACAAACATTTTCGAGATTCGTATTGCGGAGGTTTCTCGGAGGTTTACGGGAGGGGTAGTTCGACAGTTTCCGCCTTCTTCCGAACGGAATTATGTGGTCCGAAGGGCACGAAAGCAATGCAAAGCAGGGGTTCGCAGACTTTTCAAGTAGAGGGCCGCATACAACGAAATCAAAGTTCATCAATTATATTATTCAACCTCCTTATTTTTTACAGTTGCAATACCTATTTTTGGTAAACTTTTGAAATCACTGGTCACGCAATACAAATATTTTTTAGAAAAATCTTTAGATTCACCTTAACTACTTTAAAATACAACTTTTTGCATTCGGGGCGATGAAAAATACTGCATTCAAAATTTCAATTACGAGTAAGACATTGCGCCATTCGCGGCCGCGAGTTCTGGAACGTTGAACTTAGCTCTGAAGCCGGGTATTGAACCATTCAAGGAACTTACAATAGACTCCACACCGAGCGCGGGCCGCCATGTAAGGGAACGTACCCATACTACGTGACACGTTTAGGGGGGGGGGGGTCTTCAAAATGTCACGCTCCATACAAATGAGCAGCGGGTTGCTTAGGATTTTGTTCACCGGGGGGGGGGGGGGGGTTAAAAATTGCAAAAAGTTGGTCACGTAGTATGGGTACGTTCCCTAAGCAGTGGCGTAGCTAGCATGGGTGGCACCCGGGGCGGAAAACGCGGTGTCACCCCCCCCCCCCCCCATTTTTTTTTTTTTTGAGAAATTCAAAACACAAATTTTGACTTCCTTAAATATAAAAAAAACATTTCTAGCTAGTCAAATATGTAAAAAAAAAATTGTTATCCTCAAAATTAAAAACACTAACCGAATAACAGCTTTTTCAACAATCGATAGGTGATAATTTCCTTCGCGGTTTCCCGTCAATCACAATGTACGAAAGAAATGAGAATGACACAGGGGAAAAGCGAGGAATATTTCACGGTAATCCCCAATAAATCAATAGTAAGAGCTAGGAACGAAAATAAAATAACAGAATTTTTGGGGAATGCTGACCGACCGAGCCATATAGCTACAAATAACAGAGTTCCGTGTGGAGTCTTCAATTGTTATAGGCTGCAAAAATCAGAAAAAAATCATTTGCTGTCATGAAAACATAATAACCAATACTTAGGTTAAAACCAGTTTTGTGTTCAGAGTGTAACGATAAAATTTCAATCGTAAAATAGTAAAGGGGGCGTTCAAGTATAACGTAACGCAATTTTTGAAAAATTTCGACCCTCTCTCCCCCCCATGCAACGCGCCGTAACATTTTTCTGCACCTCCCCCTCCCTCTAAACGTTACGTAACACCCAAGTGACTATTTTTTACCTAAAAGTCTCAATTAAATTGCGCCAAGTACTGGAAAGTCGCTTAAATACCTTTTTCTTGTTTTAATCGCGTTTGCGGTAAAAAATAAAACAAGAGATTTCAAACTCGCAATAGGCCCATGCGTATATTGTTTATTTTATTGTTTTAAATTGTAATTCGTAAACAAATTGGGAAAATATTATTATTTTTATCGGCCTTTCATTCCTTCCGAATCTCCACAATTTAATACTGTCTTCCCTTTATACACGTACATGGTTTTACAACACATATTTAGTTTTACATTAGCTACACTGAGGAGGCCCTGAAGAAAGTAATTTTACAAAGGTTTCCATATGGAGCAAAACTTTACTCCACTATGATTCATAAGCTTACTCAGAGTGGATTAAAACCTTTTTCATGATTTAAATGCAGTTATACAAGTCCTCAAAACGAAGATTTAAAGTCCACAGTATGATTCACAGAAGAGAAAAACCTTTTTCATGTCCTGATTGTAACTATTCGTGTTCACAAAAGGGGTACATAAGAAGTCAGTTGCTGACTCAGTGTGGAGAAAAACCTTTTTCATGTTCCAACTGCAACTATTCATGCACTATGAAGAGAAATCAAAAAATCACACGTTAACCGACAGTGGAAAAAAACAATTTCTTGTCCTGACTGCAACTATTCTTATTCTCGAAAGAAAATAACTAAAACGGCACTTGCTAACTCACATTGATGAAAAACCTTTTTCTTGTCCCGACTGTAACTATTCATGCGCTACAAAACGGTATCTAAAAATTCACACCTACCTGCCTTGTTTTTCAAACTGGTCTTTCAGCACTATTAAACACGCTAACACAATAATAACTTCTTCACTAATTCACGTCAGTCCATAGATAACAATTCACTTCACGAGTCTACGTTAATCACAATATACGAACGATATTAGAATGACACAAGGAATATTTCAGGGAAATCCCCGACTGAGCTAGGAACAAAAAAAAACATTTTTCGGGAATCCCCGACCAACCAAGCTATAGAGCAAAATAACAGTCAGTGTTAACGTGTAAAATATTTTTATGGCAATTTCGCACTTCCGTAAGTTTTTTCTCCACGTTCGAGTGTCACCCCCTCCTCGGGTGGCACCCGGGGCGGTTCGCCCCCCCCTCGCTACGCTACTGCATGTAAGTATACCTGCAAAAACGCACATGTCTTTTGCCTGAGGGCACCGCGTAGTAAGGACTCGGACGTTCAACAGTCTGAATAGTCCATTCCATACATTGTGTGAACACATTTTGCACGTGCTTTTTACCAGCTGCGTATTGCATAACGATGTAAGTATCCCTACAATAATGCAAGTGTTCATTGCCTGAGGGAACCGCGTAGTAAGGACTCGGACATTCAACAGTCTGAATAGTCCATTCCATCCATTGTATGAATACCCTTTGCATATTATATCTTATGCGGATGATACAGTATTAACGATTGAAGAAAACTCTTGGAAAGAGGCCGAAATATCAGCAAATAATGCAATAAACATCATTAAACAATGGTTTGATGAAAATTTACTCTCTTTAAATGTTGAAAAAACTCATTTTCTACCTCTGAGCCTAACAGAGAATATTTCAAATATAAATGTAAATATTAAAGTTCACGACAGAAATTGCCTACTTAAAATCGCACCCTGTAACTCAAATTGTATACATATTGGTAGTAAAGAACAAATAAAATATCTCTGAATAATTATTGACAATAACATCAAATGGAAAAATCAAATAAACTCTACAGTAGACAGAATGAGGAAACTAATATATAGGTATATTTTTCAGACTTAGAAATACTATCTCATTAAAAATATTAAAAGAAATTTACTTTGCACTTTCCATTCTGTACTACAATATGGAATCATAGCTTGGGGGGGGGTGCATACAAATCATCCCTTCTCCCACTCGAAACAATACTAAAAATTCTTATAAAAATTATCCTAAAAAAACCGTATTACTACCCAACAATAAACGTATTCCAAGAATTCCCTGTTCCACTTACAAAACTTTACGAAAAAATAGCACTACTTCAGCTACACAAAGATATCTTTAATAAAAATATTACCCCACTGCAAAATATTAGCATAAGGAATACTTCTATTGGTGGACTAACTGTACCTCCCGTACGAACCACAACTGTACAGAATCACTATGTATATATAAAGGAATAAAATTATTTAATCAATTACCCGCTGATATACGAACAGAAAAAAATTACAACAAATTAAAAAAAAATATCTTATTTTGGTAGTACCACCATATTAATTTTCTCCTAGATATATTTTTGACTGTTATTCCTAATGTTTTATGTACACGTACATCCTATATACATTTCTTGTTTAATTACTCCTATGAACTTTTAAAATATGTTAAGTCTAAATTAAATCTCTTCACAAGTTAAACTCTTTAGTTTGTGATGGGGATTTTTTTTTAAAGTAATTCTTAAGTTATTAACAAGTTGTTCTCTCCTAAACACAAGCATTTAGGAGAGTGTATAAAAATATGTAAGCTATATTATGTTATATTATGAAAATGTAAATGAAACAAAAAATATTCATAATTTTTTTTTTTTAAATATGCTTTTGCCAGATGCGTACCACGTAACGTGCTTTGGACCAGTGGCGGTCGCTGCCCTGAAAACGTGGTGGTTCACTGATAATCCGTAACTATGAGATAACGATTACTAAGCAACATTAGGCAAAAATGATTCCACTAATCTTATTTGGAGAGAAGGTCTATTTTAAACTGTTTTCAAAGGGCGAAAACTTCTACATATCGCTTTTTAATAAAATTTTAATTTTTTTTGAACAGATCTTTTTTCTGTACTAAGAAAATAAAACAATACAATTTTTTCGTAAATAAATCTTAAATTTCAACCCAAAACCTCTTTTTTTACAATGTTTAATTTATTTTATTTGTTGTATTTCATAAAATAAAATAAATTTGAAAGTAGTGTAAGAAGAATATACGACGCAAATGTGAATGGTAGAAGTAGTCAGGGACGCCCGAGGAAGACATGGCACGAGCAAGTGAATCAGATACTTGAGTCGGGCCATGTCGAAAGTCGGAATAATAGAAGAGAATGTATGAGACGATGTATGAATGTGAGTGAGGCAAAGAGTGTGTGCCAAGACCCAGTTATTTGGCGGTCCGTCCTCTCTGCCTACCCCTGCGGGGAAACGGCGTGATGGTTGGTTAGTTAGTTTTATATTTCATTATAAACAGGATACAAACAGTATTTATAAACAGCACGAGGGCAAAATTGTCAAAGTTACCTATAAAAAAATTGAATTCCTTAATGATCTGCGTTTTATAATTTAAAACACCAATCAATAAAAAAGAAAATAATCAATGTTGATTATTTTCAATCAATTCCCCCTTCAAATCCGTTGAACCATTTTTTTCGCGTTTTGTTTGAGCTACACTACCGAAAATTATAATACCTATTTGCGTAACCTGTCAAACTTCGTGAATTAATTTTATCTGTTGTGGAACAATAGTTATGTTCAATTCGATTTTGAGTAAATGAATTAAATACCTCAGTTCTTTGTTCACGGTTTTTAAATTTGGATTTGAGACCAAAACACCCAAATAAACTGAAAAAATACTTTTTAATCAAAAGGTAGGGAAAATATCTTGTGCGGATAAATATGTTTTATTTTATTTATTTTTGTTTCAAATTACAAAATATTGGTCTTACAAAAATTAATTTCGTATGATTTTAGATGCAACTTAATTTTTTGAGAGTTAAATATAATTATTAAAACAATATTTTTGCTTTACTGACTGAGTTAATATTGAAAAATATATTTTTTTTATTTTTTTTTAAATATTTAATATAGATATATAATTGTACAGTGGAGTTATATAAATTACATATCGGTACAGAAATTATTTAAAAATAGCAATCTCACCAAAGAAGAATCTAGTTCTTGTGCTTGATGAGCGAGTTACACTAATTATAACTGAAATAGAATAACAATATGCAATAGGTAAGTATATAATAGGATCAATTGAGACTTCTGGATCATCTATATGTCTAGGTGTACATACATAGGATACGGTTACATACTAAAATATTGTGCACTTAGGAGAAATTCGAAAAATCTAAATAAAATAGAGATGAATATAGATTAATAATAAATAGAAAGAAAGAGAAAAACAGGTAATTATTTAGTTAATTATTCCTGATGAAGTGTAGCTTCAGTGGGAGTTTCAGTCTATTGATGTCTTTGGCATTTTTTATTTCAATGGGAAGGTTGTTGAAAAACTTTATTCCTAAATAGATATAATTGTTTTGCATTAGTTTGGTATTAAATTTTGGTATTTTGATGTTATCTTCATATCTTTTTGATTGGTGAGTTTCAAATTTTTTGATGATATTATCTTTGTAAATTTGGATAATTGCATTTTTCTTGAAGATATTCTCTACTCGAGGTACCGTGAAATCTGCGAAAAGCGTTTCTGTTGGACAAGTCGAGGGTTTCTTTAGGATTACTTTAATGATTAGTTTCTGGATCACTTTGATAGGGGTTAGAATATTGTTGTATGACCTACCCCATCCAATAATTCCATATTGAATTAATGACTGGATTAGTGCATAGTATTCTCTTTTTAGATTGTTTTTAGATTGTTTCTTAGGGTAATTTTAATTTATGTGCGACAAATTTGAGTTAAAAAAATAATACGAATTCTTGCACACAAAAAGACTTTTTTTCTCATTTTAATTTTATAAATTTTTTTTTTTTATATTTCTGTAGTATAGATTTAATTTTATAATTCTAAATTTTTTTATATTTCTGTAGTATATGTAGTATATATTTTTTAAATAATTACCATTAATTACAAGTAGTGGTCAGAGTTGCCTCTAACAAGATTAAAAAGATGAGTTTGAAAAATGGGACATATTTATGTCAGATTATTTAGGAAACCGTGGTGAATCAAATGGTGTAAACAAACAAAAAAATTGGTCGAAAACCTCACATGGGATACTTTGTGAATGCAACGACGATATGTTCTCAAGAGTTATGAATTATCAACGTATCTGTCTTATATTTTTGAGCTGCATTTGTCACGTTCTAGTCAGCCTGCTTTCTTCTCGAGATTAGCACACTTTACTTTACGGTGATTGTGAATGTAACCCTGAAGTCAGTGAATGTAACTTGGAGAGGGAGAGGGCTCCTTCCTGAATCCCGTCCTGCCTTGTTCCTTCCGTTACTCCGCTGGTAACAAATGAATGAAAGTCTGTCGTCATGGCTACTGATACCCATTCATTTGAAACCGACTTTTTCGAAAGCTGCCGACGTAAAGTGCTCCAACTGAGATGTATCGGCTATCAGCTGTTCCATATTGAGTCGTAAACTCGTAGCAATATCTGCCCGCATACAAATTACCAATAAATCAAATGTAATAACTCGCTGCAAGTAGTTGGTTTATTCTCATTTGACTCAAGTGTTCTATCGAACGTGTAGGCATGTTCATCTTTCTCACAAATAGTTCCTGAGGTGATCTCGGGCGCTCGTATTGTGTCAAGATAAAAAACGACCTTGCCCAAAACCTTTTTAAGCGTTATGGAATTTTTGGAATTTGAATTCACCAAACCTTACTGTTTATTTCTTTATCTTTTGTTGTTAGCTTTCAGTTATTCGCGAGTGGACTCTCTGGCGTGACGTGTTATTTCCATAGGATTCGTATTATTTTTTCAAGCGTTTACCTGCGTTCAGTCTTTGTTCACTTCAGTTTGTGGTGTATCCACGAATATTTGTGCAGTTAGGTGCATTTAAAAAATATTTGTTGATTTTGTAACTCAACATAGTTTATTTTGTGTCAGTTTTCAAATACTGCTTGCGATATCGAGACCTTGGACACGGTGAGTACTTCTTACCTAAATAGTGAATTCGATAAAGTTTTTTTCTCACGCCTTATTAGTACGAAATCTGAATTTGATGGATCTAAGAAGTTAATTAAAGTTTCCCTTTGCTTTCGAAACATTATTGAAATAAATTATCTTTTCGAGAAAAAATTTTTTGTCCTTAAAAATCCTTGGGAAGTTTCAATCAACAAATCGCCTTTATGAGACACCAATTGCTCAGAATTATTATTGTTCGTGTTATAAAACAGGTTTATAAACCAAACGTAGTTTACATTAAAAATGCTTATTAAGTAGCTACTTGTTGCAATCTATTGTGTGGTAGTTTCTCGTTTGTTATTATTATTATTTGTTATATAATATATATTAAAGTTCTGTTGTTTTTCGTCAGTTTAAAAAGTTACAGAAAAACTTTAATTATTATGTTTACCTTTCGATGTTCCTTTCGACAGCTGTAAATTCATTTTGATTATGTTCTTACTTAAAATTAACGTCCCGACCCCGACCCAGATTGGCGCCCTCATAAAGTAAATAATAATAATTGACTTCCTTTTTCCTCCGCAGCAATTCTATCAACAATTCTACGTTGTATGTATATAGTAGACACCATTACACTACCGAATACTAGATTAAGTCGGGTCTCCTCCGAACATAATGCTTACACATTACTATAAACATTGGAAATGGGGGCAGACGCATACCTCACCCAAGCGGTTTGTTACGTTTGGTGACTTAGCAAGGGTGCCTTGGTTCGTAGGGTGAGGTTTGTCCAGGCCTTGGCGGCGGACGCGCCTCGCCACCAGCTGCATGGCAGGCCGGATCGGGGAGAATGGTTGAGGGACTCCCTTTGACTTCTCCAGCCGTACTCTCTCGGAACATGCCCCACACCGCAGTAGGAGGGATGGGTTCATACGTCCGTCACTCTTGGACACCCTGACCCCCAAATTCCTACCCAGAACTTAATGTCCTTCCTTTCCTAGATAGACTCACCACACAGCATCCCCATAGATGACATAGGCCCTGGAGGGATTTATTTTCCTCAGGGCCTCCTGTGTGGAGTTAATGTAAAAAAAATACAAAAATGTGCAAGGCCACGCCCCTATGCCAATGTTTATAATAATGTGTAAGCAAATGTTCATGTTTTCAATTGGAGGAGACCCGACTTAGATATAGGTGCTACTGACCTGAAAGAAGCATTCACTCTAAATGAGAGAGCTGCAAGGAGATGGCCTCATATACTGAATGCAGCCAAGACAAAATACATGCCGGTTTTCGTTTCACTAACTCCAACAATATCACCACGCCCCTATTGCCAATGTTTATAATAATGTGTAAGCAAATGTTCATGTTTTCAATTGGAGGAGACCCGACTTAGATATAGGTGCTACTGACCTGAAAGAGCATTCACTCTAAATGAGAGAGCTGCAAGGAGATGGCCTCATATACTGAATGCAGCCAATACAAAATACATGCCGGTTTTCGTTTCACTAACTCCAACAATATCACCACGCCCCTATTGCCAATGTTTATAATAATGTGTAAGCAAATGTTCATGTTTTCAATTGGAGGAGACCCGACTTAGATATAGGTGCTACTGACCTGAAAGAAGCATTCACTCTAAATGAGAGAGCTGCAAGGAGATGGCCTCATATACTGAATGCAGCCAATACAAAATACATGCCGGTTTTCGTTTCACTAACTCCAACAATATCACCACTCATTTGATTATGTCACGCTTTTGAAGCAGTGAGTGATTTTGTTTCCCTCGGAACTCTAGGCCATTGTTTCGTAGAAATTCAAATGTAACATTGTCATCAAATGGCATTTCAGCGCCATTTTGTTTTTTGTCATTTGAAAGATCCCCATTAGACGCCGATTCTAGGTGCGTTTCAGCTTTCTATCAAATTGATCACAATTTGGTCAAAAGCTGAAACGGACTTCAACAGAAACCAGTATTCAACGAAAACCTTTCAACTGTCAAAATACAAAATGGGGCTAAATGGCAATTTGACGAACTTGTCACGTGAATTTCTGCGAAACAACTTTTTTTTTACATGAGCTCCACTCAGGTGGCCCTGAGTAAAATAATTTCCCTCAGGGCCTATGTCATCTTTGGTGATGCTGTGTGCAGGGTCTTTTAAGGAAAGGAGGGAGAGGAGAGTTCTGGGAAGGAAAAGGGTTTAAGGGGTGGGTAGTCTGTGTAAGGGTAATCTGGGTAAGTAATGTGTAGGGTAATCTGGGGTTCAGTGTGTCGTGGTCATCCGCCTCCAAGACCTAGACAAACATCACCCCACGAACCCGGGCACCCCTGCTAAATTACCAAACGTAGCGAACCACTTGGGGTGACCTATGGCAGAGGTGTTGGTTATCCAATAAAGGTTCCCGGGGCGGCAGTACCCATTCCTGCCTCCCAAATTGTGATCCTTATTGTATCGAAAATCGACGTAATGTAGGTTTTACACCATCTCTTTTTTTATCCCGATCTACGCGATCATTCGATTCGTCAAATAAACTCATGAATTCGAATTTGGCAATGTTGATTGTGTTTTACTTTACAAAAATGATTTTACAGATTTAATGTAACGTTGGTAATGTCCGACCGAAACTGGTTTTTACGGCCGAAACCGAAACTTCCATATAAGGTCATTTTTTCGTGGAAAAAAATAGTCAATCTTAATCAATCAGCCTTTATTTTAAAATCATATATTAATCCGCCTTTACGTATATTATTTATTTATATTATATTATTTATTAAAATCATATACTAATCCCCTATTACGCCTGTCTCGACACAGGTATACCCTATTGAGACAGGCATACAAATAAAACCTTTGTAAATATATTTTATTATAGATTAATAAATAAAAAAAAAAATAAAAAAAAAATAAATGCATTCAGGCTGATATTTGAACTAAAAATAAACATAACATAATTGTCACTCATTATTTCAAATAAATTATTTATGCTTTCTGAAATCGTAATCGTAAATCACTTCGTAAATAATATTTAAAAAAATAGTAGGTATTACCTATTTGAACATTATTAACAAACTAGCTGACCCGACGAACTTCGTACCGCCTCAGAATCAATAACTGTTGAATTAAATTAAATTTCTTTATTAAGTTAAAAATTACACAATGAACAATTATCTTTGCCCAACTGTCCGTGTTTTGTTTTTGCCAGTATCAGAGATGGCGTTGTGTACGGATTTATATTTTTTGTAATTTTCTTACTTTCCACCTTCTTACGGGAAATTTTCTAAGGAAACGGGTACGGGTGCCGCCGCCCCGGGAACCATTTATTGGATAGCCGACACCTCTGCCATAGATCACCCCAAGTGGTTCGCTACGTTTGGTGATTTAGGAGGGGGGCCCGGCTTCATGGGTGACTTTTGTGCGGGTCTTGGCGGCGGATGCGTTTGCTCACATGCTGCGTGGCAGGCCGGATCGAGAGAGACCGGTTGAGAGAGGCCTTTTGACCTTTCCAGCCGGATTCTCTCGACCAATGGGTCGAAAGAGTCCGGCTGGAAAGGTCAAGATAAAAGGTCAATTCTGGTCAAGTCAATGGCCTTACACCGCAGTTGGAGGGATGGATTGACCTCAAGATTCCTACCCACCCCTCATGCCTTTTTCCTTCCCAGAACTTCCTATTCTACCCTTCCTTAAAAAGACCCTCCACACAGCGTCCCCTAAGATGACATAGATCCTGAGAGGAGCTTACTTAAAAAAATGCGTTTCATTTCGGAGATTTATTATTATTGTATTTTTCCTTTGGGGAGGCGTAGAGACATTAATAGTTCACCGTTTGTCTCATTTTGGACTATTGACATGTAGTGTGTAAGAAAGAGGGGCAGCATTATATGATTAAGAACAAAAGCAAACAATCAGCGCATTGACATTTGACGAATTTTTGGAATTCAAGCACAGTTAAATATTATACCTATCACAATATTGCTGCAGTTCTTTTAAAATATGAGAATTCGTTCCATACAAAATGTATGAAAAAATTAATTTTCTTCATAACATTCTTTTTCTTGAATTTTTGCGATGTTTTAATAGTTATTCTGTTATCCGGGGCGGAGACAAATCCAACAAATCAAAGATCATCATAATCGGTCTAGCCGATCTCGACTTATAAATAGTGTAACTAACCGGACTTTGTTTTATATATTAAGATAACGTAAAATAAAAGGTAGAAAACAAAATTAATTTTTTTAAACCTAATTTGTTTAGGTGCACTTAACAAAAAAATACTCTTTCATCTTAAGAACAAAATAATTTGGGAGGCGGGAATGGGTACCGCCGCCCCGGGAATCTTTATTGGAGAACCAACACCTCTGCCCTAGGTGACCCCAAGTGGTTCGCTACGTTTAGTGATTTAGCAGGGGTGCCCATGAGATGAGATGAGGTTTGGCTAGGTCTTGAAGGTGGATGACCAGGACACACTGAACCCCTGATTCCTACCAACCCCTTAAACCCTTTTCCTTCCCAGAACTCTCCTTTCCTTCTTTTCCCTAAAAAAAAACCCTCCACACACATCCCCAAAGATGACATAGGCCCTCAGGGAAATTATTTTCATCAGGGCCTATCATGAACTAAATCATTTCAATAGCGAAATAAAACTTATCTATTTCGAAATAATGTTAAGTATAAACAACTCCAATTTCACAACAAATAAACAACTACCGCAAAGTTCGCGGAGCGAACACAAACAAGTGAATCAAGTCCTGACACGACTATGAGCGCGGACGCAGCAAAATGACACTTTGCGGCTCGTAGTTCAGTGTACTGAACATGTCCGATCGCAAAAGAAACCCCCCGAATTCAGTTTCGGTTTCGGCCGTAGTTTCGGCTAAATGGCGGCCGAAACCGAAACTAAGCCGAAACTCGTTTTTTGGCCGAAACTCAGCCGAAACCGAAACCGAAAGTTCGGTCGGACACTAAACGTTGGTAATAAAAAAAAAATAGAAGACGTCAGTCCAGCTTTATTTCAATAACTTGTATTGAATCCTCCACGATATTCCGTTTGTTCGTAACAAACAGTAGGGTGATTCCATTATCGCGGGTGCAACATTCAGACGCATATAAAACCTCTTAATAATATAACAAAAAACATTTTTAGTGAAATTATTATTGGAAGAGCTACATTTTAACCTGTTTTGAAATATTTAAATAGTCAGGAGGGAGGTTCAAAGTGCGATCGCAGGTGCAACCAATTTGGCCCACCCTTTCCAAATCATGAGACAAAAACACAAAAGTCTGTTAATTGTGATACATTTATTACGTTACGCCTTGATATTTCGTAAAAAAATAAACAAATATATAGAAAACAAAAACAAGCAATGAATTATTAGGTTTTCCAGCAATCGCGGGTGCACCATCAAAATTATCGCGGGTGCAACTTGTCTAATTTAAGTGTGTATAAACATCAATAAACCCTAATAGGATAACGAAATAAAAAGTCCAATAATGCTTATTACTATTCAGTACACTTCTTGATCATTTATGTTAATTATTTCTTTTCGGTTACGACAAAATTCGTCGAAAATTCTATAAACATACTAGTTGAACCCGACCACGCTTCGCTGTGGCTTTGTCTGATTTTAATTATTAGAGGAGTTAACAAAAATTGTCTAGCAACTGTGCATTTTCCAAGAAGACTCATTGCTTAATTGAATATCTGCTGTGACTATGCTGTAGTGTAGAATATAAGGGAAGAAAAAAAACATTCGTAAATTTTTTAAAATTATTTATTCATTCAGACTTTAAAGGCTTTTACAATATCACGTTATTATAGATCTAGTCATTCAGAAGTATAATTATAAGCATGTCGTATATAACACAATAAACTGAAAAACTTGTACAAAAGGAGTTTAGCATAATAAAGGTAAAACCGAAGTGCTTAAGGTACGATGAAAGTAATTATAAAGGAATGTGTATTTACTACGTTGATTTTATTATTAACGTAAATATGAACATAGTTTATTCTAAAGCAGGTTTAAAAGGAATGCGTCCTCGTTCCCCTACCGCCCCCTTCCCCTCCTGTGTTTTCCTTCCGCCTTCCCCCTTCCCCTTGTCACCCTTCCTGCAAACCCTACATCCTTCGTTACCCTCCCCCTCCTGCCTTCCCTCCCTGCCGCTAAAATATATGAAATACACTCATTTTCAAATGCAGTAATTTTTTTATACAAATTTCATAACGCCAGCGCTTACCATTATATATAGAAATACTCTTCTGCTAAAATGCAATGTTCTGTAAAAAATTAAGTCAATTCATCGATTTCTTAGAGATTTGACAGCGTGCATTCGACTGATCATTTTGATCTCCCATGAAATAAATTTGTAGAAATTTATGTTGATTGCTGTGAAAAGAAAGCAAAGAGCCAACTTTATGGTAAATTTGTCCCTGAATTTTAAAAGTCGGCATAAAATTTTCTGTTATAACGTTAGCGCCAAATGAAGTCATCTGAAAACATGAATTGTATTTTCTAATATTTTTGAGGAAATGTTTTGAATCATCAGTAATTCCTTGCAACAAATTTATCAGTGGTGCTATTGGCTGATCAATTTCAGGTAGCTTCACTTTGCCGCTCGCACAACACATTCCTTGAGTTTCTCCTTTAAATTTCATCGCTTTGCAGTGTGGACAAACTTTATCCATTTTATTGATTTGAACAAATTTACATGAGGTATTGTATTAAATATCTGGTTCGTACGAAAAATCAATTCGATGGTACGAAGCATGGTTATTCAAAAGTTGCACTTGCATTCGTCTTCGGCGTTGATCTATTTTTTTCTTGACGTTGTTGAGATGAATGTGCTGCTCGTCTTCTTTGCGCTTCTACTCGTAAGCTTTTAAGTCTTTCTTCCCGACGATTCGCCAGTTCTTCTGCTCGCCTCTGAATAATTCTAACTCGAACATGTTCATTATCGTCTAAACGTTCTTGATCAGTGCGGTTTAATCTTCTCTGACGATTTGCGTTTGCGTGTCGAGTACGACAGCCTATGTTTGAACGTGAGCGACGCATCCCACGAATGGTGATCAACTTTGAAAAAACTTACAATCAATCAACTGGTCACAGTTACACTTTTTTGATCCTTTGAAAATTTGTCATATATGTATAATTCGATTTGTTAATCTGATTTTTTGTAGGTTTTGCAAAGTTACGAACTGACATTCAGTACAATTATGAGTAAATTTAAAACGCACAGAGAAAAAAAATGAGTGAAAATAGTAATATAAATTGTTAGATATAATTCTACTTTTAAATCTGATTAAATTCTTTTAATTCCTAATTGTAGGTATCATAAATTTTTGTAACTTTTAATAAAATTAATAAAATGGCAACACTGTCTAGAACTGTCATTCCGTTGTTTACTATGACAAATTATGAGTCAATTTAAAACGCATAAAATTATCCTTTTCCTTTGGAACTTCCAAATTAAAAGTATGTAGAAACGCTATTCTGCTAAAATACAATGTTCTGTAAAAATTTTGAGTCAATCCATCGATTACTTTCCGAGATTAGCGAATGCAAACATACGGAACCTAAATTTTTATATATATAGATTACATCCATCGATCCTTTTCAAAAATAAAAAATTGTTTTTTTCTTTTTTTGTAGAATTCCTTTATATATTTTGTAATTTTTAAGAGGTTCCAAATTGTTATCGTCTAAATCACTTTCTGTTTCATTGGTGGTTTTCGGAGATTTAAAAACCAATGTGCATTTGAAACGAGACAGTGAGGTTTGCGCCACAGAAATGCTATCACCGTCTTCAGATTGAAAGAAATGTTTTGATTGAATGCTTGATTTATTTTTCAGCCCTTCCCATTTATCATCCAACGTGACTATCTTTTTTTAACTTCTTTTTTTTTTTTTTTTTAATATAAAGAAGGTGTTTCAGAGAGACTGCGTGCCAAATAATAGAATTTCTGTAAAAAAAACGGAATATAATATAAACAAACATATTAAATATAAATCACTAGTAATACACAGCATGTATTATTATTGAAGGCATAAAAAAACAATAAAATATATCATAAATCACACAATAAGGGTAGTTGTCAAAGAGTTACACCCGCGATTCTAACAACACAATCGCGGGTGCAACCAATTTGAGTCAATGTTCATTTCAATTCAGCTAACATTATACTCTTAAAAACGTTTTATTCAAGATTGCCTGTGATTTCTTCTTACTTTTACAAAGTTTCAAAATGTTAGCACTTTATTTCTGTGAAAAACACAAACTTTTACATCGTTTGTATCGCGGGTGCAACAAGCTAACAGTGACTTCTTGTAGTCAATGATGCTTAAAAAATATCAACAAGTACTTACATCTTTCGGCACGTAAGAATAAATTAATTTTGTCACTACACGTTTAGCAGTAATATATAACTTCAAACTATCGGTAACTGCTGTTTCGCGCCAGTGTTGCACGGTGTGATTTTGCAGTTTATATACCGATTCTTTGAATGATAACGTTTCCAAGCGCGCCAAAAATTTCAATATGAAGTAAAATCCATTTTTTTTTTTATTATTATTAAATATAGACCTTCTTCTTTGTACTGATATCAAAAAAAGTAACAAATACTGCGATTTAAAATTACTGTCGAGAATCGTCTATGGCGGAATCGCCCAGTACATAAAATTCCTTACAAATCTTTTATTGATGCCCTGTTAAATCGTTAATGCCCTATTAAAGTGATGTATTTCATCTGGGTATCGTAATAACATCATTATATTATCGTGTACTTAAATATCTCCTGTATTTTTACCTTATTTGTATAACTGATGTTTTTTTTTTTTCAAAAATTACTTTTAAATGCTAAACCATTTCTTTTGCTCATTTCAATAACCAAAATATTTTTCAGAACAATCTGTGTTGTATTTCCGTAGATACCTACTTGTATGACGAGGTTCTAACAACAAGTTTTTAAAGCTTCGATTTATTTTACAGGTTTCCAACTTCACTTTGAACCTTTAGAAATTATTTAGTTCGAAACTGACAGTTGATCGTTTTAGCGAGACACAATGTAGTTTGTCACTTCAGTTGATAGGGTTTTAACTTCGCCTTACCATGTTCTGATTTAATCCTGTGTAAAGTATTTTAGTTTAACATATTTTAAAGGAAAATATGACGATGACAATGCATTATATTATCCACCGCGGGTTATAGTAATCATTATATTTGATTTAATCGTCGTTAAACTAGATAAAATATAATTTTCTTCTAGTTTTCTTTGATATTTTTGATCACCTGATATTACCTATCTCTCGATGCAACACACGAATCCAACAAAACTCGTTAGTTTATCTAGTTCTAGCGAATCACACATACCTATTTAACACTTGTTAGGATACTTATAGGATAAGGTGCTCCCATAGCCATTGTGCTCACATGATGCATAGATGGGGCCTTAAAGAGTCGGCGACGTGTGAATGCGGCGCGGTGCAGACCACCGAACATGTGGTCAACGAATGCCCGCTCCATTCATTCCCCGGCGGGATTGATGAGGTCCACAGGGCAACGCCTGAGGCCCTAGACTGGCTCGCAGACCTAGATGTCCCCCTCTGACCCCCCACCATACGAAAGAAGAAGAAGACTTGTTTTTGTCAGATAGACCTCACCTCAAACACAATGGTTCATTCAACACTCACACATTCTCACCGTCACACCAGACGGTTTTTTTACAATTGCTCCACACAGGACGTCCTGAAGAAAAAATCCCTTTACCTTTGGGGATGCTGTGTGGAGGGTCTTTTTGGGAAGGGAGGGAAGCTCTGAAAAGGAAACAGGTATGATGGGTCAATGTGTCCACGATCGACGGATATAATATCAATCCAACCCTCTGCGATGCAAGGCGATGGGTCGAGAGTCCAGCTGGAGAGGTCTAGCTGGGTTCGGTCTCCCTTAACCGGTTCCCCTTGATCCGGCCCGCCACGCAGTAGATAGACAAACCCCGACACAAGACCTAGACAAACCTCACGCTATGTATACGGGCACTACTTGGGTTGACCTTGGCAGGAGTGTTGGTTATTCAATAAATTACAAGGGCCCGGTACCTATTCCCGCCTGGATTTATGATAAAACTTACGAGTACCTTTCTTTGCTTAACATTTTAAGATTTGCTAAATGTCCTTAAAACTATGTATGATTTGCAGGTTTGCTATTTTACGTCATGTGAATATGTTTGGTTTGTTTTAAGGTAAGTTGATCAGCATTAGGAAATGCTCTGGAAACTTATTTTTATTGGACATTGTTACAGTCGACTAATTTCAGAAATACTGTTATGTTATGCCTATTTTTTTTACAGTAAACGTTATCGTGGCAACACACTGTTAGTTATTTAGGGCTCACTCGAACAAAACTCCTTTGTGTGGTATAGTGTATAGTGGTATTATATCGGTAGGTTCGATCTGTCAACTGTAGACTCCGGGGCAGGGTTAGTGATCCCGTCTCCACTCACACCCACATTCCCCTCCCCAGTCCCCATGCGTAAAACACGCTACAGTTGCATGAAATCTGTACATAATCACCTCATTGTGGCTTTTCCAACTCGGTAAGACCATAAAGACTGGCCGCCGCACTCTGCACACGGAAATACACTAAAAGACGAGCGAACCTTGCTTGCGTACAACTGACCTGTAACACCATGATAAGCATTACGACTTACTATCGCTACCGTAAAAGTAATAGTTTGTAGGGGTGTACCGTGAGCCTATTTTTCAACTTTCGACTTTTTGTATAACTGTGATATGTGGAAGAGGAGGAGATCAAGTGGTTCGTGGTTGGTAGAGGACGCTTCTGGTTTGCTCTAGACTCCCTTTTCAAATAACTTCTGTTCTGTTAAAGTTTCAAATCCGAATTTTGTCATATACACGCATAACAATCTCCATAATTTGCCACATTTCGCGAAATAAATTCGCAGTGATGAAACGTGATTATCGAAACGATACGAAAGGTGTTTAAAAATTTTTGTTAGAATATTTTCAATTCGATTAATATAAGTTATGTATTGTGGATTCCAAATGACAGATGCAAATTCGAGATGAGATCTTACATACGCCATATATAATAGTTCAAGTGTAAAAGGTTTATTGAACGGTTTTGTGATGCGTAGGATAAAACCCATTTGTAGGCTTTTTCTAAGACGTATTCAATCTGATCTTTGAATAGTAATTTAGAGTAAAGTAATACTCCAAGATCTCTAATTTTATCCACTCGTTCAAGAGGAACGTTGTTCAGACGGTAAATATGGATGATTGGGTGACTTTTACGTGAAAATGTTATCGCATTACATTTATTTATATTAAGAAATAGTTGATTTTCTATACAATGTTCATTAATTTTATTAATATCTTGTAATTTATTGCAATCATCTTCTGAGCTTTTGCATTTGTATATTTTCATATCGTCAGCGTAAAGAATAAAATCAGAGTTACAGGTGACATGATTGTAAATAGAATATATACTTGCTTCCCGATGAGCGGTGTACCTACACTACCCACAGCGATTTTGACAATTTTTGCATGAGAACGGGTCGCTTTACGACTAGTTTTTATGATCAAGAGTTCGATTCTGGAAATATCTGTCAACTTTTATGTTTCCCACGTCGTAAAACACAGTTCTTTCAAGGTCTATCGTTCGCTCCTTCCTCTCTAAAAGACCCCCCGCGCAGCTTCCCGAAAGATGACACTTCCTGCGTCGAGTTAATATAAGAAAAATCGCATTACAGTAACAGTAATTTTCAGTTGATCGTATCATGCCTTCTTGGAATGTTCCGACTCGTTCACTTCCGCTTTATATTTTATCTCCTATTAACAGTGTTAAGTCATTTCTTCGTTTACGCGTTGAACGTGCTCAAACCACCCGAGCGTTCCCATCTTTTAATCAACGACCTTGAATACCTTACGTATCTCTTATATACATTTATAAACGTGATTTTTCTATTCTCCGCCAGTGTCACGGTCCCCGAGCAATTCGCTTTTATAGCGCTAATTCGTGGAAGTGGAAGCTTGTGTCTTTTTTGCACGATTTGAACGCAATATTTACGCTTGCTCTTTTTGTCATGGTTTTCATGGTCATACACCGATTCACCCCAAATTAAGCTACGGTACGACGTATTGATTGCCAACGCAAATCTTCGCGTCATGGCACTCGTGGGTTCATTCTACTGCGTTCTGAAACGTTTGGTTACAATACACACTCGTAATATTTGTATTTTGAAACACGATTACTATATTTATATTTTTATTTATTTTATTTGCATCACACAAGAGTTCCATTACCAGTGTTATTTGAAACCCACCGTGAAAGAAAATCTTGAAAACTGAAGAATTTAAGGGGGGATCGGGGGTAGTAGTAGTTATCCAAATCTAGTTTGCTGAACAAAGTTTAAACCATGTCGGTACCGCCACCGCGGGAACAATTTATTGCATAACCAATACCTCTGCTATAGGTCACACGCATGTGGTTCGCTTTTGGTGTCCGAATTCGTACTTGTCGGGCCGGATCGGGAGAGGCCCGTCGAGGGAGACCCTTTGATCTCTCCATTTGGGCTCTTTAGACACCCTAGCATTCAAACGTCCGTTATTCCTGGACATACTGACCCCCACGTTCCTACCCACCCCTCATACCTTTGTCCTTCCCAGAAATTTCACTCATTTTCTTAAAAAAAACCTTCACCTAATGTCCCCAAAGAAGACACAGGTCCAGGGGGGGAATTATTTACTTCGGTCTCCTTTGCAGAGCTCACGTAAAAAAATATACCATTTAAACAAACGTTTCTTATTAGGCTCTCAACGGAGGTTTATCGCTAGGACCCAGGACGATACCGAGAGTACTGAATATACCCTTTTACTGAATAACGTAGCTATTATTAGTAACATTATTTGCCGAGCCGTGGCCTGATTTTACGTCTCTGCCACGAATATCGTCAGATTGAATCCATTCAATATTTGCCGAGCCGTGGCCTGATTTTACGTCTCTGCCACGAAGATCGTCAGATTGAATCCATTCAATATTTGCCGAGCCGTGGCCTGATTTTACGTCTCTGCCACGAAGATCGTCAGATTGAATCCATTCAATATTTGCCGAGCCGTGGCCTGATTTTACGTCTCTGCCACGAAGATCATCAGATTGAATCCATTCAATATTTGCCGAGCCGTGGCCTGGTTTTACGTCTCTGCCACGAAGATCGTCAGATTGAATCCATTCAATATTTGCCGAGCCGTGGCCTGATTTTACGTCTCTGCCACGAAGATCGTCAGATTGAATCCATTCAATATTTGCCGAGCCGTGGCCTGGTTTTACGTCTCTGCCGCGAAGATCGTCAGATTGAATCCATTCAATATTTGCCGAGCCGTGGCCTGATTTTACGTCTCCGCCACGAAGATCGTCAGATTGAATCCATTCAATATTTAGCATAAAGAACAAAAGATTTTTTGTGTTGTTTGATGTCACGACAATTACTGCATAATTAAAACTGGTAATCTATTTCAATTTAGTCTAATGTCTAATAATTATCATATTACATTAATTTTTATCCGCGTCACCTACACACCTACACTTTTATATATAAAATTCCACCTCTCGCCTTCTATTGTAAATGCGTTTTATGTGTATTCTATTGTGCGAATTTAAATCTCTATCTCATTCCACTATTCACAGGTTATCACAGAGATCTAAACTTTTCGCAGTATCCGCAGTCCGCAGCATCGGGAAATATGTAAATAACGTTTATGTAATGTCTGCTTTTAATCTAAAGGGATCTTACTGGGTATATATTTGGTCGGTTGAGCTCCCTCCACTTGTTCAAGCTACGCTGTAAGCAACAGCTGTTTGGAATATCGATGCCAATAATACAAGCAGACAGATAGGATAGCCTGATGAATTTAGGACCTGAACCATTAAAACTACACTACGCTACACTACTACTGCCTGTGCATACGCGGCCGTGCTAATAAAATACTGCCTAGGTTGTAGTATTATCCAGTCGTAATAATAATAATAATAATTAGAACGGTTTCTAGTGCTTGAGGTGAAATTTCATAACAATGGCGCAACGGAAATTAATCATCTGGTATTATTATAATTCTTCAGATATCACAGTACCGCAATTCTACAAAACGTGAAGTTTTTACTTATATAATTATCTCTAGTTGAAATCAATATGGCCGATCTAATATTGTTATCATTTCTTCTTATTGTTATTTCCTATTACCGTTCTCACAGAAAAGCGTTCCTATCATCGACTCATTTTGCCCGCTGCCTTGTAGGTTGTAGGAAGCTGTAAAACCTGAACTTTCCAACTTCGTATAAAATCCTTCCCATGTGCGGTTGGCTGGTTTGGTTCGGTCATGTGGATGTGGAGGTAAAGGAACGAGTATGTTTGTATGGATTTGTGCGGCGCGTAACGCTACCGGGACTGATTTACGGGCAAGTTATGAGCCATTCTGGCGTTGCTTACGATTCCCGTGATTTACAGCCTCTTGAGGCAGGGTAGGTCATTCCTTCCTTGTTTACCGGGTCGTCGGGGTTCCCAGTAGACATCTGCGCCATTCCCTCTTTTTACATGGTTATATTTTTGTCTCCATTACTTTTCCTTTTTTCCATTTCATAGTCCCCTTTTTATTATTTTTGTTTGCTTTTCGTATTCTTTTACGATATTTGAGTTGTAGTAACTATCTGCATCTCTCTGTCTATAAAGAAAAGTGACCCGGTGTGGGTTTGTTTTTTAAAATAAATGTACAATGTTATTCAGCGTTTGATGAAATTTTGCACACTTTACATTAAAAACAGAAGGAATGTCACTGACTATACGAGATTTCGAAGAACTACCCCCTCTCCAAAGATGAATTTTGATACTTGTTGAAATTTTGCACACCAGACATTCAAATTAAGAGGAAAATTACTTTCTACATCTAATTTCGAAAAATTCTGTGTAAAGCCGAAGCCCGGGCAATGCTAGGAACTTCGGCTAGTCTATTATAATTTTGCGTACACTGAAAGCTTTTTGGGTAGTAGTTTACTTTAATTTGTGTAGTTTATTTCGACTTTGCCCAAGTTTTTTTTTAAGAGCGGAGACGGTTTACATATATATTTCCCGTGAGCGCTTAGTCCATAGGCCCATTGTGCTATCTCCTATTTTCCTCATTCCTTTGGCAGTAACCCGGTCTCTTTTATAAAGTTCACCAGGATTGTCATTTTTTTTTTTTACAGTGAATAACCGCACAAGAATCTCAACTGCTCCCGTCTGGAGCCAGTGAGACTATGGCATCCCCAATTGGAGTATATTATGAGGCTGAAGGGAGGGGAAGGAGGTGGGGAAGAGGAAGGTTGGGAAGTACCTGGCTATTCAGAAGCAACGTTTCAATTCTGAATGGTGGTCTTACACCAGGGCGATACTGATAGTATCTTCCACTCTGGAACATACCGCAAATATACTATATGTTATTTTAAATGAATTAATTGTGTTATTTCACAATCAAATAAAATTTATTTGCGCATGCCGGGTTCGAACCCGCGACCTCCGGACTGTGAGTCAAGAGTCTTACCCACGGAGGTCGTCATTGGAAATGAAGCTATATCTTCTGGTTCCACAATGTGTCTTCCCAGGTCTCATTTGCCCTCTTCACTCCTCCTTGGTTCCCTGAAGGCCCCACGAGCGAAGAGGGCTTCATCTCTTCTCTCCACTCCTTAGTTCCCCGAAGGCTCCACGATGGAGAGTTCACCTCCCCTTGATTCCTTACAGGCCCCACAAGGGAAGAGTCCACTCCGCCTTGGTTCCCCAAGGGCCCCAGGAAGGAAAAGGACTTCATCTCTCCTCTTCACTCCTCCGTGGTTCCCTAAAGGCCCCATAAGGGAAGAGTTCACAGAGATGGCCCCATGTGCCTTAGATCAGTTAATATAATATGATAATTATAGTGCGCCATATCACTTACGGAGTGTCGTACATTTACAAGATCACAAGACACATTTCTATTCCCATACCATATTAATAAAATTATACTAACACGCAAAAACGAGATTCGAGACCTTGGCGTGATTTTTGAAGCAAATCTCTCTTTCAAATCTCACATATAGCCCAGTCAGCCTGTGTTTTTGGATGGAACTAAATAGTATAAAGCTAATTTTTTCCCCATCGACTACTACCATTTAGACAAGTGTTTAGCAAAAAGTCCCCTCCCCTACCCCTCTTGCTTTCCCCCCTGTGCCCCCCCAAACATGAAAAGTGTAAGGGTTTTGTAAATCGCTTCTATCTCGATTACTAAACAACACATCGGATTGCAATTTTTTTTATTCTCTTTGCTGTAACATTGTCTACAATTAATGTCCAGTTAACTTTCGTCGTAACTTTTACCGTTTGTTTGTAATTCGTATGATAAGGTAAAAATTTGTATATTTTTTGGCAAGTAATTTTACTTTTTGTCACATAACTTTTTACGCCGACATTTTATGAAAAAATATTTCCCACAAAAGTTGTAGCCCCTATTATTACCTTTAAAATGATATAAAATAGTATTTAATTTGTTGGAGATCCAGCGAGATTATCATGGCGGGTTCGGTCGAGGCGGGGCCGGCCGGCGCGGCGTTGCAATGCAAATATTGTTGTATAGTGAGAGTGTTTTTTATCTTTAAGGTACACTATTGAATTTTCTATAAATAAAACTAATCGAGTCTCGGTGAAACCTAAATTCCTCACTTTTTAAATTTATAATAATAAGTATTCAGCGAATTGGTTTGAAAATGCATGTAATATTTTTTACAGATGTTATTTTAGGAGAAAATAATTGCGGTATCTTAATTTTATGATATCCTAAACTTCCATGAGAAGTTCTTCATTTTCCTCCACTTCAACCAAAGTTACATTGCTGCATGATTCGCCACAGCTCCCGCACATTTCTGTGCAATCAAGTGATGCTTTAAAGCAGCTACAATTATTTTTGCAAGCCTTTTTGCAGTTGCAGGAAACTAAGTTTATAATTTCTTCAGGTGCCGGTGGTTTTTTTGAGTGCACTGGGTACAGCATGTTGTCGGTTAAAATCCATCCCCAGTCCATAGCGCTGATTTCCTTATCTCCGATCCATTTTTGAATTTGATAGTATGTTCGATAGGCGTGTTGTTCAGCAGCACCAGATGTTGGAAGGAGGAATGCCATGTTAAATTTGGATTTTAATGACATTTTTGCAACAGCTTTAAGGTACATTGAATATCTACTGTCATTTAGACTTGCAGACCTTATGCATCCATATAGTTTCAAGACAAAAGCCTCTCCTACCTCTTTGAGAATATTTTTGTCTGCCTGTTTTTCATAAAACTGTAAAACTTTTGTGCGGAGATCATTTGATGAACTTAGCAATTTGTACAGGTTAATTTTGCCTTTGCCGAATAAATAAGACGTGGTATCACATCCTGTGATAGCATGCAAAAATAATATCACATCCTTCATATCACCAATCTCTTCACGAATCTTGCTGATGTCATACTTTGATGGTGTGCCAGAGGGTTTGTGATAGAATAGTCGCACATTTTGACACTGTGGTAGCCCTAACAATAGAACGAAAAGATCAGTATCCTGTCCGACAACAACTACAGGCCTCCCACTTTGAATATGGGAAACATCTATTGCTCTTCCGACCACTTCAGTATCTGCATCTTCCTCCGCCACAATGGTTGGAATGTTTGCTTCATTAAGCTTTTGAGAGAGCTGTTCAATAAGCTGGCTTTTGTTTTTTGGATTTGCTAAAAATTCATTTTACTTCACAGAGCACTCCATATTAACGTTGAATTTCATTTCTAGAGATGGATTTTTACTTCTCCGCATATGTTCGACCCCTTTTGTGGTGGGATAGTCAGGATACCCATCGAACACAACATGACAATCTTTCCCATACCGTTTTATTACAGTGTCAACATACTTCTCTATGTTGCTGCTATATGTTACTTTGTCAGGCCAAATAACACTGTGCAAAAGATACCCTCCATCTACTACATATATTTTTGGGGGCAAATTCTCAAAAACTTCGTTGCTAACTTTCCACTTTTCAAATATTTTCATAAAACTTGATTTAGTTCCCTCTCTTATCATTTTATTGTTTTCATATAAAGACAAAGGGTATGGGCTGAGTTCATAGTTGAAGTATTGTTTGAGATTATTTGTTCCTTGAGACATACAAATAACCCTATTAAACAGCTGATCAGGATTAATTGGCACTTCTTCAGATCTCATATTTATGCCACTTCCTACGGAGCCTATAGTTTTAACTTTATTTTTTCTTTTCAATTTAACATCTGCAAAATTATTTCCTTCGATGTCTTTCAAGCAGTTCATTCCTACATCATACGCCTCATCGCAGTTTACACCCGAACTTGTCACTACTAGACCAGAGGATAAAGACATTAAATCTTTGCTCTGTCGGAAAGGATTATGGATACGCAGACATCCGAGAAATTAACTAATATCTTGCAAGTCCCTTTTTCTACTGCATCTTAATTCAGTATGCTGTTCGTTAAACTGAGTCAAGCAGCCAGAGAACTTCTCGAAAGCCTCACAAATTTGTAGGGATCCAGGAGCGCAAGCAATGAACTTGGTTAGCGTCCTCTCGCTTAATCCTCGTGAAAAATCCATCTGTACGCCGAACTGTAAAGAAACCTTTATTGACGAACCTTTCGAAGTCTTCATTTGACATTTTCGTTTGTACACTCAACATTTGTTGTAAGTATATTTGTGCGGATTTGGCGTAGAGCAAATGTCCAGCAGCATTGAAATACGGTATCATTTGCTTGACTGTATTAATGTGCAAATTCCAATCGCCGATTCTCTCTGCCAGAATAAAGTCTAGAACCAAATTCACCAATTTAAACTCTGGTAGCCACTGTTTTGAAGTTCTACTAGTTTTAACCTATCTTCATACACTGCTTCTAGTCTTGTCATTATTTCATTTGTTTTACAATCTCTCATGGCGTCTTCAACAGTTGTTTGTTTGTTTATTGTTTGGTTATGAATATCCTTAAAGTCGTTTGTAATCATTTCTTTAAGAGATGAACATTCCTCGAATAGCAGTAATATCAAAGCTGCCTGGGTCATCATGTGAGCTCTATAAGACCTTGCGTTAGCATGTCCTGACATAAGGTGAGGAATCGTTGATTTTCCATAAACAGAGGTCCACATTTCTTCGATTCCACTAACTTCCATAAACTTTCCTAAGCAATCAAGGAAACTCATTAGAAGATGGAATCCGCCTAGTCTGATGATTACTCCAGATATTTCACTTTCTGTAGAAGAACTTGCAACAATGTCTACTGCTTTCAGGAAAAGTGGTTGGTCAAATGTCACAATACACGGCTGGCCAGCTAACTTGCTTTCTTTAGAAGCGTAACTAAGGGCAGAGTTAATAGCAGTCGGATTTCCTGGATCTATGTTTATAAAAGGCAAAGCCAGTACATAAGATGGTTCAAAGTTTTGTCAACCATCGTTACAGTTTCGCATGTATCCAGACCATCCAGGTAGTGAAACTGGCACAAAAGCAAAACTACATAACCAAAGCATGTTACGAGCTGAGACTAAGCATTGAGTGGGCATATTTTCAGAAATGTTTTCTATTGTTAAGGACTTTAAGCCACTTTTCGCCTTTTTAGTATACATTAAAACTGGGACATTGAATTTACCTTCAAAGTCGCATGTCTTGACATGTGGAACTCGGACGTCACTCGACACAGCTGTTTTTGGAGTCACAGGATTACAGTAGATCCGAGGAACTGGCTATTTTAGAAGCCAGTTCCTGTTGGATTTACAAAATGGTCACAAACACTCAAACCGGGCGAATCCGAACTAAAGCCGCCCGCAGGGCCTAGCAGCAAAGTGAATAACTATTATTTCACGGTCAAGATTTTCACTAGTACTACAAAGGTCACAGGACAGGCTAGGATAAGTCGGGATGTGAGGGAACAAGTTCCGACATCAGAGTGTCGCGGAGCGACGCAGGGATGGTGCGCACCAAGCATTCACGGTTGATATCTGGCGTTTACTAGCCATAAAGTACACATTAAAATATATCATTTTAAAGGTAATAATAGGGGCTACAACTTTTGTAAGAAATATTTTTTCATAAAATGTCGGCGTAAAAAGTTATGTGACAAAAAGTAAAATTACTTGCCAAAAAATATACAAATTTTTACCTTATCATACGAATTACAAACAAAAGGTAAAAGTTACGACGAAAGTTAACTGGACATTAATTGTTGACAATGTTACAGCAAAGAGAATAAAAAAAATTGCAATCTGATATGTTATTTAGTAATCGAGATAGAAGTGATTTACGAAACCCTTACACTTTTCATGTTTGGGGGGGCACAGGGGGGGAAGCAAGGGGGGTAGGGGCGGGGACTTTTTGCTAAACCCTTGTCTAAATGGTAGTAGTCGATGGGGAAAAAATTAGCTTTATACTATTTAGTTCCTTCAACTGGTGTTCTACGACACAGGCTGACTGGACTAATACCAGACATTGTCTCCCGCGCCAACAAAATGCTCGGATTTGTTCTTCGTAATACAGCTCCATTATTTGGGCCCCCTCTGAACAAAACCATATCCTAGAAATAGAAAGAGTACAAAAAAGGTTTATGCGTTACATGTATATGAGGGAATATACATACTACCCATTCCTGTATCCATCGTTGTTCTTAACAGGAATGCTCGATCTTAATACCTTAGAAGCCCGCCGAAAAATATTTTTGGGGAAACATTTTTTTAAGCTGATCTCCGGTACTGTACTGAATCCACCTATGTTGAAGGAGATTAACCTATATGTCCCTAACGCGTATACTCGTGGAAGATCCCACGCACTTTTTTATGCTCCGAAAGCGAGAACTTCTTCCTTTCAGAATGCCCTATTAAACAGAGCAATTCAACTGCTTAACGATTCTGCATTGAGCATTGACATCTTCAATGTTACCTATAGAGAGTTCAGTAACTATCTTTTGATATACGTCTCAACATAGTGAAACTGCCCCTTGGACTTTTTTTTCTCTTAAATTTTCTCTTAAAATTTCTTCTCCGTAATAATTTGGTGTATAACTGTTTTATGGAGAACCTGAAAAATAAATAAATATCTCGTCTTTACTCCTACATGGTTCCCTGAAGCCCCCACATGATCTCAAGAGGACATCATCTCTCCACCTCACTCCTCCTTGGTTCCCCAAAGACCCCGCGCTGGCAGAGTATTCTTCCCCTCGGTTCCCCGAAGGCCCCACAAGGGAAGAATTCATGGAGGTGGCCTCAGCTTTCCTCTCCACGGCTTCCCCTCTTGGTTCCTCCTACAGGCCTAAGGAAGCAAATCTGCAGAGGCGGCTGCAGCACTGCTAGGTTCCCAAAAGGCCCCTAATTTTCGAACGGTCCACTCCTCAGAGCCCCGTGTGCTGCAAGTAAGGTCTAAATACTCCGAGATGCGACCTTGTTTCTCGAAGGCAACGTCCGCCAAGTCACTGTTCACGACACTGTTCCCCAGGACATTCAGCCTGAGCACGGTATCTCACACCTTGGCTTGGCTTGAAATGGCTATTGCGGGTTTGTGTTTTCACTCCCTGAGCGATGGGTTCGCCACACTCGCTACGCTTGTTTGCCCAAGTTACAAAACTGTTTTTTTCTATTATGAATAATTTTTTAAAAAATACATCAAGAGGTCTTGTCTCATTATTTTGACAGTTAAATGGATATTATTTATAAGCTCAGATAGAAATGACATTGTTAACAACTCAACTTAGTTTCGTTGGCCTAGAAATAATTAGTCTTTAAACAAATTTTAGCTGTATGGTTTTTACGAGGAAAATAGAATGTTTTACATTAAACTTTAATTTTACTCAGTTTTTAAGTCTGATGCAAATTATACGAAACTCACACCTTACCGAGACAAAGTAAGAAGAACGCTATCTGTCACGTGGTAAATTGCGGGTCATTGAACAACACGGCCGAGGGTTAAATGTCCACTGGGATGGAACCCACCCTCCACGCCCCGGGGTACCCTCATCTGAGCGTGACGTGTGTACACGTGTACAGCACAGCCCATTATAGGCCCGCAGAGCCTACTGCTATACTAACCCACATTCCCTATTCCCTTGCACACCTATGCATTATACATTCGTTATCCTTCCCCTTCACCTTCCCTTACTAAAAGATTACTCCCTGTGATTTACTACTCCTATAATATTTTATGTGTGGAGATAAAAGCTAGTGCCATCTCGGAAATATACAATAAATCTGTGCATTATAAATGATAGGTGTAACGTTTTTCTCTGCATAGTTTGAGGCTTGTTTTTTTATTGTTTGCCCCGCTTCAACACTACATCTACCTAAAGTACCTACCCCGACCGCATTTTTCAATGAGCCAGGTGCACGAGTGACAGATCGAAAGGGTAGCTAGTAGTAGGTAGTAGTTACCTTCAAACCAGTTTTGATTTCCTCGTACCTATTTGTTGATGTTGTTGCTATCGACTGAAATGTGCTCGTACGTACATAACCTTTATAAACTTGTTCGTACCACTACCGTAATCGAAGCGTAATCCTATCCTACTAATATTATAAAGGTGAAAGTTTGTATGGATGTATGTTTGTTATTCTTTCACGCGAAAACTACTCATACATCAGAATAGGCTATAGCTTAGAGCTCTGGCATTATGAAATTTATATACAAATATTGCAATAGGTGGCACGCGAGCTGCTTGAAAAATGAATGTAACGGGTATGGAGGGGGTGGGGGGATAGGATGTGGGGGCAGGGCGGAGGGGGGGGGGAGGATGGCCTGGATGACCTGGCCTGGGTGGCGTGAGGGGGGATTTTTGGGGGGAAGGGGTGCGGTGGAGAGGGGTGAGAGGGGGCGGAGGAGAGGAGGAGGGGGGGATTGGAGTGGGGTTAGGGAAGGTGGAGGTACCCCCCCCCCCCTAATACTATGCGAGCAAAGCCGTGGGCAAAAGCTAGTTATATAATAAAAACACGTATTTAAAATAATTTCACCAATATTTCATTTACTTTTTTACTCCAAATAATGTCAGGAATCACTGGTAAAAGTAAGTCAAGTACGTCCCTTAACACCCTGTATACCAGCGCCAACAGCGACAAAAAATTGACACTGTATATATAAATTCGTTTCATATTCATAACAACTTATTATTAAGGGTGTTTTTGAAGTCGATTTTACGTTTGAAATTGGTAAATAATGCACAAAAAAATATTATTTTATAGTAAATATCATTTCGGGGGGCCAATTGTTGTGTAATAATCCAATGAAATACTGGGATTTATAATTCGAATAGTAAAACCCTTCCACAACATAAACACTCTATATTCCCTTTACACCTTATATATTTGCCCGCACTTGGAACACTGTACACCGATCAGGGGTCCTAGCATGGTCGATCGATATAACCCTATATCAATACGATATCGGTAAAATCCGTCATTTATGGTCAGTTATCAATATGTGCTAGCACGCTCAACAATTGTTAAGGGATATTCCGACCGACGATTGACAAAAGCCTTCCAAATCGTATGCATTCTTGGTTGATAAAACCCCAATATTAATACGAAATGTAATAAATCCGTCGTCTATGGTCAGTTAGCGATATTTGCGAGCACAGTGAACATATGATTCCGACAGTCGGTTGACAAAAGACGCCGTTTTTACCGTGGCTTCCGGAGTGACAGATAAGCTGTCAATGTATAGATTTTTTTAAATAATGTCGTTTGTTACGCAAAATAACTGGCTAATGAGTAGAGGTGAACTAAAAAAAACTCTCAGAATTTAAAGAAATCGTATACGAGACCCATAGACTCTGTTAATTCATTTAAAAGGCGATCAATTAATTGCTTTCAGTTTCGAGAAACGAAATTTGTTAAAATGTCGTTTAGTCTCAAACAGTATCTACATGCGAAACGCCAATATTTATTTGAGTTCGTATTTCAATTCGAAATTGTCAATTTATTGGTATTTTTCATTTTTACGCAGCACATTTCAAATTAAGAAACGAAAATTCATTAAAAGATCCCCAGTGTTGCCATCGTGTGAGATCGTATGTCGATTCCTTATTTATTTCCCTTCGACGTCGGTCTGCCTATCGATGGCGCAAGCGTGCTAGGGCAATCGGTTCGCTATCGATACGAGATTGTAAATCACGTAAATCACCCTGTCATTTGTTTGACTGGCGATATACCTACGCAACTTTATTAATAATGACATTCTTTCTGCATAATTACTGGTTTATTAATGAACGGAGGCAGATTATCGAAGATTGCAGGATTGAATTAAATCGGAATTCAGACGTTTTCGTTTGACAGTTTCGTACTTACGAATATATCTCGTATTATGGCTAATGATCTCATTGTCCAAATAATTCCTTTTTATTGTCAAAAAATACATGCGGACTTCCAACGTACATTAAAGTGTGTGTATTTAATATTATTATGATATCTCAGCAAAAATCTCGGTGTAAATGGATCTTTAAATGTTCAAAAGAAAAGATTATTAGTTAGTTGTCATATTATTACATTAATGGATTACGATGTTTTTGACAGGTATTATAGACCGGGAGCCTGGCTACACAAACACACGTCATCGAGTACACAGATGAAACTACTTTGTAGTGATAATGTACGTTTAGTAAGCCTTAAACAAGCTATGCCGGTGCACATCTTGGAAGGTTCCACGCAGTCATGGAAATAGTGAGCGATTTTTGAAGTAAAACTTCTTTATGCACGCTCGACATGGGGGGTAGGCTGGTGAATGCGTTACGAAAAAGGATATTATATACATTTTATGCGAACGGTGGGCGAACGGTTGGGCCTTTGGGGGGGATGGGAATGGGGATGGGGATGGGTACCCGGCACGTTGCAAGGACACTGTAACCTTGGGTTCAACTTAACTGTAATGGTTCCATCCTATATAACATTATATACAACGGGTACCCGGCATAAGTTAGTGAAGTTTTACTGCTATCGTGTGGTCTAAAGCTACTCGCTTTTATTCGAAAAAATTACGTCATCGGGTGCACGAACGGGAATGGTTTCATATGATAAAGGTCAATTAGTAGATGAGAAAATTAGCAGGTCTGCCAACCGGCAGCCTGGCACGTTCGCAGGCAGCCGGTGTTAAATTGGGATAGAAATTAGTAAATTTTACGTCATCGAGTACACGAATGAAACCAACGAATAACTCTAGTCTAGATTCTAAACCATCCCATTGAAGAATTTCTCTAGTTCCATGATTGCGCGGAATCTACCAAGAGGCGCGGCACACCAGCTTTTTTAAGGCTTACTAAATGTCCATTATCACTTCAAAGTAGTTTCATCCGTGTACTCGTAAGGTTTGTGTACCGGCTCCCGGTCTAAAACTCCGATTCCATAGACATTGTGACAGCTACATAGAAAGTACCTCAAGTGTTGCCAGCGTATAACAATTTCTTTTTGATTACCTTACATTGCTTATGAATATCGGTTCGGTACAAAATCGTCGGTTGTTATGCCATGTCGATTCGATATTGTAAAGATAACGATTTCAGTGTGCTAGGCTAGGACCCCTGGACTCCTTTGTTAATGACTTCATCAGTGTGTTGGATAAAATTTAATTTAACGTCCAGTGTTACCCCAAGTTCCTACAGGAAGGACATGAGTATTTTAATTTTTATTGCGTTAAATGAAATAAAAAAACAATAAATGAAGTATGTAAAAAAAAATATATATACTATATATATATTTTACTGCTATAAAACAAATCAAAATTAACAAACTACTTCTTGGAACAAACATTTTTCAACAATCAACACTTAAAGGAAGGATCTCATTAATTGAGTATTTTGCTGATGATGGCGAATGACATAAGAGCCACGAACTCACCCGAAGTCAGCCAAACGAGAAGTTCCAAGAAGTATTGTTTACATGTTTTGTTATTTTTTATAAATTTTGTTTGTTTTATAGGAGTAATTTTTAAAAATATTATTTTTTTACATATGTACTTCAATTGCAGTTTTTTTTAAATTTATTTTTAATTTAACACGTGTTAACTGCCTGAATAAATGTAAAAAATAAGCCAAATAACAGTAAACAATCGATTTATAACATGTCTAAAAAAGTTTTGCTTTTTGCAGAATTTCTGCCGAAAGTAGATTTTATTGCCGAAACCGAACCGTCACTTAAACACTACTAAACACTAACACCTCAGTTTAAATACTGACATTTGTGGATGATGCTCCAAAATGATTTTACAATTTATTATAGACGAAGAATTTTTGAGTGATATTATAATCAAATCTTTGATCTCCTGTTATAAGTTATAACTTTATAGTGTTTATCTATGTCTTATAAGAGGAATTGAGTGTTAGTGCTTAGTAGTTTGGCATGTACTTATTGTGTATTTGTATTATCCCCAGGCACAATGGGTGCTAGGCAAAGTAAGCGGTCGGTGGACATCACGACGGGCAAGGAAGTGTGCATGGAAGGCAGCGAGGTGGCAGCCGGAGCGGGCGGCGAAGGCAAGCTAGAGAGGATCGAGGATATGGACACGCTGAAACCGGTGCTCAACGGGGACGCGGCCCATGAGGAAAAACAGATCTCAGTGAGTTTAAATCTCCCCTGTTTACTGTAATACTGCTGTATGCTCCTGCCGCTGAGAGCTCCTGTGTTATCTCACTAACCCCGAATCTGAGTGGCGCCCCACCTCGATAAGTGGCGCCCCTTCTCAGGAGGTGAGCGATCGTCTCTTCACTTGACGTTCGACTGCTCGGGTTTATTCGGTTCAGCTCGTTCAGCCCCTAGTTCTGGATGCTACTTAATCTGGGGATTCTCCTGGCAGAGACATCACGTACACTATGCGCGCGTTCAAAATCGGTTTAGGATACGTTCATAAATCAACTTGGATGTGTTCAAAAACAACGATAGACAAATGTGCGCTGGATGCCAAGCGTTTGTGAATCCAGTTTTTTTTTTCAATCAAACATAAAAATTTCGATTTTGGCGCTCCCTAAAACTGCCGGCGCCCTCCCCCCCCCCCCTAGATCTTTTCAACTAACTAACTAACCATCACGCCGTTTCTCCGCAGGGGTAGGCAGAGAGGACGGACCGCCAAACAACTCGGTTTTGGCACACACTCTTTGCCTCACTGACATTTATATATCGTCTCATACATACTCTTCTATTATTCTGATGACATGGCCCGTCTCAAGTATCTGATTCACTTGATCGTGCCATGTCTTCCTCGGGCGTCCCCGACTTCTTCTACCACCCACATTTGCGACTTCACATTCTTTTTATACTAATTTCTTTTCAATTTTCACGAAATAACAATTAATAATGATAAATAAATTTTTAAAAATGACTCGAGAATGCTACCCACTAAACTAAAGTAAAGCAACATTACAACCTAATCATTATTCCGCATTCTTTAAGAGTATGGCGATCAATGTTTTGTCAACTTGTATTCTGCATCTGTTTGCTTTAGAAATGTCAAAGTCGTGATGACAGACGCCAATTTCAAAAATGAGAGCATCCACCTATGAGGGAACGTACCCATACTACGTGACCAACTTTTTGCAATTTTTAACCCCCCCCCCCCCCCGGTTACCAAAAACCTAAGCCCGCCGCCGCTCATTTGTACCAAGCGTGACATTTTGAAGACCCCCCCCCTCCCTCCCCTAAACGTGTCACGTAGGATGGGTACGTTCCCTAACGTGATGTGATGACTTTTACGCCACCTTATAAGTATTTTATTGTGGTAACTCTTGTAAGTTTGTTCGCATGGTTTATTAGTGCTAGCCGTAAAGTTTCAGATAATAAGAATAAAATACAATTCAGCCGAAGCCAATAGAAGAATTCACCAGGAAAAGAAACGCTAATATATTTACTAAGGTTCTGGTTATAAATGTCAGTGTCGTTGCAGGAAAAGGAGAAAAAAATGCAGGAAGAAGATGACGCACCAGAAAACGAGAAGGATAATAGCAACGAAAAAGAGATCATCCTAACTCCAGTAGTCGTTAACGGCAGCGGGGAGGGAGAGGGTGAGGCGGCCAAGGAGGCCAAGGAGGGGGAAACACCCGATGCGGAAGGGAACAAAAAACCCAAAAAAGAAAAGGCAAGTCCACTAATTACTAATTACAAACCTTTTTAACATTCATAACTGACTAGATTAAAAAACAAACACGAACCTTTCTTTCCATCCCCGGGGAGAATATTATTATTTATATTTATTGCAGTATGTAATGTACCTATTCTCCTCTTTTAAATTAAATTTTCTCCACTAATTCGGGACGGCCACTGACCAGGAAAATGGATTAATCAACGAATCTGTTTGAACCGGGAATTATTAGAGATGTTTTGAATTTTTTTTATATCATTCGTTTCCTTTTTGAATATCAGCTGATAAAACAACCAAAGATTTTACGCCCTTGCGCATCACACATTTTACTTTTACCGTACATTGTATACTATAGTTTCTTAAGTAAAATTTACGTGTGTTACAGGTCAAGAAGAAATGGTCCATCCGATCGATCAGTTTTAGCAAAAAAGATAAGCAGAAGCCGCCCAAAAAGGAACAAAATGGAGAACCTGAAAAAGTTCCTGAAGAGGTAGGATTTTAAAATTTTATTGGTTAACTGATGATTCGAAATTTTTATTTTATATTTTACAAATTGTTATACTCGTATCCTCAATGGAAATGTTTACGAAATTTTAGTTTGCTCAAACAAGTCATTTTTACTTTGCAACATTATTATTTTATTGAAAATTATTTTTGCTTTATTGACCTCGAGTGGCGGACGTTAGGCTTCAATATCATGTGAATAATTTTACTTGCTCATTGAATAAACCATTTTTGTGTACTTTTCCCGATAAGGTTTATTAATAGCGGAACTGTGTACATTGTGTATTGACTGACTAAATTAACGTTTCTTATCTCTTATTACAAACAAATGCACAGTTTTATTATTTGGGCTGTCCAAAGAAGAAAAAACGTTCTTCAAGCCTATTTACACGCTTGTCACCAATCAGCGCGCATTTCAATCTTACAATTATTATTATGATAGCCGCAACTTGAGGAGCGCGAAGCTTCGAGTACCAAGTGCCAAGTGCCCAGCGTTGCTTGTAATTATAATTATTATGGACGCGGATTATGTTCTAGTGTCCGTTGACTGCTTGCTTATGTTATCTGTCACTGACCAAATGTTTACCGTCTCAATTTCACAGAAGTAAGTAACACGACGCCTTTGTTACGGGCGCTGACTATGGTCGATTGAATTTGTATTTTGCAGCTGCCCTATAAGCGCTCGGACATCTGCAAACGTATAAAAAATTCGCTTCACCACCTGCTCATTTTCGGCTGCTTTAATTATTGTTATTTGGACAAGTTACTTACCTCTTCACGTTCCTTATTTATTTATATGATGTCCCATAATCTGTGCGGCCCGGTGTGTCGGATATAATCTCTATTTAATTATAATATTCCTATTTAATTAAATGAAGACAATATAAGCGAAACTCAATCGAAAATCTGAAAACAGAAAAATCAGAAAAAGATATTGACACATCTGGGACAATATCTTTTTCTGATTTTTCTGTTTTCAGATTTTCGATTGAGTTTCGCTTATATTGTCTTCATTTAATTAAATATTACAATTTGAGGTTTTACTCATAAAGTTAAAATAAAAATAAAAATATAATATTCCTGTTTAGAGATTCCAAAACTTAACGAGACCATGATTTATGAAGAGAAAGATAATGTAGTCTCTTGATTTTTAAATGAATATTGTGACAATTTAAGTCACTGGTATCGATAGATGTTCGCTGTTTGTCGTGTGGAATTTTGACTTGCTTTTTTGCCCAATGAATGCCACGTTTGATCTGCTCAATGCCATTGTAAATGTCATGCAAAAGAATGCGCTGAATGGTACGAATACTGAACGCAGCGATTGTGTAAATCGTATGTCGCACTGTCAGCGCGGTGTATAAAATCACTGCATCGCGAACACACTCCCACCAATCATCGATTCTTTGCATTACGCCCAAATACTGAAGTAGTGATCCAGCACGTAGCATCCAGCACAAGTCTCCGTGCAAACTGCGAACTGCAAGCTCAGTGCTCACCAGTTCACATAATTGCTCGCACCGCCCGCGCCGTGTAACGGCAGCGCATCTTTTTGCTGATGAAGATTTTGTACTTTGCGACCGCACCGCAACGTGCAGCGTCATTATAACTATAACTTATATTGGTATAGTGTTGGCTCGGCTCGAAGAGATCGCTTCCACCTGGTTATAGGATATGGGCCCTTCGCATAACCGCACATTGTTTTGCTCGGGGTAGTCATCGAACACCGCCCGTCGAGTTTGCGGTCGGTTTTAGTACCCACCCGAGTTCTGGAGGTCGCTTTCCGCGGCCATACTACGTGATCCGCATGCTACAGCAGGCCGGACCGGTCGCATGTGTGATCGGGCCTTTTCTCTCAATTATTTGGTGTAGGTACTAGATTTTCGCCCATTATTTCTAGGTCGTGATTTTTCTATTGGAAATGTAATAGCCACCAATAGCAAAGAAGCAATTGCTGTACTGGTTTCAAGTGCTTTATTCGAAGGCTTCCAAAAGGAGAATATCATAAATTAATAAAACAAAACAAACCATTAAAACTGGTTAAAAATCGTCCGAAAAGCTTCCGAGCAAGCCTTGTTTTAGTTAAAACATAATACCTAGTCCCGATTTGTAATAAGTACTACCCTTTTTAGAAAGGAAAAAATACCAATTTTGAAGTGGTATTTTATGTTAGGAGAAAATATTTATTATAATAATTTCGCCGGTTTCTGAGTGTTCTGATAAGCCGTCGTATTGGGGATTCGAAAATGAAAAGCGACATGAGTTTGTAGACAATTAAATAGTAGACAATATTATTTTTTGAAGCTCTACCAATCCTGTCCTGTAAATCCAAAGACAAATAACCGACCAAATGATACGCCATTGATGGATCTACAAGGCTACAAGCCAAGCTTGGTGAGCGTTTAACTTGTGTAGTAATTGCTCCATGCTCGCGTTGGCCAATTTATGCTGATCCGCACTTGTTGTCACAGCGAATATGAAGATAATTGCCTGAGAGAAATTTATATGCCGCTGCCATAGCCACTATAGCCAGCCGAAGGACGCACTCGCAGTACACTCGGCAGGACACTCGGGCTCGGACAGGGGCTCGGGAGATGAGGCGGGCAGCTTACAAATTATTGTGATAATAATGTGCCGGTGACGCATCCATTATAAGAATGAATGTCAAGATGGGTGGCACGCGGCGGAAATACCATACAAACAAATGGACAACTCCGAAATCCGTCTATTTTGGTCAGTGTTTAATTAATGGGAAAACCTCATTTGGTTGAAAGCTTCAGAGATTCGCCAATTCCTACGTAAAACAATCGTTCAAATTTTATCATGCAGAACACAACACCTTGTTTTATTCAACGTGAATATGCATTGTTTATTAATACGTAATTGGTTGACCTAGGCACATGCGATCGTAACGTGGTAAGGCTTCTCATACACTGATGTGTGATAGACACTATCGTTATAATATTATAACTTTTAACAACACGATCATCATTGATGATGAACGCTATGCAACTCTACCCTGTCACACACACACACGCACTGTTCTGTTATTCCGACTCCTGAATGATCCGACCTAAGTTTTTGATTCATTTGACAGTGTCGTGTATTCCTGGGAGTCCCAAACTTCTTCATCGACTTTCGCGTCATAATTATTATCTTCTGGCGATTATTTCTTCTTCTATTCGCTACTTCGAAACCAACAAAGCGTCTCCCTTTCTGAAAATATCATAGGTGTCTTTAATCAAAATATTATTACGTTTCAAACCAAAAATGTCGCGCATTTGCATTACCATCAACATCCGCAACCATCGCGCATAGATGCGAACATTGAAACGAAATCGACAGTCGGCGACGTGGATAATTTTAGTAGCGCATAGTTGCAGTTGTAGACGTATGTTGGTTTATTGGCTGGTTGGGCTGGTTGAATTGCGAAAGCGCGCTCCGGCTGACATTTGAGGTCCAACGACTCGACATTACAATCCTTCGTTATCTCCGCGGAGCCGAGCTGTAAACTGCGAGCTGCGAGCTACAAGCCACAAGCCGCACAAATCCGAATGTCTTTCTCTCCATACAATACCATTGCACATTGTGCCAACTGTACTATGAACTCTGCAAAAATGCTTACTCTGACCGACAAATATTTTTATCATGTTTTTGTTTATTTACGACAAATGTTTCCATGTACATCTACATATATTTAAAAAAAAAATAATAATTAGATAATTAGTAGGGTCATTTTGTGAAAAATCAATACTAATATGACTTCGTTTAATGTCTTATCTAATTACGAACAAAAAAGATTCTTTCTATGCTTACCTGGCGTATCTCTTTAGATAAATAGTTTTATTAGAAAGTTTATGCTTGAAGAAAGTATATTTTGGACGAGGAGGGCATAATATTAAAAACTTTGCACATTTTATGGTTTTGCAGTTGCTTTTTTATCATTCTTTGTCTGGAGCTCCAAAATACCTGAAAAATACCCTCGACTCTGTGCAGAAACGGGCGGTCCGTTTGATAGATTCTCCCATCTTAACAGACGGATTGCAATCTTTAGAGCACAGGTGTAGGGTGGGAATGCTATCCTTGTTCTACCGGTATTACAATGGAAGATGCTCCGAGGAACTAGCATCATTGATCCCTTCGGCACCGGTGCATAGTCGGAAAACACGCCAAACGCGTGCCCAACATTTGTACACAGTTGACATTTGTCACATGAGAATGGGTCATTTCTTCGACTCGTTCTTGTGTTCAAAAACTCGGCTGTGGAATGATTTGCCGGCCTCTGTGTTTCCTCCTTCCTACAACATGGGTCTCTTCAAGACCAATGTTCATTCCTTCCTCTCCTCAAAAAGACCCTCCACACAGCATCCCAGATGACATAGTCCCTGAGGGAAATTATTTTCCCCAGGGCCTCCTGTGTGGAGTTAATGAAAAAAAATGATATTACATTTATTAAAATTTTATAAGCAAAAGTAGAATAGATATATTTTTTAAATCTGTTATGGATATGACAATATAATGATGTACATATTTAACAGAAAGTTAGTTTGAAACGGTGATAAGTGATAAGGAATAGGAATACATGTGGTTAAAATGAACAAGTTCAAAATGTATACACACGTACATTAATAAATTATTTGAACATCATAATGTTATATATATATAGTATTGTTTGGTTTTGGGGTAGGTCAGGGAAAGGTCACGAAAAAGCTCACTTTTGATTTGAGGGGAAAAGCGACCACTTTGCCCCTCGGGTGGGTGAAACGACAAGGGTCACTTTGGCTTGCTGCAGTTTGGTAAAATAAAATTTGGCAAGCCAAATTGACCTCTAAGTTGATTCAATTTCAAAGGCCCCACGGTTCACTCTCCTTCGAAGCTATCTATCTCTTTTCAAATGCCCGCAAAAGTTGAGAAAGATATAGCGAAAATCTCCCATACAAAATTGATTTGGCTAGGTACATAAATTTTAAATGTCATTCTTCATTTTTCGATTTCCCACCGGCCGACTGGCATACGTGATTTCTTAGAAAATATCACGCTTGGAAGCCAAAATTTAGTAAAATTACGTCAACGAGACTTTTTAAAAGGTCAATTGACCATCGCAATTATCACTTTTCACAAAAACATCGTTGTAATATTCGATTGAAAACTGACATTTGCGAAAAAACTACGGAAAAGTCATATTTTGAAACTAATGTTTAAAAATAGGTACAATTTACACGGAGACGCCTATCGACAGAATCTACAACCGCAGCTTTTCCTTGGAGAAATTCAAAAATGTGTCGAAATCTAAATTGGAACGTTCGCAGATCCTAGCGCGAAAAAAATGCTGTTGTTCAACGACTGATGGAACAAGTTTCAAATTGATTGTATTCGTACGAGGGTAAATAATAATCTTTATTAAATTTTCTCGAATCTTGCAACACTAAGCATGGAACATTATTCAAAACCACCGCAAGTTTTCAGCGAGGCCCTGACAGCCTTAGCTGACGTAATTTGTATGTAAAATGTTCTAAAACGGGCGCAGGTGTTCGATTTTCAGGCTGTGCTTGAGGTGGTTGAGACAAAGTTTAACGGTTGTGTTGCCATATAAATGAAATATTATTAACCATTTAAATACTAAGTAGGTACTTAATACAAAATTTAATAAAATCAAATAAAATGAGGTGCTTATCCCGATGACCAAATTTGTTTTCCTAAATAATAAAAATAAAATTATAGCGCCATTTTTGTGAAAAAAAACCCTAGGTTTTGTAAAATAATGGATCCAAAGTATCAGGAGCGCAGAAATTGACCGAGATAATAATATGTTGTTTTAGCTTCATTAAATTATACACGGTTAACCGTTCATCCCATTGCGACGAATCTTTGAGAATTTGATGATGGCATGTCTCCGATTGTGTCTACATACTTCTGTTTGGCAGATTTCTGCTGCTAGGCCCTGTCGGCGGCTTTATACATACGTATGTTTAACTATATGAAAAACTGTAAAATCGGTAGGTACCTGAGAAACTGATATATTATAAAATTATAAAAATAAAATTAAAGCGCCATTTTTGTGAAAAATTGCATTGCACATTCTGTATAAACGTTACAGGGTACCTACCAGGAGCGCAGAAATTGACTGAGGAATATTTAACTGTATGAAAAACTATAAAATCGTTAGGTGCCTGAGAAACTGATATAGGTATTATAAATGAATCGCCGATATGCAAGTACGCCCATAACTTTCGAATGCATGCACCGAATTGGATAATTATTTTTGTTTTGTGTTTGTAATTGTTAGGATAAGGTTTTTATTGATCTTCTGGTGAGCACTGGCATTATGAAATTTGTATAAAATGGTTGCCGAAATGTTTGCACGCGCATAACTTTCGAACGGATGCATCGAATTGAATAATTGTTTTTTTGGTGGGTTCGTTACTGTTAGGACAAGGTTTTGCATAAAAATACCGGTGAGATCTGCCATAATGAAATTTGTATAAAAATGAATTGCCGAAATGTATATATGCGTATAACTTTCGAACGAATGCACCGAATCTGAAAATTCTTTTTTTATTGTTTTCGTTACTGATAGGACAAGGTTTCTATAAAACTACTGGTAAGCTCTGGCATTATGAAATTTGCATAAAAATCAATCGTCGAAATGTATGAACGCGTATAACTTCCGAAAGACTGCACAAAATTGAATAATTTTTTTTTGTTATGTTTGTTTATTGGCTGGTGAGCTCTGGCATTACGAAATTTGCATAAAAATATTTCAATAGGTGGCACGCGAGCTGTTTGAAAACCAAATGTAACGGCAATGAAATAATGAGCGCGGGAGGGGGGAAAAAACCACGGAGGGGGGAGGGTAATCTGGGAAGGGGGAGGGGAACCCGGGAGGGGTTTTGCGGGATGGAGGAAGGGGGGGGGGGGGGGTAGAGTACGCTATGAAAGAATATTTTTTCTGTTCTTTTTTTTACTCGAATAAAACAAAATTTTAAAAGGATAAATACCAGGAGTGCAGAACTAAGCAAGGGAAAATATATTAAGAACATGTTTTTTTCAATTATTTCTGGCTTTTTGGGAAAGGTGAATTTATATGCATTTAATTTTTTTTTTTTACATGAGCTCCGCACAGGAGGCCGTGGGGAAAATAATTTCCCTCAGGTCCTATGTCATCTTTGGGGATGCTGTGTGGAGGATTTTTTTTAAGGAAAGGAAGGAGATGAGAGTTCTGGGAAGGAAAAGGGTTTAAGGGGTGGGTAGGAATCTGGGGTTCAGTGTGTCCTGGACATCCGCCTCCAAGACCTAGACAGACCTCACCCCATGAACCCGGACACCCCTACTAAATCACCAAACGTAGCGAACCACTTGAGGTGACCTATGGCAGAGAAGTTGGTTATCCAATAAAGGACAACTTTGGGGATTTGTATTTCTACATTACATTATATACAACGGGTACCTGGCATGCGTTGCAACAACACTGTAACCTCGGGGTCAACTTAACTGTAATGGTTCCATTCCAAGTTCCGGGAAACTACATTATAATTCAAGCGCCTTGCAAACGCATGCACTGTATTATAACATTATATACAACGGGTACCCGGCATGCGTTGCAACATTACTGTAATCTCGGGGTCAACTTAACTGTAATGGTTCCATTCCAAGTTCCGGAAAACTACATTATAATGCAAGAGCCTTACAAACGCCTGCTTTATATTATAACATTATATACAAAGGGTACCCGGCATGCGTTGCAAGATCACTGTAACCTCAGGGTCAACTTAACTGTAATGGTTCCATTCCAAGTTCCTGGAAACTACATTATAATACAAGCGCCTTGCAAACGCCTGCTTTATATTATAACATTATATACAAAGGGTACCCGGCATGCGTTGCAACATCGCTGTAACCTCGGGGTCAACTTAACTGTAATGGTTCCATTCCAAGTTCCGGGAAACTACATTATAATTCAAGCGCCTTGCAAACGCATGCAATGTATTATAACATTATATACAACGGGTACCCGGCATGCGTTGCAACATCACTGTAATCTCGGGGTCAACTTAACTGTAATGGTTCCATTCCAAGTTCCGGGAAACTACATTATAATGCAAGCGCCTTGCAAACGCCTGTTTTATATTATAACATTATATACAAAGGGTTCCCGGCATGCGTTGCAACATCACTGTAACCTCGGGATCAACTTAACTGTATTCCATTCCAAGTTCAGGGAAACTACATTATTGTGCAAGCGCCTTGCAAATGCCTGCACTATATTATAACATTATATACAACGGGTACCCGGCATGCGTTGCAAAGTCACTGTAACCTCAGGTTTCTTCATATAATTAATTTAACACACACTCCTCCTCGCTTCATCCACATTCACACGCAAATCGCAAAGTGTTTTAACCCGTCAGTTGCTTCTGCAACGGGCAAAACCTAGTATATATATTAATGCTTGGTTTTGGGGTAGGTCGGGAAAAGCTCACTTTTTCGTCGACGCAAAAACGACCAGTACGCCCTTTGCGTTTCACCCACCTCAAGGTTCACTTTCGGTTGAAGCAAATTCCGAATGAAAACTGTAAGCACTTTTTTTTCGACAAAATGAAATATATACAGGGATTTATTCTCCGATACGAATCGGCGGCGAAAACTAGAAGCTCTACTCGAATCACTCGATTCGGCTCGGTTGTATTTCCCGCCGACAGATAGCGTTTCAAAAAAAAAATGACAAAAAAAGACTTAGCATTTTCCTCAAAGGAAAATGCTAGGTCTATGGTCAAAATCTTAGATGTCAAATTTTTAGCCTAACAAAACGGAACTCTCGGCGGTTTGGGTCGTTGTTTTTCGGAAAACGACATTGCCGCCGAAAAAACGATTCCGGGCTAGATGTTTTTAAAAAATACGAAAGCCGGAAAGATTCCGCAACCTTTGATAACAATAAAACATACGATTCTCATATAAAATACGTCAGGAGATGCAGACAAAACTCGAAATTTTCCGAAAAAAAATCATCAAAACACGCGCTCACAGATTCCATCGGAAGTTTAAATATTGGTGGCCAGTTAAAATTAACACGTTATTCATTCCGGGTAGGTACCTACTTATTTCGGTAGTATTGCAAATATGATGAAAAAAGCAAAGATTGCCGGAATCTAAGGAAATGCGCAGGTACCTACCTGAATGGGTACCTACACAACGAATTAGGTTTTCATGCAATAAATACTAAGGTAAGGTTATTTCGATGATACTGAATAATTGAACTTTTTTAAGTTAATTTTCACGTTCTGTTTTGGTTCTACTCAAATTCTGTTTTTTATCATTATAGGCCAGTTACATCACAAAACTGAAATAATTACAGAACTCGAACGGAACTTTCTAGAACTGAAAATTTACTTGAAAAATTTTAAGAATTGTCAATTTTTTTTTTATTAATTATTTTTTTTATTTTTAGGTGTGTTCTATTTGGACATTGTTAAATAAAAAAAATAATTACGCGTGTTCTAGGTAGGTACTTACTTGCAGGGACTTTTTTCATTTTAAAATCAAAACATGATATTGAATGAATTTATTTATAGTGAAAATTATTTTATGCTCAACAGCATAATGGCGTCGTTTTGGTGAAATATTACAACAAAGTACCTACTTAGTACTTACACTTGCAAAATGAAATACAATACAACTACAATAGTGAGCTCCGGCATAATGAAATTTTGCACTGCTAAACCGTGCAACCGATTGTTATTGTTATTGTTAATGGACTATTTGTGCGTAAATAAATTAATTATATACAGCGGGTACCCGGCATGCGTTGCGAGGCCACTTTAACTTCGGGGTCAACTAAACCGTAATGGTTCCCTACCAAGTCCCGGGAAACAACATTATAAAATTATGCACTTTATAAAATTATATACAACGGGTACCCGGCATGCGTTGCAAGGCCGCTTTAACCTCGGGGTCAATAAAACTGTAATGTTTCCATCCGAAGTCTTGGGAAACTACATTATAATGCAAGCGCCTGCACTATGTAACATTATATACTACGGGTACCCGGCATGCGTTGCAAGGCCACTTTAACCTCAGGGTCAACTAAACTGTAATGGTTCCATCCCAAGTCCCCGGAAACTACATTATAATGCAAGCGCCTGCACTATATAACATTATATACAACGGGTACCCGGCATGCGTTGCAAGGTCACTGTAACCTAGGGGTCAACTTTACTGTAATGGTTTCATCCCGATTCCCGGGAAATAAAATTTTAATGCAAGCGCCTGCAATTTATAACATAATATACAACGGGTACACGGCATGCGTTGCAAGGTCACTGTAACCTCGGGGTCAACTTAACTGTAATGGTTCCATCCCAATTCCCGGGAAATAATATTTTAAAGCAAGTGCCTGCAATATATAACATGATATACAACGGTTACTCGGCATGCGTTGCAAGGTCACTGTAACCTCGGGATCAACTTAACTGTAATGGTTCCATTCCAATTCCTGGGAAATTACATTTTAATGCAAGCGCTGCACTACATAACATTATATACAACGGGTACCCGGCATGCGTTGCAAGGCCACTGTGAACTCAGGTTTCTTCATATATTTAATTTAACACACACTCCTCCTCGCTTCATCCACGTTCACACGTCAAATCGCATAGTGTCTTAACCCGTCAGTTGCTTCTGCAACGGGCAAAACCTAGTATATATTAATGTACAGTACAGTACCAGTACCCGTACCCACATTTTATATAAGGCATGTTGGACGCCGCGGCCGTCGTGTGTCGTGTTTGCTTTCAAAGGTAAATCATTTTAAAATATCCAAGTTGATCGTGATAAAAACAGTTATAAAAACTGCATTATGTTATCACAGGACTTCGACTACCGTGTGCAATGTGCATATACACATACACACATACACACCCTTGTCATATAACATAAGGATGGCGATTTACGTTTAAAAATGCTCATTTTGTGAATAAGGCTCCATTTTATGTTTTATTTTATTTATTTAAATATATATTACAATACATTACAAAATGATACTTTGTCTGTCCAACTGGGAATGATTCCCGTTTCATGAGAGCCAAATTGTATATTTACTTCATAATATTCTTAACAAAGGAATGGTTTCGCTCAAGTGATCACAGGAATGAGCTTCTGTCAAGACAACTTTTGAGAACATTAATAATTGCATTCTAAATGAAGGGATGGTTTCTTCATGCCCTTGAAAGTATCGCAAAGCTGTATCTAAAACCTAAATTGTTATTAATATAATCTAAAATCCTACATCGAGTATTGACGGTAATAATAAAGATGTAAAACAACATAGTGAAGCAATATGAAACAACGTTTCCTTTTCTAGAATCACATTGAAGCAATAATTATTATTCCTTTTTTTTACCAAGAAGGCACGACGCGGTCTATTAAAAAACATAAGCCATTACGTCAAATAAACTCCATCACTTTAGCCTTCAACACACGGTAACTGGATAACTAGTAATTGAGTTTGAACTTTCACGGTATCGAATTGTTCTGCTAGTGACTAGTGAGTTACGCAGAACCGCGGATTTTGTTCAATGCTATTAAAAAGGGATCGCATACAAGAAAACACAGGAGGGCGTGCGACGCATTGCAATGGTTTTTAGTCAATTCGTGGGTATTTTCAAGGAGAAGCGAATAATTTGTTTTTTTTTTTTTTATCGATCACTTCTCGCTATGACGGTGGCAATTGTACTAAATTGTTAACATGATGAACACATATTATTATTCGATGTCTAATCGATCTTGTCTTATTAGAATTCACATAGTTGAAAAGCCATAACACTAAACTCGCGTTCATGACGTTCCTTTCACATTCGGTAGGTTCTTAAAAAATACTGTTCAATTCAGCACCTAAACCTACCTATACGGTTATCTAAAATAAAACTAATATAATAAATTTCATGCTTGATAGGTTCCTAAACCTAACTGTACAAAACAAACTAAAATAAATTGTCTCTGATAATTTCATTACTTCCTTTCAACATAACATTATTATTGCATAATAAAATAATAATAACCGTCGGAATTTTAATTATTGAACTTGTTCATTATTTTCTGTGATGAATTTTTGTCATTTTAATACGGTCAATCGTTTTGACAAGCGTACAAACACAAAATAATGTGACTCGATTTTACATGTTGTATGTCATATTATTATGAAGAAATAGTTTTACCGTGTTTTATGTTGAATGAATCGGAGTGCCCATACCGTGAAGTTTTTTCTGCGTCGTTTGCATGATTCATTAGTGGTATTATTACCGGTACGAGGTGCATCAATTATAGCCGGTGTTGACGAGATTCTAGATTGTGTGTTTTTTGGTTATTTTGGTTTGTCGGTCAATGGCGACTTTCCGGCCCTGCGGCGCATTCGTTCCCGCCATTATTGTCGGTTTGTTTGCTATTCCCGCGCTTTTTGTCTCCTTCATCCGATGCACCTCGGCTGAATCAACTGCTAAAAGTAATAATAATGATGGCCCCCGTTAATTAGCATAACCGCGGCCTCGAGGTGCTTTGGTGCCTGGTGCCTGGTGCCTGGTGCTTGCTGCCTGCTGCCTACTGCTTGCTCGCTTTGTGTTGTGTGTGTGCTCGGCCCTCGGCCTGCCATTGTTTGGCCGTAACAGAATGCCAACGATGCCGACTAATCTTGTTCTTTCTCATTACCGGCTCGTGTTTGTGTGTTGTGTTTTAAATGCGCAAATGTTCGCGACTAGAGGTTCTTTGTTCTGTTTAATGTCGCATCATTCGGTATCGGTATGAGGCACGATCACTGCTGCAGTTTGACGTGTTCTTCAGTTAAACAATCGTATCTTGGTCGGTTTTACGCATTGTTTGCTGACACACTACTTGACATTATTTCCTTACACAACTTATTGTAGAAATTCCTTTGCTATTGTCCTGCCGCGAAGAGCTCCATCGTAACTTATCATTCTATTACACATGCCAAAAACGATACATTATAACGACGTGTCTCTTTTGGAGACGATATTTGCAAGATTTGGGCTATTTGTAAGTGTACAGTGTAATGTTGGTATGTCCGTGATCAGAACATATAACACCAAATCTACGTCCCGACACGCTTTGGTTCAGTCGCTAGGCTTCTTATTGAATCGTTTGACATTGATACAGTTGATTTTGCTGTTCCTTGTAACATAGAAATCAGTTTAAATAATATTAAAATCTTCACATGTAGCAAACACTTTGTGGCAATACATAATTATAATAAACACAATAAAATAACTTTGTTTCAATTCCACTTTATTATTTCTTAATCCAACCGGATTCGGTTCATCCTGAACCTTTCTCAGGGTTGAATAAAAAAATATTAAAGTGAGGAAGGCTCAGGATGAACCGAAGCCGGTGCGATTAAGAAATAATAATGTGGAATTGATACAAAGTTATTTTATTGTGTTTATTATAATATTAAAATGTTTTTTCAATAATTACTATTGCTGCCTCCCAGAGAAAAGGGACAATGAACATGAGTGTAGAGGTTATGCTCCCGCCTGTCAAGATTATGTCCTATAATATTTTTATCAGAGGATAGGCAGTAGATACCTACTGACTGCATAGTGCATACATAATAATACCATATCTGTTTGTTTTCAAATGATATTTGGTATTATCTGCCTGACTCACCGCGGCCGCGACTCGAGCCCCAAGCGCTGATAGTGTTGTATACATTTATGTGGTGTTCTTGTTGTCCCCCACGATAAACAAACCAACTGACTGCTGTCCGTGTGAAGGTAAAAACATATTATAATAATATTATGTACTGGTGCGTGTCCCAAATGGTGATGGCTATGGCCATCATCGAAATAATATCCATTTCGAAAATATCGATTTTTTTTATCCATGTAATTGATGTAACTTATTCGAAATAGTATTTTAAACTCTAAAAAAAATGATTGAAGTGCATGGTGAGCGTGTCCGTGAACCCAAAACAATCCTTTTTTTAATTTCAACTTTTCGAAACAATTTTGTTGGTCTATCGGCGGCTAATGGCTAATGGCCCTGCAGAAGTGTCGAAATTGGTGACGACCGTTTTCTTTCAATTCGGTTTAGATCACGCTTCTAGAGATTATATTTCTTTAATTTCATTCAAATTAGCACACTAATATACTTGTTAGCAATTAATCGCTCTGATCTACACGATAATCAGTTTTTTGACAAACAATCAACTCAGTTGTGATACATAATATTATTTGTCCTCTGTCGAAGCAACGATTTCGAAATATTCTATTTACGAGTTTTAAAGGTTTCGAAAGCAGATGACTGTTCGATTGTCCAAATGTTTCGATAACGCCATCACTAGTTTCATCCGTGGCACTCGTCTCTGATGAGCGATGAACCCTATTCCTATTACCTACGCATGATGGTTGGATCGTATCAACTGGCGGCAGAGTAAAGTTCCTCTCGTTTAGCTAATCTAATTCTCACGATTCTTGTTGTCTACCAATATGAATCTTCGACACTCACTTACCGTTTTTATTCAATCACTATTTACCGCGGATGGAGCCTAATTGACCTTGATTTGGCTTGTAATTAAAGAATTCGAGAATTAGAACACATTCTTGTTAGTTCTTTGAAAGAATGGAAGTCATATATAGTAAGTAAGTATATCGTGAGTACGTGAAATCCAGTCACGTTTACTGAACATAATAAATAAAATATCAAGGCGTGAGATCTTCTAAAGAAGTGGTTTGAACAACTGCATTCACATTGTCAAAATTAACCGAAATTACACAAATTTCACAAAAAATATAATAAACAATAAAGCGGTTTTGACGCTGCTGTTATCAGAATTAGTTTTAATTTTGATTATATGTTTGCTTTCAGAGGTGCAGTTGAAGTATTTATTATTTTATATAAGTTTCATTAGCATTATCACGACCACCATACTATGCCATGCCCGTATCGTGGCAAACATATATAGGCTATTCAATTTCAGTGCCGGCAACCCGGGCGTTTATTTTATTTTCATTTATTTATGTACATGGTTTTCTTTTATCCACCTCACTAGACAGAGTGTTCCAAGGCGGATAAATAACGTATTATATTTGTTTAAAAGATATGTATGTAAATAATAAGATAAAGATATATGCATATATGTACACATACATGCACATACGTATTGTTGTTATATTAAATATTTACATGTTGTTTTTATTATTTGATAAATTTCCTTAAGAAGATTACATATGTAATATAAGGTTTCACATGGAGATAAAAAAATGTAAATACAGTAGGTACAAGATTATATAATGAATGTTGCTAGCAAGCAGTACCCTGCATATTTTATTATATTTGAATATTATATAATTTAGCGAGTAATTATATGAAAAGTGAATGTCTATAAAATGTACTTCTGTTAGTTCTTTAGGATATTTCGAATGTCTGTTCTTTCCTTTTCAGTCAACCATATTACAAAACTTTTGAACAGCCAGTTCAGATTATTTGGGGTGATATAAGTTTTTGTTTGTGTTAGGAAGATATTGAAAATGTGTAAAGCTATACAAAGTAAATACGAATTGTAAATGTAGATACAAAAAAATAAACAATCTTTAACAAAGCAAAAAATCATGTATAAACAATAATAAAAACCAAAAGTAACCTAAATTATAAAATAGACATTTAAAAAAATAGAAATGAAATACTCAACTAATCTTAAAAAGTAAGATTAAAAACACGCAAAAGTGTATTGTAAGACCTCCCTTTTGGAAGAAGTCAAAATCACAGAACTCATTAGAGTAGTTTTACCATTGTAAGATCCTTTGCCAATACTTTACGGGGGTCGTGCAGTTACCCACCCACCGCGTGGCGGGCCGGATCGGAATAGACTGGTTGAGGGAGACTTTTTGACCTCCAATCGGACTCTCGACCCACGCCTTGCGCCGCAGTTGGAGGAATGAATTCGTACGTCACTCCTGTACATACTGGCCCCCAGCTTTCTACCCACCCCTCATACAATTTTCCTTCTTAGAACTTACTTTCCCTAAAAATACCCGCCACGATACACCAAAGATGACATAGTCCTCGAGGGAAATTTTCACCTCAAGGCCTCCTGTGTGGAGCTAATGTAAAAAAGGTTGGTGTGCTGATACTACTTCCAACTGATGATAATATTTCTATGTAAGGGTTAAAGAATCCAGTTGAAATACGTTGCTGATCTTGTTTGTACCCGGGGTAGTCATTATTTGTGACCTCTTGTGTGGCATCCCTCACCTGCCCGTTGTGTTGTGTTTAGTATTATCGTGTCCGTGTCACCTTCCGTGGCCTGATGACTGAGGCGGCTTGACCTTCCTCGCCCGCCACCTCTCCTCACTCCCCACGTACCGCACCTGACTCGTATTCACATCCACATCCGCTAAGGAAAAGGATTATTTGGCCACGACAAGACGAATAAGTCTGAGCTGCTCCGAGGCCGAGGCGGTCAGGCGGTTCATTCCTCCCTCGGGAGAGATGATATTGCCTGTATCGTGTGTCCCTCTCGTCCCCGGCGCGGGCGCCCATCCTCCTTGCCTTCCTTGTCCCTGCCCGTGATGCTGGGCAGATGTTTCTCGCCTGGTATCGTTTTCTTACTCGGCTTACCTCAAACAGGGACGCCACCGATCCTATCAACTCACGTTTACCTATGTATTAAGTAAATAAAATCTGTCAGTCTGTACTTAAATTGTTAATGTTATTAATTATTTAGTATTTATTATAAACCTGTCCTTGAAATGGGGTGACAACCCTGTAGTTGTGTACAGTGCACGGAATAACCGTTGACAATGTGCAAAAAATATCCGTTATGCTCATGCTAGGAGAGCGCGGGGAAAATGTCCCAATGCTCTCAGCATTAATTTCTGTCACAATATGCCACCGGGGGCTATCGAACTCTACGGCTGTTTTACATAACCCTGTTTGTTGTTTATAATATAAGTAATTGCTTCGTATGGTTACTATCTCCATTAATTCGACAAAGTGTTCGACTCTCGGAAGAAACTAGAGGTTGTGTGGCGTTCATTCCTCTCCGCAAGCGTGATAATGTGGCATCAAGTGTGTCTTCCAGCTTCCACATATGCCCCGGCCTGTAAACACGTAAACATTTATTGTAACATGGCTATTGGCTATGTGGTATGTGGCGAGTGTTTTGTAAACATTGCCATAGTTGTATATTTAGTAAATTCTTGTGTCCTGGCACGAACACCGTGTCGATAGTAGAAATAGATGCGTTTATTTTCTCTCTTATCACAACTTTATTCACATATTCTGAAAGTTTTGTTTATGGGTTTTATTTCAACGTTTCCAGCTTAACTCGTATTTTGTATAACTCGACAACAAATATTTGTGTGTGGTTCAGCATGGTCTCGCAAACTTTGTCTCTCTTGTAACTTGTAACACGCTGGCTTTTTTTGTCGAACTACGGAGTAGGTGGTACCTCAGTCCTGCCAACAATTTTTCATAAAAATTTCCTATCTTTTCATAAAACTTTTCTATTTTGATGTTCTCAGATTGAGTCCTGTTGCCAGAATATCAGCGGCATTCAGAATCCAGAGCAATCAATTCAAAAGCTCTGTTTTTAATAAACTTGGTTTTATTTTTGATTATTTAATCGTAGCGTAGGAATTTCATACGCCTCACGTCTAAAATATATTAATCGGTAAGATTACAGCCAGCGAAGGTCGATACGTTAATCGTCCCTGTTTTCACATGTAAATAGTTTCACGTAGGTCGGCCCGCGAAAACCACTTGTGTGTATCTTTCCATTTTGTATTTTCGTTTTATAGAAGCAAGATCAATCGTTTTGCTCGGTTCTCAAGTGGCTATTTTAAAATTTTATTTGTGTTACAATGCTGTTGTAAAAAGGGCTGACGCAGGTTGTGTTATTCATAACTAGGGCCCGGATTAATATGTAAATACATATTTTTAATTTACACGATTTTCGGTCTCGTATGTGTTCTCTACCTAGATTATCATATATAGATTGTGAAAAACTAATTTTTATTTTACATATTTTTCCATATTTCATGGTTAAGTCCATATTTTACAAAAAATATCACAATCATCCATATTTTCGATTTTTATATCATAAAACATGATTTAGTTCACAAAAATTAATATAATTTTACGTGTTTGCATTCTCGCCACCACACGGGCCGCACGTGTCTCATTTCTCTCGCGTATTATAGTCGTAATTTGATTTTTGTTTCTCTTCCTCTACTTGCTTGCTGTTGCTGCGCGTCTTTTTATTTTTGCGTACTCAAGTCACCTACTACTACTGTCTAGGTACCTATCATTTAATTTCAAAATGCCCAAGGAAAAGCAACCTTTGCGTTTCAAGTAAAGTATATTTTAGACAAAAATAAAGGATTTAACACCCTAAAAACAATTAATAAAGTTCTGAGCGGAAGCTTTGATGGTACTGCAGACGTGCCTTACACAATTTCGGAACTATAGGCGTCTTTAAGTACGCACCCATTACATCATGTGACGTGGAAAGACCTTTCAGCCAATATAAGGCTATATTTAGACCAAATCGACAAAGTTTTAATTTCGATAATTTAAAAAAGCAAATGATTGTGTACTGCAATCTATTTATTAATAAAACAGATTTAGAGGAAAATGAATAAAACTTAATTTTTTTATTTGAATTACCTGAACATTTCGCTATCTTTTTATATATTTTTTTAAATATAACTGTTATTGCATAGTAGGGGGAGATGTGTCGCGTTTCATCCCGTCACGACGTGTTTTTTTTTGCTCTGCAGTATTATTTTTATATCACGGAACCCTTCGGTGCAATCTCTTTCAAAATGTGTCAAAATACGTGGTTTAGTTATGGCTTCATAATTTGATTACGAAATTTGGTTTTGCGTAGTTGCAACAGTGGTAAAAATGACAAAGTTTACAAGTGAATTCGAGTGAATACAAAGGATTTGACAGAAAGGCCTGGCATCAATACTGACGATAAGATCCACCTTACTTTTGTTTATAAATATTAGTTGATGGAGTAGATTGTTTATATTTCAGAGCATTGAACTCGGATACCAACAGCAAGCTTTTGAAATGTTATTCTTAATTGTTTGTTTTTTTTTCCAGTCGGCCTGATTTTTAAATATCTATTTTAATTGTTTATAAAAATGTAAAAAAAAAAATTGGACAATTGAGTCATAAATATCTCGGAGCAAAATTTTTTAATTCATTACCAGAAAAAATTAGAAACATGAATACCAATATAAAAAGTTTTAAAACTCACCTAAAAAATTATACTGAAAACTTAAACTGAATGATATTAAAAAAGCAATACAATAACACCCCCCCATACACACAAGCCTTGCTTAATTATGGGGGTACATCAAATATTCTACTATGTAATTAATTACTGTATAAAATTTATTTGTAATTTATGTACCATTTATTACTAATAAAAAAAAAAAAAAAAAAAAAAAAAATATTCATTAAATGCTTGTTGATGCGTTTCGTCCCCACATGAGGTCATTATTTTGATAATGTCAAGTGGGTCTTTGTCATTACATTTCAGAGGGTGTCCGGGTGTCCGTTGTATATAATATCCATTAATGTGTACACGGGATTAACTGACAATTTATAATTTTTTTTTGTTTTCATGGTTAGGTATTTATTTTATTTTATTTAGATATTGCACAGATCTTCAGATCCAGGAGCGAAGAGGAATACATATATGGTGGTTGGTCCCAGAGTTCCTGCACTGAAATAGATCCCGACTTACAGCATTAAGTGCAATCCGAAAGCTTGCGAATTAAAGTAATTCTGGACTATACTATGGACATAATTTAATATTTTATATATAGATGCCAGTCAGTGAGAATTTTTCTGTCTGATAGTTTGAGCATATAAATATAATTTAAAAGAAATGAATATGTCTTGACAACATGCATATGATAAATAAAAGAAGAAAAAATCTGAGAGAAGATGTTTTCAAAACCTAGTTAATGATCTGATTCGAATATTCAAGAATAAGAAAGAAGAGGCTAGTGAAATAAGTAGAGATAGGAAAAACGAAGAAGAGCCACGAAGCACTAGACACGAATAGGCAGGGGAAAGTATGAAGAACCAAAAAAAATCTATAAGATGCAAGAAGAGGCGAGAGGCATGATAAGGAAATAAAATGTGATGGAGCGAGGAAACGTCCGCAGAGACTAGGAGAACCAAGAGAAGCATAAAGGAAAAAGGAGAAGCGAAATAAAGCCAAAAGAAAAAAAAGTAAGAAGATGAAAGCAGAAGACTACGAGATCCCAGAAGAGCCAAGAAGATGCAAGAAGCAAGTAGACAGCAGAAAAACCAAGAAGTTTGCAAGAAGATGCAAAGCTGAGAATAGAAGAGCCAAGAAGAAGCTAGAAGAAGCAATATGAAGCCAGAAGAACCAAGAAGCAGAAAAAGTGGCTAGTGGAAGCAAGATAATGCAAGATGTGGAAAGAAAATAATGAAACAGAACTAATAAGAGCCACGACGAAAAAATAACAAGCAAGAAGAGACTGGTAAAGGCACAAAATTAAAGAAAGGAGTAGTTGGGAGTAGAAGAAGTGGGGAGCATAAAGAAGTGGGAAGCGAGGAACCAACGTTCAATCATCTCCTTTGTTCCAGTACCTATGTACCTACTGGTCAAGGACCAGACAAGGTGAACCGAGAAGGGGGAATAAAATGCAAGAAGAGTCAAATCGAAACAAGATACGAGAAGACACAAGACAGGCCAAGAAGAGTCAAGAAGAAATTGGAAGAGGCAAAAATAGACGAGAAGAGTGGGTTAGAAGATTCAAGACGAGCCAAGAAGGGATGAGAAGATGCAAGATGAAGCAAGAAGAGCCGAAAATATACGATAAGGTCCCAAAAGTTCCAAGAAGAGTCAATAAGAGACGAGAAGAAGCAAGAAGAGCCAAGAAAAGTGAGAAGAGACAAATGGATTCAAAAAGAAGCAAGAAGATTCATGAGGAGGCAAGAAAATACAAGCCAAGCCAAGAAGGGGCGTGAAGATCCAAGAAGAAGTAAGAAGAGACAAGAAACCCCACGAAGAACTAACAAGAGACGAGCAGGTCCAAGAAGAGGCAAGAAGGGAAATGGACACCGAGAAGAAACGGGAAGATTCAAGAAGCGGCAAGAAGAAACAAGACGAACCAAGCAGATGCGAGAAGATCCAAGAAGATCCGTGAAGATCCAAGAAGAGACGACAAGATCCCAGAAGAGACAAGAAGAAGCAAGAAGAGACAAGAAAAACCGAGAAGAGGCAAGAAGAAGGAAGGCATATGGAAAAAGAAAAAAATTATAAGGCTCAATCCATTCCTTTATTCTTGCCCATCCTAAATTCCAATATTGGCTTATTAGGTTGCCATGTATACCGGTCGATTAAACTCCAACCTCCTTCCCATCCTCAGAGCACGTGTTCCTAGTCCCAACAAATTAGTGCCCCCTGGTGTACCGGTACTCCTGGCTGGGGTGGTGCAATCGTATCGTATAACTGTTATTGCATAGTAATTTTTCACAATAAATATTGTTAAGTATGAAAGATATTCTTATTTTATACTTCATATTTTTTCCATATTTTAGTCCATATTATATGTACATATTTTGAATTTTTTTAATACATATTTATCCGAGCCCTATTCATAACTGTCTTATTATTTTAACCATGAATATTTTGAGGAGCGGTTTGTAAAATATTTTCATAAAATGTGACTGCAAAACGATTGCAAAATAAATTCTATATTTAGAAATTGCGTTAATTTGTGTGGAGTCAAGATGAATGATAATGAACAAAGACCGCCCATCTTTCTTAGATGAACATTTTCGCGAATAATTTGAATTTTATTTAATTTCTCGTCTTTCTTAAAATAGCATGATTTAATTTCGCTTTATCATCGTTCTGCGTTGATAAGTTCTCTTGATGACGACTTATTTCCCGCATTTCTGGCCGCGGTCCATTCTCCTCGGGGCCGGGGTGGGGGTGGGGGTGTGGAGGAACCCTCGGCGTCTAATTGATTAATTGGCTCCCTGTCAGCGTTTTATCCTCATTAAATTGTTCCCTCCAGCCTCCACTCAAAAACTTCGGTATACTCTCCCGTTCAAAATTCATAATTTTAATTATAAATTGTCATCAACAGATACCAGAATTCCAGCAAAATTTTGAGTGCTGGTTATTTACAAATAGTTGATGATACTTTATCTTTTTACACCCTATTTTTAAAATATATACTCGTAAATAGAAACCGAAGTTACGGTTTTATCATCGTTTTTTCATTTTTTCTCTACGAGATGGATTGGTTAATTTTCGTTACAGAAAGTGCGAACTTAAATAATAAACTTTATCTCTATTATATTTCCTTCCCTTTGCCCGCTATACCAAAAATGTAATCTTTACAATTTTGCAGTATGTCACCTTTAACTTCCGTCAAATTGGTAGGTACCTATATGATTATTCAAAATTTAAAGTATTTACTATTAAATGCATTAACGGATAATATTCATTCCACGCATTTCATTTTTGAAAATTGTATGTGTAAATGATTGCCGCGCATTTTTATGTACCTATGGTTTTGAAGGGGTAATTTTGAATTGGTGCTCCCTCTCTGAATTGGTTCGTCAATTTTTCACGTCTTTTTGTTTTCTGCTTTTAGATAATATCTGTTATAATAGATAGCTTCTGCTCTTAGATAATATCACGAAATTTATACAGGTCGATTGGAATGATGTATTGGATAGGATCAGCGGATGAGCGGGCATTTGGGGCGTATTCCCACTTCCCAGGAATGTGGAAGGGTGGTGGTAGACTTATTGCATTTCCTCGTATCGCTTTCTGCGTAAAGAGGGTCGGATATAATTCCGCACTCAATTTCCACACTTACGTCGATACTCCGATACTAGCGCCACTCCAATATTGAAATGGACACGGGTTGGTAAATGTCTGTAAATTCCTGAGCCGGGAGTCGGGAGTCGGAAGTCGGGATACGTTTTGTGTATTTAGGTTTTCGACATAACGTAAACCTCGCACATCATGATTATATTCATTATAAAGTTAGTATCAAGAGTATGTATACCTATTACATCATTTAGTTAGTATTGAAAGTTTGTAACGTTCGACAGTTGCATGTTGCGTATCTTTTATTTGAAAACTTTATTATGTTACGCATAACAAAAAATATTTAATAAACCTATGTTTGAACTATAACATAACTTCGTAACAAATAACGTCGGCTTGATTGTGGAATATTTACGAATGCGTACTCGAACTTTTATAATAATATTATGCTTTATTACCTTCAATTTTCTTTGTTCGTATTCAATGGTATTGGGCTACATACTCGTAATATCTCGGCTGCACACTCCAGCTGAATAAACCAACTACTCTCGTTGTCTACCACATCTCTCATCTTCAGCGCTGGAACAATTTATTCTAGGATCGACCCGTCCGACAACAATAACACTTCATTAATCATCTTCAAAATTACGCTTCGTGTAACGACTTTAAAATAAGGTATTCTATGGCCACTCTCCTTATCCCGGCATACTCGGATATCCATTAACGTCGGTATTCATTGTCATTTACATTTTCCGAGACATGCTCCACGTTCTGTAACCCATTTACCAAGTTAACACATGCTTCCTTTCGTATAACATCCAGTGAACTTCGGTTTTTGGTATTCGTTTTCATTATTTTTAGACTCGGTTGAAATTTTAATTGAAACTTTACCTCAGTCAAGAAATAATCGAGATGTTCACTAATAGTAATAAATAATGGCTGTAAAAAGTGAAAAACGCCGACGCGAGCTTCCGTGAAAAATCCCATCTCAGCGCTATTCCGAGATTAACCGTTTTACATTACCGATACCGATTATAATGCCATCAAGTGGGGCGAAGAATGTAGAGAATATAATATATTGCCGGCTCGATGCCTCTTCACAGAACATCACCGTATCAGCGTTTCAGCGACCCTCCCTCCCGGAACCCATTCCTTTGATGTGGGGCACCGAGAAGAAAATAAGTATTTGCTATTTGCTACCCACTGCGCCTAACCTGGATCCTGGTTCAAGCGGGGCCAATCGCTCTGTCAAATACCTTTTCCCAATAAATTTAGTTATCGAGATGAAGGGCTGGTTATTTTAGCCGCGCGCAGATTTATGTCTGCTTTTTATGTGAAAAACTTACCATTTTTATGCGGTGTCGTCTCGTTTTCCCATAAATAAATATACCTTTGTGTTAATATTATGCAAGGTGGCTATTGACACGGTAAATCATGGAGGAACCCGTGAAATTAAAGGAGGCGAGATTTATAAAAATTGTTCTATTGTATATGGGTACTTATATTTCATAGATTGCTATATTTTTTCCCGTACGGAGGAATAAAATTGTACTACCATTTATTACTAATCTTTGTGTAAAAAAATGTTACATTATGTACCCAATGTAAAAGCTGCATATGCTTATAAAAGAGTAAATAAATAGAGAGCCCCTATCATGTTTAAACTATCGAACAATAACCTTTCAAACTTTGAAACCAGTTTTCCGTGGTTAACTTGTTATAAAGCCGATAAAATTAAATGTTTTTAATAATACCAATAATATTGATTATAAAAACATTACATTTTTATGTCCCCCCTATAAAAAATCTTCTATCTGTAATAAGGGTCGACCGAGAACTCTGTCTCGTTTCTCGGCGAAAAATCGCCGAAATTCTCGGCCATAACCGAGACCGTTGTAAGTAGGTAAATAGGATTCAAATCGGAGGCGTCTACTAATATCTACAGGAATTCCAAAAACTGAAAAAATCGAACTAATATCTATGAGAATCAAAGTGTTGACGAATATCTACAGCTCAAACTGTTGATATCTATGAGAACCAAAGTGTTGACGAATATCTACAGCACTGGCAGAGGTTGGATTTGCAATTGTGTATAGCATATTGGAATAACGTAATATTGCGTATGCAGTTTAAAAAACTTAATTTATGTAAGTATGTATGTAAAAATCCCTAATATCGGACTATTGGACACATTAAGCTGATTAGTCCAACCTATGCTCTGTAGATATTAGTTCAACCTAAGCTCTGTAGATATTAATCAACACTCTGAAGTTCGTAGATATTAGTTCAACATATGAGCTGTAGATATTCGTCAGACATACAGGCTGTAGATATTAGTATCTGGAGTCTTCAAATCTACTGCGCGCGACCACATTCGTCACTTGTGTCAGTGCGTGAGAGAGCTGTCGATTGTGATTGGTCGGCTGGCAGCGAGGCGGGTTTTACTTACAGCTGCTGCCGCCGCTGCGCCGCACCGTTCGTTCATTTCACTACTTTTGTAAACAGACAATTGGTGAAAACGCAGAAAAATTGCTTTTTATGTGCTACAACATCATGATGTTCAATTTTGATTATTAAAACTATTTAAGCCGCCGCTACCGGAATTTCTACCGATTTCTCACATATCTTCCTTAAACACTTGATGTTTTTAAGCTCTTAAAAAAATATGTTATTTTTAAGATAATATCTAGACGCATTCCACGCCGAAACGCAAATTATTTTCAATTCCCTCGATAGAAAAAAATCGAAAAGTATGTTCCGAAAATTATTTTAAACACGTTTATTTCTGTTATTTTACAAGTTATAGTTGTGAAAAAATTCACAATGTTTCTTTAAATGATACTTAAGATACCTACCACAAGATTTTTGCTCTATTTTATATGAGTCGTGTTTTATTAAATATTTTCTCAATTTTCGCATCGATTTTATCGCTTTAAATATTAGCGCGCTCCTCTAACATGCGTAATTACATATCTCTCCATCTTCTTCTTTTTGAGCGCGGATGCGGCGCCTTAAAACCAATTATTATTATATTCTTAAATATACTATATTATGCAAAAATATCATATTTTCATTTTTTTCTCAATTTATCTATTCTCGGTCTCAGCCGAGATTTTAATTTATTCTCGGTCTCGGCCGACAACGAAAAACCTGTCTCGGTCGACCCTTAATCTGTAGTTTCTGTTGAACACCATTACGATTTGTTCTTTGAAATGTTTTTTTTTTGTTTTTTGTGTCATTAATAATATTATTTTACACCCCTCGATTCATAGACAGCAGTCATACGGCATTAATTTGTAAAAAAAATCTGCCATGACAGATTGACTTTTTTTTTACATGAGTACCGCAGGGTGATTCCAGTATCGCGGGTGCAACATTTAGACGCATATAAAGCTTCCTAATAATAAAACAAAAAACATTTTTAATGAAATTATTATTGGAAGAGCTACATTTTAACATGTTTACTTTTTATTGGTTTATAAGAATTTAATTGAAATATCAAAATAGTCAGGAGGGAGGTTCAAAGTGCGATCGCGGGTGCAACCAATTTGGCCCACCCTTTCCAGATCATAAGACAAAAACACAAAAGTCTGTTAATTGTGATACATCTATTATGTTATGCCTTGATATTTCGTAAGGCGTTAAACTAATCAACTAAAAAAATAAACAAATATATAGAAAACAAAACAACCAATGAATTATTAGCTTTTTAAACAATCGCGGGTGCAACATCAAATTATCGCGGGTGCAACTCGTCTAGTTTAAGTGTATATAAACTTCAATAAACCCTGATAGAGGACCGAAATAACAAATCCAACAATGCGTATTACTAATCAGTACACTTCTTTGTCATTTATGTGAATTATTTCTTTTCGGTTACGTCCAAATTTGCCGAAAATTCTATGAACATATTACATCCATCAATCCTTTTCAAAAACAAAAATTTGTTTTTTTCTTATTTTCTAGAATTTCTTTTTATATTTTGTAATTTGTAAGAGGTTCCAGATTGTTATCATCCCAATCACTTTCTGTTTCAGTTGTGGTTTTCGGAGATTTCAAAACCAATGTGAATTGGAGACGAGACACTGAGGTTCGCGCCACGGAAATGGTATCGCCGTCTTCAGATTGAAAGAAATGTTTTGATTGAATGCCTGATTTATTTTTCAGCCCTTCCTATTTATCATCCAACGTGACCATCTTTTTTTTAACTGCTTTTTTTTTTAATAAAAAGAAGATTTTTCAGAGAGACTGCCTGCCAAATCATAGAATTTCTATAAAAAAGCTGAAAATAATATAAACACACCTATTAAATATAAATCACTAGTAATACACAGCATATATTATTATTGAAGGCATAAAAAACAATAAAATATATGATAAATCACACAATAAGGGTAGTTGTCAAAGAGTTGCACCCGCGATTCTAACAACACAATCGCGGGTGCAACCGATTTGAGTCAACGTTTATTTCAATTCAGCTAACATTATACTCTTAAAAACGTTTAATTCAAGTTTGCCTTTAATTTCTTCTCACTTTTACAAAGTTTCAAAACTTTGGCACTTTATTTCTGTGAAAAACACAAACTTTTATATCTTTTGTATCGCGGGTGCAACAAGCAAAGAGTGACTTCTTGTAGTCAACGATGCTTAAAAAATAACAACAAGTACTTACATCTTTCGGCACATAAGAATAAATTAATATTGTCACTACACGTTTAGCAGTAAAATATAACTTCAAACCATCGGTAACAGCTGTTTTGCGCCAGTGTTGCACGGTGTGATTTTACAGTTTATATACCGATTCTTCGAATGATAATGTTTCCAAGCGCGCCAAAAATTTCAACATGAAGTAAAATCAATTTTTTTTTTTCATTATTAAATATTGACCTTCTTCTTTGAACTGATATCAAAAAAAGTAACAAATACTGCGATTTAAAAATTACTGTCGAGAATCGTCTATAGCGGAATCGCCCCGCACAAGAGTCCCAACTGCTCCCGTCTGGAGCCAGTGGGATTATGGCATCCCCGGTTGGGTTATGTTGTGAGGCTGAATGTAGTGGGGAGGGGAAGGAGATAGGGAAGGGGAAGGTGGGGATAGTACCTGGCTATTCAGATCTGGTCACCAAACACGGCTAAAGCCATTTCCAGCAACGTTTCAATTCTGAACGGTGGTCTTACACCAGGGCGATACTGAAGGTATCTTCCACTCTGGAACGTGCCGAACGTGAACTTCGGAAAAACAAGTCATTTTTATTTTCCTAAATAAAAATGTTATCAGAAGAACCGTGAATATTTGACGTAAAAATATATTGTATGTTTTATTCACGAAACCCAACGATCCAACGGTCGATGGAAAGAATACTCGGTCTTTCATCGTAATGACAAAATAAATTGTACACAATGTAACGGGATTGTTCACCCCCTCGATAAAGCCGCATAATAACTGGGATACATGTGCGATGGGGAGAGATGGGCTTTATACCAGGGTTTATATTTTATACAATGCTTTTTTCATATCGATCCCCATATGTAAACTACTTCTGAACACATAAGACAAATCTTTGCCTAGCACTCTCAGATCATTTTTTTATTTTTATTTAATGCCAATATAAAATAAAGTAAAATTACAAAATAAGTAAAAATACAAAGTAAAGTGGTTCATTATTTTCATACTTACGATGTCATATGTAAATAGTTGCCATTAGAGAAGAAATATTAAATTTTGGACGGTACTAAATCGTCAAAAATTAGCAACAACATAACCACTGATCACATGACAGTATCCGTCTTACCTTTACCGTTGCTTTCAATGAATTATCTAAAACTAGCTGACCCGGCAACGCGTTACTGTGGCTAACGAAACACAACGCCATCTACTGGATGGTTACCCAACCTTTTAACTCACGCCGCCGTCCGTTAATTTGCATACAAATCAAATCCACACCGCCCGCTCTTCTACCACAAACGAACATCCTCCTTTAATTATATATTTCAACGAATTTACACAAAACCTTAACAAATCATATCCTCACGAATCGCTCTCATCTATTGGTGAAAACCTTGCTTTTCACATTTGCTTTTCACATTTCAGTTGGATTTTGTGTATCTTCTTTTTGGAGATTTTCTAGCATCCAGTTTTGGAGTTTTGATGTTAACTGTTTTCCGTTTTCTTTTGAGATTTTGAACCACTTAATTTTGGTTGTAGGTTTTATCTTATCTTTATACAATTTATGTCTCGTCACATGTAATTCAAACAATAGTAGGCGATGTTGTGTTGCAAGGGGTTCACCAGGGATAACTTTACAGTCTCTGAGCGTTTTCTTCATTTCGTTTCTATATAGCCAATAATCTATTTGTGTTGCAGCATTTCCACTTTTGTAGGTTATGAGATGTTCTGGTTTCTTTCGGTAGAATGTGTTGATGATAGTGAAACCGTATGCATCTGAGAAATTTAGTAGCTCATCTCCTAGTTCGTTTCGCACTCCATGTCCAAAGCCGCCATGGCTGGTATCATGGCCACTGTTTGACTTCCCCACATGCCCATTCATGTCTGCCCCCATCATGATAGCTTCATTTTCTGGAATGTTTTGGATTAATTCTTCCAGCTTGTCCCAAAAACTGTCTCTTTCTTCTCTATCACATCCCATTTGTGGTGAATATGCACATATGATATTGTAAATAGCGTTACATATTACCAACTTTAACATTATAATTCTATCATTCGGTGCTATTACTTTTATCACATTTTCATGAAACCTCTGCTGTAGCACAATGGCTACTCCATTTCTGGTACTGCTTTCTCCGTACTAATATAATTTATAATCATTTGTCTTTGTTTCCAGGTATCGGCACTTGTCTATATTTGTATTTTTTCATTTGGTTTCTTGAATGCACGCAATATCAATCCTACGTCTTCTCATCAATTCGGCCAATTCTTTGCTTTTTGCTGTGAGCGTTCCCAGATTCCAAGTGATAGCGCTTATCTTTTCAAACCCAGAACGACTGTCTTTCCTCCGCTTCATTTTGCTTGCCCCTGGAGTCCTGCAAGCTGGCCCTGACACGATGTCAGTCTCTGGATCACCGAGGAGAAAATCACCCTCGCTGCCAGACAGGGTAGTGCATCTTTGCGTACGTTTTTCCATGAAGCTTTGGTTTATTTGACTATATGGTTGTTTTATCCACCGATGGTCGTCAGACGTGGAAACAGAGTGACCCTACTAACTAGGGCTTCCATTATACCTTCCATTCATGTGATGTTTACTTTTTCAAGTTCATCTTTTTATTGTTCAACTTTGTCTCTGTATTATGAACTTATATGTAAAAGCCCATCAGGGCGTTGAAATATTAATAAATAAATTTAAAAAAAAAACCACGTGAAAATCCGTTCAGTAGAGTTTATCGCGAACAGACAGACGAACGCGGCGGAGGGCTTTAATTTACAATATGTAGAGAGAGATACACGGGAAATTCACATTACCGAACAGTAATACACATTTTCACAGTCAATAATAGAAATAAAGTTTATTTTACTGTTCAATTTTCGAGCATCTCTTGAGCCGGCTAGTAATCAATTTCAGAGTATTAACTTTTGGTAACACTCACGCATGTGAGTGTTACCAAAAGTTAATAGAATGCATTGTCATCGACAACGAGTCTATCAGGCGGTCCCTCCATACATAATGTGGATGCGGCGCTTCCCTTCCTTTTGAGGCGTATAATAAATATTATAATAATTGTTATTTATTTATTCAGCATTAAAAAAGCTTCGAGTTTATTTTTTTCTAGCCATAAACAGCAATAAATACTGTAATTTAACGACACCGTCCCAACCTCAGCGGCCAAAACAACAAAACCCGACGCGCGGACCGAACCGAAACAACACAACACCATTCTCGATTCGATGCTAATGTGTCGAATGTCGCGTAAACGCACCAATACCAGCAACAGTGAATTCTCTGCTCCATTCTGCATCCACGATGTTAGAAAAAGTTTGATATTTGCGCATGCCTGTTTAGTTCTGCCAGCCAAGTTTTGCCTGAAGCAGTATACGCATTCGATGGGAGCATCCAACGCGCAGAAAACGACTTTAATGCGCGTAGGCATAGTGCACAGAATAGCATAACAAAGCGCGTGGATTAATTCGGTACGTTTGAGAGAATTTGTTCGCGCGACCATTTTGACAATTAAGTTTGAATAATGGATGCCGCCGATTGAAACTTTAAATATCGTTCGAATATCTATTTAATAAATTTAATTTTAGAACTATAATAATTGATGTGAAGCAAGGATTTATAAAGCTAATTTGACATTCTATTTTTGTTAGTAATCGCGTCTTGTTCGTGGGCTAGTCTGTAGGTATTTAAATTTGATAATAGGTAGATATGTTCTGCTCACATATCTCGAGAAGAACAAAATTATTAACGACCGTCAATACGGATTCCGGCGGAACCGCTCGTGCTGTGATCTTCTCGCGTATGTGGCGCATGTTTGGGGGCGGTGCCTGGAACGTTTCGGTGAGACCCAAACGGTTGCACTGGATATTTCCAAGGCCTTTGACCGGGTTTGGCACCGAGGCCTTGTCAACAAACTGTCTTCTTACGGACTTCCCGCATCCTTGTGTACGTGGATTGCCGACTTTTTGAGGGAGATTCAGGCGGTTGCTGACGGTTTCACCTCTTCCTCGCATTCGATAAATGCTGGCGTCTCACAGGGATCGGTTCTGTCACCGACTTTGTTTCTGTTGCACATCAATGACCTCTTGTCATGTGCACCGATTCATTGTTACGCGGATGACGGATGACAGTACAGTCCATGATAGCTTTTTGTTTGACAAGCCCCCAAAGGGCACACAAACTCCAATAGCTCGGAGGGCTTTGAAGCAAAGAATGGACGGTTACCTCGAGAGTGTTTTCTCTTGGGGTAAGAATAACCTTGTCGAATTTAATGTTTCAAAGACCCAATCATGTTTGATAACGTCTAAAAGGGATCGAAATGAAAATCTAGTCTCCTTCAACGGAAGCAATCTTCCAAACAGGACCTCCATCGATATGCTTGGTGTAACTCTAAGTGACCAGCTCAGGTACGGGGGCTCCATCGAAACCAGAGTTAAGTTAGCCTCTCAGAAACTGGGCGTACTGTACAGGGCCCGCAGATACCTTAATAGTACACAACTGCTAACCCTGTACAAATCGCAAGTGCGCCCCACGGTTGAATTTGGCAGCCACCTCTGGTCTGGAGCTCCAAAATACCTAAAAAAAAAAACCTTGACTCTGTGCAGAAACGGGCGGTCCGTTTGATAGATTCTCCCATCTTAACAGACGGACTGCAAACTTTAGAGCACAGGCGTCAGGTGGGAATGCTGTCCTTGTTCTACCGGTATTACAATCGAAGATGCTCCGAGGAACTAGCGTCATTGATCCCCTCGGCACCGGTGCATAGTCGGGAAACACGCCAAACACGCGCCCAACATTTGTACACGGTTGACATTAGTCACATGAGAACGGGTCGTTTCTATGACTCGTTCTTGAGTTCAACGGCTCGGCTGTGGAACGATTTGCCGGCCTCTGTGTTTCCTCCCTCCTTTCCTCAAAAAGACCCTCCACACAGCATCTTCAAAGATGACAGGCCCTGAGGGAAGTTATTTTCCTCAGGGCCTCCTGTGTGGAGTTAATGTAAAAAAAAATATATGTACTTCAGCATCCCTTATACAAAAAGTCACCGACCACCACTGGAATCTATATGCTGAGTTTTAGCTCGATCGGATGCCGGTAAGTGGATTAATATATATATTTTTTAGATAAATACAGTTACGTGAAACAACGACAGTATTATGTTGAATATTGTCTGCCATAATAAAAAAATCGCTATCAAATTAGAACCAAGTAATTTTTTCATCGAGAATTCATAAGAAAATACGGACCATATGGAAAGTGCACAACAAAAGCATCATGTAAAAGGCCCGTTACAGACAATATTCAGTAACAGGGCCTTTTACTCGAGCGACACTACCTCACTTTATGCCTTATGCAGCCAGCAGCCAGCAGAGTGAACGGAGAAGTAGACAGTAGAGTGTACGAGTACACCCCACCTAGAGACCTAGAGAAGGGAGGGGGCGGAGAACGCAACAGATTTTGAATGTGTGATAAAAGCATCATTGTAGGGCACTTGAGAGTCCTCCATTATGGCGCACCCTTTATGCTCGGCGCCCGGGGCTACAACAAGATACACCGAGTCGGAAAAACCTTTTCCTCCTAATGAGATTTGCTCCATTTTTCACGCTTCTCATTTTTTTTACAAGATTATTTAAAATCCTCCCAAGTGTAAATATAAAAAATATCCATCAAGAACCGAATGAGCTTGTTTTTAACTTCTGTCAGCGTGAAGCTGACTAACGGCTGACTGCCGTTTTTATTCAATAAATAGAATATAACGCCTATAATCAAATCTCATAATATTATTTATCATCTCCGAGCCACCAGTCAGTAATAATTTGATTGTTGTATCGGTCTAATATTTGAATTTAATGTAATCTGGTAACACGGAGCGTTCCCATAATTGTTTCCCATGGAGATGGAATTATGTTTGACCCTCGTCTCTGTCGCCTTGATAGATTGGTCCTTTGGTATCGGAGCGATCTCTTTATGTTCTTATTAGGTTCATAAAATACTGATTGCTTGATAGAGAGCCAATTACCGTCGCATTCCCGCCGCCTTTTATGCGTCAAGTGATTAAACTCGCTCGACGGGGAACTGCACTACAGCGGGCCTATAATATTCCCGTAGGTGAGCAGCAGCACTCGGTATAGGGTATAGGGGTGGCGTCACCTGACGCTGAAAGCTGAACTCTAACCCCCGGGCTTTAGGCAAGCCGTGAGAAGCTAGGCCGGGATTCGGGATGGCCTGTTACAGCGTCTTAACCGATCGTGAATTAATTAGGCGGTAAGCGAGCAGTACCCGAGATCCTGTCTCTTTACATCTCTTATGCACACGGCGAGCAAGCCTCTTAACTCTTAACAGCCTCGTTCTCATCTAAAGCGTTTATGAAATTAATCCGCTTCCCCACTGAGGACCACTGAGACCTGAGGAAGGCATTATGGCTCATGACTCATTATGAGTAATGAGTACACTCAGAAGACCTACAAAACCACATTATTAAGTGAGTCAATGGCATCGTGTCTCATCAGCGCCGATCGTCTGATTCACCGGACATTTTCAGCTATTTTAGCGCCCTCCGACGCTCTGAACAATAATTCATTTATGTTTCGCGATTGAAAATTTCGCACTCATCGCTGCCATATTTTACTGAGCACAATGCGGCTGAATAATGTTGAATATTTTTATGGTGTCACCGGCGGATGAACAACAATGCGCTATTCTCTCGTCATCGGCGGCTTCCGGTGTTTTCCGATTGCCAATGCCATACCACTTTCGTTGCTTACACAAATCACTTATTTAGGAGTTTAATATTTACTGCGGGGAATACTTCATATCACGATGCACCATTGTCATCAGCATCCATTATGACGTAACGTGCATAAGTTAAATCACTCGTTGTCATGGGATACCATGGGATTTATTTGCCATATATTTTGGTGTTTTTCATTTTTAAACAATCGTGTATAAGCGTGAACGTACAATCCATCAACCTCAATATAACATTTTACTAGCAAGGAGAACTCCTCGCTATTGTGGTAACACTAACTGTAACTCCGAAGCACTTTCACTAGTAGATTTTCGTCTAGTAAATTTGCATTGCTAATTCCATTTCGCTTTATAATAATAAACAGAATGTCGTCACGAAGTTCTTCTTCGTACTCGGTGACATTAGCTCTGCTCTATCCGAAATTAACTTACGAAACATTACTTTATCCTCCGCATTCCTTAACGTTTTGTCCCGAGGATTAAAACAAAGCTAGGGTTCAACGTCAAAGCAATCGCATTCCTAAAAAAGTCTGAGCTGTTTATTTTATTAAGGGTTAATTAAAAGCAGATTATTTTGTACCCCCTGTTAATATAATAACGCATACATTAATGGCACATATTTTACACTTGGTTGCACAAATCGTTCGATCGCGTCGCGTCTATCTGCCGCCTGTCGCGTGGCCGATAAATAAAAAGCGAATGGGATAATGTCCTCATAAATAATTCAATGTATGCAAAGTGGCATCCGAGCCCGAGCAATGTCATCTTGCCTGCAGATTAGCATGGCGTGTCTCCAATATTCGATAGTTTATAAATACGAGGTGCGCTGGGTTGTACGTCGTACGTAGCCTCTGGTGGTGCACAGTCCGCGAAGCCTTTACGTCTAGACCGCCAGTGCCCACTCACCACTGCCACGGGGGCAACGGCTAGCCGATTGATCGCTTGTTTTAGTTTAGCTTTTATAACTATCTGATGGATAACATCATTTAAACTATCTGATGGATAACATCATTTAATTTACGTTAAAAGAGCATTTTCGATGTGTTATTAAAACGCGAAGCGGACATAATAGTATGGAAAGGATTGATGGCGCGCATTGTAGGACGATGCAGGACGGCCGGTATTTGATGCGATATACAAGGACGTAATGGAAGATATATTCAAGGAGAGAATGTCATGTCAGTTCTCAACTATAACGGAGATGTTGTGGAAAAATAACTAAATGATTGACTCGGCATTAGGTACCTACTGTTCGTTTATAAACAAATAATTACTGTTAAACCTACCATGTCGGAAGATCAAAATATTTCCGCTTCGCAATAAAATCCGAATAAATGAAATATTTCTAAAAGCATCCGAAAACAAAAAAACGGTTTTTGAAAGGTGATGAAATTCGCTTTCAAATTTTATAATTCAGAATAAACATAATTTTTGAAATATATTTTTTTTGTAATGCAAACATAAAAAGTTTAAAAAATAGCTCATATTACGTTTTTCTAACTAAAATTACTGAAAAAAAGCACACATTTTATTATACAAATATATTATAAACATTATCGTTGACTCACTTTTTTGTCGTTTCATGTAAAAATAATTAATAAAAAAAAACCAAAGTTTCATAATTTTTTTTCGAATTGCGGTCGGAAACTTGGGTTTCAAAAAGATGTACATTTTAATTATTCTGTGGTTAACTTTCATAATTGAATATAAAGCGTGGTGTTTTCTCTTCCTAATACCGTTTTGATCATATTTCTGACCATGATAGTAAGGGAGACCTATGTTATTTGTTCCGGAAAGCGAACAAACTAGCCAGCCAATATATTATTTCTCCATTTTGGACAATCAATAATAACACATTATTATCATTTGATGAGTTCTCGCATTAACGCACATGCTATCGACCTCGTTTTCTAAACAAATGAACAGTGGAGCTAGAGATAGTAGATGAATTAGTCCGATGAGCACAGCTCGAATAGCCACCGACAACCGACACGGCATATTATACCTTATACAATATACACATACCCTTTCAAATTGCATTCACCCATTGTCTGAATGTCTGAAAGTCCGCTCTTGTTTTATAAAGTCGTTTACCGAATCAATTATATTCCCTAATGAAAAAGACTTTCCATTCGTGTTTTATTGTGGTCGACCGTCGACCCCATTGTGTCTAATTGAATGATTCACCCTATTATTGTTTATTGTCCCCGTTTGGAAATCTGTTTTCTGAAGACTTTGTTTACGCAGTTGGAAGACGCTCTCGAAAAATAGTATATGTCTTTCATTTTACAACTGTACAGTCTGATAATGCCTTCGGAAGGAGAAGCAGCTCTCACGTGAAATAACCATAAAAGCATCAGAACTTGTTTATAAATAAATTGTTTTTATAAATTGAATAATGATCTTATTGAATATATAAAAAATGAAAATGAAGTTTTACAAATTAAAGTTGATAACGATACGATATGATTGCACCACAGCCCACAGCCAGGAGCACTCGAGTCCCTGATTTGTTAAGCATTGGAACACTTTTCACGGACATGTAAAACTACATGTCGACAACCTTTATATCTATCATTTGCGTATTAGTTTGTAGCACTCTGTCTATTATTTTAGGTCTGTTATCTTCTATCTGTTCCACAGGCGTAGTCATAAAAGTCATAACAATTCATTTGTAATAGTAGTTTTATCGTATAACTAAGCATCAGTTGAAATAAAAATAAATAATATTCGGAACATAATATTCAATCAAGTATTCAGTTGAAACAGTTGATAGATATAATATCACCTTGAGTTTCTATAGTATGAGGGGTGGGTAGGAATCTGGGGGTCAGTGTGTCCAGGAGTGACGGGCGTATGAATCTATTCCTCCCACTGCTGTGCAAGGCGATGGGTCGAGTTTGAGAAATCAAAAGGTCTCCCTCAACCGGTCTCTCCCGATCCGCCACCAAGACCTAGACATACCTTTACCTACGAACCCGGGCACCCCTGCTTAGTCACCAAACCTAGCAAACCACGACATATCGAAGGGCTAAATGTCGCTTATCGACGATTTTACAGTCGTCAGATGATGTGAGAGTACGAAACACTCCGATCTTAGTGTTACACAATCCTGACGGCGAAACACACAATTACAACATGGAATAAATGATAATTTAAAATGTTTTTAATACCCTTTTATTGCGCCCGCCTCTATCTACCCTTATTCGCGGGTAATAAATAAATCACCAGCCCGTTCGTGTAAGGGCTCTCGAATTTCATTGGATGATTCCAATACAAACGATTCGTATACTAATAATAATGGTTAAAATTAAAATGTATTGCAGCGTCGGGCGGTGCGGGGTAGAGGAGTATCGGGGTATGTTGTCCGGCCACCCCTCGGTGGGGCGACACAACCCCCCCCCCCACATGCAAATCCCGCCTGAGTCATCGTACTTCCCGGTGACTAACTCGCCAGGGGGGCTGGAATTGCTGGAAACCGACCATTATTATCCCTGCTACTTACAATCCGGAATCCTTTTGAAAAGTCAACGTTAGGTTCAATGGCGTAGCTTTAATTTTATGTGTGCGCCGGATTATATGCACTAAACAAGATTAAAACATGCTGTAAAAATGCTACGTTAAAATCACTTATAATCAATTAATAATTTAATCATTTTTGTCATAAAAACTATGGCAATAATTTTTAAGGATCCAGCAGGTTGCTAAAACTTGCCTATATCTCGTCCAACTTGTAACGCGGAACTTTGTTATATGTTAATACTGTGAGTTATTAGGCGATCTCCAATTTATTGTAATTTGAATTAGAAATTTTAATTAATAATTAATTAATGGAGTAACCCGGCAGTTATCTTTCGAACTAATTTTGTTTAGCAACCATAAATAACCATTGAATCTAACAACTTCAAAATGATTCCGGATTTTCCTTGTAGCGTTGCTTGAAAGCTGCGTTGCAACCTCTTATTCCTTTCCATTTATAAACCACAAGAAAGAGGGAGAGTTTACAACGGTGCTATCAGCGGTACGCCTGCTCCCTTAGTACCTTATCCCTTCACGAAGAATCTTCCCTATTCCCTCGCAAAACACGCGCGGTACATGCCATTACGAGTCGGCTAATTGCGCCCTATTGCGTTTTATTGCCGTTCTACTCGAATTGAACGACTCAACTACTTCTACTTGATCTTTTGATGATTATGTTAAATTATTCATGGAATTGTGCGCTTTTTTTTACACTGTTTATCAACACTGCCCACGTACTATTTATTCTATCCCATTTAAGAGTATATGGGTCACGAGACTACTTCTATTTTGATTGTAATATATTATTTCATTAAGGCCCGGTAGTAAGAGTAAGCGTTCAAAAAGAAGAAGAAGTAGGGGAGATGTAAATACGAATGTTAAAGGGAGCGTGCTAATATTATAAACGATATAAATTAAGAATGCGGAGGATTAAAGAAAATTGGAAAACCGTGTAGGGAGGGGGTGTAAATTTGTAATGATATTATGATACTCGTTTGTTTTATAGATTGAGTAATGGGTCCTCGCCTTTAGTTACCGAGGCAGCGAAAGGGATGAGATGAAACACGTTAATGAATATTGATTGAGTAATGGGTCCTCGCCTTTAGTTACCGAGGCAGCGAAAGGGGTGAGATGAAACACGTTAATGAATATTGATTGAATAATGGGTCCTCGCCTTTAGTTACCGAGGCAGCGAAAGGGGTGAGATGAAACACGTTAATGAATATTGATTGAGTAATGGGTCCTCGCCTTTAGTTACCGAGGCAGCGAAAGGGGTGAGATGAAACACGTTAATGAATATTGATTGAATAATGGGTCCTCGCCTTTAGTTACCGAGGCAGCGAAAGGGGTGAGATGAAACACGTTAATGAATATTGATTGAATAATGGGTCCTCGCCTTTAGTTACCGAGGCAGCGAAAGGGGTGAGATGAAACACGTTAATGAATATTGATTGAGTAATGGGTCCTCGCCTTTAGTTACCGAGGCAGCGAAAGGGGTGAGATGAAACACGTTAATGAATATTGATTGAGTAATGGGTCCTCGCCTTTAGTTACCGAGGCAGCGAAAGGGGTGAGATGAAACACGTTAATGAATATTGATTGAGTAATGGGTCCTCGCCTTTAGTTACCGAGGCAGCGAAAGGGGTGAGATGAAACACGTTAATGAATATTGATTGAGTAATGGGTCCTCGCCTTTAGTTACCGAGGCAGCGAAAGGGGTGAGATGAAACACGTTAATGAATATTTAATTAGTGCAATAATAATAGATTATTTTTATTTAGGGAGATGGAATCCCACTACTATCCCACGATTAGTTTTTAAATAGATCTAACGGCTTGAGCTAGAATGTCGAGGCGATGAATTAAAAGGTAAAGGAACCGCTTCGGGTTTCTGTAGTGTTTTTAATGTGAATAACAATAAACGTATTATTAAAGGAATATGCTTAAACATTTCGTTTTCATGTATTTATAATGTTTGCCAGTTTATGCAAGACACAAAAGTCCCATGACAAATTTATGAATCGCTCGAGTATGTAGAATGTTTATCGATTTCTTTGCGGAAAAAACCTCAATTCAATATTTTGACTTCTACTTGAGATATACCACAATTTTATCAATTTACAGCACCTAACCCAGTATTTTAGCATTAAAATAAGGGAAGTTTTAGAACACTTTCTGGTATCTATACCAAATTACCAAAAACTAATGTACTTACTTCTAAGCATTAATCCGCAGAACTAAATACTCGTAGTTAACTTAAAGAATAGTCTCGTTTAGTTGATAGTTGAAAAAATTTGTGAGAAAATCTGACGGATTTGATAATCCCGCCCAACGGTAGTTGGTAGCATGGTAGTTTTGTGGGCGGTAGTGGCACCTGGCGGCGAGCCGAGACACTGCCGCCCCCTCCCCCACCTCCTCCGCACCCCTCCCGATCTGGTCCCGGACGGTTGGCATGGCAACGCGCCGAGTCTGCCGCTATCGATCGCTCCTCCGCTCCTCTCGCGAACCGAGACTGGCTGAAGGCTGAACTGAACTGGCAACTGGCTCTCGGGCCGACCCGCGACCGGGCGACCTCGCGCAAAGGGGTGGAACGACTGCAGCGACAGCGAGGGGATGCGTAGACTTGTGAGGACGTTTCCCCGACAGCCTGCTGGAACCACGTGGCCAGGCGCGCCGATATCCCTTCCGTGTACACGCGGCCGCCCCCGAACAAATATCAACGTTTTTTTTTTCATATTGTCCCGTACCCGCCGTGTACATTCAGCTATCGGCTGCGACTAGAATGTGGCGCTTCCCTTCCATAAGTCCTTGTATGGTAGCATTATTGTTTTATAACAGTATCTTTACCGATGAATTATCAAATATAATCAAATATGATTGAATTCGTGGATTCTGTTTCATATGCATACCTGAGGAAAATAATTTCCGTCAGGGCCTATGCCATCTTTGGGGATGCTGTGTGGAGGCTCTTTACAAGGAAAGGAAGGAGATGAAGTTCTGGGAAGGAATAAGGTATGAGGGGTGGGTCGGAATCACTGTTGGCGGCGTATGTGTCTGCCACCAACAGTGTGGCAGGCCGGGTTGGGAGAGACTGGTTGCGGGAGATCTTTTGACCTCTCCAGCAGAATTCTCTCGGAATATTGCCTTGCGTCGCAGTGGAAAGGATGGATTCATTCGTCCGTCACTCTTGGACACATTGACTTCCAAATTCCTACCCACCCCTCACCAGTGGCGTAGCTAGCATGGGTGGCACCCGGGGCGGATAAAGTGGTGTCACCCCCCCCCCCCCCCTTCCTCAATTTCGAAAAGACCGTCTGCGACAATATCCTTCATATTTTTTTAACGGTCGGGTGTCACCTCCCGTCGGGTGTAGTGTCACCCCCCCCGTCGGGTGGCACCCGGGGCTGTCCGCCCCGCCCTCGCTACGCCACTGCCCCTCACTCCTTTTTCCTTCCCAGAATTTCCTCTCCTCCCTTCCCCTAGAAAGACCCTCCACACAGCATCCCCACAGATGAAATAGACCCTAATTATTTTCTTTAAGGCCTCCTATGTGGAGCTAATGTAAAAGAAAAAAATCCCCAAACTGAAAGAATCCTGAAAATCTTCATACAAAAAAAATTTATTAAAAAAAAAAATTCAGTTGCAACAACGTCAATAACGTCATATTTTTCAATCATAGAACTAAAAAACTCGCGGACCGCCACTGCTATAGCGCACTTGAAATTCCCGAATCACACCTTGAAAGCCTGCACCACATAATTGAAATTCTCGAATCACATTTTAATGATACCTACCACGCACTTGAATTTCATGAGTCATAAAAAATACCTAACACATTCTCATCCTTGAAATATTTTATTCGAGTTGTCATAATAATACATTTATTCTTGTAATCCCGAATCACGTATTAATAATACCTTCCACATGCTTAAAATCACACGTTCAAAGTGCTTCCCGCGCCCTTGAAATTCCCGAATCACATTTTAATGATATCTACCACGCACTTGAAATTCCTGGATCACACCTTGAAAGTGTGTACAAGAATCACTCGTAAATAATACCTAACACATCCTCAACTTGAAATATTTTATTCACGTTGTCATAATAATACACTTATTCTTGTAATCCCCGAATCACGTGTTAATAAAACCTTAAGCATTCTCCCTTTTGACACGTTTATAAAAATGCATTCTGGAATCACGTGGTAGTAATAACGGAAGGCACCTAATCCTTTGCAAATCCCCGGGGATTATAAAAAACTAACACATCGTAGTAGATTGCACTGTTTGTTGGCATTTCAAATTGTTGGCGAGAATGTTCGAGGATAATAGAATAGCAATAGCCTGGAAACAAGAAACAAACATTGTTTGTGGGCTTTCTTTCTATTGTTTATAATAGAAATGGGGGAGCAGGGAAGCAGGGGAGGCTCGTCTCGACGTAATTCAGGGCTTATTTTAGATATTCTCGGAAGGGAAACTGGTTCGTATTTCGTAAATACGTCCGAGGCCCCAAATACACAACAAACACATGGATTGTGAGGAAAGGAAAATATTTATTTATATTATTTGTTGGCGCTTTATCCACCTTATCAAAGTAATGTAAGTTTTTCACTCTTTTAAACAGAGTTCAATATAAAAACCGTCTTTACCTAAATGTAATAATTTACAAAAAATATTTTATAAGAATTATTGTATTTTTAATTACGAGGGTATGGGTACCGCCGCCCCGGGAACCATTTATTGAATAACCAACACTCTGCCGTAGGTCACCTCAAGTGGTTCGCTGGGTTTGGTGACTTAGCAGGGGTGCCCGAGTTCACATGGGGTGCGTCTGCCCACCACCTGCATGGCAGGCCGTATCGGGAGAAAATGGTTAAGGGAGTCCCTTTTGCCTTCTCCAGCCGTACTCTTTCGGAAAGTCGCCTTGCACCGCAGTGGGAGGGATGGATTCATATGTCTGTCACTCCTGGAAACGCTGATCCTCAGACAACCCACCCCTAATACTCTTTTCTTCCCTAAGACCTAAAATAAAAATAATGACTTTTACCTGTGATAGAGATTAAATTAAATTTAGTCTTAAAAATAAATCAATTAGCTTTTTGATTGTCAAAATCTCTTTTGTAGATTTGTATTAGTATTAAGACTATTTATGTTCCTATATAAAATTAAAAGAAAATTGTTTCCAGAGTGGAAGTTTACTCTACTCAGTATCGCCCTGCATTGGCTTTTGCCGTATTTTGGTTACCAGATCCGAATAGACAGGGACTCCCTTACATTGCTCCTATCTCCTTATTGTCCTTAATCTCATCACTTCTCACAACCCCAATTGGAAATGCCGTAGTCTCACTGGCTTCAGACGGTTGACAACCTGTTGGGACTCTTTTTGTAGTATTAAAAAAATGTTAATAATATTGTGTTTCCTCCATCCTACAACATGGATCTCTTCAAGACCCAGGTTCACTCGTTCCTGACATAGGCCGTGAGAGAAATTATTTTCTTCGGTCCCTCTGCGTTTTTTTAAAAATGTATAAGGATTTCGAATTTTGATACACGGACACTTACACCGCCGGGACTCTTTGATGTTATTTATATCTCGCAATTTCAGGAAATGGACAAGGCCTTTCTGTTATTGTGTTATACAATAAGTAAATAAAATTGTAATAAGTATATTTTTTCTACTTTTCTATCGTTTTGAAATTTGAGCTTGATTGAAATTCAATGTTACAGCAGGTTCTATCCGAGTTTCTCACCTTTTTGCGCCGGCATGCAAGTAACCTGCAACACTCTTAGCATGCATTATCCGCCGTCCGTCGGAGGGCGCTGCGTGTACCAAAACTGCCAATTGCCAATATACTATCTATGTGTCATTAAATTAATAATACTCGTACGAGTAACTTTTGCGGATAAAAGCTCTATTGCAGTGCGACGCTATTTCAAATTGAACTGTAGATGGATATCTTTTAACTCGTACATCAAATTAATAAATGGTTTCGTATCTGTCTCACCTGCGATTTTTATTTTATTGTTAGATATTATTGGCAAAGTATTAGACCACATAAATCGACTCGTTTTTCTCTATTTTTTTCTTGCATTTATTTTAAACATGGGCATGAACTGAAGTTTACTATAAGTAAACATTTTACGAACATTTCGTCACTTTGATTCGACTTCGACAAGGTTCTATCTGACATTTGTCCTTTGAATACAAAACCATTCATGTGTTGTATTTCCGTAGGTACTATGAAGAATTTCTTAAATTAAGCTTAATTTAATTTATTTACACCGACTCCAAAAATAACAATCGTACCTAGTTATTGATGAGTAGAAAAAGTAAATTGATTATTAAGTTGTAGAAGAATACGAAATTATTTTTTTAACTTTTTAGTGCATTTTTGAAGTCGTTTTTTTGTTTTGTCAAAATTTTTGTTTATCATAAAACATCAATGCACTTTAAATTGCTTTCATGGAGTTAGTTTTCTTCTCGAAATGAGTTTATTCTCGTTACGAATATAATGTTATTTCTTCGATCAAGTATATCTAGATACGGCCTAACCTAGTAAGCAAGCCAGTAAAATTGACCCCGTGTAAGTAAATGTTAACAATACAACTATTGTACGTATTCCATCGCCTCGCCTCGAAGTTTGTAAATCCGATCACAAAGTTCATTCTCAAATCCCATTTTGTAGTTTTATCATTTTTCAACCAATCACATATCGCGCGTGACGTATTATGGAGATGAATTTATCAATCCTACTTGGTATAAACTAGCCGTACACGCTCGTAAAGAAAATAACCCGAGAGCGTTCATTGTGTGACAAGAGGTGTTCTTTTAATTTTAAACAAACGTCGAGAAAATACGTCACGAAACCAAAGAAGGGCTGAATTGGGAGAGGATTAATAAATAACATGAAACATTTTAGTTTTCATTTTTAGTTTTTACATTCTGAACAGGTCCTCTAGAACCAAAAACGGTAGGTAAACCTACATTTTTTATTATTGGGCAAAGGTTTTATCTTAGTTAAAAATATTTGGTAAATAAATATTAAATAACCACTTGGAAAGACCCATTGTAGGGGTGTTAGTTACCCAATAAATGGTGGTTATGGGTTTCTCCCAACCGCCTGGAACCAGTTAGACTATGGCATCCCCAATTGGGGATGTGAGGCTGATTGTAGTGGGGAGGGGAAGGAGATGGGTTAGAGCAGCCGTATTTCTATTTAGTCCAGTCAAGGAAGGAGGTGTAGAGTGCGTGAGCAGGAACCTAAGCGATTCCTTCAGAAACTTGTTCAGGGTGTTTAGGGTGTGAACATACTAATAGTCCTGACGTCTAGGTGGTGAGCTAGGGGTGGAAGAGGGGGGGGGAGAGAACGTCCCAATTTTCGGATGTGCGCTTATATCTCGAAAACGGTGCGTCGCAGAGGACAATTTTCTTATAATAAGTAAAAGCTCATAAAATTATGTACAACTTTTATTCTATACGTAATTTTCTAAATCCAAGCTGAAAATAAATTAAATCCAAGTCTAAGTCCCACAATCTGTTACAAACAAAAGTGATGTGTCAGTAATAAGATAAAAACAGCTTTTTCTGAAAATGACGACATTTTACTAAAAAACTTAAAATTGCTGTAAATATTTACTGGTTAGAGATTAATTTGCATATGTTTATTCTAAAAGGGAATTAAATTCTTTACAACTTCTTACAAATAAATTTCTTTCATTGATGAATATTTTAGACGATATGAAGGAATGTTTGATCCAAAATGTGAGGTAAAATTATTTTTTTCGAAAATATCTACATTTGTGGAGCGTGAAGTTTCTGTTCCTGCTCACGCACTCTACAACACCTTTTTGACCTTTCATTGACTGGACTAATTGTGGGATATTCCTTCGAAACTTCAAGGCAGAAATCTACCAGAAACGTTTTTTTTTTTCAAAGTAAGTTTTCAGCTAAAAATAGTTGATACTTAGTCTTCTCCCACTAGCTCAATCGGAGAGTTATTTGCGGTGTTTTCAGTTTGTTGATGATCGATTTGGGAAACTACCAAACAAGGTTGGAAAATGAAAAGATTGGTACATAAAATAAAGAAATGTTTATTAATAAAACCATGTCTTTTGTTATACAAATGCCCCTTTAGAGATATTGCAGCAAATGATTTTCTGACGCTTCTAGGAAAAGTTTTAATCTCTTTATGGACGGATTTGGAAGCTTATTTACTGATTTTAAAATTTATTTTATCGGAAGCAGATTTTTGAACTAACCAAAGCTTGTAATAAGAATTACATTTACGTTACCCATCGCGTTGTTGCATCGTAGCCTGGGCAAGGGACGGCGAAATTTGACTTTGATCCTTTTTTTAAATAAATTGAAACAGTAATGGCAATGTTGGTTTTTTAGGATCAACAATCTTCAAAGCACATCTTCTTTAAATCTACAAAAAAAACGTCGTCCGCACAGAGATTCAACATTAAAAACCTAGGCAAAAAGTTATGCAGTTCACACAAATAATAGAAGTCAGTTTATAGTTTACAAAAATACAGTGCATAAACATAATGTTAAGAGGAAATACCAGCGGCGTTTTTTCCATACAAATGTATTCCCCATTTATCTCTCTGGATTTTGACCCTAGAGCAAATTTTTTTTTACATAATATAGATATTGACCATTAGCGTGTCGGTACGTTTTGCTTTTTTTGATAATTTACTTCTTATAGAATATTAGGACCTTCCAAAAATTTATAAAATTGCCTAGTTTAAACGCCGTCAAAAGACGTTCAGTATACAAACTAAACCATGAATTTTGAAAAAAAGCAAAACGTACCGACATAGAATATTTTCTTCTAATACAGTTAGTGAAAAAAAAAAATTAAAATCGGTCCAGTTTTGGAGAAGAAAAATGGGGAATACAAAACATCGATTTTGACGATTTAATTTAGGTATTTTCGGCCCGATATGCAGTTGTCCCTTTCGCTCAGTTACCCTGAGGGGAGCGTGGAGTGCAACAGAAGACATTCGTTACAATACCTATCGACGATATTTTTAAATGACCGGCATAGCTCTTAACATTTGCATCAGCAGCAACGCCAAGACACCGCCAAGGCACCCGGAATGTTGGTTTTCTCAGCTCTCTATGTCGTAAACAAGTACGAGGAGAGATGACCCTTGTTGGTCGGTGCATTTGGAGTGGGTAGTGGGTACTGGGGGTCCCCGGCAAACGACTCGAGAGGAAGCGACAACATGAAAGCAAAATAATACAAGTTTAAAAAAGTACAAATAAAAGGGATTCATTATGCTGTTAAGTCGGCTAAGGAAAAATAAACAGTGATCAATGAACCACAAGCATCAAATGACTAAATTCCTTTCTGAACACTACTTTCCGATAATTTATTTATTTGACATAATATCTAACATTATTAAATACAATTCAGCAATGTCGACCTCACTGGGTAGCTGACCTGCGCTGAGGCCTCCATTTTATAAAACAAAAATTTATACATATTACATTAAAAATAATATAAAAATAATGCTGCATAAAAAAAGCTAAAATTAAACTTAAAATAAAAATTTATAATTTAGGTAAAATGTTTTTTTTTTGATAATGTGTTTTATATTTATTTTTGTGTGTTACGTGTTGGTGTTTTATTCTTATTATGTAATGAGATTTTGTAAATTTTGTCTTTTTTGTTCTTTAATCCAATTTTTAGTTTTGAGTATGGATTTATTTTTGTTTTCTTCTATTTTATTTTCAAGGGTAAGACTGTTGAATGCTTTTATAGCATGATATTTATAGTGCCTTTTTCCAAAGCTTGTATTTACTGTCGGAGTTTTTATGTTATTTTCGTACGATTGTCTTACTGGTCTGTTAGTGATATTTTGAGATTGTTGAAATTTGTTTTTTTGGTCGAAAATGTAGTTAAGTAGAGTTTTATTTTTATTTTATTTTATTAGGAACATTTACAGGTTAATAACATCACATGCATTAAACAAAACAATAAATTATAATAATTAGATTACAACCCAATAACAAATGTTCACATCATGCCCAAATAATAAATAAAAAGTCAATAATTATTAACTTTTTTTGCCTAATATTACAGAGATAGGAACTAGATAAACAATCTAAACATAGTCTATATATACTGTCTAATACTGTGTGATACATAAAAGATACAGATAAGATAAGATAAAAAACAATGAAAGTAGAAAAAATATAGTGTGCCAGTTTTATGGCTATTTAAATAAAAAAATATTTATAAAACAAAAAAAAAAAATTGAAAAAAAAACACCAGACTTAAAGTGGAAAAATAATATATATACGCACATGGACGTATATACACATATACGTATTACATTATTTTAAACTAAAAACATAAAAAGTAAGGTAATAATTATTTAGTTTTGTTAAAGTGAATTAATCTACGAGTATTTGGTAATGAATTGGTTATTATAAGGATCCATTAACTTTATGTTTGAATAATAATTTTAACGTGTAATTGGCGTATATCTAGTACGTCACAACTATTGAATATTTGGTCTGTATCAGTTAGTCTATGTTTTTTAAGAATTACCTTTAAGATCGTTTTCTGCGCGATTTATAAGTGAACGATAGCTGATTTTGTTGCTCCTCTCCAGACAATTATTCCATATTCTATTATTGATTGACAAAGTGCAAAATATATTGTTTTCATTTGTTTTATTTTATATATGTATGTTCCTTATGTTTAGGAAAATGTGTATTGTTTTGGGGAGTTTATTTGTGATTTGTTTGATATGATGCGTCCACTTTAGGTTATGGTCAATTACGATTCCTAGATACTTTATTTGTTCTGTTTTTTCTAGAGAAGGGCAATTGCAGATGTTGTTTTTTAAACATTCGTGTATTTTTATGGTGTTTGTGTTGTTTTTTGGTTGTCCCGTGTTGTTTATACTGTGAAAGAGTAGATTTCTAATTCTTTGGAATATCACCTTTAACGTAAATTTTAATTACCCGCCTTGAAAAAGTATAGTCTTATTGAACACTTGCCTTTTGCTAGCAAGCTTGTTGGCAATGTTGCTCATTTTGGCTATATAATGAAGTCTAATATTGACATATCTTTCAATTATTGCTCGTATTAAATGTAATCTATGATTATGTGTAGCGGGTTGGTCCATTGAATGAATATTGAGGGAATCAAAAATGTTTGAATCTAAGAAATTTTGTGAAATTTTGGTTGCTATATAAGAACTTGTATATTTAGGCATTATAGTTTTTCCATCGTTTTCATTTAGAAGTTTCCTAATTACCGATTCACATTTAAGGCAGGTTTCAAACACATCCAAAGATGGATAGCATAACCCTCCTTTGTCTCGGACTATTATAAATTTGTGAAACCACATCTTGGTTTGGGCAGTGAGACTATCGATGCATTCTTTACATTTTATTTTTTTTGTTAATCCTCTCGCCACAAATCCCGAAATATAACCCACTATTTGGTGACTATTGCCGGGTAATCTCAAAACGGTTTCGTCTAAATCAATAAAATCTATCACATCTAAGTTTTCATCAAATTCTTCATCGGAAGACATACCGGTTGTTGTTACGTTTATATTTTGAATGGGTGTACTACTTGAACAGTTTAATAGGGTTATATTTTCAAGGGGAATGCAATTACCGCTAAATGCTGATGTTAGCTCAAGATGGCCGAGGAGTTTTTTATAAATGCTTTTAAACTGTCGAGCATTCGGGTTATTGTTGTGGCCTCCATGTGATCTTATATTGCCGAATAATAACTCTATATGATCTTGGCTTAATTTGTAAGAAGGTAAAAATTTTAAATAATGTTCCTCAATTAAATTTTTATATAAATGTTTCAGACTTTGTATGCATACCACAAATCCCAAGAAGCCGGTTTTGTTTAAACTGTCTACGAGGAGTTTTTCGGTTTTTGTTATTTCAATTTTTTTACTTTGTTTATTCATCCTTTTAGTTACTACAATGATTTTTAAAGTGTTAAGATAATCAGTGGCTTCATCTAAAAAATTAAATACAGTTTCTTTATTTAAGGGAGACAAGGGTTGCTGGAATCCAAATTTTTTAAGATTTCGTGAGTTTAAAACGTCGAAGAGGTCATTCAAGATTTTAACAAATTTGCATGTGGCTTCTGAATCTTTGTAAGATGGCATTTTTAAATCTTCTCTACAAAATTCTATTGCTTTGGCAACACTTCGGCTTAATAATTGAGTTGCCAGTTTGACTTTCATTATTTGACTTCTGAAAAAAATGTGTTGGTAAGTTATTTTAGTGGCGAAATGAAGGCCTTGCTCCTCTTGGGTCCTATTAAGTTTTACGAAAAATTCCAATCGCGCCTCCTTGCCCTCTTTGTCGATAATTATTTTTTTTTTTCAAATGTATTTCTGACTAACTTTATCATATGGCAAGCATCTAAAAATATAGCAACCTCTTTTCCAGTAGATGGGTGGGGGAAGGTAGTTTTAAAATTTTTGGCATCATCAATTTTACAACCAAGCACTTTCATTGTCAAAATATTGGCTCTACACCCATCAAAAGTCACGGAAACGGTTTCGATTCCTACCTCGTGACATTTTTTCAAACATAGTCTAATTATGCGTGCTCTTTGCTTTGCAACTAATCCATTTATAAGAAAATAACCTAGAGGAAGTTTCCAATTTTGATTAATGCACACTAACAGCAGGACATATGCCTCCTTAGCCAAGACTTTCTCTTTATCGTTTACTCCCATTCCCATGTCTACATAACCTTGATACTTTTTACCGTCCCATATTTTTGGTGCCTGATAGCCATTTCATCAACAGTTAAGTTACATATTAATTTTAAATCTGTATTATCTGTTTTTTTTTTAAGTGCACTAAATGCTTCAGCTGTAAAACCGGGATTACCGTTGAAATTTCTGTACCATTTAGTAAGTGTCCGAGGATGGGGAAGACATGAATCAAACACTTTTCGCGTGTATTTGTACGCAGCAGGGGAATAAAAATTAAGTGTTAATGCCAGCTTACGGAGTGCAGGAGGGTATTGTTTAAATGGTTTGATTTTATTTTTAACGTTTTTTAGGTATAAGCTCTGAAATACTTCAGCAGTTTCAGTATTTGGTGATATTTGTGATATTATTTCTTTAGAAGGTCTAACCCTTTTTTCCAAGACAATCTTTTTAAATGATGATACTTTTTTTTTTAATCTTGCGTTTTGTCGCTGCAATAATTTTATTTTACATTGGGCTTTTTTTAATAAAACACACTTTCTTTCCAACTTATATACGAGTTGTTTTTCTCTTAGTGTTTCAATTAATGGTGGTATAGAAATAATTGATTCGTTGACATTATCGGATTCTCCTATTGCTTGTTTTAAATCTGATCTATGAGCTTGAATGAAAGGTACACAAGAAAAATGAGAAAAAGAATCACTTACGCACATCGGTTCTTGCAATTCTGGTATTGGAGCCGGGTCGTCGATTACGGTGGAAGTTTCAGCAGGATCGTGAACCACTATTGTTGGAGGAGAAACAATTACAGTAGTTCTCTTCGCATTCTCTGTGGCCGTGGCGGATAACGATCGCCCGAAATCCATTGATATATATACATAGATGACTAATGACCGCGCCAAAGCGTTGCCACCGTACATATGTCCAAAAGCAGATGCTCAGCTAATGTCAGTTTAGTGCTCACTGAGACGCCGACCAAGTTCAACCGGACGGTACGCGATCAAAACTATCTTTAAAATGGAAATGCGTCGTGAAGAAGTGCAATTCAAGGTCACAAAAACATAATAAATCAAGCGGAATTACTTTCCACGCGTAACTTTATTGTTTACATATTCATATTTACTTAAAAAGCACAGAAATTGAAATAAAATGTCAAATTCCATAATATAGGTTCAGTGTTGCCACTAAAAAGTAATTTTGGTTTTCCCATATTAATGGGAGAATACATCATTTATGTAATAAGTGACTATGGAGGTAACTTTTGATTTTAAATATTTCGTGTATTTCACATTTTTAGAAAACTGAAATTTGCGTTCACTAGTCCCTTGATGAATATATTTAACTTTGGTTAAGTAAATTTTAATATTGTATTATAATATTTATTTTATGTTACATAATTTTATAATTATATTGATTGCTGATGTAAACTGTAATGGCTTATTCAGAGTCAAATAATTTCACACTGCGCGAAGAAATGTACTCGAGCCTACTTAAAAGAAAAATTCTTGTCATTTAAAATTTAATTTAATGGTTGTTTTGTTTATTTACACCAGTGATTCCCAAGTGGGGCGATATCGCACCACTGAATGGGACGTTGATGAGCTTCCCCTTGCAAATGTAATAAAACTTTCACATTAAAAAAAATTTCGCCTGCGGCGCTTTTTCTATGCGTATTGTCTCGCACTTCATAATGAAAGGGAAGGGGCGTTAAAAAGAATACTATACTTGGATAGTGCGCAATGAGCCAGATAAGGCTAGGAACCTCTGATATACACTGTACATTAGTATCGCCCTTGAGGTGATTTTTCACAAAAACGGCGCTCTACAAATTATCCAATTATTATTATTATTATAAACGTTTGAATAGATATAGATACAGCATGCATTTTATGTTTTGTAACCCCCCCCCCCCCCGAATGTTTTTTCTGTGAGCGCCACTGTTCTCCGCATAGGTTTTAGATACTGTTAGTTTTGTAATGTCTATTGGTAAAATACAAAATATTTAATCAAAAAATGTCTTAATTATTTCATTAGTTATGCTTAGTTTTAGTCATATAATAAAAAAAACACATATGTAAAATAATTTAAATTAGTTTATCCTATTACAAACTAACGTTAAAAAACCCCTCTATTTTATTGCTTATTTTGGGTAAAATTTCATAAGGTATGCAACACTACCGCGCCATCACAGGTTTGGGTTTCTGTCTTTATCTAATCCTGGCGGCGGTGTTATTCTCGTGACTTGTGTAAGTGAGACAAATGTATTTTTGATAAAATGTTTCGTGTTCTCAGAGCTACGTCGGCGCGGTTTTAGAATGGTTACGCTTTTTTTGAAGCGCGGTAATGAAGTTTGCTTCTCTATTTATTATACCTCAATGCCGAAATCAGCCTGAAAACAACATTATCAATCAACACTTGACCAACCCCCGATAAACTTGCTTAAGTTTTCACATAAAAAACAAACAAAATAATTACCGGATAAACAGGCAAAGCTTTGCAATCTAATCGTCGAAGGCCGCTTGTAGTTATGTGTATGTGTTTAGGATGGAAATGATTCGAACACACACGGTTTCCTGCTGACGGTATCCACTTGCTATCACCCTGTTGAATTCGTATTGCTTTTATCCATTTCTCCAATTTTTCCGTTTTTTTGGGAAACCTAAGAAAAAATAAGTCGTTTTATGAACAATTATCAGGATGTATACAGAAAATATTTATCCCTATACCTAACTTATTGCATTAAAAATATTGTAAACCTACTTGAACTTGCCTTTTCATATACAGCATGTCCGCTATAGCAATAGTACCTAATCACAATGGGGTTTTTTGCAAACTATGAATACCGTTAAAAACGTTTAGAAGATTTAAAGATTATTATTCTGATTGTGATTATCGTACTAATATGTAATTTTAATATTTTCATTCATAATTATTGATTTCAAAAATGATCTAAAATGATCTAAAAGATTAAAACTGGGCAATATCGACATAATACAACCCTGTTTAGCGAATCCGCCGCCGAAAAACACGCACACTTGCTCAGAAGTAACACGAAGGCAGGCCATGGCTAATACCAACACGTGTGTCAATATTGTGAACTGAGCTGAATACATCGATAACTTATCACGCGGTCAAGAAGTGACGTCGCGTCAACATGATAATTTTATTAAAATAAAGTATATTTGCATAAACTTACCTATGGTATGACAACCCATCATTCTTCCTTTTGCTGTTTTGCGAATTGTGGCAATTATTAATTATACATTTAGACATTTTATAATGACTAATGACCAACACACAAGTTGCGCGCTGTCACAGGAAACGAGAATCCGTTATGTTTTGTTTTGTCCGTGTATGTCAATGTATTAGTGAACGAACCGAAGCGCGAATGACGTCAGAATATTGCTTGACAAATTTTAAAAACTATAATGTTTTTCACGTATATGAATGCGCTGTGTAAATGCGATCTGTAACACATATATTTTCTTCTGTTTTCTGATAGCTGACTACGTTTTCAAAAATAAAGTCCGCGACGTGTACCTTGTAAAATATTCGGTAGTAGTATATTTTTGTGTTTGAAAAAATTTACCCCCGTCTGGACGGCTGGCAATGCAAATTAGTTTCAGTGTAGCCCTCCAGCCCAATAAAAGATACAATTAAGAACTGTGCCTTCTAAACGGTGCAATACGATGCATATACTTTTTCATAAATGGGCCGTAAGCCAATTTTATTCTGGTTTCGGGAGTTTTATTATTTTTATATTATTTTTTTAGGGCTTGTCTAGATATTCTTGGTCGAAGTGTTATTTTAATTAATTATACAAATTCAAATAAATAAATAAAAATAAGTTTATTGCATTTACGCGATTGTCAACAATGCTATAAATAATAATGATGATTATAATAATAATTATGGAATATATTTTTATAAGATATCTTTAATAGGTAATACAAAGTTGCATGTAATAATAAATGTCGGTATAAATGTTTTTATTGACCGGTTAAATAGCAAGTGTGATTAAATAGCAACAATTAATAACATTTACAGCTTTAATCTTAAAGTTAATAAGGGGTCATACATTAATTACGTGAGCTGTTTTTATTCCAATCTCGACCCCTCCCCCCCCCCCCTTGGTGAGATAAATTTGGGCCATTTCGTGTAATCTTTTCAAGTAACGTGAGATTTTGCTGAACCCCCTCCCCCTACCCCTTTTGTGCTTACGTAATTCATGTATGCCCCCTAATAGCCGGTTCACACGGTTCAACTTTAGTTGATCAACTCGACACTTATAATAATAATAATAAATTTGGACAACTTATATAGCGCTGTTTTTGCGAAAAATCGCCTCAAGAGCGCTGTACAAATTAACAAGGATTTTACATTAGAATTTACTTAACTTAGGAGGCTAGATAACAACTCGTCTTGCAGCTATCAAGCGCATGGATTATTGAAATTCTAGCCCCCCGATAAATTAAATAAAATATCTTTTTATACGTACGTATTTCAATTTACTTAACTATGTAGGGGGCTAGATAACCACTCGTCTTGCAGCTATCAAGCGCATGGACTGTTGGAATTCTAGCCCCCCAATAAATTAAATAAAATATCTTTTTATACGTACGTATTCTAATTTACTTAACTATGTAGGAGGCTAGGTATCAACTCGTCTTGCAGCTATCAAGCGCATGGATTATTGGAATTCTTGCCCCCCAATAATACATTTACCTTCTGTATTTAATAATCTACTTAACATCCTTAGTCTAACTTAATCTAACTTAATCTACTTAATCTAACTTAACCTAACTTAATCTTACTCACACATACTCAAAACATATATGTATTTAATAAATCTGCAGTTCATAAAAACAATTGCAAAGAAACCATAAAAATAACACGTAATCAACGCTAACGAAAATGTATATGTATATACTCGTAATACACTGTGATAATAGATTGTCACTGTGAACTGTTAATTAATAAAGTTTTTTAATTTTTCATTTATCACTCCATACGTACGGCACAGGCAGAAACCGAAGGGCGCGGGCTCAGTCCCATGACTTCCTAGTCCATGTGCTTAGGGGCGGGGGGGGGGGGGGGGGGGGGAGGCAGGCGCGGGCGGTTGGCAGCGGGGGCAGCTAGGGATGCAGAGATTGCAGAGGTCATCAGTTGGTTTTCTTCTCTGGTGCGTTTCTTAGAAGGCCGCTTCGGTGGCCCACACATATGGTCCACAGTCGTAAATACAGCGACTGCGGGCGTAACAGCGAGCAGCGGGGTTGCAGTAAAGGTGCGGGGGGTGCGCAGGGGTACGGCTATGACACCCAACAACCGAACAAATGACCACATCTGGTAAATGTTCGCTACCGATCCTGGGTTTTAAACACTTCGCATCTAATGAATCACGATAATATCTGCACATATTCTTAAAACTCGTTATACGTCCACACTGGAAAGCACATTGACAGGTGTGAACCTTCTTTCAACAAAGTTGAACAAGTTTTTTGTTGACTAGCTAAAGTTGATAGCCCGTCTACTTTTGACGTTCAAGTATATCGCGCCATCTTGGTTACCATAGTTACTCGCGTGCACAACTAGACGTCAAACATTTATGTCCATATTCGTTAGAAATTCCTAGTTCTATTGTCATGGAATCCGTTTCAACGAAAAAATATTTGAAATGGTCGGATGATTTGATGTTCAGATTTATGCATCCCTGTCTTTGGGATCAAAAGCAAGAAGTGTACACAAATAGAAATGCCCGTGATACTGCAATAAATAATATGTGTTTCATTTACACTACCTACCCAATATATTATGATAATGACAAAAAAATAACGGTAAATATTCAGACCATGCGTCACCATTAATACGCATAAATTAAAAGAAAAAAAACTTTGTACAAATCTAATAACAATAACTACCTATGTCATAGTATGACGTTTGGCGTTGTTGTTTTTAGGTTATGGTAAAGCTAATTTTAACGAAATATGGATTATTTCCTTGCTTCTCCGGTTATTGTAGTTAGTAGTAATTATTATTAATTTAAACATCTCTGAAAAATTTTATCGCCAATTTTGGAAAGCAGCTCATCAAATTGTTTTTCTATCATCCATATCCTTCGGAGTCTTCTAGTTCCATCTCTTTCAAAATTGTGTTGGATGCGCCTAATTCATGATCCATTTTCTCGCCCAAATACGACTTTTTTATGCTTTTTCATAATCTCGAGCTCATCTCGCAAAACATCAGAAGTTAGAGAGACGCACGCACTGACAATTTCAGTTGACGCCATCTTGAATGTCAAATTCGGTTCTACATAAATTGAAACGTCTGAACATAATCTCGTTCAACTTTTTACGTTCAATAAAAGTGGATCAACAAAAATTGAAACGTCTGAACGCGCCATAAAGGAGTCATGCGTTCACCTGCTTGAATGTGATGAAAGATGACCTGCGATAGGTCATGAACGAAAAGGTTAACATTGTACTTTTTTGGCGAGTAAAACTTGCGGTTTATATCCTCTGGCCGACATCATATTTTGCTTCCATAAATTTGATGCAAATATTTATTTATTTCCACGTACGCGGCATAACATGTGCCGTTAACATATGAATAGTACAAAAAACATGAAGTATAAAGCAAAAAATGTAAGTATTAAGTAAAAAGTTTAAAGTAAAAGTACAAAGTAAAAAGGTAAGACATTAATATTAGTTGAAGGTGAAATGTATAAACTATAAAATACCTCAAAAAATAAGAAGTTGAAAATGTGTAATAATTAATAATATGAAAAGGGTGGATACAAGACAAGAACATATAAATAACTTAGTTTGTAAATGGACGATGAAAAGAAATGAAAAATAATTTTACGAAAAAATATAGAAATACAACACTTCACGATGGTTCATATATAATTTTGTTTATTAATATTTTAATATGGAATAAATGAAAGTATCAACAGTGTGGATCATATTTCAATTTGTTAGGATGTAGTTGAATAAGGACGGGACGGGGTAGATATTAAATCATTACGTGTGTAAAATATTCTCTTTTGTTGGCAATAATACTGATGCAATCTCATGTTTTTGTTGATGAATAAATAACAACTTATTTTATTGCATATTTCACACGATGTGTCGTGTCGTATTACTGTTCCACCCTCTGTAACAAGATGACAAATTTGCGAAAGTTTCCTTTTTTAATAACCCGTATTCGGCAGTGTGTGGCTCCTATTTTCTTAATTTGGTAGATACGGCTTCGTGCTAAAGGTAAACATCAGAAGTCTGGTAACTTTGGAACATTCCCCTCGTATTCAGGCAAACACCCAATGTTTGCAAAGTTTCCTAACAACTTTTGATTACGCGGCCCCTGCAAGTGCGACGTTTAAGTGAGAAGATTCGTCTTGGCTGTAAATAATTCCGCACGCCAAACCTTTTTTAATCTAATGCCTTTTAAATGAGCGCTAACTGGACGCTGCATGTATTCCGTCTTCGGCCACGTACTCGTAGATTATCTTATATCCCACGTTAATCCAATTATATGTTATGAGTCATGAGCCTTGCGACCGGGAGACAGTTTGCTTCTCGCTGTTCGCTGGAACCCCGCCAAAGCCCAACTCAGCCAGGACGATTAATAAGGGGCCGCGAGTCCTTCCCCTGTACGAGTACATCCATTTGGGTATATTTTTATTCTCTTGACTAAATGGCCGAATTAGTTTGACTTATGTTCCTCCCCAAACAAACGATTAAAGAAGCCCCGCTTTGGTCCTGCCTCTAAAACCTCCCTTCGAAACTTGTTTAATCTTTTTCTGTTACGTGACGTATCGTTTTTGAGAAATTCTTAGGGAGTGGTTACAACAACATGGCTATCAACGGTGCGCCTGTATTGCGTTTCAGACTAGTATCCGTGATCGATCAACAACTATAAGCATTAACTATGTATTTATCTGCAGCTCGTGCACTTAAGGGTCGGGTATCAAACCGCGCTGACGCTGCAGTTAGGTATTTCTTGTACTTGTAGACAAACACGGCCGCAGCCGGCCGCCTGCGTCTGACTAGAGGAGATGTGGGTATACTAGACACTACGGACTTACGAAATAAAAATATACTTGCCTTATAAAATTAAAATTTTGTTCCTACTATAATGGATACAGCTTAACATACTAAAAATCATATTGTGAAACAGCATGGATAGCTCATAGAGACATTTGCGCCTGGGTCAAACTGCCCATTCACTGCAGTTAGGTATTTTTGGTACTTGCAAACAAGCTCGGCCGCCGCGAGCCAGCCGCTCGATCTACTGTGTATTTCGGTTAGATTCAGGCACGGCTGGTCAGCATTTTGATAAAATACGGAATAAAAATTCGCTTGCTTTATAAAAATTTTATTTATTTGCAATATAATTTATACAGCTCGACAGACTATAAATCATATTATGCAGGGGCAAGGACATATAGACTTTTTTTAGCCCCTGGACCTTTACAGACGTCCTAGTTTTTGACTCAATATGACATAGAATCTAATGGTGTTTTGATGTGGAAAAAATTTCTGGTTCATATATGGTTTGTATAATGTTATTAATTTTTTTATAATATTACCAGAAAATAATAGGTATGAATAAGTTACGACAACCAGTTTTTACTCTGTGCCTTAGAAATTACAAACAGGTAGTTTTGTTTTTGAAAGTTTATTTATATGCATTATACAGATTTTTTTTAATACCTAGTAAGAAAGAATATATTTTACAATTTATTTTTGATATACTTAAAGTAGAATGAAGCACATTTAGAAAAAGACAGTCAAAAATATAAAGAAGTTAAGACAAATTTTTATAAAACAACTAAATGTTTTATTTTTATGTAGTTTCTGTTATAACGACGTCATTTATATTGCTTCTGCTGCTTGCATTTCCTTCGTTTTCAATTGCAGCCAACACTTTCCTAAAAAAAATAAAATATTATTTATAATAATACAAACCAGAATTTACCCAACATCGAAATTCATTCGATTTATCAATGGATCCGACAGTCGTTGTTTTCATTAAAACTTAGTGACAATTTGAACGGAATCGGTAGAGAACTCAAAATGGTCGTCGAAATTATGCATTTTGACATTAGATTCGAGTTCGGTGAACCTCAAACTCCTTAAACCTGATTTTGAACCAAATCGTCAAAGTGCTCAAGACATTCAAGATGGGTGCCGAAATTTTGCATTTTGACATTAGATCCGAGTTCAGTGCACGTCCAAACGCCCTAATCCTGATTTTGAACCAAATCAGTAGATAACTAAAGAAATTCAAGATGGATGCCGAAATTTTGCATTTGGACATTAGATCTGAGTTCAGTGCACTTCCAAACGCCCGAATCCTGATTTTGAACCAAATCGGTAGATAACTAGAGAAATTCAAAATGGATGCCGAAATTTTGCATTTTGACATTAGATCCGAGTTCAGTGCACTTCCAAACGCCCGAATCCTGATATTGAACCAAATCAGTAGATAACTAGAGAAATTCAAGATGGATGCCGAAATTTTGCATTTTGACATTAGATCCGAGTTCAGTGCACTTCCAAACGCCCGAATCCTGATTTTGAACCAAATCGGTAGATAACTAGAGAAATTCAAGATGGATGCCGAAATTTTGCATTTTGACATTAGATCCGAGTTCAGTGATCGCCAATACTCCCTAATACTGATTTTGAACCAGATCGGTAGAGAACACGAGAAATTCAAGATGGATGCCGAAATTTTGCATTTTGACATTAGATCTGAGTTCAGTGCACTTCTAAACGCCCGAATTCTGATATTGAACCAAATCGGTAGATAACTAGAGAAATTCAAGATGGATGCCGAAATTTTTAGATGTCAAAATGCAAAATGACTTCAGTCCACCTTCAAACTACCTTTGATAGAAATCAGTAAAAAATTTAAATTTTGACATTATTACCTTATTCTCCTTTTCTTCCAGTGGGTGGGTCTATTTTTTATGGCACGGTAAGCAAGACTTCCTTTTTTTTACTCATTTTGAAGGTACCTGAAGTTTAAAAAAAATAAATAAAATAAAATCTGTAAAACTGTAAATCAAGTTAAAAATAATTTATTAGATAATAATAAATATATTTTATTTCTACTTACCCGGTTACTGTAACACCTATCTCCTCAATGATTCCTTCAAAAATCGAAAGAAACTGCTGCGAAAAAAATATGCGTGCTCCCTCCTTGACCGCTATCTCACAACTGAATGAATTCTGTGAAATTCTACAGTTATAGAAGACATGGCGCGGCGTATTTTTTGCCATACATTTTTGTATGGCGTAGAATAGTTGAAAAATTCAGAAAGTTTAGGTGAATTACAATAAAAATCTAGATACATTGAAGTACTTTTAATTTAATAGCTTGTTTTAACATAATGTTTACTCTGAGATTACGGAAGGATTTTTGGTAAAAATGTTTACAACAGGTTCAGGAGAGATAATCGCGAAGGCCTTTTTCAACGTTTTAACTAAAGTTGCAGTATGTATAACTTATAGAATTTGTAAGATTACAGTAAAAAAAATTTAATCACTAGGAACTTTACACATTTTTCTAACTACCCGTATATAATTTTCTAGTATTGCTGCTTTTAGATGCGGATGCTACTGCTAATGCGGAGCGATGTTTTCGAAACCCGACCCTTAATAGATTTCCATAACAAAGACCGGCTGTTTCGAAATATCATTCACTGTACCCATCTTTCGCACTATAATATATATGCACATAAACCAAGGCAACGTTTTACGTCGTTTTCGTGCTTTTAATAATATTACGTGGACTGATAAATCAGGTGACAGGTAGGCATCACGTGTGTATTGATGAATAGTTTTGCCTATTGAAATGCGATAATATGGTTGTTTACCAGCAGAAGAATCGTGATTCATAATATAAATGTATTTAATTATGTTTATGTAAATTTTACCAACTATGTGCTTTTCCCGAGTTAATGAACTGCACGGTCAAATATAGAACTACTTACTAGCTTGTTCCCGGCTTGCGCTGCAATGCCATATTCAAAGAAATACATTGTTTCTCCCTGAACCACCTTTCCCCGTCCGCGTTCTTTCTGCGTTCCCGTTCCCCTCCCGCGTCCCCTTCCTAGCTAGCAACATAAATTACAACATATGTGTTATTCTGATATATGAGCTATATTATTGTAAAGTTTCGTTAAAATCCATTCAGTAGTTTTTGCGTGAAAGAGTAACAAACACACGTACATCCATACCAACTTTCGCGTTTATAATATTAATAAGATTAATAATATTTTTAAAATAGACACATTTCTGTTTCCACGTGGATCGTTATATATTTTTTTAATACTCTAAATTAAACTGCAGTACAAATATGGTTTCCATTTTATATTATATTTCTGGTTAATACTCAGACTTAAATACTGAGTTCGAATGTTAGCATTCTACCATATGTGCACAACATAATGATATGCGTAATGTACGAGTATTCTTATTACGTCTACTTTTAGCGAACAACCTTTATGTGGAAATTGAATAAGATGAATCGGTCACGAAGCATCTGAACTTTAACTGTTCGCCGTCTATTATTAGCACCGCTCTTTTGGTGTATTTATTCGCGAGATCCCCCCTTGTCGAATGATTCATCTTGGCCAGGAGAGATTTCGCAATGTTTGTTGGAACTTTGGGAGGGAAGAGAGAGGAGAGAGATGAGTCTTCGTGCAGTTCTCTAGGAGTGAGCTTACGGGGGCGTTTGATGCAGGTTTACTCAGGTCTGTGGAAGGTGTAGGTGGAATTGCGGACCGTTGCAGTGATTCACACTCCGTGGGCACTGTGGGGGTATCTGCCCGTTCATTGTACCTAGTCCCCATTGCATCTCGTCTTTCCACGATTCGAACACTCTGTTATTTAGTGAAACATTCTCATTATAATTAATTGGATGTTTCTCTAAGCGCCTTTGTCCATTATTGGAACAGATTGATATGTGCGTTTAATTGTCCACGAGTGTCTCTCGTGCTCGGTTCATAGGTTAAGATTTGATAGAAGGTAGTCTAAATACCATTATTATTATTGACAGTATTTTTTTGTGTCGATCGAGCGACGCAATATATTGGGAGTTTGCTTAGTAGAGTGGAATGACGCAGTTGGTTCAGCTCTGTGTCTGTGTGAGTTTGAAGTGTCGAGTGTTTGGATTCTGGAAGAACGTGCCGCGGTGTTCTTGAATGTATTTTCTCCCGTCACGGGCACGGGCACAAGAAGCTATTTCTACCGGCACTCGAACTGGAGACGCGGTTTATCTAACGAGTTGCCACGAGATACGGGAGGGTGACCTAATTACCTAGATCTTTCTTGTCGCTTACCATTGTGGATTTGGTGTCACCTACCGAAGGGAAAAAGGTACGCGGTGCTGTGTGGACTGTGGACTGTGGACAGCGAGAGCGAGTGAGTGTTGGTGGTGTTGGTCGGGTTGGTTGAAAGCTAAAGCTGGGGCTGTGCACTCTGGGCAGTGCCCCCAGGTTATCGGCGGTGCGCGCCGGCCGAGTTAGCGAAGTTCGCGCAGTCGCCGTGCGGCCGAATGAACTCTGAGCGAAGTGCATTCGCAGTTTGATTGTTTCCGCCAGCCGCGGTAATTTTTACTCGTCACCCGTCTCTCTACTTAACCGTGTCCGAGTCCCGCCACCCTCGCGCGCAGTGCACGCTTATTATAACAAACAACAAATAATAAGAGTAGTCGCTAACTAGACGAGTATCCCATTGCACCGCGAGCTTTTACCGTCTTCGCTTCATCATGTTCGGCTGGGTTAAGAACAACTTGAGCTATTACTATTACGGGCCGCCGAAAGTTCAACCGGCGACGGCACAACAGGAAGTAAGATTATATTTATTCTTTGTGTTACCTATTGTTTGCTTTAATATCATTAATTTCTTAACTATCCCAGTCAACTTTCCACGATCATCATACTCTACTTTTACATTTACCAAACAACATTTGTGTGTTATTTTTTAAACATTTGTTTTGAAATATTTGATCATCAACATTGTCTTTAATGCCGGTTTTCGCGTACTTTGAATTAAAAATATCTGCATATCAGTAGTTAAGGTACGACTGCAAAATAAATCCTTGTTTAAAATTGCAGATATTTTAACATTTTTTGAAGATAAGCCTCAATTTTACACCAAACGTTTTCGTAATTTCTGTTTTCAGTATTGAATATTTATTATTTTTGTAAACTCATTGAATAATGTTTTATAAGGTAATGTTGCTATGACATAGTTGCAGAGCATGTGTCAATGTCAACCCTCGCCCTACAGAACATCGCCAACAGCGCACCCTCCCCACAGAGGGGGACTGTTGTCTTACGACCATATTGCGCACTATATTCTACTTTGTGGGTTATTATTTTTGTATCGTGTGATGCGAGTAGCTTTATATTATTTCAGGGGGTCATTTTTTCAATAAGCAATATGTTTCGCATCAATTTCCTTTCTTTTTCAAACTGTTTATTTCTTTCATTTGATTACATATTCTGTTAACGAATATAATACGGCAACAAAGCTACATTATATTACGAAGATACCTAGCTAACGCTATCTCTTTCAACCCATTTTCAGCGCAAGTTCACACGCGTGATCACCACATGTTATCCGACCTCTTGAAGTGACATCAATTCTAGCTCAGATCCGTGAAAAATCACGGGATATTATAATTCCAATTTTGAAAATGCAATTAAAATATTATTCTGTGGGTAGGTACTTACTTTATGACTCGTCTAAATTACTCTCCAAGCAAGCGATTCCATATCAAATTTGGGTTCATTGAACCTGCAGGTTTCACATTTTACGCTGGAATGTTTCATGTGACATATATCCATGCGCTGACAACCGAAATTGGTATGTTTGATGACATTTATTATCATACTCGTATATACGAGTATATATTTTTTAAATTTACGGTTTGATTCAAGTTTTAGCTTTTAACGTCTTTTTTGCATCGGATTCCTTAACCTAGACGACCTCCGTAGTCCAGTGGGTAAGACTCTTGACTCACAAACCGGAGGTCGCGGGTTCGAACCCGGCATGCGCAAATAAATTTTATTTGATTAATTTGTTTTATTTCACAATAAATTAATTTAAAATAATATATAATATATTTGCGGCATGTTCCAGAGTGGAAAATACTATCAGTATCGCCCTGGTGTAAGACCACCATTCAGAATTGAAACGTTGCTTGAAAATGGCTTTAGCCGTGTTTAGTGACCAGATCTGAATAGCCAGGTACTTCCCAACTTTCCACTTCCCCACCTCCTTCCCCTCCCCACTACCTTCAGCCTCACAACATACCCCAATTGGGGATGCCATAGTCTCACTGGCTCCAGACGGGAGCAGTTGAGATTCTTGTGCGGTATTCACTGTAAAAAAAAAAAAGTTGAATTATTAATCTCACCACACAATACACTCGTAATAAGGATTCAATTTCTTCAATATCCAGAGTTTTGTAATAAGCACCCTCACCAGCCGCCATCTGTCGGACTGGGCGTGAAGCTCCTCGTCCTCCGAGGGACTAGATACCCACCAGCCCAGCTATGCAGCTAGGCAGCTAGGCAGCTAGGCAGCTAGGCAGCTAGGCAGCTAGGGGAAGGGGACCACTAGTCCCGCTCTAGTTAGGTACTTGCCCGCTGTCTGACTTATGACCAGGACAGTGGCGGCGTTAGGGGGGGGGGCGGAGGGGGCGGTCCGCCCCGGGTGCCAAGCCCCGAGGGGTGACAACGACAACCCTCTGGTACAGACAAAGAATGCGCACAAAATCTCCCGCTGTAAAGACATTTCAATAAATATCTACTTACTCTTGTATCTAGCTACTTACATTATCATATTTTAAAATGCGTCGCAACTATATATGTATTTTTTTTTTCGAATATAATTTCTAATTCCCTTTCTAAAACTGGAGATTCCATCACAGTACGTACTTAGAATCTAAAACTGTCTTTTTTTTAAATTTATTTTTTCGATTGTTTTGATACTTTCATAAACCTTCCTATACATACTTGAACTTGTAGAAATAAACTTGAAATATGATACTTAAGTTTATTTCTAACAGTATTCGTGGATTTTTTGCCTTTCCGCCCCTTGTGCCCGCCCAGAAAAAAATCCTAACAGTAATTATTGATTTTTTTGCACGTCCACCCCGTGTGCCCCCCCCCCCCCCCCAGAAAAAAATCCTAACAGTAATTGTTGATTTTTTTTGCCCGCCCGCCACTTGTGTCCCCCCAGAAAAAAATCCTAACAGTAATTGTTGATTTTTTGCCTGTTCGCCCCTTGTGCCCCCCCCCCAGAAAAAATCCTGGATCCGCCATTGTAGATAGCATTTAGTTCGAGTTTGAATCATGCAATCACGTATAAAGGTAGCAGCCAATAATATTTGCGTTAAGAAAATGAAGATAAAGTTGGTAGTTCTTAGTCGAAGAATGATACAGTTAAATGTGACCGAATTGGATGTAGACACCTTAGCTCAGCTGGTAGAGCTGTTTCCATGTAAACGGAAGGTCCTGCGTTCGAGTCCCAGAGGTGCTAATATCTTTTTCTGTCTCCTTAATAAAATCTTATTTAAGGTCCACAATGAGCCAAGCGCGAATAATCAATTTTTCTATGCAATCAATTGAAAGAGACAGGGAAAACAATCTTGATATTGTGATCAAATATTTTAGTAAAATGAAATCTCGTAAGCATGTTTAGTATTTGGTGTTTTATTTTATGTAGGGTTTCAATAAAAAACCGCCCCGGGTGCCAATCTACCCTACGCCGCCACTGGACCAGGACCCGCATGTTTTAACTCAAATGGCACGACGTTCTTGCCCTCGAGCGTAATATCATATATACTTACAGCCAATGTGCCAATTATGGATTGATTGTATTACCGTCACTTTTATTCCTTTTACATGTCAATACGTTGTAATAAGAAGTATGCGCTTTCAAAGAGGGATTGATGCTAATTGTTTTTGCAGGACTTGATGCCAAATTGACCGCTTGATTCATTTAATTATGGATTTTCATTTGTTCGTAACTGCTTTCGATTGTCTTTTGTTATAGTGCTTCCATTTTGGCTAGTTATTTCAATCTTTACAACAGAAATTTAATGTTTCTGTTTTGTTGTAATATTGTTATTAGTTGTCTATGTTTATGTTAAATCTGCTTTCGTTGCTGCCATCTGAAATGTCATTTTAGATTAGTAGGACCATGACAACAATTGAACATATGATTGTAATAGTTAATCACTGAAGACAATATTAGCGACTCTCAATCGAAAATTTGAAACGGAAAAATAAGAATATATATAGTCGCATCTAGGAATTGAACCTAGGACCTTAGCCTTACCGGGCGCTGCTCTTCCACTGAAGATGTACCGAATATGGAATAGCTTAGGTAAAAAAAGCTAATTAATTATAATTGAATCGTTGGAAACATTGGATTCTTTGGAAATATATTTACGGAACTTAAAATGTCATTGAAATATGAAAAGAAACATTCAAACGTCTTCATTTTAAACGAAAGTTAGGTTAAGTTAGATTAAGTAGATTAAGTTAGATTAAGTTAGATTAATTTAGACTAAGGATGTTACGTAGATTACTAAATATATAAGGTAAATGTATTATTGGGGGGGCAAGAATTCCAATAATCCATGCGCTTGATAGCTGCAAGACGAGTTGTTATCTAGCCTCCTACATAATTAAGTAAATTAAAATACGTACATATAAAAAGATATTTTATTTTATTTGATTTATTGGGGGGCTAGAATTCCAACAATCCATGCGCTTGATAGCTGCAAGACGAGTGGTTATCTAGCCTCCTACATAGTTAAGTAAATTAAAATACGAACAAATAAAAAGATATTTTATTTTATTTAATTTATTGGGGGGCTAGAATTCCAACAATCCATGCGCTTGATAGCTGCAAGACGAGTGGTTATCTAGCCCCCTACATGGTTAAGTAAATTAAAATACGTACATATAAAAAGATATTTTATTTTATTTAATTTATTGGGGGGCTAGAATTCCAACAATCCATGCGCTTGATAGCTGCAAGACGAGTGGTTATCTAGCCCCCTACATGGTTAAGTAAATTAAAATATGTACATATAAAAAGATATTTTATTTTATTTAATTTATTGGGGGGCTAGAATTACAACAATCCATGCGCTTGATAGCTGCAAGACGAGTTGTTATCTAGCCTCCTAAGTTAAGTAAATTCTAATGTAAAATCCAAGCTAATTTGTACAGCGCTCTTGAGGCGATTTTTCGCAAAAACAGCGCTATATAAGTTGTCCAAATTTATTTTTATTATTAAATTTATTATTATTATGAAAGGTAAAACAATAGAAAAAACCGATATCAAAAAAAGTGCTCCTATTATGGGATACACTGATTTTTTAAAAATTTTACATGCAATAATCACAAAAAAAAGACTATCGGTTCCGGAACACTCAAAATGGCATCAATGGTAGCAGGATAAACATTAGATCCACTCCTCGCCTCTGATATCCCACGGTCTTCAATTTTTTTACAGCTTCCATGACTTTTATAATTTTTTTTGTCCTATGTCTTCCGCTGTTTCTTCTACGACATTGTTTCACAATGTTTCGACTACGACAGGCCAAAATACAACCTGGAATAGCAAAAAAAAATTTATTCCACTAGAATTCCATTTTGGAAACACCCTTCCTAATATGAAATAGTATTCCATATTAGGGTCATCAAAAAATCCCATATTAGGAACAAGATCAATACAAACAAATATATTCGTATAATAAAATCTACTTGAATTTAACTTCAAATTATTATGAAAACATAAAATTTAAATAATAATATTGTTTATCAGTGAAAGATTCACAATTTTGTGGAGAAAATTTTTTGAGAAAAAATTCGTGAAACTTACGTAAATATATAATCGGTGAGTCACAAAAACTTAATCACTCTCTCAGGTGAGTGTGGTGTGGTCGGCGTCAGGACGAGTCCTGAATATTCAAGGTCGGTCGGTGGGTAATCGGGAAGGCTGGGTTACAGAGGCTGTTCTTACTTAAATTTTGAGAAACACCACCATCTCATATTAGGAACGTATGCCATATTCGGTACATCCCCCTAAAATATATTCAGAATCTTAACGACAACGACATAAGTAAAGAAGCCGTGTATACAAATTGCGACTCGCGACCCGTGTATTGGACAGAACTACCGTCGAATTTGCCGTATCAAAGAAAAGAAGAAGAAAAATAATGTGGGAATCTTAACGACTTAAGTGAAGAAAGCGTGTGAACAAATATACACCGCGGCATGGCGTATTGGACGAACGTACGGTCGAATTCACCCTAGCACGACTGGAGATACGACCTTTCCCCCGCTTTCATTTTAATTTAATATGAAGAACGTGTTACAAATATTTAAAATGTGTCTCCATGTTGTCCACCCGAAGTTATTAATTCATCGTCTAGAAAAATAAAATCTGGTGCTTACCGCTAACTTTATAGTTGAAAAACGGTTATAAAGTTTTAAAATCGTTGTACGTAAAATATATTGATGGTAAGGTACTGTTTTTATTAATCTAAAATATAAATAACTCGCATCCCTTGTGCGGCATGGAAATAGAAAAGTTATTATAGTTACGAATTCGCCGGAAATGATTAAAATGTGAGTTTTGAGCAAACAAAAATTATTAGGGTTGTGTACTAAAAACTACTAAAAGTTTTAAAATTTTACCCCGATGAAACTTGAGCCAAGCAAAATCGATTGGTCGATAAATATAAATAAATTAGTGGATAAAAACAAAGTACCTATTTATTTAATTTTAATGGCCTACTTCACAATTTGAAAAAAAGCTATTATTGAAATTTAATTTAATTATTATTACTGTACAAAATAATATTATTTTATTACAATTACAGTATGATTTAGGTGCCATATCAACATTTAGGAAAGTGACTCTTCTATAATACTCGAGAACAGTCACTTATATCCAAATGTTTTGCAAGTTCATTTATCAGCACCACTCCCCTCGTCATGCTATGCTTTGCCATGACGACTCTTATGCCGTTCTGACTCGTTCTCGTTCTGTTCGTCTATTCGGACTCTGAACAGATCATGATATCGACTCCGGCTGTAGTCGTCTGGTACATATAAATCATAGCATCCCAAGAGGAATGGGCTGTCGATGAAATTGTTCCAAAATTTGAAAGACAGAATAGCAAAAATTGCTTTCCACCTAGTTTCCAGACTCACAGAATCGGTAATAACGAGGATGACAAATTTCTCAACATTCTTATACCCTTATGAATACAAATTTATTTAAATAAAATAATGATGATAGGGGTTGACTCAATTAATTTATAAATGAACTCCGGGTAAGTTTATCTCGACGTATAAATCGACTCCAAAACTGCAATTAACATTCATCAATTCGCCCTTGCGTGGCTGTAAAAGGCGTAGGCCGGCTCTTGTAGGCTGTACAATGCAGGCAGCAGGCAGAAGTAGCAGGCGTGAGACTGCGCGAACTTGAGATTTCTTCTTTCAATTGAGAATTTGTCCCAGGTCTAGGGCTTTAATTTGTCCCATCGCTTTGTTCCCCTGATTCAATTAAATAAGCGTGTCGCCTCGTGTGTGTCGTGTCTTGTGTTACTCCCACAATTTCATTCCTTATTTCTTCTAACTCCTGATCTCTGCCGAGGCTCTCCTCGGGCGGGAATAGAATGCAAATGTTATTTAAAGCTGGGTCCACACATGTTCTTTTGTCCGTTCCGTTCCTCCGTTCCGTACCTCCGTTCCGTACCTCCGTTCCGTATCAAAAACTCTGGACGCAAGTAAAAATAGCCCGTACCTCCGTAACGTCGCTGCGATCATCGGCATTAGAAGTGTGTCGTTCCGGCCGGAACGAATCCAAAGATTCCGAGTCCGAATGCGTTTGATTCGTTCCGAGTCCGCAAAATGTTATGAATCAGTTCCGGAGTCGCTCGCACTCGGGCGAGGTTGACGCGGAAGGAGGTGTGCGACGCGGGCCGGGCGGCAGGAATCATTTACGGGAGGAGGTGCGCGGCGCAGGCCGGGCGGGGATTTGTCACTCTATCACTCGGGAACGAGTGACAGAGTGAGAATACAGGACTCATTCACGGGATGAGGTGTGTGGCGCAAGCGGGGCGGCGTTGTATTGCTCTAGCGGGGCGCGATGACAGCGTGAAAACATTTTTCGAAAAGAAATAGCATTATATCTTAGTCAAAAGATAGCAAGGAGCACTGCTTTTTACCTTTTGTCGGTCATCACGGAGCAAATTTGCCTTCCCGCAAGTTCGCGCCGGTGATACTCTGGTGAATTACTAGTTTTATGAAGAACGTAAAATATCTAACTAACCATCACGCCGTTTCTCCGCAGGGGTTCTTCTCATTCCTGAGAGGAATGACCGCCAAACAACTCGATCTTGGCACACACTCCTTGCCTCACTCACATTCATACATCGTCTCAAACATACTCTTCTTTTATTCTGACTTTTGACATGGCCCGACTCAAGTATCTGATTCACTTGATCTTGCCATGTCTTCCCCGGGCGTCCCCAACATCTTCCACCATTCACATTTTGCCATATATTCTCCTTACACTACTTTCTTCGTTCATTCGCTCTACTTGCCCAAACCATCTGAGGGTCCCCTTCTTAATCTTACTCATTATGCTTACATCAGCCTTACATTATTTGCGGATCTCCACATTTCTCTCACGATCATACATAGTTTCACCACATATACGCCTCAGGGATCTCATTTCAACAGCATTCAGTTTACTTTCATCCTTCCTCTGCCGGTTCCATGGCTCACTGCTATACAAGGACTCCACTGTTCGTAAGTTTCAAATTTATCGTAAATATCTTACACGGTTCTCATAAAGCCGACAAAGATATCACTCATGTCAAAAACATTATTATTAGCTATATAAAGATAAGACTTCTCGCTCGCAATAAACAATAGCATGTTAATGTACACACGCCCGGCTACTTAAACACATGATTCCTTAACTCCGTAACGTTCCACGATTCCACCGAGTACGGCGAGTTCAGCTGAATCAACTCTCGGCATTGAATCAGCAGGAGTCAAATTGAGTTTGGTTCCGGCCGATTCAACGACTCCGGCGGAGCGCCATAATGAGTTTGGTTCGGCGAGTCCGGCGGAATTAACTCTGGCATTGAATCAGCAAGAGCCAAACTGAGTTTGATTCCGGCCGATTCAACGACTCCGGCGGAGCGCCACAATGAGTTTGATTCGGTGAGTCCGGTGGAATCGCCGGAATCAAAGGAGCGAGTCCAGTGAATCGAGTCCACTCAGTCGAATATGGGTCCGGAATTGATTCCGTAAAATGAGTGAATCAACCCACTTCTAATCGGCATCGCGTGTTCATTCCATTCGACAGAGAGAACGACCTGCGCATGCCGCGATCACCTCCAGACTGGCGCATACCCGTATCGTATCGCCTTTGAACGGGCCGAATAAACCGACTCCCGATGGATCGGGGCGTACCTCGACCCGTATCGTCCCGCCGTAACACCGTACCGTTCCGAACGGGCGTCCAAACTAGCGTTTTTGATCGCGACGCTGATACGGAACGGAGGAACGGAACGGACAAAAGAACATGTGTGGACCCAGCTTTAGGCCGCCGTATTGGAGGTCAATGTTACTCCTCCGCCTCCACTTTCCCTCCTCACCGTTCCGCCATAATTCCACGGCGCATCTGCTGCAAATATGGGGGGACAATAATGATATTAACCAAAAGTTGGTAACCACCAAAACCTTGTTAAATAAACTTAAAAATAAACGCAATTTTTAAGTTTAATCTTTTTAGCATTATGGCCCCCAAACTTACTCCAGACATAGATTTCCATATTGTACAATCACTAAAATCATCGCTAACTCAAAATACCTAAATTGTGGAGTTTTCAAGTCCACGTAAAAATATAAATACATTTGCTGTGTTTTGGTGACCTTCTGTCGTTTGTTCGTTTCACACATTCGGTGCTCGTGGCTTCGATTATACCACTTCCATGTAGAACCTTCCTAAAACATGGCGCTTCGGCTTCCTTTGAAGTTGGTCGATTCTCTTGCTTGTTGAAAGTTAGCCAAATATAATTCAGGAGTCGTTTGAAAGTTTGATACTGAATTTGCTGAAACGTGACGTCCGTGACGACGCTAAAAGCATACTGCAACTGCTGAAGTATTCGCAATTCGTTGAAGCTGAAACTCCTTACTTTCTCACATACGTCGTATTTACCAGAAAGAGAAGTCATAAGTTAGGAGCTTTAAAGTGGCAGGACCATGACAAAGTGTCGCCTAATATCTGCCTGAATAAATTAAAACGGCGCCCGACGGACGTGCTTCAACGTTCTGTGTATACGTATACTATTAATAATTTAAATTAAAAATAGAAATGAGTATATTGCGCATATATGGGCGAAACAAATCATTTATAAACGAACTCCAAACTCTCACATACTTGTTTCAGATTCGGATTTTTTTTCACTCTTTTACAGTTTCTCTACTTTATAATGAATAAGTATTTATTTATGTACATTGTATACATTGAGCATGCCCGTCGCGGTCGTAAACTGCCATTTAACATAATTACGAACTGTACAATAATTTTTAGCGAGTTAATCGGTCAACATAACTTTAATCATTATCTCACTATTAACAGTTATCAATCTCCGCCTCGGAAGCTTTAGGATCATTTCTCAGTCGTATTCATTATCCACTAACCAACTATACAGGGTGTATCAGGAGGAACCCGATAGAATACCAACCATTCCTGGCCTTATTTTATATGATACAATAACTTTATTGTCGCGTCTGTCTCGCCAAATTTAGATTTTTGGTTTTTTTTTGAAAAAATATCACAGGAAACCACAATGCCATGTACATTTTTTCTACAATAAGTTCTGGCTAAGGTAATCATATAGAAAAGAAACAGTGACAAAACAAAACGTGAAAAATAATAGGTAAAGTTACATAGTTAATATTTCTATTTTTGAGAGTTATTAGTTTTATTATAATATATTACATAGTTAGTTAGGTTACTTTGGTATGGTTGGATTTTGTTTACTTATGGTTAGGTTTGTTTGTTTACATTCTTCAATGTTTTGTTTTACGTCCTTAAAAATACCCTAAATATTAGGTTTTTGTGACAAGTGACAAAATAAAACATATAGATAGTTTAGTTTGTTTGGGTTTAGTCTAGTTGCAATTAGGTTAAGTTTGTTTATTCATTCATTCATTTTCTTTTACGTTCTGTTTGGTCATCTGTTTTAGTCTGTCGAGTACTTTCTGATACTACTGTATGTTCTTGTGGCGGTCTATTATGAAGATAAAGTTAGTTGGATGATTGGTTAGTTTGCTGGTTGAGTATTAATTGACGCTGTAATCTCCCAAAGTCATGATACGGCCATGGCAATGGCCGGCGCGGGCGTGTGAATTGTGAACGGCCTCTAAACTAAACGGCTCCTTTTGTAATCTTATAACTGCCGATTTATCGCCCGTACGTGATGTCCATCCCATTGTGCATCGAAAAGTGTTCGGACCAAATTTCGAGACAAATCTGCAATCGGGTCCACGACACTGCCTACGAAAAAATATTTTAATTCACCTTTGAAGTCTCCGAGTGTAAAAACAGGGTTGGCCACAGTAGAACCCAGAAATCCAATCCAGGGACTTTATTTTTTATGTAGCAGGGAATTCGCTCTATTGTTAAAAGGTTGTTTTGGAGCTCTGTAGCTCATGCTGGACGTTACATTTCGAGGTGAAAATTTTACAAGGTTTACACAAAAAAATTCAGAGAGAAAAACTGTTTTCATCACTCCAGAGCTCACGGTTGGACAGTGTTTTCTGATTCATGTCATCTGATTTCTGCTTTTTAGTTAAAAGAAATTACATTATGAACTGAATTTAGTTGTTTACTTAAAAATCATGTTTAAATTTAACGATGTTAGACTTTACACACTGTTCACTGTTCGACAGTTTTTTTGCTTGATAGAATCAGATTTATGACAATCTTTTTTAATAGTTTTATTTTTTTCCATATCTATTTCGACTAAAATATAGTCTTGATGGGCAACCCCCTCAAGACTGTTTTCAAAATCCCACCAAAAAGTGCTCAGCAAAAATGTCACGGAATTGTGTAGTGTGTAGCTACCATGAAAAAGTCTTTTTTTAGAAGTCTGCTTTTGGCGTTCGGGCTTCATAACTGGGTACGCAACTACATACAGCTTGCGAACTTCTTACTCAAGGATTTATGCTAATTATAAATATCAATTCGCCTTCGTTTGGCTTTAACGTTTTTATAAATTCAATGTAAACAGTCATATAGTACGAACGACGGCTGTCACAATTCACAATTGTGGAAGAGAAAATAAATGCGAATAATTTAGCTGAAATTCATTATAGAGTAGAGAGTAGAGGATAAATTAATAATAGAGCTTTGTCTTGTATAGGAGACCTCCCATCTCGCGTTGACTTTCCTTGAAGAATCGGAATCGTTGTTCGCCGAAGTGGGAGCGGTGCTCGATGCTTGAACAATATGCACAGATAAAGGTGTCTACTGCAGCAATGTTGTTGATCGGCATTCTAATCACAACTCATAATTCTGAACTCAACAAATCACATAACTCATTACTCATACGTCTTAACCCTTTCATTGTGCTGATAGTTGATGGTGGATCGACCCGCCCCGCGCTCGACTGATTGACACACTCCAAAGAGCCTGTAGGTAACATTATGGTATGGTCTTGTCCCTGAAAGCTCACTTCCAAACTCTCTTTCTGCCAAGTGCATTGTCAATGAAAAAGAGGGAGAGGTCGCAACGGAGCTATTAGCGGTATCCCTTTAGGTAGCAGGCGAAAGCTGTCGGCCCTCGGTTCCCCTAACAAATAATAATATAGTCGCGTGAGGGCCCGACCGATACAGCGCATTCCTTATTTGGGACCCGCTAAGGAAATCACGTGAGGGAATGCGACTCGCGTGGCAAGATTACAAATTATTATTAACATCGGAATTCAGACAAATACCTAGACTGCTTTTTGGCGGCGGCGACAGAAACGCCACCTTTCAAATTTCAAAGGCGTCAAGGGTAAAATCAGCCTATAAAAATGTCATCAACTAAAATAAACGTTGTTTTTTTAACCGATTTTATTCAACATAAATGATTTTTTTTATTCCAAAAAATTATAAAAAATTATCTTCTCTAATTTTATAATTCAAAATTTTATTTTATTTTTTATTTATTTCTTTAATTTTCCCGCACTGTCTTTATTTTCGTCTTTATCGACACAACCTACCTAAAATACATGTGAACATTATAAAACTTTCTTCTTCTTTTCGTACTTTCGCCATAAATTATCCCGTTATATTAAAGTTTATTCAGGAGATAAAGTACTTGATGTAAATATCAATTTTTCGGGATAATTTATGAGACAACTACGAAAAAGAACATCAAATCAACGTATACTTATAGAACGCCTATTTTAGTATAATGTGTTCACCTGTAAACAATAAATTGTAGGAGTTACTTACCCCAGTGTTGCGTAACGCTGGTCCACCGTGACGAATCCGATAATTAATTAAAGTTGAAATTAAAACATTTTTTAACTTATTTTTACATATGTATTTAACCAGTACCGGTTTCATCCTATTATGGACATCTTCAGGCTGGCTGCTTTTTTTTGTAGAATTGTCAGCCTGAAGATGTCCATAATAGGATGAAACCGGTACTGGTTAAATAAATATGTAAAAATAAGTTAAAAAATGTTTTAATTTCAACTTCAATACAATATGTATAATTCCACCACGTAACAGAACAATAAATAAACTCATAATCCGATAATGTTGTGTTATTTGAATTTAAGAATGAACACAAAAAAAAACAGAATGTGAATATCACTTTTAGGCGTTACCCCTTTTTTCAGTGGCTGTTAAACATTTGATTTTACTTTTAAGACTCCGTTTAAGAGCCGTGTTTACAATTTAAGATGCACGTGCGTTGCGGCCGAGTGGATGGATAGCCATCCATCGCGTGTTACGCGGTTTCTATCACACCTATCAAATAACGTCCGGTCGTAAATAAAACCAATTTAAGGTTAGGTTTTTTTTGTTTAAGAACTGGAGCCACTCGGATTCAGACATTTCATTTCTCAATAATTATAATCATCAGCCCATTCCCCACCGAGGTGAAGACCGTCGTGATGTTGCGATCTTGCGATAAATCTTTTGGTTCTTTCATTCCTACTTCTGCTCTGATGCTCGTAAATCAATAAGCAATTAATGTTTGGTCTTGAAATGTGAATATACATGGTTGGTTCGTACCAATATGCCATTTATCCAGTTCTTACCTTTCCCTAGCCACCACTACTAGTTCAACTCTTATAAATATTGATGGAACTTATTGCAACTTCGAGTGCTTCAGTTTTTGGACCAACAAGAAGGAATTGGAAAAAATACCCTGGATTAATAATGCCTCCAACTTGTAATATTTCCCACGATGGCAGCACGTTACGCTAGATCACTTATTGAGCTGTGCGGCTTGGTTTTCTTTCATACATTTTAATGGATTTTATGGGAAATTCATTATTTATTTTACGTTAGTAAATTATGTTTAATATGCTAGGACTTAGGGGGAACGTATGCGCGGCCCATTTCTGCCCGTTTCGTACAAATCTTAGATTTGGATTTGGGATAAAAATACCCAACCAAACTGAAAAATTATTTTTGTAATCAAAAGGTATATCAAATATCTAGTAAGGATGTGAGCTACTTTATTTATTTTTGCTTTAAATATAAGATATAGGCCATTAAAGATTTTAGTGTTTCATGATTTTATAGGCAACTTCGGCAATTATTTGTGAGTAGAATGATTCGGTTTTTTCGCGTTTACGGAAACGACCTTTTATTTTTTTAGAATACATTTCAGATTGACGATGTATTTTACGAGATGACTGACACTGACGAATATCGGATAGATATTGTATTCAGCCTTGGGTAGAGAGGTTGGTTGCGTGTGCTGGATGCTAATACAGAATCATAAGCGTAAGATTAAATCTGACCACTTATGCCGCGGAACACCTATAGACTATTTTACAGTCTATTCTTTTTGGGAACAGAGGGGTGCATTCAGCGTTGGGGTCTTCTTGTGTTATATTATGCCAACAGTCCTACTACGACTACAAAGCAAAGGTAATTTAATGCGTTTCGTGCATTGTTCTTTTAGCTCTGAGGATAATACACGGTTATATGCAAATTTCCCACTTCAGAATCGTTACCAGAACGTATTCCCAGGTGCCTGAATGGGCGCTCGAGGTTTCCGTGCACAGCTTCAAATAGAATCGCTTCCCTAAGTACCCATCATTTTGTGTTATTATCCCTGACAAATAATAATATGCTTTTCTCGTGTTATGTTAGAGGCAACGTTTATTGTAAAAGGTTCTCAATGAGCTGAGTCATGCGATAGTAGGTTAGTGGTGGCCTCAGAAAGCAAGGGTACTGCGTATAGAAGACGGTGTGTGATCATGTCCCGGTGGACCCAGCTCCAGCTACTTGACCACGGAAGCGTTACCCTTTCGTACAATACAATACCATTATATCTAGAGATGCAAGGTTTTTAAAAATATCGATATATGTATATCGAATAAAGTCGATATTGATATATCGATATTTCTTCTTTTTTCTAAAGCTTATAGAAATCCAAAGTAGTTTTAATTATATGAAACGTTTATCGATTATGTATGTATGTATTTTTTATACTTATCGTATATAAATATATAAATGACGCATATAATTTTTTTTTCATTTATTTATTAAAAAAAATTTATTCCATTATTTTGTACAAGCTACCGAACTTAAATAGTAACTTTGAGAGTCTGCTTCCTCGTAGCCGGTTTCTGCTTGAGTTACAGTGGCTCCTGCCTTTGAAAAAAGACGTTCAGAAGACTTGTCACAATTGGTAGATTACCCATTGCCACTTTAAAAAGATTGGAATATACACCTTGCATTACTTGCCATGATTCATGAAAGTTTAATTTTAGAGTATTTACAAGAGCAGAAAGATATAATAATAGCATTTTACCCGATTTTGTGGGTATTTTAATTTGGGCGGGTTTTTCGGTATTTCGATACGATATATTGAGTTTTCCGGTATCGATAAATATCGATATTTTTAAGGGTCGATATATCAATATTTATCGGTTTTCCGATATATCGTTGCATCCCTAATTATATCCATTTGTTCCTCACGACTCATTTCCAATCCGGCGAGGGACGTGTTTCAAATCCTGTCTTTTTTATACCGAAAGCTCCACTAGCAGACCCGCGCTGGCCTTATAATCAATTTCTGAACCAACTTTGAATACTTCCAGCTCTGAATACTAAGTACCTTCGCCCGATAAATCGTGTCAACATTCTGAATATCAATCATATGTTTTGGCATGGTAGGAACGTTAAAATAATATTGGTTTGTCACCTCGTACGAGTATTTCCTGAATAGAATTTATTGCGGTAATATTGTAAGTACCTCATGGTCGATCTTTGCCAACTCTTGAACGCGTACTTATTTTCACTGTCAATACACAATTAATTCGTCAAAAGCTTTTTGATAAGACTGGGCAGTTGGGGAGGAGATTAAACGAAACTCGATCAGGCTGTGCTTGATTGGTTTCCTGACAAAGCTTAGGAAGATTCGATTAATTAATTAACTTTTGCTCTCGAAATTTAATTTGCTTTCTGCGCCGAGTCAATATTATCGTTTAATTTATCGGTAAATAATTTCGCTCGTGCATGCGAGATTGTCTGCGCTTAACGTTATTAGCTCTCTCATTAATTTGCTTTATTTATACTCGGCTCGATAATAACGATGAACGTAAAAGTAATTGCATATCTACGTCGTTCACTTCACATTGCAGCGACGCAATATAGCTTCTGTAAAGGATTTAAGTTATTTATTGGAACGTTTGAACTTCGCCAAATGAATATTAAATTATGAAGATGTTAGAAACATTTCCGGGTGTGTGGTTTCTAAATATGTCGTTTTGCCACATGGGCGACCAAGCTCTGCAAACATTAATTTAATTACATAAATTCCTTACAAGATGGAACTAGCTGCAAGCAAACTGAATGTGTATCGTATCTGCCGCAGAGGCTGACGTCAACCCCCCGTTCTACGTCGTGCGTGTGTTGAATCGCATTCTGACTTACTGCTGAACAGTAGCAGCAATTTGTGACAAGGAATGCGACTTCTTTATTGACTGGATGCACTCGCCTCCCAATCAGAATAGGGCTTTAGAAAATAATTTGATAAGAAAGAAGTGAAGATTGTCTGCATTCTCACACAGCTCAGTAATATATAACTTCCGTTCTTCGTCAGTTCAAAAATTCGTTTAGGTTAATGGACTAATTTTCATATTATTAGTTACTGTTACTACCCGGCTGCTCTCAACTTTCTTTTTTTTTCTCAAAAGAATTCACAATCTACTGTTTTAGATGGCGCGAGTTTAATTGTTTAGGGCAGTGTTTTTCAATCTGTGGGTCGCCACCCCTAGAGGGGTCGCTGGCAAAAAGAAAAAAAACGAGTTCTAATTACAATAAAAACACTATTTCAATGAGAAGAATGGGCTTGTTTATTTATCAATAATATTTTAAAGTGGTGCTATTTTTGATATGTTAGTGAAGCTATTTTTGATATGTTAATAATCAAATCATTTTCTAAGTTAAGTCTGTTTTTCTTTTTAGTTTGAATGTCCACCATTTTTTTTACGTGAGCTCCACACAGGAGACCCTGAGGAAAATAATTTCCCTCAGGGCCTATGTCATCTTGGGGGATGCCGTTTGGGGGTTTTTTAAGGAAAGGAAGGAGAGAAGAGTTCTGGGAAGGAAAAAGGTTTAATGGGTGGGTTTAATCTGAATCTGGAGTTCGGTGTGTTCCGGTCATTCGTCTCCAAGACCCAGACAAACCTCACCCAATGAACCCGGGCACCCCTGCAATATCACCAAACGTAGTGAACCACTTGGGGTGACCTTTAGCAGAAGTGACCGTTGAAGAGAATGTCAGTTCACGTAAGTATGAAGTGGCAAGTGGCACTAATATTTTGTCCTTTCCAGCTCTGGATACTCTTCTTTTCATCCAAAACACGTCAATACTTTGAAAATGAAATGCTGTTTTAAGCATGCCGTCAGCAGCTATAAGATATTTTTATTTTTAACTTAAAACCTCATATTGTAATATTTAATTAAATGAAGACAATATTAGCAAAACTCAATCGAAAATCTGGAGACAGAAAGACCAGAAAAAGATATTGGCACCTCTGGGACTCGAACCCAGGACCTTCTGCTTACATGGCAACAGCTCTACCAACTGAACTAAGGTGACTGTATCTAATTCGGTCACTCTTAACCGTATCATACTTCGACTAAGAACTACCAACATTAATTTTCTAAACGCACATATTATTGATCTTTATATATGATTGCAGATATTTGATTGAGTTTAGCTAATATTGTTTTAATTTAATGTAAGATTTTCTTTCATAATTGTGGTGAAATTATCCAGTTCTATTGATTTATCCAAGAAAGGGTTTAAAATCCATCTACTCCTATTGTCAGCTTCAGAGTGCAAGTCTGGAAAGTATATATGTAAATAATAATAATTATTCAATGAAGCCGAGTGGAAGACAGGCAGCGAAGAGACACAGGCGATGTTAGTTTGATAGCAGGTAGCGAGCGGTGTTGGTAGATGGCTCTATTTCCCGTTGCAGCCGGAAGTAGGAAGTAGACGGTGAAAGGCTCCAGAGATCCTACTGATTGTTAACCCCCAGTCCCCCGTCCCTTGTCGCTGGAAGCACAATAAAATGATAATTGCAAATGAGGAACACACACTGTATGTATCCGGTGCCGGTGGTCGGTTGCGCGTCATGTGTTGCGTAAATTTTTAACATTTCACTCTATCTCTCGCATAGCAGGCATTGTTTCACCTATTAATTCGTATACTGCTTTCGCAGGCAGGGGCGTGCTTCTTTCATTTTAAACTGAAAAAAAACTTAATAATTTATATCGCTGATTTTGAATTTTTCTATGTAATGATTTTGTTGTAGCGATACAAATATCTTAAACTGTTCAAGATAGATTTTTAGATAGTGAAAAATTTCGACTGGATGAATCTAAATGTCCAATGATTCGTTATTTGTTTTTCTTCTAACACAAAATAAGTCACCTGCCGCCACTGTTGACAGGAGACACGCTCTAGCGGTATATCGCTGAGGTACATAATGTCCGGATGTTTCAGGTTCGTTCCCTTAACAGTGCAAAATATGTTAACAGTTTTTTAAATCAAAATATATCTACGTTAAAAATGTAATTATTATTCTTTCCTTTCCCGTCTGTTGTCATTTTTCATAATTTGTTATTCTTCCTTTCTTTTTCTGATAATATTAGTATTAGGGTCATTCCGCCGTTTCGTTCAAATTTGCCTGTTTCCGTGGAATTTTTTTTTTGCTTTTATGCTATATATTTTTATAGAAATGTGTTCCTGTACCTACCAGATGTAGAGAGGTGAAAAGGGCACCTTTTTACGACACTTAGATACGAAGAAAATTGATAGAAGGTTATGAAACTAATGAAGGTGTGGATGATAATAAAAAACCGTTGGATGGTAATTTATAAATTTGGAAGGTAATGAAGTTTGGTAATTTGGTAATGAAATATTAATAGATGGTAGTGAAAAAAAATTCAATGACTGAAAAAAAAAAATTCTTAAAAAATAATGGACAAAATATAAAAATACAAATGAATAAAATGCAGCTGGAACATCACAGGCACCAAACCCAATACAACAAAAAAATTCCTACTTATACTAGGTACAACCCCTGAAATTATAGGGGTTAGTCAAATTCTTTATAATTCAGTTTTATAAGTAGGTATTGGACACAAGAAAAACAAAATTTCCACATGTCTAAGCAATCATTGTAATATTTGAAAAATAGCAATATTTAAATACTAGCTTTTTCCCGCGGCTTCGCTCGCATGGTATTAGGGGATTCCCACTCCGCCTCCTACACCTTCCCTCTCCCCACTCCACTCCCCCCATCAACCCTCTCCCCCCCTCCTCCTCCACCTACCCCTCCCCACACTCCTCCCCCCTCCACCTTCCCTCTCCCCACTCCACTCATCCATCAACCCCTCTCCCTCCCCCCTGTTCTCCACCCACCCCTCCCCACCCCATGACCCTCCCCACTCCACCTCCCCCTCACCTTCCTCCACCCCTCCCCCTTCCCACTCCTTCTCTCCCTCCTCTCCCACCCCACTCCGCCTCCTCCACCTTCACTCTCTCCACTCCACTCCCCCCATCAACCCTCTCACCTTCTCCCTCCACCCACCCCTCCCCCCACCCACCCCTCCCCCCACTCCCTACCCCTACACATTCCCTCTCCCCACACCACTCCCCCATCAACCCCCTTCCCCCACCCCCTACCCCGCCCCACATCCTCCTCCATCCTCCTCCATCCTTCCCCTTTCCCCTTCCTTCCAATGGCTTTAAAAATAAATTAAATACAAATAAATATGTATAATTAGTTGTACATACAGGTCGATTAATGAATGTAGTGATTTTACTAGTGGGCGATTCCGCTATAGACGATTCTCGACAGTAATTTTTAAATCGCAATATTTGTTACTTTTTTTGATATCAGTGCAAAGAAGAAGGTCAATATTTAATAATAATAAAAAAAATTGAATTTTACTTCATATTGAAATTTTTGGCGGGCTTGGAAACTTTATCATTCGAAGAATCGGTATATAAACTGCAAAATCACACCGTGCAACACTGGCGCGAAACAGCTGTTACCGATAGTTTGAACTTATATTTTACTGCTAAATGTGTAGTGACAATATTAGTTTATTCTTATGTGCCGAAAGATGTAAGTACTTGTTGTTATTTTTTAAGCATCATTGACTACAAGAAGTCACTCTTAGCTTGTTGCACCCGCGATACAAAAGATATATAAGTTTGTGTTTTTCCCAGAAATAAAGTGCTAACGTTTTGAAACTTTGTAAAAGTAAGAAGAAATCACAGGCAAACTTGAATAAAACGTTTTTAAGAGTATACTGTTAGCTGAATTGAAATAAACGTTGACTCAAATTGGTTGCACCCGCGATTGTGTTTTAGAATCGCGGGTGCAATTCTTTGACAACTACCCTTATTGTGTGATTTATCATATATTTTATTGTTTTTTATGTCTTCAATTATAATATATGCTGTGTATTACTAGTGATATATATATTTAATAGGTTTGTTTATATTATATTTAGCTTTTTTATAGAAATTCTATGATTTGGCACGCAGTCTCTCTTAAAAACATCTTCTTTATATTAAAAAAAAGCAGTTAAAAAAGATGGTCACGTTGGATGAAAAATAGGAAGGATTGAAAAATAAATCAGGCATTCAATAAAAATATTTCTTTTAATCTGAAAACGGCGATAGCATTTCCGTGGCGCGAACCTCACTGTCTCGTCTCCAATGCATATTGGTTTTGAAATCTCCGAAAACCACCACTGAAACAGAAAGTGGTTGGGATGATAACAATCTGAAACCTCTTACAAATTACAAAATATAAAAAGAAATTCTACAAAATAAGAAAAAAAACAAATTTTTGTTTTTGAAAAGGATTGATGGATGTAATATGTTTATAGAATTTTCGGCGAATTTAGACGTAACCGAAAATAAATAATTAACATAAATGACAAAGAAGTGTACTGATTAGTAATACGCATTGTTGGATTTCTTATTTCGTTCCTCTATCAGTGTTTATTGATGTTTATATACACTTAAACTAGACGAGTTGCACGCGCGATAAATTGATGTTGCACCCGCGATTGTTTGAAAAGCTGATAATTCATTGCTTGTTTTTGTTTTCTATATATTTGTTTATTTTTTTAGTTGATTAGTTTAAAGCCTTACGAAATATCAAGGCATAACATAATAAATGTATCACAATTAACAGACTTTTGTGTTTTTGTCTTATGATCTGGAAAGGATGGGCCAAATTGGTTGCACCCGCGATCGCACTTTGAACCTCCCTCCTGACTATTTAAATATTTCAATAAAATTCTTATAAACTAATAAAAAGTAAACAAGTAAAAAATTTAGCTCTTCCAATAATAATTTCGTTAAAAATGTTTTTCGTTTAATAATTAAGAAGCTTTATATGCGTCTAAATGTTGCACCCGCGATAATGGAATCACCCTAGTGTAAACTGTTCTTATTTGTAGATCAATTTACCGGTCCCTCATTTTCATGGGGAAGGTAATGAAATCTTAGCATGTTTTTTGTATATCATAAAGTAATTAAATAACAAATGACTAATCTGGGAAATACTAGTTTTTCCTTTTTAAAATAGCTACATTTTCCAATAAAAATTTCTTGAAAAACATTCACTTTTTTTATTTTTTTTTATTTTTTTTTTTATTTGAATTTTATTTTAGTAATTTGTACATTTAAGTTTACAAATTTCTAATTGATTATAATATTTCGTATTGCAGTTTTTTTTTTTTTTAATTATAATATTTTAAATTCACAAAATTTTTGAAATCACAAAATTTTTTGTTTTTGTTTTATGTAGCTCCTACAATCCATCTTGAACTTTTCAATTGGTGAGGACTTAAGAGTTTCTGGTAGTGTGTTATATAACTTAATTCCTTTGTACAGCAGACTGTTTTGCGTATTCGTTTTGTCCTTTTTGTTTAATCTTATTTCCTTGCAAGTCCTTGTGTAATGTCTGTGAATGTCCTTATTGTATACGATTTTATTTGTGAAGTATTTTGGTAACATGTTGTTTAATATTTTGTGAATAAATATCAACGTGTTCAAGGTCAGTATTTGTTTCACTGTTAACCAATTAAGTTCCTTTAGCATTTTAATTATTTTTGAAAATCTATTTCTTCGCATTGCTCTGTTTTGGAGAATTTGAAATTTATTCTGTTCTCTTTCATTACAAAGGAAAAGGATACTTGAACAGTAGTTGAAGTGTGGAGCAATAATTGAATTGTAAATGGTGATGGCGGTTTTTCTGGAAATTTTAGGCCGAATTCTTCCCAAAAAAGATATCTTTTTGCCAATTTTCTTGTGGGTATATTCGGCATGTCTATTGAAGTTTAGTTTGGAATCCAATATGACTCCTAAGTATTTCATTTCAGAAACATTTTCAATAATTTCACCATCAATTTTAATTTTGCTTTCACTGGATGTCTTCTTATATCCAATCACCATACATTTTGTTTTTTTTTTGTATTTAATTTAAGCTTATTTATTTTTAGCCATCTTGATACATCATCTAGTTCATTATTTAAAATATTTATTAGTTCTTCATAGTTATCTCCAATTAAGTATATAAGTGTATTAGTTAGTTAATCCATCTAAACTATTCTTTGATTTAATTTCATTTAAGACTTTAAATAAATATTCTGCTTTTATTCTTCTGAAGACCAATAATTCTTTGTTTGAGTCGTTATTTTCATTTATGGGGTTAGCAACAATGTTGGGTATTAATTTGTTGATTTGAGTGATGCTTTCAATAAAATATTTATTAAAGCTATTAGCCATGTTTTCTTCGTTTATCTCTTTTGGGAAGTTTACAATTTTTATGTCGTCTTTGTTTTCGCCATGTACTAATTCTTTTATGCTTTTCCAAATTTTTTTGGGATCCCCCTTCTTCTGAGTTAATTTTATTTTTTATGTACTCATTATGCGTTCTTTTTATGTCTTTGGAGTATTCGTTCCTCGCTTTTTTGTAGTTATCCCAATCCATAGTATTATTAGTAAGGCGTGCTCTTTTGTAAAATGTATCTCTATCGTGCTGCATTTTGCGTAGTTCTTTTGTGTACCACTTATTATTATTTATTTTATGTATCTTCTGTTCTGGGACTACTTCATCAATAGATTTTTTTAAGTTTAATATCATCTGGTCCGCTTTTTTGTTATATTCCATTTGATTTATTTCATTCCAATTAATAGCCTCCAAGGTCTGAATGAAAATTTCCTTATCATATTTTTTGTAATTTTTAAAAGTTATTACTTTTGTTTCTTTGCTGGAGTTGTATTTTTCTCTGTCATTTAATAGAATCTGAATGATGTTATGGTCGGTAATTTTAGGATTATCTAGTATATTAATATTTAAGTTGAATTTATTTGAGATTACAAGATCAATCACTGTTTTCGAGGTTTTGGTAATTCGTGTAAAATCTTTAACCAGTTGTTTCATCCCTGCAGCTTGAATAACATATTTCAATTTTTTTGTGTATATGTCTGCCTTTGCTTTGACATTTATATTAAAATCTCCAGCTATAATGTTTACATTTTCGTCTTGTAAATTTTCCATACACCATTTTTGAAAATATGTTAAAAAGTTGCACTTACTTGTGTTTGGCGATCTATAAATAACAGTATATGTACCTTTCTTGTTTCCTGTTTTAATGGTGATGGCTAAGATCCAACAAAGTTTTTCAATTTGCTGATTTGATATTACTTCATACGGGTATTTCTTACTTAAGATAACCATCACTCCTCCTGTGTGTCGACTATGTGAGTTACAACGGATGGTATTATAATTTTCAAATTTTATTTCATTTTCTTGAATATCTTCTGTCACATGTGTTTCGCTCATCTAAAAGTATTTGGACCTCTTCGTAATGTGCAATGATGCTTTGTACATTTAGGTATATTATTTCATTTTTCTCGTAAACTTTTTTTATAAAAAAGAGATCCTGCTCATTTTCGCTTCCAATTTTCGTTTATAAATCGGGCATTCTCTGCTCATGGCTGAGTGACTACTTACTTACTTACTACTTTCATATGACTTGTTGCGAGAACATGCGATTTGAACGAAAACGCGGAATGACCCATTAGGTACGTTGTCAAATATTTCCCACTTGTTCCGTAGTTGTATTTGTATCGCTTCAAATTAAATGAGTCATGTACAAAACTAATAACTTAACGGAGAGTGTTTTATCTCCGTGATGCGACAAAAAGTTGACTTTAAATTTGTGTGAAAATGACATCAAATAAATTACTCTCGCTTCTTACTGTGGGTTGGGTTCTGGGAGCGGGTGTCTCCAGTCACCAATGGGCAGTGGGTTATTATATCGTTACTGAGGAATGTACATTCCGACGCAAACAATGATTTAAAGATATCTAGAATCTAGAATATGTTAAACGAAACACTTCATTATAAAGCAATGTGCACTTTTTATCGTACAAGATCGGAAACGCTCATTTCGTTTTAATTATACTTCTACTAACAAGTGTTGATGATTATCTCTCCTCGTGAAACCTCGTTTGTTCTATTGAACGACTCCTAATGAATGGTTGTGTTTGCTCGGCGATTATGTTATTTGGACGTTTCATCGAGGATCTGACGTTGATTAATAATTTGTATGAATGGGCGGTTCCCTTCATGTTTTGGTCAGGGATGGCCGATTACGGTAAGGAGAACGGCGCATTTAGCCACTTTGGGCACGGTTCGTGGCATGTGCCGACACTGCCAAGATCGCCAATATGTCGCCCGAATATATTTCCTCCAACATTAGATATGGCGATATATTCGACATGGCGACAACCCCTCCACAGAAGGATCGATGGAGTGACGCACGTCCATTGCCCAGTTGTCTTAATCATTCTACGACAGACACGGGAAAGTCCATAAAACCTACATCGACAAACAAAGTAATAAAGTCAAAAGTTAAAGCCCTCATTTCGAAGCGATTAATTTCGGACAAGGACATTGTATTATTTCTTGAAACAATTTGAACGCAAAAATTTAACCTTTGTTGGCTCTTCTGTTTCAACTCGGGCAAAGAAATTGATATGCCTACTAATTTTATCATTAGGGAACGTACCCATACTACGTGACCAACTTTTTGCAATTTTTAACCCCCCCCCCCCCCCCCGGTGACCAAAATCCTAAGCAACCTGCCGCTCATTTGTATGGAGCGTGACATTTTGAAGACCCCCCCCCCTAAACGTGTCACGTAGTATGGGTACGTTCCCTTATTATGAATCACGGAATTCTTCGTACTGTGCGTTATCAGGCGTGACTGCCTCGTTTCGTTCGGTGACAGATATTTTAGCTTCAGCGATGTTGAATACAATCATAACCATGCGTATATTAATTGTACCTGTAAATTTAACACCGTGTTTTACCTAATAAACCATATATACCGAGAGTTCAACTTATTCCCTGATGTATAAAGTTAATATCGTCGACAGTACGTTGAAATGCCTTTAATCTTGTGTTCCTATTGGAGAAATTATTTTGTGGGTCTTAAATAAAATGTTTTCCTTTTGGTAATATTCTGAGATACGTATACATCCGTATGTCGCGTGTTTATCTCGTATTCTTGTAATTTCCTGTCTCGCCCGTCACAATCGCGGCATAGTATCTCCGCTATCTCCTCAATAATGTGTTGTCATCTGTCAGGCGTCAGGCCCTAAAATTTGTAGGATTTTTAAGCGATATATTTATTCATAAAATATATTATTAGGTATACACGTTCTCTCCGCGTGCGTACGTGGAAATCGACAGAAATTTTCAAGATCATAAATTTTAATGATCCAACAAGCTACAATACAATACACAGCAGAACCTGTTTAAAAATAAACTGTTTTTATTAATTTAATAATAATATTATTGATTATATAATAAAAAATTAAAAAAAAAAAAAAGCTACAATACAATTCACGGTGGACGATATCTATAATTCTATTCAATGAACACATCCTTAACGCATTATTGTAAATAACTCATACATATTTATTTAATTTTTTTCAGTTTTTGGGAGTCGCGTCTGAAAAACCAGTAGCTACCGCGATTACTACACAGGGTTTTCGAAAGCATACTATACAGGGTTTTCCAAAAGAAAGTTGATATTTAGTGGATCGATTTAAAAAAAAGTAGGGGCTCTATCGAAAAAATGTTTATTAAATACTAAAATACACAATTCGGGAATTTATTTCTGAAAAATAATATCGTCCAAATGTACACCCTCACGTTCGCAGCATTCATTTAATCGAAGAGTAAAATTTCTTATGACGGCGGCTCGCCAGGTAGGCTTCGTGATGGCTGCCATTACGTGACGGATATTTTCTTTTAATTGCATCAGGGAAGTCGGATTTTTGGCGTACACTTCAGATTTGAGATAACCCCCACAGGAAAAAATCCATACGGGTTAGGTCAGGACCACGAGGAGGCCAATTTATGTCACCTCTCCTGGAGATCAATTAGCCAGGGAAAATTTCACAAACTCATGGCAGAGACGTATTGGACGTATGTAATGTTGCTCCGTCTTGCTGGAACCATGTTCTTTGGTTATAGCCAGTAAGTTTGTAGGGGTGGAGCATTAGGTCTTTGTGCAAAATGCTGTGTAACGATGATTTGTGCACATTTAAAGCACTTGCGCGCTTCCGAATCAAAAAGTTTGAGTCATCACGAAAAGACTGATAAACACTCTCTACGTTTTCTACCGTTCTCGATGACCTTGGTCGCCCGGATTTTGGTTTTGCCAGCTTGTACCGATCTCTTCAAACTTTTTGACCCATTTTCGAATGAGAGGAATGCTTGGCGCGTCATTGAATTGACGAAAACCTTAAATATTGCAGAATCTTCTACGCGCTACAGTCGCCGAATCACCATTTTTGTAAAACTCACGCACGCACAACGCGCAGTCGCTCCCGAGAAATGCTTCATAGCGACTAAATTCCCAAAAGCCAGACTACTGATTGACATACCACCCGCGCCCCTCGGAAAAGTTGCGTTCACACAGAAAGCAAAACAAATATCAACTTTCTTTTGGGACATGCTGTATACGTGTAAATAGCTGCGTGCTTAGAGTAGAGTTATTAGAATAGCGTCATTTCCAGGTTCATTATTTCCGTTTTCCGCCTTGTTTCTGAAGCGCGTGCGGGATGTGTTTTTTATGCCAGCGAGACATAAAAGAAATTTAAACTGCTTTCATGTTACAACTTACGTCTAATGTCGTTCCACCCTCTCGGGTTTCTTTACCCCTTTCGGTACACAAGTTAGCATGTTTGCGAAGGGTTGAGTTACAAATGCAGGCCCCGTGGTATAATAACACTTTGGCTGTGTGCTTTTCAATTTTCCCCGGGCGCTTGGTATACCGGCGAGTATCTCGGCTCGCTGTTTGCCGATGTGTCAACGGAATACGGAATGCTAAAGGTTGCAAATCGAATTTAAGACTATAAACCCAACACCCTCGCTCGCTGTATCTTTCATCACCACCAGGCGCCGACGTAACCCCGAACTTTGGAAATCTGATTTCCTTCTGTCATCTGGGGTACACTTCAGCCTGTTTGTTATATTGTTTGATGTCATTCCTTTGCTTTCTACGCGGTCTTCCTCTTCAGGTTCAAACTCTCTCCTTTGTAAGTGGTCCGAATAGTCTTACGTTTCACGATGAAAGTCATCAGTTTCTAGGGCTCGGTTTTAAACTTGTACCTTGGATATAATAATGAAGGAATCTCATCTTATCCCAAACATTTTTCTCAGAATCTACAACTCGAATACTTAGTCCATTGAATGCCATCTCTTTTGAAGGAACTTTGGCGGTGTAGTGACTCACCTAATATTAAAGTGTCAATTATGGTACCACGTTTTTAACCAAACTTTATACATATGTGAGATCGTTTTAAATACTCATGCACGATAAAGCAATTAATTAGAATCAGGTGTTCATGTCGTAGGACACGCTTATCATAGACGCACTCGCATGGTTAATGCTTATTGAAAGTATTTGCCTAGTTCTCCAACGCACCCTGTGATTAATTGTCTGCTCAGTGCTCCGATGCCAGGCCCATCATATTTATTATATGCACACCTCCTCCCCACGAGAGAAGTCACCTCCCCCCCAACAGACACGCCATCCATCCACACCTCTGTCTGCTCGTGTTTGTTTTGTCCCGTCGGCCGCCATTATTTGCCGCAAGGTCTGTAGTCTGTACTCTACACTAGACGTGGGCAAAATTGAATGACTGAATTAAATGAATAAATTCAATCTTGTGACACACTCGATCTGATTCTCAATTTCAAAAGGAATTGATTTTTCATTCGTCATCGTTGGTCTTGCATCCTACGATTTTTAACGGCACCATAAGTTTTTATTTTCCATTTATTTTACTGTTAAATTATTTCAATGAATGATGTGTACCGTAAACGATTTAAATATTATAATGATTCGTAAATATTTGAATATTATAATGATTCGTAAATATTTGAATATTATTCTATGGGCGGCACGTCCGTATAATAATATTTAAATAATAGTGCGAAATACGTAAAGTATCCCGTTTCCGCGCGCCATTCGTAAAACACCCGTAGGTACCAACTTCATCGTGGTCAGCCCAAGCGCAATACGATCGCGAATCGGCCGAGTCACTAGTTCCGAAACTGTCTCTTTCACAACGCAGGAATTAATACATTGGTTCTATTCAGTATATGATCCAGTCATAGTCCCGCCGCCGCGCCGATCGAGTCCCGTCCCTGTCCCGTCCCGCGTAAATAGTCTCTAGTTTATAGTTTGTCCGGGGCGGAGTCTTTTTCACTTGTTCAGGAATTAAATCTCAATTCAGTTGTGACGTCATCGTCCCTGTGATCGCGTCAATCTCAGATCCCAACAGGACCGAAACGCAGTTCCTGCTAGGTCCGCAGCTCGCGAGTTATCAAGTCACTGCGAGGCAAGAGGCAAGACACTAGTCAAAAGTTACTAATTCATTCCTCAATGCTATCCTCTGCGCGATCTGTCCGTGCGGTTCACTCATTCCTCCCCGTTGGCCAAGCCGTCAATTTCATTACATAGTTGATTGAAAACTTCCGACTTTGAATCCGAACTAAACTAGAAATCCAGGAATGATTTATTATCGTTATTTTTTGGTACGTATCAAAGCTATTGGAATACAAATACATACCTACTCTGAGACGCAGAACTTCGGCAATCGGCTGTGGTCGGCTGTCATAAAATAATGTCTTTAAATGATAAAATGTTTGTTTATATTATATCACGTGAAGTGGAACAATTTTAAGTTTAATAAATAAAATAAAATTGGTAAAACTTTAGGGGTGAAACAAAACACTGTTTAATTTTAAGATTTTATTGCTAGTCTAATGTAAATACATTTTTCTTGTTAATTTTTCTTTTGTTTTAACAAATGTAATATTTTAATATTACATTAACCCCGTTGTACAATTTTTCAGAACGACATAATTCGTATTATTTTTTTTTAAAGTGAAATAGGCAAATTTACCCTAGGAAGAGTGCTTTTTGTAGTGAAAACTTCTTTAGCACCGTTGTGTTTTGAAACTCGATGAAACGAAAAATAACATTAAAAAGAGGCAATTTGAGAGGCGGGAATGGGTACCGCCACCCCGGGAACCTTTATTGGATAACCAACACCTCTGCTATAGGTCACCCCAAGTGGTTCGCCACGTTTGGTGATTTAGCAGGGGTGCCCGGGTTGCGTATTTTTTTTTTTTTTTTAAGTATGTTTATTCAGTTTTTTTTATTTTACAATATTTATCTTAAAAATCTTACAAAACTGATCAATCAGCTTGATTGTAAGAAATCTCTCATTTTTCCTATTTAATTAATACTATTGTACTTTTATGTTTTACATTGTAATAACTGTGTAAAATTTACAATACTAATTATTATAAACTACTAATTACGAATACAGTGGGTGATAGTAATTTCCAGGTTTACAAAACCTATACCGATTCAGTCGCGGTAACGACAATTTACATTTTAAATATACCTCTATATTGGTTATTTTTTGTCACATTGCAAAAAAAATTTGTTCTAAAATCTAGATAAAATAATCTTTCTAATGTATATATTAGAAATTAATAATTTTATTTCTAAATATTTAAATTTTAATATTATTCCCATGTATTGTAAATTCACCTCTATATTGATAATTTTTATCACTTTGCAAAAACAAAAATTATTCTAAAATCTAGATAAATTAATCTTTCCAATGTGTAAATTAGAAATTAATAATTTTAATTCTAAATATTTAAATTTTGATATTGAAAATTTAAAGCGACTAAACGCGGTAGGGATTGTACATACGCGCCCGGGTTCATGGGGTGAGGTTTGTCTAAGTCTTGGAGGTGGATAACCAGAACATACTGAACCTTAGATTCCTACCCACCCCTTAAACCCTTTTCCTTCCCATAACTCTCCTCTCCTTCCTTTCCTTAAAAAAACCCTCCCCACAGTATCCCCAAAGATGACATAGGCCCTGAGGGAATTTATTTTCCGTAGGGCCTCCTGTGTAGAGCTCTTGTAAAAAAAGGCAAACACCTACATTTATAGGATTTAGTCTAATCGGTCTCCTCTTTGTGCGGTGCTTCGTAGCCTATCGGTCTCCTCTTAGTGCGGTGCTTCGTAACCTCTCCACTCATGTCTTCTTTGTTTTCTGAATTAGAGAATTTTAATTTTTTTTTTGGAATTAATTGAATTAAAGGAATGAATAGAAGGAATCAATTCAAAAGGCCAGGAGAATCAGACTGAATCGATTAATCTGCCCATGTCTGCGAGTATACTATACTGGCATTAGCCGATAGGAGAAGCCTAGCTGTAGGTGTAGGCTGCTGTGTACTGTGTAGGGAAGTATAAGTAAGTTTAGTATATTGCCGATATCGACAGCGCAGCGCAGCGCTAGAAAGTACACACAAACAAGATTATATGATATGTCTTGTCTAATTATTGTTCCTGTCTGCCTGGACGAACTCAAACAAACAAACAATACCAATCATAATAATAAATTATGTTTTCTGGAAAATACAATTTTTAGCATTTTTATCTGGGCATTTATTTGATTTTATAGAACTCCTCTGAACAAAATAGATAGTTCTAAAAAACAAACCGGATTTAATTAGTTTTTTATGAGTTGGCGTTCTATTTAACGCCATTTCCCTAATTTCGGGATATTTAAATTCAGACTATGGTCCAAAGAAGATGTAAACACTGGCGCTACAAATATTTTCTTGTTTCTTTGCCAAGTTTTTTTCTCATAATTGATTTTAGCAGTTCGTACATCTATCACCACTTAAAAAGTCAACATAAACAAGCTGATCTCCATATCCCTGTGGTCTACAAATTTTACTGATTCGAGAGGTTACGAATTCGATTCCCCCGCGACGCAAAAATATATTTGTTTGATTTTTTTCATTAAAAGTAAGCTAGCATAGCTAGTATAGTTTTATCATAATATATTTTATAAAATTCATTTTCTAAAAATAATTTGGTTCATATTCATAATATGGTATCAATAATATTATTATTAAATTAATAAAAACAGTTTATTTTTTAACAAGTTCTGCTGTGTAATTATTATTACTCGTGACAGTTGTTTCGCCTGCAGACTGTTTTTATTAATTTATTAATAATATTATTGATTATATAATAAAAAAATAAAAATAAAAATGGAGTTCTACAAATTAAACTTGATAACAATAAATAAATAAATATGTGGGTTTTTGATTATATTATAAGTCAGATTGAGATGATTATATTTGCGAATGGTTAAATTTTTACTTTCAATACCTACTTATAACACCTTGATAATAATGCAAAGGTAATTTGTCATTTATGACTTACGACTGATAGTTGCATTAATAATTATATCGACGTATTGAGCATTCTCTGTACGACCTCCACTTTTTAACATTGAACATTCCAAATATTAGCATGTAACCAAATATTCACAATTGAATTACATTATCTCTTTTTGGATGCCCGTGCCTGGTGCCCGTGCCTGGTGCCCGTGGCTGCTGCGTAATCGGATATGGTTTTGGGTGTTGATACTTGCCGAAATGTTTACTATGATACTATGCTATGTGCCCGGATATTCGATCTATCGAAATAACGCCGATGTTCTGAACACTGTCATGTAGCAAATATTTTAATTAACTTTATAGTGCATAATTAAGTAGGAATGTTCGCGTGGGTGTTGAGTCTATATGGTAGGCAATCCTCCAAAACTAGTATGCTGGATTAATAGGTAAATGTTTTTCTCAATAGCTACTTTTCTTCAATTCGTTGTTTAACGACAAAATAAACATTCCGACCAAGGTTTTTGGCAAAGCAAGGGCGAATATTTCAGCTGTTTTGAAATATCAAAATCTACGTTTTGGAAGATGTGCACGTGTCACCGCCATTACGCCGTTTTCTCCATCCCTCGACGATATTGATAATTTTTCGTTAGAATAATGTTAGCTCTAATACTTGTTAACCACAAATTCAAGGTCAAATGTAAATCAGTGAAGCGAGGATTTATACTCCAATAAACCCACCGATATCACCTTGTTGTTCAGTGTAGAATTCAGATAACCACGCCCGCAGAGGAAATAGATACTGCTTCACATTATGTCTTGTACTCGTACATGTTGTGGAGGCTGGATTGTGGACAATATATTACATTTACATACTGCTGCTAGCTCTATCCGTGCCTTGTTTACCCTTTATTCAATTTGTTTCTCATCGAAATACAACATCGTAGTTAGGTGCTCTCCTGGAGTTTAGCATGTCTTACCAGACCTCGCTGCGAGTTGCGACGTGACGCGAATGCACGTGACACTTCTTTCTTTCAGTAGACAGTAGGCACATGTAATAATTGTGACAATGTTTCGTTTAGATTTTTGCCAACGCCTCAACCCCTTTCTTCTTCTCTGAAATACACACATTGCTGATATGCGTTGTAGCGAATAACATAATTCATCGAGGTCACTTTTTTAATAGCTTGGATATTCCGTGAAGAAATTGGCGTCTCCGCTAATAGATTCTCCTCGAGTATTCCAACGTTTAATCGCATCCTCTACATACTCGTATCTGCACAATCGTACGATGCGAAGTCCGTCGGGTGTTAGTTCAGAAATATGAATAACGCCTCGGTGTAGGCGGTTGTGGCGCGGTTCTCGGAGAGGCGTCCTCGCTCCTCGTCTTCACGCTACGTCAATGACAGACCCCAACCAACCAACTCGACTATTAAAAACATGGAATCTGGTGTTAGATTTAGAACGGCCTTGGGGTACCCGAAAACACGACGCAAAACGGTACACAGGAAGACGGTATAATATAGGAAAGTGTTGCTGTTGATCCTCTGGTGGCGCGTGTTGACAACCCAATGAAATATGCAATCAACTTCGCAGTAGGCTCGTATCGACATTCCTGCTATTGTATTGTCTCGCAAGTGTCGATTGAATGTCGATCGTGGGTTTTCGTGAGAGAGATGCTGGGCGTGGAAAGATGCATTTAGGGAGAGCAGAGTGGGCTCCGCGTAGGGGCAACAACCAACCTCGACAGGAAACCAGTCAGCCAGTCTGGGACGCAGAGGCGGATGCATTATCCAATTTATGGAGCAATAAATTGCATATTTAAGTATCGCCTTGAGAAAGTAATTCCTCAGTTGGTTAGTCAGCACCCATCAAGACACCCAAAGGTTGCCGTTCCCGGGCGCTAGTCTGCGTCCAGTATAATATTAACGGCCAAGGATAGGCATCTTCGATCGATCTCGTTGTGTATGATTGCGATCGGTGGTGCGTATCGCGTATCGGGACTATCGACTACGAGTATAATATCGACGTGTGTGACATTCTCGGCCGTATTGCCCATTGGCTGTGCTTGTAACTTGTAACCCTATACTCCAGGCTGGCCGATTGCGTCGCGTCCATACGGATACAAGTATTTGACTAAAAATGCGAAAATAAATCAGCGTCAAAAAATCTATATAAATTGGTCCCGGACTGCAGTGCATGTTCAGTGTTCTTCGGAACTTTGCGCCAGCTCTCTCTGGAAGCAATCAACCCACCTACATTATTGGCTCGTCTTGCCTTGCATGGTCCCTCGATCTGTTCTTGTCTTCATAGTTGGCGTTATCTTCTACTAGATCGGCCGCTTCTCTCATATCTCCCTCATCATGAGTTCACTCGAGGTACCCTGGATGCTTTACTCAATCTGTGATTTTAAGATTAACAAGTGATTGTGTTTAAAAGTTTGATTATCTTAACAATTAAATTTAAACAATGTGAAATTAATTAAAGACATAAGTACAACAAATGAAGATGATGCGTATAATAATAGTTTTTCCTGCAGCGAAATTATTTACTTTAATTTTTATTTTATTTTGACGTACCTAGTTTACTTTTCGGATTTCATTTTAATAGTTTCGTATTATGAAACTTGTGTTTTGAATTTGCAATCTTTTCATAATTTTTTTCTGGTCTCTTTTAAACCAAGTTATTGAGGAATATAATTATATTACATCCCACACCGAATTATTTTAAACTCACTTTCCTCAAACAGAAAATTTATATTCTCAATTAAGAGCTCTTTCAAATAGAATATTGATAATTTATTTTAATTTACATTATAAAATCCTTCGTCAGTTTAAATAAAAAATAGTTTTTTTTTCTTAAACTTTTTTTTAATTTATAATTTAAAAATTGGAAATTATATGTCTATTGTTTAACATGTATTGGAATTTCATCCTGAAGGTTTTGAATGACTGTCAGCCTGCTTTTTTTGAACATTTTTTTTTCCAGTCAATAATAATAATAATACCTAATTCTTAGATGTTAAATGTTTTTGTAATTTGTTTCAGGCTGCTGAAGCTACCGCAGTAGCAGTTGCCGCTGGCGATGTAGCCGCAGCCGTAATCAAGGCCGAAATTCCCGCCATGGATGCCGAGGTCACAGTGTGCGACGACTCGGAGCGAGCCAACGACAAGGCCCCCGAAACTCCGGTGACCGAGCCCCTGACCAATGGCAGCAGCGCCCCCGAGACACCCAAGGAGGAGGAGGTCGGCCAAAAGGGAGATGCCGTAGAGGCTCTGCCCGCTGTCACCGAGAAGGTTCTCGAAGTCGAAGCCAAGCTCCCCGAAACTCCTAAAGCCGAAGAGAAGCCCGAAACACCCGTTGTCGATTCTTTACCCATCAACGGTCTGAAAATTGAAGATTCAGTTCCGGAAGTAGTAAACATTCCCACCGAAGAGGAAGTGCCAGCGCCGGTAGTCGTGACTGAGAAAATTGAAGAAGTAGTAATTGTTTCGGAGAAGGCCCCCGAGCCTGTGGAAGAAATGCCCGCCCCCGCCCCCGCAGTAGTCCCCGAGCCTGAGGTTTGTGTTGTGGCCGGGATTGCGGAGGTCCCGGCGCCCCCCCTCCCCTCGTGTCCTCCGCCCTCCTCCCTCACAGTGTTTGCAGAATCAACTATGGCACCGCTAGTAGACACTCCCGTAGCCACCCCGCCTGTTGTAGACGTAGAAGCCTCCCTCCCTCCTGCCTCCGAGGAGGCCGCTGTATGTGAAATCACTCCTGTAAATAACTCGCCTACCGCTTTACCTAATGAAATTGCTCCTGTGCCTTTGGTGTCGGATGTTCCTGCAAATGACGCAAATATTCCTTCTCTAGATGACGTGATAGCTCCTGCTCCAGTCAGCGATGATACTAAAACAAGTGAATCTCCGTCAATAGAAAACATTGCTGTAGTGTCCCCTAGTGAAATAATCACGCCCGATCCTTCTTCAATCATAGAAATTCCCGCTTCAAACCCATCCGTTGAAATTCCATCGAGCCCCAGTGATGTCGTAGTTGAAGAAGTCATTAAACCCGCCCAAGTGGTTTCTGCTGTCCAATCTTCTCCTATTGTGTCCCAACTTCTCGAACCTGTATCAGATGTTCCCGTTCACTCAGAAATTCCTCAGGCTGTGGAATCGGTGGAAAAGGTTCCCGAACCGGAAGACCTCCCCTTACCTGCTCCCATTTCCGCCGAAGATGAAATAGAAAAAGCCGTAACTGAACCAGTGTCCACCTCAGCAGACAGTGTATTACCCACAATTGAAAACGCTATGGACTCACCAGTTCTCCAGAGAGCCCTCTCAGACTTGGATGTTTCAACGGCAGAACCCCAATCTGACTCCTTCCCCCCCCCACCACCTCCCGAATCATGCCCCGAGTCTATGACAGAACTTTCAGTATCGGAATCCCTCCCGCCTCCCTTGTCGGAGAATTCTCTTCCCGACACGGTGGTGAACAGTCCCAGCTCCGAGACGGTGGAGCTGCCCTCCAAGGAAGAGGTGCCTCCGCCGCAGGAGGTAGAGCCCAAAGAGCCTGAACAGGTCAAGGAAGCAGAAGTAGTGCCCGCTCCGGTGGAGCCGTCGGGGGATGCCGAACAAGCCAAGCCGCCCACTGAATCAGCTCAGGTGAATAGCACGTGAATGGAACTATTATGTTTGTTTGTGCGTGTCTGCTGGCTAGAGATACATTAACATTAATCTAGTAATCATGTGAAGAGAGCACTAAACATCGTCCCCCCAGCGTCCGTTTGTACATTGTCCATACAATGGTTTCTGCATGATTAGCAGATTTCATATTTGTAGTGAGAGACTGCGAGAATAATCATTAATCCCCTGATTCCTCCATCCTTTCCTCAACATCACCTGTCACCCGTCGTCACCGGACACTACAGCAAATATCCACTTCATACATTTTTACTCTTGAACATCAAGAAGCGTCGATTCATAATATTTCATTATTTATCTTATTTCCAGGCGTCATTAGTCATTACATTATCATAGTTGTGTAATCAATCTTTTTGTATTTATACTATATTCTGAACCTAGTGTTTAACATAAATTACTACATACTTATTATAATACAGTTTAACCTTCCTTTTCTATTTATCGTGCAATTCTGTATTACTTTTACTTCATTGTAAATCAATATATTTGGAGTCCTATAGATACAGATTTGTAGCATCATAGCATTTATAGTCTTTTTTCCTAATTTCCGTAATCAGTTGCCATCCTTTTCTTTAGAGCAATTATTCAACTTATCATTTTTGATACATATTTCATTCTACTTATATTGGCCTATTGCCATATTGCCAGTTACCACTAGGGACTGTTCGTGTTTTCATTATTTGTTATAACATAATATGATACATTTTTGATACATATTTCATTCTACTTATATTGGCCTATTGCCATATTGCCAGTTACCACTAGAGACTGTTCGTGTTTTCATTATTTGTTATAACATAATATGATACATTTTTGATACATATTTCATTCTACTTATATTGGTCTATTGCCATATTGCCAGTTACCACTAGGGACTGTTCGTGTTTTCATTATTTGTTATAACATAATATGAAGGCAAAAAATGTGTGCCAGAAAGATTTTCTTAACCACGAAATGAAATTATTCATAGTTTTGCTGTGCCAATCCCCACAGACCTCTAAAATATACTGAAGTGCTTTGCATGTTTTGGAGTTTCCTATTAATAATATTTATTTACTTTAAATACATACCTACAAGCATAATCCACCACAAAGGAGGAATATGAAGATAACATGTTAGCGTTGATTTGAGAGGAACTACATATATGTATCAAGTATGGTGGGATATTATTATTTTTTAATAAATTATATTTCTGGAAGGAGTATTTGCATTTCTGTTGGGTAACAATAACAATAATAATTTGTAATACATAATTTTGCTTCTACATATTTACTTTGGAGATGATTTGAAATAATTTTATATTGTGATCTCAATTTTTTTTTGTATTTTGAATATGCATGCGCTAATGGTAATCGAATTGAAGCTTCAGGCCTTAACTCACTGCTTCCTTAGTGATAAAGAATGATTTATTTAATTTTTTGCATATTATTTGAATGTAATATTTGATTGAGCACTTTTAACACTGGTGTTTTGAATGACTTATTGAATGTTTTGTTTATGAATTATGTATTTTTAGGTGGAGAAAGTAAGCGAGGTGGCAGAAGTACCCGCCGCCACCCCTGATGTAGTTGCCACAGAATCAGCCCCCACAGTGGTACGTTCTATCCTCTGATACTACATACATACTAACTTGTAAATTTCTTGTTGCACCACATTCACTATTCTTGGATCATTTGCTTTTCTACATAAGAATCTTCTACAAAAATAAAATAAGAGGACATAACTTTTTGAATTTTTGGAAAATACCAAATTGGCTCGAAGATATAAGTCGTCAAAATGTTGATATTTGCGGCCGGCCGAAAAGCTTGAGACATCACTGTACGTACATGGCAGTACTGCCTGTTGAATAAATTATGAATTGGACTGAATGGTTTCTCATAACTTTGTCGGTTTTGGAGATACAGTCGATTCCGCTTAATTTGTACACCAGTTTAATGGGACAGCCGGTTATTTGGGAAACCCAAGGAACAGAAACTATTTAAGGAAACTGATTCCAATTTACTTCGGTTAATAATAAAATACTTAGTCCTAGCCAATTTGGATTTAGAGAGAAACTAAGTACTAATGATGCTATTGTTGAACTTACCTCAACTATATACAACGCATTAGACAAAAAAAACAAATGCCTTGGCATTTTTATTGATTTACGCAAGGCTTTTGATACTATCTCCCACACAAAACTAATTAATAAATTAAATGATTAAGGTTAGGTATTGGCTAAAAAGTTATCTAACTCAAAGAAGTCAAAAAATAAAATTAAATAACTCACTAAGTGTAGATGAAACTTTAGAATTTGGAATTCCCCAGGGGACTGTTATTGGACCAATTTTATTTATAATATATGTAAACCAAATGTTTAAATTATTACTGGTAAACTTATATCTTTTGCTGACGACACTGCAATAATTATCGAAAAAAAGACGTGGAACGATATTACTAATTTATTATCACTCAACACAGAAAAAACTTATTATATTCCATTCTCTCTACAAGAAGATGTGCCAAATAATTTAATTAACATAACAATTCATTCCAAAAATTGTGCAAATGACGGTACATGTAATACGGACTGCGCTAAGCTAAATCATAAATCTAATGTGAAATATCTTGGAATCTTAACCTGTTGTTTGCCGGGGTAGGCCAGCAAAAAGCACCACCAATTAGCGTTCGCAAAAAGCGGCATCCATGACAACCAATGACATTTAGTGTCCAGCGATTCTGACAGTGTCCTTGAGAAATTTTGTACATAGAAAGGTCAAAATCGTAGATAAAGGAATTTTTCCCGCGCATGCGCAAGAACTGCGCACATTCCCGCGCTCCGGTAAATTATTAATATAAATTATTTGGAGTGACCAGGCGCATTGCGGTTTTCTCTATGGTAAAGGGCGATTTTCTCTAGGAGTCAGGATTTATTTCAGTGCAGTAATTCTGGAACTAACTACCATATGTATTCCTCTTTGCCCAGAATACTAATGGAGGGAAACAATTATACCAAGTCAGTGGACATCTTCAATTTATCTTTAAACAAATATAAAATATTGTTACGAAGGCAGTTCAGTTATGTACAATAAATACTGTGTATTTCTTACTATTTCATATGTAAAAGCCCCGAAAAAGGGCGTTAATAAATAAATAAATAAATAATAGAGCAAGCGATTCTGACCGTATTCTTCATACACTTTCTTTATACAAAAGGGTCAAAATCGCGTGTAAAATCTCAAACACACCGGAGCACGAACGGCATTCTACGAGTTAATAGATAAAATATCTAATTCTTTAACATACAAAATATTTTAAACAAGAAAACTATCAAAATTTTTTATTATGTCCTTATTACAGTACGGCATTATTGGGTGCGGAGGGGCCTTTAAGGCTTCATTGCAGCTTATAATTATAATTCAAAGAATAATTATAAAAATCATACGACTTCCCTACTATAGAGTTATTTCGGGAATTTAATGTACCATCTATCACAGAATTGTATAAGAGAAACTTCCCTCAGACAGCATAAGCAATAGATTTAAAACTAATGGCTTAATAGCCATCCCTATGCTTAGAACGACCACGGCTCAGCACCACTGTTTGTATTTAGGTGTAAGATGGTACAATATATTATTGTCCAAAAACAAAATTAGTATAACAGAAACTCTGAAATATGAATTATTCAAAAAACAAATTAAGTCCCTGAAATTGGATAATAACATATTGTACCCTTAATGTAATATACCCTTAACCTGTTGAGGTCCTGGCTTTTTCCAGAAAAACACGGAAATTTCACGATCTTCAATTGAATGTTTTGTGGATTAAATTTAACCTATCGTATATTTTATTGACTGAAACACATTCCTAGAACAATAAACTATTTACCAAAATAACATTACTTGCGTAATTACGTAAATTGATAGGTTTTATGATGTTTTATTCGAGGTACACGCATGTCACGCATCGGCAATGTGACGCGGCCGCCAAAATGACAGTTGGAGATGCCCACAGACAAAAATTATTTTTAAATATTGTGTGGCTACTAAATGAATGAAATCTTTACCCATACCATAGAGAATGTTGGCGGCAGTGATTCTGACACTTCCTTTACCGATTTTGTACATAGAAGGGTCAAAATAGTAGAAAGGAGATATTTTTTTTTCGCGCATGCGCAGAATCTTTTTACATCCCGGACTACGGAAAATTTAATATAAATTATTCGAAGTGACTTGTCTCATTGCGGGTTTCTCTATGGTAAAGTACGATAATAGAGCAAGCGTTTCTGACATTGTTCTTCATACACTTTCTGTATACATAAGGGTCAAAATTGCATTTCAAAATGCCGCGCCACCTCGCGGACACCGGTGTCCGAACGGCCCACAACGAGTTAACCCCTCTGAAAATCGCCATTTAAGCCCTTAAGATGTCTCAAACGAGATGACATTTTACGAAAACTTTTTGTTATTACCGCTTCACAATTAAAGCTCTATAAATGAAACATTTCTGAACGTAGCCGAAAAAACTGTTTTAGAAAGGTTACAAAATAAGCTTTCAAATTATTATATTACAAATAAATATTAACATTTGTAAATATTAAAATTTAGAACGCAAACATTAAAAATAGGTAAAAATGACTCACATGATGTTTTTATGCGAAAACGGTACTAAAATCACAGGTTAAGTAAACAACAATACTTATTCTATTGTATAAATGTGTAATAAACACTTTTGTCACCTCACTTTTTTATCATTTCATATACAAATATTTAATAAAAATTAACAATGTTGAGCGCGGTTGAGCCGCCGGTAGTAAATTTGGGCTCGTAAATATTTGTGTCAACTACGCGACTGACAGCTTATCTTGTTATGTATTTCTATGGACAACTTGAATAGGGATGTACAGCTTGATCTACTATCGACCTTTCACTTTTTGTTTTAGGGATGTAACTAAAACAATAACGGAGTTGGAACGATTTCTATGGAGACACACGCGCAGACGTATAAACACGCTTATTGTACTTGACTGCTGTCGTGTTTTTAACGCATATATCTGCTTAAGTTGCGGAGGGGTTAATGTAATTTACCCTTACTTAAACTGTAATATTTAAAAAAAAGTATTGTTATTGTTGTTATTTTTTTCTAAATTGTGTACCTATCTAAGATATTTATTTCATAAGTTCTTTGATAATTGTTTACACATTTCATTAGAACATTGTTATTATTTTTTTGCATGTAAATACTCCTCCCATAAACACGAGCTCCTAGAGCTCAACTTATGGAGTAGTAGAATAAAATATGAAATATTTTATAACCTTGCATATACAGAAATTTTAAAAATTTATATATAATCATTTGTAATGTTGTAATGTATAACAAAAAAATCTTGAAATAAATAAATAATCTGGGACACCATTCCGTTTAATTGGGAAAAATTCTGATCCCACAGTCAATGCAAAAAGTTTCATAGAAAACGAATTGCGTAGTTAAGAAAGGCGGGCATGAGGTATTCGGCGTGGGTTATGAGAGGGGACGCTAGTTTTGTCAGGATCGGGTTACAAGTAATTGATAATGTAAAAAAGTTATATTTTAGAAAGTGAAAAAAACAATTTTGTAGGAGGAAAATGAAAGTGGACCTCCAAATAACATTTATTTGTATTAATAATGATTATTAAGGTACAGAATAAATAAAAATAAACGGATGTCTTCCTTTCACGTTCTTGCTCTCTCGACAGACCAAGATGCCAAACATAACGTCCGTAACCAACAAGGTCGGCCGATGACCCCATGGAATTTTTTTAATGTTTATTTAAACCATGGAGATCCTTTTTTTTTGTTATTTGTCCATTTACGGGGCTGGACCTATATTTGACAAAATATTTTTTCCTGCGATCAACGATTTTTTTTTAAATGGCGATTCACATTTTTTTTTAAATGGCACATTATGTATTAATCCTTTGCGCAGAAATACCTAAAATACTAAAATTATATTTCATGTATTTAAGTAGATATAAGAAAGATAGTAATTTTGGGGTCTACCTTTGGTCCCAGTTGGCTGCGGAAGAGTTAAAAAAATGTTTTTCGCTCTCCTGTAAAAATATAAAATTTCCAAATTAGATTTTCAAATTATGCACCCAGTTACAATATTTGTGCCTAGAGTTAGCGCATAATTATTTTTTTCATTTTAATAAAGTTTAAGAAAATATTCGAGAGTACTAGAATGAATGTAATGTGTACGCATATAAAAAAAAGCAGTAAATAAAAGCAATCTTACCTCCCTTAAAACTCTTCAATTCCCATGTCAAAGTTAATAAAGATTTTTCTTTTCTGTATAAATAAAATAGCTTACATATATATGGTTAAGACAAAAAAATATTCAAAATAAAAATAAATTACCCCCCCCCCCCCCTTATTTATGGGTGTGTCACCCACAGGTGACACTGGGCATTGTGCCAGAAAGCTCTGTAGAGGAAACAGCATTTTACTTATTCTTACGGTAGGAATAAAATAACAGTTTTATAATAATATTTGTTTATGTAAAGTTTTATAATAATATTTTTTTATATAAAAAAACGGAGCACTTATTTATTGCGAAAGCTGTACCAACACTTTAGATGCAAACCGATATTGCACTTGGCACACATTTTTCTGGTGCGTTGGTAACAATATCCACAATTTCGTTGAGAGCAGTCGATTTGCGAGTGATCGTCAACACTTTCTGCACTCCTACCTCAGTAGGCACTCTGCAGAAGTATGCCACAATCGGATTTGAGGATCGGAGGCTTTCCACATTTTTGCAAGTATTTGGTTGTGACATTTCGCCGGAAATCGCAGTAGTTCCAGTTGTTTTCTGACTGTCTTTTGAGCAGCCATGCATTTTGGCAAGCTGCATCTAAACAAAAAGCAAATAGAGGAAACCACCATTATTTGCCGCAAAGAGCTACCCTCATGGAGTGAACGCTTTCGTCAAAACGGCCAACCCCACCCATGTAGGTACTTATTGTACATTTTGATAATTGCTGGGCAATCTACTTGAATTTTTGCCCGTTTTTTATCCACAAATCTAATTTGTTCCACTTTCGAGATAGGATTCAATCCATGGCAGTTAGTTGCAATGATTTTCTTAGAAACTTTATGACACGACACTTTCTTACCTCTTGGCTCTTTTTTTTTTGTCAATTGAGTGTGGCAAATTGTAGTTCTCCAGACGGTTTTTCTGAATAGTACCTGTACCTACCCCCAGCATTCAGCTCTTGCTATTATTTAGAGTTAGAAAATACTTCTTCATCACAGTCTCCCTTACCACCAGAAATAAAAGTATTGCTGAGACCGTTGTGCCATTTTTTATAGTACTGTCTTTTCTTTTTTTTTTCTTCGGGGCAGGAACGTCGATTTTATCTCCTTCTTCCAAGTCATGTACACTATTTTCTCTAGAGATGGAAGGTCTATTTTGGAGTTCTACTAGAGATCGAAACATGCGACTGGGAAGATGAAAAATATTAGTCCCTTTTTCATCTCCACTATCTTCGTCCATCACCACACCATCCATCAGGAGGAAATAAAATAATATCGCCTGGGTCCACCCCCGCCTGCAATTCCTCCACAATCTCATCTAACGTCAACCTGTAAACGTAAACAAATTCTAAAACACTATCACAACGTAGCAATGAGGCTAAAATGTAAACAACGGTCTAGTTATTTATTACATAGAATGAATTTCGAACAATAGAGTCATTATACCAATTCAATACTTACAATGCCCAGTGGCACCCACAGGTGACACGGCATATTTCCAATGTTGTATCAAACATTCTATAAATTATTTTTGTCATAAAATACATTTGTACTTTAGCTTATTTATTCATTTATTGTGTACAATAAGAAAAAAAAATAATACTTACGGCATAATAATTTTATTTCACTTTATGTCGCAAGAGATCACACAAACTCAGACTGCTCCAATTCCGCGTGAAACACGAGAATAAATTTGATAAATGGCATGTGGCTAGTGTTGCCAGAAAAAAATAACGATTAGAGTAACTATTTGCCTTTACTATGGTAGTAGTAGAATTTAAAAATAAAATTTCCATGTGGTAGAAAAAAAATACTAAACTTCTGTCACCTACAGGTGACACTGGGATTGAAGAGTTAAACTTGGCTTATCTGAACAGCCGCTTATTTGGGATAAAATGTTTGGGTCTCGATGTATCTCAATTATGCGGAATCGATTGTATTGAAAAGTAATTTTCCTGTAATTAATAACTGTGTATTGTACCATTTTCACAAAATTAAAAGTTAGGAGAAAACCTCATTCAATACAAAATCAAATCAAAGAGTCCTCCCACTTTTTTTACACTTTATTTATTAACAATATTTAAATAACAATTGAGTTAAATAATAAAGTATTATGTATTATTATAAAGTATTATGTAGACTATTTTTCTTCTTTACAGCTTGTTGTTATTTTGAGAGTCTGGTTTTATTCGTCCCAGGTACACATTGTCCACAAGGAAAACTACATCAAATAACACCGAGATTTGTGTTCTGAAACTAACAATGCATGAACATTTCTAACCATTTTTTTCCAGATTAATTGCAAATTGCCATCAAAATCACTTTATAGTTTGTCAATTAAGAGTAGAAAATATAAAAAATGGAACTACAAAATTTGTAGGCTGACAACACCAAGTTAACTGTCAAATATTCTTTTAAAGCGCAATGGCACTGAATATATAGAACGGTGGAAACACATTTTAAAAAACATTTTTTTGTTGGAAAAAAAATTAAAATCGAAGAAGCACTTTTGTTAAGGTAGACTTAATGACATAAATTTGATTAAATGGCTCATTACAAAGTGAAATACTTTCATTTAATTCATAAATTTGATTAAATGGCTCATTACAAAGTGAAATGCTTTCATTTAATTCATAAATTTGATTAAATGGCTCATTACAAAGTGAAATGCTTTCATTTAATTCATAAATTTGATTAAATGGCTCATTACAAAGTGAAATGCTTTCATTTAATTCATAAATTTGATTAAATGGCTCATTACAAAGTGAAATGCTTTCATTTAATTCATAAACTTGAATTTAACATTAGGTAGAAAGGAAGAATCACTAATGGTGAGTTTAGTTACACTACTTTTAGATCTGAATGAGATTTCAGATCTAAAATTAGAGACATGATCTAAAGCCCGGGCTATGAATAAATGTGAACAATTTCTAAACTTTATATTTTATTACAATACGTTATTCTTCATTATGTTAATTTCATTACGTTATTCTTGATTATGTTGACAAAGGTATAATATACCTATATGCTATATGCAATTCTAATTATGTTAATTTCATTACGTTATTCTTGATTATGTTGACAAAGGTATAATATACCTATATGCCTTTTTAATTTTTTACAAAAGTGTTGGTTACCCAGCTTTACATTACCATCATGAGTTATATTTATTTATAGTATTGCCATTTGAACAACAGTGGCGCCCTCCTATGTTTTCTACTCTTATTTGACAAACTCTATGTTCTTCATTTTTCAACCAATCAGTATGTACTAGTTCCTAGTTTGAATAAGAATGAATTAGAGGTTATGGTCATATAGAGGTAATGACTATTATTCTAAGCAAGCTTCATTGTCATATAGAGGTAATGACTATTATTCTAAGCAAGCTTCATTGTCATATAGAGGTAATGACTATTATTCTAAGCAAGCTTCATTGTCATAAGTTAATGACTATTATTCTAAGCAAGCTTCATTGATTTTGAACATTTTGATATCTGATGGTACCGATTAAATCTTATGCCTATAACTGACCTAATATTGTGTTTGGTTGTTTACAGGTTTCTGCAGCAGAGTAAATGGAGCATTTAAGATTAAGGGTTGGTTGTGTACAGAAAACAATGAAAAGTTGTTTAGACAAAATTGCGCATTTTTAATTACAAACCACGCGAGGACAACACAACCCCAACACATTACACAAACTGATCATCTTCATCTGCATCTGCGCTAAGACTGAGTGGTGATCTTTTACCATAATGAAATTTAAATTCTGAAATTGCTGCCAAAAACATATTTATAATGATTAATTATTACTGGACCCAAAAGTTTTAGTAACAGATAATTCTTTAGATTAACAATTTTGGAAAATTTTACATTAGTTGTAACAGGACTCGTGTAACAAGAGACTATAAGCGCAGGCAGTTCCAGTTGAGTGGAGCAGAAGGTGACCTGTCAGAGGTGTTCACCTAACAGGTGTTCTGTAACTTGGGCCCGCGCTAGTTAAGTCTTTAAACACCATTTCTAATTAATGTGTCATTACTATTTTATGAAGTGCGCAAATTTATCAGTGGTCTTAATATGAATACTCTCTAAGATATTATAATGGAAAAAAAAACTAATTTTAATTTTTTTTAGTTACTAAGTAAATTTCTGTATGTATGAAAATTCATCCTGTCTGAAAAATATGTATTTTATTTTATCGTTTATTCTTTTACCCTTTCAATGATGTTTTATTATGGATTTATTCAAATATATATGTTATTTTGTGTATAAAGTGATTGAATGGAAAATTGTCTATGGTTAGGTTATAATTTTATTTTCAACATCAAAAATATTGGATTGGACATCTTTTATACGAACAATTTGCGTAACCTTTTACGATTTCAATCTTCTCACTTGAATTGAAATGTTGGGTAATGTTGGTTAGTTTGTTACGTAAACATGATGTGTTACAAATGTTGCATGTTGCGAATGCGATCAGACATCGCCAACTTAGAAATAATTATATACATACATATGAAACTCTGGGCGAGAATTATTGGAAAATGAATTATTAAGTAGATTAAAAATGTGATGAATGAAATTTGTCAGTTTACTTGGAGCAGGTGCTATTTGTATGCCGGTGCAACAGAGGAAGGAGAAACAGTAGCAGCGATAGTGGCCAACCTAATGTTCAACATGCGTCTATATTCTGTGTGCATTATATCAACCTGAGTTCAATTAAACACTCTTTGTAATGGATTGACCATGTTTTGTACTATTTGAGGTAAAAGTGTACAACTCTTCCAATGTAAGTTAAAAGTAGGGATTAATATCATCATTTGTAATTTTATACAATAATTATCCAAAGTAGATGCTAGAAAATAATATGGACATTTAACCCATGGATATGTGAACAAGGAACATTATGTGTGCGTGTAGACATTCCATAGAATAATATCCCAACCAATTCATTATTTGATATGTGGCTGATTCCTAATTATTGCCATTTGCCATATAAATCTAAGTCATGCCCTTGGAATACCAACAAACAAATCTTGGCGGCAGTCAGCTTTTTACTCACCGCTTCTTTGTGAACTCAGTTCTGTTCTGAATGTATGGCAGCTTGTGGATCTGATGCTCCCAAATCAACCGTGCAAAGTGCAAATGCAAAGGAGAATTCCCCCTCTAAATTATATTATCAATTATAACACGGAATGTTGGTAATACATATTATGTGTTTCTTTAGGAAAATATAGAAATGTTATTCTTTGGCGTTGATCATCTATAATTTATGCACCTACATTTTATGTAATAAACTTTTTCCCCCTCTGGGCTCTATCAATATAATACGTAAGTGTCGATGTGTGGATGTCTCTTATAAATACACTTGAAAATATCTCTCTATTGTTTTATTGCTATCCCATTCTCTCCGCCCGTCCTCCCAATCCGTCCTGCCGGCACTGCTTTTCATCTTGGGGAACCTGTTTGCAGGACATGACCCCAACAGAAATAAATGAAATGAAATAAAACCTAAAGTTTATGATGCACAATAATCAAGAAGACTTCAAAACACGAAACAATTAACATGCCTTGGAGGGGCCCTGTATCAAATTAGTTAGGGGGGCCCAAATGAAGGGTAAAGATTTCTCATAAAAGAAACAAAATGCTGTATTCTCGCAGAATTATGAGAAAAGTGGCTTTGAGAGTAATAATCAACTACTAATGAAGAATATCAAAACAAAATTCTTATTATAACTCGGTACAATACGTGATCAGGTATTTTCATGTATTGAAGGTTGCCATTGTTCTTTCAAAAAACAAAATTCACCCTTCGTTACTGGTAGATAAATAGGTAGTACTTACCATTGCAATCTAAATCACTTGCAGAAGCTGATTGCTGAAAAAATGAATAAATTTTGGGCCTTTTCTTTTCATAGTTCCACTGGGATAATCTCTTTTCTTTTCAGGGTGGGCAACGCATTAAAACTAGTGAACTTGTGTTTCAGTTTTAGTGAGTGAGACACAGTGGGTGGTATAATAGGCAAGGGTCCACTTAAATAGGGCGCAGTTATAGAAGCTCGCACAGGGCGCAGAAAAGGCTATTTACGGCACTGGCTATCGCGGACTTTATTATTAACAATTTAATCAGTTATATGAATATCTAAAAAAATATGTACATAACATATGAACTCGAGGCAGCGTACCGAGAAAAGTAACATTTGATAAAAAATGTTTAACTTCTTCCTAGTAAAACAACTACGGCGCGCAGTACCGGATTATCCCTAAGGCAGAGAAGGCAACTGCCTAGGGGCCCCGCATCGGCTAGGGGCCCCGCACCGGCTAGGGGCCCCACGTCCCGAGAAAAAATGACTTGCTTCAATTAGTGAGCAGCGATGTTTAGGAAAAAGTCAGCTTTCAAGATATTTTATTTTTTTTATTAGGAACATTTACAGGTTAATAACATTATGTACACACATTAAAGAAAACTAGAAATTATAATAATTAGGTTATAACCCAATAAATAACTAATGTTCACATCATGGACAAATAATAAATAAAAAGTCTATAATTAAAACAAATATATAAACATCGTTGTATTTTACTTTTCTTTCCTTCTATTTGTTGCAACATTACAGTATCTGAAGTGATTGAAGGTGCCGTGTGTGGTTAAAGTCGGGTCCAAAGCTCGTCATTTGTCTCAATTTGTATTGATAAAATCATTGACTGTCCCACAACAAGTCAATGATTTTATCAAGTTTGTCAATGTTTCGAGTTTAGTTGTGCTTCCCGTGTTCGACGGAAAACATTTCCAAAACACTTCATCCCGGGTGAAGCGGGAAGGCAGGCGGGGGGGTATAATTCATTTAATTGACAGGAGCCGCGCGGTGTGGTCGTATTTATGGAAGAACAAACCGAACGACTTTTTGAGGTTATGTGTAATGTATAATGAGCGAGCTTAAATAATCACGAGTTTATACTTACGTATAATATTATAATAAATATATTTGATAATATAATTATAATATAGTAACAAATATTAACATAATTATTCGGTATCGAGAAACGCCTGAAATATTCTCCGCGCCGGAACGTGGATGCGTAACATGTCTTTGTACAGTGCCCTTGAAATGATTTTACACAAAAACGCAAATTTCATAAACAGCCATACATTGTTATTATGTACTTTTTTTATTATGTTATGTAGGTACTACTTGTCAAATTGTGTTCACCATGCCAACTTGAATAATCAGGAAAGATTTCTGACTAATATCGATTATGGCACGACCTAAAGTTACGAATTTAGAGTGCGTAAATATTTACGTCAAAAACAGAATAATTATAAATATTTGATATTATATTATAATTTTATTATCAAATATATTTATTATAATATTATACGTAGTATAATAATATTTTAAACTCGTGAATATGCCCGCTCATTGCACATAACCACAAAAGGCGGCCGTTCCGCACACGACCGCATTGCGCGGCATCTGTCAAAAAATGAATCCCCCCCCCCCCCGCTCCGGCCCCCGCCTGCCTTCCCGCTTCACCCGGGATGGAGTGTTTGGGAAATGTTTTCCGTCGAACATGGAAAGCACAACTAAACTCGAAACAACAAAAGTTGAGAATATTTATTGACAAACTTGATAAATTCATTGACTTGTTGTGACAAATGACGAGCTCTGGACCCCGCTTTATATTGGCATTTGTTTTGTTTTATTTCTAATTATGTGTTTAAATATAAATGTTGTACAAGCTTCAGTATGCACTACCAACCTGCTTGCTAAAATTATTTGGAAAAGGTTGTCTGGAAGAGATCACTTTAGTGACAAGACGGCTCATTGTAATGTTTTTTTTTTAAATAAATAGTTTTGTTTCTATGTATGTGTCCTTTTATGTGTCCTTTTATGCCTCCATGTTCCCCTGAACAAATCCTTAACAAGGCTTTAAGGACACTGCAAAAAATAGATATTTTTAATTCATTTTCTGAAAGATGCATTTGTTAATAATGCTCTCACCATTTGAGGAAATTGGTAAACTTGATGGAGATACAGCATTTTATATGGAACCGTTTTAAACAGTTTGTATGTAGAATTATCCTCAGCAAAACTTTGAAAGCGTTTTTCTCGAAACTACAACCTGGTTTTTCAACCTGGTTAACAACATATTAGAAAAACAGTATATATCAGATTAGCACGCACTAAGTCTTAAACAGTTAGAAAATGCAATCACTATGGCACCACTTCGGGAATTTTTATGAAGGTGTTTGAAGATTCTTATGTTAAAAAAGGTTCGAGAAAAACACATTCAAAGTTTTGTTGAAGGATAATTCAACATACAACTGTTTCAAATGGTTTCACATAAAATGCTGTATATTTTTACAATGTCCTGGTGCCTTAAGGGGGGGGGGGGGGGGGGGGGGGTTTAAGGCGAAATAAAGGCATATTGTCATGATATTTTTTTTGAGTTATGAATAATGTTGTTTTTATTTATTTCACACAATTTTTATAGTATATCTAACATCTGAATTATCTTTGAAAAGAAAATCAATTAAAAATATCAATAAATAAGTCCGTGAGAGCCAATCTCCGGAGGCGCATCGAAAAAAAATTGTTGTGCTGTGAACTCCATAACTCATCACCGGATTATTTGAAACAAAAAATCTAAATGCGTTTAAAAGGTAATATATTATGTTTTCATAGGTTTTAGGGTTTTTCTCGATTTATTTTTTTATTTTTGGCAGCATCTTGAAGTGAGAAGCGATTTTTGTTAAAAAATTTCGATGAATTTGTTATTATAAAATGGTAATAAAACTCTCTCTGACTGACTACCTGTTGATTTATGTGTAGAAATAGTGTACAAAATTTCAAAAGCATCGGTCAAGTCAAGTCAAGAATTTGAGTTATGATGTTCACGAACTTCAGAAATGTTGTTTGCGAGAAAACCGATTTAATTTTCATACTCAAAATATACTTGAATAGAGCATGAGGGCCGGTCGCTTGAAATGCTCTACCTTCGTTAGTTTTGCTCTGATTTACTAAATTTTGGCACAATTCTCAATATATACATGTTTTATATTCAGAAATTTAAAAAAAGTTTTATAACCCTACCCCCCCCCCCCCTTAAAGCCTTGGGATTTGTTCAAGGGAACAAGGAGGCCTTCAAACCCCCCCCCAGTTAGTTCGCCATTGGTAAAGGGGCCCCGAGACGTGCATTGCCTAGGGGCCCCGACATGGTTAATCCGGCCCTGACGGCGCGCAAGAGATGCAACGGAATTCGATGGGTAATTGTATTATGAAATCTCTCGTAGGTGGTGTCACTTTGGGATTGGAATTGAGTATGGGAGGGCTAATCTATAGTTAATATATTGATGGTAGTAAGTATATTCGCGGCTTGTACCAGAGTGGAAAATATTCTCAGTATCGCCCCGGTGTAAGACCGCCATTAGGAATTGAAACGTTGCTTGAAAAGGCTTTAGTCATGTTTGGTGTGTAAATAACTAAAATAAAATATATTAAATAATAATACAATGTCAGAGTTGCCGACAGTTAAAAAAAAGAAGAAAAAAAGCCAGTTACGCCAAATTGCCGCTTACGTAAAACTAATATTCCGAGTAAATATATATTTTAGACATCAATCGGTTCAGCTTCTTGGAATAATTGCAGAAAGGGGCAGGTCATATATTTATGCAACATTATTTTTTGTATGAATATTAGTATTTAAATTAAAGTAAACGAGCAATGAGTACTCAATTGGAGTAAATATGTTCATTACATGTACATTCCAACAATCTCGATCTGTCGGTTCATTCCTTTTTACAAAACAATGAAGAAAAAAGCAGAGTACCTGCGAAACAAGTCAAGGTCACTATTGTGACACGAGTAGTGATGTATAAATTCCCGGGAATTTATTTTTGGGGAATATTCCCCTGGACGGGGAATATTGGGAATTTTGATTTTAACAACATAATACCTCAAAAAGAATAATATTTATTAACTAAAATATAAAAAATACACACATATGGTACATATTAGCAGTATAGATCCATAAAAAGTCAAATCTATTCCAATATATATGGGAATAGGATCCAAGAGAAAAAAAAAAAAAGCACCGATCAAAATTATTTTTCATTGAGTAGTATCTCTATTGTATGTACAGTATTAGTAGCCTATACACTTTACGCTATTACCTATTAGTGTACGGTAGGCTACATAAAACAAAAAAATCGTAAAACTGTAAAAATGACACAACTTCACAGATCGTTACTGTTCATCTGATGATACTGATTGGAAACTATCAACTTCGCTTCCACTTTCATCTTCATATTCTTCTTCTTCTTCATCCGACCCGGACGAAGTTGTTGCCGATTCAGGATTATCTACGTTTTCCTCTTCCTCGGCACAGTCAATTGGATGTTTGCGTTTGCGAGTACCAGATAAGTTTGAGACGCAATCTGCTCATCCGTGGAAGAAAGGGTTTTCTTGGAAGCAGCTTGAGAGCCACTTTCAGAGGAAAGAAGTTTCCAATTGTGTGCCACAAATGTTATTTTCCCTGCTCTTTGAGTTGTTAGACGATTCCTCCGTTTTGTATGGATGCGACTATACGTGCTAAAAGATCTCTCCGTGGCTGCGGAAGTAATGGGAGCTGTCAATATTCTTATGGCAACCTGTGACAAATCTGAACATCCGCACATCCCCTTCCACCAGGTCACTGGCGTGATTTTATCGACACACTTCCATAGGAATGCCTTGCTCCATGATTCTTCCTTAGCCCTATAATTGAGGGGTATAGAATCAAAGGCAACATTCTCCAAAAAGTGTTATTTTGAGAAAACCAAAAAAAACGTTTCATTTCAACAATTTTCACGTATTTATAAGTTTATAATTTTATTCAAAAGGGGAAACTGCGTATCTATTATAATTTCCAAAGTAGAATTTGTTTATTGTATTGATTGATTAGTTATTACGGATTTAATTATGGAGATTGCTGCATTTGATACTCACCTAAGGAGAATGCTGCTTTTGTTTCTCACACGTGTGGAGAAAGCTGACTTTGATACTGACAAATAAATATGACGTCACAATAATGGACCGACCAAATCACAGGGAAGTTCGTGATTATTATTATGATTTTAATTTTAGTATAATTAAAATAAAAATAGGTTTTGTAATGTACTAATACAGTATTGAATTTGGGAGGTGTGTATGGGTACCGCCACCCCGGGAACCATTTATTGGATAAACAATATCTACCTCTGCCATAGATATGACTTTAGATTTTCACAGCCAAAAGTATTTTCGTTATTTGTTATTGGGGTGATATGCCGTGTAGTGCTACCTCCTTCTTTAGTCAAAGTTTCGGACACTGCAACGCTGTCCCAAACATTTGCTTTGGCACTTTGGCTAAAGAAGGAGGTAGCGCAACACGGCATAACACCCCAAAAACAAATAACGAAAACCTCTGTTCAAGTGGTTCGCTACGTTTAGTGACTTAGCTAGGATGCCCGGGTTTATGGAGTGAGGTTTGTCCGGGTCTTGGCGGCGGATGCGTCTGCCCACCTGCTGGATTGCAGGCCGGATCGGGAGAGAATAGTTGTGGGAGTCCCTTTGACTTCTCCAGCTGTGATCTCTCGAAAAATCGCAGTGAGAGGGATAGATTTATACATCCGTCACTTCTGGATTCACTGATCCCCAGATTCCTACCCACCCGTAATACCCTTTTCCTTCCCAGAACCTTCTCGCCTTCTTTTCCTAAAAAGACCATTCACACAGTATCCCCAAAGAAGACAAAGGCCCTGAGTGGAATTATTTTCCTCAGGGCCTCCTGTGTGGAGCTAATGTAAAAAAATACAAGTGTGCAGTTCGCACGCGGTACAAATGAAACCTGCAGAAAACTAAAGTAGACAAGAGTGGGAACAAGCACTGCACGAAGAGGAGATCAATTATTATCTTATTCTTTCGCAGCCTTAATCCTATAGATGCATGCGTTTGTCTATTTTTAGTGTCGCTTTTTTTGTTTCATCGAGTTTCAAATCACAACGGTGCTAAAGAAGCCACTTCAAAAAATAATAATATTGACAGAGAAAATTTAAAAAAAAGAAGAAAAATAATGAAGGTTAATTATTTTGATCAAAATTGGCTTGAAACTCGCAAAATTTTCAACACTAAACATGTAATTCGGAATGTTTATGTGCAAGGCTATGAATCCTAGATTTAATTATAAAAGTAAAACATGTCTATGCATATTAATTTAATTTATGAATTTTAATTAACACCTAAAAAAATCTTTTGCCACTCCACGCCTCTGAAATAAACGGTATTTTATGACAGCTCATCTTAGAATTTTGACTACTTTTGCTTTCCATTTTTCTGGATTCCTTGACTTCTTCCTTGCGTTTTTCTTGGGCACGGATGAAGGGTGAGAGTCCATAATCACACTGGCATCTTGTTTTTATTTCTAAATTCACTCCAAACTATTTAAAACAGTAAAATTAGAGCGACAGATTCAACACACGACCATACAATTTTGTATGGGCGGCCATGTTGTCACGTGATCAAATGGAGGCTTACCATTGGTCAAATTGGAGAATGCTAGTTTTGTTTCTTAACTGCGTTGGAGATTGCTGCCTTTGATACTAACACAGTTTTTAAAATGGATTTTTAAAGCATAAAGAGTTGGTTTTAATGCCAAATAACTGCTTTTCTAGGTAAAGGAGTGAATCATTAACAAAGTTGCATCATTAGTCCATTTTTGAAAAAAAGTGGAGAATGCTGGATTTGATTCTACACACCTCAATTGGCTAAATCAACAAGAACATTTGCACTATCAACAGTCTCCATATGAGTTGCTACTTGGTCAATGAATTCAAGTGCTTCAAGTTGCTGAGCGTGGCTTAGCAGATATCCTTGGGAACCAGGATCTAGTAGGGCAGCAGCCAGATGTATTGGAGCAATAGCAAATTCTTTGCGCTGCGTCGCCTTTTCTAATATTTGCTTCTCTTCGGCATTTGACAGTAGAGATGCTGGAAGAGTTTTACTTAGACTGCTGTCAATATCCTCAAAAGCATACAATGCTTTGTGGGTTAGTGGTTCGTCCCCCTCTAGCTTTGTAATCCAGGAAACAATCGGTCGCAGAACATCGGCTAATGATGTCACTCTTGTCCAGAAAACATCATCGTCTAACAGGCTGTTCTTCATATCACGAGGTAAAGATGAGGCAGCTTCGTTTACTGCAAAAGTTTGCAGGCTTACTTTACATTTCATCATGCTGTCAAGGCAATTTAAATAACTGCCCCAGCGTGTTTTGACAGGAAGATGTAGAGTCGAATTAAATTTCTTTGCTGTATTTATTTCAGTTAGTAATGCGCTCAGTATTTGTGATTGACGGATGGTCTTAACGATACTAACAACCCTTTGAATGAATACGTTTGCTGATTTGGTTGAAAGAATGTCATTCACCAATAGGTGCATTGTATGAGCTATGCACTCAAGGGGTACAATGTGCGGATATTCACTTTGTAAAAGCTTGCACGCTTTCTTCATATTGGCCGCATTGTCTCCAATCACAACTAAAAATTTATTGGGGCCAAACTTTTCCAAAATCTTTTTCATTTCCTGGCACAAATACTCGGATGTGTGTCGATTGTCTTTTGTATTGACAAAGTCAACGAAAATAGGTTTAGGAGTGTTCACCACAAAGTTCAGTTTTCCTTCATTTCTTAAATTGCTCCACCCATCACACTGAAGAGCCAAGTTTCTTGAGTCGACTATTATGACACTGGTATTCGCTTGCACACGGTTATATTCCTTGTCTAAGTATGAGGTTGAAACGGCTTCCCTAGTTGGCAGCTTGTTCAAAGGACGAAGACGGCTGAAGTATTCCTTCCACAGGGGGTGCTCGACCATGCTAAGTGGTGCTCCGCTGACGTAAATGGCTCGGCACAGATTTTGATTTAAAACTTCCTAAAAAGATACAAAAGTGAGTTCAGTTACTTTTTTAATGAACAACACACAAAATAAATAAATTGAAGGTACTGCAGAAAGAAACATACCTGTTCGTCGACTTCCATATGATCCATAAACGAACGAAGGCCAGTTGATTTTAAACTTGAAGCTCTGCTTGGTGTCGAGTTTAATTCTGTCGAACTTTCAGCTAGAGGCGCACTTTCAGATATTTTGCAGGCCTACTAACCATCATGCTCCTAATATCAGTTTCAGAATCTCCTGCCAACAGCCTTTTCACTTCAACAGGACACTTCACACAACTTTGTATATGTTTCACCATTTTTGTAGCATTTTTTATTTTGTAGACAAAATTGCAATATTTGCACGATCCACCAGCTCCAGTACTTCTAAAATATTTCCAAACATTGCTCCTGTCCCTGCCCATATTATAGTAATTTTTAGATTATTAATCTCAAAACTCGTGCACACAACCTTTCAGCAGCTACACAATTAACACCATAAATATACTAACCCATTAACACCATAAATATACTAACCCCTAGATCGATATCTTCGGGCCTTTTGCTTCTAAGCAGTTTGGTCATCACTGTCACCAACTTAACCAAAAATAAAATGGTCCACCAAAGACAATAAACAAATAACATAGAGGAAGTTCAAGGCCATTTATCACCATAGAGAATATGATCGCACTCGACCTTCTTCATTCATTCATTAGCCAAATAAATTATTTAAAAATAAAAATGCTTGAAAGCAGAAAAATGTTTTAATTTCCCCAAGAAAACAACGTTCCATCTGACAAAGCCTGAGGGAATGAGCTTTACATAATATGTACAGCTCATTCTCTCAGCAGAGAGCTTTGTCAGATGGAAACCTGTTATCCTGAGGAAATCAAAAAATCAAGCGTTAGTAAAAAACCTAAAATACTTGAAATATGAACTCCTTATAAAAGGAAAACATTTTCAAATAATGATTATGGTTTTCTACAACGAATTTCCATTTTTCTGCTTGAAAAATGAGAACTCAGGAGTACATGTTTAAATACTTTTTATTTTCAGAAAGACAATCAATAATAGCAAATAAAAACACTGGTTCGGTGAATTCGATGAATTGATAAATGGTTTGAAAAAGACTATCGACACTGGAAAGGAAACATGGCTAAAGCGTTATACAGCCGTGACATTAAAGATTAACGTACACAATAAGCTGTATTGTTTGTTTACGTATGTTCATCTATATGGCGCTTTAGCCATTTTTCCTTTCTAGCAGTCACTGTACATATCTTAGTTCTTGTAGAATGAAATAAAAAATCTGCATATTCTAAATTTCCTTTCAACCGAAATTAAACAGAGTATACCTTCATCGAGGACCCATTTCAGCCATCTCACGGTAAAAACAGCATCACATGTTCTGAAAAAAATATATCACATTAAAAAAAGTTTGTGAACATAATATATAATATTTTTCCCTTGTGATGACATACTTTGTTTATCACAAGGGAAAAATATTCTCCCTTCTGTTCATATGAAGAACGAAAAAACCACGTAAGATCGTTGGAGATACGCAAAAAATGCAAGGCTGATGTAAGCGTAATGAGTAAGATTGAGAAAGAAACCCTCAGATGGTTTGGGCATGAAAAGCGAATGTACAATGAATGGAACAAGTATATATAACGCAGATGTGAGTGGTAGTGAAGTGCCAAGTCTTCCTCGGGGACACCAGAGGAAGACTTGGCGCGATCAAGTGAATAATTGCTTGCTTGCGTGGGGCACGTCAAGAGTCAGAATAATAGAATAGTATGTATAAATGTGAATGAGGCAAGGAATGTATGCCAAGACCGAGTTGTTTGGCGGTCCGTTCTCTCTGAATGCCCTGCGGGAAAACAGCATGACAATTAGTTACTTAAAGCATTATTAATTTTACTTGCCAAATGTTATGGTCTGCCAAACAATGTTATAAGGTGTTCCTAATGTAAAGCTTCAAAATCATCCAAAGTCTGGAACATTTTCTGAAACAATATTTGTGAAACATTAACCACTCGGACCCATAAGCTTGTTTTAACGATAATATAACATTAACACACATATGTATGACGTACGAGGCGTACGTAACTTATTAAAGTAAAATTGACATCATATTTTATCAATACAAACACATGTCATTTAACCTCAAATAGGTTTAAAGATAAATCAAGCTGAATGTTAATGTCGTATGTAATTACCTGATTTCTGGATCAATTGCGGACAAACTTTAACCATTGTTCCACCTCTGTCATTCGTGTAAACGATTTTTGAATTAAATATGCCCATCGGCGATGTCAACAATACAAATTCAAATACGAATTCATGTTCGTTTGACAATCGTATGCGGGTCCGCTCCTGTCAGTTCCAAGGTCAAAGCCGAGATTAACGCCCCCGATTAACACTGAGCAGAGAGACCAGAGACCAGACCACAGTGTTACCGAAACCAAAACTTCAAAATCGGGAGAATTTTCGCCTAAAAATCGGGAGAAATCGGGAGAAAACGGAAAAAATTTGAAGAAATCGGGAGATGACTAGAATTATTTTAGTAAAACTTCTCCCTTGTCAATAATTCGAATCCCTTTTATTATTGCGAAGCAGAACCTTAACAACAAACGAAAAACCCATAAGCAGCGCCGTCAATCCGATTACTGTAGATGATGCCTGTGGAATAACGCAATTTTCCCTATCGTTCAACGGGGACTTATTTCACGTCTGGCAACTCAGCACGAAATTTTGTGAACTGTCACCCGTCACTTAACGATACGCCAAATTCATTTAATACCTACTTTCTTTTAAAAGTGAACGACATTCATATAAGTAACAATCTTTTAATTAATAAGTAATAATTTTAATTTTATTAAGGAACCAATAAACCACCTCATGGGCTTTTTCAAAACACCTCTCACCTGGCGACAGATACTTGATAACGATACACTGTTTAGTAATCCTTTATCGAAATACCTACTAATATCTCAGTCTAATCATCAAAAACAAAAAGAAAGTGCATTGACCATATTAAAATTGTTATTGAAATTATTACTGTTATGAAATACTTAGGAGTTATATTAGATTAAAATTTAACCATTAAACATTTTAATGTTCCGACTGCAACTATTCTTTTTCTTAAAAAGAACATTTAAAAGTCTACAAGCCGTGTCATAGTGGAGAAAAACCCTTTTTGTGTTCTGACTGCAACTATTCATGTTCTTGATAGTCACAATTTAATATTCACAATTCAATGTGGAGAAAAACCTTTTTTATGTTCCGATTGCAACTATTTATGTTCTCAAAAGGAACATTTAATAGTTCACAAGCCGTCTCACAGTGGAGAAAACCTTTTACATGTTCCGACTGCAACTATTCATGTTCTATAAAGTGACAATTTAAAATCCACAAGCCGTCTCACAGTGGAGAAAACGGAATAAATTCGGTTTTTGGGGGAAATTCCTAAAAAATAAAACTAGTTATTTTTATACTAATTATGGGCCGGAAAAACCGAATCTGAAAGAATTAGGCGGCGGAAAGCAATATTAACTGAGTTACACGACTTTAAAATTTTTTATACGCGTACAGGAAAATAGCCATTTTGGAAGTATTCTGATTCCTACAAAATCAAACTAATAGTTATTTTTATACTAACTTTGGGCCGAGGAATCCGAATCTGAAAGAATTAGGCGGCGGCAAGCAATATTAACTGAATTACACGACTTTAAAATTTTCAATACACACAAAACATGAAAATATTCATTTCGGTAGCTGAATTTGACTCATTCAGTACAAAATCATAGATAAACAAGAAATCTACGAAAACATGTGCCAGCAGTGTTACCAGCTCTCAAAAATATTAATCCCAACTATCTCAACGGCCGTATTCTTAAACCAAAAGTATGAAAATTCGTAGTCTTAAAAATGCGTAACCAAACCTAACCTAACGCTAGGTTTGTGTAACATGGTTTGTACCCCTTTATACCGCCTGCTCGCGTCAATTTTAAAAAACATCCCTGTTTTCAAGTAGTTTAACGGCTACGCGAGGTTTGTGTAACATGGTTTGTGCCCCTTTATACCGCCTGCTCACGTCCCTAACCTAACCTAACCTAACGCTAGGTTTGTGTAACATGGTTTGTGCCCCTTTATACCGCCTGCTCGCGTCAATTTAAAAAAAACAGCCTACGTTTTCAAGTAGTTTAGCGGCTACGCTAGGTTTGTGTAACATGGTTTGTGCCCCTTTATACCGCCTGCTCGCGTCAATTTAAAAAAAACAGCCTACGTTTTCAAGTAGTTTAGCGGCTACGCTAGGTTTGTGTAACATGGTTTGTGCCCCTTTATACCGCCTGCTCACGTCCCTAACCTAACCTAACCTAACCTAACCTAACGCTAGGTTTGTGTAACATGGTTTGTGCCCCTTTATACCGCCTGCTCGCGTCAATTTTAAAAAACATCCCTGTTTTCAAGTAGTTTAACGGCTACGCTAGGTTTGTGTAACATGGTTTGTGATACAAAAGTGAGTAAAATTTATAAAAAATAAGTACTTAAAATATAAACATTTTATTTTACGTTATTGATATTACTGGTTAATGGCAACACTTAATTTTGTGTGGTAAAAACATCTATGTTATCTTGTTTTCTATGGTCTTTGTACTACGTGTGTCAAGTCAAAATCAGCTTGCGAAATGAATATTTTCATGTGCACGATGGAAAATTTTAAAGTCGTGTAATTCAGTTAATATTGCTTGCCGCCGCCTAATTCTTTCAGATTCGGATTCCCCGGCCCAAAGTTAGTATAAAAATAACTATTAGTTTGATTTTGTAGGAATCAGAATACTTCCAAAATGGCTATTTTCCTGTATGTGTATAAAAAATTTTAAAGTCGTGTAACTTTGTTAATATTGCTTTCCGCCGCCTAATTCTTTCAGATTCGGTTTTTCCGGCCCATAATTAGTATAAAAATAACTAGTTTTATTTTTTAGGAATTTCCCCCAAAAACCGAACTTTAGCCGAGAAAACCTTTTACATGTTCCGACTGCAACTATTCATGTCCTCGAAAGTGACAATTTTTATATCATCAACAAGCCGTCTCGCAGTGGAAAAAAACTTTTTGTATTTTCCGATTGCAATTATTTATGTGCTAAAAAGGAGACTTTAAAAACTCACAAGTGAACTCATAGTGGAGAAAAACCATTTTCATGTTCCGACTGCAACTATTCACGTTCTCAAAAGGAATATTTAAAAGTCCACAAGCCGTCTCACAGTGGAGAAAACCTTTTACATGTTCCGTCTGCAACTATTCATGTTCTCGAAAGTGACAATTTAAAATCCACATGCTGACTCACTGTGGAGAAAAACCTTTCTTATGTTCCGACTGCAACTATTCATCTTCTTAAAAGGAACATTTAGAAGTCCACAAGCCGTCTCACAGTGAAAATAACCTTTTTCATATTCCGACTGCAACTATTCATGTTCTCAAACGGAACATTTAAAAGTCCGCAAGCCGTCTCACGGGGGAAAAAAACCTTTTTTAATGAATGTTTGAAGTTTAATCCTTGCCAAAATGTTAACCTAAAAAAATTGCTTTAAATATTCTGTTAATATATATATTTTTTTTTACATGAAGTCCACACAGGAGGCCCTGAGGAAAATAATTTCCCTGAGGGCCTGTCATCTTTGGGGATGCTGTGTGGAGGGTTTTTTTAGGGAAAGGAAGGAGAGAAGAGTTCTGGGAAGGAAAAGGGTGTAAGGGGTGGGTAGGAATCTGGGGTTTAGTGTGTCCTGGTCATCAGGCCTAGACAAACCTCATCCCATGAACCCGGGCACCCCTGCAAACGTAGCGAACCACTTGGGGTGACCTATGGCAGAGGTGTTGGTTATCCAATAAAGGTTCCCGGGGCGGCGGTACCCATTCCCGCCTCCCAAATTGTTATATCCAAATATAAGTAAGCATCCAGCACTTATTCTGTGAGTGTTCAGTAGTACCTATTTAAGCGAGCGGATGTTTTCCGTTTTGAAAATAAATAAGAGCAAACATCGCTCAAGGTTTACGGATGAGCATCTCCAATCGATTCTTAAAATAACTACTTACCACGAATATGACACCCGACTTAAAAAATAAGAGAAGTCAGGTGTCTGGCTCAAGATAATTTACCATTTTACCCTCCTTTTTAACTTGAATGAAAATTTATAATAACTAGGTACTTACATATCTAATAAATAAAGATTTAAACAATTGAGCATGGGTTTTAATTTTGAGACTGGTCCGCTTATTACACACGCAAAATCTTATAAATCGCCCTTAAAAATCCACTTTGACACCCCTCCGTTATGTAATAAATTATAATTTCCAGCTCATAATTCATAAATGATCGATGATCGGTTTGTATGGGTCTATAATAGAGATATGCTTAGATTGCAGAATTTTGTAATTATTCTGGTCAATCAATACCCGAATCCGGGGAATATTTTTTTTTAACCACAGACATTAATTTGCCTTTTGAGCGGACCATAAACAAAGAATTGACGAGAAACGACAAATCGCTGGGAACTTTGAAAAATCGGTAGATTTTGATGCCATTCCGGTAGATCGGGAGATGAAGTGAAAAATCGGGAGATCTCCCGCGAAATCGGGAGCTTCGGTAACACTGCCAGACCAGGATCCAGTATGTTATATAGCAAATCTAAGGGAGTTCCCATCCAGGAAACCCAAAGGGATACCCCTTAAGGGAAGTCCCTAAACACGGGAACTCTCAGGGAATCCCTACATGGGATACCCTAAGGCCCCCATGTCTAAGGGAGTTCCTTTAACCCAAAGGGACTTCCCTTAAGGGAAGTCCCTAAACATGGGACCCTGAGGAAATCCCTACATGGGATACCCTGGTCTGCAGGGACTTCTCTAAGGGGGGTGGGGGGGGCATAAGTGGTAGGGAAGTCCCTACATCAAGGGATGTCCCCTTATAGTATAGGATCCCTAGAACAACGACCTTCACCGAGATGTTTATTTGATGAAACGTATTTAATATTTAATTTAATATGTCAATAAATATATTGCATATGGGTTGCCTAACAAATTTTAGTCCAGGGTATGATTAATTAATAATTTAAAAATTATTTTTTTTTAAACATTGCACCGGTTTGCTTATTAGACAAATTCTATACCAATCGAAAGTCTGAAGCCCATAGAATATGCAAACGTTAGGTTGCCTATTATTTTCCGGTCACAACTCTCGGGTAGCCAGGTATAAACAGGTAATCGATATTAGCATTTTGCACCGGTCTGCTTATTTAATAAAAATTAAATTAAATTAAAGGTTATTTCATTATGAACACGGTGGTATAGGGTTGCCTTCGAAAAATCAGTCCCGAATTCCGGTTGTCGAATGTTGAAAAGTAAAATATTGCTGCGAGTGAATGTGTGCGCACGCTATTTGTTCTTGAAAATGAAAAGGATAGCGATAGACTCGTATATGCTGTGCATCATTTTGGAGTAGTTTATTATTAAAATAGAGGAATAGTTATTAATTTTTTTTTTTAATCAATTAATTATTTATGTGTGTATATTTTTTAAGTGACACTAAAATATATATACATCTTTAGCAAAAAAAAGGTTATAGAAATACATATATAATACTAATTTTGCAAATTTTATCTTTATTATTAGAAGGTAAATAAAAAAACAACAATTAAAAAAATACTTCTGTTTATTGCTAAAAATTATAAATATATATTTTTTTAATTATTCAGATTCCGAGTCATCGGACATATAACTATGATCTCCAACTTCTGAATCTTCTTCGTCATCACTCTCCGTTTCAGTTCTTTCGACAATGTCTTCTATCTTTAAAGGTGTATGATCCCCAATGAATCCTACTGGTTTTAAATATTCATCTAAGAACCAACCGCAGTTCTCAGGCTGAAGTTTCACGCATATTGGATCCGTTGCATTAAGCCACATGGAATTTACGAAAATAGTTCGTAAAATTTTCTGAATTAATGATATCCAACATGGTGGTATGGAGTTGGAGTCGAAGCCTTTTATTTTTTTTTTAAAGTGCTCGCTGTCTTCTTTAGCAGAGTAATTTTTCATAAAAATGCGATATCTCGCATCATTCACGTTGGTGCAGTTCTTGATACCAAACATACTAGCCGTAAATTCTTGAACGGTCTTCATTTTTTCATCAATGAAAATATCAGCAGCATCTGTTAATGATGCAAAAACTGTTTGATATTTTTCATTTTTTGAAAATAGCTGAAAAGGTTTTACTTTTCCTTTATTATAAAATGCTGCCGTGTAATCGCAACCTGTAAATGCATGGAAGGCGGGAAGACTTTGGCATAATTTGATTCCTAACTTCAACGCTAAATCGGTGCAATTAATGCAATCAACAGTTTGATTATTATTCTTTCTAGTTGCTGAACTGGCAAGCCAAAATTCTGATTTGATAAGTTTGTGCATATTTCCTAACAAAATAATCAAAACGTCAGTATCACAGGCTTTAATTAAAATTCTTGAGCCTGGTTCCGCTTTAGAAGCATGAAAAATAATCCTTGTATCTGCCTCTTCATGATGACATTCATAATTAGTTTCTTCAGTTTTTTTTACGGAATTTTCCTGAACTTGATAAGAGTAGCAGTGATGGTCGACGTTTAAAAAGATTTTTTTGTTTGGGATTATTGTTACCAAATTGTCGTTTTCCCAATAATCAGCCAGAAACAGCACCAGAGCCTCTTTAAAACGATAATTTTTAAGGCTTTGCAAAAAAAATTTTGGTCTAGTTTGTTGAGGTCCCGAAATTTTGTACGGAATATCGAATTCTTTTCTGCTTTCACGTTCGGAATCTTTGATTGACGGTGATAAGTAACGATCAAAAATTAAATGTATTACTGTTGCGTTTGTTGAACATATTTTTATGAGTATTGACTCGGCAATTTTATCAAAAGTTTGAGCTATAGAAGATCCGATTAGGTGCATGAAATAAAAACCATCTATTATTTCAACGTTGATATGTGGTGGCTCAACCATTTCAGTTTTGGATTTCAAAATCTTTACTAACGTTGATTTTGAAGTTTTTAGCATCTCCCCAGTACATGGAAAAGTCAAGCAAAATTCGAGATTAATTTTTTTGTTTAGACTAATTGCCAAAAGTCGCCCAAATACGTGTCGTTCCATTTTCAATAATACTTTCTTGTTCTTGTCTTTGGTACTCAAGACTTTAGTCATACATTGAGAAGCAAAATTGCAGATTTTGTTTCGTTTTATTGGTTTATCGAATCTTGCGGGAGTTGAAGAGCATTCCGAAATAAAATTTAATTTTTGTTGATAGCCTGCTGTTTTCACGTTCAGCAGGAAATCAGCAACTTCTTTAGATGCAGCTTTACCCGTTGAAATGTTGAATAATGTATCTTTGTCAATAGTGTCATCAAATGGATTCATCGTACATTTTATTGCTTCAATGATACTGTTAAGATTTTTTTATCTTTCTTAATTTTACTTTGCTGCAATGAGTGCGAAGTATCATCTTTTTTCGTTAATTCGATATTTTGTTTGATAGATGTTAATATCTTCGTCCTCATGCTGTGACTGAGCGCCCATCTTTGACCTGCAGATATTGAGTCTGCAGTAAGATTATCAGCCAATTGATTGCTAGCATCAGCATTGATGGTCTGCTCTAGCGTCAAGTCAACCGGTGATCGAGCAAAATTTGCTGCAGTTCGTCTAATTCCAAAGGCGCCTCAACGAAATTCAGCTACCAAAGATGAATTATTAGTATACAAATTGATTAAATTGCTCAAATATAACAAGGACCATCTGGCATAATTGGGCTGGCTTAACGCAAAAAAATATATCAGACATGTTGAAAATTGAGTCCACGTATAGTTCAAAGTTACTGGTGCGGATACTTCTGGAAAACCGATGGTATAAATTAATTAACTCACAGTACTGGTAATAAAATCGAGCAGTTTTCCCATTTTTTCCGATCAAAGTCTGATTGCAGAATTCTTTATAACCGTTAAAATACGACTCAATAAATCTCTCTCTTGACTCTTTTTTTTAAATTCAGTTAGTGGAATATTCATATTATCTGCTATTCTACTCCAAGCATCATTAACCTGAAATAAATATATTTTTTGGTAGGTATACTTCTTCTTCTTCTTTCGTATGGTGGGGGGTCAGAGGGGGACATCTAGGTCTGCGAGCCAGTCTAGGGCCTCAGGCGTTGCCCTGTGGACCTCATAAATCCCGCCGGGGAATGAATGGAGCGGGCATTCGTTGACTACATGTTCGGTGGTCTGCACCGCACCGCATTCACACGTCGCCGACTCTTTAAGGCCCCATCTATGCATCATGTGAGCACAACGGCTATGGGAGCACCTTATTCTATTGATGGCAGTCCAGAGTTTGCGAGGCAATGAGAACCCAGGCTGTCTCTCAGTGGGGTCTTGCACGAGATCGGCGTTTTTGACGTTAGCTGATTGCCACTCAAGCTTCCACCTATCTTCTGGGGTGAGAGGTGTTCGAAGGAGTCTTTCTCCTTCCGTCCAGAAGGGTTTTCGAGACTTTAAGCGGCATGCTGGGTGAGAAACGACATCATCGTGCAAGGGTATTTCGCTTTTTTGCAGCGCATTCTTGTATTCCCTCAGTGTTGCAATCTCTCGCCTGATATTTGGCGGGGTTATATTTGCAAGTACGGGGAGCCAAGGAAGAGGAGTCGATTTTAAGGTTCCGCTGATGGTTCGCATTGTGGCATTAAGCTGAACGTCGACTATGGAAGTGTGGGCGCTTCTGGCCCATACTGGAGCACAGTATTCAGCTGCTGAGAAAACCAGGGCAATGGATGCCGTTCTGAGCGTGTTGGCGTCGCATCCCCAGCTAGTACCAGCCAGCTTATTGACTAAGTTTAGTCTTGTCCTGGTTTTTTTGCCCACTGTTTCCATGTGTTTCCGGTAATTCAGGCTCCTGTCCAAAGTTATTCCAAGATAGCGGGGATGGGGGTCATGGTAAATATTTTTTCCATCAAACTGAACACAGAGTTTTGCGTTTGCTTTTAGGTATACTTACAGACTACTACTACAGAACAGTCCAATAATATTTCAAGAGGTTTAAATAACCCATCAATATTGATATAAATTATTTATCATTAAGTGTCCGACCGAAACAGAACTTTCCACCGAAACCGAAACCGCTATTAACAGATGCTGCTGATATTTTCATTGATGAAAAAATGAAGACCGTTCAAGAATTTACGGCTAGTATGTTTGGTATCAAGAACTGCACCAACGTGAATGATGCGAGATATCGCATTTTTATGAAAAATTACTCTGCTAAAGAAGACAGCGAGCACTTTAAAAAAAAAATAAAAGGCTTCGACTCCAACTCCATACCACCATGTTGGATATCATTAATTCAGAAAATTTTACGAACTATTTTCGTAAATTCCATGTGGCTTAATGCAACGGATCCAATATGCGTGAAACTTCAGCCTGAGAACTGCGGTTGGTTCTTAGATGAATATTTAAAACCAGTAGGATTCATTGGGGAACCTCCGTAGTCCAGTGGCTAAGACTCTTGACTCACATTCCGGAGGTCGCGGGTTCGAACCCGGCATGCGCAAATAAATTTTATTTGATTAATTTGTGTTATTTCACAATTAATTCATTTAAAATAATATATAGTATATTTGCGGCATGTTCCAGAGTGGAAGATACTATTAGTATCGCCCTGGTGTGTAAGACCACCATTCAGAATTGAAACGTTGCTTGAAAATGGCTTTAGCCGTGTTTAGTGACCAGATCTGAATAGCCAGGTACTTCCCAACCTTCCTCTTCCCCACCTCCTTCCCCTCCCCACTACCTTCAGCCTCACAACATACCCCAATTGGGGATGCCATAGTCTCACTGGCTCCAGACGGGAGCAGTTGAGATTCTTGTGCGGTATTCACTGTAAAAAAAAAAAAAAAAAAAATACACCTTTAAAGATAGAAGACATTGTCGAAAGAACTGAAACGGAGAGTGATGACGAAGAAGATTCAGAAGTTGGAGATCATAGTTATATGTCCGATGACTCGGAATCTGAATAATTAAAAATATATATATTTATAATTTTTAGCAATAAACAGAAGTATTTTTTAATTGTTGTTTTTTTATTTACCTTCTAATAATAAAGATAAAATTTGCAAAATTAGTATTATATATGTATTTCTATAACCTTTTTTTTTGCTAAAGATGTATATATATTTTAGTGTCACTTAAAAAATATACACACATAAATAATTAATTGATTAAAAAAAAAATTAATAACTATTCCTCTATTTTAATAATAAACTACTCCAAAATGATGCACAGCATATACGAGTCTATCGCTATCCTTTTCATTTTCAAGAACAAATAGCGTGCGCACACATTCACTCGCAGCAATATTTTACTTTTCAACATTCGACAACCGGAATTCGGGACTGATTTTTCGAAGGCAACCCTATACCACCGTGTTCATAATGAAATAACCTTTAATTTAATTTAATTTTTATTAAATAAGCAGACCGGTGCAAAATGCTAATATCGATTACCTGTTTATACCTGGCTACCCGAGAGTTGTGACCGGAAAATAATAGGCAACCTAACGTTTGCATATTCTATGGGCTTCATACTTTCGATTGGTATAGAATTTGTCTAATAAGCAAACCGGTGCAATGTTTAAAAAAAAATAATTTTTAAATTATTAATTAATCATACCCTGGACTAAAATTTGTTAGGCAACCCATATGCAATATATTTATTGACATATTAAATTAAATATTAAATACGTTTCATCAAATAAACATCTCGGTGAAAGTCGTTGTTCTAGGGATCTTAGACTATTAGATAACTGCCAACTCTCAATAAAGCATCCAAGAGAAGTGTAGAAACCATTTTATTAAAAATTAAATAAATTCCCCGTTTTCGGGAATTTATTTCAGGTCGGGGAATATTCCCGGGTCTACACCACTAGACACGAGACACCATCTTATTGTGACAAGAGAATTCCATGAATGTAATGGTTGACCATTGGATGTTCAATGACCCATGGAAAGATAAACAATAACAATGAAGCTTGATAAAGATAAATAATTATCACTTTTAAAGGGCATCCATTGTGGTTCGGAAAGAATTTATAACGACTTATGGGCAGTTTGTTTATAATTGGGGATACTTATGAACACTTGAGATTCAAGTCACAAATTCTTTAATGGGTCAGCTGTCCCAAGGACGCCTATCACATAATAATATAAAATATATTTGCGGAACGTTCCAGAGTGGAAGATACTCCCAGTATCGCCCTTATGTAAGACCACATTCGGAATTGAAAAGTTGCTTGAAATGGCTTTAGCCGTGTTTGGTGACTAGATCTGAATAGCCAGGTACTTCCCCACCTTCCTCTTCCCATTTCCTTTCCCTCCCCATTATCTTCAGCCTCACAGCATATCCCAATTGGGGATGCCAATCACTGGCTCCAGACGGGAGCAGTTGGAGACTCTTGTGTGGTGTTCATATTAAAAAAAAAGTGAAATCACACCCATATTGCTTGTCACGATTCCTTTAAATTTCTAGATTCTCCTTGAACCAATTCTCAACATCTCTTTTCATTTACTGTATATTTAAATTTCTAGATTCTCCTTGAACCGATTCTCAACATCTCTTTTCATTTACTGTTTATTTAAAATATTGTTTTAGCCCTCCAAATCTTTAAAATATTTTTAGAATTTCGGAAAGTTTCCCATTTTGGGTGTTTTAAATGGGCTATTGATCTATTTTTTGAAATTTTCGTAATAAGAAGTACCATTTTAGAAACTCGATAAACTTATACATATTGAGTTGTTTGTGTATGAAATAAACAATGGCAATTCTAAAAAATAAAATTTAAACATCAAACCTGAAAATGATAACAAAAAACATAACGAAACATTTTGCTCATAATTTTGAAGGAATTCAATATTTATAATACACATTCCTTTTTGGAAGGAATTATTAATAAAACTTTTTCTTTACTTTTTTATGCCGTTGATACGATAAAAATATTTAAATGGTTTCAATCCCATACGAAGTAATAAATATCGAAAGCAAGCTGCCATTTATCGTATTTGTAATTTTGAATGCAGTATTTTCAACCACCGGAATGCAAATAGTTGTTCTTTATACAGTCGACTCTCGTTAATTCAAACCTGCGATAATTCGAACCTCTCTATAATTCAAAGTTATCTCAAGTTCCCTACGAAATCTCTTTATATTTCGAACTAAATCCATACATTTTTGTACACTTGATTTAAACGAAAAAATCATTGCTATATAACAAAACGACGCATTAATTCGAACTCATCGGCGTTCAACATTCGACAATTCAAAGTTGCAGAGAGAAAGAGGCGGAAAGATTGTTACCATAAATATACAAACCACCCACTAGATCGATAACTTCGGGCTTTTGTTCGAGAAAAATTTGGTCACTATTTCATCATCAAAATGCAATAATTTTTCGACTGATGATGATGATGACGGGGATTTGTGATGTCACACACCATAGAGGAAGATAGAGTAAGCAACAACAAAAAAGGCGCGACCACAGACAATATAATTTTCTTTCGGGGCCTACCCAGTACCACCCAAATTATTAGCCTTAAATATTATTTTAAAAATAAAACTCGTAATTACATGGTAAAAGAATTTTATTAAAAACATGAAATACAAACAGGAAATACATAAAATTAAAATATGATTGTGCGTTCCTACAAAACTACTGAATTTAATAAAAAATCATTTTATAACAGAAAAATGAAAAACTCAGAATTACATGTACATATTTTAAACAAGAATACAATGTAAGATGTAAGCAGGTTATATTTCTGTAGCAAATTGCCACATGAAGACATTGCTTTAAAGATAAATTACTTAACGTACCTATTAAATCTTTCGTCAGGCCTAAAATAAATTTGCCAAAATATAACCAAGGTCCATGGAGACATTAGTTTGCATAAGATGTTTGATGTTCCATTCGGGGCTCAAAGATGTATAATATTTGTTAATTTGGAGTTTAGTTTAGTTCAGTTCATCATATTTTTCCTGAAATCATAAAAATCATTAAAATTAATATAACAAATGTACATTGAAAATTAAAACTCTTCAAAACAAAAAATATTACTTAAGAAGTTATATTTTAAAGTTATTTTTTCAGAGTGGAAATTGGGGAAGATTAAATTAATGAGATAGGTCGATGCAATATAGAAAACATGTATACCTTTTTAAGATGTAATCGTGATCTTGGACTGCGTCAATTAATTGTTAGATTCCGGGTGGATAAATATGTTCTGAAAACGGAAACATGTACAACACAGATTAAAATACAATTTAAATAATATACTTTAGGAACACTGAAATATCAATCAAAGGAAGTTTCCCACCTGTAATTTTGTTCCAATTACGGGTCATGTTCTTCCATTTTTCATTCGATTGCGATTTCCCAAAATCCATATTCACACTTATTGCGTCGTAAATGTAAATGCATTGTAAATGTCAAACGAAAATAATGCAGAAAAATGCAACCAAAATACAAGCTTCCTATTGGTGGAGGTAGTAGCTGGGACCATAAACAAATCGAAGGGGACTTATGATATCACCAAAGATTCGGTTCACATTTTGGATCGGAGTTATACCCGCCTGATTGTTACACACACGTTAGTACAAATACAGGCTAAAGTTCGGTTTTTGGGGGAAATTCCTAAAAAATAAAACTAGTTATTTTTATACTAATTATGGGCCGGAAAAACCGAATCTGAAAGAATTAGGCGGCGGAAAGCAATATTAACAAAGTTACACGACTTTAAAATTTTTTATACACATACAGGAAAATAGCCATTTTGGAAGTATTCTGATTCCTACAAAATCAAACTAATAGTTATTTTTATACTAATTTTGGGCCGGGGAATCCGAATCTGAAAGAATTAGGCGGCGGCAAGCAATATTAACTGAATTACACGACTTTAAAATTTTCCATCGTGCACATGAAAATATTCATTTCGCAAGCTGATTTTGACTTGACACACGTAGTACAAAGACCATAGAAAACAAGATAACATAGATGTTTTTACCACACAAAATTAAGTGTTGCCATTAACCAGTAATATCAATAACGTAAAATAAAATGTTTATATTTTAAGTACTTATTTTTTATAAATTTTACTCACTTTTGTATCACAAACCATGTTACACAAACCTAGCGTAGCCGTTAAACTACTTGAAAACAGGGATGTTTTTTAAAATTGACGCGAGCAGGCGGTATAAAGGGGCACAAACCATGTTACACAAACCTAGCGTTAGGTTAGGTTAGGTTAGGTTAGGTTAGGTTAGGGACGTGAGCAGGCGGTATAAAGGGGCACAAACCATGTTACACAAACCTAGCGTAGCCGCTAAACTACTCGAAAACGTAGGCTGTTTTTTTAAATTGACGCGAGCAGGCGGTATAAAGGGGCACAAACCATGTTACACAAACCTAGCGTAGCCGCTAAACTACTTGAAAACGTAGGCTGTTTTTTTAAATTGACGCGAGCAGGCGGTATAAAGGGGCACAAACCATGTTACACAAACCTAGCGTAGCCGCTAAACTACTCGAAAACGTAGGCTGTTTTTTTAAATTGACGCGAGCAGGCGGTATAAAGGGGCACAAACCATGTTACACAAACCTAGCGTAGCCGCTAAACTACTTGAAAACGTAGGCTGTTTTTTTAAATTGACGCGAGCAGGCGGTATAAAGGGGCACAAACCATGTTACACAAACCTAGCGTTAGGTTAGGTTAGGTTAGGGACGTGAGCAGGCGGTATAAAGGGGCACAAACCATGTTACACAAACCTCGCGTAGCCGTTAAACTACTTGAAAACAGGGATGTTTTTTAAAATTGACGCGAGCAGGCGGTATAAAGGGGTACAAACCATGTTACACAAACCTAGCATTAGGTTAGGTTTGGTTACGCATTTTTAAGACTACGAATTTTCATACTTTTGGTTTAAGAATACGGCCGTTGAGATAGTTGGGATTAATATTTTTGAGAGCTGGTAACACTGCTGGCACATGTTTTCGTAGATTTCTTGTTTATCTATGATTTTGTACTGAATGAGTCAAATTCAGCTACCGAAATGAATATTTTCATGTTTTGTGTGTATTGAAAATTTTAAAGTCGTGTAATTCAGTTAATATTGCTTGCCGCCGCCTAATTCTTTCAGATTCGGATTCCTCGGCCCAAAGTTAGTATAAAAATAACTATTAGTTTGATTTTGTAGGAATCAGAATACTTCCAAAATGGCTATTTTCCTGTACGCGTATAAAAAATTTTAAAGTCGTGTAACTCAGTTAATATTGCTTTCCGCCGCCTAATTCTTTCAGATTCGGTTTTTCCGGCCCATAATTAGTATAAAAATAACTAGTTTTATTTTTTAGGAATTTCCCCCAAAAACCGAATTTATTCCCAAATACAATTTTGCGACAAGTTCAAACGTGTATTCACATTATGATTACATGTATGTACACGAATGTACCTATAAACTTTTGTCATTGTTATAGAATAGGAGTTAATAAATTATAATTGATCAACACTTAAGAATTCGAAGTTTTATTTATTTACTCTAACAAATTTCGAACCATTTGATATTTCAAACACTCGATAATTCGTAATATTTTAAGAGTCCCTCGAGTTTCGAATTATCGAGAGTTGACTGTAGTAGGTGAAGTAAAAGGTTTTTTCTAAAAAAAACCCATGTAAAGCGTGACCTGCGATTAACGAAATTGTTTATAAATAAACTTTTTTTATAAACTTAACTAGCGAGTACCCGGCATGCGTTGCATTGCTATTCAAAAAAAGTGTTTTGTGTCTTAATTCTGTTTATTGAAGTCCTTTGGGATATACAATATTTTTTGATTTTCCATCTGGGGCTTACAATTACAACATCTGGGGCCCCAATAAATCAGAAGATTTTTCGGCCTGTGAGCAGGCCACATCGCTGTCAGTGTGAGAAGTATTATATTCTCTAACATACAAATTAGTTGTCTATTGTTTATGCTAGAAGTGAAGGATTCCGGTCTTGTACTTCCGCCCGGTCTCTCTTAGGGGGCATACATTAATTACGTGAGCAGTTTATTTTCTTCAATTTAGACTCCCCCCCTTGGTGAGATTTTGTGGGACCTCCGAGATGAGATCGGTGTGGTAGTTAGGAAGGGCGGATCGCGGAAAAGTGCACAGATTTTCAATGTATCCTATCACGCCCCCCTCCCCCATATAAGTGAGATTTGCGCTGATTATACTGGACCCCCCCCCACTTTGAGCTCACGTAATTAATGCGTGCCCCTTAGAACTACAGCTAAATATAACAACATGTAAATAATATTGTAACACTAGATAATAATAAACTGTATCTAAAAATCAACTCATCTTTGCTTGCTTAACTCATGAGTCCAGTAAAACAAGAAGCATGGGTTTTACAAATTTACCCCCTTCTATCCCCTACCGTTACTATGCCTCCTTTGCAATCCCTCCCTCTGCCCCTCCCTCGTCCTCCATCCCTCCGTCACCCCCTCCTGTGTGTCCTTTTCCAGGCGCCCTTGTTTCCCTCCCGCATCCCTCACCCCTCTTGCAAACTCCTCCTTCGTTGATATTCCCAATCCCGGATTTCCCCTTCCCCTCCCTACTTCCCTCCTTGCGGCTAAACTACATGAAAAACATATATTTCAAACAACTTGGGCGCCACATAATGTAATTTTTTATACGAATTTCGTAACCCCGTAGGTCACTATTACATATATGTATATAGAAACATTCACAGATGTGCGCGTAACAACTAACCAAAGTTTTATCGCTATCGGATGAATGGCATAGGAAATAATTTCGTAGCGCTAGAACTCACCACTACATACAGAAACCATCGCGTGCATGCGCACGACAAATCACCAAAGTTTCATCGTAATCGGATGAATGCTTTAGGTACCGCATAAGGGACAAATAAAGAAACATTCATTATAAAGATTTTTTTTACATTAGCTCCACACAGGAGGCCCTGAGGAAAATAGTTTCCCTCAGGGCCTATGTCATCTTTGAGGATGCTGTGTGGAGGGTATATTTAGGGAAGCAAGGATAGGAAGTTCTGCGAGGGAAAAGGGTGTAAGGGGTGGGTAGGAATCTGAGGGTCAGTGTGTCTAGGAGCGACGGACGAATGAATTTAACCCTCCCACTGCGGAGCAAGGCGATGGGTCGAGAGAGTCTGACTGGAGGATAAAAAACCTCCCTCAACCAGTCTCTCTCTATTCTGCCGCAGGTTGGCAGACACATCGGTCACCAAGACCTGGACAAACCTCACTCCGTGAACCCGGGCACCCCTGCTAAGCCACCAAACTTAGGGAACCACTTGGGGTGACCTATGGCAGAATTGTTGGTTATCCAATAAATGGTTTCCGGGGCGGCGATACCCATACCTGCCTCCCAAATTGTAAAAGAATGCAAGGCTGTGAGTGTAATGAGTAAGATAAGAATAGGACGTTTAGATGATTTGGGCACGTAAAGTGTAGAGCCAATGACGTAAGTAAAGGTTGTAGGGAGAATATATGACGTGAACTTGATTGATAGAAAAAACCGGAGGAAGACATGGTATGATTGATAAACCAAATTCTTCAGCCATGTCGAATGACAAAATAACAGAGCAATGTATGAATATGATTGAGGCAAGGAGTGTGTGCCAAGATCGAGTTCTTTAGCCGTCCTCTCTGCAAACCTCTGCAGAGAACAATGTAATTGTTAGATATTGTTAAATAATATTTACTTATCATCAAAGGCATGTTATATTATTTGTTTAGACAGTTTTATGCTTTCGATTTTCTTTTTTCCTCTTTTCCTTTTAAAAGGATTTATCATATAATTTTGTTGTAAAAAACCTAAACCCCTAAAACCCCTAAAATTGTTTCTCCCGTGAACGAAAATGCATTAGTTAATTCGACAAGATGCCTAGCGTCAATCAAGAAACACAAATATTTGAAAATCTCCTACTACCACCACAGTAAGCCGAAAATGTTGCTTGAGTCGCGATGGAGGACTTAGCCAGCCGAGGAATCGAACACGGAACGCCTGGGTGGGACCCAAACGCGATGCCCACTCAACCACTGACCGGTCTATAATATAATTCAAAATAATAATATATATGTAATTAGTGACCGACCAAAGGTTCGGTTTCGGAAAGTTTCGGCAAGTTTTGGCAAAAAAAATCTAGTTTCGGCAGAAAATCTGCCGAAACGGAAACTTTTTTAGACATGTTAAAAATCGGTTGTTTACTGTTATTTCGCTTATTTTTTACACTTATTCCGACAGTTAACATGTGTTCAGGGCTGGGCAGTATTTGAAATACATGTAATTGAAATACGTATTTGAAATACAAATACGTATTTTGTATTTGTATTTCAATTACTTCCTAAAAATGTATTTTGTAATTGGTATTTCAATTACCTGGGGCTGAGGTATTTTGTAATTTGTATTTCAAATACTTATGGCTTCAAAATACATTTTCAAATACATTTAGCGATCTTAATAATGATAATGAAAAATAAACTGACATAGATAATACGTAGACTAAAAACGCTAGAATCCAGAGCTATATGTTATAATAATAATAATAATAATACTATAGTCTAACTACTTTACATCCTCTTTTTGCAAAAAATCTTTCAAAACTTGTCAGAGAACCTCAAAATTTTCCTAATTTTCTAACTAAGGGCATTACTTATATGTTGCCTAAAAGCGAACATATTAATAATCCCTCTCAATATAGACCCATTACATGTCTACCGACAATATACAAAATTTTAACCTCTTGCTTGACAGATTTAATATATACTCATTTGGATGAAAAAAATATTTTATCTGAACAACAAAAAGGTTGTCGCAGAAAACATATGGGATGTAAAGAACAGTTAGTTATTGATTCTGTAATTTTAAAACAAATTCAAAATCAAAAGCGTAATTTACATACTTGTTATATAGATTATCAAAAAGCTTTTGATAGTGTCCCGCACTCGTGGCTAATCAAAATATTAAAAATATATAAAGTTAACCCAATTATAATTAGCTTTTTGAAAAATATTATGTCCTTTTGGAATACAGATTTGCTAGTTAATTTAAAAGGTAAGAAAATAGTAGTACCGGGCATTTCAATAAAAAGAGGGATTTTTCAAGGAGACTCATTGAGCCCTCTTTGGTTTTGCTTAGCATTGAATCCCCTTTCTAAAATGTTAATTAAAAGCAAGTTTGGAATAAAAATTAAGGGTAATACAAGAGAGAGTAATATAGTTTCACATCTATTATATATGGATGATATAAAATTATTTTCAAATTCTGAATCAAATTTAGAGAAAATGATTAAGGTAGTTAAAATTTTTTCAGATGATATTAAAATGACTTTTGGTTTAGATAAATGTAAAACTATCCATATAGAGAAAGGCAAAATTGTAGATGGAGACGAGGGTATATTTAGAAATTTCAAAATTCAAAGTATGAAAGGGGATGAGGTTTATAAATATTTAGGATACCCGCAATCGAATAGATTAGATCACACTAGTATTAAAAATGATATTAGGATTAAATTTCAAACTAGGATCAGAAAAATTTTAAAATGCAATCTATCTGCTAAAAATTTAGTAAAAGCAATAAATACTTGGGCAATACCTCTACTAACGTACTCATTTGGCATAATTAAATGGTCCAATACAGATTTAGATAGTTTAGAACGATTAATTAGAACTACGTTAACAAAATTTAATTGCCATCATCCAAATTCAGCTATAGAACGAATTAATTTGCCTAGAAATTTAGGAGGTAGAGGTGTAGTCAAAATAACATCTTTGAAACACAATCAGGTAGAAATGCTTAGAAATTTTTTCCATAGGAAAGCTAATAGCTCAGAAATGCACAAAATAATTTGCAAGGCAGATAGAAATATTACACCTTTAAATTTATATGACGAGAATGCCAACATTCTTATAAATACTAACCAGGAATTATTAGATTCCTGGTCAAATAAAATTATTCACGCAAAACACTTCAATTATCTCAACCAAACGTATGTTGACAAACTTTCGTCAAACAAATGGTTGAGTATTGGAGAGTTGAGCGCAGAAATAGAAGGATTTATGCTTGCCATTCAAGATAGAGTCATTAATACTAAAAATTATAGAAAGCATATAATCAAAGATATAAATCAAATTGATGATTTATGTAGAAAATGTTTGGCTTTTCCCGAAACTATAGAACATATTTTATCGGGATGTTCTATATTAGCGCCTTCCGAGTATACATTTAGGCACAATCAGGTTTTAAAAATAATTCACCAAAGTTTGGTAATTAAACATAACTTGATTGATTGCCGTAATGTAGTACCATATTATGAATATGAACCAAATTCATTTATAGAAAATGAATTTTATAAAATATATTATGATAAAACTATACTAACAGACAGAACAATTAGTCATAATAGACCTGATATAGTTTTACATGACAAAATTAAAAAAATAACTTATATCATTGATGTAGCTATTCCAAATTCCTGTAATATTCAAAAAACTGTTTCTGAAAAAATTAGAAAATACACAGATTTAGGAAATGAGATTAAAAGAATTTGGCATTCTCGGACTATAAAAATATTACCATTTGTTATTTCGGCCACTGGCATAATACCTAGGAATCTGATTCAAAATTTAAACATATTAGATTTGTCAAAGAATTTGTATATAAAAATGCAAAAAGCAGTAATTTTAAATACATGTAGGATTACAAAAGATTTTTTAAATATTTATATTGAGGGATCAGTAGGATTTATAGGTTCAATTAGAAATGCCACAGAGCCGAACCCTCTGATATGAAAATATCTGGAGTCGGTGAATTATATTCCCATTTGGTCTCTAGTAGGTTGACATGTTGTTCTTGTATTGGTTTGTATTTATAATACTTATATAGTGCAATTGCATAACGTGGATTCACTAGATGATCATTTGGGGAAGTGTATGAAAGGGTTTAGTTTTTCCTTCTTTTTTTTTTTTTTTTTTTTTTTTTTTTTTTTTTTTTTTTTTTTTTGGGGGGAAAATTTAACCCGGACATTTAAATCTGGTGCGTAAAAAATGTATGCAGGGGAAGTGCAACGCAATACAATCCATATTTTAAAATAACAAAAAAAGATAAGTAATAAGTTAAGGTAAAAAGTAAATAACAACACATAAATTAAATAAAATATGAAAAACATGAAAAATGAAACTGAAAAAAAAAAATGATGTAGATATCAAACACTAAAATGATTTTTAAATAGCCGTTTACGGAGGGTATTTCATTTTATGTTATGTATGTTAATATTTAGAGTTGGCAACACGTCCTGTGCTATAACAGCATTGTTATTGTACATTTTCTATCATATTATATAATGCTCATCATTGCTTTGTATTGTACTTTTTTATGTCATAGTATTAGATCAAGCACTATAGGAATAATTTGACTGAATACTAGATTATTTTTAAGTTAATTACAGTAGAGCGCACTTGAAGTGAAATAACTAGTGTCCGACCGAAACAGGATTTTCTACCGAAAAACCGAATATTCGATATCTGTCTCAGTTTCGGCCGAAACCGAAACCGAAACTTTTTTAGACATGTTAAAAATCTATTGTTTACTGAAATTCGGCTTATTTTTTACAATATTTTGTATTCACTATAAAGTAAGGACCTCATAAATTAAGTATTATAATTTTAATTGCGTTTACAATCACAACATTTTTTTACATTAACTTCACGTGAGAGGCCCCGAGGAAAATAATTTCCCTCAGGGCGTATGTCATCTTTGAAGATGCTGTATGGAGGGTCTTTTTGGGGAGAGGAAGGAGTAAATGGTCTTGAAGAGACCCATATTGTAGGAGGGAGGAAACATAGAGGCCGGCAAAACGTTCCACAGCCGAGCTGTTGAACTCAAGAATGAGTCATAGAAACTGATGTCAATTGTGTACATATGTTGGGCGCATGTTTGGCATGTTCCCCGACTACGCACTGGTGCCGAGGGGATCAATGGCGCTATTTCCTCAGAGTATCTTCCATTGTATTACCGGTGGAACAAGGACAGATTCCCACCTGACGCCTATGCTCTAAAGATCGCAATCCGTTTGTGTTAGGATAGTCTATCAATTGGACACCGGTTTCTGCACAGAGTGGAGGGTTTTTAAGGTATTTTGGGGCTCCAGACCAGAGGTGGCTGCCAAATTCAACAGTGGGGCGCAATTTCGATTTGTACAGTGTTAGCAGTTTTGCACTATTAAAGTATCTGCGGGCCCTGTACAGTACGCCCAGTTTCTGAGATTCTAAAACTCTGGCTTCGATGGAGCTCCCATACCTGAGCTGGTTACTTAGTCACGTCGCATCATTTGTGTCTGATACTTCTTCATTTGACTTTTGACAGAAATGACGTCGGAACATGAAAGTAATGTTAGATTTGTTCTGAAAGTAGAAAAAATGCATGTTTATATAACTTTACTTTACCAGAATACGTAAGAAAGGATTTAGTGGAGATGGCATGGATTGATATTGGAAAAAAAGTCATATGACATCGCTTGACAGCGTGTTAACTCCACGGCTGCACGTGAAAAATGATCAAGTTCGGTATATTTCGGATAGCGCCGTGTACGGAGACTAGCAGTAGTATAGCAGCAGGGTACTTGTGGTTTCGTCACAATTACGTAGATTATAAGTATCTCCATGAACGGAGGGCCTTACACCAAGCACATCAAAGGAGGGACTGTTTGGAAGATTGCTTCCGTTGAAGGAGACTATATTTTAATTTTTATTTACACTTGTTAAATGAAATAAATAAAAATAATTGAAGTTGGTGATCACATAAACTCACAATAAAGCACGCCGGACCGGCCGGCGAACTCAGTTGATGATGGTGGATGACACATGAGCCACAAACTCACCCGAAGTCAGTCAAACGGCACGCGATAATTCACGAATGTAGAGTTTCGGTGCGGCCGAAGGTTCGGCAGATTTTCTGCCGAAACCGAAACTGATGCCGAAACTAGATTTTTTTACCGAACCTTGCCGAAACCGAAACCGAACCTTCGGTCGGTCACTAGAAATAACACAAAACTGCGCTATATCACAAATTATTAATTATCATTATCTAACACCGTCCTTAACCACAAATTTTACAAGTGAAGCGGAGATGAGATATGTCTTTTGAGCAATATGATTGGTCAATTTTTGCACGTCTCTGTTTCACTCTGCTCAACATTGCTTCTATGGAAACGCTCCCTTAGATAAGGGCATTTACGACAATTTATTGCAACCAAAGATTCTACCAAAACCAAATGTATTTTGTATTTTGTAATTTGTATTTTGTATTTGAAAGAAAAAAATGGTTAAAATACTGTATTTTGTATTTTGTATTTCAAATACACGACTTGAAAGTATTTTGTATTTCGTATTTTAAATACATGCGAAAAAGTATTTTGTAATTTGTATTTCAATTACAGCAAAGCATGTATTTTGCCCAGCCCTGCATGTGTTCAATTAAATAAATAAAAAAAACAATAATTGAAGCATGTGAAAAAAAAATATTACTTCCATAAAAAAAACCAAATTTATAAAAAATAAGCCAAGTAACAGTAAACAATCGATTTTTAACAAGTCTAAAAAAGTTTCGGTTTAGGCCGAAACTGAGACAGACACCGAAGATTCGGTTTCGGTGGAAAGTTCTGTTTCGGTCGGACACTATATATAATTAACTAATATACATGGTGTCCGGAAACTCGTAGTACAAGCGGGAAACTGTTAAATCTACATCACATTCGGAGTCGATTTGTGATATAACTTTTTTGATTTAAGCTTTCGTTTTCGAGTAAATCGGGTCCGAAGTTGGAATTTTTTTGGTTAAATTTGAAAAAAAATTTCACTAGGGGGTTGATTTCAGCTGTGTAATATTTTATAAAATGCATCGAAGGGTAAATGGTGCACAAAATTTTTTTTAACCCTTTAGTTGCCGAAAAAATGGAAAAATAGAAAAAAAATAATATTAAAATCGAAATGCTCAGATCGAAAAAAATAAGTTTTTTGGGTTCTCTACGTGTTGTAGATTCACCAGTTTCCCGCTTGTACTATGAGTTTCCGGACACTTTGTATATATAATTCATATTTAATTTTTCATAACTTATTAAAATAATTCCCCTCAGGGCCAATCTCATCTTTGGGGATGCTGTTGGGGAGGGACTTTTTAGGTGAAGAAGGAGAGGAAGTTCTGGGAAGGAAAAGGATACTAGCTCTGGGTAGGAGTTTGGGGGTCAGTGTGTCCAGGAGTGACGGACGTACGAATCCATCCTTCCCACTGCGGTGCAAGGCGATGTTTCCAGAGAGTACGGCTGGAGAATCAAAGGGATTCCCTCAACCATTCTCTCCCGAACCGGCCTTCTATGCAGCTGGTGGGCAGACGCATCCTCCGCCAAGACGCAGACAAACCTCATCACATGAGCATAACATATTATAGGGCACTCTCGCTAAGTCACCAAACGTAGCAAACCACTTGGGGTGACCTATGGCAGAGGTGTTGGTTATCCAATAAATGGTTCCCGGGGCCATTTTGTTTATTAGAAGACAGATCTATTGCGCAATACGCCAGTCGCTTCAAAACTTCAAGGAGGAAAAATGTCCAACATGTAAGTAAAACTGCATTATCTCATGATAGTACATTTTTATTATTACCCAGATAATCTTTGGCAGATACTTATTGGCAGATAATCCGGTTTGCACTTAACATACTCGTAAGCGTTTATAGCAGCCTCAACTAAAACAAACCGGTATATATGCCAAAACGTCGGTTTCCGGGTAAATTTTCTCCCGGCGAATGAAGCAAAATGTTAATTAAAACCGAAATATGTTTCAATAATTCATTTTGAATTGCATCAAAACAAAGTTTCATGTGATGTTTTTGAAGATATGCCGGTTTATTTTATTCTTACGAATCGTTATTTTACGGCTTATTAGGCTCAAAATCGACCCTTGTAGGTTGATACTTAAACTAACTACCACATAGCTTTAATATTTTTCATCAGATTACTTACAATATTATCGTATGTTGAAGAAAAGAGCGTACAGCTTAAAAAGATGCAAATTTAATAGAAGAACTTCAGCAAAGAAGATGCAAAACTGCAGTGAGGAATACGAGTCTAAAACTCGAGGAAGAGTGAACAAACAAAACATGAAGCCTCCTTGCCACAACTGTAAACACAAGTGTACCGGAAAGAGATTTTTGCAATGTTTTGGAGAATGGCAGACTTGCAAAGACTAAGAGAATTCGTAAAAGATAGCACACAGCCAGTTGTTCTCAAGAATCAGAGGATAAGGTTGAATCATAAAAGGTAAAGGGGCTTTAATTAATCATACCCGATAACGAAAAAATATGGGTATGCAAACTATTTTTTAAAAACACTTTTGACCTATCGAACAGAGCTATTTGTACAACCTTTTAAAAAGCAGACAAAAGCACAGGTGTGCTAAGCTTGGAAATGAGAGGCAAACATGAAAAGGATCGAAAGTTGGATAAAGAACTCGTGAAGAGTGCAAAGGTTCACATTGAAAAAATTCCCAGAATTCCTAGTCATTACTGCAGATCTCAAAGTTCTCAGGAGTATATCGATGGTGGAAAATCTATCGCCGAACTTCGCAGAGTTTATCTAAAAGAAAGAAAGGAGTCAAACATTACAGGAATCAGCTACTGCCAGTGCAGAGCTATTTTCAAGTCATTCAATCTTTCTTTTTCACTCCGAAGAAAGATCAGTGTAATGTTTGTCTCATTTACCAAAAACACGAAATAAAATACGACAGAATATGATAATCATATTCTAGAAAAGGACTTGTCCAGACTGGAAAAGGAGAATGACAAGAAATCCACAGGCAGTGCTGTCGTGTCTGCAGGGGGAGGCGTCTTCTTACTACTACATTTCAAAGCGAGGCGTTGTAACGTATCATGTTCGTATATAATGTAATTTTTTGCGGCAGAGCAGAGATCAGAGCTCAGGATAATGGGCCATGTAGTTATCTGTCAGGTAGGTAGGTTTTCAGAAAAATAAAAGAAGATGAACTTTATAAAAATGTATTGAATCCAAACCAAAAAGCAACATGAAAGTGTAAAAACTTCATACCAAAGTAACAAAAGAACATAGTAAAATACACATACCAGATGGACTCTTGGGTAATGCTAATCTAACTAAAATTTACTCTGGATGATGACCGCACACCGCACACTTGCTTCGTGGAGGGAAACGGTTATGGGACGAGACTCCTAGTCTCAACAACCGGGAATGGCGCAGAATCCGGGGAACCTAGGTCATCCTTCTATGTAGGGAGAATACCGCTAAATCTCCAAGGAGCGGCTGCAGCCTCAGGCTGACTCAACAATCTCCATCCGAAGGCACGTGGGCCATCCAGTCTCCAAATCTTAAGAATTTCGGAAGATCAATACAATACAGGGGTCAAAAAGGCATATTATACCAGCCACAAAACCGGGACAATCACTTTGTAATTTTACTCCAAAAACATTTCTATACTTGGCCAACCGCCAACACCGGTAAAAAGTGGGACTTTCACATCATCCACTATAAATAACACCGTACACAAACCTCTCGTGTTACGTAAAAACACCCCGCGCCCTTTTAAGTTTTAAATCAATTTAGATTCTCATGATTAAACGAAAATTTAAACACCTTGATGGTGAGTGACTAATTTCCGCCACAGTGCCCTTCTGCCGCGGAAGGAAGTGACCATAAACAAAAAGGCACCTCTCTCTTTTCCAAAAATTACCAGTGTCCAAAAAACACCATAGACAAAATAACCACCTAAGCAAGAACTGCATTAGTCACATAATTATTTATGTGACAATTCCCCCCTTCCCACGAAAATGTTTGCCCTCAAACATGAAAAACCAAGTCCACAAACTAACTAAACTATGAGTCCATCAGGTATCTAGAAAAATGATAACAAAAACATTAATTAGTAATCAAATACCAACTTAGAACTAAATTTCTTAAAAGTAAATCTCTTAAAAATAAAATTTCTTAATAATAAAGAACAAATAAGAAAAGAAAGGCACGAAAACAAGGAGTCAACCATCATCTACTAAATTAAACAAAGTTTTGAATTTACTTTAAAAAAAAGAAGACCTGTTGTTTTCGTGTCAATTTAACAAGATTTATACTTATAAAATACTCAACATCACTTATTTTAAGAAAAAAAAAACACAACCAAATAAATTGTAGAAAAGAAAAATAATTTGATCACTTTTCCTTATACAGGAAATAAAGGCCAATTTGGCTTCACTTTAGGGTTAAACAGCCCTCACACTGAATTTACGCTATATTTAAATAGCAAAATGAGTAACCTATCTAACTAAGTCCATCCGGTTTAATATTCTTATGACAAAACTTAAAATTAAACAAATACTTAAAATTAAAGAAGCCTAAATTATGAAAATATCTTTATAGATATACATTTTTCAAAACTAGGACACAAGAAAATACTTTTCTGTGTTAAGTAGTATAGAATCAGTTTACAAACTGTCTATTAGACGTGGACAGAGTAGGGATCTTACATTGGATCATCTAACTGTCATTATTGAACCAGGATTTACAATTCCGAAGAAATACCTATTTGTAAAAAGGGTCGTCAAACTAGAATAATATTTAAATTATCCATTTTTCAAAAAATCAAATCAGGTCAGGTTTTATAAAACAATAAATACCTGCCAATCAATGTGGTCAGACTAGGGTTTACATAACACAATACCTATCTATCAGATCATGACAAAAGTCAATTGGTACTCAACAGCAAAACAGAAAGTTGAACTCGCAGCTTAGGATATCCAAAAATCCATAAAACAACCTGCAGCAAACACTCAACAGAGTGACATTGTTTGTAAAAAAAATGAGACCAAGGCAATACCCAAGCTGGCATTCCTTAAAAAAACACTCCACGTGTGGACAAAAGTCAGCATTTCTTGTACAAACAAAACAAAATGTGTGATCAACTATGGCTTTCAGTGAGTTGACACTATTCGAGGGGTGATCAATTCAAAATTTTAATGAATGACACTAGTAATACTTAATTTATAGTTTAATAATAATACTAACAGTAAGACACTAATGTTTATATTATTTAGACTTAAAACTATACAGAACACACTTTCCTGTATTAGAGGCAAAGCGATAATTCCAAAGGAATTAATTACACTGGTCAACACATTTTTTGTCCCTTTAACGAAAGTAGCCAAATCTGACGGGAAATTTCACGCTGATTTCAGATATGTGATTAGTTTTTTTCTATCACGTCAGGTTTTTATGGGTTTTAGGTTTTACTAAAATATGTATTAATTCATATTTATTCGTGAGTTATTATTGATTTTTTTTATAATATGGCGAAAAGGGTACAAAAATCACGCACTTTAGAAACCGGCATCGTATCTTGGTTCCATAATTATGTCATGGAAGACACTTTATGTTACTATCAAGACATTGAAGGTCTGTTCGCAGCTCTTGGCTTGGAACATAACGTAGCAAATTGGAGACTTTTCATAGACTCGTCGAAAGTAAGTTTGAAAGCTGTTTTAATTTACAATGGAAATACTCAACCATCTATTCCACTTGGTCATGCTGCAAACATGAAAGAGAACTATGACAACATGAAGCTGCTGTTAATAAAAATTAAATATGTAAAATACGAATGGAAAATATGTGGTGATCTAAAAGTAATAGGGCTCCTACTAGGACAGCAAGCGGGATACACAAAGTATTATGGTTTTCTGTGCGAGTGGGACAGCAGAGACAGGAAAAACCATTATACCAAGAAGGACTGACCTACTAGAAAGCACCTTAAACCTGGCACGAAGAATGTTCAATATGCTCCCTTAGTAAAATCTAAAGATATCTTACTTCCACCCTTACACATTAAATTGGGTTTGATGAAAATTTTTGTAAAAGGCTTGTCTAAGGATGGAAATGGCATGATTTACTTAAAGCAAAAGTTTACTAAGATCAGCGACGCAAAAATTAAAGAAGGAATATTTGTGGGACCACAAATAAGGGAGGTCTTGACTGATCCGAATTTTATAACAGTGTTGAGACCAGTCGAGCTAGCCGCTTGGTCAGTCTTCAAGAATATTGCCGAGAACTTTCTTGGAAGTCATAAAAGTGAAGACTATATCAGCATTGTGTCTGAAATGCTCATGGCCTATAAAAATATGGGTTGTAACATGTCACTAAAAATACACTTCCTTCACTCTCATTTGAATTTTTTCCCCGAAAATATGGGAGATGTCAGTTACGAGCACGGCGAACGATTTCACCAGGACATTGCGGCTTGGAAAAGCGATACCAAGGAAAGTGGAGCCCATCTATGCTAGCAGACTATTGCTGGACCCTGCAGAGAGACTCTCAAGATACTCACAAGCGCAAATCAGGAGCAAAAAAAATTAAATTGAATTAGTTTTGAAATTTTGTTGTAAGTACCCGTGTAAGTACTATGGAAGAATTATGTAAAAAAAACTTTGTTAAATAATAAAAAAAAACCTGACCTACCAAATTTTTTTGTTTGTTTAATTTCGTGTTTATGGATACTAAATACATATAAAAAAATTAGTTATGCTTAAGGGACAGCACTTAAAAAAATAAATGTCGACCAGTGTTATTACTATTAGTTAAGCATGCCAAAGCAGTACTTTCTTTGTTAGAGACAGAAACTACTTTCTTATGAACTAAGGTTTATATAAAGAACTTTTAGGAAAGCTATACCAAACTTATGAAATACAAACTATCAATAGTAGAACTAACAGAACTTTTGTGCAACAGAAAGTAGCTCAAGTCTCTGAAACACAAAATTCCAAATATTTCTTCTCAAGTTCCCTGGAGGTTCTATGGGCTATGGGCAATAAAAGAGCCTCCAGTGGACTGAAGAAAGAAGTGCATAAACTTAAAAATAATAGCATTACAACTTAATCCGTTAAACAGACGGAACAAGGTATGAAATCAGTGTGTGTGTACTTATGTGAATAATATAATGTGAATATATATTATTACCAAAATAATCATACGTTTAATAATACAAAAAAACTCGAAACTAGTGCATGTTATTATTAACAGAAATGTGAATATATATTATTACCAAAATAATCATACGTTCAATAATACAAAAAAACTCGAAACTAGTGCATGTTATTATTAACAGAAAAGCATAGGAACGGAGGAAAGAAAGACTTAACTAACAAAATTTGGGCGCCAGTGACCACAAGGATCACATTCCAGTTTACTGAGGGTAAATAAACGTTTTATCGTCAATGAACTAGAATTAAGTGTTCGTACTGAGCACAAGATTTGGAGGTACCAAACTCCAAAGCATGAGACCAGAACAATCACAAAAGAAACAAATGTAATAATGTGAAGGGTTGGTAGGCCTTCACACTACAACATTGGCCTCCTTAAAGAAAAAAAACAAAAACTAATCTATCCGAACAATATCTTTGACGTGAAAATTACCTACAATTCTACCTTGCATAGAGCAAATCATTTTGGCAGATTCCCTTGGATAATGAATCCTGTCCTAAAACGGCTTTCGTTGTACCAGGCCATGGTTTATTTGAATTTGTGAGGATGCCGTTCGGTCTTAAGAATGCTCCCAGCGAATTGCAGCGTCTTGTGGATACTTTTTTTGGTCCTGAGTTCGACGAGAACGTCTTTTGTTATCTCGATGATTTAATTGTTATTTCGGAAGATTTTGAGTCACATTTGAAGATTTTGAATAAAATTTATGAACGATTAAGAGATGCGGGTTTAACAGTTAACCTCAAAAAATGCGAGTTTTGTAAAGAAGAGTTAAAATATCTAGGTTATATCGTAGACGCGAAAGGTCTTCGTACAGACCCCCGTTAAATTATAATATATTCGTACTTACCCTACCCCCAGTGGCGGACTAAGGGGGGGGCGGGGGGGGACCGCCCGCCCCGGGCCCCCGGTCCTGGGGGGCCCCCAAACAAGGCTTTAAGGCACCAGGAAACTGTAAACATTTATTTGTCATTTTTTAATTTAATTTTTTGGAAGAAGCACTTGCTAAAAATGCTCTCACCATTTTTTTTAAAGAATTTCGAAAAATTGATGGAAATAGAATATTTTATGTGAAACCGTTTGAAACAGTTTGTATGTTGAATTATCCTTCAGCCAAACTTTGAATGCGTTTTCTCGAAACTTTTTTAACACGTTTTTCAACCTGGTTGACAACATATTAAACAAACTATACATCCGATTTTCATGCACCAATTATTAAACTGTTCGAAAATCTAGTGTCTCCATGTAGGTGAATTTCAATATCAAAAAAAAAGAAAAAATGGCGGAACAGCGAATTTTATTTTCGATTTTTTATGATAAATTTTCGTCGTCCATAAAAAATTAAAAAAGTAGAAGGGGGTCCTTTATAAAAAAATCCATACGTGGTGTCTTAGTCAGGGTCGGATTAAACATGTTGGGGCCCCTAGGCAAGGCACGTCTCGGGGCCCCTTTACCATAGGGGCCCCTAGCTGATATATACGGCCTAGCCAGGGCTGGCTTAAACACGTCCGGGCCTCTTAACCCTAGGGGCCCCTACCCAATGCGGGGCCCCTAGGCAATGTACGTCCCAGGGCTCCTTTATCATCGGGGCCCCTACCCAATACGGGGACCCTAGGCAGTTTCCTACACTTATGGATGACACCGCCCTGGCTATAGTGACTGGATTTTTGAAGGCAGTGGCCTACACTGCCTTATAGACAATAGGGCCCTACCAGGGCCGGCTTTAACATGTCGGGGTCCCTAGGCAATGCACTTCTCAGGGCCCCTTTACCCTAGGGAACCCTACCCGATGCGGGGCCCCTAGGCAGTGGCCTGCACTTCCTTATGGACAATAGGGCCCTGCCAGGGCCGGCTTAAATATGTCGGGGCCTCTAGGTAATGCACGTCTTGCCCTTTACCATAGGGGTCCCTAGCTGATACGTGGCCCCTAGGCAGTGGCCTACACTGCCTTGTAGACAATACGGCCCTGCCAGGGCTTAAACATGTCGGGGCCCCTAGGGAATGCACGTCTCAGGGCCCCTTTACCTTCGGGGACCTTACCCGATGCGGGGCCCTTAGGTAGTTGCCTACACTTCTTATGGATAATAAGGCCCTGGCTATAGTGACTGGATTTTTGAAGGCAGTGGCCTACACTTCCTTAAGGACAATAGGGCCCTACCAGGGCCGGCTTAAAGGTATCGGGGCCCCTAGGCAATGTACGTCTCGGGGCCCCTTCACCCTAGGGACCCCTACCCTATGCGGAGTCCCTAGGTAGTGGCCTACACTGCGATATGGACGTAGGGCCCTGCCAGGGACGGCTTAAACATGTCGGGGCCCCTAGGCAATGCACGTCTCGGGGCTTCTTTACCCTAGGGGCCCCTACCCAATGCGGGGCCTTATGGATAATATGGCCTTGGCTATAGTGACTTGATTTTCGAATAATTTAAGACTTGGTGTATTTTTTTTTCTATCTTAGACCCTTTGCAAAAGGTCATCTTATCATTTACAGATAATGTACCGGACGTGATTTGACCATTACATAACTGTTTTAAATTTATAATTAATCAATAAATCAGCTGCCGGGGTCAAGTAATTCCAAAGGGATAAAAAACAAAACTTGACCCCTCCACTCCCTTTTTCCTCCCTCTGTGTACGTACCTACATACTTATTCTCTTACTTTGCATAAATTTGTGATTTGTGCAAAGCCTTCTTGGTCTGTTGTACATACCTACAACCCTTTGACCTTTGCGCAAATTCAAATTTATGCAAAGCCATGTATATTTCTCTCCATGCACCCAATTTGTGCAAAACCATATATTGTTATCCTGCACAAATTGGCTCCATGTTTTTCTTATAATTTTGTGCAAGGTGACTATTTGTATACATACCTACGCACTTAGTTACTTTCATAAAATCATCTCACTGTTCTGCAAACTCACTGTGTATTACAAAATAAATATGAAGGGAGAGCAGCGAGCCGGACAAGATGTTGCGAGATGGTAAGAACGCCCGGTGAGCGCCAGCGCGTTCGAAACCTTTGCCCGGTCCATTCCGGGATCTCAATTTCCCTTTAAATAGTGCCCTAAAAGCTATGGACCGATAGAGTTCCTGCATCCGTCATCTCGCACACATCTGTACCTGCCCTGCGCTCCCCGACCCAACTGCAACCTCGACTTTCTCTTCTTGCCTGGCCGACTTGTTCACCCTTGAAGCATAATACAATTATTGTTCGAACGTCTTTTTCAAGGCGCAGGTTACCCCTCTACTCCGCTCTACCTCTCCCTTCCCCTTGCCTTCACCCGTTTCTCCCTATACCTACTGCAAGTTGCACTTCTTCTCTCCTCTGGCCGCACCGCCCACCAAGAAGACCCTGCATACAATTGTCGAAACGCCTTTCTCAAGGCGAAGGTACCTCTGCGCTGCGCTCTACCTACTTCCCTTCCCCTTGCCCTAGATCCGTTTCTCCCTTCCTACCTACATTTTCTCCCCGTTTTCCCTCGCTTTCTCCCCATTTCTCCCTTTCTCCCTACATTTACCCCACTTTTCCCTCTACCTATCCTTTCTCTCCCCTTCTCCCGAAGGCGTCGGAACGGCCAGCCGGTCCCCCTCCCACTACATCGTCTGTGCGGGTGGCGATTACAGTGCCACGTCCCGTACAGATAATATAGATAGTAATAAAATAGATAAGTAATTAAAAAGATTCGGTGGCGGACTAACGGGGTGGCCTCCAAACGTCTCCATGTTTCCTTTATCAAATCCTAAGCAGGGCTTCAAGGCACCAGGATACTGTGAAAAAAATATTTGAAATATATTTTTTTAATTTCATTTTCTGAAGTTAACAATGCTCTCACCAAATGTTTTTACAGCATTTTATGTGAAACCATTTGAAACAGTGTGTATGTTGAATTATCCTTCGGCAAAACTTTGAATGCGTTTTTCATGAAACTTTTAAAACTCGTTTTTCAACCTGGTTAACAACATATAAAAAAAACTATACTCCCGCCTGTACGTATTTTTATTGCATTTGCATTTGCATGTACCAAGTCTTAAACTTTTAGAAAATTCAGTGTCTATGGCACCACGTAGGGGAATTTTGATAACTAAAAAAAGAAAAAAATGGCGGACCAGTGAACTTTATTTTAGATATTTTATGGAAAATTTTCAGCGTTCATAAAAAAAGATAAGGTCCCTTTATAAAAAAATCCCTATGTGGTGCCATAGTAACTAGATTTTCTAACAGCTTAAGACTAGGTGCATGCAAATCGGATATATAGTTTTTCTAATATGTTGTCAACCAGGTTGAAAAACGTAGTTTCGTGAAAAACGCGTTCAAAGTTTTGCTGTAAATGATGTATCTCCGTCAATTTTACTAAAATTTCCATAAAATGTTAGGTGATAGCATTATTAACAAAAGCACCTTTTAGAAAATGAAAATAAAAAAAATAAAAAAATTTTAGTGCTCAGTTGTTTAAGATTTGAGCAAGGAAACACGGAGAAGCTTGGAGGCCCCTCAGGACCAGAGTCCCGTGTGAACTGAATAAAAATCTTGTAAAATTACATCAACTTGTTCAACTAGGGGGGGGGCCTCATTCAGCTTTGCCGCCCCGGGCCTCTGATGAGCTTAGTCCGCCACTGCCTACCCCTAAGAATTCCAAGCAAATTAAAGCTTTTATAGGTCTTTGCGGTTATTATAGGCGTTTTATCAAAGATTTCTCTACTATTGCGGCCCCGTTGATAAAACTCACGGGTTCTAGAATGGGAATAAGTAATTTTTCTTGGACTCCAGAAGCGGAAGACGCGTTTAAAAAATTAAAAAAAGCTCTAACTTCTGCTCCCGTTATTAGTTGTCCAGATTTTTCTTTGCCCTTTACTATCCAATGTGACGCGAGGGTCTGTACGAAGACCTTTTGCGTCTACGATATAACCTAGATATTTTAACTCTTCTTTACAAAACTCGCATTTTTTGAGGTTAACTGTTAAAACCGCATCTCTTAATCGTTCATAAATTTTATTCAAAATCTTCAAATGTGACTCAAAATCTTCCGAAATAACAATTAAATCATCGAGATAACAAAAGACGTTCTCGTCGAACTCAGGACCAAAAAAAGCATCCACAAGACGCTGCAATTCGCTGGGAGCATTCTTAAGACCGAACGGCATCCTCACAAATTCAAATAAACCATGGCCTGGTACAACGAAAGCCATTTTAGGACAGGATTCCTTATCCAAGGGAATCTGCCAAAATGATTTGCTCAAATCTATAGATGAAATAAGACGAGCACCCCTTAGTTTATCTAAAATACGCAAAATGTAAGGGAGGGGGTAGGAATCTGCCAATGTGATGCTGTTCAAGCGCCTCGAGTCCAAACAAAACCTGACAGAACCATCCTTCTTAGGAACAATCAAAACTGGGTTTGACCAAGCCGAACGAGAACGGCGGACAACACCTAAATCCAACATTTATTTTAATTGTGCTTCTAATTGCTTCTGGCGAGTTTGAGATAAAGGATAGTAACGCTGTTTAATAGGATCCCCTGTTGTATTTATTTTATGACGTACTAAATGGGTTTTACCTAAACCACATTCTTCGAAAGAAATTGATTTAAACTTAACTATAACCGAATTTAATTTGAGATTGTCTTGGGGGGACAGCAAGGAAGCTGAAAATTTAATAATTGCTGAACTGAAGGGCGACAAAACGGTAAACGCAGTACCGGATTATCCCTAAGGCAGAGTAGGCAACTGCCTAGGGGCCCCGCATCGGCTAGGGGCCCCGCGTCCCGAGAAAAACTGACTTGCTTCAATTAGTGAGCAACGAAGTTTCGGAAAAAGTCAGTTTTCAAAATGTTTTAATTTTTTTTATTAGAAACATTTACAGGCTAATAACATTAGGTACACGCATTAAAGAAAACAACAAATTATAATAATAATTAGCTTATAACCGAATAAATAACTAATGTTCATATCACGCACAAACAATAAATAAAACGTCTGTAATTAAAACAAATATATAATCATAGTTGTATTTTACTTTTCTTTCCTTCTTTTTGTTGCAACATTACTTAGTATCTGAAGTGATTGAAGGTGCCGTGTGTGGTTTATATTGGCATTTGTTTTGTTTTATTTCTAATTATATGTTAAAAATATAAATGTTGTACAAGCTTCAGTATGCACTACCTGTCTGCTTGCTAAAATTCCTTGGGAAAGGTCGTCTGGAAGAGATCACTTTAGTGACAAGACGGCTATTTGTAATAATTTTTTTAACAATATATATTTTTGTTTCTACATATGTATGTGCTCTTTTTTGTGCAATAAAGGAGTATTGTATTTTATTGTATTGTATTCGTTTTCTTTATTAAATGGGGTGATGGCATACCTTTTGTAACGTAGTAAAAGAACAGAAGCCCCGGGCGGCAAAGTTGAATGAACCCTTCCCCCCCCCCTCCCCCCTTAGTGAAGTTGATCTAATTTTACAAGTTTTTTATTCAGTTCATACGGGCCTCTGACTCTGGGGGGCCTCTAAACGCCACCATGTTCCCTTGATCAAATCCTAAACAAGGCTTTAAGGACACTGCAAAAAAAAATATTTTTAATTCATTTTCTAAAAGATGCATTTGTTAATAATGCTCTCACTATTTGAGGAAATTGGTAAAATTGACGGAGATACAGCATTTTATATGAAACCGTTTTAAACAGTTTGTATGTTGAATTATCCTCAGCAAAACTTTGAAAGCGTTTTTCTCAATAGTTTTTTAACACGTTTTTCAACCTGGTTGACAAACATATTTAAAAAAACTATACATTCGATTTGCATGTACCAAGTAACGTAATATGTTTTCCTATGTAGTCAGAGGGAGTTTTTTTTCGATTTTTTTTTTTTTTGCAGCATTTTGAAGTGAAAAACGCGATTTTCGCTAAAAAATTTCGGTGAATTTGTTATTATAAAATGGTAAAAAAAACTCATCGCATCAGTCAAGTCAAGATTTTGAGTTATGATAGTTATGATGTTCACAAACTTCAGAAATATTGTTTGCGAGAAAACCGATTTACAATTTTTTATACTTGAAATATACTTGAATCGAGCATGAGGGCCGGTTGCTTGAAACACTTTACCTTAGTTTTGCTCCGATTTATTTGAAATTTTGACAAAATACTCAATGTACTGACATGTTTCACATTCAGAAAAAAAGTTTTAAAACCTTACCTACCTCCCCCCCCCCTAAAGTTTTGTTAAGGATTTGATCAAGGGAACAAGGAGGCGTTTGGAGGCCCTTCAACCCCCCCCCCCCCTTCCCCCCCCTTGTTAGCCCACCATTGATAAGGGGGGCCCCGAGACGTGGGTTGCCTAGGGGCCCCGACATGGTTAATCCGGCCCTGGGTAAACGGATGAGACATAGGGAAAAAGAGGTGTGATTGAGATTGGGAGCTGTGTGCTGAAATATCTGCAATATTTAAATGACAAAACTGTGTCATTTTTTACAGCGATAATTGTTGTGGACAAAAAAAAAAACTTTATGATGGCAATGTACAAATATGCCGATACAACATTAAAAAAACATAAAATCTATCACATAAAAAGGGCCACACCCAAAACGAGGGGGATTTGGCTCACTCAACCATTGAAAGAGAAGTTAAAAGAGCTCTCTGAAGCGGACCGATATACTTACCTTCCCAATACGCCATGGCCATGAAAACGGCAAAGAAAAGTGGCAAGCTTTCCCTGGTTCATGAGTTGAGTCATGAGGACTTTTTTGTCAAAAAAGCTCTGAAGGACTCCCACATAATTTTACCCATGTTGGACATTCGAATGTTTAAGTAATTAAAGACGACGGCAGATTTTACAACAAAACATCCTACGGATCACATGTCTGAGAGGAGGCGAAGAAAAGGAAGAAATGGGCAAAGGGAGCGGCAAGCTTATTCCGAGAGACTTACCATTGATGAGAAGTAGAAAAATGGTATCCTAAAGTTAGTTACCGCCGGGATTATACCGTCAATTTATTCAGATTTCTATAAAAAATATGGAACTTTGAAGTTACCAGCAAAGGAAGAGCAATATTATGTTGATTGTTGTTTAACACCTCCGAAAATCGCAAATATTCACTTATAATGTCTCAAACGAAATGACGGTTTTACGAAAACTTTGTGTTATTACCGCTTCACAATTAAAGCTCTATAAATGAAACATTTCTGAACGTAGCCGAATAGTAAAAACTGTTTTAGAAAGGTTACAAAATAAGCTTTCAAATTGTTATATTACAAATAAATATTATGATTTGTATATATTAAAATTTAGAATGCAAACATTAAGAAAATGTAAAAATGACTCATGTGAGGTTTTTTGTGAAAACGGTACTAAAATCACAGATTATGTAAACAACAATATGTACTTATTCTATTGTATAAATGTATAATAAACACTTTTATCACCTCACTTTTTTATCATTTCATATAAAAATTAACAATGTCGAGCGCGGTCGAGCCGCCCGTAGGAAATTTGGCGGGTAAAAATATATGTCAGACCATGCGAATTGCAGAAAATTCTTGTTATGTATTTCTATGGACAACTTGATAGGGATGTACAGCTTGATCCACTATCGACTTTTTACTTTTTGTTTTAGGGATGTCAGTAAAACAATAACAGAGTTAGAACGATTTCTATGGAGACACACGCGTTGACGTATAAACACGCTTATTGTACTTGACAGCTATCGTATTTTTAACGCATATATCTGCTTAAGTTGGTAACCGGTTAAAAAAAATTATGGAACAATAAATTATTTTTTCATTGACAACATTATCTTTTTTTCCAACAGGTTCCAAAAGAAGAAGCCTCTGTGACACAAAAGCAAATATTACACTGATTTTAAAGTCATACTGGCATATCTACATATTTCTCTTAATTTAAGCAATTTTCGATTTACTTGTAACTACTACTTCAATAAGCACTATTCGTGTAAATTTTATTCATACGTAAGTTGGCTTTGAGGTGAACCAAACGGACGTTAAAAGGAAAATATCAAATGCCAAAACTTTAAAGCGCTCTGGTGAAAAATATGCATTCTGCAGATATGCCGGTTTGATTTCACAGTGACGAATCTACAATTTTGTCTATAAAGTCTTTTTTGTCACAGTTCACTTTGTCTCTGTGTACGCTTAACATGCACAATCCAGACAGATGTTCATCTGACATTGTAGATCTAAGCCATGGTTTTACACGACGTAATGTGCTGAACGATCGCTTCACGGTACATGTTGTTGCTTGTAATGTTAGCAAAACTAGTAAGGCATACCTGACACTCAGATAAAACTTTGTAAAAGGTAACAAGTCGATGAAATCTTAGATAAAACTCAGATAAAACTTTGTAAAAGGTAACAAGTCGATGAAATCTTAGATAAAACTCAGATAAAACTTTGTAAAAGGTAACAAATCGATGAAATCTTGGCTACTTTTGTATTCTCGCATTTTCCAAAAATCAAACCAACTCAAGGCTTCAATTTCAAAATTATCAATGTGGTACACCTGATTAATAGTAGACATTATATCCTTAAACTGTCGACGATTCAGTTTGCACAATTTGAAGGATGTAGCAACGCTAAGTTAAATTGTGCATTGTTGGCTTCACAAAATCGACTCTCCATTGAGTTAATTAGAGAATCTAAGTATGAAATGTAAACTGTTTGTCTGAAGTACTCTTCAAAACTTATGGTTCCCGGATTCAGTGGCGGACTAAGGGAGGGGCGGGGGAGGCGGCCCGCCCCGGGCCCCCGGTCCTGGGGGGGCCCCAAAAGCCTCCATGTTCCCTTGATCAAATCCTATGCAAGCCTTTAAGGCACCAGGACACTGTAAATTTTTTTTAGCCATTTTCTTATTTCATTTTTTGAAAGATGCACTTGATAAAAATGCTCAACCAATTTTTTTTTTAAGTTTCGAAAAATTGACGGATATACAACATTTTATGTGAAACCGTTTGAAACAGTTTTGAATTAACCCTCAGCAAAACTTTGCGTTTTTCTCGAAACTTTTTAATTTTTTTTAATCTAGTTGACAACATATTAAACAAACCATACATCCGAATTGCATTCACCAATTCTTAAACTGTTTGAAAATTCAGTGTCTATGGCACCATGCAGGGAATTATCGTATCTAAAAAAAAGATAAAAATGGCGGACCAGCGAATTTTGTTTTCGATTTCTATGGTAAATTTTCATCTTTCATAAAAATAAAAATAAAATTAGAAGGGGGCCCTTTATTAAAAAATCCCTTCGTGGTGTCATAGTCAGATCTGGATTAAACATATTGGGGCCCCTAGGCAATGCATGTCTCGGGGCGCCTTTACCCTAGGGGCCCCTACCTGATGCAGTTGCCTACACGTCTTATGGATAATACGGCCCTGGCTATAGTGACTGGATTTTCAAAGGCAGTGCCCTATACTGCCTTATGGACAATACGGTCCTGCCGGGACCGGCTTAAACATTTTGAGGCCCCTTTACCCTAGGGGCTCCTACCCGATGCGGGGCACCTAGACAGTTACCTACACGTCTTATCTAAGCAACTGCCTATCGATACTACGGCCCTGGCTATAGTGACTGGATTTTCGAAGGCAGTGGCCTACATGTGCCCTAGGCAATGCATGTATCGGGGGCCCTTTACCATAGGGGCCCCTAGCCGATGCGTGGCCCCTAGGCAGTGACCTACACGTGCATAATACGGACCTGCCAGGGTGGGCATAAACATGTCGGGGCCCCTAGGCAATGCACGTCTCCAGGGCTCCCTTCCCGGCTCCTACCCAATGCGGGGCACCTGGGCAGTTGCCTACAGGTCTTATGGATGACACGGCCCTGGCTATAGTGACTGGATTTTCAAAGGCAATGGCCTATACTGCCTTATGGACTATACGGCCCAGCCAGACGACCTCCGTATTCCAGTGGATAAGACTCTTGACTCACAATCCGGAGGTCGCGGGTTCGAACCCGGCATGCGCAAATAAATTTTATTTGATTAATTTGTGTTATTTCACAATTAATTCATTTAAAATAATATATAGTATATTTGCTGCATGTTTCAGAGTGGAAGATACTATCAGTATCGCCCTGGTGTAAGACCACCATTCAGAATTGAAACGTTGCTTGAAAATGGCTTTAGCCGTGTTTGGTGACCAGATCTGAATAGCCAGGTACTTCCCAACCTTCCTCTTCCCCACCTCCTTCCCCTCCCCACTACCTTCAGCCTCACAACATACCCCAATTGGGGATGCCATAGTCTCACTGGCACCAGACGGGAGCAGTTGAGATTCTTGTGCGGTATTCACTGTAAAAAAAAAAAAAAAAGCCAGGGTTGGCTTAAACATGTCGGGGCCCCTATACAATGCACGTCTCAGGGCTCCTTTACCCTAGGGGCCCCTATCCGATGCGGGGCCCATAGACAGTGGCCTACACTGCCTTATGGACAATCGGGCCCTGCTAGGGCCGGCTTAAACATGTCGGGGCCCCTAGGCAATGCTCATCTCGGGTTCCCTTTACCCTAGGGGACCCTACCCAATGTGGGGTTTTTCTAATATGTTGTCAACCAGGTTGTAAAACGTAGTGACAAAAACACATTCAAAGTTTTGCTGAAGAATAATTCAACACACCAACTGTTTAAAACGGTTGTCGTTGATCTCTGTCAATTTTACGAATTTCCTTACAATATTTGGTGAAAGATTATTAACAAACGCATCTTTTAGAAAATGAATTTAAAAAAGTTTTTTTTTTTGTGTCCTGGTGCCTTTAAAATGTGCTTAGTATCTATCTAAGAGGTGGTTTGGAGTCGAGAGGTCCCATACAAATATCATCCCATACAGATAAAAATCTTACTATTGTCTATAGAGTTTTAGTTCCAGTTTCACTTATGTATTGCACTTTGTATTTTTGTACTATCTTAGGCCCTTCGCTAAAGGTTATCTTATCATTACAGATAATAAAAACAGTAATAAAATAGAGGGGTAATTAAATTTGAATTCATTTTTCTCGAAACATTTTTTAACTCGTTTTTCAATCTGGTTGACAACATATTAATAAAAACTATACATCCGCCTGAAGGTATTTTTATTGCATTTGTATTTATATTTGCATGTACCAAGTCTTAAACTATTCGAAAATCCAGTGTCTAAGGCACCACCACCACCACGTAAGGGAATTCTGAATTCTAAAAAAAATGTCGAATGCGAATTTTATTTTCGAGTTTTTATGGAAAATTTTCAGCTTTCATAAAAAAAAATGAAGGGGGGCCTTTCTAAAAAAATACCTTTGTAGTGCCATAGTGACTTGATTGGAAATTGGATGTATAGTTTTTCTAATATATGTTGTCAATCAGGTTGAAAAAGGTAGTTTTGAGAAAAACGTTTTCAAAGTTTTGCTGAAAGATAATTCAACACACATACTGTTTAAAACGGTTTTTGTATAAAATTGTGTATCTCCGTGAATTTTTCGAATTTCCTTAAAACATTTTATTAACAAATGCATCTTTTATAAAAGGAAATAATAAATAAAAGTAAATAAATTTTACAGTGCCCTGGTGCCCTAAAAAGTTGTTTAGGTTTTGATCAATGGAACACGGAGGTGTATGGAGGCCCCCCAGGACCAGAGGCCCGTGTGAACTTGTAAAATTTCATCAACTTTTACTAGGGAGGGGGGGGGCCTCATTCAGCTTTGCCGCCCCGGGCCTCTGACGGGCTTAGTCCGCCACTGCCCGGATTACTGAATTAGTAAACAAGACACAGGAACCACTGTCCATAGTTAGGCCTGCAGGCAGAGATGAATTCATTCACTCAACTATAAAAGGGGGCGTTCAAGTATTACGTAACGCACTTGGGGGGGGGGGGGGTCTTGTGAAAAGTTACTGTGCGTTACGAGGGGGGGTTCGATTAACGCGTTACGTAACATGTTTTTCTTTATTTAGATAAAAAAAACTAGGGAATTAAAATCTTCCAAGTTGGCAATTCTTTTCGTTCTCGAAATTTCTCGTTTTATTTATTATCGCGTACGCGATTAAAACAAGAAAAAAGGTATTTAAGCGACTTTCCAGTACTTTGCGCAACTTAATTGTGACTTTCAGGTAAAAATTGTCACTTGGGCGTTACGTAACGTTTAGGGGGGGGGGGGGGGGGGATGGTACGAAAAAACGTTACGGCGCGTTATATGGAGGGGAGGGCGGGTCAAAAATCTTCAAAAATTGCGTTACGTAATACTTGAACGCCCCCAAATCTAGGCACACTGCATACAATACCTTTATTTGAAACAGAATATTATTTATCAATATGAAACAAATTACAAAAAAAATACTAATGATTTATTGATATATCATGAATTTTTCAGTTTCATAATAGCTTTTATTGAAGTGAAATTTCTTTAGTCCCGTTAATGATTTGAAATTTGGATGAAACGGAAGTGCGTAACTAAAATTAATTATTTGATGGGTCGTCGGTTCTAATATAATGTGGTAAATTCGCACCTCGCCGCGAGACTCCTATAGTGCAGCGGGTAAGGCGTTTGACAAGTCTCAGCGGCCAGAGGAGAGGAATGGAGGTTCAAATCCTATGAAATCCCAAAAAAATAAACTTTTTATTTTGTGAAATTAATATCCAATCTTCAAAATACTTTAAAATAAACAGGCAAAAGAAAAGAAAGCTACACATAGCGACTTTCTAGTTTCACTTTTACCGCATGTGAATTGCACACTCGGATTTGTTTTTTTTTTTGGAAACATTTTTTAGCGATTTTTGTCATAATTTTTTTCCATTTATCCTCCACAAAAAAAAGTTGTATCTCTTTTGCTTTTTTGTTTAAAAAAATCTCGTGGACAATGTATAATGCATCTTATCCACCCCAAGAAAATAATAATTTCATTAAATAAATCGAATATATTTCAGAAGAAGTCTGCAAATAAAAAAAACTCTCCTTGTAACTTTTACTCATTATAATCTATCGATTATAAAAATCTGTGCACTAAATTAATTAACGTTAAGTTATAAAAATACATAGTTGCAGAGGTTTGCTCATGGTAGAAGCTTAAGTGAAAACAGTGATGGAAAAGTAATCGCATAATGTTAGTCGGTTTGCCTCACTGCGCTTAGAAATTCTCATCCAATTTTGTATGCAAGCATACCAATAAAAAAATAAATTTTCGTAAGATGCACAAAGTTCAATCTAGTAACTGAAATTTTAAAGAACATAATATTTTCAGTAACTTTTGACACTTTGTTGTGGATGTGGAATAAGGCATCCTTTTTCTATTATTACAATACCCAAATAAAAAAAATTTAAATAAAACAATAACTTAGTTTGTAACCACGATTTATTTAATTTTTATAATACCGACCGGTTTCGCTTTACTCAAGCATCTTCAGGGTATAAAATTAAACTGATCAAAAATACACATAGTGTGAGCTTATATAGATAAAGAGAGAGACAAAACATAATACAAAGGAACAGTGAAAGAGACAGGTGATATTTAATGAATTACCATATTATATATTTAGGGACAAATCGTCATTTGAACAGGTGATTAAGGGATAAAGTGATTAAGGGTTTTTACTAGTTTATGGGGAATATCCCTAATATCGGGCTGTTGGACACATTTAGCTGATTATTAAGGATTTGGTCTGATTTGGACTGCTTTTTATCAAAATACAAAAGAAAAATGTTCCATGCAATGTCACATCAGCCTCAAATTATGTACTTAGTTGATTATACAATGAAATTCACTATCAATGAAGTAATATTCTCTTCTGCATCTGAAATGTGTGAAAAATTAGTGCAAATCAATATGTAACTGACCACCAATGATTTGAAATAAGGGGCCATTCATTTATTACGTAAAACGATTTAGGGGGGGAGTTAAAATTATAATTTGAAAAAGCGCGGGCAACTGCGCGGGTGCCGAGGTTCGTTCGGATGCGTATAGGTAAACGATTTCCATTTCCATAGTAACGGACCCGCGCAAACAAACTTTAAAACAAACCAAAAGTAAATTCCTTTCCTTTAGATTCTTACGTAATAAATATTAAACAGGGGGGAGGGGGTCGGCCTATTCTTATTTTTTCTTATAATAGGGAGGGAGGGGGTCGAAAACTAGCAAAATTCGTCTTACATAATAAACGAATGGCCCCTAATCATTGAAGTATGATATCTAGATGTGCCCTGTGAAATCCACAATGACTCCAGAAACCAAATAAAAATTGGTTCAAGCCCCATTTATGAAAAAGTGCGTGCATTGTTTTGCACTGTCTTTAGATCGCATGGTGCTTTGTGTTGTACCTTTTATCGGTCTACATTGAAACTAATTTGTCTTCCAGCCGTCCGGGCCGGAGTTAATTTTTTCAAACACAAAAATATCTAACTTCCGAATGTTGTACAAGGTACACCCCGCGGACTTTATTTTAGAAAATGTAGTCACCTACCTGACTACATCAAAAAAAATAACCTTACATACGTCTTTTAGACAGCGTTTTAATAAACGTAATAATGTTAAAGAATTGCTTTTGTTACCATCAAAGTTTCTGATGTCATTAAATCACAACACTTCTTGTGACGTCACGACAGCTCGACTATGTTTACTAATGGTGGTTTTCAAACTTTTTTAAAGCACGACCCACTTTTATTAATAAAATAAATTGTATTTATCCCATAAATTATAATTATAATTACATAAATTCACCCTCTGCTGTTTTTTAGGAATGATCAACCTTTTTAGTCGAAGTATTATTATATCTATCCGTTATTATTTTGTATGCGGACCTTGGTGGGAGGGTATGTACAACATAACCTGGTTATCTTTATTATCGGTGGAGTCGCAAACCTACTTAACATATTGCAAAACAACATTTGTTTAGTAAAACTATCAAAGTGGGTAAAAATAAAGCGTCGCAGGTAAAAAAATTATATCCGCAATGCCAAAACAATGAATGCTATCGATTTTTTCATTTGGAAATATTAAAGAACTTATAAAAGTATACCCTTGCCCTGAAGAAGGAACGTTTGTTCTGAAACCGGATGGATTTACTCATTATATAAGTGGTTCAAACAAATTTGAATTGTTTCATTTATCTATAATGGAACACAAAGTTATAGCTACATTCAAAAATATTATAAAATTCATGATTCAAAAAAGTTAGTCGCGAAAAGAGGGCAAAAATTGCCAGACAAAATTTTTACTACTCCCAAGGCTAAACCAATAAATGGTGTTGGTTTATTTTTGTTCGGAATTACAATAGTTCATCAAGATAATTATTGTTATTTTGTAAAACAGAAACCTTTAAAATACATTAAACACAGATCTCAACAAAAAACCATTGCACTATTCTTCAATTAAGGTCGCAAGTTAAACTATCTTAAGCCACGGCATTCTGAATTTCTACCGTTTTATAACATATTTCTCTTGAACACTTTAAGTTTTTAAATTTCTAAAAAATACATGTTATTTTTGACGATAATATCTATACATTTGCCACGCCGAAAGGGTAATTATATGAAATTCCCCGGACAGAAAAAATCGTAAGATATGCTCCGAAAATTATTATAAACTAGCTGGTCCAGGCATGTGTTGCTATGCCATTTAATAAAGAAATTGTTTCTCCCTGAGTGTCCTTTCCCATTCGTCCCGTTCCCCTTCCACCTCCTCTTCTCCCGCGTCCTTTTCCCCTCTCGCGTTCCCACTCCGCCACCTCCACCTTCCCTCTCCCCACTCCACTCCCCCCTCCTCCTACCCCCCCACCCTCCCACCACCCTCCCTCACCCCTCCATCATATATATAAGTATATAAAAATATATATTTATGAAAAAATATTATTAATAAAAATTATAAAAAAAGAACAGAGAAAATGAAAAAAAAAAAAAATAATATTGGAAAAACATTAAAATGATGAGCGGAAGAACAGAGATTAGTACAAAAAATCTTCTAATTATATGTGATCTAATCATAGCCAGAGCAATTTCTTTCAAAAACTTTCATCATAATAAAAAATAGTCAGTATTTTCTTTATATATTATTTGACTATTTATGCCCAATAATTAATCAAATCAAACTAAATATCAATATCATTACCATTAAATACAATACTATTACATCAAACCAACATTGTATGCAATGAAAATTAATAATAATTCAACTTCAATTAAAACCAGACACTAATTTTACTTACGTGAGTAGTAGCGCAGTGAGCATTTTGCTGCCAAACGCGACACACCGACAAAAACCCTTGGCTCCTGCGGTGACCCGCTCACCGAATTTCTTCTAATTTCTAAAACGAGGAGGGGGGGCAGATACTAGGATGCTTGACCTTGACAAATGCATTGTGTACAAAATAACACGATTTTTTTTCCACGGGTGGCAAAATACTCATAGCGCGTGTTGTGGCGGGGAGCAAGTGTTCCCTCTCAAGAAATCGAGGGATCAAATGCTGCGTTTTGTTGACTGTACAATTGATGATTGCGGTTCTTATCTATTTTATTATATTTCTGGAGTTGACTTACCAATATCTCCAAACTGCTTTATACCCTCGATGCACTGAGTTTATGTCACCGGGAAGGTAATTGTTAATTTGGAAAGCTAAGGAAGGGAAATTGGTGATATTTGCTTTGTGGAGTTAATGGCGTATTTTAGCGATATTTTAGCGTATTAAACTGCGGTTTATGAGTTCTGCGGCGTGATTATTAATTACAAAGCGATGCAATTGTTAGGGCTTGTGTCCCGTGCGGTGATTTTATTAGAACTGAGGCAGAGGGCACCCAATAGGTAGTTCCAAAAGGCAACATGTAACAATAAAGGCGTAAACAGCGCGCGCATTTTAGGATTAATAGAAAAAAATATCATCCGACAGCAAAATGAAATGTACATTTTTTACTCCAAATATGCACAGGAATCGCTCGTTAAAATCTTTCGGGTGCATGTTGTTACACCCACAAGCCTTTCACACTATACATTAGTTTCTCTAAGGACGTAAAAGGTTTCTATGACTCGATTTCAGATGAAAAATAGTCATTCAAACCCAAAACAGAAAAACGAACATGGTAAATGCAAGAAGCTTTAATATCACCTGAAGTATGCGATGGGTCCCCACAAATTTAAATAAAAGTAGAATTATTAGTTCATAAAAATATATTCAGGGTTGTCAGTCTTAAAATATAATATACAGAAGTAGTGTTCACTAATAATTATTTTAACGCAGATCTTCCCACTCCGAGACCATGACTTTCAAAAGCGGCAAGAAGTTAACAACCTACTACTTAATCTCACCTCAATAATCTCTCTTAACAAATTTCATATCGGTGTTGGTAGATAAAAATACAATATTATAAGACCAAATTGGATGGGAAAGTAACAAAACTTTTCTTATTCTTATTCATAAGGGAAGTTAGACTGTATCTCTTGCGTAAGAGCTAACGCAGGGGAAATCGGGGTAAAATGAGTTGCATGTAGAGTACCAACATAAAGAATCAAAAGGAGTTCATATGTATTTACTCGTGTTGGCTAACGTAAAAGATACAGACTCACCTCAGGGGAGAAACAGGATTGAACAATCAAAGAATCATAACTCTTATAATTTTTTTCATCATTCTTCTTTCGATATGTTGTCTAAACACAAAATCATCATATCAAGTTCATCTTTGGTCAATTCCAAGCTGACGTTTTCTTCTTTTGTCTTTCCATTAATTTTGTAAAGTGTGGAAAGATCTAAATTCATTATCGGATATTTCAAGGAAGGTGAAGCGCTGCTGCCTATAACCCAATTTACTTTCCAATCAAAGTCATTCAAAGTTGGTTTAATGCCAGCGTTGTGTCGTTTTAAAAGTGCCACTGCAATATCAAGCTTTCTTTGTTTAAATGTTTCCCTTATGAATGCCGATTTATCATTATCTAAAATTTTGGAGAAGTCTTCTTTACTTTGAGATGAAGAGTATGTGAGATGTAGAAAGAGTGATTTTAAATTATTCTTTAAATCAGTGACATCTTCATTTGTATATTCCGCAGCCGAGAGAAATGGACATTTCTTTGGAACGTATCCAGTCATTTCATCCAAGAAATTAGCAGTGAACTGAAAAAGAAGAAAATTAATTTTATTTACTTATTTTTTATAATATTTACATTGATAACAAAATATATTTGAAACATGCACACCTGTTTGAAAGAATCCATTGGAAGTTCATTCAAACTGAGAACCATGATGAATTATTATAGAAATTTACAATATATTTTCGATAAAATTTTTGTAATTTAGATATTAAAAAAAGGTTACTAGTAATGATATCTGAATTCTCTTCGATATTATTTATTTTTATTTGACGTGATTTGACAGTTTTGACATACAAATATAATTTGACACTTCTTGCTTCTGTTTCTGACAGTAATTAAAATGTTGCTAACAAAAAAATAAATTCCTCCCGTACGATCTTGTGAAACTGAAAAAAATGTGTTCGTTGTTCACACTCTCAGTTTTACATTTTATTTTTTTTTCGTATTAACGTAATATTATATTTCGTGTGGTAAACACTCGTATTTTTTCGCTCTAAATATTTATTGTGTGCATTTTATGTCGCCTGCACTTCTTAATAAAGTTTTAGGTCTGAGTATATGTAGTAATACGTAAGTTTTGATACATTAACATAAGAAAACTTAATAATCACAACGAAATAAATTTAGATTACGTGTATAAAGGAGGTAGGTACTAAATTTGAGAATACATTATTATTAAATTCTGATAAGGTAACTTATTTTTATGTTATTGCCACATTCAGCATCGACGCCATTTTTACTACAAAACTACAAACGTTTCTTTCCCGGCATTCGTAGATTATAACAACCTCTTGAATGTCATTTTAAAGTTTTTTAGTGTAAGAAAACGCAATGGCTGAATATCTAGCCGCGATCTTCGGAACGGAGAAAGACAAGTAAGTTCTAATATTTATACAATGCATACATTTATAAAAACATAGCATGGTTATGTTCTGCTGGAAACTGGATGTTTGAAATCATTTTCGGTGTTATTTTCCTATTCATTTGAGATTCTTCCAGTTCTTTTTCAAATCCTTTATCGGAAGATGGTTTATCTTTCGACTTTTGAATGAAACTGTTTTGCGGTTTGGGCTGTACAAGCTGCCAAAAAATAATGCTCGACTTGTTTTGCTAAGCCCAATTTATTGTATTGTAAGGCGCCGCAACCGGGCTCAAAAAGAAGGGGGGGAATGCAGATCCGGGCACAGCTTGTTTTTGGCAAAAAACCATGTTTTCACCGCGTTTTAAGTTGAGAATTTTAATCTGGAAGGTGAAAAAAAGTGTGGAAAGCAATAATAAAAAAATTTGAATAAGTAATTAATTTTCAATTACGTTAAGTAAAATTTCACTTCGCGAACCAACACTATGACAACGGCCATTTTGTTACTGATATATTGGTATCCCTGATACAAGGATGAGCAAGATACGATTGTAGCGGACTTCATGGGATACATGGATAAGGCGCCGTTTACACGCACACTTCAGCGATCGAGTGATCGAGCGATCGAGTCCCGCGCCACTTCAGGCAATGGTTTGTCTAGCGGGATAGTGTAAATTAGGGGTCGTCCATTAATCACGTGATGCTCGAAAGGGTGGGGGGGGTTCGGAAAAAAATCACGATAACACGTGTATTTATTTTTCGTGATAATATTCTGAAAATTTCAAATTTCTTTGCAATAAAAAAATACACGTGATTTCGGGGGGGGGGGTTAGTCTAAAACCTCACCAAATATCACCAGGGGGGGGGGGGGTTAAAAAGTTGCTAAAAAAAACATCACGTGATTAATGGACGACCCCTTATCTTTACTTTAAAAAACAGCCTACGTTTATAAATGGTTTGTCTAACGGGATTGTGTATGTTATCTTTACTTTAAAAAACAGCCTACGTTTTTGAATGGTTTGTTTGGCTACTCAGGGTTTGTGTAGCGGGCTTGTGTATGTTATCTTTACTTTAACCTGTGACGAGCCGGGGGTGAAGGGGCATCCTTCCTTCCCCTTGCCCTAACAAAGCACCACTTTGAATTTTGAATTGAATGTTTTGTTGATAAATTTTAAGCTATGGTATATTTTATTGACTGCAACACGTTCACAACACAATAAACTATCCACTAAAACCACATTACTTGCATTTATTACGTAAATTAATAGGTTTTACGACGTTTTATTCGCGATACACACAGTAATTGCGACCGTTAATTCCGCGCCAAAATCTGACAGCGCATCATCATAGAAGAAATCGTCTTAAAAATAATCCAGTGTGGCAATTCGACTGAAATCTTTAAGACTACCAAGAATAATGATGGCGCAAGCGATTTAGACACTGTTTTTCATACAAATTCGTACATATAAGGGTCAAAATCGCAGACCAAAAGTTTTTCAGAGACAATTTATTTCAAATATTTGAATTATTTTCTCGCGCATGCGCAAATGAGGCCCGTGTTTTCGAGTTCCTGGCACGTAACCGGTTAAAAAACAGCCTACGTTTTTGAATGGTTTGTTTGGCTACGCAGGGTTTGTGTAGCGGGCTTGTGTATGTTATCTTTACTTTAAAAAACAGCCTACGTTTTTGAATGGTTTGTTTGGCTACGCAGGGTTTGTGTAGCGGGCTTGTGTATGTTATCTTTACTTTAAAAAACAGCCTACGTTTTTGAATGGTTTGTTTGGCTATGCAGGGTTTGTGTAGCGGGCTTGTGTATGTTATCTTTACTTTAAAAAACAGCCTACGTTTTTGAATCGTTTGTTTGGCTACGCAGGGTTTGTGTAGCGGGCTTGTGTATATTATCTTTATTTTAAAAAATATCCCAGGATTTGAATGGTTTGTCTCCATTCCAGTACCTACGCGCCTTATTATTTATCCCATGAAGTCGGCTACAATCGTATCTAGGCTCTTGTTTTTATCAGGTCAGGGATACCAACATATTAGTGTCAAATGGCGGACAGTATCGGTTCATGAAGTGACATTTTATTCATATTTTAAACGGCTGTATCTCCCTCAATTTTGCCGAGCGCACCTTAATTTCTTTTTTATTCAACTTCTCCACACTTTTCTCATCTAGAAAGTGCCTTTTTATTAAATTTCCAAACTGTGCCCGGCTCTGCATTTCACCCAAAAGAAGGAGTTATGAAATTACGAATGTTAGAGGAGAGCGCTAGTATAAGCGACAAAATCTTTTAAAAGGAAAACTTTTTGGGTAATTGTTCGGAACAAACGTCAACGGTTAATACGCACTTTTTTTTATAAAACTTTTAGATTCTTCTTAATTACCATAAAAGACTGGTAAAGATTATGGACGAAATTCCTAAAAAATAAAACTAGTTATCTTTATACTAACTTTGGGCCGGGGAATCCGAATCTGAAAGAATTAGGTTGGGGCAAGCAAATATAAACTGAATTACACGACTTAAAAATTTTCCATACATAAACAATCTGCAATAAATTAATGACACATCTTTTTATGGGCGATACTCCGAAAGAAGAAATTTAATTATCTTTATACTAACTTTGGGATGGGAAAACCGAATCTGAAAGAATTAGGTTACACTCGGCAATATTAACTGAGTTAAACGACTGTACAATTTTGAATTCACACACAATCTAACAGGCCATTTTGAACTTTCTGACAATAAATATCATAGTAAAAAGCAAAGATATTACATATTACCACATAAAATTAAGTGTTGCCATTAAGCAATAATATCAATAACGTAAAAAAACATGTTTATAATTTCAGTAATTTTTTTTTATAAATTTTATTCACTTTTGTATCACAAACCATGTTACACAAACCATGTTACACAAACCTAGCTTAGCCGCTAAACTACTTGAAAACTGGGATGTTTTCTTGCCTTGAAGCGAGTAGGCGCTACGAAGGGGGCACTTTCTTTTGTATCACAAACCATGTTACACAAACCTAGCTTAGCCGCTAAACTACTTGAAAACTGGGATGTTTTCTTGCCTTGACGCGAGTAGGCGCTACGAAGGGGGCACTTTCTTTTGTATCACAAACCATGTTACACAAACCATGTTACACAAACCTAGCGTAGCCGCTAAACTACTTGAAAACTGGATGTTTTCTTCTGCTGTTATCTATTCACATTGATTCATATAATAACATTGATATTGGTGACCGGTCTACGTCACAACTTTTTAAGACTACGAATTTTCACACTTTTGGTCTAAGAATATGGCCGTTGAGATAGTCATAATTCATCAGGTTAATGTGAGTTATGTGATGAATTATCATGTGAGGAAGTATCGTGTCTGAAAGTTTTACGTTATTGATATTATTGCTTATGGCATCACTTAATTTTCTGTGGTTGAACATAAAATATCTTTGGTTTTTTCTATGGCATTGTTGAGAGTGTCAAAAACGTCAAAATTACCTGTAAACTGTGTATGATTTCAAAATTTTGCAGTCGTGTAATTCAGTTTATATTTGCTTGCCCCAACCTAATTCTTTCAGATTCGGATTTCCCGGCCCAAAGTTAGTATAAAGATAACTAGTTTAATTTTTTAGGAATTTCGCCCATAATCCGAACGTTTTCCAAAGACAACTATTTGCATTGGGGGAGGTTGAAAATGTTACATTTTTAATTTTATTTACGTAAATTGAAAATTTGCTTTCACACTGTCAAATCACTCTGTTTGCAGTTCGGAACGGTCAATACGCACTTTTTTTTGATAAAACTTTTAAAATTGAGATAATATACACATGCCCGCTACACAAACCCTGCTTTGCCAGACAAACCATTCAAAAACTTAGGCTGTTTTTAAAAGTAAAGATAACATACACAATCCCGTTACATAACCGTTGACGTTTGTTCCGAATATTTACCACTTTTTGCATCACGGCCGGCTGAAAATAATGCATTTTAATTTTCAATTTCGTTAAATAAAATTTCACTTTGCTAACCGATACTACGACAGCCCGCCCGCCATTTTGTCACTGTTATGTTGGTATCCTGACCTGATACAAACAAGAGCTAGATACGATTGTAGCTGACTTCGTGGGATACATGATGAGGCGCGTAATTATGAAATTTGTCTAGCGGGCTTGTGTATGTTATCTTTACTTTAAAAAACAGCCTAAGTTTTTGAATGGTTTGTCTGGCAAAGCAGGGTTTGTCTAGCGGGATTGTGTATGCTATCTTTACTTTAAAAAACAGCCTACGTTTTTGAATGGTTTGTCTGGCAAAGCAGGGTTTGTCTAGCGGGATTGTGTATGTTATCTTTATTTTAAAAAACATCCCACTATTTAAATGGTTTGTCTCCATTCCAGTGCCTGATTAGAGGTTCGTTTACATTATATTATTAATTCTGTTTTTCATAATTACGCGCCTCATCATGTATCCCACGAAGTCAGCTACAATCGTATCTAGCTCTTGTTTGTATCAGGTCAGGGATACCAACATAACAGTGTCAAAATGGCGGGCGGGCTGTCGTAGCATCGGTTCGCGAAGTGAAATTTTATTTAACGAAATTGAAAATTAAAATGCAATATTTTCCGCCAGCCGTGATGCAAAAAGTTTCCTTTTATAGTGATTAAGGTGAATCTAAAGTTTTTTTCTAAATATTATTTGTAATAGCCATGGACACTAATTCCAAAAAATTACCAAAACAGCATTTAAAGAAACACTGAATTTTTTTGTACATATAAGGGAACGTACCCAAACTACGTGACCAACTTTTTGCAATTTTTAACCCCCCCCCCCCCCCCCCCCGGTGACCAAAATCCTAAGCAATCCGCTGCTCATTTGTATGGAGCGTGACCTTTTGAAGACCCCCCCCCCCCTAAAAGTGTCACATAGTATGGGTACGTTCCCTAACTTGTAAAATAATTGAAACAAACATGTTCATAATAATTTTTGGAGCATACTTTGCGATTTTTTCTATCGAGGGAATTTTATATATTTGTGTTTCGGCGCGGGCGAAGGCTAGATATTATCTTCAAGAATAACATATATTTTTTAACCCCTCCGTAACGTAAGCAGATATATGCGTTAAAAATACGACAGCAGTCAAGTACAATAAGCGTGTTTACACGTCAGCGCGTGTCTCCATAGAAACCGTTATAACTCCGTTATTGTTTTAGTTACATCCGTAAAATAAAAAGTGAAATGTCGATAGTGAATCACGCTGCACATCTCTATTCAAGTTGTCCATAGAAATACATAAAAAGAACATTCTGTCAGACGCGCAGTCTGACACATAATTTATCCCGCCAAATTTCCTACGGGCGCCCGACGTTGTTAATTTTTATTAAATATTTTTATATGAAAGGATAAAAAAGTGAGGTGACAAAAGTGTTTATTACACATTTATACAATAGAATAAGTATTGTTGTTTACATAATCTGTGATTTTAGTACCATTTTCACATAAAAACATCATGTGAGTCATTTTCACATTTTTTTAATGTTTGCATTCTAAATTTTAATATTTACAAATATTAATATTTATTTGTAATATAATAATTCGAAAGCTTATTTTGTAACCTGTCTAAAATAGTTTTTACTCTTTGGCTACGTTCAGAAATGTTTCATTTATAGAGCTTTATTTGTGAAGCGGTAATAATACAAAGTTTTCGTAAAATGTCATTTCATAAAAGTGCATATTGGTGTTTAAGGTTAAGAGCCTTAAAACTTAACGTGTTTAAAGGAGATATGTAAGAATCGGTAGAAATTCGGGTAGCGGTGCCTTAAGATTATAATTTCCATAATGGATTTACGTTACAGCACAATTTCTCAAATTAACCTCTTCACTACGAAATAAATGTCATAAGGATGTGTTTTTATTTTCCAGAGTCAATTGCTCATTTTATTTTAAAATTGGAGCATGCCGTCACGGAGACCGGTGTTCTCGTATCCATAATAAACCAACATTTTCGCAGACATGTTTACTCCAGAATTTGTATGTAAACCCCCAGAATTCCGCCAAGTCTGCTGATGGGAGTCACTGTAAGTTCTTTTTTTGCATACTTACATCTTATTCTTTATTTCTTCTTTGAAATGTTTCTGTCAGTTAAAAGTTATTGTGTAATACAACTTTACAATATTTTTCCAGTGGTGGCAAATGTATCTGATGAGGAGATGCAGGAGCATTATGACAACTTCTTCGAGGATGTTTTTGTAGAATGTGAAGACAAATATGGAGAGATTGAAGAGATGAACGTCTGTGACAATCTCGGGGACCACCTTGTTGGAAACGTCTACATAAAGGTATTAAACTGGGCAATACTATTTATTACAACAATGAATAACGTGGGATAATATAAGTCCTTTGCGTTTTTTGAGCATAATTATATGTATCGAATTTAAGTAATACTGTTTATTTAAGTAATTTAAGTAATACTAAGTTATACTGAAGGAAATGAAAAGGGTTTTAGCAGATAGCCTTTCAACCAGAGAACAATGGCGTAGAATTTTTCAAAACCTTTTGAGCGTCACATTTTGACATAATGACAGGTTTTGTTAAATTATTGTATGGGTTTTGGTAAAATTCATGGATATTCCAAATTCATGGTTCATGCAACCGTAATATGTCATAAGTCACAAAATACAAATTTTACAGGAGAGCGAAAAAATTGCATAATTTCATAAGTAACCAACCGACCACCATAACACGGGCATCAGTCTAGCATGGTGGTCGAAAAATCCACAAATGATGTAAGCTGTCGAAAGTCACCCCCTTACACAAAGATGGTGACAAGTGTCAAGCAACCAACTACCGTCCTATAGCGATTCTTTCCGCACCCGCCAAGCTATTAGAAATAATAATCCATAAATATGTTTACGCCAAAGTTGAACCATTCTTGATCGATCAACAACACGGATTTAGACGTGGCCGATCAACTACTACAAATTTAATGGTTTTTACAGATTACATAGCGAGAGCACTCGATAACAACGAGCAGGTTGATACGTCATACCATGACTTTGCGAAGGCTTTCGATAAGGTGGATCACTTAGTGCTCCTAAGTAGGCTTGAAGAAATTGGTTTTTCCGACAACTTACTAAAACTCTTTAGTAATTATTTGAACGAAAGGGAACAATTCGTGTCCTATGGTGAGTTTAACTCTAACACGTATCATACAAACTCTGGTGTGCCACAGGGATCCAATTTAGGACCCTTATTGTTTCTAATTTTTATTAACAATATTCGGGGAAAAATCAAATTTGTCCGTTTTTTACTTTTTGCAGATGACATTAAACTCTTTCTGAGAATAAAATCATTAGAAGACTGTCGAAAGCTCCAGGAAGATATAAATTCAATTATTGACTGGAGTATCGATAATAAACTCGAATTCAACTTCCAAAAGTGTTCAGTTTTTTGTTTTACGAGGTCACAAAAAACCATATACTTTAATTATAAAATGAAAGACACGTCTTTGAAACACGTGGTGACTTGCAAGGACTTAGGAATTGTGTATGACGCTCGCTTAACATTTCATGCTCACATTGAAAAGATTTGTAAATCAGCCACAAAGATGTTGGGTTTTGTCATACACAATTCTAAGGAATTGACCAACCTTACAGTTATAAGGCTGCTTTACTTTAGCTTGGTGCGTAGCATTCTCGAGAGTGGATCTCAGATATGGGGGCCAGAGGACATCGTCTATGTACTAATGGTCGAGAAAATACAAAAGAAATTTTTACGATACCTCTATATGAGAGAGTTAGGTTTTTACCCATGGCTGTTTCCAACAGCATTTATCTCGGGAATGCTGGGTATCTGCAGCCTTAGTTCCAGAAGAGATGTCGCATTACTGCTGATGGCTTATAAGCTTCTAAATGGTTTTATATCGGTACCAGATACTCTGGCTGAAATAGGATTCTATGTCCCGGATAATTTCACGCGAGGTCGCCAACACAGACTTTTGATTCTTCCCAGATGCAGAACTAACTTACCAATGGTGATGCCCCTGGGAAGACTCACTAGGTTAATTAACTGCCTCGCAGGAAATGTGGATATTTTCCACATTTCCTACAACGATTTTAAGCGTGAAATAACACTTATGTTTTAACTAAATGTTTTACTTTAAATGTATTTATTATGTATCTTTTCTAACCGCTTTTGCAATGTATTGGTTTTATGCTGTTTTTGCAAATAAATAAATAAATAAATAAATAATCATAATATGTGAGGGAGCGGACTCCGGATCGGCAGAGACGGGAGATGAAATGAAAGGGAGTCAGTCTTTATTGATGGGCTACGTAGCGAAGGTCGATGCGGAGCTGAGTGACAGTGGTGCAGGGAGTGTTGCTCAGTGTTGTTGCTGGGTGATGATGGTCAGCTGCGGCGGTGAAGATCACAGATCTTCAGGGAGCTGGCGTGTAGCTCTACACCGTGGCGGTGCAGAAGTGACCTTGGTCCAGGCAGTCGATCGACGTCGTGATGACGGATATGGCGGCTATGTGTCCTTTGAGTCGGAGCACACACGTAACGCAGGAAGGAACCTTGAGAGGCGGTGAGAGAGGTTTCGGATGCCAGAGAACGGGTTGCACCTAAACAGCAAGCGCGTGCGGGGCTTGATAGTTGGTAGGTCGGGTGACATCTCATGTCGAGGCGCGATGGGCTGGACAGAGAGATAGTGGTTGGAGATGGAGGCCTCGAAGGTGTTATGGAGATGTTCCTGTTGTCACACTGGATAAACTTGCAAATCACATAATGCTGACTATGGGCAGCCTAGCGAGGGCTTGTATAATGTTACGGCACTGTATCACTGCTCGGTATGTGTGTGTCAACCGATGAATTGAGACTAGACTGAGCTAGCGCGTGAGTTGCGGTGCTTATATAGCCGACCGGCAGAGTAGCTTCCCAGAGCGCCAGGTAATGTTGCGAATTCACGCAAAGCGAAGAAAGCACTCGAACGTTCTGCTGCCGTAGTGAAGAACGGTCATTGACTCGAGGCCTTTCGATGTGTTTCCCGAAATGTCACATGGTTTGGGCGGCATGTACTGACGGCGCCTTACGTGATGTAGGCGGTAGGTATCTTCTGGCGTGTTCTTACAGAGCCAGTGGCAGCGCAATGAATTTGGCAAAAGTGGGCGCTACATATGTGATAAATAAAGAAAAATAAATAAACACAAATATTGTGGGTTATGATAAACTAAGTGATTTTAACCCAAGTGGGATAAGACATGAACAATCGTAAAAAACAGATCAAAAATTTTTCTAGTTATGAAATTTTGACAGACGACGTGTTACCATAAACACACTGGGAAAATGATAAAAAAGCATTTTTGCATATGTGGTGGCTTACAACATATTATGGTTGCACGGACATGTGTGACATCCACATATTGGGATAGTCGCTGATGTGTGTGAGAGAGCCGCGTGATCGGGTTAATTATTTGTAACTTAAGAAAACCAATAAAAACTGTCTGCTAAACATTAAATAACAGTATTGTCACTATTGTCATTGTCGGAATAATCCGCTAATTTTACCACTGGTACCTTTAGTCAACTTAGCACAACAGGAAGATCAATAAAATCAACAAACCCTGTTTACCACCAAATTACCAAATAATAACATCTGTTAACGGCTTGATTTCTATATTTTCAGTTTCGTCGTGAAGAAGATGCTGAGAAAGCCGCGACAGAGTTGAACAATCGCTGGTTCGGCGGCCGGCCGGTCTACGCGGAGCTGTCCCCAGTTACAGACTTCCGTGAAGCTTGCTGCAGACAGTACGAGATGGGAGAGTGCACCCGCTCTGGCTTCTGCAACTTCATGCACCTTAAACCCATCTCCAGGGATCTGAGAAGGTAATATGATGACTTTTTTTCATTTTGTTACCACTTAGAACAGATTCATATTTGCCGTTTATTCTCAGGCTTTCTGTTTTATTTATTCGTATTATAATATTTTTAAGAGGTATATAGACAATTTATTTTGTGTATTGACATGTATTTGATACTAACTTTACAATAATATTTTGAATCCTCATTGGTCCATTTTGTAACTGCTGGGTTTTTTTTCGGCCAAGTAAAGAGCTGGTCTTAAGCAGTGGCGGCTAGTTCAATAAGAGCTCCCGAGCGTCGCACAACTCACAAAAATTGAAACGAAACGCGGTTCGGTTATAAATTATAATATATCTTCAAGATCTCATACAGTACGTACATATTCAGGGTGGCCACAGACCTGGAAAACCTGGAATTATCAGGGAATTTTACCGAACCTGGAATTATCAGGGAATTTCAAAATTTTTTTAGAATGTCAGGGAATTCCAAAAATAAAACTAAATTCGTTATTTTGCGATTTGTGAAATCCAAAAGTTGTTTTATTATTGTTTTATTGCAGTATTTTAAACAGGTACATAGTTATCTATGTCCTAATACAATCCTTATATATTATACACTTAAAATAACACATCTATACCAAATCAATCACATATCTTCGCAATTTAATTTTAAATGCCTTTATGCTCTCTTGAAATTTTATTTCTTCTGGTAATTCTCCAAATATCTTCAATGCTCCGTACTTCAATGACTTTTGACTCTGTTTTTTTTTCCTGAAGGGGAGTCTTAGTTCATTTCTTTTCCTCGTCTTATGTTGTTGCTTTGTAGTTTATCAATTTTTCTTAGGAATTCAATAGACGTATGGCCATTGATTATTTTATAGATTAACAATATAGTATTGAAGTAAATAATTTGTTTATGAAAAGATATTTAATTCCTTCAATATAGTATTGAAGTAAATAATTTGTTTATGAAAAGATATTTAATTCCTTCAACATTTTCTTGACTGAAGTGTACCTATTTTTCTTCAATATAGTTCTCATAGCTCTGTTTTGTATTGTCATTTGTTTCATTAATCCGTCGTTGGCTAAGAATAGAATGCTGCTACAGTAATTTATGTGTGGTACAATGATTGCGTTGTACACATTTTTACTGGAGACTGTGTCAAGGAATCTTCTTATTCTTCCCAAAAGCGAAATTTTTTTGGCAATCTTTTTAATAATCGGTTTTGTATTTTGAGCGAAAGTCAATTTGGAGTAAATTATTACTCCCAATATTTAATTTCAAATACTTCTTTCAAAACTTCACCGTCCATCAATATGTCTTTTTTTGTTTGCGTTACTCATTTTCCAATGTTTATAGATTTAGTTTTGTTTACATTTAATTTTAGTTTATTTTTCTTCAGCCATATTGATATATTATGTAAGTCTTCATTTAAATGATTCATTATGAGTTCATAATATTCCCCTGCTATATATATCAATGCGTCGTCTGCCATACTTTTACCATATCATTAATGTACATTATAAAAAGAATAGGCCTGAGAACAGACCCTTGTGGTACGCCCAATGTAAGCTTCATTGGTTCGGAGATTGTCTCACCCGCTTTTGTGGTTTGATATCTATTAGTTAAATAATCCTTGAACCGTTTCAATGATTTTCCTTTTATTCCATTTTTAGATAGTTTTTTTAATGATTATATCTCTATCTATCGTTTGAAAAGCTTGAAAAAAGTCTTCAGGCGAAATATTATAAATTTGTAACAAGTGTATTTTGTTTATAATAGATTATTGTGATGCAAAGAAATAATAAGTGCTATGGATGACGGAATTCCCTTATTTCCCTTATTATTTATCTAACGAACGATATCCCCTTATATCAAATTAAACATATCAGGGAAAAATATAGAAACTGCCCTGGAAAACCTGGAATTATCAGGGAGTTTTGAAATCCGTTTTTTGTGGCCACCCTGATATTATACATGCTTTCATGACGAGCGACGAGACTGCGTATTGCGTACTATGTTCATAGCAGTTCGTTTTCGGTTACGGTCCAGAATTTTACTACTTTGTGTGTAAATTCCTTAAACAGTCCAAAGCATGGAAACATATGATTCTTTGCAGATTTTACAAAAGCGTGAACGGCGTTCGAAATTGTACCCTCACACCGAAAGAGTGGTTCGTACAGTGGGGTGTTAAACGAGAACGCTTACGTGTAATGTTTTTGTCGACATTTTGTCTTCAATTTAACAGTAGAGATACTATTTTTAAGCATCCGCGCGTTATTTGTTCCGCGCTTTCTTCGATTCAAGTCAAGTCAAAACATGTCACTAGTCACTATGGAATGAGTGATTACTTTAGCTGATTAGCTGATTAGTTGTCGGTCATTGTCTGTCGAATTCGGAACGTTTCTTGCCCTGCGAAAGTTTTGAACTTTAATTGAGGGTTATATTATAGGTATCAACCCATGTTTACTTTTGTGTTTGTTCATTGTATACATTAAAAATGAGTTTTAATGTGGAATATATTAAGATCAATAGATCGAGTTTTCAAAACAAAGTGAAAATAAAAAATGCCGGTCCGCCTATTCCTGAACTAATAATAAAGCAAGAATGCAAATCTGGATCTAAAAAATTTACTAGATCATTTAACAAGACAATGTATAATAAAGCTTCGTGGCTTTGCGGATGTGATAAATTAAATACTTTGTTTTGTTTCCCTTGCTTGATATATGGTGTAGATTTGGTTTGGACAATCAACGGTGTTTCTGATTAAATCACCTTTCTGAAAAAATTAAAAAACATAATTCTTGTCAAATACATTTACGTTACCGTGCACATATTAACCCGTCTGCTTGGTTCAATATATTCGCACCTCACAATTCGGAAGTCTCAGTTTCGCGAAAAAATTCTGAAACCGTAACTTTGGATCGAGATTGTAAATTATCTATGAAAGATAGCTTTCATATTTCAAAGACAATAAGAAGCATTATTTTGTTCTCTTTCTGGTTAAAAGAAGAAAAAAAAAATGTTTGCATGATAGGAAGAGAGATATATAGCTTTTAAAATGTAAGGTCGCTCGGGACGTTTTTGGTCTTCTGAAAGTATAACGCAATTACGTGTTTTGGGATGTATTTATTCCTAAACAAGCAGACAGGTTAAACATCATAATGAGCTAGTTGATAAAAATCGATACAGTTTGTCAAATTAGAGTAGAAAATATATGAGGGCGCCACTGTTGATCAAATGGCAATACTAAACACATAACTCATGGTGTTAAAGTAAAGCTGTGTAACCTACATTTTTATAAAAAATTAAAAAGGCATAAATAGTGGAAAAAATATTTTTTCATTGCAGTATAGATACCCGCCGATCTCAAAATTAGAATTGCACATGACGGGTTGAAAACCATACTGGTATAAGCAACAAATCAGAAGAAAGGAGAAAATGACAATTTTGTGTTTTATTTTGTATGACACTACATAGAGAGTCAGTTAACCCAACCAATAATAGATGGCGTTGCGATTTTTTCTCGTTCATACCCTTTTGGCACAACGAAAAATACCATCTTTACTATAACTTCTCGCACTTAACTCATTTTTTAAATTTTTGTCACTTGTACCGGTATGGTTTTCAACCCGTCATATAGGTATATTATTATTATACCTTTGCAATTTTGTGTTAACATAATGAAGAATAATAGGCCACTTGCATCACATTTTTTTAATTTTTTTTCCGGTTTAGGCAAATATTCTAAGACATTCCGTATTTTTTTTTTTTTTTTAATCGTATTTTTGAAACCCTGGGGACTTTTTGAAAATTTCAATCCGAAAAATCAGACCATTTTTTATAAACCGGAAAGACGGGACATAATTTTATAGGTGTGAAAAAACGATAATTACATAGCCGAAAATAATTAAAAAAAAAATAACGTTTTCCACACGAATGGCACAGGAGAATAACGAGGCATACCAAAAATATTACATCTCATAAATATTTTTTTCCTTGATCCATCTTATTGATCATAAATCATTATAATGTACAGCGTCTATATTACTAAATTCAATGTAATATACTTGAACTTGTAAATTGTAATAATAATAAGAATATTATAAAATTTTATTTTGTTAAAATCAGCACCATAATCATTATACCTCTAAAACATGTACCGACATCCTCTTCACGTTCTGAATAGAACCCCGTACCCATTAATTGTACGGGGTTCTCTTCAGAACATCTGTCAAAAAATCAAACCAAATGATAAGTTTGCAGAGAACAAACAATAAATCTAGTGAACGAATTCAAAAATTCGCCTGAAATCAAAGTGATGCCATATAAAAAAATAAATCAGTGTGGAATTTTATAAAATTAATAGGAACCACGGACATATGAATATATCTGGACCTGCCCTAAGTGATAAAAACGTATTATTTCCCCCTCCACATGGAACCGGCTGGAGCTCCTCCTTGGCGCCAGTTCGCCCCATGTGGAGGGGATAGAGAATCGCTTGAATCTAAAATGTGTGACGTCATCATTCTTGCCGTGAGCAGCGCGAAGCAAACATCTATACATTTAACGAAAAAATAACACGCCAAAACAGTAGCTTGTGCTATACAACATACCTACCTATCGATGTGCACATAGCGAATGTGGGCGGTTCCTTAGTGTTTTCGTCGCTGGTTACAGGGGTAAGTAAATTATGAAACATTTGTAAAAGTGTCTTAACTAAACACAGCAACAAAATATTGCTATGTGAAAACGAGCGAATCTTTTTGGGGTGTACATTTGGCCTACGCAAATATTTTATTATCGTGGCAAGCAATTCGCGCTCCCATGTAAAAAGGTCTATTCATTCAAAGCAGATTTTGGTTTTAAGAACTAAATGGTGATATTATAATGCGAGATGCCTATATACTGTCAGATTGATTTTTCAACTAATCACAGTCTTCTTCCCCTCTTCACCCCCCCATAGTTTGGTTTTACCCCTCACCTGTATCTTCTGGTCTATCCATTTGGATGTCTATGATAGGAACATTTTCGGCGACGGGACATTTTCATGTACTGACGTCACGAGCCCAAATAATAGATTTATTTATTTAAAAATAAAAAAAAATGTACATTTCTAAAAATTTTTACTAACATTTTCGTAATCTTAGTAAAAAACTCTATCCACACGATTTTTTCCAAGTCATTATGAAGTCCATGCAAGTGGCCTATTATAATGTAATAAAATATAAAGCACAGTTTAGAAATTGCTCACATTTATTTAATACTAGATTAAGTACCTTTTTACCGTTGCCTGGGCTTTAGATCATGTCTCTAATTTTAGATCTGAATATATTTAACTCATTCAGATCTAAAAGTAGTGTAACTAAACTCACCATTAGTGATTCTTCCTTTCTATCTATTGTTAAATTCAAATTTATGTGAAATTAAATTAAAGCAAATCGCTTAATAAATCACCTTTTAATCAAATTTGTCATGAAGAAAAAATGTGGTTTACTGTGTTCTAAACATTCAGTGTCATTGCACTTCAAAAAAATATTTGACAGTTAAATTGGTGTTGCTTGTCTACAAATTTAGTAGTTCCAGTTTTTATATTTTCTACACTTATTTGACAGACTATACATTCTGTCCAAACTAATTGACTGTGTGAAATTTTGTGGAATGTTTGAATTAGCTATGTGTGGACACAATGAAAAAAGTGACTCGGTTAATTCCGGAGTATATCGTGGTTTAATTTGTTTTTGTGGTCGAACTTGATATGGCAATGAAGCAGCACTTGGAATCAGACTCTTTATTCAAGGGCACGTCAAAGACAATACAAAATGAAATATTAGATGCAATTTTGGAAGTGTATTACAATGAAATAAAATCTCAAAAAAAATTTCGAATTGTGATTTCATAGCGATTCAAGCGTATGAAACAACTGATGTATCCACTGTTATGCAAATGGTCATGATCATTCGCTATGAACGGAATGGCCAAATCTATGAACGTTTTTGCAAGTATTTAACACCAAAATCCCATTGTGCCGATGGATTATCCGATTCACTGTTTCAAGAACTTGAGATTTTAACCCCTATTGGGCGGCTGGCTACATTTGCAGCCCGGATAATTCGGTCCTAGCTGACGGCTGGCTACATTCGTAGCCACGGAGCGTGAGTCACTTTAATTATTATTTGTAACGCTTATTTACTGATCAAAGACGAAAGAAAAGTAATTTTTCATTAGCCTGATGATTTATCTACCTCATAAAAAATATATTAACATTTTTACTTGAGAGTTTTTAATTTCCGAGCTGTTTTTGTAACATCTCATCTCACAGAAATCTCCTATCGGAAGATATGCCACTCACACAGTTACGTTACAGCATGCCTGTGTACTGGTCGCGCCGTGATCGCCTGTCGGTACACGCGTTTGTAGTGTGTTTGTTTATATTGTAGGGTATCCATTAGTTTTGATGGTTTCGAGGCGCCGGTAACTGGAGATTGCTTATGACTTCTTGGTGTTATATTATAAACATTAAGATTTGGTGGACTTCGTCGTGTTTTGTTACGTGAATTTTAATATTTGTGTTATTGTTTTTGATCTCAATTTTACTGTTTCAACAATGGAAGAAGAAGAGTAGAACGATATGTTTTAAAAGTTGATTCAGATTTTTCTATGAGGGACGATGATGAGTATGGAGTGGACAATTAAGAGGACCCAGATGATCCTCCAGAAATAAGTGATGGTGAAATTGAGGATTCTGATTTATTAGAAATTAATCCCCCGGCAGAAATATATGGACAGAGTTTTTTGCCTGCGTGGAGAAATGGTTACAGTTTAATTTTAAAATGTTAACAGTCAACTCAAAGCGACAAGCATCATTCCGGCGATGTTATGTTTGCAAAAACACTATGCGAGAGCCAAAAAAACGAGTTCAGACTCGTCATTGGTGTAGTGACTGTGAAGTTATGCCCTACAAAATGTTTTAAAATATATCACGCACTACAAAACTTTTAATTGATAAAACATGCCCGGTCCCACAAAACTAACGCGTGGTCACCGTGTTCAATGCCGACGCAGAGTAACTTGAATGTGTGTGAGTGAGAAGGGCAATTTCTTATAGTGACTGAAAAAATCATTTGTTTAACCCTCCCGTTGCTGAAAGGGGTTCCCATAATTTATAAATTTACTATTCTCCATGTAGAATTTTTAATAGAGACTTTACGATTTTGATATTTTTTGTATTCCTGCAAAACCAATAAACACATATTCGACCATTAAAAAATATATAAAATTGTCCTAGATTAAAGCGTAAAAAATTATTTTGTTACTGTGTAGGTATCATTCCTTGCCTCGTATGATATTTCTTGCTCGCTGGAACCACATCTACGACAAAATAAACTATAAGAAATGCTCCATCTCTCTTCCGCATTAGTTCGCTTATGGATATGGTTCCCTGTTCTACTTGCACCTCGGCAGTTTACGGCATCTCATTCACACGCACTACATCGAAAGCTGCATAAGGGTGTAACGACATAGTGTCCTTTACCTAGGGCTTCGCCGGTCTGGCTGACCCAACCAGCTGTGTTTATTGGGGTTTAGCTACAGTGCGTCTCGAAACACTACAGCGGACGGTAAAAAAATAATTTGAAAATTAAAAAGTTTGAAGTGCGGTTTTTGTGGTATATCGTTCCATTCTTGTGATATTTCCTTTCAATAACTGTGTCCATAATGACAAGAAGGGGTCTAACTGATGAAGAATTATTAAAATTTCTCGAAGATGACATTGACATTAGTGAAAGGGATAATGATAGTAATATAGATTTTGAAGCAATGGATCAAGAGGATCTTTCTGACGTGGAAGACCACGTTGAGTTCCAGGAGGAGTCAGAATCTGATGAAGACATCGGAGAAGACGAAAACACAACAACATTTGCGGCTAGTAAAGTTTTCATGACCTCGAAATCGGGCATGAAGTGGAGTTCAGTGCCATCGCCACTGCCAAGAAATAGAGCGCACAATATTGTAAATGCGAATCCTGGCGTTTAAAATGAGGGGAAAATATAACTACCATCCGAGAGTCTTTTTGATAAAAAAATCGATGTTTTGTTTTTAATTTAATTTTTGTTATTTTGGAACCAACCGGTTACAATTCGCTCCGTCGGCCGCCGGTCACACTGGCCTGCCGGCAGGTACCAAAGTACCGACTAGGAAGCAAGTCAAAGCCGTCGTGGTCGGAGCGTTTGTTAATGAATGATTTTATATGAAATTTACTAAATAGGTTTTATATTATGAAATTAACTATATAATGATTTTTTTTAACGGAAATACATTAAACATGTAGGCCATAAGAGTAATTTTTCATCAAACTTATGAATAAATGGGAAAAGTGGCATTGAAATGATAAAATCCCTGGGGTTGTAGCGTCACCCCTCATGGTACCCAACGGTTTGTTTTGCATCTTGGCATGCCGAGGGTTAAGTATATTTGTTGAAAAAAAAAGGTTTTAATTTGATATAACATTATGTGGAAAAGTACATTTATGACATATACTAATTAAGTTTTACGATAAACTATACAATTACTATTCTATGACTGATTATTTGCGGGAGGGCTACATTTTTTGTGGTAATTACAAGTTTATTTATCTCCTCTATTCAACATTTTATTGTTATTATTTTTAACTGTACATTGAACAATTGCTCGTATTACACAATTTTTTTAAAAATTTTAAATCTTCAGATTGCAGAGTTATTAGAATTTAAATATATAAGCTGAGAAACTGAAAATTCACGCCGTTTCCAGGGAACATTCGCAAATATAGCCAGCCGCCTAATAGGCGTTAAATATATCTCCTAAGCAATTAATCGCTCAATGCTATGACGGTGCTTCAGTAATGAGTGGGAAAATTGAAGGTGTAAAAGCTAAAATTCAAAATATGTTTCCTTATGCACATTATATCCACTGTTATGCCCATCAACTCAATTTAATTGTAGAAAAAAGTGTGTCCCAAAGTAAAGAAGTAAAAATGTTTTTCTCGAATTTGCATACATTCCCCAAGTTTTTTTCGCGGTCGTCAAAGCGAACAGAAGTTTTAAGTGAAATAGTGAAATGCAAAATTCCCTTTGTTCCACAAACGAGGTGGAATTTTAATATAAGAACAATTAAAACTGTTGGTACGAATCGCGAATCCCTAATTGAGTGCATGGAGACGATTTTAGAATCTGACAATGACAGCAATACCATCAATCAAGCTGATATGCTTTTATGCTACCTCAATGATGAAACATTTATATATTGGTTGAATTTTTTTCAAAAAATTATGCCGCGTTGTGATATTTTATTCAGACAATTGCAGTTAAAAAGCTTAGTTCCCGTTATAATCCGAAATAACCTCAGTGAGTTTGAAAAATCTGTTCAAAATGTACGCAATTCCACAGACAATTTTCCTGAGCCACCTACTAAACGAATAGAAACCACGAAATCAATTATTTGCAAAGAGGTTTGCCATACAATTCTCTCTGAAATGAAACAACGCTTCGAATTCAATAAACATCTTTCTGCAGCAACATTACTCGATTGCAAAAAATTCTGTGAGTATATAAATTAACCGAAAATAAAATAAATCATAACCTGTGAAAATTGAGGAAGCGGTTGATCCGCATGCCTTCATTACTAAGGCGAAACAAAACGTAAGTTATATAATCATAAATATACAATATATATATATTAATGTTTGGTTTTGGGGTAGGTCAGGAAAACTCACTTTTTTTTTTAGCCCTCCGGGTACAGGCGAAAATCGACCACTCTGCCTGTCGAGTTTCACCGACCGCAGAGGTCGATTTGGCCGAGCAAGGCTTGTGGACCGGGATTTCATACAAACGGCCGTTCCAAAAAAACGCGTTTTGGTGATCCGATAATCGACACTTTTCCCCCTCGATCCGCAAGACCTCACGGCGTATTGTCGCTTAAAAAAAAAAAAGACGCTTACGCCCTTTCGTTTTCCCTCGCCCCCCTCGGCCCGCAGGCGATAATCGACCGTCGCTCCTCGAGTTTCGCCGACCGCAGAGATCAATTTGGCCCGAAAGGGGGCACGGACAACGATCTCAGCCGGTCAGACCAGATTTCATATAAAAAGATGACGCAGGGTTAACGGCGCACCCAACGGCGAAAACTACAATTAGATCTCTCACCGACGAAGAAATTCGACCTCAGTTATATTTCTCGCCGACAGGTTCACCCGTTAAAAACGTCGAATCGTTTAGTAAAGAGATTTCCCATACAAAACTGATTTTTCTAGGGATTTATTCGATTTTTTTTAACGGCGTTTTCGAAAATAGCGGAGAAAAATTGACATTTTAAAGGCCCTTTGCGGGAACTTAGATTGCGGCGAAAACAAACATTTTGCACGAAATGTTTTTGATTAAATAGAAGGTATACAAGTTTAAGAAACTTTTAAAATAAAAACATGTGTAGCTTCCCATTTAAAATGTTACACTATATTGCATCAAATATTGAAATTTTTCTGACATTTTCTGAAATCGATCTATCATCAACAATGCATAATTTTCCAGCCAGTTAATATAAACTCGAGGTAGGTACTGGCGTTAAAAATGTGAATGATTTAAATGCAGAAAATCGCGGTAGGTACCTACCGTTCTATTGAATTATTGCTAATTCGCTAAGTATTTATTGAGAAAACGCGTAAGTAGGTACCTACACCAACATTATTTTTCTCGGTATGTACTAGGTAGGTACCATCTTACGAGATTTTTTCCTTTAAATGTTAAATCGAAAATTAATGATATGAAATGAAAAAAATCATCCAAGATGGTAATTTTTGAAATATGTAGGAACACGGAGGTTGCTTCTGGATAACCACTGTTGGTATGAATGTTATTTTTAAATTAGTAAAGTTCATTTTCACGTAATGTGCGGTTTTTATTTATTCAATTATCTTCAAAACTTATAATATTTATTATTATTTATTTAAACTATTATTTCAAAACAGAAATAATTACGGAACTTGAATAGAATTTGAACAGAACTTTCACAGAACGTTAAAATTAACTTGAAAAATTGAAGATTTTTAAATAAATTTTTTGAAAAACCCAGCCTAAATATATTTCATATGTTTTTTTTACGTATGTGCAGGTACCTCTACATAGAATCTATGCAGGTACCTACATGCACATAACAACTCAAAATCTGATGATATTGCTTAATATTTTTTTGTAAATGTATAATAAAATTGCTTGAAGTGGAATGGTATAATTTTTTTCAAAAATATTAAATTTACATACCGCTTTTTTTGTATTTTGTATTTTAATGATAATCATTCAACGTGGAATTGGTATCGCCGCCCCGGGAACCATTCATTGGTTTCTATATACAATAGTGAGCTCTGGCATCATGAAATTATGCATTGCTAAACTTTTTTTTACATTAGCTCCACACAGGAGGCACCGAGGAAAACAATTTCCCTAGGGGCCTATGTCATCTTTGAGGATGCTGTGTGGAGGGTTTTTTGAGGGAAAGAAAGGAGAAGAAGATATAAGAAGGAAAAGGGTATGAGGGGTGGGTAGGAATCTGGGGGTCAGTGTGGCCAGGAGTAACGGACGTATGAATCTATTCCTCACACTGCGGTGCGAGGCGAAGGGTTGGGAGAATCTGGCTGGAGAGATAAAAAGCCTCCCTCAATCAGTCTCCTCCGATCCAGCCCGCCATGCAGTGGTAGGTCAAACGTATCCGCCACCAAGACCTAGACAAACCTCATCCCATGAACCCGGGCACCCCTGCTAAGTCATCAAACGTAGCGAACCACTTAGGTGACCTTTGGCAGCGGTGTTGGTTCATCCGATTGCGATGAGACTTTTGGAATTTGATGTGTGCATTCCCGCGATGGTTTCTGAATACAATAATGATCAATCGGGATACAATAATGAACCGGGCGACCGAAGTAGGTGCACATTTCTCGCTTTTTGAAAACTAAATGTACCGGGAATGAATTAATGAGGCGCGAGAGGGGGGGAGGAAAAAGCTCCACACAGGAGACCCTGAGGAAAATAATTTCCCTCACGGTCATGTCATCTTTGGAGATGCTGGATGGAGGGTTTTTTAAGGCAAAGAAGGAGATGAGAGTTCTGAGAAGGAAAAGGGTTTAAGGGGTGGGTAGGAATCTGGGGTTCAGTGTGTCCTGGTCATCCGCCTCCAAGACCTAGACAAACCTCACCCCATAAATCCGGGCACCCCTACTAAATCACCAAACGTAGCGAACCACTTAGGGTGACCTACGGCATGAGTGTTGGTTATCCAATAAAGGTCATCTTTGGGGATTTTTATTTCTACGTAACATTATATACAACGGTTACCCGGCATGCGTTGCAAGATCACTGTAACCTCGGGGTCAACTTAACTGTAACGGTTCCATTCCAAGTTCCGGGAAACTACATTATAATGCAAGCGCCTTGCAAACGTCTGCACTATATTATAACATTATATACAACGGGTTCCCGGCATGCGTTGCAAGGTCACTGTAACCTCGGGGTCAACTTAACTGTAATGGTTCCATCCCCATTCCCGGGAAATAACATTTTAAAGCAAGTGCCTGCAAAATATAAAATGATATACAACGGTTGCTCGGCATGCGTTGCAAGGTCACTGTAACCTCATGGTCAACTTAACTGTAATGGTTCTATTCAAATTCCTGGGAAATTACATTTTAATGCAAGCGCTGCACTACATAACATTATATACAACGGGTACACGGCATGCGTTGCAAGGTCACTGTAACTTCAGGTTTCTTCATATATTTAATTTAACACACACTCCTCCTCGCTTCATCCACGTTCACACGCAAATCGCATAATTTTTTAACCCGTTAGTTGCATTTTTGCAACGGGCCCCGCTAGTATATATATAGTATTGTTTGGTTTTGGGATAGGTCAGGGAAAACTCACTTTTTCCGCTCACGCCATTGGTCGAGAAAACTCACTTTTTCCGCTCACGCCATTGGTCGAAAAAACTCACTTTCGATTTGAGGGGAAAAGCTACCACTTTGCCCCTCGGGTGGGTGAAACCTCACGGGTCACTTTCGGTTGAAGCAAATCGTAATAAGGAAGCTGGGAGAAATTTTTTTTCGACAAAATGAAATATATACAGGGATTTATTCTCCGATACGAATCGGCGGCGAAAACTAGAAGCTCTACTCGAATCACTCGATTATATTTCCCGCCGACAGACGGCGTTTGAAAAAAAAAATTTAGGAAAAAACCCGCTAATTTCACAAAGGAAAATGCTATATAGGACTATTGACATAGGTCAGGATCTCAGATGTCAAATTTTTAGCCTAACAAAACGGAACTCTCGGCGGTTTCGGTCGTTGTTTTTCGGAAAACGACATTACCGCCGAAAAACCGATTCCGGGCTAGATGTTTTTTGAAAATACGATAGCCGGATAGATTCCGCAACTTTTAACACCAATAAAACATATGATTCTCATATAAAATACGTCAGGAGATGCTGACAAAACTCGAAATTTTCCGAAAAAAAATCATCAAAAAACGCGCTCACAGATTCCATCGGAAGTTTAAATATTTGCTGGCCAGTCAAATTAACACGTTTTTCATTCGGGGTAGGTACCTACTTATTTCGGTAGTATTGCAAATATGATGAAAAAAGCTAAGATTGCCGGAATCTAAGGAAATGCGCAGGTACCTACCTGAATGGGTACCTACACAACGAATTAGGTTTTAATGCAATAAATACTAAGGTAAGGTTGTTTCCATGATACAGAATAATTGAACTTTTTTAAAGTTAATTTTCACGTTCTGTGATGGTTCTACTCAAATTCTATTGTTTTATCATTACAGACCAGTTACATCACAAAACTGAAATAATTACAGAACTCGAACGGAACTTTATAGAACTGAAAATTTACTAGAAAAATTTAAAGAATTGTCAATTTTTTTTATTAATTATTTTTTTTATTTTTAAGTGTGTTCTATTTGAACATTGTATATATATATATACATTACGCGTGTTCTAGGTAGGTACTTACTTGCGGGGACTTTTTTCATTTAAAAATCAAAACATGATATTGAATGAATTTATTTGTAGTGAAAATTATTTTATGCTCAACAGCATAATGGCGTCGTTTTGGTGAAATATTACAACAAAGTACCTACTTAGTACTTACTCTTGCAAAATGAAATACAATACAACTACAATAGTGAGCTCCGGCATAATGAAATTTTGCACTGCTTAACTGCGGTACCCGGCATGCGTTGCGAGGCCACTTTAACTTCGGGGTCAACTAAACCGTAATGGTTCCCTACCAAGTCCCGGGAAACAACATTATAAAATTATGCACTTTATAAAATTATATACAACGGGTACCCGGCATTCGTTGCAAGGCCGCTTTAACCTCGGGGTCAATAAAACTGTAATGTTTCCATCCGAAGTCCTGGGAAACTACATTATAATGCAAGCGCCTGCAATATGTAACATTATATACTACGGGTACCCGGCATGCGTTGCAAGGCCACTTTAACCTCAGGGTCAACTAAACTCTAATGGTTCCATCCCAAGTCCCCGGAAACTACATTATAATGCAAGCGCCTGCACTATATAACATTATATACAACGGGTACCCGGCATGCGTTGCAAGGTCACTGTAACCTAGGGGTCAACTTTACTGTAATGGTTTCATCCCGATTCCCGGGAAATAAAATTTTAATGCAAGCGCCTGCAATTTATAACATAATATACAACGGTTACACGGCATGCGTTGCAAGGTCACTGTAACCTCGGGGTCAACTTAACTGTAATGGTTCCATCCCAATTCCCGGGAAATAACATTTTAAAGCAAGCGCCTGCACTATATAACATTATATACAACGGGTACCCGGTATGCGTTGCAAGGTCACTGTAACCTAGGGGTCAACTTTACTGTAATGGTTTCATCCCGACTCCCGGGAAATAAAATTTTAATGCAAGCGCCTGCAATTTATAACATAATATACAACGGTTACTCGGCATGCGTTGCAAGGTCACTGTAACCTCGGGGTCAACTTAACTGTAATGGTTCCATTCCAATTCCTGGGAAATTACATTTTAATGCAAGCGCTGCACTACATAACATTATATACAACGGGTACCCGGCATGCGTTGCAAGGTCACTGTAACCTCAGGTTTCTTCATATATTTAATTTAACACACACTCTTCCTCGCTTCATCCACGTTCACACGTCAAATCGCATAGTGTTTAAACCCGTCAGTTGCTTCTGCAACGGGCAAAACCTAGTATATATAGTATTGTTTGGTTTTTTTTGCTCACTTTTTTGCTCACTTTTTTTGCTCACTTTTTTTGCTCACTTTTATTTTGACGCAAAAACCACCAGTATGCCCTTTACGTTTCACCCACCTTAAGGTTCACTTTCGGTTGAAGGAAATTCAGACAAGGAAGCTGGTAGTATTTTTTTTTCGACAAAATAAAATATATATGCAGGGATTTATTCTCCGATACGAATCAGCGGCGAAAACTAGAAGCTCTACTCGAATCACTCGATTCGGCTCGGTTATACTTCCCGTCGACAGGTGCGCATAAAAAACGATAGATGTCTTTTCGACCATCAGTTTCAGTAAATAAAATGTTAGGAGGTATCTATCTCTATTCAAATGGCTGCGAAAGTTGAGAAAGATATATTGTCAATTTCCCATATAAAACTGATTTTTGCTAGAAATTTTTTTTTTTGCTAGAAATTTTTTCTAATAAATTAAACGGCATTCTTGAAAAGAGCTTGGAAAAATGGACATTTTAATGGCCCTTTGCGGGGTGGTGGATTACAGCATGAAAAAACATTTTGCAAGAGATATTTTCAAATAATCATAAAATATACAAGTTTTAGAAACTTTTAATATAAAAACATGTATAGCTTTCCATTTAAAATATTTCACAATGTCGCGTCAAACTTTGCAATTTTATTTGACATTTGCGAAAAATTCAATGACATCGATAATGCACATGGTTTTCAGCCTGTTAAATCGGTAAATATTTTAAATGTTTATTTAATTTTCCTCAACCTTGCAATACTGAACATGGAACACTATCCAAAACCACCGCAAGTTTTCAGCGAGGACCTGACAGCATTAGCTGACGTAATTTGTATGTAAAATGTTCTAAAACGGGCGCAGGTGTTCGATTTTCAGGCTGTGCTTGAGGTGGTTACGACAAAGTTTAATGGTAGTCTTGCCATATAGATAAATGTTATTTTAGAATATTTTGATGAACTAGGTAGGTACCCTGAAAATTACATAAACGGATAAATTATCCACGGGTATCATCAATAAATTGTAGCTCACGAACGACTGGACCAAATTGCAAAATTCTTTTTGAGTTGGTTTCGTTATTGTTCGGGCAAGCTTTGTATAAAACTACTGATGAGGTCTGGAATTAGAAAATTTGTTTAAAATGAATCGCCGAAATCTATATATGCGCATAGCTTCCGAGCGAATGCACCAAATTGAATAATTCTTTCTTTGTTGTAATTTTTATTATTAGGGCAAGATCTGAATAAAATTACTGGTGAGCTCTGGCATAACGAAATTTGTTTAAAAATGATTCGCCGAAATGTAAGTACGCTCATAACTTCAGAACGACTGCACGTAATTGAATAATTCTTTTTTTGTTGCGTTCCTTATTGTTAGGACAAAGTTTGTATAAATCTACTGGTGAGCTCTGGCATCATGAAATTTGCATACAAATGAATCGCGGAAATGAATGTACTTCGCATAACTTCCGAAAGACTGCACCAAATTGAATAATTCTTTTTTTGTTGTCTTCGACACTGTTAAGACAAAATTTTGTATAAAACTGCTGGTGAGCTCTGGCATTATCAAATTTTCATAAAAATGAATCGTCGAAATGTATGTACGCGTATAACTTCCGAAAGACTGCACCAAATTGAATAATTCTTTTTTTGTAATGTTTGTTTATTGGCTGGTGAGCTTTGGCATTACGAAAGTTGCGTAAAAAATTTCAATAGGCGGCACGCGAGCTGTTTGAAAACTAAATGTAACGGCAATGAAATAATGAAGCTTAGAAGAGGGGGAAGAAAACCAGGGAGGGGGGAGGGTTAGCTGGTAAGGGGGAGGGGAACTCGGGAGGGGGGTTTGCGGGATGGGAGAAGGGGGGGGGGGGATGGGAGTAGAGTACGCTATGAAAGAATATTTTATGTTTTTGTTTTACTCGAATAAAACTAAATTTTAGTTTATAAAAAAATTCTGAATAATACATTTTTGTAGCGCCGTTTTGGGAAAAATTACTACATGTCTATTTAGTACCAATAATACCAGTAATAAACCTTAGTTGTTGATTCTAAAAAAATGTGACGAATACATTTTTATAGCATTTCTGTAAATCCTTTACTCAGATAAAACACAGTTTCACTTTCTAAAAAATGCTGAATAGCACATTTTTGTTTATTGGATGGTGAGCTCTGGTATTATGAAATTTGCATAAAAATATTTTAATACGTGGGACGCGAGCTGTTTGAAAACTAAATGTACCAAGAATGAATTAATGAAGTGCGGGAGGGGGGGGAGGAAAACCAGGGAGGGGGAGGTTAACCTGGGAAGGGGGAAGGGAACTCGGGAGGGGGTTTTGCGGGATGGAGGAAGGGGGGGGGGGGGTAGAGTACGCTATGAAAGAATATTTTTTCTGTTCTTTTTTTACTCGAATAAAACAAAATTTTAAAAGGATACATACCAGGAGTGCAGAACTAAGCAAGGGAAAATATATTAAGAAAATGTTTTTTTTTTTTCAATTATTTCTGGCTTTTTGGGAAAGGTGAATTTATTTGCATTTAATTTTTTTTTATTTAACATGAGCTCCACACAGGAGACCCTGAGGAAAATAATTTCCCTCAGGGTCATGTCATCTTTGGAGATGCTGGGTGGAGGGTTTTTTAAGGCAAAGAAGGAGATGAGAGTTCTGGGAAGGAAAAGGATTTAAGGAGTGGGTAGGGGTCTGGGGTTCAGTGTGTCTTGGTCATCCGCATCCAAGACCTGGACAAACCTCACCCCATGAACCCGGGCACCCCTACTAAATCACCAAACGTAGCGAACCACTTGGAGTGACCTACGGCATAGGTGTTGGTTATCCAATAAAGGTCAATTTTGGGGATTTGTATTTCTAAATAACATTTTATACAACGGGTACCCGGCATGCGTTGCAAAATCACTGTAACCTCGGTGTCAACTTAACTGTAATGGTTTCATTCCAAGTTCCGGGAAACTACATTATAATACAAGCGCCTTGCAAACGCATGTCCTGTATTATAACATAATATACAAAGGGTACCCGGCATGCGTTGCAAGGTCACTGCAACCTCAGGTAGAACTCAGGATGAAATTATGCATTGCTTAAATATTTTTTTTTATATTAGCTCCACACAGGAGGCACTGATGAAAACAATTTCCCTAGGGGCCTATGTCATCTTTGAGGATGCTGTGTGGAGGGTTTTTTAAGGGAAAGGACGGAGAAAAAGATATGAATTTAATTTTTTTTTTTACATGAGCTCCACACAGGAGGCCGTGGGGAAAATAATTTCCCTCAGGTCCTATGTCATCTTTGGGGATGCTGTGTGGAGGATTTTTTTTAGAAAAGGAAAAGGCTTTTTGGGAAAGGTGAATTTATTTGCATTTAATTATTTTTTTATATGAGCTCCACACAGGAGACCCTGAGGAAAATAATTTCCCTCAGGGTCATGTCATCTTTGGAGATGCTGGGTGGAGGGTTTTTTAAGGCAAAGAAGGAGATGAGAGTTCTGGGAAGGAAAAGGGTTTAAGGGGTGGATAGGGGTCTGGGGTTCAGTGTCCTGGTCATCCGCATCCAAGACCTGGACAAACCTCACCCCATGAACCCGGGCACCCCTACTAAATCACCAAACGTAGCGAACCACTTGGAGTGACCTACGGCATAGGTGTTGGTTATCCAATAAAGGTCAATTTTGGGGATTTGTATTTCTAAATAACATTTTATACAACGGGTACCCGGCATGCGTTGCAAAATCACTGTAACCTCGGTGTCAACTTAACTGTAATGGTGTCATTCCAAGTTCCGGGAAACTACATTATAATACAAGCGCCTTGCAAACGCATGCCCTGTATTATAACATAATATACAAAGGGTACCCGGCATGCGTTGCAAGGTCACTGCACCCTCAGGTAGAACTCAGGATGAAATTATGCATTGCTAAAATATTTTTTTTACATTAGCTCCACACAGGAGGCACTGATGAAAACAATTTCCCTAGGGGCCTATGTCATCTTTGAGGATGCTGTGTGGAGGGTTTTTTAAGGGAAAGGACGGAGAAAAAGATATGCATTTAATTATTTTTTTTACATGAGCTCCACACAGGAGGCCGTGGGGAAAATAATTTCCGTCAGGTCCTATGTCATCTTTGGGGATGCTGTGTGGAGGATTTTTTTTAGAAAAGGAAGGAGATGAGAGTTCTGGGAAGGAAAAGGGTTTAAGGGGTGGGTAGGAATCTGGGGTTCAGTGTGTCCTGGGCATCCGCCTCCAAGAACTAGGCAGACCTCACCGCATGAACCCGGGCACCCCTACTAAATCACCAAACGTAGCGAACCACTTGAGGTGACCTATGGCAGAGGTGTTGGTTATCCAATAGTAGACAACTTTGGGGAGTTGTATTTCTACATTACATTATATACAACGGGTACCCGGCATGCGTTGCAAGGTCACTGTTACCTCAGGTTTCTTCATATATTTAATTTAACACACACTCCTCCTCGCTTCATCCACGTTCACACGTCAAATCGCATAGTGTTTTAACCCGTTAGTTGCTTCTGCAACGGGCCCCGCTAGTATATAGTATTGTTTGGTTTTGGGGTAGGTCAGGAAAACTCACTTTTTTTTTTAATCCTCCGAGTACAGGCGAAAATCGACCACTCTGCCTGACGAGTTTCACCGACCGCAGAGGTCGATTTGGCCGAGCAAAGCTTGTGGACCGGGATTTCATACAAACGGCCGTTCCAAAAAAACGCGTTTTGGTGATCCGATAATCGACTCTTTTCCCCCTCGATCCGCAAGACCTTACGGCGTATTGTCGCTTAAAAACGAAAAAGACGCTTACGCCCTTTCGATTTCCCTCGCCCGCCTCGGCCCGCAGGCGATAATCGACCGTCGCTCCTCGAGTTTCACCGACCGCAGAGATCAATTTGGCCGGAAAGGGGGCACGGATGGCGATCTCAGCGGGTCAGACCAGATTTCATATAAAAAGATGACGCAGGGTTAACGGCGCACCCAAACGGCGAAAACTACAATTAGATCTCTCACCGACGAAGAAATTCGGCCTCAGTTATATTTCTCGCCGACAGGTTCACCCGTTAAAAAACGTCGAATCGTTTAGTAAAGAGATTTCCCATACAAAACTGATTTTTCTAGGGATTTATTCGAATTTTTTTAACGGCGTTCTCGAAAATAGCGGAGAAAAATTGACATTTTAAAGGCCCTTTGCGGGAACTTAGATTGCGGCGAAAACAAACATTTTGCACGAAATGTTTTTGATTAAATAGAAGGTATACAAGTTTAAGAAACTTTTAAAATGAAAACATGTGTAGCTTCCCATTTAAAATGTTACACTATATTGCATCAAATATTGAAATTTTTCTGACATTTTCTGAAATCGATCTATCATCAACAATGCATAATTTTCCAGCCAGTTAATATAAACTCGAGGTAGGTACTGGCGTTAAAAATGTGAATGATTTAAATGCAGAAAATCGCGGTAGGTACCTACCGTTCTATTGAATTATTGCTAATTCGCTAAGTATTTATTGAGAAAACGCGTAAGTAGGTACCTACACCACCATTATTTTTCTCGGTATGTACTAGGTAGGTACCGGCTTACGAGATTCTTTCCTATGTTAAATCGAAAATTAAAGATATGAAATGAAAAAAATCATCCAAGATGGTAATTTTTGAAATATGTAGGAACACGGAGGTTGCTTCTGGATAACCACTGTTTGTAGGAACGTTATTTTTAAATTAATTAAGTTCATTTTCACGTAATGTGCGATTTTTATTTATTCAATTATCTTCAAAACTTATAATATTTATTATTATTTATTTATACTATTATTTCAAAATAGAAATAATTACGGAACTTGAATAGAATTTGAACAGAACTTTCACAGAACGTTAAAATTAACTTGAAAAACTGAAGATTTTTAAATAAATTTTTTGAAAAACCCAGCCTAAATATATTTCATATTTTTTTTTTACGTATGTGCAGGTACCTCTACATAGAATCTATGCAGGTACCTACATGCACATAACAACTCAAAATCTGATGATATTGCTTATGATTTTTTTGTAAATGTATAATAAAATTGCTTGAAGTTGAATGGTATAATTTTTTTCAAAAATATTAAATTTACATAACGTTTTTTTTTGTATTTTGTATTTTAATGATAATCATTCAACGTGGAATTGGTATCGCCGCCCCGGGAACCATTCATTGGTTTCTATATACAATAGTGAGCTCTGGCATCATGAAATTATGCATTGCTAAACTTTTTTTTACATTAGCTCCACACAGGAGGCACCGAGGAAAACAATTTCCCTAGGGGCCTATGTCATCTTTGAGGATGCTGTGTGGAGGGTTTTTTGAGGGAAAGAAAGGAGAAGAAGATATAAGAAGGAAAAGGGTATGAGGGGTGGGTAGGAATCTGGGGGTCAGTGTGGCCAGGAGTAACGGACGTATGAATCTATTCCTCACACTGCGGTGCGAGGCGAAGGGTTGGGAGAATCTGGCTGGAGAGATAAAAAGCCTCCCTCAATCAGTCTCCTCCAATCCAGCCCGCCATGCAGTGGTAGGTCAAACGTATCCGCCACCAAGACCTAGACAAACCTCATCCCATGAACCCGGGCACCCCTGCTAAGTCACCAATCGTAGCGAACCACTTGGGTGACCTATGACAGCGGTGTTGGTTCATCCGATTGCGATGAGACTTTGGGAATTTGATGTGTGCATTCCCGCGATGGTTTTATGAAAACAATAATGATCAATCGGGATACAATAATGAACCGGGCGACCGAAGTAGGTGCACATTTCTCGCTTTTTGAAAACTAAATGTACCGGGAATGAATTAATGAAGCGCGAGAGGGGGGGAGGAAAAAGCTCCACACAGGAGACCCTGAGGAAAATAATTTCCCTCACGGTCATGTCATCTTTGGAGATACTGGGTGGAGGGTTTTTTAAGGCAAAGAAGGAGATGAGAGTTCTGAGAAGGAAAAGGGTTTAAGGGGTGGGTAGGAATCTGGGGTTCAGTGTGTCCTGGTCATCGGCCTCCAAGACCTAGACAAACCTCACCCCATAAATCCGGGCACCCCTACTAAATCACCAAACGTAGCGAACCACTTGGGGTGACCTACGGCATGAGTGTTGGTTATCCAATAAAGGTCATCTTAGGGGATTTTTATTTCTACATAACATTATATACAACGGTTACCCGGCATGCGTTGCAAGATCACTGTAACCTCGGGGTCAACTTAACTGTAACGGTTCCATTCCAAGTTCCGGGAAACTACATTATAATGCAAGCGCCTTGCAAACGTCTGCACTATATTATAACATTATATACAACGGGTTCCCGGCATGCGTTGCAAGGTCACTGTAACCTCGGGGTCAACTTAACTGTAATGGTTCCATCCCAATTCCCGGGAAATAACATTTTAAAGCAAGTGCCTGCAATATATAAAATGATATACAACGGTTGCTCGGCATGCGTTGCAAGGTCACTGTAACCTCGGGGTCAACTTAACTGTAATGGTTCCATTCCAATTCCTGGGAAATTACATTTTAATGCAAGCGCTGCACTACATAACATTATATACAACGGGTACCCGGCATGCGTTGCAAGGTCACTGTAACCTCAGGTTTCTTCATATATTTAATTTAACACACACTCTTCCTCGCTTCATCCACGTTCACACGTCAAATCGCATAGTGTTTAAACCCGTCAGTTGCTTCTGCAACGGGCAAAACCTAGTATATATATTAATGTTTGGTTTTGGGGTAGGTCAGGAAAACTCACTTTTTTTTTTAATCGTCCGGGTACAGGCGAAAATCGACCACTCTGCCTGTCCAGTTTCACCGACCGCAGAGGTCGATTTGGCCGAGCAGGGCGCGTGGACCGGGATTTCATACAAACGGCCGTTCCAAAAAAACGCGTTTTGGTGATCCGATAATCGACACTTTTCCCCCTCGATCCGCAAGACCTTACGGCGTATTGTCGCTTAAAAAAAAAAAAGACGCTTACGCCCTTTCGATTTCCCTCGCCCCCCTCGGCCCGCAGGCGATAATCGACCGTCGCTCCTCGAGTTTCGCCGACCGCAGAGATCAATTTGGCCCAAAAGGGGGCACGGACAGGGATCTCTGCGGGTCAGACCAGATTTCATATAAAAAGATGATGCAGGGTTAACAGCGCACCCAAACGGCGAAAACTACAATTAGATCTCTCACCGACGAAGAAATTCGGCCTCAGTTATATTTCCTGCCGATAGGTTCACCCGTTAAAAAACGTCGAATCGTTTAGTAAAGAGATTTCCCATACAAAACTGATTTTTCTAGGGATTTATTCGAATTTTTTTAACGGCGTTCTCGAAAATATCGTAGAAAAATTGACATTTTAAAGGCCCTTTGCGGGAACTTAGATTGCGGCGAAAACAAACATTTTGCACGAAATGTTTTTGATTAAATACAAGGTATACAAGTTTAAGAAACTTCTAAAATAAAAACATGTGTAGCTTCCCATTTAAAATGTTACACTATATTGCATCAAATATTGAAATTTTTCTGACATTTTCTGAAATCGATCTATCATCAACAATGCATAATTTTCCAGCCAGTTAATATAAACTCGAGGTAGGTACTGGCGTTTAAAATGTGAATGATTTAAATGCAGAAAATCGCGGTAGGTACCTACCGTTCTATTGAATTATTGCTAATTCACTAAGTATTTATTGAGAAAACGCGTAAGTACCTACACCACCATTATTTTTCTCGGTATGTACTAGGTAGGTACCGGCTTACGAGATTCTTTCCTTTAAATGTTAAATCGAAAATTAAAGATATGAAATGAAAAAAATCATCCAAGATGGTAATTTTTGAAATATGTAGGAACACGGAGGTTGCTTCTGGATAACCACATATTGGTAGGAACGTTATTTTTAAATTAATTAAGTTCATTTTCACGTAATGTGCGATTTTTATTTATTCAATTATCTTCAAAACTTATAATATTTATTATTATTTATTTATACTATTATTTCAAAATAGAAATAATTACGGAACTTGAATAGAATTTGAACAGAACTTTCACAGAACGTTAAAATTAACTTGAAAAATTGAAGATTTTAAAAATTTTTTTTTGAAAAACCCAGTCTAAATAAATATATTTCATATGTTTTTTTTTTTACGTATGTGCAGGTACCTCTACTTAGAATCTATGCAGGTAGGTCGGAATCTGATGATATTGCTTATGTATTTTTTTTTTGTAAATGTATAATAAAATTGCTTGAAGTTGAATGGTATAATTTTTTTCAAAAATATTAAATTTACATACCGCTTTTTTTGTATTTTGTATTTTAATGATAATCATTCAACGTGGAATTGGTATCGCCGCCCCGGGAACCATTCATTGGTTTCTATATACAATAGTGAGCTTTGGCATCATGAAATTATGCATTGCTAAACTTTTTTTTACATTAGCTCCACACAGGAGGCACCGAGGAAAACAATTTCCCTAGGGGCCTGCGTCATCTTTGGGGATGCTGTGTCGAAGGTTTTTTGAGGGAAAGAAAGGAGAAGAAGATATAAGAAGGAAAAGGGTACGAGGGGTGGGTAGGAATCTGAGGGTCAGTGTCGCCAGGAGTAACGGACGTATGAATCTATTCCTCACACTGCGGTGCGAGGCGAAGGGTTGAGAGAATCTGGCTGGAGAGATAAAAAGCCTCCCTCAATCAGTCTCCTCCGATCCAGCCCGCCATGCAGTGGTTGGTCAAACGTATCCGCCACCAAGACCTAGACAAACCTCATCCCATGAACCCGGGCACCCCTGCTAAGTCACCAATCGTAGCGAACCACTTGGGTGACCTATGACAGCGGTGTTGGTTCATCCGATTGCGATGAGACTTTGGGAATTTGATGTGTGCATTCCCGCGATGGTTTTATGAAAACAATGATCAATCGGGATACAATAATGAACCGGGCGACCGAAGTAGGTGCACATTTCTCGCTTTTTGAAAACTAAATGTACCGGGAATGAATTAATGAAGCGCGAGAGGGGGGGAGGAAAAAGCTCCACACAGGAGACCCTGAGGAAATAATTTCCCTCACGGTCATGTCATCTTTGGAGATGCTGGGTGGAGGGTTTTTTAAGGCAAAGAAGGAGATGAGAGTTCTGAGAAGGAAAAAGGTTTAAGGGGTGGGTAGGAATCTGGGGTTCAGTGTGTCCTGGTCATCCGCCTCCAAGACCTAGACAAACCTCACCCCATAAATCCGGGCACCCCTACTAAATCACCAAACGTAGCGAACCACTTGGGGTGACCTACGGCATGAGTGTTGGTTATCCAATAAAGGTCATCTTAGGGGATTTTTATTTCTACATAACATTATATACAACGGTTACCCGGCATGCGTTGCAAGATCACTGTAACCTCGGGGTCAACTTAACTGTAACGGTTCCATTCCAAGTTCCGGGAAACTACATTATAATGCAAGCGCCTTGCAAACGTCTGCACTATATTATAACATTATATACAACGGGTTCCCGGCATGCGTTGCAAGGTCACTGTAACCTCGGGGTCAACTTAACTGTAATGGTTCCATCCCAATTCCCGGGAAATAACATTTTAAAGCAAGTGCCTGCAATATATAAAATGATATACAACGGTTGCTCGGCATGCGTTGCAAGGTCACTGTAACCTCATGGTCAACTTAACTGTAATGGTTCCATTCCAATTCCTGGGAAATTACATTTTAATGCAAGCGCTGCACTACATAACATTATATACAACGGGTACCCGGCATGCGTTGCAAGGTCACTGTAACCTCAGTTTCTTCGTATATTTAATTTAACACACACTCCTCCTCGCTTCATCCACGTTCACACGTCAAATCGCACAGTGTTTTAACCCGTTAGTTGCTTTTGCAACGGGCCCCGCTAGTATATATATAGTATTGTTTAGTTTTTTTGCTCACTTTTTTGCTCACTTTTTTTGCTCACTTTTTTTGCTCACTTTTATTTTGACGCAAAAACGACCAGTATGCCCTTTACGTTTCACCCACCTTAAGGTTCACTTTCGGTTGAAGGAAATTCAGACAAGGAAGCTGGTAGTATTTTTTTTTCGACAAAATAAAATATATATGCAGGGATTTATTCTCCGATACGAATCAGCGGCGAAAACTAGAAGCTCTACTCGAATCACTCGATTCGGCTCGGTTATACTTCCCGTCGACAGGTGCGCATAAAAAACGATAGATGTCTTTTCGACCATCAGTTTCAGTAAATAAAATGTTAGGAGGTATCTATCTCTATTCAAATGGCTGCGAAAGTTGAGAAAGATATATTGTCAATTTCCCATATAAAACTGATTTTTGCTAGGAATTTTTTTTTTTGCTAGAAATTTATTCTAATAAATTAAACGGCATTCTTGAAAAGAGCTTGGAAAAATGGACATTTTAAAGGCCCTTTGCGGGGTGGTAGATTACAGCATGAAAAAACATTTTGCAAGAGATATTTTCAAATAATCATAAAATATACAAGGTTTAGAAACTTTTAATATAAAAACATTTGTAGCTTTCCATTTAAAATATTTCACAATGTCGCGTCAAACTTTGCAATTTTATTTGACATTTGCGAAAAATTCAATGACATCGATAATGCACATGGTTTTCAGCCTGTTAAATCGGTAAATATTTTAAATGTTTATTTAATTTTCCTCAACCTTGCAATACTGAACATGGAACACTATCAAAACCACCGCAAGTTTTCAGCGAGGACCTGACAGCATTAGCTGACGTAATTTGTATGTAAAATGTTCTAAAACGGGCGCAGGTGTTCGATTTTCAGGCTGTGCTTGAGGTGGTTACGACAAAGTTTAATGGTAGTCTTGCCATATAGATAAAATGTTATTTTAGAATATTTTGATGAACTAGGTAGGTACCGTGAAAATTACATAAACGGATAAATTATCCACGGGTATCATCAATAAATTGTAGCTCACGAACGACTGGACCAAATTGCAAAATTCTTTTTGAGTTGGTTTCGTTATTGTTCGGGCAAGGTTTGTATAAAACTACTGATGAGGTCTGGAATTATAAAATTTGTTTAAAATGAATCGCCGAAATCTATATATGCGCATAGCTTCCGAGCGAATGCACCAAATTGAATAATTCTTTCTTTGTTGTAATTGTTATTATTAGGGCAAGATCTGAATAAAATTACTGGTGAGCTCTGGCATAACGAAATTTGTTTAAAAATGATTCGCCGAAATGTAAGTACGCTCATAACTTCAGAACGACTGCACGTAATTGAATAATTCTTTTTTTGTTGCGTTCCTTATTGTTAGGACAAAGTTTGAATAAATCCACTGGTGAGCTCTGGCATCATGAAATTTGCATACAAATGAATCGCGGAAATGAATGTACGCGCATAACTTCCGAAAGACTGCACCAAATTGAATAATTCTTTTTTTGTTGTCTTCGACACTGTTAAGACAAAATTTTGTATAAAACTGCTGGTGAGCTCTGGCATTATCAAATTTGCATAAAAATGAATCGTCGAAATGTATGTACGCGTATAACTTCCGAAAGACTGCACCAAATTGAATAATTCTTTTTTTGTAATGTTTGTTTATTGGCTGGTGAGCTTTGGCATTACGAAAGTTGCGTAAAAAAATTTCAATAGGCGGCACGCGAGCTGTTTGAAAACTAAATGTAACGGCAATGAAATAATGAAGCTTAGAAGAGGGGGAAGAAAACCAGGGAGGGGGAGGGTTAGCTGGTAAGGGGGAGGGGAACTCGGGAGGGGGGTTTGCGGGATGGGGGAAGGGGGGGGGGATGGGAGTAGAGTACGCTATGAAAGAATATTTTATGTTTTTGTTTTACTCGAATAAAACTAAATTTTAGTTTATAAAAAAATCTGAATAATACATTTTTGTAGCGCCGTTTTTGCGAAAAATTACTACATGTCTATTTAGTACCAATAATACCAGTAATAAACCTTAGTTGTTGATTCTAAAAAAATGTGACGAATACATTTTTATAGCGTTTCTGTAAATCCTTTACTCAGATAAAACACAGTTTCACTTTCTAAAAAATGCTGAATAGCACATTTTTGTTTATTGGATGGTGAGCTCTGGTATTATGAAATTTGCATTAAAATATTTTAATACGTGGGACGCGAGCTGTTTGAAAACTAAATGTACCAAGAATGAATTAATGAAGTGCGGGAGGGGGGGGAGGAAAACCAGGGAGGGGGAGGGTAACCTGGGAAGGGGGAAGGGAACTCGGGAGGGGGTTTTGCGGGATGGAGGAAGGGGGGGGGGGGTAGAGTAGAGATGAAAGAATATTTTTTCTGTTCTTTTTTACTCGAATAAAACAAAATTTTAAAAGGATACATACCAGGAGTGCAGAACTAAGCAAGGGAAAATATATTAAGAAAATGTTTTTTTTTTTTCAATTATTTCTGGCTTTTTGGGTAAGGTGAATTTATTTGCATTTAATTTTTTTTATTTTACATGAGCTCCACACAGGAGACCCTGAGGAAAATGATTCCCCTCAGGGTCATGTCATCTTTGGAGATGCTGGGTGGAGGGTTTTTTAAGGCAAAGAAGGAGATGAGAGTTCTGGGAAGGAAAAGGATTTAAAGAGTGGGTAGGGGTCTGGGGTTCAGTGTGTCCTGGTCATCCGCATCCAAGACCTGGACAAACCTCACCCCATGAACCCGGGCACCCCTACTAAATCACCAAACGTAGCGAACCACTTGGAGTGACCTACGGCATAGGTGTTGGTTATCCAATAAAGGTCAATTTTGGGGATTTGTATTTCTAAATAACATTTTATACAACGGGTACCCGGCATGCGTTGCAAAATCACTGTAACCTCGGTGTCAACTTAACTGTAATGGTTTCATTCCAAGTTCCGGGAAACTACATTATAATACAACTGCCTTGCAAACGCATGCCCTGTATTATAACATAATATACAAAGGGTACCCGGCATGCGTTGCAAGGTCACTGCAACCTCAGGTAGAACTCAGGATGAAATTATGCATTGCTTAAATATTTTTTTTATATTAGCTCCACACAGGAGGCACTCATGAAAACAATTTCCCTAGGGGCCTATGTCATCTTTGAGGATGCTGTGTGGAGGGTTTTTTAAGGGAAAGGACGGAGAAAAAGATAAGATTTAATTTTTTTTTTTTACATGAGCTCCACACTGGAGACCGTGGGGAAAATAATTTCCCTCAGGTCCTATGTCATCTTTGGGGATGCTGTGTGGAGGATTATTTTTAGAAAAGGAAAAGGCTTTTTGGGAAAGGTGAATTTATTTGCATTTAATTATTTTTTTATATGAGCTCCACACAGGAGACCCTGAGAAAAATAATTTCCCTCAGGGTCATGTCATCTTTGGAGATTCTGGGTGGAGGGTTTTTTAAGGCAAAGAAGGAGATGAGAGTTCTGGGAAGGAAAAGGGTTTAAGGGTTGGGTAGGGGTCTGGGGTTCAGTGTGTCCTGGTCATCCGCATCCAAGACCAGGACAAACCTCACCCCATGAACCCGGGCACCCCTACTAAATCACCAAACGTAGCGAACCACTTGGAGTGACCTACGGCGTAGGTGTTGGTTATCCAATAAAGGTCAATTTTGGGGATTTGTATTTCTAAATAACATTTTATACAACGGGTACCCGGCATGCGTTGCAAAATCACTGTAACCTCGGTGTCAACTTAACTGTAATTGTTTCATTCCAAGTTCCGGGAAACTACATTATAATGCAAGCGCCTTGCAAACGCATGCCCTGTATTATAACATAATAAACAAAGGGTACCCGGCATGCGTTGCAAGGTCACTGCAACCTCAAGTAGAACTCAGGATGAAATTATGCATTGCTAAAATATTTTTTTTACATTAGCTCCACACAGGAGGCACTGATGAAAACAATTTCCCTAGGGGCCTATGTCATCTTTGAGGATGCTGTGTGGAGGGTTTTTTAAGGGAAAGGACGGAGAAAAAGATATGCATTTAATTATTTTTTTTACATGAGCTCCACACAGGAGGCCGTGGGGAAAATAATTTCCCTCAGGTCCTATGTCATCTTTGGGGATGCTGTGTGGAGGATTTTTTTTAGAAAAGGAAGGAGATGAGAGTTCTGGGAAGGAAAAGGGTTTAAGGGGTGGGTAGGAATCTGGGGTTCAGTGTGTCCTGGGCTTCCGCCTCCAAGAACTAGGCAGACCTCACCGCATGAACCCGGGCACCCCTACTAAATCACCAAACGTAGCGAACCACTTGAGGTGACCTATGGCACAGGTGTTGGTTATCCAATAGTAGACAACTTTGGGGAGTTGTATTTCTACATTACATTATATACAACGGGTACCCGGCATGCGTTGCAAGGTCACTGTTACCTCAGGTTTCTTCATATATTTAATTTAACACACACTCCTCCTCGCTTCATCCACGTTCACACGTTAAATCGCATAGTGTTTTAACCCGTTAGTTGCTTCTGCAACGGGCCCCGCTAGTATATAGTATTGTTTGGTTTTGGGGTAGGTCAGGAAAACTCACTTTTTTTTTAATCGTCCGGGTACAGGCGAAATTCGACCACTCTGCCTGTCGAGTTTCACCGACCGCAGAGGTCGATTTGGCCGAGCAAGGCGTGTGGACCGGGATTTCATACAAACGGCCGTTCCAAAAAAACGCGTTTTGATGATGCGATAATCGACACTTTTCCCCCTCGATCCGCAAGACCTCACGGCGTATTGTCGCTTAAAAAAAAAAAAGACGCTTACGCCCTTTCAGATAAAAAAATTCAGTGCACGTTTCAGTACTTTGACTTTGCGACAAAAATTAAGCGTTTTTTGGCCTACAAAATTTAAAGAAAACAACTGGCGGCGAAAACTTGAACTCTAATAATTTCACTCAATTCGGCTCGGTTACACTTCCCGCCGACAGGTTCGCATTAAAAACCAAGAGATGTCTTTATCCATTAGTTTCAATGCAAATTAAAATGCTAAGAATATCGAGTCAGGTCAGGATTAACCCATCTCTTTTTGCATGCTCGCGAATGCTGAGATAGCTATATGTTTTTTTTTTTTTTTTTTACAGTGAATACCGCACAAGAATCTCAACTGCTCCCGTCTGGAGCCAGTGAGACTATGGCATCCCCAATTGGGGTATGTTGTGAGGCTGAAGGTAGCGGGGAGGGGAAGGAGGTGGGGAAGAGGAAGGTTGGGAAGTACCTGGCTATTCAGATCTGGTCACTAAACACGGCTAAAGCCATTTTCAAGCAACGTTTCAATTCTGAATGGTGGTCTTACACCAGGGCGATACTGATAGTATCTTCCACTCTGGAATGTACATGTACTAATGTAAATGTACATTTGAAATGTCAGTTTATGCTATCGAAACGGACCTCTCAGCGGTTTCGGTTGGGGAATACGGAATTGCGGCCCAGAAAACGATTTCAGCTTTGATATTTTTAAAAAATTTAATAGAGTAGAGGAATACGCATCTTTTGATAGCAATATTATATAAGCATCTCTTATAAAATATGTCAGTAGAAGCTGACAAACATCACACATTCCCTGAAAAATTCATGTCGAAAATGCGTTCTCAAATTATTCGAGAGTATTGAATTACTGGCCATATGAAAAAAATGCAATTTATAACGGGGCAGGTACCTACCGTTTCCATCGAAAGAAAAGTAACAAAATACGCAATGTTGACGCAAATTTTATTGAGAACACGGGTAGGTACCTAGAGCAAAATTATTTTTCTCGCGGTTTACTAGGTAGGTACCTACCGGCTTAGGAACAGAATTCTTTCATTTAAATATTTAATGATATGAAATTAAATTAATCACTCCAGATGGTCACTTTTTGAATCTATGCAGGTACCTTCCTGCACATAACTACTCGGAATCATCTGATGATTTTGCTTATGTATTTTTTTTGTAAATGTATAACGAAATTGCTTGAAGTTGAACGGGATAATTATTATGAAAAATATTAAATTAACATAAAGCTTTTTTTTGTATTTTGCATTTTAATGATAATCATTGAACGTGAGATTGGTACCGCTGCCCCGGGAACCATTCATTGGTTTCTATATACAATAGTGAGCTCTAGCATCCCAAGTCCCGGGAAACTACATTTTAATGAAAGCGCCTTGCAAATATTATAATATTATATACAACGGGTACCCGGCATGCGTTGCAAGGTCACTGCAACCTCAGAGTTAACTCAGGATGAAATTATGCAGTGCTAAACTATTTTTTTTACATTAGCTCCACACAGGAGGCTCCAAGGAAAACAATTTCCCTAGGGGCCTACGTCATCTTTGAGGATGCTGTGCGGAGGGTTTTTTAAGGGAAAGGAAGGATAAGAAGATATGGGAAGGAATAAGGTATGAGGGGTGGGTAGGAATCTGGGGGTCAGTGTGGCCAGGAGTAACGGACGTATGAATCTATTCCTCACACTGCGGTGCAAGGCGAAGGGTTGGGAGAATCTGGCTATCCGTCACTAAGACCTAGACAAATACATACAGTTTCAGAATACAAAAGTGAGCTTTGGCATCACGAAATAACGCTAGAAAAAGCCCATTCTGAATCCTAGGGGCCTGTGTCATCTTTGAGGATGCTATGGGGTGGGTTTTTTAAGGGAAAGGAAGGAGAAGAAGATATGGGAAGGAAAAACGTATGAGGGGTCTTTAGGAATATGGGGGACAGTGTGGCCAGGAGTGACGGACGTATGAATCTATTCCTCACACTGCGGTGCAATGCGAAGGGTTGGGAGAATCTGGCTGGAGAGGTCAAAAGCCTTCCAATTATTATGGAAACGGAAATAATTACAGAACTCGAATAGAATTTGAACAGAACTTTCGCAAAACGTTAAGATTAACTTTAAAAAAGGAAGATTTTAAATTTTTTTTTTAAACAACAGCTTAAATTATATTCTACATAGAATCTACGTAGGTACCTACCTGCACATAACAATTTGGATTCATCTGATGATTTTGCTTATGTTTTTTTTTTGTAAATGTATAATAAAATTGCTCGAAGTTGAACGGGATAATTATAATGAAAAATATTAAATTAATAAAACGCTTTTTTTGCATTTTGCATTTTAATGATAATCATTGAACGTGAGATTGGTACCGCTGCCCCGGGAACCATTCATTGGTTTCTATATACAATAGTGAGCTCTAGAATCCCAAGTCCTGGGAAACTACATTATAATGCAAGCGCCTTGCAAATATAATAACATTATATAAAACGGGTACCCGGCATGCGTTGCAAGGCACTGTAACCTCCGGGTCAACTTAACTGTAATGGTTCCATTCCAAGTTCCGGGAAACGACATTAAAATGCAAGCGCCTTGCAAACGCCTGCCCTACATTAAAACATTATATACAACGGGTACCCGGCATGCGTTGCAAGGCACTGTAACCTCCGGGACAACTTTACTTAACTGTAATGGTTCCATCCCAATTCCTGGGAAATTACGTTTTATTGCAAGCGCCAGCACTACAGTACATTATATACAACGGGTACCCGGCATGCGTTGCAATATCACTGTCACCTCGGGGTAAACTTAACTGTAATGGTTCCATTCCAAGTTCCGGGAAACTACATTATAACGCAAGCGCCTTGCAAACGCCTCCACTATATTATAAAATTATATACTACGGGTACCCGGCATGCGTTGCAAGATCAATGTAACCTCGGGGATGGTTCCATTCCAAGTTCGGGGAAACTATATTATTATGCAAGCGCCTTGCAAATGCCTGCACTTTATTATAACATTATATACAACGGGTACCCGGCATGCGTTGCAAGGTCACTGTAACCTCAGGTTTCTTCATATATTTAATTTAACACACACTCCTCCTCGCTTCATTCACGTTCGCACGTCAAATCGCATAGTGTTTTAACCCGTTAATTGCTTTTGCAATGGGCCCAGCTAGTCATTCTATGATTGTATACATAAGTATACAATCATAGAAGAAAATAAACTTACCAAAGAAACCAAATCAAAAATGATGAAAGAAATAAATAACATCATGGAAATGATATCCCACATGGCAATAGAATTAGCTAAATTACAAGAAAAATGTGAAATTGAAGAAAAAAACCAAACACAAAAAAACTCATTTTCATACTCTTCAGCAGTAAAAAACTTAATACCATAAACGCGACTTTCTATAATAATAAAACTTTAAAAGAAGAAGACACTGAAAAAATAAAAGAGAAAATACAAAAAATTAAAATATCGCAGTTGGGAATTCGAGTATGCAAAATTAAAAAAAAAAAAAAAACATTATAATAACATGCCCAGAAAAAGAAGAGGCAAAAAATTAAAAAATAAGATAAATGAAGTCAACAAAACCATAATAGCGGAGGTACTTGTGAAAACGGATCCATGCGTAATATTCAAAGGTCTTGACAAAGACTGTACCGAAAAAGAATTCTTAGAAGACATCATTGAACAAAACAACGACATCAAAATGATATGTGAAAAATACCAAGACAAAAAATATTACAGGTTAAAGCCATCATTACAAACAAAAAACTAACAGCAAATGAATTCTCCAAACAAATCCCGAAATGAGACTACATCTGATAAATAAAAAAAAAATCATCTAGGATTCATGAGAATCTATGTAGACGATTGTAATCCTCTTACCCAATGTTTCCACTGTCAAAGATTTGGACACACAGCACAAAAATGAATAAACCAACATGCAAGCACTGTTCAGAAGATCATCCCATCTCCGAGTGTAAATCCCTGGAACTGCCGCCCAAATGCGCTAACTGCCACTCAGCTAACAAGAAGAAAGAAATAAACTCCTTCAACAGTAAAATGAATGAAATAGACCACCGAACAAACAGCAAAACATGTAAGTTCCGATCTTACAAGCTTAAATTAGCCAAAGAAAGAATAAACTACGACATTGAATAAAAATCTCATATGTAATTTTGCAAAATAAACCAAAAATGCATTATGGATGATTTCTTAAATAACGAATTAGAATTAAATATTATAATTCAAGAATATGAATGTATGTGTACTAATTCATTTAACAAAATTATTTCTAAAAACATCAATGAAAAATTCGGGAATAATAATATTTGCAAACAATAAATTTAGTAATGAATAACAGATCACTTTGTATAAACCACTATATCGTCACCCTAAAGCAATAGTGAGATAACTTCGAAAAAACCACTTTTGAGTTAAATATGCAGTTCGATGTAAAATTGTGAGCTCTACATGATGCATTACTAGGATTTTTTGTAAAAAAAAAATTGCCCATGTTACAAGTAAAATCTCAGTATTGAATTTGTCGGTCACTCAGAGCAACACTGAGATATTGAAGTTGTCCCGCTGTTGCTTTCAAAAGGTCGTTGAAAAAAGTGTTGAAATACTGAGAAAAATTAATTGTCTCACTGTAACTCTATTGTTTTCACCAAGTTCAGCGATCTTGCCATAATTTTGCGCACATTTACTGTCAATTGTCATTCATTTGCTAGTCACTGTTGGAATTTTATTTGGTTTTTTAAATGCCGAATGGCAATATATCAACGTTTTTTTATAGGAACAAGTTAAACGTTTATAACTTCTCTATTTACGATACCAAAACTCGACAGGGCCATTGTTACATGTGGCATGAGGGTGTATCAAAAGAGGCGCAATTGAATTATCTACCTGCGTATACACATTTTTAAAAGACTTTTGCTGAGGGAAACGTTTTTTTTTATTCCGATAACCGTGTGACGCAGAATAAAAACAAATTTTTATTTTCCATGTATATGCATGCAATACAAACACTTGATATTCAAATCATTACTCATAAATTTTTAATTGTTGGGCACTCAGAGAACGGAGGAGACTCCATCCATTCTTGCATCGAAAGAGAAATGGTCAGGGTTTTAAAACAAGGCCCAATATTTGATCTAACGGAGATAGTGATGATTATTAAGCGTTCCAAGAAGAATAAACCTCGTTATAAGTTAACAGAAATGGAAACAACGGTCACTGACTGGAAGAAGGTATGTGAGAAGACTGGAAAAAGTTTCTCAATAAACATGGACAAATATAAGTGTATTTGGAATAAAGTTAATATGTTACAGATCACTCAAGACTAACCGTCACTTATCAAATACAAAACCACCTACACCGAGGATCCATTTAATCAGAGTATTAATATGAGAGAGCGACTGAGGAATTTTCGGAATGAGAATAATATAATTCTAGGACCAGCTTATACAGGTCCACCTGCAATTCCACCGAATAAAAAGCGCGATCTCTTATTTCTTTGCCAAAGAGGTGTTATATAAAAAAATCTTAATTTTTGTGAATTAATTAATACTGCCAATACAGACCGCGATGTGCAAGAAGAAAATAACGATGAAAGTTCATTGTAGATTTCCAGGGAATCAACACATTTATTTATTTTTATTCTTATGCTTTTCTGTAAAAAAAATTATTTACTTTTTATTCTTAGGGTTTTCTGTTATTTTTGATATGAACAAATCTTGGTTTTTTGTTAATTTTGTTACATGCTTTTATTATTAAGGTTTTCTGTTATTTTTTTACATACATAATAACACGCTTCTTATAAAAAGAAATGAGTGTGCTTTAGACCACACAACTGAAGTAAAACTTCTGCTCCATCTATATGATAGGAAGAGAGAAAGAAAATGTGCGCGCGCACTGCTCTCTCTTGCTCCTACAGTGTGATACAGACAATAGGCCTGCACTGTGTAACATAACTGGCTACGAAAGAGAGAAAGAAAATGTGTGCTTGCACCTCTCTCTCTTGCCCCTAGAGTAATATACGAAGCGTAACTCTCTCTCTCTCTTTCTATCTTCACTAACTTATATCTTCCTCTCAACTACCGTTCGCCTCGCTTTTCGTAACACTGTCGTCACGCATTTGCCAGCTTACTCCCCAAGTCAAGCGTGCCTAAAGAAGTTTTACTTCAATAAATTGATAAGCACAATTATATTTTTCTTTCATTTTTATACCACTTTACTCCCATACAATTGTCGTATTGACAAACTGTAAGAGTGACTGGGTGTGTGTACTGTTGAAAATGTATTAATGATTATAAACAGCACGATAAAACACATAGAAATAATAATTATTAATTTATTTATCCATCCATACTCGTACTATTATTATGCAACACTGAGATAATTTGAGAAGATTACAGTTTTTTCCAGATTTACGTGTATTTTGTCAAAATTAGTATGAAAAAATTAATTATTTACCTATTTTTACAATTTTGTGATGATGTTAAATAATTTACCTCTCTAATGCCGTATCATTAATCTGCAACATTAGTTAATTTGATTCTGCTAGAGCTCACGCAAACCTAAAAGTCCTATTATCTCAGAACAGCATTTTTTAACCCTTTAGCGCACACCTAAACTTTTTTTTGAAATCACGATATTTTTAAATGACTATGTATTCTGTAGTGTTATTTATAACAACATGAATCGATAAATTTTTCAAAAACGTGTTATTTTCCGAGAAAATCCAAAAAATGTACTGGCTAGTATACTGACCACTGACCTTTCTGCCCTAGTAACTATCCTTGTATAATCACTGGCCTGTAAACTGGACACCTATAAAACTCTGTTATTTTTGGTGTAAATCACATAATAAAATAAAACCATTGTGTATTCCGTAATCAGTCTTTAATTAGTCTTAAAGTGTAACAAAATTATAGCATCAATTCAAACCAAATCATTGAACTTACTTCCGTAAATTCTATGATTTGAAACACTAAAAAATAAAAAAAAAAAACAAAATAAACTACGTTTCTACTCTAAGTATCATTTAATTATTATTTAATCAAAAAACAATTAAAGTGTTGGAAATAATTAAAATTTTTTCTTTTGTCCTGATCTGTGGAAGGGAACAAAACATTCAAGGCATAAGGCCACATCACACGAAACGCATTCATATTCACTGCGTTTGGGTTTTGATGCAGTGTTACAATACCTACATCTACGTATTTTTTTAGATTTTATGAGCCTATGATCATCATCTTCTTGAACAGAATACAAAGTTTTGGGCTCGCCTACAAGCTCGTTGGCTAATTTACTCCTAAAAAGCAAATGTGTCGTAGGTTTTGTTCCTTTTGGGTTGGCCTTTTTCCAGGTGTCCTCATAAATTATGAAGGAGTTGACTCGGTCGTCGGAATCGCCACCAATATCAGAATCGATAGCTTGGTCATCAGTAATGGCCATAATTTCTTCCCATTGGTCGTCATCCATCCCCTCCAGAACCTGATAACTGAATTTATTTCTAAAACAACAGAAAAACAACACTGAAAATCACATAAACTCAGGATTATTATAAGTTATAACTTATAACTCTCGAACCCGTTTATGTGTGCTTATTTTGTTATTATTCCATAAAAATAGACTATGTATTTCGTATAAAATGATATAATTTATACGTATCAATCAAAATATGCACTTAGGAGAACATTGCAAACTCACATGTGTAATTTCTAACCCACCTTTTTTTCAACACACCTATCGTTTTGAATTGCAGAAATAACATGTTTATTTTACAGTACTCGATTATATTTTCACATAATAATAAAGTATATATTACAACATAATCGTTTTACTCACCTTTTATTCGAAGACATATTAAATTTAATGTAATCACTCGGAGAAATACCTAACGTCTGCTTGCGTTGACAGCAAATACTAGTGCGGGATGCGCAGTGGCCAGTTGACAGGCCACGGCAAAAAAGGGCGCGAATTTTTGATTGCGCGGCACGTCCTGGAACGCTGACCAGTTAATAGGCCACTGTGCTTTATCGGCTATCATATATAATCATAAGGTTCGACATTGTTAGAAAAATCGTTGAATTATCGACTTTAAGGTGACTGTCCAGTTTACAGGCCACTTTGTATGGGCCGTCCTATAAAGGGTTAAGATATCCCGCTATTGCTGTAGGGTGACGATATTATAAACAATATCTAAATGTTTCGATAACAATGTTATCTTCATCAGGATATGTTAATATAAAGAAAAATAAATGACAAACAAGTATAGACAAATTAGAATAAACTATAACATAGACAAAATATTAAAAAGTAGAGGTGATTAATTACTTACAAATCATAAAAATAGTTATACAAAATTAAATATAAAAAGTATTTAAGGAAAAATAAAATTGCATTTAGATAATAAAAAACTTTTAAGAACAAATAATTAGTCTAAATCAAATTTTTTTTTATTTATTTTTTTTATTTTTTTATTTATTTTTATTTATTTATTTTAGCATATAAAATATAATATACATTTAGATAATGTAGTAATTTGCGTACATGTTCATTTTAAAATACGTTAATACCACTCTTCCATGGAAGCATTAGCTTGTGTCTGGAAGAGTAGTGTACATTTTTAATGCTATATTTAAGTTCTTAAATTACAATGTGAATGTAAAAAACAATAAGTTGTAAGTTCGGTGATATGTAAATAGTTGCTAAAAACAATACAAAATTTAACTTATTTGAAGAACAGAGTATCACTTGGAAACTGAGTTATAAGTAGTTGTTCTTGAGATTAGATTAGTCGGAAACTTTTTTTTTAGTTTTTTTTTTTATATTATCTTTAAGATATTTTTTAACAGTGTTTATTAATTGGATTTTATCATTAATTTTTCTAATTTCATCCGGTAATCGGTTGAAAATAAGTCTTCCTTGATAAGTATAATAATTTTGTGCAAAGGAAGTGTTTAATTTTGGGCATGAGAAAATATATTTATGTCTAGTACGGTTTTCAGTTATAAATTGATATTTTTCTTTTTCTTTTATAGTTTGAATCAATGCATTTCTATTGTATAGATCTTTGAAAGATGGTACTTGGAATTCCTTAAATAATTGATCCGTTGGGTAGTCCGAAGGTTTTTTCAATATGATTTTAATTATTAGCCTCTGCACAACTTCAATTGGGGAAAGATTAGTTTTGTATGCGGATCCCCAGCTAATGATAGCAATATAGATAGAATCAATAATTATAATTAATTGTAAGTATTAATAAGAAAATAAATTTAAAAGATGGCTATTTTTAAAAAATGTTTGGTTATTTATAATATTTAATTTACTATTAATGCTTTTTCTAATTTCTAAATTATCCAATTGTATGCCCGTAGTGTTAGTATGTAAAATTTTAAGACCTGTATTAATATCAAAAGAATGACTTGTTTCCAAAATATGGTTGGCAAATTCAGAATAATTATTATTATTTAAACATCTTATATGTTCGTTAACTCTAATGTTAAAATTTCTAGAAGTTTTTCCATTATAAAAAAAGTTACAATCATTACAAATTAATTTATAAACCCCAGATTTGTTAAAAAAATCACATTTATCCTTATTATTTAATATATAATTTTTTAATTTGTTATTTGTATAAAAAGCTGGCTGTACATTATTTGGCATGTTTTTAATTATTAAATTTGAAATGTTATTTAAAAATAAAAATTTTCTCCAATTATTATCATTTTCAACAACGTGTGGATAAGCAAAAGATCTAAAAAACTTTTTCTTATATATTTTTTTTATTTTATTTTATTTTTTTTTGTTTAACATATTAATATATTTTCAAAATTAATAGACAATATGTTTTTTTTTGTTTAACATATTGTCTATTAATTTTGAAAATATATTAATATGTTAAACAAAAAAAAAAAAAAATAAAAAAAAAAATATATAAGAAAAAGTTTTTTATTATCTAAATGCAATTTTATTTTTCCTTAAATAATTTTTATATTTAATTTTGTTTAACTATTTTTATGATTTGTAAGTAATTAATCACCTCTACTTTTTAATATTTTGTCTATGTTATAGTTTATTCTAATTTGTCTATACTTGTTTGTCATTTATTTTTCTTTATATTAACATGAAGATAACATTGTTATCGAAACATGTAGATATTGTTTATAATATAGTGGTTTATACAAAGTGATGCCACAAAGTAATTTTGCGAAGTTTGAAGAAATAAATTTAGTATTGATAACATAATAGAACACCCAATACATTTGGTAAACTGCATCGAAGTACATTTCAAACTCAGCAAATAAATATATCATCTAATAGCTATCAGCTCTTTATATATAACTTATTACAATCAATACATCTTATATTATACATAATACGGGGTTTCTCACCATCCTCCCAATAGTTTATCCATACACATAACGAATATTAATAAAAAAACAAATAAATACTAGCAACAGGTAAAAACTTCGGCTAATTTATCCTATATGTAGCCATTGTTCATAGGTTTAAGTACCGAATAGTAAACTCAGACTTTTTAAATAAATAAATCCTGTAGAATTAATCCAAAATATTCATTATGTGTATGGATAAGCTATTGGGAGGATGGTAAAAAACCCCCTTAATCTAATAGCTCTTTATATATAACTTATTACAATCAATACATCTTATATTATACATAATCTAATAGCTCTTTATATATAACTTATTACAATCAATGCATCTTATAATACGTATTTCTAAACACAATTGTAATAATAATATATATCAGATGTGTAATAATGTCAGATATCCTTTTTCTTTCTTTATTTTTCTCCTTTCTTTTTTTACCTCCTCTTCATTCTGTTACGTTCCTTCTACTATAAAACAATATATGCATATTATATGATATATATGATTTTTTTTTCGTTTACTGTTAATTATCTATTCTTTAATCAATATATTAAAAAAAACAAAAAATTATATATTATTATTTTTTTTTTTTTTTTTTTTACAGTGAATAACCGCACAAGAATCTCAACTGCTCCCGTCTGGAGCCAGTGAGACTATGGCATCCCCAATTGGGGTATGTTGTGAGGCTGAAGGTAGTGGGGAGGGGAAGGAGGTGGGGAAGAGGAAGGTTGGGAAGTACCTGGCTATTCAGATCTGGTCACTAAACACGGCTAAAGCCATTTTCAAGCAACGTTTCAATTCTGAATAATGGTCTTACACCAGGGCGATACTGATAGTATCTTCCACTCTGGAACATGCCGCAAATATACTACATATTATTTTTAATTAATTAATTGTGAAATAACACAAATTAATCAAATAAAATTTATTTGCGCATGCCGGGTTCGAACCCGCGACCTCCGGAATGTGAGTCAAGAGTCTTAGCCACTGGACTACGGAGACCTTAAATAAAAATTGTCATCTGCATTTGTTGTCTCCGCCTTCTTAACACGAGCTTTGCTAAAAAAAAAGGTGCAAGACATATTGAATAATATATATTTTTTAGAAAAAACTTTATAGAATACATAATAACATGAAATTTTTATAACATTTATTAAATAAAAAATAAAAAAAAATCTATATCTGTAGAATGCATGGCTCGAGTAGTATTACGTTTATTAATGACCTCAAATACATATTATTAAAATTAAAAAATAAACTCTTTACACGGTCAAATTACATCATATGCCGATGATACAGTATTAATAATAAGTGAAAATACTTGGGAAAATGTAGAATTAAAGGCCACAGAAGACATCAACACGCTTAAGAATTTTTTCGATACTAATTTACTATCACTAAATAGTGAAAAGACATTTGTGATTCCATTTGCAATCCATCCAAACGATGCTCCCAAAAATTTTAACATTGTCATACACGATAATACTAAAATTCATAGCCAAAATTATTGCAAATCAAACTGTACAATATTAAAAACAACAAATAAAATTAGATAAAAATCTGAAATGGAAGGAACGAATATGTCAAGTAGTAAACAAAATCAGAAAATTAATATATATATATTTTTAAGAATTGGAAATTTTCTGTCGATAAAAAAATCTATATTTAATCTACTATGCCCGTATAAATGTATCCTTCTTCCAATAGAAATTGTACAAAGAACAATTATTAAAATTATATTAAAAAAATCCTTTATCTACCCATCAGAACGCCTGTTTGAAGAATTTCAAGTACCCACATTTAAAGATTTATATATTAAAAATTCATTAATTGAAATTATAAAAGAAAAAGATAAATATTTATTTTTAAATGAAAACAGAACTCGACTTAAACATGTTTTTATATGATATGTTTTAAGATTTTCATGGCCAAAAGCATTTTCGTTATTTGTTTTTGGGGTGTTAAGCCGTGTTGCGCTACCTCCTTCTTTAGCCAACGTCTCGGACAACGTTGACACATCTACCGGATCTGCCGGATCTGCCCTGGTGATGGATACTGCAACGATGTCCGAAACGTTGGCTAAAGAAGGAGGTAGCGCAACACGGCTTAACAGCCCAAAAACAAATAACGAAAATGTTTTTCTATGCCCAAAACTAAACACGTCTTTTGCACAACATCATTACACTTACCACGGAAGAACTTTTTTCAATCGTCTACCAGAAGAAATCAGAAGCATTAATGATAAAACCCGAATACTGCTCTCTGTCAAGAGACATTTCAAAAATATTCTTAAGAAAAAAACTACTGTCACTTAATTAATCTTACAAATATCCTTAGTTTTCCATAACATTCTTTCTTTTTTAAATACACACTATTATCAAAATAAATACTGCAGCACACATGTATTTATGTACAACTAGCTGGTCCCGGCATGCTTTGCTATGCCATTTAATAAAGAAATTGTTTCTCCCTGAGTGTCCTTTCCCATTTGTCCCCCCCCCCCTTCCGCCTCCCCTTCTTCTCCTGCGTCCTCTTCCCCTGTCGCCTTCCCACTCCGTCACCTCCATCTTCCCTCTTCCCACTCCACTCCCTCCCTCCTCCCGCGTTCCATATATTCAATCCCAGTACATTCAGTTTTTAAACAGCCCGCGTGCCACCTTTTACAATTTTTATTCAAATTTCCATTTTTCATGTATATTAAATTTGGTACCTAACATAGGTACCTATTTAAAATATCTAAAATTCTTGATTCGATTTAAACTATTACTACTTTAAATAAATTTATCAACTTAAAGATTTTCAAAAATAGAATCCTGATTTAACAATCACTGTTTTGCAAAATGTCATTCTCAAACACGCGAACTGTCAAAGGTGCGATAGTCGTTAGGTTTTTCTGAAATTATCCGATTTTCTACCCGATTTTCTTAATTTTTCTCTCCGTAAGAACCATCCTCGTACTTTAAGGAATATTCTAAAAAAAGAATTAGCGAAATCGGTTCAGCTGCTCTCGAGATTTGCGCTTAGCAACACATTTAGCGATTCATTTTTATGTATAAGATGAATTATTTAAGTACTAACTAATAACATTTATGTACACTCCCCTTCCATACACAAGCACAAGCTTTCAATGGAAGGGTAGTAAAAAACCTGAGATAAAAAAAACCTGAGGAAAATTATCATGTAAATACCATGTAAAACATATTATTAAAAAAAATAATAATTAAAAAAAAATAAAAAATAAATAAATAAATAAAGAAAAGAAAAAAAAAATTGTTAACAATATAACACAACTTTTCATCAGGTTAGATTCTCATCACTCATTTGACTTCAAGCATACATGTATTCTCTTATCCTATATAGGCCAGTGCAATTAGAGAACCGCGATCGGAATTATTCCGGTAGTCCCAATTTTTTTAATATGTTTTATATACTCATCTTGTGATGTAAAATCTGAGTTTTCGACCTTGGGTCACTTGAGCTTTCGCCGCCATTTTGAAAAAACCAGCCGAAATCGCGCCAAAATCTAGTTTTCCTAAAATATCTCGTTTCCAATAAAATTTTCGGCCATAGTAGCTTTACAAGTTTAGTAGACCATACAATTACCTACAATTTTTATTTAAAGAGTTTTCGTCTATCTCTAATAAATATTGATATATGCAGTCGTAAATATGTGTATAATTTTATAAAAACAGGTAAATTGCTCGACTTGGTTTGGTTTTTTGTGCGTAACTCTTTTCCAGTACAATTTTGTGAAAAAAATATTGATATCAATTTTGTAGAGAATAAAATTTCATGAAAGACGTAGGTATAAAGTTTCATAAAAGACTCAATGAGTATCCAGGTTCTAACACAAAAATTACACAAAAATTTGGTCAAAAATTGAATCAGAAGAATAGTGTTTTAATCTTGGCATTATTATTTTTTTTTTAAACAATTACTGTTGAAATAACATGTAAAATACATAACAGCAACATTAACAATCAATCTAATCACAACGTACAAATAACAAATATTAATTAAGATACATAGATGCCGTAAAAAAAGAAATAAAAGTATTTTATTTGAATTTATGACTTTTGACTAACGATGACACTTATGGGCCCTGAACAGCTTCAATATAGTCTTCCTATGTCTCATCAGCCATATTTGTGGTGATTGGCTCACCAAATTCCTCGTCATCATCATGAACGAAGGCCTCCACAGCATTCTCACACGAGCTGCCATTACAGTGAATACAGCATAGGGAGCATTTCAAACCCGACTTTCTACATGTGCACTTTCCAGAGCAACCTTTTTTGCATTGGTATGAAATAAAGTTCAGCAACGCTTGAGGTGTAGCCTCCTTCAACATTGGTACTGGAGTTGGTAACCCAACAGCGTCCTTCTTCCACCCTCATTCAGTTGGATCTTTATGGTGACCAAGCCAAGTTTGCACTTGCAAGTATGTTCTTGAAGCATGTTGCTGGACTGCACATTTGTTGGGTGGTAGCCTTGATAAATTGAATTTGTTCTTTTTCACTCCCTTGACAAAAAGAATGTAGGTACCTTAAATTTTCCAAATTTGATTTTTCATTTCTGCCATACAAAAGTGCAAAGAATTGTTCGGCAGCCAAAGTAATTGTTTTTCGCTTTGCTTTTGGATCTTGAAATACACAAACAAGTTCATTCACTTAGTGGTTCTTGAGAAGAATATTACAAAATTTGTATTTACCTTGACCGAACGGAGCACCAGTTGTGTCGCAGCCACTTATGGAATGAATGAATAAAATGTTTTCTAATATTTCAATGTATTTAAAACATTTGTTGGAGTACAACATGATTTACCTTTACCAACTTTTTGGTAATTTACGTTTGAAGGTGAGAGAGCTGTGATGAGTACCAACAGGTCGATATCCTGACCAATGATTGTGACTGCATCATGTTGAGATGACAACGAGTTTGCTGTGGTTATTATGAGGACGTCAGCACCCTCTTCAGCTTACTGTCGTTATTTGCAATCATTCAAACGAAGCTCTGAGTAGGGAAATAAAACGGGACTTGTTCTTCTCATTTCCCAGAAACTTTTCCTGTGGCACTTGTGAGTGAGTGGTTTCATAAGACAAAACTTCAGCAGAAGTGTAACTCTGGCACGCCGTGCTCTTTCTGCCCCCTTGGTGCTTTACTTTTCAACCGAATCTGGGTATCCAACCATTGCTGAAAAATGATTGAAAAAGGTTGAGCACGACCCCATACAACTTTGTGCAGTAAATATCCTCCATCAACTACGTGTATTTTACTGCCTCCCTATGTTTAGAGGATTGAACGATGAGTAAAATATGGATTTGGTTCCTTGACGCATGTCTTCCTCTGAGAAAAGAGACAGTGGGACCGGAGATAGTTCATATTGGAAATATTCTTTAAGTTCAATTTCAGACTTTTTGGCAATACACATACGATAGAATAGCATTAATGGATCTATTGTCACAGTCACACCCTGTTTTTTTTTATGCTGCTGGTCACCGCTGCAAGAGAAACTATCGCATAGGTACTTACGTTTTAAGTGTAGGTTTCCAAAGTTCTGGTTGAAAACTTTAGACGTAGCAAATTTCCCCATCTTTTGACAAGTTACTTTGCTATTCCCGACAGTGCCACTGCTTATAGACATAATCATGTTTGTGTTAGGAAATGGTTCATGGCAAGCAAACCAATCAATGAGAGTTTGAACGTCTTTGTCATTCCTCTTAATTCGTGTAGGCCTCATCCCTATATGCTCTGACGTTCCTGATTCAACTCCACAAAATGACTCGATACCCTCACAAATATTATGCAGATAAACAAATCCAGAAGTCCAATGACGAATAGAACTGTCTGTGATTCCTCGTTCCTGGGTCCAAACCTCTAGATGTTTACATCGATCTCATCAGAGTTTGTTCGATGGTTATGTCAGACCAAATCCCTGACCAAAATTTATGAGATCGTCGAATCATAAAGAAACCCTCTTTGGTAAATCTTTCATTGTTAAATCTTTCTTTGTAACTATTCTACTGGATCCATCTTCTCTTTCAATGTCAATGTCAACATATCTTGAAGATACAGATGTGCACTTTTGGCATAATTAAAGTGGGCGGCTGCGTGAAAGAAAGGTATCATTTTTTGGACTATATAGCTCAGTGTAGTCATCTGGAAGTACGGGGGAGGGAGGGGGAAGCCCCACTCCCGTTAATTTGTTACAATATGTTAAAATTTTATATAAACAAAAGTTGAATCACGTGGTAATAAATCGTGATAAATTTTCTGTTTTCACTCCGATATTTGTTTATACTTTATATAGGTATGTAAAAAAACTTCAAATAACCTAAAAATTACATTACAATTTAGAAATTTTATTCTCTACAAAAATTAATATCAATAATTTTTTCACAAAATTGTACTGGAAAAGAGATACGCACAAAAAACTAAACCAAGTCGAGCAATTTACCTGTTTTTATGAAATTTAACACATATTTATGACTGCATATCTCAATATATATTAGAGATAGAAGAAAACTTTTTAAGTAAAAATTGTAGGTAATTTTATGTTCTACTAAACTTGTAAAGCTACTTTTTTTGGGTTTAAAAATTTTTATTGGGAACGAGATATTTGAGGAAAACTATATTTTGGTTCGATTTCGGCTAGCTTTTTCAAAATGGCGGCGAAAGCTCAAGTGACCCAAGGTCGAAAACTCAGATTTTTCATCAGGAGATGAGTCTATAAAACATATAAAAAAATTGAGACTACCGGAATAATTACGATCGCGAGCCCCTTTTTTGCGCTAATTGCACTGGCCTAATAGTGAATCTTCTGAATTCCTAAATTTATTGAAAATGTATTTATTTTCCAGGTATCTCTACTCTCGCCGTAAGATGCCCATTGGAGGTTCGGGTGGGCGTCGCAGCCGCTCTCGCTCTCGGGAGCGCGGAGGCGGTGGTGGGGGAGGTGGTGGCGGTGGTGGAGGGGGTGGTGGAGGAGGGGGCGGAGGGGGCAAGCGCCGCTCCCGTTCCCCCCGCGAACGTCGCCCCAAGGAGGGACCCCGGAGCTCCCGCTCTGGCAGATATTAGCAGGCACTCGAAAGGCCCAAATCCCATACTAATACTTGACTTCCTCCACTTAACTTACATGTAACTTATTTGCAAAAATGAATTTTGGCGAATGTCGTAATACCAATCTTAATTATGACATTGTTAGAAGTTGGAATGAGATACTTGTATCTAATTTACTCATAAACTTATTTTTTTAAGAACGCTCTTGGTGAATGTTGTACCAAACACCTTTTCAAAGCTGACCTTTTCTATCCCTTCATACAGCGCGCGACACAATCTTTGTGTTTTAGTGAAATTTCGTGGTTCACATAATATAAGATAGCCGCATAGTCATGGTGGATAGACACTGATGGCTGCTAGCCACTTCTTCATATGACAGCTGGCAACAATGAAATACATGCGAGTTAGATTGTGTAGATATTATTGGAAACTATGAAGCTCCCACAAAATTCACTAATGTCTAAGTTAAATGTTTGTTGACAGTTAATGTTTTGTAAAATCACCCGGATACTTTTATGGGATTCAGGCCTCAGAAATGAAAGTACAGTAAAAAATTATCACTGATGTTACAATCTGTGGATAATGTTAGTTTATTCTAAATACATTTTACATATTTTGACACAGGAGTTTTCTGTTACTGACCGAAAACAGCAACCGTTTTAATTACATTATGTATTGGTCATAAAATATCCTCTGACTGAACTGTTTGCCAAGTCTTATGGCAAATTTCTTCTAAAAATACTGATAATATCTGAACTTTTCAAAAAGTTGTGATGTTTTTGTTTATTTTTTTTTGTGGAGGTGCATTTTGAAGGGTTTCACAATATAAACACAATGAAATATAATGTTGATTGGAAAATCATCAAATTACTACTTTCAAAAACATTGTGTTTAAAATACATTCTAAATGAGATAGTTGAACTATGGCGATGTACTACGAAGTAATGCAAAAGCATGTGTTTAAAATACATTCTAAATGAGATAGTTGAACTATGGCGATGTACTACGAAGTAATGCAAAAGCATGTGTTTAAAATACATTCTAAATGAGATAGTTGAACTATGGCGATGTACTACGAAGTAATGCAAAAGCATGTGTTTAAAATACATTCTAAATGAGATAGTTGAACTATGGCGATGTACTACGAAGTAATGCAAAAGCATGTGTTTTGGTTTGAAAATTTGATCGCTTAGAAATATTTTAGATGTTAATTAAATACTGAGAACAGAATGCATCGACCTTTGAAATAATCGAGTATTTTTTTGATTGATGAATCTTTTTATAAGCCCAGAAAAATTTAAGTATCAGGTCTATAGAAACTGCCAAATCAGGCCTGTTTAAAATCTCCTACTTATGAATCCCTCTTTGGTCATGGTTTTATTGTGTAATGTGGTAAATTAAGTTCTTTTGTGCCTGAACTTTGCAAAAAAAATAAAACACCCTTTTTGGCGATGTTTTTTCCCGTTGAACACCAGCGACCAAAATAGGCGGCTGATGTTCAACGGGAATTTAAACTTTATCACAATATGTAAGGAGTGTTATTGTTAGCGGTCCGATTCCACACAACGTGGTGCATCGCCTTAAGATCAGATATTATTTTTTCATAATACATACATATTATGAATGACCTCTTATAATGCAGGAAACTTAATTTTGAAATGTTGGTGATTATCAGGTGTGTGTGGTGTTTTAATTTGTAACTTGTAAAACTTTTAATCCTGTATTAAGTATAGTTGGTAAGTAACCCTTAATAATAAAAGAATTTAAATTGGATAATGTGTGTACTTTATTGGCCTTTTATCAGTACATTTGAACATGCCACCTTTAATGCTGGCCGTTTCAATCCTTTTCAACTATCCCTATCCCATCACGCAACACTTCTTATATATGCCATAATTATGTTGTAGTGGAATGTCACGCAGCATACGCATACTGCATTGCGGATGGATCACATTCACAATAGTTGCTTAGATCATATTAATGGACTTCTGACGCCATCTGTTGTCGAGCAGTAAGGCTCATTTCTAGTAATCCGGAGGTCACGTGTTCGAAACCCAGCCGCGTAAGCAAATTTTATTTGATTAATTTGTGTTAGTTTACAATTTATTAATTTAAAAATAATATACAATATATTTGCGGCACCTTACCGAATGGAAGATACTCTCAGTATCGCCCTGGTTTAACACCCCATTCAGAGTTGAATCATTTGGTGACCAGATTTGAATAGCCAGGTACTTCCCCAACTTGCTCTTCCCGCATCTCCTTCCCTCCCACTACCTTTAGCCTCATCCAATTGAAGATGCCATAGTCTACTCTTGTGATGTATTCACAAAACACAGGATCTTTTTATTAAAGTGGTGTTCTGTATCTTAACACTACTGAGGGGTAAGAGGGCACTGCGGGCAGGGGTTACAATATATTTCGAACCAATTTGAATTACTTCTTCTACTAGTGCAAAATTATTTTGTGGTAACATTTTAAATTCAAATTAATAAATAACATTGTATTAACCACTTAATTAAGTTATTTATTAATTTATTATTTATTAATTTCAATTTGAATTACTCTAATCAGTATTCACAAATACATTTCAACATGTATTTTAAATGAGCTATAATGATCAATGTAAATTTTATACTGCGAATGGGCCAATAATTTCAAAATAAGTTTTTTTTCTCACTTTTAATTGAACAGCAAAAGCCCCATTGATTTGTGCTTTCAAATTAGTTATTCAATAAAACAAATGAACCATTCCCAGTACATCAGTAATTATCTTTTGACATACGTCTCAACAAAGTGAAACCGCCTCCTTGGACTTTTTTTTTCAAATTTTGTAATCTTCTCTAATAATTTGGTGTATAACTATTTTATGGAGAACCTGAAAAAATGAATAATAAATAAATCAGCAAGCAAGAGCGCTTATATCCCTAGATAGTTTTTTGTTCCTTCTGAAAATTTTTACAAATGGTTCTTCCTCGGTGTTGGACTTACACCGAAGATATATCTTATTTTTGAAGTTACGTAAAATGAAATATCATTTTAGAAACTAGATAAAATTATCTTTTAATTATGATTAGAGAAGGATGAAAATTTTCAATCGGTTCGGAGGTAATTAATACTCGCTAAGTAATCAAAGTACCCACTACTGAATCTGAAAAGTAATTGTTACTTTTGTTATAATTACTTTTCATTGTTACTTTAGATATAGTTACTTTTGTACTGATTACTTGGTTGTTACAAATGTTTGATGGTCGGCGTAGTCCAGCGGTAAGGCTCTTGATTCGCAATCTGAAGGTCGTGGGATCGAATCCCGGCGTTGCAAATAAAGTTTATTTGATTAATTTGTGTTATTTTTTTATTTTTTATTTTATTATTTTTTATTTACAAACATATCTTAGGTATACAGTTTTTACAAGTTTTTCGACTGCCACACTAGGCACATGCCCGTATTATGGTGGTCGAAGTATGTATTATAATTATAAAATGTAATGATTGCTAGTTCGTTTTAACCCCTCCGAATTTTTACAAATATTCGCTTGAGATGTCTCAAACGAAATGACATTTTACGAAAACTTTGTGTTCTTACCACTTCACAATTAAAGCTGTATAAATGAAACATTTCTGAATGTAGCCGTGTAGTAAAAACTGTTTTAGAAAGGTTACAAAATAAGCTTTCGAATAATAATTCGAAATAAATATTAACATTTGTAAATATTAAAATTTAGAATGCAAACATTAAAAAAAATGTAAAAATGACTCACGTGATATTTTTATATAAAAACGTTACTAAAATCACAGATTATGTAAACAACAATACTTGTTATAACAATAACAATACAATACATTTATACAATACTTATTCTATTGTATAAATGTATAATAAACAGTTTTGTCACCTCACTTTTTTATTATTTCATATAAAAAATATTTAATAAAAATTAACAATGTCGAGCGGGGTCGAGCCACTGGTCCGAAATTTGGCGGGAAAAATGATGTGTCAGATTGCGCGAATGACAGAATATTCTTGTTATGTATTTCTATGGACAACTTGAATAGGGATGTACAGCTTGTTCCACTATCGACCTTCGACTTTTTGTTTTAGGGACGTCACTAAAAGAATAACGGAGTTATAACGGTTTCTATGGAGATACACGCGTTGACGTATAAACACGCTTATTGTACTTGACTGCTGTCGTATTTCTAACGCATATATCTGCTTAAGTTGGTGACCAGTTAATTTCATTTAATTATTTTCTCTATTTATTTAAGGGAACGTACCCATACTACGTGACCCGTTCAGGGGGAGGGGGTCTTCAAAATACCACGCTTGGTAGAAATGAGCGGCGGGGGGCTTAGGTTTTTGGTCACCGGGGGGGGGTTAAAAATTGCAAAAAATTGGTCACGTAGTATGGGTAAATAATGTATTACAGTAAAAGAGAAAGTTTTTAAATTGTGGGCGGCGTAGAAATAATAGTATAAAATTTACAGGTCACATGTGACGGTCTGATTGACTGTGATTAATAAATAATATGTGACTAAGTGCATGTTACAGAAATAGAAAAATAATGAGTTTGTACATTATAGATAGACTGAAGGGATAGAAAAATATATGCAATATCTCCTATGTGAAGATCCTTAGATATAAAAATTTGGTAGGTATACAAAAATATTATTCTGGTGCGTAAAAATATTATTCAGAAAATAATGGTAAACTTGTGTGTATGTCGATATTTGAGATGTGTTTGTTTCAAGTGTTTGTAGGCTAGAAACAGGTGCATGTATGTGGTAGTTTGTTCAGAATTATTATCATAGAAAATATATTTTACCTTGTTGTTCGATTAGGTATTTGTACCTTGAATTCGGTGAGATTCAGGAGTTCACAACGGTTTAATTCGGAGTGGTTTATTTCACAATTTATAGTTTACTAGCAGACCCGGCCACACGTTGCTGTGGCTAACGAAACACAACGCTGCTACCCCATCATTATAAAATCCACACCACCCGCTTGCCAGCTGCCCGCTGCCTGAATTGAATATTTGAATTTATCGGCTTTTCTCTACTATAATAAGCATGTATTATACATGTAAACTAATTAACTCGCCACTAATTATACAATGCTTGCAATGCAACACTGGATATTTGAAAAGGGAAAATCAAATACCTACTTACTCTAGGACATCTATTTTCCAATTTCTTCCGTAGAACGAATTTCAAAAGTGACTATAGTACGGCCCGCCAGCCGTTTTAAATCGCACAAAAATATGTTTTCTTTGAATTTCTCGGCTTTTCTCTAATATAATTTACATGTATTATATATATAAACATTCCTCTTCAATCACTCTATCTATTGGTGAAAACCGTATGAAAATCCGTTGCGTAGTTTAAAAGATTAACGCGCACATACATTTTGAGCGACTTCATTTTATACTATGTAATGATGATTTGTGGCATGTTCCAGAGTGGAAGATACTCTCAGTATTGCTCTGGTGTAAGACCATCATTCAGAATTGAAACATTGCTTGAAATGGCTTTAGCTGAGTAAGACCAGATCTGAATAGCCAGGTACTTCCCCACCTTCCTCTTCACTATCTCCTTCCTCTCCCCACTACCTTCAGCCTCACAACATACCCCAATTGTGGCTGCCATAGTCTCACTGGCTCTAGACGGGAGCAGTTGGGACTCTTGTGCGGTATTCATATAAAAAAAATCAAAGTATCCAAAGCATTCTGTAACGACTTGATAATAGTAGTAGATACCCACTACCCGATAGCGAAGTAATCAAAGTGTCTAAGGCATTCAGTAATGAATTGATACTAGTAGTAGATACTACCCGAAAGTAATCAAAGTAACGAATACATAGTAATGATTACTTTTTGTAAGTAAAGGATACCGACGGGTAGTAAAAGTACCAATATTGAACCCTACTAATGATGATGAATGATGATATATTACCAATTAGATCAATAATTGGTTAACAAAATAGTATAAATGTAAATATGTAAACAGCAGTTTGGTTTTGAAATGAGAATATGCGTAGTTCCTACCGAGATGTCATTTGCCCAGTACCTACCTCTCCCTAACCAGTTCACCATATTGGAAAAGCATTTTGAAAATGGAACAATCACAAGAGAATATTACCAAATTTGAGTGCATTTGTTTTATGAAAAACAGAAGAAGATTTGAAATTACCTTGGAAGCTTTTCGTAAGCGATGTTCTTGTTGTTTGTGTTCATAAACTCGTTTTTGAACAAAACGGAAGGTTTTTGACCATATCGAAAGTGAACAATATCGTTTTATACTTACTTGTGTTGTGTTTGTTGGATGTTGTGTGTTGTGATTGTCCTATTTTATATTTAAATTCATGTAGCACTGAACATTTACTTATCATTTATTCTAATCTCGATGTGTAGAGCCCTTTATCGTAAACTTTCGCGTCTATGCCACCTCTTACTAAAATATCGCCATAAAATGTCTTGTCTAAAATCTCCTTTGTCTGTGGCGCATAAAACTTTCTCTTTTTGTGTCTATAAAATGGCGTGTTTTGATTTCGCTTGTCATTCTCAATCTTACAAACAGTCTCTCTCTATTGTTATTATCCTCGTCTAAACTCTGCTTGTTTAGCAAACCGTCTTTCACTTCTGTAAATTAATTAGTCTAAATTATTGTCGCAGTCAAGTGCTCAGACCAAACTTCTCTGTAAAAATTATTCACAAGAATAAACAGTTACAAACATCCAGTATCACAACACAAGTGTTTTTTACTACAAAGGATTACCTCAAAATACCTCTCTCTATCATCTCATTGTACGGTTCCTCGGTGTGGAACAGAAGGAAGTCAACAAGGGCAGCTGGAGAGAACCACACCTGGGACCTACGCATGGTCCTTCCACCGGATTGAATTGGCATCATCACAGGAAGCTACGCAGCATCATCACAGCAAGCCAAAAGTTAAGCCAAATCCTTATTTTCCTTACCTTACTGTGTAAAATTGTTGCCTTTCTCTAAGTCTCTGTACTCGTTGCGGATCTTTGACAATCTGATAATGGCGGACAATCTGAAAGCACTCATTGCTAGAAGGGGCCAGATCAAAGCGCTCATTACTAAATTTCAGTCGCTATTAGATGAGAATCAAACAGATCCGTCAATCATTCTAGCGAGATTAGAAAAAGTCGAACCTTTACATGACTTATTCATGGAAATCCAACTCCGAATAAGTATGTGTGGCGAAGGTTCAGATCTCGCTTCGGATGATGAAACCGATCGCTTCGAATTAATGTATTTCAAAGCAATCACCCAAGCAAAACCGCATCTGACGAACGATTTCAAAACCCAGTCACTTAAATCTCAATTAAATCTTAATTCTAAAATGCAGTTACCAATTTTAAAATTACCTACATTCTCAGGTGCATTGTCTGATTGGACTTGCTTTGAAGAATCCTTCAAATCATTAATTGAAACAAACAACGAATTATGTGAAATACAAAAATTTCACTATCTCAAATCTTCATTAACTGGAGAGGCTTCCAAATTACTAACATCTCTTGAAATCTCTTCCAACAACTACAGCATTGCATGGAAATTATTAACAGATCGATACGCAAATAAACGTCTAATCATTCTAAATCACATTCAATCTATATTTGACATTGCAACAATTAAAGTTGAATCTGCCAAAGAAATTCAATCTTTTTTAGATAAAATTTTAATTAATTTACGGGCTCTAAAAAACTTAAATCTACCTACAGAACATTGGGACGCTTTACTAATTTACCATTTCTCAAAAAAACTTGATTTTACAACAGCTCGCGAATGGGAAAGAATTCCTATTCCAGAACCAAATTCTCATGTACATTCCATGGATACATTTATAAAGTTTTTAACTGATAAATCTCATATGCTTCAATCTATTCCAAAGTCATCTGTAACATCTCATAAATCTGATAATAATAATAGCAAAAAACCAAATTTAACATTTGTAACATCTCAAAATTATTGTTGTAAGATTTGTTCTGGAAATCATAGTATGTATCAGAGCCCTAAGTTTCAAAAAATGACTGTTCAAGATAGAATAAACACGGTTAAGGGTTTACATTTGTGTTATAACTGTCTAGGACGAGGTCATGCTTACGAACAATGTCAAAGCAAAACACTTTGCAAAATTTGCAACAAAAAACATCACACTCTGTGTCACAAGGAAGTTCAAAGTGAATCTGAACAAAGTCCCATCATCTCCGCTACATCCATGGCAAATGAATCTCATGCATTACTATCTACTGTCGTCCTCAATGTGAAGAATGCGCAAGGACATTTCATTCAAGCTCGAGCCTTGTTGGACCAAGGGAATCAGTCTAATTTCATCACTAAAAAATTAGCTACGCAGTTAGGCGTTCAGCTAACCAAGTCTAATAGTTCAATTATTGGAATAACCGGTGCATCATTTAACAGTAATTTCAAAACCAATATTACCATTGCTTCTAGAATTAACAAACGTTTTGTAAAAAATTTATCTTGCATTTGTTTAAATGAAATTACTCCAAACATTCCAGCACACAAGATCATCAGCAAGGCCGCAGCTACGCTTCCATCACATATGAAGCTAGCAGACCCAACCTATCATCAACCAGCATCAGTCGACATCCTTCTTAGCTGCGACATGTTCTGGAGTTGCCTAGAACGCAAGCGAACAAATGTACTTGAAACGCAACTTCAACAAACCGCTTTCGGCTGGGTAATTACACACACCGACACACCAGCTGACAAAGGTATTTCATTATTTTCCATTAAAGACAACAATGCCTTGCATGATCTCATGACTAAATTCTGGCATTTGGAAGAAAACCTTTCTCATCCACTTCAGTCTTTGGAAGAAAAGGCTGCTGAATCACACTTCATGGATACATATTCCAGAAATGAAGATGGTAGATTTGTCGTGGAGCTTCCGCTCAAAGGAAACCCACAAGACTTGGGTTCGTCACTCAACACAGCTACAAAACGATGGCACTCCGTTGAACGGAAACTCTCAAAATCACCACCCTTATAATTGCAATATTCTGACTTTATGAATGAATATATTCAACTAAACCACATGTCTGAAATATCTATTAACGACAACAATGCATCCACTAATCATCATTTCTACTTACCTCACCATTCTATTCTACGTGAATCCAGTGAATCCAGTGGATCTGCGAAAACATCCTCAGCTCTCTCTCTAAATGACATTCTTATGGTTGGACCGACCATTCAAGATGATCTACTCTCAATAATTCTACGTTTCAGAACTTACAGATATGTAATCTCTGCGGACATAGAAAAAATGTACCGTCAGATCTTAATAACCCCTAAACATCGTGATTTGCAAAGAATTGTTTGGTCTAACCCTTCTTCAAACAAATTATCTCATTTCAGACTCAACACAATTACCTACGGTACGGCATCAGTTCCGTACTTAGCGACAAGATGTCTACGGCAACTTGCTCTGGATACCCAAGAATCTTCGCCAGACGCAAGTCAGCGCATCATGCATGACTTCTATGTAGACGATCTCCTCACAGGAAGTAATGATTTTGAGACAGTGCTAAAACTCAAGTATAGTATAAATTCTATATTAAAATCTGCCTGTATGAATTTACGAAAATGGAAATCCAATGACTCTAATCTCATCTCGGATGAAACTTCTCTCAATCAGTCTGTCGATTCGACATTACTGGGAAAATCCGAAACCTCCAAAACACTTGGTCTGAGTTGGAATTCTACTCCGGATACACTTAGATATCAACAGACTCCAGTTACTAATATCTACAGCCTGTGTGTCGGATGAATATCTACAGCTCATATGTTGAACTAATATCTACGAACTTCAGAGTGTTGACTAATATCTACAGAGCGTAGGTTGGACTAATCAGCTAAATGTGTCCAATAGTCCGATATCAGGGATTTTTTCATATATACTTACGTAAATTAAGTTTTTTAAACTGCATACGCAATATTACGTTATTCCAATATGCTATACATAATTGCAAATCCAACCTCTGCCAGTACTGTAGATATTCGTCAACACTTTGGTTTTCATAGATATTAGTCAACAGTTTGAGCTGTAGATATTCGTCAACACTTTGATTCTCATAGATATTAGTTCGATTTTTTCAGTTTTTGGAATTCCTGTAGATATTAGTAGACGCCTCCTATCAACATAATACAGCATCTGTCAATTCATCGATTACAAAAAGAAATCTCTTGTCACAAATAGCAAAACTATTTGACCCTCTAGGTCTCATTGCTCCAATAAATATCACTGCAAAATTGTTCATTCAGGATCTATGGCAATTAAAAATTGACTGGGACTCCGACGTTCCAAGTCATATTCAACACTCATGGCTCAACTTTCAACATCAGTTGAAAGATATCAATCTGCTCTCGGTACCTAGACATGTACCTACTATTAAAGAATATTCAGAATTTCACGGATTCTGCGATGCTTCGGAACGCGCATATGGAGCATGTATCTACGTGCGAACTCTTGAGAATGGTATCTGGATCTGCAGATTGCTATGCGCACGCTCAAGAGTAGCGCCTCTCAAAACCATCTCCTTACCCAGGTTAGAACTGTCGGGAGCGCTGTTATTGTCACAACTCATGAAGAAAGTAACAGACTCATTGGCATTTCAACAATCCTCAACTTACTGGTGCGATTCTACAATAACTCTCGCATGGATCGCCGCATCGCCCGCACGATGGAAAACCTTTGTCGCCAACCGCGTGTCTGAGATTCAGGATAAAACCTCGCAGGGACAATGGAGACATATTTCGACAAAACAAAACCCCGCTGATCTCATATCTAGAGGAGTGTCTCCAAATGATCTCGCATCTTGCAATCTCTGGTGGAATGGTCCTTTGTGGCTATCTCAAGATGAAACACATTGGCCACCTACTGTTATCACAGATTCACCAGAACTTCCGGAACAAAAAAACATTACTCAAGCGTTAATAACGCAAGTACATAACACTGATATCTTTGATCGTTATTCTACTTTAAACAAATTGCAAAGAGTAGTAGCTTATTGTAATCGTTTCAAAACAAATTCTCTCCGCAAGTTTGAATCTCAAACAAACGCCCTAACCCTACTTGAACTCAATACTGCAATGACAACGCTTATTAAAATAGTTCAAGGGCAATGCTTCGCATCAGATATAAAGGCATTACAGTCAAAATCAAAATGTCTTTTGTCAACTAGTAAACTTCTCTCACTCAATCCATTTTTAGACGCTGAAAACATACTTCGCATTGGCGGACGTCTATCAAATGCAAACCTTACCTATAGTCAAAAACATCCTGTAGTTTTACCTTCCAATCACCAATTTACTAAATTAATTATAAATCATTTTCATCGTCAACTATTACATGCTGGACCGCAAGCGTTACTAGCATCCATTCGTTTACAATTTTGGCCGCTTTGCGGACGACGCACAATACCCAGTGTGCTTAGTAAATGTATAGTTTGTTTCAGGTCAAAACCTACAATAATTCAACCAATAATGGGAAACCAACCGCATTCTAGACTGCAACCAACACGCCCATTTCTTACATGCGGTGTGGATTTCGCAGGACCCTATCATATTAAATCAGGAAATACTCGTAGTAAAACAACAATCAAGGTTTATTGGTGTATCTTTGTGTGCTTTTCTACTAAGGCAGTTCATCTTGAGCTAGCCACTGATTTATCTACTACAGGTTTCTTCAAATGTTTCAATCGCACGACGTGGAAAATGTGCTCATATCTACTCAGACAATGCTGGGAATTTTGTAGGAGCTTCAAATGAACTCAAATCCTTAACAAGTTTTTTACAGAATGCTTCGACTCAGAATGAATTTTCGGATTTTTTTGGTTCTCACTCTATTCACTGGCATTTTATTCCTGCTAGATCTCCTCACTTTGGCGGATTATGGGAAAGTGCAGTGAAGTCAGCCAAGCATCATTTGACCAGAGTCCTCCGTAACTTGTCATTGACATTTGAGGAACTGTATACGGTTTTAACGCAGGTCGAGGCTTGCCTCAATTCTCGTCCTCTTACTCCCCTCTCCTCCGATCCATCTGACCTCACTCCTCTCACCCTTGGTCACTTCCTTATTGGTGAATCTTTGGTTGCTGCACCGCAACTGGACCTGACCACTACGAAACCTGGAAGGCTGTCCAGATTTGAACGGGCAACTCAACTCATTCAACATTTCTGGCAAAGGTGGTCTAAGGAGTACCTCTCTATTTTGCAGGAACGAGCTAAATGGAGGACAAGGACCCCAGACGTGCTGCAACCAGGCTCCTTGGTGCTGCTCTCCGAGGATAATCTTCCTCCTACCAAGTGGGCGCTCGGTCGTATTCTGACCTTACACCCTGGCGCAGATGGCATCACACGAGCGGCTACTGTCGCTACCGCTAAATCGACAGTGACGAGGGCTGTCAACCGTCTCTGTCTGTTACCAATTGAACAGACATCATCATCATCATCTCACTTACCATAGCGAGATCTTTCTTCTCCAGTGACATTCTCTCTACACAGTAAATTTCTCCAGTGACATTCCCTACAGTGAATTTCCCCAGTGATAACAAACACAGTGACATTTATTTATTTATTTATTTACACATATACGGCACAACTCGTGCCATTAACATAATTGACATACTTATAATAGTACAACAACATGAAGAATAACAATATAAATGTTAGTCAAATTTAAGAAAAAAGGTAAAAAGTAAGGTAATAAGTAGTGTATAAAAACAATAATATATAAAAGTAATTTATAAAGTGAATAGTTTAAGATATAAAAGTATTAAGTACAAACTATAAATTAAAGTACAAAACTAAATTAATTAAAGTACAAACTATAAATAGTTTAAAATATAAAGTATTAAAGTACAAACTATAAATTATTAGGTAAAGTAAAAATAAAAATTTAAAGAGAGAAATAAAACAATAAAATGTACAAATAAGATACCTATCTCAAGGTACCTACAAAGATTTAAATATAAAATATAAAAAGTAATAAATCCTGGATTATGTTAACTGATATGATAAGACAAAGTGAAATTTAAAGACAATTATAATTTCGAAGTGGTCGAAGAGTTTACCTACCTGGGCTCCATCATAACGCAGGACAACGAAGACCCAGTAGAAGTAAGAAAGCGCATTACAGCCGCTAACAAAACTTACTTCGCGTTGCTGCCAGTGTTCAAATCCTGAAACGTCCATAGGAAAACCAAAATAACCTTATATAAAACAATTATCAGAACGGTCTTGGCCTATGGATGTGAGGCGGGAACACTGACAGCAAAGTCAGCGGAACGGCTGGACATCTTCGAAAGAAAGGTACTTCGAAGAATCTTAGGAGCGGTGCGAGAGGGAGAGGCATGGAGAATCCGCCACAATAATGAGCTCTATGATATTTACCAAGCTCCCAGACTCTCCACCCATTTAAGACTCCAAAGATTAAGATGGGCCGGACATGTGCACCGAATGCCAAGCACACGAGTACCGAAGAAGGTTCTGACAGGACACCCGGGAGGTAAACGAAAGGCGGGCAGACCTAGACTGAGATGGGAGGATGATGTCAGGAAGGATGCAAGAGGATTACTCCATGTTGCAGATTGGAAGACGACGGCCGAGGACAGAGGGCGGTGGAGGCTTATTTTGAAGGAGGCCAAGGCTCGAAATGGGCTGTAGCGCCATTGAAGAAGATATGATAAATTTTACAAGTACCTATGATTTCTAGTGCATTAATAGTTTTAGAAGTACTGGTAGGCATATTATGTTTACATGAAGTATTTACGTGGTACTAGCAAACAAATTTAGTTTAACGCATCTTTTGTATGAAGCCAGATGCAAGCGATTTATGGTTGAGTTTTGTTCTGCGTTCGTCATAGTATTGTCACAGTGGAAAGGTGTTTTGAGTCGAGTCGGTCTACAAGGTACGTGGTAATTTATTAATGAGACAAGTTCAGGGGAGTCAAACCAGTTATTGTTTATTTTAAATAAAAAAATAAGGTCATTGAGTATTCTTCTATCTTTTAACGATAATAGTCGCAATTTTTGTAATAAAGATTCATAGTTTATGTCAACCGCGGGAATACCTAATTTGAAATTAATTGATCTGAGAAATTTGCGTTGGATTCTTTCAATGGAGTTTGCATGGCTTTTGTAGAAAGGGTTCCATATGGGGGAATTGTATTCTAAATGACTCCTAACCAGAGTTGTATATAGTATTTTGAATGTTTGGATATTTTTGAAATCTCTACAAATTCTTACAATGAAGCCCAGCATTTTCATTGCTTTACCAGTTATTATATCAATGTGGTTGGTAAATAGTAGCTTAGAGTCGAAGGTTATTCCAAGGTCCCTTATTACAGGTACTGACAATAAACTGTGATTGTTAAAAGAGTAACTATATTTGATAGGGTTTTTAATTCTAAAGAAACTCATGATTTGACATTTTTTAATGTTAAGTGTAAGTTTGTTAATGGTACACCATTCTACGAATTTTATAAAATTGGATTGGAGGGACAAGCAGTCGTATATATTTTTTATGATTTTATATATTTTCATGTCATCAGCAAATAATAATATGTTAACATCAGTGAATATGGAGGTGACATCATTTATGAATAGTATAAACAATATTGGACCAAGGTGCGAACCCTGAGGCACACCACTAGTGGCTTCAAATTCGTAAGACAAGTGTTCTTTAATACAGACAGTTAGTACACGTTTTGATAAATAATTCTTAATCCAACATAATAAATTACCACTTATTCCTAATTTAGACAATTTATTTATAAGAATTTTAATGCAAACCTTATCAAAGGCTTTACTGAAATCCGTGTAAATTGAGTCAACTTGTTCTCTATTAGCAAGAGCACCAGAGATAAAATGTTCATACAGTGTAAGGTTAGTTAAGGTAGATCGTCCAGAGATAAACCCATGTTGAAATGATGAGATATTAAATTTTATGCAAGAACATATTTTTTGAAGAATTAACTTTTCAAAAATTTTTGGTATTGACGATTGTATGCATATTGGTCTGTAATTTTCAACTAAAGACTTGTCTCCGCTTTTAAATATTGGAGTGAGAAAGCTATTTTTCCATATTTGTGGGAACTTGCCTGTTAAAAGTGATTGATTAAATAGTAGGTACAGAGGGTAAGAGACACTACCCCCACAGTTTTTTACCAGTGATCTCACCAAACGGACATTCCTGAGCCAGTAGTGACTATCATCGAACTAAACATAAACAATCATTCTTGTTAACAAACTTAGTTTGTCAAAGCCGGGAGTATGTTGGATGTTGTGTGTTGTGATTGTCCTATTTTCTATTTAAATTCATGTAGCACTGAACACTTACTTATCATTTATTCTAATCTCGATGTGTAGAGCCCTTTATCTTAAACTTTCGCGTCTATGCCACCTCTTACTAAAATATCGCCATAAAATGTTTTGTCTAAAATCTCCTTTGTCTGTGGCGCATAAAACTTTCTCTTTTTGTGTCTATAAAATGGCGTGTTTTGATTTCGCTTGTCATTCTCAATCTTACAAACAGTCTCTCTCTATTGTTATTATCCTCATCTAAACTCTGCTTGTTTAGCAAACCGTCTTTCACTTCTGTAAATTAATTAGTCTAAATTATTGTCGCAGTCAAGTGCTCAGACCAAACTTCTCTGTAAAAATTATTCACAAGAATAAACAGTTACAAACATCCAGTATCACAACACAAGTGTTTTTTACTACAAAGGATTACCTCAAAATACCTCTCTCTATCATCTCATTGTACCGTTCCCTGGTGTGGAACTGAAGGAAGCTAACAAAGGCAGCTCAGCCTTACAACCTGACTGCAGCTATCTGGATAGAACTACACCTGGGAACTACGCAGTGTTGTTGTGGCGATACTACCTCGAGGTACCTACCGCGGTGGAACTATATCAAATATATTTGTGATTGTGTTGTGTGCTCCTTCACAAAGGTTCAGTGGTAAGTGTTCAATCAAAATTTTGTTTCGTTTGATTGTTAGTATTTAGTCTATTTCCAAGTGCATCTGAAGCTGTAATTCGTAAGCAGTTTCGAATGCAATAGCAGTATTGTATTAACAAGTACAAATGAAAGTCACATCAACAGTTTCATATAGGTACATGAGGTATTACAAAATTACAAGTGGTAATGCGAATTCGAATTAGCAAAACAAGGGCTTCAGTAGGGCAGCAATATAAATCATATGTATCTAACAGATATTTCTTTAGATTATATTATACTAGCGAGTTCCCGGCATGCGTTGCTATGCCACTTAATAAAGAAATTGTTTCTCCCTACATGTCCTTTCCCATTCGTCCCGTACCCCTTCCGCCTTCCCTTCCTCTCCCGCATCCCCCCCCCCCCTCATGCGTTCCCACTCCGCCTTCCCTCTCCTTTATATATATAGAGGTATTGGGTACAATGTAATTTAAGGTTCTTTCATCGCATTTATTGGTACATTTCGAAACCACCAATCCTTCATTTTGAGTGAATCTTGTATTACGTTTATATATTTATATGTTCCCTATACAATGAATCAGATAATATAACTGACTTGGGTTACAATATTATAATTATAGTTACAATACTGGGGACTTACAATATTATAAAATAATAATCCTCTAACACAGAGTTTCTTAACTTGTGGTCCGCGGACCCCTGGGGGTCCGCGAATATATGTATGGGGGTCCGCAGTCTCATCTCTGGACCATTTAACAATATTAAATAAATGCCACCAAAAGTCTCATAATCGCTGTGCATCTTTGTTTCGGGAATATTTTCCAGTACTTATTGGATATTAGACCCTTTCAACACAGATGTTACTGATATTACTGGCTTGACAACAGCACAGGAAAACCAATTCATACAAATACCTTGTGTTGTGATTCAGCTTTTGAAACGTAATTTCAAAGATTCCTCTTTATCAAGTTTTGGGGTAAATGTAAAGAAAGATTAAAAGGAAATACAAGAAGTAGCACTGAAACATTTACTGCTTTTCTATGTGAAAAGGCATTCTCTGCTCTTGTATATATTAACCCTTCGAATAATAAGAAAATAATTTTCTGTCAACTTTTGCCTGTCAAGGTTTGCGCGCAAAATTCCTGGTTCTTCCCATGCATTTTAAATGTTCCTATTTATTAGTTTTTTTTAACGCTTTTGCAAAAATAAAAATTGTTCTAAAATTTAGATAAAATAATCTTTCCGATATGTTTATTAGAAATCAACATTTTTGTTTATAAATATTAAAATTTTAATATTGGAAATGTAAATTGGCTAAAAAATGCATACCTGCGAATATTTGAATTAAAGTAATTAAAATAGAGTAAACTTAAAATTTTAAATTCAGATTCCTTTTCTAAACAAAATTTGTAATAAAACTGTCACCTCACTTTTTATCACTTTCATACAATTTTATTTTAAAATTAAATATGGGTTACGTCACAAATAGGCGCAAAATCAAACCGTCACTTTTGATAAAGTTTGTAAAATATCTGAACAACCTAGCTCATATAATTCTAAGACAATGAGAAGCATTATTTCTTTCCGTATCTAACATAAAAGAAATCACAAATATTCTTATTACAGAAAGAGAGATATCTAACTTTTAATAATGCACGGTTGCTCTGGGACAATCTGGGTCTCCTGTTATTATAACGGCATATGATGTTTTGGGACAACTTGGGTCTCCTGTGATTAAACGGGTTAAAAACAAATATCACCCGAATATCACTAATTTAGTTGCAAAAAAGCAACACCAATCTATGTAGGTACACATTAATTAACTTACACTGTTCGACGTTAATTGTTAACATATTTTTATAAAAAAGTTTTTTTTTGTGTTGTTGGTACTTAAATAAATGGTCCGAAATTTATTGCTGGTTCTTTTATGAAGGGGGTTCTTAAATATTTTGCTTGATTTCCTTGGGGTCCACGTTCCGAGACTTATATACAAATTTAATGTTATTTCTGTGTGCATTGGTACCTATGTATGGGTGAACAATTTTGTAATGTTTGGATGTAATTTATATTAGTTTTACAAGAATGTTTCCAAGAAATAATTCCATATCGGATAGTGGATTCAGCCAGAGATAAGTAGATTAACAGGGAGTAACCAGACACTATCGGAAATATGTCATTTTTAAATCAAATTTTTGATGTATCTTTTCCACAAAAAATTATAAATTGATTTCGAAAGACTGTTCTTTTCCCTAGTAAACCTTGGTTTTAAATTTTGAGAAAATATATTTATTTTTAGTGGTAATAGGGTTTTACCATAGGTCATTTGCAGATTTGTTAAATTTTCAAACAATATTTTGTATTATATAGGGTGGCGCAAAACTACCGTTTTATTTTGAATCTTATTGTTATGTGTAGACATCGGATTATATGCATTTGCATATTTGCATATGCAAATGTATATAACTCTCTAATTACGACGTTAATGCATATTTCAGCCTTTTTTCCCAAATCGTGCATATTTCGTTTAATAGCGGGAGGTATCATCTACGTATAGGGAGCTAGGTGACGATGACGAGTAGCGCACCAGCGCGGTGGCTGACGTGAAAGCTGGCCAAGCCTTGCAAACTTTTTATCCAAATTTACTACACATTACCTGCTTAGCTCACGGGTTTCATCGCCTTACAGAAGGGATACGGCAAGAGTATGGGAATGTTAATAAATTGATTTCCACTACAAAAAAAGTGTTTTTAAAAGCACCGTCGCGTGTGCAGTTTTATAAAGAGCAATTGCCAAATCTAGCATTGCCGCCAGAACCCATAATTACTCGATGGGGTACTTGGCTAAAGGCAGTATTATTCTATGCTGAAAATTTTGAGGCCGTAAAACAAGTAGTTTGGCAATTCAACAGTTCTGAGGCCATTGCAATTCATTCAAGCAAGCTAGCATTTGAAGATGCATCCATTAAACAGAATATCGCCCTCATCTCAACACATTTCCACAAGTTACCAGATGCCATAAAAAAATTGGAAACAAAAAATCTTCCTCTATTTAAAGCAATAGAAATACTGGAAACAATGATCGAACTCGCCAACGCCCTTCCTAATTCAATATCAAAAAAGATTCGTAAAAAGTTAGACTCTATTTTGCTTAAAAACCCGAGTCTTGAAGACATAAAGAACATTAATGCCTACATCAACGGCACAGGTCATACCCTGCCTAAACAGTAGAAGTGTGTCGTTCCGGCCGGAACGAATCCGATGATTCCGAGTCCGAATGCGTTTGATTCGCTCCGAGTCCGCAAAATGTAATGAATCGATTCCGGAGTCATTCGCACACGGGCGAGGTTGAGGCGGAAGGAGGTGTGCGGCGCGGGCCGGGCGGCCATGGCGTTGTTAGTGATAGTACAAACTAACTAACCATCACGCCGTTTCTCCGCAGGGGTAGGCAGAGAGGAATGACCGCCAAACAACTCGATCTTGGCACGCACTCCTTGCTTCACTCACATTCATACATAGTCTCAAACATACTCTTCTTTTATTCTGACTTTTGACATGGCCCGACTCAAGTATCTGATTCACTTGATCTTGCCATGTCTTCCCCGGGCGTCCCCAACTTCTTCCACCATTCACATTTTGCCATATATTCTTCTTACACTACTTTCTTCGTTCATTCGCTCTACTTGCCCAAACTATCTGAGGGTCCCCTTCTTAATCTTACTCATTATGCTTACATCAGCCTTACATTCTTTACGGATGGAGATGGAGAGAAATGTGGAGACATTTCTCTCACGATCATACATAGTTTCACCACAAATACGCCTCAGGGATCTCATTTCAACAGCATTCAGTTTACTTTCATCCTTCCTCCGCCAGTTCCATGGCTCACTGCTATACAAGGACTCCATTGTTCGTAAGTTTCAAATTTAACGTAAATATCTTACACGGTTCTCATATAGCCGACAAAGATATCGATCATCTCAAACACATTACTATTAACTATATAAAGATAAGACTTCTCGCTCGCAATAAACAATAACATGTTAATGTACACACGCCCGGCTACATAAACACGATTCCCCAACTCCGTAACGTTCCACGATTCCACCGAGTACAGCGAGTCCAGCTGAATCAACTCTCGGCGTTGAATCAGCAGGAGTCAAATTGAGTTTGGTTCCGGCCGATTCAACAACTCCGGTGGAGTGCCACAATGAGTTTGGTTCGGCGAGTCCGGCGGAATCAACTCTAGGCATTGAATCAGCAGGAGCCAAACTGAGTTTGGTTCCGGCCGATTCAACGACTCCGGCGGAGCGCCACAATGAGTTTGATTCGGCGAGTCCGGTGGAATCGCCGGAATCAAAGGAGCGAGTCCAGTGAATCGAGTCCACTCAGTCGAATACGGGTCCGGAATCGATTCCGTAAAATGAGTTGAGAATCAACCCACTTCTACTAAACAGGTATCTCCAGAAATGGCGCCAAATTTTAAATATTGTCCAATGACGTCAGTTGACGTAGAGAGGTCGTTTTCGGCATACAAATTAATACTGGGTGACAAACGTCACAAATTTGAGCTCGAAAATTTGGAAAAATACTTAGTTGTATATTATTACGAAAACTATGCATAATTTTAAGAATATTTCGCTGTTTTTGTACGGTCTTTAATTAAAATATAAATGGTTTTTTGATTTTGCATTGTGCATATTTTGGGCAAATCAAGAGTTTTTAGTGCATATTTCGGCCTTTTTTAGTGCATATTTGCATGCATATTTTGGCACTTTGTTAGTGCATATAATCCGATGTCTAGTTATGTGTAATAAGATTCAAACCATATCGGTAGTTTTGCACCACTCTTTACAACATACATTTCAAATCATATAATCATGCAGTAAAATAAATCAATAAATTATTTGGAAAAGCTGCTTTTCAGAATTTTAATTTTAGTTCAAATAAAATCATAAAAAAAATATCCGCGCCCTTCTTTTTGCCAAAAATACTTCAGTTTGTCTATTTATTTACGATCTTACAAACTAATTTATTAAAAAAAAAAAAAATTATTTTGCTTAGACATTACGGAAAAATTATATTTTTATATAAAAATTATAATTTTTTTTTTCATGATCAAAAAATAATTACAAAAAGTACTTAATTTGAATAGTTTTGTCATCATGAGTTTGAGCATATTTGAATAGACGAGTTTGCTTTGATAAATAGGTACAAAATTTGCTTTGATAAATAGGTATGAATATTTATCAAAGCAAATTTTGAATGAAATAAAATCGATTTTGAGTTATGTTAAAATGCTGGTAGGATATTTCTAGTCGAGTGCGTTTTCGGAGCTGCCAGCTGCTATTTTGAACGCTCCGAGTTTTAATTGGGAAATTTTGAGAAGTTTTCAATTTTTCTGGTGTAAATAGGTATAGCTTAAAATATTTGCTTGAATTTTTACATTGCGTGTATAAAAATAAAATAATTTTAGGGTCGCTGTTTTGAGATTAATGCAAGTTTTATTACAAAATTTTCAATTGTTTTAATATCATAACTGATATATTGTTCCAAAGGAGCGCAGAGTTACCTGTCATCAGTCAGAGACGCTAGCCATATGTGCATAGTAAAAGACTGTCGAACAATGTCAAGTGCGGAAAGTAATTTATTAGGGGTATCTTTAAAGCTATGTTGGCTTACAATATCGATAGCGACAATAGTACTTCAACCCATAAATTTAGATTCCGGGGTAGCTGAGCTGGACGCAATAACAAAAAATAAGTGTGCATCGGAAACGAAAAATGTGATAAAATACTCAGTGATGCAATGCAGATTGTAAACACTCCTATTACGTATGACCGAGCAACACTCCTAAGTTTTAAAAGTGAAAGTGCACTGTTGGACCCCCTAGTGACCACAAAAATAAACTTGTACAAACTATCCCGTGATCTTAACGTGAAATTTAGATATAGAGGGTGCCGTGGGGGACAAAGAACAAAATACTTACACAGGAAGGAACTAAACGTTCCAACAATTAATAATAATGATAATAATAATATAGTTCGTCTGTAGACTGTTTTCAAGAAGTCGCATCAACCGGTGATCAGAATTACCTAGCGAACAATTCCCTCCGTGATTTTGAGAATTTCCACAACTTCAATGAAATTCGATTAGAAAGGCATGCTAACTATAAGAGCAGACAGCTTGCAATTGGTTCCTGGAATGTGCGTTCCCTTAATAACAAACTAGAGGGGGTGAATGAAGTTTTCAGAGATGAAAAACTCCACATCCTTACCGTTACAGAAACTTGGCATGAGAACGGTGACTCGAACTCAATTCCAGCTTTGGGATATGCGGTGCTCGAGGAAGCCCGACATAGTGCCGATGAATCATCATGAGGACTGCGCACTAAGATGCAGAATTCTTGGGGATGTTCTAAATAATGACTTCGATGTTATCTGTATTTCAGAAACTTGGCTTCTCTACAATATTTCTGATCGGGAGATATTTGACGACAGATATAATATATAGAATAGGTATATATATAATATATAGAGTAGGTCAAACATTGAGATAGGGTGTTCTTATTGCTGTCGAGACCAAATATAACGTTACTTATCTAGCTGGTCCACACTGGAGGCTAAATATATAATGGGTAACTGTTAATTCAAGTATCCCTAATAAAAAAATGCGGTTCTTACCATCCCTACGGTACTTACCATATTAACATTAATATTTCCGTCGTGCAATAAAATTCAATAAATGAAATACATAGTTCTAAACATATCCGAAAACAAAATACTGTTTTTGAAAGGTGGTTTGAGGAACTAAAGGTACTGATAACAAAACAAAAAAAAAACAGATACTTATTTTATTAGACAAATGTATTATAAACATTATTGTCACCTCACTGCATTGTCGTTTTACGTAAAAATAATTAATTAATAAAAAAAATCCCAAAGATTCATAATACTTGGCTTCATAGAAGTGTCATCATCATCATATTTCTTTTATATTAACTTTTAGATTTGAAAATGAAATGAGGTAAAACCGAATAGGCCACTTGCATTGAATTCATAACGACTTGGAAAATATCTGTGGATAGATCCTTTTATTAAGATTGCGAAAATGTTTGTAAATTTTTTTTGAAATATACAGCTTTTTTTATTTTTAAATAAATAAATCCATTATTTGGGCCCGTGACGTCACTACATGAAAATGTTCGTCTCCGAAAATGTTCCTATTAATTTTGTAAAATTCCACACTGATTTTTTTTTTTATATGGCATCACTTTGATTTCAGGCGAATTTTTGAATTCGTTCACTAGATTTATTGTTTGTTCTCTGCGAACTTATCATTTGGTTTGACTTTTTGACAGATGTTCTGAAGAGAACCCCGTACATTTTAGAAGTCGTTGCGTGTTTTAGAGGTTATGGTGCTGGTTTTAACAAAATCAAATTTTATAATATTCTTATTATTATTATAATTTACAAGTACAAGTATATTACATTGGATTTAGTAATATTTACGTTGTAGGTACATTATAATGATTTATGATCAATAAGATGGATCAAGGAAAAAAATATTTTTGAGATGTAATATTTTTGGTATGCCTCGTTATTCTCTTGTGCCATTCGTGTGGAAAACGTTTTTTTTTTTAAAATGATTTTCGGCTATGTAATTATCGTTTTCGCACCTACAAAATTATGTCCCGTCTTTCCGGTTTATAAAAAATGGTCTGATTTTTCGGATTGAAATTTTCAAAAAATCCCCAGGGTTTTAAAAATACGATTAAAAAAAAATACAGACTGTCTTAGAATATTTGTCTAAACCGGAATTTTTTTTTAAAAAATGTGATGCAAGTGGCCTATTGAAACGCCAAATTCAGTTGATCGGAGGGCGACTTTCAAACGCTGCTGCCGCCATTTTGTCCACTTTTTGGAAAAGGCAGCAGTGGTTTTTCTTACACAAAAATTGATGATCATTCAGATAAACTTTGCTTTTTTGAGGAGGTCGGTGATGATAGATACCTACCTGGGTGCGAGGTGTAGAGGTGCGAGGTGCTTATTTCTCGGCAGCAACTGGTAAGGCTTATCAGGGTGGCTTGCAGCACTGCCTTTTCGTATTGTCCTATCCCTCCCCTATCTCGAGGAATAATCAGAATACGGGAGACTTAACATGTAAGAAACCTAGATTTTTTTTTTAGCGTCGACCGGTCCCAGACATGGATGCAGGGCCATTTAGTGCTCCCTATTGACGATTTATATGTAGGTATGAACTTTGGGAGACCTATTATTACAGGTTTGATGTGCTCCTAGATTATTACGTACTTTACCTACATGACGCAGGATTACGGTGTTGTTTTTTTGTTAATGTTTTGACATTTCACCAGGCGCGGACCCACCCAGCCCTCGAAAAAGGTTGTGGGCACAGCCACCCGAAAATTGGCATATGAATTTTTAGATACCGTTTTGTAGCGCATGAATAGTCGCAGTCGGGCATGTCAAAGCTTTTTCATCATTGTGAGTCAGCAAGTGACTTCTTAGATATCCCTTGAGTCAGCAAGTGCCGTTTTTGTTATTTTTTCGAGAAGAAGAATAGTTTCAGTCAGGACATAACAAAGGTTTTTCTCCACTGCGGGTAAACACGTTATTTTTAGATTTCTCTTCGTAGTACATGAATAGTTGCAGTCAGAACATGAAAAGGGTTTTTCTCAACTACGAGCCAGCAAGTGACTTCTTAGATATCGCTTTTGAGAACACGAATAGTTGCAGTTAGGATATGAAAAAGTTTTTCTCTCCTGTGAATATACCGTGGATTCTTAAATCTTCCTTTGAGAACTTGTGTAACTGCATTCGGAACATGAAAAAGGTTTTACTCCGTTACGAGTCAGCTTGTGAATCATAGTGGAGTAAAGTGTTGCTCCACAGGGAAACCTTAGAATTATTACTTTCCTCAGAGCTTCCTTAGTGGAGATAATGTTAAAAAAATATGTGTTGTAAATCCATGTAGGTATAATAAAGGCAAGACAGTGTTAAATTGTGGAGATCCGGAAGGAATACAAGGACAATAAACATAATAATAATTAAAATTTTTATGAATAACAACAATTTAATAAACAAAATAAACACTATACACAAGTCTGCAATGCAATACACACGTCTTCTGGATCTGCCCTGATGATGGATACTACAACGCTGTCCGAAACGTTGGCTAAATAAGGAGGTAGTGCAATATGGCACAACATCCCAAAAACAAATAACGAAAATAATTTTGGCCGTGAAAATCTAAAAAACGTACCCAATATACGCATGTATTGCGAGTTAGAAATCTCTTGTGTTATTTACTACCGCAAACGAGATAAAAATGAGAACAAAGGTATTTAAGCGACTTTCCTGTACATTGCGCAACTTAATTGTGACTTTTAGGTAAAAATCGTCACCAATGTGTTACGTAACGCTTAGGCAGGGGCAGAGGGGGGGGGGGGGGGGTACAGAAAAACGTTACGGCGCGTTACATGGGGTGGAGGGAGGGTCAAAATTTTTAAAAATTACGTTACGTAATACTTGAACGCCCCCTTATCTGTTAGTAGACGCCACAAAAACCTCCCCAAGAAAACAAATTTGTTGGTACCCACACCACACAAACGAACAATAAATAATGCAATACTTAAGTGTTTTTTTGCATCTTATGTAACAATGTAACGTCGTTTTATTATAAAACAAACTCATAAATGTTGATACATAAGGTAGGGCTTTGCATTAGAGCGGTAAAATAGAAATAATTTCATTTAAATTACTAACCATAATACCTACAAGCAATTTACCTACCCTTACTAGCAAAAACAAAAAACTTCACAAAGTAAACTTTTTTTAGATTAGGTCAGGTTACCTAAGTTTGGCAGTATAAACAAAGTATCATAAATAAACCAAACCACCCACCAAAGTATGCACCCGGCCAATAGTCATCTCTTTTTTCCAATACAAGTATTCAGGAGCCAAAAGAAACAGATAATTTGTTTTCAAAAATGTGACATAAGGTGTGAGCAAATCGTCTATGGCTCTTTGCTGCGTTCCGAATTACGCACGATTCATGATTGTGTTTTTTGTTTATTTTTTTATTAAGGCGTTTATTATCAGCCTATCGATCTCAATGGACCGTGAAAGTGTGACGTTACGAGTCTATTAGGGTTGTGGGCATGCCACCGTGTCCACAACGGTGGATCCGCCCTTGCATTTCACCTTTGAAAACATGACTTGAATATTATTCATTATTACCGCAATGCAACGTAAACCGAGTATATTTTTCATGAATAAAACTAGGCAAAATATTTCGCGGTAATTCGTATTTTTATGTTTTCGTCTGTATTGAACGGCTTCCACATAACAATATTATGGTCATTCGTACCTTGCAGAAATTCAAAACTCGCAGCAAAAGAGAAAATTATAGCGACGCAGATTTTTGACGAATTAATTATTCACAACTCACCCGACCCGTTTTCATTATGCATGCGTTTGACTTGATGAAAATCACGTGTACCCATTCGTTCTTTCGTATGGAGTCTCTTGGTAGACTGGACAGCTGTCGTCATCTTGTAGAGCGGCCATTTGTCAACTTGTTTGGTAATCACTCAGAACAGGGCAGCAATCTCACGGCTTTTTTTAAGTCTTGTGAAACGTATGAAAATATCAGTTTTTTTTAACATGCAATACATTTGGGGCTGCGATTGTCCAAGGATTTTTCAATATTGAGCCAAATGGACGACAGAGATTGGTTTAAAAAAAAACAGGGTCTTTGGAAGAATCTGTTTTGGTTCTGGGGCATTCACACGACTCCAGATACTAATATCTACAGCCTGTATGTCGGACGAACATCTACAGCTCATATGTTGAACTAATATCTATGAACTTCAGAGTGTTGACTAATATCTACAGAGCGTAGGTTGGACTAATCAGCTAAATGTGTCCAATAGTCCGATATTAGGGATTTTTACATACATACTTACATAAATTAAGTTTTTTAAACTGCATACGCAATATTACGTTATTCCAATATGCTATACATAATTGCAAATCCAACCTCTGCCAGTGCTGTAGATATTCGTCAACACTTTGGTTCTCATAGATATTAATCAACAGTTTGAGCTGTAGATATTCGTCAACACTTTGATTCTCATAGATATTAGTTCGATTTTTTCAGTTTTTGGAATTCCTGTAGATATTAGTAGACGCCTCCGTTCACACTTATCACTCGGATAATAGGTGGGGAGGAGGTCGAAAACTAGCAAAATTCGTCTTACGTAATAAATGAATGGCCCCATGTTATTGTGCCTACCTGCCTGAATAAAATATTAAAAAAAGAATATTGTCATTAGAATGTAACGTTTCTTTGGACAAATTGTACAAGTCGTCAGTAGTGGCGGTCCTTGAATTTTCAGTCAGCTGGAGTGCTAAGATTGAAAAATACGACGTTTTTTATGTTTTTGTAGCTGAAAATTAATTTTATTTTTTATCAAAATTTCAATATTTGTACGAAGATTTTCAGTATATTTTTATACAAAATGTTGAAAGTTTGAAAAAAAAAATTCGTTTTCAGCTACAACAACATCAATAACTTCGTATTTTTCAATATTAGCACTATAACTCACTGAAAACTCACGAACCGCCACTGGTCCTCAGTTGAAATTAAATTGTTTTTATAAACTACGTATCATAGTTTATTATTAGGTATGTAGGTAGGTATTTAAGAAACCAATTATAAATATTATGATTTCAAGGGAAAGTTTTCAATTTTTTTAAATACGCATGACTTGAATAAAAAATGTGATTTTGTCATTTTTAAACAAATTTGACGTTCTGTTAAAGTTCTGCGTATTTTAGGTAGTTTTGGCTGAAACAACATTAAATACGGTTATCTCTACATATTATATATATTAAAGTTCTCTGCCGCGTCTGTGTGTCTGTCTGTTCGCGATAAACTCACAAACTACTGAACGGATTTTGGGATTTTCTTGCGGTTTTCACCAATAGATAAAGTGATTCACGGTGAAGGTGTAATTTATCAAAGTTTTGTGAAAATTGGTTGAAATATATAATATATACAGGAAAATGTCTATATGTGGTGGACGAGCGGGCTGGAAAGCGGGCGGTGTGGATTTGATTTGTATGCAAAGGAAGGTCACTGGCTACATTTGATTTAAATATTGCAAAAAGTTGGCCACGTAGTATGGGTACGTTCCCTTACATTATGTAGATACATACAAAATATAAATTATTAGAAAATTGTAACGCTCTTAAAAATACACTAAAATACAGGTAGAAAGCCATCAGGTGAACCGACCTGTAGAATTCCATTACCTTACTTTAAGTTCCATTCATGAGATAGTAGGGTAATAGAAGTAACGTAATCTCGTCAATATTTTTTCAAAATGTATTTCTCAATATATTATGAAACTTTTGTTTATTCTAACTGAACATTTTGTAAAACAATAAATGAATAAATTTTATAAAAAATAGAGTCTAATACATGTTGTTAACTTACCTGGAGAAATATGGAATCGTTGGTGGAATACTTTTTTAGCACAGCTGAGAGCGACCACTTCTGTTGCAAATTCTGGACAAACTGGCTGTCGAAAATCAAACATCAAACATGATCGCCCTCATACACTAAATAATATTGCTATTTTCGAAAATATGCATCGATTTGGCAAAATTTTGTCTGGAAGAAGTCAATAATGTGGTCACGTAGGCGGAAATTCCACCATACGCTATATCGCAGGACAACTTAAAATCTGGTATTCAAATTATTTTGCACGATAATTAATCTATATTAGGGTCTCAAATCGAAAAAACAATCATATAGTATTAGTATAATTAGAAATAAATTCTAGGATAACATAAAATAACGTAAAATTTTTGAATTCTAACTGGTAGCGGTAGGTGTAGGACATACCAAAAACAGTGACCTGTCTTACTTATTTTAAAACTAGCTTTTGCCCCCGGCTTCGCTCGCATAGTATTAGGGGGATGCCCACAGCGCCTCCTCCACCTTCCCTATCCCCACTCCAATCCCCCTTCCTCCTCTCCCCCACCCCCTCTCAACCCTCTCCCCCCCCACCCCCTCCCCCCACAAATCGAGCTCACCCCTCACCCTCCTCCTCTACCCTCCGCCCTTCCTCATCCTCCCCCCCCCTCCGCCATGCCCCCACATCCTATCCCCCCCTAACCCCCCTCCATACCCGCTACATTCATTTTTCAAACAGCTCGCGTGCCACCTATTGCAATTTTTGTTAATAAATTTCATAATGCCAGAGCTCTAAGCTATAGCCTATAGACTATTCTGATGTATGAGCTATATTATTGTAAAGTTTCATTAAAATCCATTCAGTAGTTTTCGCGTGAAAGAGTAACAAACATACATCCATACAAACTTTCACCTTTATAATATTAGTAGGATAATATAGAATTTTAATAGATTTAATCATTATTTTTAGTCCATAAAGGTATTTATTTGTTATTATGTTGGAAAAATATATGGATGGACATTAAAACCGACACAATATAAGTTATTGATCCTGAAAGTGATCGGACACTGACTTTTACCTACTATGTACAAATTTTTTGAAAAACGCCCATGTACACCTAATTTTTGGGAAACAAAGACGCCGACAGAACTTGTCGAGAGGTAGAAAAACAACTTATGGCTAAAAATTTCAAACACCGGTTCATTGATCACCGATACGATAATATATGTACGATGTTTTGACCAAATTACGCGATGCTGCCAAAAAATTAATGAAAACAGGACCATACTTATCTGGGAGGTCGCATGAAATTAACTAATTTAGATAGAGTTCGCACGCAGAGGACATAAGGGAACGTACCCAAACTACGTGACCTGTTCGGGGGGGGGGGGGGGGTCTTCAAAATGTCACGCTTGGTACAAATGAGCGGCGGCGGGTTTAGGTTTTTGGTCACCGGGGGAGGAAGGGGGGGGGGGGGGGTTAAAAATTTGCAAAAAGTTGGTCACGTAGTATGGGTACGTTCCCTAATTGTAAGCACATGTTATTTAATCCTGAATAATATTTTAATATATAACACAATTGTTGGTAAAAGGTTATTTATTTAAGAAAGTAAGTTCACAGATCACATAATATGGTAAAAATAGTCACAATGTATCAATTCACTAATTAACTGAGCAAGGGATCGGAGGGAACCTTGCTGTTAGGCTTTGGGAACAACAAAAGCTGACTGTGGTTCTGCTTAGAGGGTCGTACCATAGGACGAAGCGCAACGAAGGCAGCAGTCGGGGGTCTGGTTGGTGCTTTACTTATGGTAGTAGAATACTCCTTAGAGGGTCGTGCCAGAGGACGAAGCGCAACTAAGAGAGCGTACTAGCCAAGAGCGAGCTGCAGACAAACTGACTAATTTAGGGCGCGCAGCCTGTTATATAGCCCATTCCTTGTTGCGGGGTGTGGTTTATGTAGCGGCTCGAGGGTGGGAGATGCGCAGAAGGCGTCGGCGCATCCTGGTTTGCTTAGGGGTGGGTGAGCAGGATGGCGCTGTACGGGGGAAAGAGATGGTGTAGTGGCAAGCGTAAAAACGGCGCGCTACAAATATTAATTAGTTTCGTAGTAAATATACGAGAACTAAATATGTGTATATATATATGTCTTTTTAAAATCTTTTTTATATTCTTTAATTTTTTCTTTTTTATATAGTAAATCCATTTTATGTATTATTCTTTTATATGTAATGTATTCTTTTATATGGCTGGCAGAGTATTGCACCCACCGCTCTGTTCGGCTGAAATAAATAACTTATTATTATTATTATTATTAATATGTAATATTCTTTGATGAGTATGTTTTGGAAAGTAAAATCAACATTTAATGGTGGGTGGTGCAATAGCACCTATAAGGATTTGATCTTCTTAAAGGTGATTCTTCAAGAGACAGATTGATGTGTAAAGACTTGAGTAATTTTAATTCAGTAAGAAAAGTGTGATTAAGACATATCATAGGCAATACAAGTATGATACTCTCAGATAGGTATATTTAAATTAAGGGTATGAGAGCCCGAAAAGGTAGGTTTTTAGTTTGGACCTAAACTCTATTGGGCTTGTTATGCATCTTAATTCTGGAGGGAGTCTATTCCAAGCCTTAGGCCTAGATACTCCGAAAGCACAATCTCCAAACTTAGTATTTGGCTTTCGTTTAGGTTCTATTAGTCTGCCTATAGCAGATGAAGTTGCTGATCTAAGGGTTAGTTGCCTCGGACCGGCATTTTCCGGGACGCATAATTCGGAGATGTAAGGTGGGGCCATTTCGTAGATTGATTTAAAAACTATCCAGCACAATTTGTACTGGATTCTTTCAGGACACTTGAGCCAGTGAAGGTTACGAAGGTCATCTGAAATGTGCAAATATTTAGAGACCCCGGTTATGAGCCTTGCCACTGCATTAAACACGGATTGAAGTTTGCCAGTTTGATATTTTGGAAGACTAGCGTAGATAATATCGTTGCCGGAAATGGAAATTGGTATATTGTCTATGAAATGTTGGCGTTTGTTTGTGACCGCCCAGAGAAACTCAGTGTTAGATGGGTTCAGTTTCAGCCTGTTTGAAGACATCCAACGAGTTGCTTCTATGCATTCAGCTATGCGGATTTTGAGACTGTTGATTTCGTTTGTAGAGCAGTAAAAATAAACTTGCTGATCGTCAGCGAAGCAGTGGGACAAGAGACCAAATGACTCGATTATTTTGGCGACATCATTTGTAAAAAGGATGAAAAGAAGTGGACCTAAAACGGATCCTAGGGGTACCCCTGAACAAAGTGTTGCGAAGTTAGAGAGTTTATTTCCAACCTTAACGGCTTGTAAACGATTGGATAGATATGACACCAGCCAATTTTTGATATCGGAACTCAAACCAAATGTTTCATCTAATCTCTTAATGAGGAAGTCATGATCAATCAATGTAATAAGTGCTAACTTACCTGACTCTATGGCCAAAGTTATATCCGACAGCATACGAAGTATTCCGGTTTCTGTTGAGTGAAACCTTCTATATGCGGATTGACGATTAGTGAATAGTTTATTTGAATTCAAGTGACTGGTTATTTGTGAAGCAGCAGTTTTCTCCAGGATTTTTGATAGGAAAGGTAAATTTGAAACGGGTTGATAATTACCTAAGTTATCGGAGTCTAGTTGTGACTTTTTTAGTGTAATGTTCTTTTATTGTGGCCTTACTAGCCCACAAATAATAATAGAGATGTACACGTACGTTCTTTCGTCTTTCTTGCAATGTACAATGGATTCAATAGTACTGTATTATTGTCTAGGTAGCGAGTGATTACTAAGGCTGCTAAAATGGTTCTGGCGAGCTCCCACGAACGAGACCACCGTCTGACCCATGAGACGTTCGTCAAAGTTCGGCGGAACCCGAACGTTTCCGAAAGATCCACTATATGGATAATTACATATACCACATCCTTCCCCCTGTAATCAGTCGCTACAGTCTACGTATTTCAAATATTTCAAATATCATTTAAGTATTTCAGGACTCTATATAACGCAAATACACTGTAAATATTATATTCATAATTTGAATCATGCACGGAGCATGGGGATGAGGGTAACCTTGCGGATACCCTTGCTAAGACGCTAATGGATTTCGTTGAGTTATGTCCAACCACCAAACAAGAAAAGTATATCACAATTAAGTGGTACTCACGATAGTTGTCTTCTGGCTTGGTGACAGTCATAGATGTCCATAGCGCTCGATATTGTTCTATTTGATAGTTAGAACTTCGGTAAAGTTTGAGTCACGAGTTCACACAAAATATACGAAAGAATACGGTAGGATTTATACTTTGTGTGACGATATGATGAATAACACTTCGGCTCGGTGCGAAATGTCACTATACGGTCGGGGGTTAGCAACGGACTGACTTGTTGACGATAAAGCGCTTGTCACTTGTTGACCGTGTAGTTAGGTACCCTTATTGTGCGGAATTCCCAAGTCTGGGTTCCTGCCGATCTCGTATGACAATCGGAGCACAAAACGAAAGAAATCCATCGGCGTTATGAAACATTCCGCCCACCAAAATACAGCAAATTGTATTTTAAAGAAAAGTTGAACGTTAAGCGAAACGCAGAATGCCATGAAATGTAACGTCGATGAAAAGAAGACGAAGGAGAAGAACTAGTTTTTAAACGATAACTAGATGTAGATAAACTAGACGAAAAGAAACTAAATGATACGATTAACATAGACGTAAAAAGAATAAAACGAACCGCGAAACGATGATGATTAGTCACATTGCCTAGGCAATGGACACGATTTGGTGAATGGTCTTGTAAGAGAAGATCCATTCAAAGTACGAAGCGTAACGATAGCACAAGATTTTTAATAATGATTCTAATCACTTGCTCCGTAGAGAGTGATGTCCAATGTTTGGTTAAAGATAGAATACGAATTTCGAAATGATTAAGTAGAAAATCCGAACGACGAGAGGCTTTGTTATGAAAGTTGTGTACGAATAGATAACAGTAAGCAGTAAGACGTTGGAGCTTCCGAATACGATATAATTTGTTTAATAAAAGTTTAGCAGAATATATCATGTTGGACTAATGACGATTAAACTCGTTCTGCAGAGTAGAGTTCATTTTTGTTAAAATGGCCATCTGAGATGGGCCAAGAGTCGTTTGGCTGGACAAACCATACGTTACGGATAAGAACGGCCTGAGAATGGCCACGTGAAGCGATATCCGATGGATTATCAACCGATGATGCTTGACGCCGATGATTAGATGCGATAACTGTCAAGAGCGATAATTGGTCGGTGTAACGATTCCCGTAACGAGTATCATCGGGTGAAGCATCCGGTGGCCTCCACTTCCATCCCAATACCCTGAGAGTAAGAAAATGATCAACATTCTTGAAGATTACATCAGTGAGATAGTAGCCCGGCGGTAAGTTTCGGTAGGCGCGAAGTTTTGGTTTGCTACAATCCGACTTCTGCAGTTCAAGTTGACCTTGTTTGGTATGTTCGATAACTTCGGATTGCGTTTGTTGAGCTTGTTCCACACTGGAACAGCCGACGACGATTGAATCGATATTTGAATCCGAAGTGATCGCGTATCGTGTGAGTGATAATTCGTAACCATTATTTTCTGTCAACGATCTGACAATACGGTAGGACAGAATAAAGGCAGAGATATCAGAAGTCACAGGGTGTAATGGGTAATCCGGGGTAGATTCCGATAATTGATGACGCCAAAATATTCTTTGGAACGCGTGATTTGGCTCTTGTGGGCATATTTGGCGATACATTTGCCGTACTTCAGCAATGAACACCACAGATGGCGAACGAAAGTTTTGCAGAAGTTCAGCAATGTTTGTTTGAAGCTTGGGAACGATAAGGAAGGCATCATTTGACGATGATTCATTCACCTCCGTCACCGAGGCATCGAAGACAATTCGCAAAGTAGTGGTAACGGTGCCTGGACGAAGAATGCAATGACGAAGTATGTGATGCATTTCCTTGAGTAAATCTTTTCCAGGAACACGTGTCATGTGACCACTGTGCAAGTAGTCAGTCATGAAAGCGAAGTACGGTTCACGTAAACTGAGCTTTACTGTCGGTTTACGTTCGATTGAAAGGATGATGCGCGAAGAGACTTCGCGCGAACCTGGGAAAGCGATATCCTTATCCTTTTCGCCAAAAGGTAAGGCTACGATGAATTGTCCCGAAGGGTCACGTGAGTGATTAGTGTGATGGACCTGCTCATCACGTTGTTCTTCAGGAGTGAGATGTGAAGACTGAGGGAATGTGTCAAACTCTCTCAGTTTCTTGACCTTTTCAGAAAGATGGTACTGGTTGGTTTCGATAAATTGACTAGAAAAGTCACGTGAGCGATAAATGCGATACACTTGGTCACGACGTTGTTTAGTGGGCTGTGAAGACTGAGGAAATATGTCCAACTCCCTCGGTCTCTTGACTTCTTCTGGAAGACGATACTGGTTGGTTTCGATGAAGGAGTTTGTTTGACGATCGGTAGTAAAACCAACCGAATCTAGAGGAATCCAACCGAATGGTGAATTGATAGCTGAAGGCTGGTGAAGATCACCCGTTAATTGGGGTCTCGATAAAGATGGCAAGATCTCAACATCTCGAAGTAGGTCAGTTGCTCCTGTGTCAGTTGTCAGTTTGTGACAGTCAGAGTCGGCATGAAGTATGTCTTGGAACAGATGACAAGATAACTGGTCGAATTGAATCGTTGGCGATGGAAGTAACTTCGTGTTGAAGGTAGTTTGTCCCTTAACATCGACATCGAAATTAGTGACGCCTGACGCGGTTGTAGAAGATTGGCCTAAGCCACGGATTTTCTGAGAGCTGACTGGACGCTCGGCAGTGCGATTAGATACGAAGTGTGCTTGACTGTCTGAATCGGTCAACCCACGAAACGTTTGTAAACTGCTGGAGGGATCACGATTGCTAATATGAGCAGTAGGCAAACGTACGATGGATCTGTCACCGAAGTTAGCGAGGAAAAGAACTGGAGGATCTGAAATAGAAGCTCCTTGAATGGCAAACATGGTAGGTCGTTGGTACTCCTCTTCAGCAGAAATGTTGTCTTCCCTATGAAGAAGAGTGTGGTGCTTACGATGACATTTCTGACAATCAAACACAGATTTGCAATTCGTGAGAGAATGAGAAGGCGTGAGACAATTCAGACACCAACGGTGTGCCTTGGCGAATTGAGCACGTTCCTGAACCGATTTTAGTGCAAATGATTTGCACTTAGCGATATGGTGAATACCCTTGCAAAACGCGCACTTTGAAGTGAACGCAATCAAGGACCCTTTGATTTCAGGTTTTGCCTTATTCATGTCACAAGTAAATGATGACGTTTGTTTTATGACAGCTTGATCATGAAATGTTGAAAAGTTTTGGTTTGGTACGATAATGTTCGCGGGCTCCGATTCGAAAGATTGATTCGTTAATTCCTTGTGAATTACGACGATTTTGAAATAAACATTATCAAAAGCTACGCGAACTTGATTTTCAATGTCCTTGTTTGCCTCATCTAAAGCTAAGATGTCAGCGTGAACGGTTTCAAAATCATTAACAATTTTTTGCAACTTCGTATAATACGCTAAAAATAATGGGTAATTGGTTGCATCTTGCAAAACGCTTTGACCGACCTCATACACCTTGTTTATTCTGCTAATGGCAACGTTCCGTCTTCTACGCAAGCCTTGTAAAGTACTAGCCATTTTTTTTTTAAATAAACAAATGTACTAACGAATTAATCAGGAAAACGTTATGAATTAAAAAATAGAATTCGATGTAATTTAAATGCCCGGTAGGTCGTTAATTAATTAAGAACTACGTAAACTAATTCTACGATTCACTGTTTGAATTCGTTCTTCGAAATGACATTTCAATTCACGTAACATTTCATAGCATTCTTTCGTTTTGTCAATGAAAGAATTTATTTATCTAAAGGTTTGCTGGTTATCGGCACCAATGTATCCTGCACGGGGCATGGGGATTAGGGTAACCTTGCGGATACCCTTGCTAAGACGCTAATGGATTTCGTTGAGTTATGTCCAACCATCAAACAAGAAAGGTATATCACAATTAAGTGGTACTCACAATAGTTGTCTTCTGGCTTGGTGACAGTCATAGATGTCCATAGCGCTCGATATTGTTCTATTTGATAGTTAGAACTTCGGTAAAGTTTGAGTCACGAGTTCACACAAAATATACGAAAGAATACGGTAGGATTTATACTTTGTGTGACGATATGATGAATAACACTTCGGCTCGGTGCGAAATGTCACTATACGGTCGGGGGTTAGCAACGGACTGACTTGTTGACGATAAAGCGCTTGTCACTTGTTGACCGTGTAGTTAGGTACCCTTATTGTGCGGAATTCCCAAGTCTGGGTTCCTGCCGATCTCGTATGACAATCGGAGCACAAAACGAAAGAAATCCATCGGCGTTATGAAACATAATTCACACAAGTTCTTATTATAACACATAATCAATATATATTATAAAAGAAAGTCCAAAAAAACGTGCGGAACGCAAAAACTCAGAAACGAGTGCCGGTACGATCAAGAGAGTTATATGGTATGGTAGATCTTTATCCCCCCTAGGGAATAAGGGTATTCGTTTTTACCTGAAGGGCTTGCTTTTGAAGATATAAGGGCTGAAAGCTCTAAGAAGACTCTAGAAATTTCAAGAAGAGTCTAGAAGATTCCGGAAACTTCTTGAAAATTCGATAAAACTCTGGAATGATCTGGAAGAAGTGGAGGAGTATGTCAGCGAGTCTAGAAGGTTCCGGAGAGTTCAAGAAGGTTCGATAAAGTTGTAGAAAATTCTGGAAGGAGTGGCGGGAATGTCGGCGAGTCTAGAAGGTTCCGGAAAATTTTATAAGCTTCGATAAAGCTGTATTAAGTTCTGGAAGGAATGAAGGAGTAAGTCAGCGAGTCTAGAAGACTCCAGAAAGTTCTATAAGGTTCGATAAAGCTGTACAAAATTCTGGAAGGAGTGGCGGAGTTCGACCATGAGTCCAGAAAGTTTTGAAAAGTTTTAGAAGGTTTGATAAAGCTGTACAAAGTTCTGAAAGGAATGTCGGAGTATGTCGGTGAGGCTAGAAGGTTCCGGAAAGTTCTATAAGGTTCGATAAAGCTGTAGAAAATTCTGGAAGGAGTGGCGGAGTATGTCGATGGGTCTAGGAGGTTTCGAAAAGGTCTAGAAGGTTCGATAAAGTTGTAGAAAATTCTGGAAGGAGTGGCGGAGTATGTCGGTGATTCTAGAAGGTTCCGGAAAGTTCTGTAAGGTTTGATAAAGCTGTAGAAAGTTCTGGAAGGAGTGGCGGAGTTCGACCATGAGTCCAGAAGGTTTTGAAAAGTTCTATAAGATTCAATAAAGCTGTAGAAAATTGTGGAAGGAGTGGCGGAGTATGTCGGTGAGTCTAAAACGTTCTGAAAAGGTCTAGAAGGTTCGATAAAGTTGTACAAATTTCTGGAAGGAGTGGCGGAGTATGTCGGTGAGTCTAGAAGGTTCCGAAAAATTCTAAAAGGCTTGATTAAGCTTTAGAACGTACTGGAAGGAGCGATGGAGTGTGTCGGTGTTCTAGGTAGTTCTGGAAGGTTCCCTATTGCTCTAGGATGTTATGGAAGGAGAAAGTCCTAGAAGCTTTCAGAAATGAGTGGCAGAGAGTCTCGGTGAGTCTAGAAGGTTCTGTAAAGTTCCAGAAGTTTGGATAATCTTTATCTTCAATATACATTATTAAAAAAAGTGTAAAATGTGCATGCCGCTAAAACTCTAAGACGAGTCCCGGTACGATAATGGGAGTTATATTGTGTGGGCTACCACATAATATAACTCCTTTCCTTTCCCCATCTACAAAGAAAGTTCCTATTTTTACTCGAAGAGCGTGCTTTTAAAGATATAAGGGCTGGAATTTTCGCCCCCCTTGAAATTTCTAGAACAGTTCAAAACTTTCCAGAGTATTCTTGAGCATTCCACTACATTCCAGGACATCCCGGAACATTCAGGAATATTGTGGAATGTTCGTGAATAGCATGGGACGTACAGGAATATACCGAAACATCCCCGATCATTGTGGAACATTCCAGAACACTCCTGAATGTTGTGGAATGATCTGGAACATTATTCTAGAACGTTTGAAGTATTTTTGTATGGGGTTACCCATATGGGGTATATAAAGCAAGATCCGTCGTGGATTCGAACGTCAATTTAATCTTACATAAACTTACTGAGCGAAGCCGGACACCCCAGTCAGAGTATTTGGGAGCATTCCACAACGTTCCAGAACATCCAGGAGCATTCTGGAAAATTGTGGAATGTTCGGGAATAGGGAATTGGGAACATCAATGTGATACATTCCAGAACACTCTCGAATGTTGTCCTGAGCGAAGCCGGGTAACCCAGCTAGTTATAAATATTTTATACACAAAATTATATTAAATCAGAAGGCTTTCCGTTCCTTCCTTGTGGGGAACTATCTTGGTCGGAGTCTCCCCGACCAGGGACTATGTGAAGTACTGGGAATTGCCGGCTCTTGCCTTGCATCGGTTATTGCCGTGTCTGCGACCTCCGGTGACCTCTCTCCTCCCTCCGCAAATCTGAAGAAAACAGAAACTGAAACTGAAATCAGGAGAAAACAGCGTTAATTCACTCCACAGATTGGACAACTCTTTCTCAGGGTGCTCAGTCCTCGTATCATCAGACGCGGAATCTGGCAAATCTGACTCATCATCGCTCCAACTCACGGACAAGTTTCTCATCTGGTCCACATGACGTTTTCAAATTAATTGAGAATCACAAGTTTTAACCAAATATAATTTTTTTCCAATTTTATGTGTAACTATTCCCTTTACCCATGTAAATTTATTATTTTTCCTGAAATCTTTAACTAAATATTTTTGTCCCACAATAAAATTTCTCGTTTTTACACCACCATAATACTTAGTCTGTTTACGTTGATTGGACTTAATATTTTTATTCGCCAAATCATGTTGTATTGATACAACCCATTCTCTTTCGGAATGAGACTGTCAAAAGTAGATCTAAGTTTCCTACCAAACAGTAAAACTGCTGGCTCAACTCCCGTCGTACAATGTGGAGTATATCTATAATCGGACAAAAAATGTAACAATTTATCCTTGTAATCAACCTTAAATTTATTTCCTACCATAAGTTTTTTAAGAAAATTCTTAGTAGTTTTCACTGAGTTTTCAGCGAAACCGTTGCTTTTTGGGTGCATAACTGGGGATGACATGAATTTTATATTGTTTTCCCGAAGGAATTGTTGGAAAATCTCGCTTGTAAAAGAAGTTCCGCTATCTGACACTATGAGTTCTGGGTAGCCAAAATTTGAAAATAATTTTCTCAATTCAAATATAGTATTAGCCAGTGGCGGCTCGAGCATTTCTTTAGTGGTGGGGACCGACATTTTTTAAGTACCGTGTACCGTAACCTCATCACCCGTAGAATATATCTAATATAAAATTTCTCAAAAAAAATTTTTGATAGTCTAATCCATTGAGGTATAATAAATAGAGAAGCAAACTTCATTACCGCGCTTCAAAAAAAGCGTAACCATTCTAAAACCGCGCCGACGTAGCTCTGAGAACACGAAACATTTTAACAAAAATACACTTGTCTCACTTACACAAGTCACGAGAATAACACCGCCGCCAGGATTAGATAAAGACAGAAACCCAAACCTGTGATGGCGCGGTAGTGTTGCATACCTTCTGAAATTTTACCCAAAATATGCAATAAAATAGAGGGGTTTTTTAACGTTAGTTTGTAATAAGATTAACTAATTTAAATTATTTTAAATATGTGTTTTTTTATTATATGACTAAAACTAAGCATAACTAATGAAATAATTAAGACATTTTTTGTTTAAATATTTTGTATTTTACCAATAGACATTACAAAACTAACAGTATCTGAAACCTATGCGGAGAACAGTGGCGCACACAGAAAAAACATTTGGGGGGGGGGGGGGGGGGGTTTACAAAACATAAAATGCTTGCTGTATCCGTATCTATTCAAACGTTTATATACTAATGTACAGTGTATATCAGAGGTTCCTAGCCTTATCTGGCTCACTGCGCACTATCCAAGTATAGTATTCTTTTTAACGCCCCTCCCCCCTTCATTATGAAATGCGAGACAGTACGCATAGAAAAAGCGCCGCAGGCGAAATTTTTTTTTTATGTGAAAGTTTTTCAGTCAGTGGTGCGATATCGCCCCACTTGGGAATCACTGGTGTAAATAAACAAAACAACCATTAAATTAAATTTTAAATGACAAGAATTTTTTTTAAGTAGGCTCGAGTACATTTCTTCGCGCGGTGCGAAATTATTTGACACTGAATAAGCCATGACAGTTTACATCAGCAATTAATATAATTATAAAATTATGTAACATAAAATAAATATTATAATTCAATATTAAAACTTACTTAACCAAAGTTAAATATATTCATCAAGGGACTAGTGCACGCAAATTTCAGTTTTCTAAAAATGTGAAATACACGAAATATTTAAAATCAAAGGTTACCTCCATAGTCACTTATTACATAAATGACGTATTCTCCCATTAATATGGGAAAACCAAAATGACTTTTTAGTGGCAACACTGAACCTATATTATGGAATTTGACATTTTATTTCAATTTATGTGCTTTTTAAGTAAATATGAATATGTAAACAATAAAGTTACGCGTGGAAAATAATTCCGCTTGATTTATTATGTTTTTCTGGCCTTGAATTGCACTTCTTCACGACGCATTTAACCATTTTAAAGATAGTTTTGATCGCGTACCGCCCGGTTGAACTTGGTCGGCGTCTCAGTGAGCACTAAACTGACATTAGCTGAGCATCTGCTTTTGGACATATGTACGGTGGCAACGCTTTGGCGCGGTCATTAGTCATCTATGTATATATATCAATGGTCTAATCATGCTAATCGGATAACTAAACATAAAATGTCAAACGATATATGCCAATTTACAATATAGTACAGTAAAAATAAAGCTTTATCTTGCAAGATTATTATCGAACTAATTTGAACGCGAGCGATTCCCGCCCGTAACTGCGCAAACAAATGGTTCAGTGGGGATCCAAGGAATTGTCCCCATGGCATTTGAATCCACATACGAGTGCGCATGCGCAGTTGCATACGATCGTGAAACAACGCAAGGAAAGTATGGGGATAGTTCGAATCGTCCCCCAAGTGCGCAGTTAATTCTGCGCACTGAGAAATAGATCCGCTGTTTTTTGCACGTACATTGTTCGTTGTACGCGTAGGGTCTTATTAAAATCATCCGGAATAATTGTTTGTATTGTATTTCTGCAAATGTTAATTATTTTTATGTTTAAAGAATTCATTCATTTTGGTGAAAACAAAGCATCGACTGTTATTTCCTTTAGTAGGTATCGGGTGTAACTGGTGGGGACTGTCCCCATTGTCCCCCTGTGAAGAACCGCCACTGGTATTAGCTGAATCTGCCCTTTGAACTTCAATACAGTCGACCCATTTAGTGAATGAATCGCAGACGACCAAAAACATTTTCCCTGCCAGCTGCCCACTGTAATCCAGGTGTAACCTACTCCAGACCTTCCCAGAATTAGGCCATACCGATAATTGACTCTTTGGAGGAGATTGTTTCGTCGACGCGCATTCTGGACATTCCTGAACAATTTTCTCTAAGTCTTTGCTCAGCGACGTCCACCAAAAATAACCTTTTGCTAACCCTTTCATCTTTACAATACCTAAGTGTGAGCGGTACACGAGCTCTAACACTTTTTTATGCAACGAACTTGGAACAATAATTCTATGTTGCCAAAATAAACAATCCTTAACAATCGAAAGTTCGTTCCTTTTTATCCAGAATTTCCATAATTCCTCCTCGCGTTTAACCCGTTTGGGCCACCCCTGCCTTAAACAAGTCATTACGCTTTGAATGACAGTGTCTACTTTAGTGGCTTCCATAATCGAATTAACGTCAAGATGCTCACAATTGCTACCAAAACTTACGAAATCAGACCCGTAGTCTTCTTTCTTCACTTTAAAATTCACTTTGAATTTATTAAATCGTCCTAGTTTTCTGTCAAAACCTTCTGACGTAACTGAATTGATAGCACTTTGTTTTGAAATAATGTTGAGGTTAAAGATTTCCATGAAATCTCTTCCTAAATCCAGAACCGAACCGTTTGCTACAATAATAAAGGTTATTAACCTAACTAGATTATTTTATTCGACCTTGAAATTTGCATTACCTACAACATTCAACATATTTCCGTCGTAACCTGAAAATTTTCGTGTTTCGGGTGACAACTCTATATTACTGAAATGTTTACAAAATAATGTCTCCGGAATAACGCAAACCGATGAACCTGAATCAATCATCGCTTCGAAGAATTTCCCATTTAATTTCAATTGTGCCTTGATTGCCTTAACAAAAGCTACATTCTCAATATTCTCATTATTACAATTCATAACTGATTTTACAGACCCGTTTTTACAAAATCTTTGTAAATGACCCAATCTACCGCAAGAATAACATTTAGCTTGCTTAAATTTACAGCTATGAGTGTCATGATTTGATTTCCCACAAATATTTATACTTCTTTAGAGATGAATCGGTTTTAACCTGTTTATCTGACCTACATGAATCGGTACTATTGGACCGATAACCGAAGAAGCCGATTTTTCAAATCTCTTTACCGCATTTACTTCCAACTTCATCTTGACTGACTCGACTTCAGGACCTTTCGCGGTCACTGCAAGTTCAACTAGTTGATTAAAGTTTAGTTTAGGCCCTTCAACAAACAATTTTACCCGTACTGGACCCGGGAGTAGACCGATAGCAAACACGTCTACAAGATTATCCTCCAGCCTAGTTCCAAACTGACAATATGTGCTGAGACCCCGGAGTCTGGCGGCAAAATCTCTAATTGATTCGTTATGATTCTGTTTAGCTTGAAAAAATAATTCCCGCTCTTGAAAAAGTGATCTACATTTACCACAATGTTTTTTTAGCAACTCAATTAACTTCTCAAACGTAACATCTGTGATTTTAATCGGAAACATAAGTTAGACAGAAGAGACAAGGTTTCCGTTTCAAGCGAGTTTATCAGATAAGCCTTTTTCTTAATCTCGGTAATGTCATCATGCAACACGAGAAACTGCTCTAATCTGAGTTGGAATACATCCCAATCTCCGTTTATGTGAGAGAACGGTGGAATTCTCGCCGATTCCATCTTCACGAAAGGGAAAAAATAATCACGCGAAGCTACACACGACAACAATACTACCCCACCAAAAAAATTACAAAAAATCCAGACAAATCCTCCACAAGAAAGAAATAAAAAACCTAACTTAGAAATTGCGGTTGCAACGTCTCCAGGTTGTCTTCCTTCCTCTATTTGTCCTTGTCTGAATGCCTTCCTTCGGCACTCCCTTGGAACTTCACCTTCGTGGAAAGGCTCTGTTGAGCCCCAAAATCGACCACTGCCTCTTGCTTCTGAATACCCTTGGAATGGCACTCCAGAACTCTGACTGTGGCTCCAGGAATAGCCAGAGATATCCTCGGTTTGTTCTGCCGGTCCTTTCTCTCGATCAGACAAACCCCAAAAGATCCTCCAATGTTCCACCTCGGCTGTAGGTAGCCTTGAAGAAATTCTCGGGGTGCCTTAGCTCTCCCCGCTTTGGTAATTTTTTTTTTAATCCAATTTGGTAATCCAATATTGTACTTTAATACGGCTGCGCCAATTGTAATGTTCTTTTATTGTGGCCTTACTAGCCTACAAATAATAATAGAGATGTACACGTAAGTTCTTTCGTCTTTATTGCAATGTACAATGGATTCAATAGTACTGTATTATTGTCTACGTAGCGAGTGATTACTAAGGCTGCTAAAATGGTTCTGGCGAGCTCCCACGGACGAGACCGCTGTCTGACCCATGAGACGTTCGTCAAAGTTCGGCGGAACCCGAACGTTTCCGAAAGATCCACTATATGGATAATTACATATACCACATTCAGTATCGGCGTAACTACAGCTGACTTTAGTGGTTCAGGGAAGTCACCTGTGCTCAGTGTTACCGAAACCAAAACTTCAAAATCGGGAGAATTTTTGCCTAAAAATCGGGAGAAAACGGGAAAATTTTGAAGAAATCGGGAGATGACTAGAATTATTTTAATGAAATTTCTCTCTTGTCAATAATTCGAATCCCTTTTATTATTGCGAAGCAGAACCTTAACAACAAACGAAAAACCGCCGTCAATACGATTATTGTAGATGTTGCCCGTGGAATAAAGCAATTTTCCCAAACGTTCAACGGAGACTTATTTTACGTCTGGCAACTCAGCACAAATTTTTGTGAAACTTCGACCTTGGACTGTCACCCGTACCTTAACGAGACGCCAAATTCATTGAATACCTACTTACTTTTTAAAGTGAACGATATTCATATAAGTAACAATCTTTTAATCAATAAGTAATAATTTTAATTTTCTTCTTCTAACACAGCAAACTTATTTTGTGGTACCATTTTGATTTAAATTAATAAATTACTTCGTTTTTACCACTTTTATTATTTACAAAACCAACATTTTTCGTGAGCAATGCTCACTTCTTCAGGGTATCGAGTATCAATAAAAAAAACCCTGAAGAAGTGAGCATTGCTCACGAAACATGTTGGTTTTGTAAATAATAAAAGTGGTAAAAACGAAGTAATTTATTAATTTAAATTTTAATTTTATTAAGGAACCAATAAACCACCTCATGGGCTTTTTCAAAACACCTCTCACCTGGCGACAGATACTCGATAACGATACACTGTTTAGTAATCCTTTATTGAAATACCTACTAATATCTCAGTCTAATCATCAAAAACAAAAAGAAAGTGCATGGACCATTTTAAAATTGTTAATGAAATTATGGAAATTATTACTGTTACGAAATACTTAGGAGTTATATTAGATTAAAATTTAACCATTAAACATTTTCATGTTTCGACTGCAACTGTTCTTTTTCTTAAAAGAAACATTTAAAAGTCCACAAGCCGTCTCACAGTGGAGAAAACCTTTTACATGTTCCGACTGCAACTATTCATGTTCTCCAAAGTGACAATTTAAAATCCACATGCTGACTCACTGTGGAGAAAAACCTGTTTTATGTTCCGACTGCAACTATTCATCTTCTCAAAAGGAACATTTAAAAGTCAACAAGCCGTCTCACAGTGGAAATAAATCTTTTTAATATTCCGACTGCAACTTCTCAAACTGAACATTTAAAAGTCCGCAAGACGTCTCACAGTGGAAGTAAACCTTTTTTAAAGAAAGTTTGAAGTTTAATCCTTGCCAAAATGTTAACCAAAAAAAATTGATTTAAATATGTTGTTAATATATATACAAATATAAGTAAGTATAGGTACAGCACTTATCCTGTGTGTGTCCGGTAGTAACTATTTAAGCGAGCGGATGTTTTCCGTTTTAAAAAAATTAAGAACAAACATCGCTCAAGGTCTACGGATGAACATCTCCAATCGATTCTTAAAATAACTACTTACCACGAATATGACACCCGACTTCAATGAGCTTATCAAAAATAAGAGAAGTCAGGTGTCCGGCTCAAGATAATTTACCATTTTACCCTCCTTTTTAACTTGAATGAAAATTAAGTAAAATCTTATAAATGGCCCTTAATAAAATCCAGTTTGACACCCCTCCGTTACGTAATCAATATATATTATAAAAGAAAGTCCAAAAAAGCGTGCGGAACGCAAAAACTCAGAAACGAGTGCCAGTACGATCAAGAGAGTTATATGGTATGGTAGATCTCTATCCCCCCTAGGGAATAAGGGTATTCGTTTTTACCTAAAGGGCTTGCTTTTGAAGATATAAGGGCTGAAAGTTCTAAGAAGACTCTAGAAATTTCAAGAAGAGTCTGGAAGATTCCGGAAACTTCTAGAAAATTTGATAAAACTCTGGAATGTTCTAGAAGAAATGGAGGAGTATGTAAGCGAGTCTAGAAGGTTCCGGAAAGTTCAAGAAGGTTCGATAAAGCTGTAGAAAGTTCTAAAAGGTTCCATAAGGCTGTAGAAAGTTCTGAAAGGAGTGGAGGAGTGTGTCGGTGTATCTAGAAGGTTCCAGAAAATTCTAAAAGGGTCCATAAAGCTGTGGAAGTTCTAGAAGATTCTATAGGACTGTACAAAGTTCAGGAAGTAGTGGCGGAGTACGACGGCGAGTCTAGATGGTTCCGGAAAGTTCTAGAAGGTTTCATAAGGCTGTAGAAAGTTCTGTAGGAGTGGAGGAGTGTGCCGGTGTGTCTAGAAGGTCCCGGAAAATTCTAAAAGATTCCACAAAGCTGTAAGAAGTTCTAGAAGGTTCGATAAAGCCGTGCAAAGTTCTGGAAGGAGTGGCGGAGTAAGTCGGTGAGTCTAGAAGGATCTGATGGTTCACAAATGCTTAGAAAGTTGTGGATGGAGAAAGTTTCAGAAATAAATGACGGTGAGTCTAGAAGATTCCGAAAGTTCTAGAAGGTTCGACAGAGCTATATAAAGTTCTGTAGGAGTAGAGGAGTGTGCCGGTGTGTCTAGAAGGTCCCGGAAAATTCTAGCAGGTTCCATAAAGCTGTAGGAAGTTCTGGAAGCTCTGGAAGTTCTGTTATAGCGGAGTATGTCGGTGATTCTAGAATGTTCCGGAAAGTTCTAGGAGTGTGTCGGTGTGTGTAGAAGATTTCGGAAAATTCTTCAAGATTTCACAAAGCTGTAGGAAATTCTAGAAGGTTCGATAAAGCTGTACAACGTTCTGCAAAGAGTGGCGGAGTAAGTCAGTGGGTTTACAAGTTTCCGGAAAGTTCTAGAAGGTTCGATAAAACTGTAGAAAGTTCTAGAAGGTTCCGTAAAGCTGTAAAATGTTCTGATAGGAGTGGAGGAGTGTGTCGGTTTGTATAGAAGGTCCCGAAAAATTCTAGAAGGTTCCATAAAGCTGTAAAAAGTTCTGAAGGGAGTGGCGGAATATGTCGGTGGATCTAGAATGATCTGGAAAGTTCTAAAAGGTTCAATAAAGCTATAGAAAGTTCTGGAAGGAGTTACGGAACACGTCAGTGAGTTTAGAAGGTTCCGAAAAGTTCTACAAGGTTCAGTAAAGCTGTACAAAGTTCTGGGAGGAGTGGCGTGAGTCTAGAAGTTTACGAAAAGTTCTACAAGGTTCGATAAAGCTGTAGAAAAATCTATAAGGAGTGGCGAGGTATTTCGTTGAGTCTAGAAGGTTCAGAAAAGTTTTAGAATTTTCAATAAATCTAGAAATTTTGGGAAGGAGTGGCGGAGTATGTCGGTGAGTCTACAAAGTTCCTGAGTTCTAGACGGTTCGATAAATCTGTAGAAAGTTCTGGAAGGAGTGGCGGAGTACGTCGGTGAGTCTAGAAAGTTCCGAAAAGTTCTAGAAGGTTCGATAAAGCTCTAGAAAGTTCTGGAAGGAGCGATGGAGTATGTCGGTGAGTCTTGAAGGTTCTAGATAGTTCTGGAAGGTTCCCTAATGTTCTAGGATGTTATGGAAGTAGAAAGTTCAAGAAGCTTTCAGAAATGAGTGGCGGAGAGTTTCAGTGAGTCTAGAAGGTTCTGGAAAGTTCTAGAAGTTTTGGATAATTTTTTTTTTTTTTTTACAGTGAATACCGCACAAGAATCTCAACTGCTCCCGTCTGGAGCCAGTGAGACTATGGCATCCCCAATTGGGGTATGTTGTGAGACTGAAGGTAGTGGGGAGGGGAAGGAGGTGGGGAAGAGGAAGGTTGGGAAGTACCTGGCTATTCAGATCTGGTCACTAAACACGGCTAAAGCCATTTTCAAGCAACGTTTCAATTCTGAATGGTGGTCTTACACCAGGGCGATACTAATAGTATCTTCCACTCTGGAACATGCCGCAAATATACTATATATTATTTTAAATGAATTAATTGTGAAATAACACAAATTAATCAAATAAAATTTATTTGCGCATGCCGGGTTCGAACCCGCGACCTCCGGAATGTGAGTCAAGAGTCTTATATATTATTAAAAAAACAATTTGCATGCCGCTAAAACTCAAAGACGAGTCCCGGTACGATAATGGGAGTTATATTGTGTGGTAGCCCTCTATCCACCATCCATGAAGAAAGTTCCCGTTCTCACCTGAAGGGCGTGCTTTTAAAGATATAAGGGCTGGAAGTTTCGCCCCGTTGAAATTTCTAGAACAGTTAAAAAAATTCCAGAGTATTCTTGAGCATTCCACCACATTCCAGAACATCTCGGAACATTCTGGAATATTCGGGATTAGGATTGACCGTTCAGGAACATACCGGAATACCCCAGATCATTGTGGAACATTCCAGAACATTCCTGAATGTTGTGGAATGATCTGGAACATTATTCTGGAACATGTGAAGTGTTTTTTGTATGGGGCTACCCATATGGGGTATATAAAGCAAGATCCGTTGTGGATTCGAACGTCAATTCAATCTCACATCAACTCCATGAGCGATGTCGGACACCCCAGTCAGAGTATTTGAGAGCATTCCACAAGGTTCCAGAACATCCCGGAACCTTCTGGAAAATTGTGGAATATTCGAGAATAGGGAAACGGGAACATCAATGTGAAACATTCCAGAACACTCTCGAATGTTTTCCTGAGCGAAGCCGGGTAACCCAGCTAGTTAATTATAATTTCCACCTCATAATTCATAAATGATCGGTTTGTATGGGTCTATAATAGAAATATGCTTAGATTGCAAAATTTTGTAATTATTCTGGTCAATACCCGAATCCGGGGAATACATTTTTTTTGCCATAGACAAAGAATTGACGAGAAACGACCAATCGATGTGAACTTCGAAAAATCGGGAGATTTTGATGCATTCCGGTAGATCGGGAGATGAAGTGAAAAATCGGGAGATCTCCCGATAAATCGGGAGCTTCGGTAACACTGCCTGTGCTCAGAGATTTATTTAAAATATGAACTAGGAACGGAGCTAAGACAAAGACACATTTTTTTAGTAACCATGTTGGTTTAGGGTCAAGACTGCACTGCTTATTTGGCGAACTTGAAATTATTTTTTTTTTACTTCTTCCAGCGTTGTAAGTTTGAAGAAAGACAAATTTCCTTTGGAATTTATAGTAAACTAGCAGACCCGGCCATACGCTGCTGTGGCTAACGAAACATAATGCCATTACCCAACCTTTATAAAATCCACACCACCCGTTTGCCTGCTGCCCGCTGCCTGAATTGAATATTTGAATTTCTCGGCTTTTCTCTACTATAATAAGCATGTATTATACATATAAACATTCCTCTTGAATCACTCTATCTATTGGTGAAAGCCGCATAAAAATCTGTTGCGTAGTTTAAAAGATCAATGCGCAAGTACATTTTGAGTGACTTCATTTTATATTATGTAATATAATATATGTAATAGACGTGGGAAAAATTGAATGACCGAATTAAATGAATAAATTCAATCTTGTAACACACTCGATCTAATTCTCAATTTCAAAAGGAATTGATTCTTCATTCCTTACCTTTGGCCTTGCATCCTACGATTTTTAACGATACCATACATTTTTAATTTCCATTTATTTTACTGTTAAATTATTTCAATGAATAATGTGTTCCGTAAACGATTTAAATATTATATTGTTTCATAGGTATTTAAATATTATTAAACGGGCGCGGGCGGCGCGCCGCGAAGTGGTCGACGAACGGTATTGTGAACGACTCGCCTATTACGATTGCATCCCGCTACCGCCGCGCCGCCATTCTAAAAACACCCAAACATCATCAAAATCCATGTCCCAAAACGCGGCCGCGATTCAGCCGTATTGCCCGAGCATCTCTTTCACGCAAGGAATTAATCATTTGTCCTAATCAATAGTCCTGAGATTGTCCTAAGGTCCCCGCCGTCCCTGGTCCGTGTTCAATGTCCGCGTCCCAGGTATCTATTCTGTCGGAATCCAGATTGTCCGAAGCGCTTTATTCAGGAATTAAAACAAAAGTCTTTTTCACTTGTGACGTCATCGTCCTTTATAAATCTCAGACCCAGAATTGACGTCAGACGTCATCGTCAATCTCAGATCTGTCCCAAACACATCCCAGCCCTAGGACCGCAGCTCGCGAGTCAATTAAGTCACTGCGAGTTAAGACACAAAACACTTGTCAAAAGTTGCTAATTCATTCCTCAATGCCAGCCCTTAATCCTTACTCTTACTCTTACTTGAGTAATAGAAAACAAAGGGTTAAAATAAATAACTTTGAATCCTTTAACATTGATGTAACTTCCGGCGTTCCGCAAGGAGCCAATTTGGCCCCGCTTCTTTTTAAACTTTTTATTAACGATATCATTAAAGTTTTTTCTCACACACGTTTTTGGCTTTTTGCCGATGACAATAAGATTCTTAAGATAATAAAATCCCATATTGATTGTTTACTTTTTCAACTTGATATTGATTCATTTAATGATTGGTGCAAAATTAACTGCATGGAACTTAATGTTATTATTTATTGTTATCAAGTTTAATTTGCAGAACTCCATTTTAGTTTTTATTTTTTTATTATATAATCAATAATATTATTATTAAATTAATAACAACAGTTTATTTAAACAAGTTCTGCTGTGTAATTATTGTTACGCGTGACAGCTGTTTCGCCTTCTGAAGGCATTATCAAACTGTTTGATAATGCCTTCAGAAGGCGAAACAGCTGTCACGCGTAACAATAATTGCACAGCAGAACTTGTTTAAAAATAAACTGTTTTTATTAATTTAATAATAATATTATTGATTATATATAAAAAAAAAAGAACTTAATGTTGATAAATGCAAAACTTTGTCCTTATATAGAACCAAAAAACCTATTCAGTTTGATTATAAACTAAATAATGTTTGTCTCTCTACTGTCACATCTATCAAGGACCTTGGGGTCACTCTGGATTGTAAACTTTCTTTCCGGGATCACATTAATAACATCGTAAACAAATCAATTAAACTACTCGGCTTCATTCATAGAATTACCTCTGACTTTAAACATATAAATACACTTAAAACTCTTTACTGTTCGCTGGTCCGCCCTCACCTTGAATATGCTAGTGTCATTTGGTCTCCTTTTTATGCTGTCCACATTTGTTACATCGAATCTGTACAACATCGCTTCCTACGAGGAATTGCTTGGAGGTTAGGATTTGAAAGAGGAGAATACTCGTATGATGAAATTGAACAAACTTTAAACATTTCCTCTTTAGAAAAACGTAGAAAGGACTGTGATCTAATATGCATTTTCAAAATTATCAACAGTATTACTGACACACCTGCTTTATTACAACTCATCCAGTTCAAAATTCCTTCCCGTAGACTCCGAAATAATGAATTGCTGTTCCTCAATCAACATTCTACTAATTATGGATATCATTCTCCTTTATCCAGAATGTAGAGACTTGTCATCGCAAATCAAAGCATTGAATATTTTGGTGTAAGCCTAAATGACTTTCGGCAGTCGTTACGCAGTGTGGTTTTTTAAAGTCTTTTTAAATCCATCTTCAAGCTACTTGTAGTTATCTTCCCTATGTACTTTTATATTATAATATAATCAAAATACATATTATGTATTTTGTCAATGCTCTTCATCTATATGTAATCTCCTTTCATTGTGATCACTCTTTTTTTTTCTATTCGTGTTATTGTTATATAGTAAATTGGACTATTTGTCCGTAAATCAATATATATTATAAAAGAAAGTCCAAAAAAACGTGCGGAACGCAAAAACTCAGAAACGAGTGCCAGTACGATCAAGAGAGTTATATGGTATGGTAGATCTCCATCCCTCCTAGGGAATAAGAGTATTCGTTTTTACCTAGAGGGCTTGCTTTTAAAGATATAAGGGCTGAAAGTTCTAAGAAGACTCCAGAAATTTCAAGAAGAGTCTAGAAGATTCCGGAAACTTCTAGAAAATTCGATGAAACTCTGGAATATTCTGGAAGAAGTGGAGGAGTATGTCAGCGAGTCTAGGAGGTTCCGAAAAGTTCAAGAAGGTTCGATAAAGCTGTACAAAGTTCTGAAAGGAATGGTGGAATATGCCGGTGGGTTTGGTTTCGGGAAAGTTCTAGAAGGTTCGATAAAACTGTAGAAAGTTCTAGAAGGTTCCTTTAGGCTGTAGAAAGTTCTGATAGGAGTTGAGGAGTGTGTCGGTGTGTCTAGAAGGTCCCGGAAAATTCTAAAAGGTCCCATAAAGTAGGAAGTTCTAGAAAGTTTGATAGAGCTGTAAAAAGTTCTAGAAGGAGAGGCGGAGTATGTCGGTGAGTCTAGAAGGTTCTGATGGTTCACGAATGCTTTAGAAAATTGTGGAAGGAGAAAGTTCTAGAAGCTTTCAAAAATAATAGGCTGTGAGTCTAGAAGATTCCGGAAGTTCAAGAAGGTTCGATAAAGCTGTTCAAAGTTGTGAAAGGAGTGGCGGAATAGTCGGTGGGTCTAAAAGGTGTCGCAGAGTTCTAGAAGGTCCGACAAAGCTGTAGGAAATTCTAGAAGGTTCCATAAGCCGTAGAAAGTTCTGAAAGGAGTGGAGGAGTGTGTCGGTGTGTCTAGAAAGTTCCGGAAAATTCTAGAAGATTCCACAAAGCTGTAGGAAGTTCTAGAAGGTTCGATAAAGCTGTACAAAGTACTGGAACGAGTGGCGGAGTAAGTTGGTGAGTCTAGAATGTTGTGGAAAGTTCTAGAAGGTTCGATAAAGCTGTAGAAGGTTCTGAAAGGTGTGGCGTAGAATGTCGGTGAGTCTAGAAGGATCTGATGGTTCACAAAGGCTTTAGAAAATTGTGGATGGAAAAGGTACTAGAAGCTTTCAGAAATAATTCGCGATGAGTCTAGAAGATTTCAAAAATCTAGAAGGTTCGATAGAGCTGTACAAAGTTCTGAAAGGAGTGGAGGAGTGTGTTGGTGTGTCTAGAAGGTTCCAGAAAATTCTAGAAGGATCCAAAAAGCTGTGGAAGTTTTAGAAGGTTCGATAGGGCTGAACAAAGTTCTGTAAGTAGTAGCGGAGTATGTCGGGGAGTCTAGATGGTTCCGGAAAGTTCTAGAAGGTTCGATAATCTTAATCTTCAATATACTTTATTAAAAAAAGTGTACAATGTACATTCCGCTAAAACTCAAAAACGAGTCCTGGTACGATAACGGGAGTTATATTGTGCAGTAGCCCTCTATCCCCCATTCATGAAGAAAGTTCCCGTTTTTACCTGAAGGGCGTAATTTTAAAGATATAAGGGCTTGAAGTTTGGCCCCCTTGAAATTTTTAGAACAGTTCAAACATTGCAGGATATTGTTGAGCATTCCACCACATTCCAGAATATCCCGGAACATTCTGGAATGTTGTGGAATGTTCGGGAATAGGATGAAACATTAAGAAACATTCCAGATTATTGAGGAACATTCTAGAAAACTCCTGAATGTTGTGGAATGATCTGGAACATTATTCTGGAACATTTGAAGTCTTTTTTGTATGGGGCTATCCGTATGGGGTATATAAAGTATTGATTCGAACGTCAATTCATTCACACATCAACTCCCTGAGCGAAGACGGGCACCCCAGTCAGAGTATTTGAGAGAATTCCACAACGTTCCAGAACATCTCGAAACATTCTGGAAAATTGTAGATTGTTCGGAAATAGGGAATCAATGTGAAACATTCCAGAATACTCTCGAATGTTGCCCCGAGCGAAGCCGGGTAACCCAGCTAGTAAATAAATAAATAAATAATCCGTCCGTGCGCTTCATTTATTCCCCCGCGCGCCAAGCCGTCAATTTCATTACATAGTTAGTCGAAAATGATGCTTATCGGTTTTTTGGTACCTACCTACTTTTAGACGTAGTTCTTGGGTAGATGTAATATGATAAAATAAAGGTAATATAATAAATGATACAGATGTTGAAACACTTTTTTTATAAATTATGTAAACCTTTATGATTCATTTTTACAATTCTACTGTAACTTCAAGACTTACTTAGCTTATCTTCTTGAAAGCGTAACAAAAAATCAATTTACCTGTATGTGTCACTATATTTTTAAACTTTCACTTGGAAAATTACATTTTTTTACTTATACCGCCAACGTATTGGTGTAATTTAGCACTTTAGCACTTTACATAGTTAATATTACCCACGCGCAGGCAGTGCCTTAGGGGGTTCCCATTATCTACTTTTGTTATATATGTATTTTTCATTTTTTTACTTTAACTTTACCTTGTGTTATGTAATATATTTTCAGAAAATGTGTAAAAATTTCTTTTGTTATATATAATGGGAAAAAATAAAGGATAAATAAAAATGTAAATTTGCAGATATCATAAGGCCAATTAGCTGTGGTTAGCTGTCGTAAAATACTCATCTTAATGTTAAAATGTATGTTTATATTAGATCACGCGAAGAGGAACATTTATAAGTTTAATAAATAAAATAAAATTAATAAAATTTTAAGGGTGAAACGAAAACCTGTATAATTTTAAGATGCAATTGCTAGCAATAAATACATTTTACATACGAAAAATTACGACACTACAAAAAGACAAACACATACTATAATAAATTTGGACAATTTTTTTTATTTTTATTTTAACTTTATGAGTAAAACCTCAAATTGTAATATTTAATTAAATGAAGACAATATAAGCGAAACTCAATCGAAAATCTGAAAACAGAAAAATCAGAAAAAGATATTGACACATCTGGGACTCGAACCCAGGACCTCTCGCTTACCGGGCGAACGCGCTAACCACTGCGCCACCGTGTCGATATCCAATTCGGTCACTTTTAACTGTATCATACTTCGACTAAGAACCACCCACACTATCTTCATTTTTCTTAACGCATATACTATTGGCTGCTATCTTTATGTATGATTGCAAGATTCAAACCCGAACTAAATGCTCTCTAGATAGTGTCTGGATAAATCTTTATCCATTTTATTTAATATGCGACATCAATTGACTTTTCTGCAAGTCTAGGATGAATATTTTTATTTTTATTTTAACTTTATGAGTAAAACCTCAAATTGTAATATTTAATTAAATGAAGACAATATAAGCGAAACTCAATCGAAAATCTGAAAACAGAAAAATCAGAAAAAGATATTGACACATCTGGGACTCGAACCCAGGACCTCTCGCTTACCGGGCGAACGCGCTAACCACTGCGCCACCGTGTCGATATCCAATTCGGTCACTTTTAACTTTATCATACTTCGACTAAGAACCACCCACACTATCTTCATTTTTCTTAACGCATATACTATTGGCTGCTATCTTTATGTATGATTGCAAGATTCAAACCCGAACTAAATGCTCTCTAGATAGTGTCTGGATAAATCTTGATCCATTTTATTTAATATGCGACATCAATTGACTTTTCTGCAAGTCTAGGATGAATATTTTTATTTTTATTTTAACTTTATGAGTAAAACCTCAAATTGTAATATTTAATTAAATGAAGACAATATAAGCGAAACTCAATCGAAAATCTGAAAACAGAAAAATCAGAAAAAGATATTGACACATCTGGGACTCGAACCCAGGACCTCTCGCTTACCGGGCGAACGCGCTAACCACTGCGCCACCGTGTCGATATCCAATTCGGTCACTTTTAACTGTATCATACTTCGACTAAGAACCACCCACACTATCTTCATTTTTCTTAACGCATATACTATTGGCTGCTATCTTTATGTATGATTGCAAGATTCAAACCCGAACTAAATGCTCTCTAGATAGTGTCTGGATAAATCTTTATCCATTTTATTTAATATGCGACATCAATTGACTTTTCTGCAAGTCTAGGATGAATATTTTTATTTTTATTTTAACTTTATGAGTAAAACCTCAAATTGTAATATTTAATTAAATGAAGACAATATAAGCGAAACTCAATCGAAAATCTGAAAACAGAAAAATCAGAAAAAGATATTGACACATCTGGGACTCGAACCCAGGACCTCTCGCTTACCGGGCGAACGCGCTAACCACTGCGCCACCGTGTCGATATCCAATTCGGTCACTTTTAACTGTATCATACTTCGACTAAGAACCACCCACACTATCTTCATTTTTCTTAACGCATATACTATTGGCTGCTATCTTTATGTATGATTGCAAGATTCAAACCCGAACTAAATGCTCTCTAGATAGTGTCTGGATAAATCTTTATCCATTTTATTTAATATGCGACATCAATTGACTTTTCTGCAAGTCTAGGATGAATATTTTTATTTTTATTTTAACTTTATGAGTAAAACCTCAAATTGTAATATTTAATTAAATGAAGACAATATAAGCGAAACTCAATCGAAAATCTGAAAACAGAAAAATCAGAAAAAGATATTGACACATCTGGGACTCGAACCCAGGACCTCTCGCTTACCGGGCGAACGCGCTAACCACTGCGAGAGGTCCTGGGTTCGAGTCCCAGATGTGTCAATATCTTTTTCTGATTTTTCTGTTTTCAGATTTTCGATTGAGTTTCGCTTATATTGTCTTCATTTAATTAAATATTACAATTTGAGGTTTTACTCATAAAGTTAAAATAAAAATAAAAATATTCATCCTAGACTTGCAGAAAAGTCAATTGATGTCGCATATTAAATAAAATGGATAAAGATTTATCCAGACACTATCTAGAGAGCATTTAGTTCGGGTTTGAATCTTGCAATCATACATAAAGATAGCAGCCAATAGTATATGCGTTAAGAAAAATGAAGATAGTGTGGGTGGTTCTTAGTCGAAGTATGATACAGTTAAAAGTGACCGAATTGGATATCGACACGGTGGCGCAGTGGTTAGCGCGTTCGCCCGGTAAGCGAGAGGTCCTGGGTTCGAGTCCCAGATGTGTCAATATCTTTTTCTGATTTTTCTGTTTTCAGATTTTCGATTGAGTTTCGCTTATATTGTCTTCATTTAATTAAATATTACAATTTGAGGTTTTACTCATAAAGTTAAAATAAAAATAAAAATATTCATCCTAGACTTGCAGAAAAGTCAATTGATGTCGCATATTAAATAAAATGGATAAAGATTTATCCAGACACTATCTAGAGAGCATTTAGTTCGGGTTTGAATCTTGCAATCATACATAAAGATAGCAGCCAATAGTATATGCGTTAAGAAAAATGAAGATAGTGTGGGTGGTTCTTAGTCGAAGTATGATACAGTTAAAAGTGACCGAATTGGATATCGACACGGTGGCGAAGTGGTTAGCGCGTTCGCCCGGTAAGCGAGAGGTCCTGGGTTCGAGTCCCAGATGTGTCAATATCTTTTTCTGATTTTTCTGTTTTCAGATTTTCGATTGAGTTTCGCTTATATTGTCTTCATTTAATTAAATATTACAATTTGAGGTTTTACTCATAAAGTTAAAATAAAAATAAAAATATTCATCCTAGACTTGCAGAAAAGTCAATTGATGTCGCATATTAAATAAAATGGATAAAGATTTATCCAGACACTATCTAGAGAGCATTTAGTTCGGGTTTGAATCTTGCAATCATACATAAAGATAGCAGCCAATAGTATATGCGTTAAGAAAAATGAAGATAGTGTGGGTGGTTCTTAGTCGAAGTATGATACAGTTAAAAGTGACCGAATTGGATATCGACACGGTGGCGCAGTGGTTAGCGCGTTCGCCCGGTAAGCGAGAGGTCCTGGGTTCGAGTCCCAGATGTGTCAATATCTTTTTCTGATTTTTCTGTTTTCAGATTTTCGATTGAGTTTCGCTTATATTGTCTTCATTTAATTAAATATTACAATTTGAGGTTTTACTCATAAAGTTAAAATAAAAATAAAAATATTCATCCTAGACTTGCAGAAAAGTCAATTGATGTCGCATATTAAATAAAATGGATAAAGATTTATCCAGACACTATCTAGAGAGCATTTAGTTCGGGTTTGAATCTTGCAATCATACATAAAGATAGCAGCCAATAGTATATGCGTTAAGAAAAATGAAGATAGTGTGGGTGGTTCTTAGTCGAAGTATGATAAAGTTAAAAGTGACCGAATTGGATATCGACACGGTGGCGCAGTGGTTAGCGCGTTCGCCCGGTAAGCGAGAGGTCCTGGGTTCGAGTCCCAGATGTGTCAATATCTTTTTCTGATTTTTCTGTTTTCAGATTTTCGATTGAGTTTCGCTTATATTGTCTTCATTTAATTAAATATTACAATTTGAGGTTTTACTCATAAAGTTAAAATAAAAATAAAAATATTCATCCTAGACTTGCAGAAAAGTCAATTGATGTCGCATATTAAATAAAATGGATAAAGATTTATCCAGACACTATCTAGAGAGCATTTAGTTCGGGTTTGAATCTTGCAATCATACATAAAGATAGCAGCCAATAGTATATGCGTTAAGAAAAATGAAGATAGTGTGGGTGGTTCTTAGTCGAAGTATGATACAGTTAAAAGTGACCGAATTGGATATCGACACGGTGGCGCAGTGGTTAGCGCGTTCGCCCGGTAAGCGAGAGGTCCTGGGTTCGAGTCCCAGATGTGTCAATATCTTTTTCTGATTTTTCTGTTTTCAGATTTTCGATTGAGTTTCGCTTATATTGTCTTCATTTAATTAAATATTACAATTTGAGGTTTTACTCATAAAGTTAAAATAAAAATAAAAATATTCATCCTAGACTTGCAGAAAAGTCAATTGATGTCGCATATTAAATAAAATGGATAAAGATTTATCCAGACACTATCTAGAGAGCATTTAGTTCGGGTTTGAATCTTGCAATCATACATAAAGATAGCAGCCAATAGTATATGCGTTAAGAAAAATGAAGATAGTGTGGGTGGTTCTTAGTCGAAGTATGATACAGTTAAAAGTGACCGAATTGGATATCGACACGGTGGCGCAGTGGTTAGCGCGTTCGCCCGGTAAGCGAGAGGTCCTGGGTTCGAGTCCCAGATGTGTCAATATCTTTTTCTGATTTTTCTGTTTTCAGATTTTCGATTGAGTTTCGCTTATATTGTCTTCATTTAATTAAATTTGGACAACTTATATAGCGCTGTTTTTGCGAAAAATCGCCTCAAGAGCGCTGTACAAATCTATGTACATCTATAGGATTTAGCCTGCGAGATAATGAGATAGAATAATCGGTCTCCTCTTTGTGTGGTGTTTCGTAGCCTATTGGTCTCCTCTTTGTGCAGTGCTTCTTAGCCTCCCAACTCATTGTGATTTGAAATTCGATGAAACGAAAAAGCAACACTAAAAAGAGACATACACATTAATCTATAGGTCTTAGCCTGCGAGATAATGAGATAGAATAATCGGTCTCTTCTTTGTGCGGTGCTTAGTAGCCTATCAGTCTCCTCTTTAGCGGTAATCCGTGGCCTCCCGGTCTCCTGTGCGGTGTTAGCCTCCCCATTCATTTAATATATATATATATATTTTTTTTTTGGGATTTAATTGAATTAAAGGAATGAATAAAAGGCATCAATTCAAAAGGCCATGGGAATCAGACTGAATCGATTCACTCCTGAGAATCGTTCTGCCCATGTCTATGTAATAAAATAATAATGATAATGATATTGGCGGATGGGCGTGAGATGTGGAGGCACGAATGGCTTCAATTTTTTCCCGAAAAAACGTTAAGAAGGCATCCGGGTTGGAACAGTGGCTTCGGAAATAACAGTCCTTATATGAGTTCCATAGACGCCGCGCCGTGGATTGGTTCGCTCAGAGCCAATCTTTTCATTCCAGTATTCTGATCTTTTGGATTTTTTGCTATAATAGATAATTTGCTTAGTGCTTTATGTACATAAATATGTTGGGGTAGGCATACTGCCTACATTTTGTTTTCTTTATTGTTATTTCATCCCCTTACCTAATAGAGGTCCAGGTAAGATTTTCTTTATAATTACTAACAACTGTACATAATAGCACTTGCATACTGCTACCTAACAACGTATGCGAGGGCAATGGAGGTCTAGTATCATTTATTAAATGTAGAGCCGTTTTTATACAAAAAAAATAGAGTCCTTGCAAGAGCCTTGAAGGGGTAATCACCTGTTACCTATACCAGGGCGGGTATATGGTGGGTCCTCCAATGATCTTTTGGAATTTATTTTGCTCATAATATATACCGTTTTTGAGCAAGGATCCATTCATCCCTTGAAGTTACCGCAGAGTATTTTCTAAATGATCTCTCTAATTTCCGCATAAGTTTTTTCTGGTTTCGGCATTCATCATCATACCAGCCGTCAGACTTTGGAACTTTACATGTTTTTGACATCGTCGGAGCATATTTATTTAACAGACATATAAGTCGTTTTTAATTGTTTATCTAGCTTGTAGTTTTTTAGCTTTTAGAAATGTACTATAAGTTTGTACAGCGCCCTTGAGGTGATTATAAATGATTATTATTATGGAGAATAATTAATCTTTCTCATCGGAACCGGCCTGTACAGTTGCAAGGGTACGATGGCGAGACCATCGTTAGACAAATTTTGAATTTTCGGCCGCTGGTTAAGCCGCCGTTATCCGAATTTCTACCGATTTCTTATACCTGTATCTCTCAAACATTTGAAGTTTTTAAGCCCTTAAAATTTAGACGCATTCTATGCTGAAATGCAAATTATATGAAATTCCCTCGATAGAAAAAAAATCGCAAAGTATGCTCCGAAAATTATTAAAAACACGTTTGTTTCTATTATTTTATAAGTTATATTTGTGAAAATTTCACAATGTTTCTTTTAATGATACTTAAGACGCCTTTTACGAGATTTTTGCTCTATTTTAAACGAGTCGTGTTTTATTAAACATTTCTCAATTTTCGCTTCGATTTTATCGCTTTAAATAATAGCGCTCTCCTCTAACATTCGTAATTACATATCTCTCCTTCTTCTTCTTTTTGAGCGCAGGTGCGGCGCCTTAATGGCTCTTAATTTTAAAGTGTTTATTTATTTATTTATTTATTTACGGACAAATAGTCCAATTAACAATATAACATTATGCGCACGAAATGTTTTATTTTATAAATCCTACCCATAATAGCCCGTAGACTGTAAAATTCAATATCTATATAAAAAATCCATTCCTTTTGTGTTGGGAATTGGTAAGAAAACTGTCACTTTTATGCCTTTTTACAATAAAAAAATGTTAATATTTTTTATCACGGTTTTTCGTTTATCGGACAGTAAATGACATCTAAGTTTTTTATTCTAAGTATGGTCAGGAATCGTTGATTAATATCCTTAGGCTATGTGCTGTTACACTCTGTAAACATAGCAAAGTGTGCTGCAATAATTCCAATTGAAATTAAAAACACCACGGAGATACAAAAGTTTAAAAAAGACATCAAATTATGGCTAAACACGAAGATTAGGAAATCATTTAAATTATGAAGTAACACCAACGCAACCTACAGACAGCAAACATAAATACTTTTTACATCAGATAAGTTTTAAGATTTTCACGGCCGAAAGCATTTTCGTTATTTGTTTTTGGGGTGTTATGCCGTGTTGCGCTACCTCCTTCTTTAGCCAACGTTTGGACATCGTTGCAGTGTCCATCATCAGGGCAGATCCGGCAGATCCGGTAGATGTTGGCTAAAGAAGGAGGTAGCGCAACACGGCATAACACCCCAAAAACAAATAACGAAAAAACTTTTTACATCATTTATTTTTATTTTGTGGAAACAAACAAACAAGATGAGGAAATCATGATCAACACCCATACAACAACCTACAGTCCGCCTCGAAACAGGAATACTTAGTAAGGAAGACTGAGAACAAACTACTTCACTTTGTATTTTTACTTTACCGTATATTGTATTTTACTTAACTTATATTTTCGTTAAATAAAAAAAAAATAAAAAAAGTGCGAAGGCGGGCGGCCACCAACTGCTGATTTGGTCAATGACATACATAAACTCACGGACAGACCTTCGAAAGAATTATTATTTTTAAATGAAATATGTTTTTAACTTTCATTTTAATTATTTTTGTGACTGAAGGGAGGGAAGTTAGGGAAGAGAAAGATGAGAAAGTAGCTGAATATTCAGATGTAGTCACCAAACATGGTTAAAGCCTTTTCAAGCCACGATTTGATTCTGAATTGTAATCATTTACCAGGGCGATACTGGGTGTATCTACCAACTCTGGGATGTGCCGAAAAATATAATTTGTATTTAATTCAAAATAAGATTTATTTTGCACACTTTGGGATTTGAACCCGCGTCCTCTGAATTTGAGAATCTTAACTGGGGACTTAAATTTAAATCACTACCGGTGTGCACAAATACATTCAAATTTCTGTACGCTTTTTAAAATGATTAGGGAACGTACCATACACGTGACCAACTTTTTGCAATTTTTACCCCCCCCCCCCCCCCTCCCGGTGACCAAAAACCTAAGCCCGCCGCCGCTCATTTGTACCAAGCGTGACATTTTGAAGACCCCCCCCTAAACGTGTCACGTAGTATGGGTACGTTCCCTTAGCTTATACTGGCCATTGATATTGGTTTAATTGTTGTTATGCTTATTTTATAGCCCAATTTGTGGAATTATTACTGTAAAAATAATAATTAGAGTGTACAATTCACACGCGGTAAAACTTTCAAAAGACTAAAGTAGACTAGGGAGGCTACGAAGCACTGCACAAATAATGATAATAACCTAATATTTGTGCAGCGCAGTTTTGTGTTATTTCACTTCAAGTGCTAACTATAATAAACTTAAAAGTAATCCTATTATCTTTATGAGTCCTTACAAAATATCGATCAAATAATGTGAAATAAAGAATATACAGAACAATTTGGGAGGCGGGAATGGGTACCGCCGCCCCCGGAACCTTTATTGGATAACCAACACCTCTGCCACAGGTCACCCCAAGTGGTTCGCTACGTTTGGTGATTTAGCAGGGGTGCCCGGTTTCATAGGGTGAGGTTTGTCTTGGGGCGGATGACCAGGAAACACTGAACCCCAGATTCCTACCCACCCCTAAACCCTTTTCCTTCCCAGAACTCTCCTCTCCTTCCTTTCCTTAAAAAACCATCCACACAGCATCCCCAAAGATGACATAGACCCTGAGGGAAATTATTTTCCTCTGGGCCTCCTGTGTGGAACTCGTGTAAAAAAAAAAGACCAACTAAAACCTGTGGTGTAAGGTCGAACTGGAGAATCACTAGAAAAGGACACCTCGAGACACCTTGTAAGAGCGATGAGTCCCCAACCTGACCATAAGGGGAATGAGATGATGATGAATTAATAAACTAACATACGGTATGTTTACTTTTCAGACGATGGGTGCTGCAACTACACATTTAATCATTTTAATGCAACTCTTTCCATGGATTCTCAGGACACCGATAACCCTGCGGGCAAAAGCAATTAGCTGATGGCTAGTTCAAATGCCACAGCTGTACTGTAAAAAAAAAACATTGTACATATTATATTATGTTACAGTTAAAGCCTGTAACATAATATATTTTCTCATCTGGGATGCTAACTAACCATCACGCCGTTTCGCCGCTGGGGTAAGCAGAGAGGACGGAACGTCAAACAATTCGGTCTTGGCACACACTCTTTGCCTCACTCACATTCATACATCGTCTCATACCCCAGATTTTCAAAATAATATAGGGATCCATTTCCATTTACCACAATCGAAAATGTACAGTCCTTCAGATAATAATACTATCAGATGATAAAAAGAAAACATTATAATGTTCAAAGAAACATCAATTATTTATTTATCAAGCGGGTAAAAAACGCGAAGTATGGATATGGGAAGTAGTTACGAAACCCTACATTACGAAAAATAAATGTTTTCATGAACATTTAATATGGCTAAGATAATGTACATTTCGCACGTTAACTCGTCTAATCGCCGACAGATGGTGGTGCTTGTCCCGTTTAATTCCGAGCCGGTATGCCAGTTTCGTATTGGTGTTGCCACTTGCCACTGTTGCCAGGTAGTAGGTATGCCCGCTGTATTCCCCCAGCGCGTCGAGCGCGTCGCTAATAATTCGTCTAACGTCTCGTAGACTGCGAAGGTTTTTCATGTATAAAGGGATCATAAATTACCATTTACGGTTCATTTACCGTGCTTGGAGTAAACGACCCAATTCTTCCAAATACCTGTATCCATGTTTAATGGGAGTTTAAGGGAATGGTCGTAATTTGTCGGCTCCGGCTGCGTATATCTGCGTGAGCCGTGTATATCGTGCGAGATTTATCTCCGACATTTTCCAAAGCTCTCGTTGATTCTTTCTATTGTGTTAGGAACTTTCACCAGGGAAATTGTGCGTAGGCAGTCGGCGATTGGGGACCCGCGTACACAGTATACACTATACACTACACACCTAGACACTTTTTTATCAACTTACATTTTAAATTTTCTACCTTTCTTCGTTGTGATACTAACATAAATTTCGAATTAGACCAAGACGAACGAGGCAGCGTTTACTATTCCTTACCATAGTTAGTTCTTGGATACTTTCGGTACATATTTTTACTTGTCTATGAATAAAAACATTTTTTGTTAAAATTGTCCGCATTAACAATTATTATTATGTTGAGCACTGGCATCATTATTATAACGACACGACATCACGGAAGGTACCCAACTGGTGTACCTGGCACCAAAGTACCTACTCAATATTTTATTTCAAGGTGCCTCCCGAAAAATGTATGGTAACATTTAAATTGAAATTTTTTATAAGTTCTGGGAAATCGTGTCATGGATATGTTTAATTTTTTTACTTTTAAGAAGTCGCATAGGTTTAGCAACGTATATATGTTATTCTAAGAATAAAATACTCTTTAACACTTTGACTGCGGGTGAGCTAAGAAAATATCAAAGGAAATATAATAGAACCCACTCAATCAAGTCCCAGGAGCCGTATTACCGTAATCCGTTCTGGAAGCGAACGCGTAGATTACCTTCCGAGGCACGCCAGTTTTCACCCCTGAAATATTCCATAAATAGGTATTGACATCTGGGAACACTTAATTTTATTTATTTATTAACACTTCATATATTTTTTCGTTATTTGTTTTTGGGGTGTTATGCCGTGTTGCGCTACCTTCTTCTTTAGCCAACGCTTCGGACATCGTTGCAGTGTCCATCATCAGGGCAGACGCTTTCCGAAACGTTGGCTAAAGAAGGAGGTAGCGCAACACGGCATAACACCCCAAAAACAAATAACGAAAATACTTTCTACAAGTCCTATAATTATAATCTCCCGTGATTTTTCACGGGTCTGCCAGTAATAATAATAAAAAAAATATTATTTTGACGTACGCAATCCACGAAGTGATATTTATTTATGTAGGCGACTGAAGAAGTTAATTAACCCTTCAGGCTAATTGGTTTGCTTTTCGGAACAACTCACAGAAATCTTATAGAAATCGTTGTCTTCCTTGACAGTGAGAAATATGATCTAAAGAGAAGACACCACGTTATATATTCAAATCTAACTAATCACGTATGATTAACAACAAAAGAATTAATAAATTTTTATGAAATCAAATTTTCCGACCGTAATTTTAAAAAAAGAAACTTTGTGAATCTTTTATTAATTATTTTTACATGAAACGACAAAAAGTGAGATGGAGATAACGTTTATAATACATTTGCCTAATGAAAATTTGTGTATTTTAATTTTTTTCGTTACTAGTAATTTTTGTTAGAAAAAACGTAATATTAAACACATCTAAAACTTTTTGAAGATTGCATACAAATTTTTTACATGGCTATTTTTAATAATAAAATTTCAAAGCGTATTTCACCACCTTTCTGAAACAGTTTTTAGTTTTCGGGTACATTCACAAATATTCCATTTACTTGGATTTTAATGAAAAGCGGAAAGAATATGGTCGAGACCTGAGGGGTTTATAATTGGAGAAATATAAAATAATAATCTCGAAGAGATTTGGAACGCGACGAAAGGAAGTCAGACTGAGTCAAAGTCAGTCCCGCAGGAATAAGAGCTCCATTTATCCAGTTTATGTACACCTTGCAGGGCCGTATTTACACTTTTCATCAGTATAGGCCACTTCATTTGCGCCGCCCCTTCCTCTTTCTTAGAAGTTGCCACTTACCATTGTAGGCTTTTATTAGGTAACGCACAATTATAAAAATAAATATTCAAATATACGTTAAGTAGGTATTCAAAAATGAAATAAATAATGAATTATTCGTAAAATAAAAGTGTAACATGAAACAGGAATTAAAATTTTTTACGGGATTTTTTATTTGATAAAATCATCTATAATAGCTTCATGGTTGCTTCTATGCATAGAAGATCCGAAGAGTAAAGTTTTTCTTGCGATAATGAAGACCTTTGGTATTTTCACTCACTTTAAACAGGAAAAAACGCCTTTCTCCAGAAAAATTTGTGGCCGGAGTACAAAGTGCGACGAGGAGAGCTATATCAAAGTTTGGGTAAACGTTGCGCAGAGATGGTTTTCTCAAAAACTTTCCTTAGAAAGATTCAGTAATGATGTAGATTCAGATTTCTCTGCCGTCTTATTAGAGGAAACGTGACCGTGAAAGTATACCCATTCCTGAACTAAATCGTCTTCTAAATCATTGCACAAGAGACTGAGCTTTTTCTGAGACTCTTTGTGTTGAAAGTTCACCCATTTTTTGAAAAATGATTTTTTTCTTTGAAGTATCATGCCTTCATATTATGCCTTAAGCCTTCGCATATGCCTTCTCTCTAATTAAGATCTCAGTCAGGAAGTTGTTTCAATACCCTCATTTGAAGTTTCGTCTATAAAGTTTAATCTCTTAGGGTCATCTTACTCTGAATGTCGCCCTGATATTGTTAAAGTGCACTCATTTCAATTGCACTTTCTTCGAAATAATCAAAGTTTTCTTGCTCTGGTATAAAAAACTCGAGGAGAGTAATCCATAACCGTCAGCACATCAACAGATGAGCTCTGAATCTGAGCACTCACTTTTTTTTTTTTACATGAGCTTCACACAGGAGGCCCCGAGGAAAATAATTTCCCTCAGGAACTATGTCATCTTTAGAGGTGCTGTGTGGAGGGTTTTTAAGGAAAGGAAGGAGAGGAGAGTTCTGGGAAGGAAGAGGGTTTAAGAGGTGGGTAGGAATCTGGGGTTCAGCTTGTCCTGGTCATCCGCCTCCATGACCTAGACAAACCTCATCCCGTGAACCCGGGCACCCCTGCTAAATTCCCAAACGTAGTGAACCACTTGGGGTGACTTATGGCAGAGGTGTTGGTGATCCAATAAAGGTTCCCGGGGCGGCGGTACCCATTCCCGCCTCCCTTTATTTAGTCTTTCCAAAATAGCATTCCAAAATACGATTAGTAACTAAATAAAGGTAGCCCACTACCCAAGCATTTTTTTTTAAATATTCGCACGACGCAATCCGCGGTGCCGTACGGGATCAGTGGGCTCCTTTAAGGGGGAAATAGGCGTAGAGGCTTCAAAAATTCACTTTTTTCATAAATCGATGATAGAACTATTCAAAAATATTTTCTGAAAATTTCAAACCAAAAAGTATATGCGTTTGAGTGAGTGTCCCTCGGTCGAACTACCACTATTTTACTGTCACTCTTATTTTCAAACGCATTTTCCTCGAAACTACTTTTTTCGAATTTGTGTAACCTCTAGCTCCTAGAGTTTTTTTTATCAAACTCAGAAAATAGTTTCTTTATATAAATGCGCTCTATTTGAACCCCAATCCTAAAAAATATCTTTACTTTAATAATTTTTTATGGCAAAAAACGTTCAAAAGTAGTAAATTTTCACATTTCTCAAAAAAATATTAATTTTCGTTTTTTTTTTGTAAGAAGGGAGGTTCAAATAGAAGAAAAACATCTAAAAAACTTTTTTTTTTTTAAAAATTGTTTTCGGATGAAAATTGTGACCTCCAGGAGTTACCTACACAAATTGTCCTGCCGGATGGCGACTTACAATGCGCAGCGTTGATAACACTGTTATTTTTTGAGGATAATATTTGAAAATTTTAGAATACACTCTTGAATATATATTATGTAAAATGACCGCAAGGTCTAAATAAAATATATATTTATTCTTTATGTATTTAAAAAAATCATGAAAATCACTAAAAATGCGAGGTCTTATACCTATTTCTCCCCTTATACGCTCGTGTAATAAAGGTAGCCCACTGCCAAAGCCTTTTTTGTGAAATATTCGCACCACAATCACCGATCCAGTATTGAACCGTTGGGCATTGAACGACACAAATCCGCGGTCCCGTAAAGGACCCCTGGGCGTCTAAAGATTGATAGATAGAAAACGCTATATATATATATATATATAAACATTGACTTTTATGTTGTTGTTTATAATCGTACACAAAATTAACGGCTTACCAAAGCGAGCGAGCGCCGCCCCCTGAACTCTGCCGCCCCTAGGCCGCGGCCTGTAAGGCCTATTGACAAATTCAGGACTGACACCTTGTGCATGTAGGCAGATTTTATTTACATAAATACAAAAAGATTATTAGATACTAATCCCAGTTCCTAGTAGATATTATTCACCACAAGAGAACGGGTAGCTTCTACGTCTTTTTCTTGTGTCATTTCGGCTGTGAAATGATTTGCGGTATCTGTGTTTCATCTCCCCTACACTAGGTTCACTCAGTTCCTTTAATGGTCCTCCACGAAGCATCCTCAAAGAAGATTAAGCTCTTAGGGAAATTATTTCCCTTCAGGTATTCTGTGTGGAGTTAATGTTAAAAAAACGAGTGTGCTTTAGACCATACAACTGAAGTAAAACTTCTTTAGCTCCATCTATATGATAGGAAGAGAAAAGGAAAATGTGCCCGCGCGATGCTCTCTCTTGCTCCTACAGTGTGACAGAGATAATAGGCCTGCACTGTGTCTTAGATATACGAAACGTAACTGGCTACGAGAGAAAGAGAGAAAGAATATGTGTTCTCGCACCTCTCTCTCTTGCCCCTGCAGTAATACGAAACGTAACTCTCTCTCTTTCTATCTTCACTAACTTATATTTCCCTCTCAACTACAGTTAGCCTCGCTTTTCGTAACGCTCTCGTCACGCATTCACCAGCTTACTCCCCAAGTCAAGCGTGCGTAAAGAAGTTTTACTTCAAAATAAAAAACAAGTGTGCTTTAGACCACACGACTGAAGTAAAACTTCACTAACTTTTATCTCCCTCTCAACTTCAGTTCGCCTCGCCCGATCACACTTTTCGTAACGCTCTCGTCACGCATTCTCCGGCTTACTCCCCAAGTCAAGCGTGCGTAAAGAAGTTTTACTTAAAAAATTACAAAGTTCTATGAAAAACCGAGTTCAAAATGTAAAATTAGGTCAAGGGAGAAAACAATGAAAACGTTATGAATAAACTTGCGCCGACATTCCGTAACATTCCAGTCAATAAACTTTGCCTGAATTTTTCGGACGGGCAATTTATTTGGACACATAAATTGGTGAAAATGATTGATATGGAAAAGTGATGACTCGACACATTAGTTCCACATAACGCCGCCGCCGCTCCACATAAAGTAATCATACTTTTAAAGTCTGAAAGCATTTATATAATATAATAGATCAGAACTCTTTTATTCATGTTTTTTATTTTATTTTTATTTGATACAATAACTTTCAAATTTTAAAACATTATTCGATAATGTGGACCTCACTAGGTACTTTATTCGATAATGTGGACCTCACTAGGTACTTTATTCGATAATGTGGACCTCACTAGGTACTTTAACTGTACTGTGGCCCCCATTTTACAATATAATAAAATGTGAAATAATAAAATAAAAAAATAAAAATTAAACCAAGATGAAAAAAAATACGTAAGGCGGTAATAAATATTAAAAAATAGGCAAATATTATGAGGACTGGTTGTTTATAATGACGTGTGTATTGTAACATGTCATTTCATTATTTGAAAATGTTGTACGATCCTTTCGTTTACGAATGCAACTCTTTCATTTATTCTTTACTAGCTAGGTTTTCGCTCAGGACAACATTCCAGTGTTCTGGAATCCAGAATCCAGAATCCAGCTGCCAGAATCAAAGAGAAACCATTTTCATATTCTGGGTGTAGTTTTAAATCGCCACATACAGATTTAATTTTACCTGTCTAATCACAGGAGACGCAAATTGTCCCATACATATAAAAAACTATAGGTAAAAAGGAACATTTAAAATGCATATTGCAACCGAGAATTTTGTGCGCAAACTAGACAGACAAAAGTTTATAGACATTTTTTTCTTATTATTCGAAGGATTTAACCAGTTTTCAGAATGTAAAATCTCAATTGTGGATTCAGCTGAAAGGAAAACATTGTTTGATTCGAAGTGCAGTTATAAAATTCTTGTTGCAGACTTTCTATGTGCTGCCAGAATCAAAGAAAAACCATTTTCGTGCTCTGAGTGTACTTTTAATTCGCCGCATACAGACTTAATTTAAACCAATTTTGTGTTGAGAATGTAAATTTCCAGCTGTGGATTCATCTGCTGACACATTTCGAAGGAAAACATTCTCTTGTTCGAAGGGCAGTTATATAATATTCTAGTCGCAGACTATGTATGTGCTGCCAGAATCAAAGAAAAACCATTTTTATGTTCTGAGTGTAGTTTTAATTCGCCAGGTACAGATTTAATTCAAACAAGTTTTGTGTTCAGAATGTAAAATTCCAGTTGGATTTATCTGCTGACACATTTCGAAGGAAAATATTCTCTTATTCGATGCGCAGTTATAAAATTCTATTTGCAGACTATTTATTTAATGCCAGAATCAAAGAAAAACCATTTTCATATTCTGAGTGTAGTTTTAATTCACCGCATACAAACTGGTTTTGTGTTCAGAATACAACGATTACTGATTTTATACTGGTTTTGTGTTCAGAATGTAACGAGTTGCAGATTCATCGTGTATCGAGTGAAGCTTTACATTTGAGTTGCATACCAAATGCTGCAAAATTCTGAGAAATTGATTTTTCCAAGTATAGCTATTATTCGGGGACTCTAACGCAGAATCAATCGTAAGTTAAAACCAGCCTTGCATTCTAAACACGGTGTAAAAGTTCGAGACGCGAAATCCTTTACATGGATACCATTCTCGATTTCCAACAGCAGTTATGAACTTTGTAGTAGAATTTATAAACATGATTTTCGTTGGAAGAATACTCGTCAAATGTGATTATGAAAAAAATCGGCGCGTATAAAAATAGGTCGTAATAAAAAAATAGAAATTCCACATACATCCCCCCCCCCCCGCCAGCGCTTGAAGTACCCAAATAAGGGGGCGGCGAAATTTTTCCTCCGCTCCGGGAGGCCGACACCCATGCTACGCCATTGTGTAATGGTATTGTGTATTATGAATATATACTCGTATGTCTTACTTAAAAGAATAAAAACGCAATAAAGTTTTTATAATAATACCTTTTCTGTAATCCATCTTTTAATTTTGTATCAGAATTGATTATTTCACAATATTTAACAAACATGTTTGGATACGCGTCATAAATATATATATTTTTTTTATTTTTATTTTTTTTTTTATTTGATTCACCTGATTTATACATGTTTGTTAAATTTTTTGACTAATGTGGGCCTCACTGGGTGCTTTACCCGTGCTGAGGACCTCATTTTACAGTTTGATATGATTTATATTTTTTTAATTTGAGACACATATAAAATAAAGACTAAAGAAAAAAGAAACTCAATAATAACATATAAGAATTAAAAGAAAGTAAAATAGAGCAAAATAAAATAGAGTAAAATAACACTAAAATAAAACAATAAAATAAAACTATATAAATAGGATAGATACATATAAACCAATAGTGAAATTAAAAGGGTTTTATATATTAGTGAGTGTGGTGTTTATGGTGTTTATGTCTGTGTTTTTTTTTTTTTTTATTTTTTTTTTTTATGTTGTGATTTTTTTGTAGTTGCCTTTTTTGTTCTTTAATCCATCTTTTAATTTTGAGTGTAAAAAGTTTTTTGTTTTCTATTTGGATCCATTTGGGCATTAATTTCTTTAAATTAATAATTTATGCTATGAGACCATGAGGGCGCCATCTATGGTTTTTGTATTGTATTGAATTTACCTATGTGACTTGAAATTCAGTATATTCATGCATTTCCTTACCTCTGTGAAGCAGGCAATTACTTCCGACGGGAGTGTTAGTGAAAAGCCAACAGATGTCACTCCTAGTCAGTCATTATTAAATAATTCACCCAATAATTGAATTATTGTTGTTATCTAAGATTTGGCACGTATTATTAATAGGCAGATTTATATTTCATTGTTGAAACTTCCTTGCTGTGCGAAACATCTGTTGAGATTATGCAATACCGACTTGGCAGAAATTTATATTTTTAATGAAAAGAAGTGTCTTTTGTGTTGGACATCGTGCATGAGCTGCATTCTCTGAGTGAGTATTGTTTTGTTTTCACTTTGGATTTTGGAATTGCTGGGTCAACTGTTTTGTGTCACATAGGGAAGAGTTCAATTTTCCTTGATTTACGTAGGGTAGTCATTCCCTCATGTCAGGGGCTATTTACACGCCCCTACAATGTTCAATATTCAATCTGTGTCTGTCATTCTATTAAATTTTAAGTCGAGCGATTTCCATTTGACCATTAGCTGAGTTGTTGCTCCAAACAATGATTCAATTGTTCATTATGGATTGACAAAGCGTAAAACATATTATTTTATTTATTTTTATTTTTAACTTAATGAGTAATATCTCAAATTGTAATATTTAATTAATGAAGATAATATTAGCGAAACTCAATCGAAACTCTGAAATAGAAAAATCAGAAAAAGATACGGTCACATCTGGGACTCGAACCCAGGACATATTACTTGTCGGGTCAGTGCTCTACCAACTGAGCTAATGTGTCCGATTGTCTTCATTAAATAAATATTACAATTTGAGGTTTTACTCATTAACTTCAAAAAAAAAATAAATATTCATCATAGAATTGCAGATAAGTCAATAGATGTCGTATATTAAATTTAAAAAAATTGATAAATTTATCCATGACACTATCTGGATAGCATTTAGTTCTGGTTGAATCTTGCAATCATACATAAAGATGGTAACAAAAAAATGAAATGCGTTAAGAAAATGAAGATAATGTTGGTGGTTCTTGGTCGAAGAATGATACAGTTAAAATAAGACCAAATCGGATAGGGACACATTACCTCAGTTAGTAGAGCACTGACCCGGCAAGTCATAGGTCCTGGGTTCGAGTCCCAGAGGTGCCAATATCTTTTTCTGATTTTTCTGTTTCAATTTTCGATTGAGTTTCGCTAATATTGTCTTTATGAATTACTTATTATTTTAGTTTGTGTATGTTTCTTATGTTTAGGAAAATGTAAATTGTTTTCACGAGTTTCATAGTGGTTTGTTTGATATGATGTGTTCATCTGAGGTTAGGGTCAATTATTTATGATTCCTAGATATTTTATTTGGTCTACTTTTTTTCTAGAGTAGGGAAATCGCAGATGTTGGTTTCTAAACATTCGTGTATTTTTATGGTGTTAGCGTTGTTTTATGGCTGTCCCGTGCTATTTATACTGTACCTTTAACTGAGTAGGTACTGTACTTTTTTACTGAGTATAAAAAGTATAACGTCACCTTTGAGTGCAAAATGGGTATACTAAATAAATGCCAGAAAAGCATATTATGTACATGTATGCGTGCGGTGTTAATGGCCTGCCTAAGGCAACGAAGCGACCCTTATTTTATATCTGCAATCGGCCGCTCTTTGCCATCCCAAGTATTCAAATTAATATCAACCCTTTACGAATATAAGTCATCATTATGACCCCCGAGGTTACTTCATTTGTGTTTGTTCAGAGATATAGCACGAGTATTTTCCTAGCCAGAAATAATTTTTTTATGAATAGGGAGATAATGTTGTTATGGCTTTTAGCACGCGCTTTATTCTCCGGGGATGAACAGTGATCTTCAAAAAGAGAAACATTTATGAATGAATAATATGGTCTTCTAACTTAAAGTACATTTAATATAAATTAAGCAAAATTATGATGACGGAGTAAAAAAATAATCTTGGTCTCTAAACCATAATATTATGGTATATAAATTATCCTTACCCCTCGACCACGCCTCCGTGGTTATGAAATAAATCTGTATGAAATCGAAAGCATGAAAATGATGATTGTGTAACGCAAAGATTTTTCATAAGGGTCCCGATATAGTTTCCAAAGGAATCGATACGAAAAAAGCATTATTTAAAACGCCCATAAATAAAGCTTCCCAAATAAAGCTTCACGCTCTTCACAAATAAACACCACGTGTCATAGTCTTTTATTATGCAAATTTTAAATGCAAAACGAAATAATCACGCAAAATTTCCGAACAAGGGGAATAGCAATTATCTGGTACGGGTTATGTGCTACAAACTTGATTTATTTGCGTTTTAAATTATAAAATATAGGGGATTGAACAAATCAATTTTTCATTATTTTAGAGGCAATTTCGGCAATTATTTGCGAGTTAATTAAACTTACTGAAAAAAATATTTTTTCTCTATTTATGATAGAAATATGGCAGAATTTATGTTAAAAAAATTAAAATTATTAATAAAACAGCAATTTGATGGAGGTATTGACCGATTTATGACCGATTTATGTTGATATAAAATTAAAATTTCTACACAAGAAAAAGCTTTTAAAATGATTTACTATTTTTTTATTATTTATTTTTCATTACTTTAGCATAAAAGATAAAGCAAGATTATTGTTTAAAAATAATTGTAATAGAGAACTCCAGTCCAATTTTTTTATTTTTTTTAATGAACAAAGACCTTCAAACTTAAATAACTGCATTTTTATTTTTATAGTTAGTTTTAATAGTTAAAATAATTGTCAAAGTTTTAATTTTTCAAGACTCCCAGAAACGCACCGTATCTATGGTGAATTGTGTGACGTCTTCACCCACAGATAGTTTTTTACTTTTTAAGTTGTCATTTTGAATCAGTGATGTTATGTCGAGGGAAATTTCCCTAGACCTAGGGGAGAAAAATATTTTTTAGGGATAAGGGAAATTAGGACAAAATCTAGGGAAATTTCGAACTCTGGCAAAATTTTTATTACACATGACAATATTACATTATTTATATATATATATATATACGTATATATATTTTTTGGAATTCCTATGAATCTTAATTATTGTTCATGTACTTACATGCAGTGTTATTTTTAATACTGACAACTCAAAATGATTTTAGGGAACGTACCACGCTTGGTACAAATGAGCGGCGGGTTGCTTAGGTTTTTGGTCACAGTGGGGGGGGGAGGGGGGGGGGGGTTGAAAAGTGCAAAAAGTTTGTCACGTAGTATGGGTACGTTCCCTATGTATCTAAAAAGATAAATGGGACCTCTGAAAAAAATATCATTTATGTTTTAAGTTCCGTTTTTTCGGTGATTGCGGTTGATTTTTATTTTGCAAAGTTTTTTTTTAATTTGGAATTCAGTGGTTAGTGTATTTGTACTTTTAAATTATTACTTCACTTAGCAAAAAGTGTTTTATTTGGAAAAGCACAGTATTATAAGTATATTTACCAAGTTCCGATATCTTTCCAATTAATTAATCATATTAATTAACATATAACAGGATTAGTGTTACACAATCAGGTGGCTACCTAGGTAATTGCGTAAATGTGAAATTCTAGGGAAATTTCACTTCGAAATCTAGGGAAATAATTATTTTGGGCAGAAGATCCCTGTTTGAATGAAGAATCCAGAAAAATCAATGGCGGAATCAGGCCGAATGCTTTGGGATGACTTTTATGTGTGAGGTGTGTTGTTAAAAGATTAACTGCTTTTAATATAGAAAAACATTGGTAAAATGTCCACATTTCACCGGTACTGTTATTGTATTTTAACAAAGTGCAATATAAAAACAATAAATCATCTTTTTCATTGCAAATACAAGTGACATCGTATTTCGTAAGCCTCGAATTTTGTGTTTTTGTGTTATAACACATACAGAAACACTGATATTTATAATATACTGATCCAGGGCCGGATTAAGCATGTCGGGGCCCGTAGGCAGTGCACGTCTCGGGGCCCCTACCTACACCTTTTTCAAACTATCAAAAATATTTTTCTACCACAACGTATTTTTATTCATTATTATTATTATTTTTTTTTCTTTTTTTTATATGAATACCGCACAAGAGTCTCAACTGCTCCCGTCTGGAGCCAGTGAGACAATGTCATCCCCAATCGGGGTATGTTTTGGCTGAAGGTAGTGGGGATGGGAAGGAGATAGGGAGGAGGAAGGTGAGGAAGTACCTGGCTATTCAAATCTGATCACCAAACACGGCTAAAGCCATTTCAAGCAACGTTTCAATTTTGAATGGTGGTCTTTCACCAGGGCGATACTGAGAGTATCTTCCACTCTGGAACGTGCCGCAAATATACTATATGTATATTATTTTAAATGAGTAAATTGTGAATAACACAATTTAATCAAATAAAATATATTTGCCACGCCGGGATTTGATCCCCCGACCTTCGAAATGCGAGTCAAGAGCCTTACCGCTGGACTAAGCCGGCCGGCTACGAAGTAATGCCATCATCCCATCCAATAAAAAAAATTGAAACGAATTTAATACGCGGGAAACTGGTCAATCTAAATCACAATTGGAATCGATTCGTGGTATATTTTTTTGATTTGAGCTTTCGTTTTCGAGTAAATCAGGTCCGAAGTTGGAATTTTTTTGGTCAAATTTGAAAAAATCGAACACTAGGATATATCAGAAAAAAGTTTTTTGTGTAATGTCTTTTAAAATGCATCGAATGTTAAACCAGACTCAAAAGTTTTTTTAACCCTTTAGTTGCCGAAAAAATTGAAAAAAAGTAAAAAAATAATAAAAAATCGAAATGCTCAGATCGAAAAAAATTTTTTTTTGGGTTCTCTGTGTGATGTAGATTCACTAGTTTCCCGCTTGTACTACAAGTTTCTAGACACGTTGTAGAAACAAAAATATATTAAAAAAAAACTGTACTATGAGCGGTCTTATCACTCTTGTGATCTCTTCCAGACCACCTTGGTATGGAGATAAGCTTGTATAACATTTATATTTTAAACTCATAATAAGAAATAAAAAGTAAAAAAAAAAACTGAAACAAAATAAATACCAATAAAAGCCACACTCGGCACCTACCTTATACTAAGTAATGCTGCTTAACGAATAAAAGTAAAGTAAAGTAAAATACAAAAATGTTTTTAGATTTTCACGGACGAAAGTTTTTTGTTATTAGTTTTTGGGATGTTATTAAGGGTCGACCGAGATCTCGTTTCGGTCTCGGTCTCGGCATTCTCGGCTACAAATTCTACCGAGAACTCTGTCTCGGTTCTCGGCGAAAAATCGCTGAGATTCTCGGCCATAACCGAGACCGTTGTAAGTAGGTACGGTATAGGATAATGGGATTCAAATCTACCGCACGCGTTCACATTTGTCACTTGGTGTCAGAGCGTGAGAGAGCTGTCGATTGTGATTGGTCGGCTGGCAGCGAGGCGGGTTTTACTTATAACCATAATGATAATATCTAGACGCCCTCCACGCCGAAACGCAAATTATTTGCAATTCCCTCGATAGAAAAAAAATCGCAAAGTATGCTCCAAAAATTATTTTAAAAACGTTTGCTTCAGTTATTTTACAAGTTATAATTGTGAAAAAAATTCACAATGTTTCTTTAAATGATGTCGCGTTTTATTAAATATTTTCGATTTTATCGCTTTAAATATTAGCGCGCTCCTCTAACATTCCTAATTACATATTTCTCCATCTTCTTCTTTTTGAGCGCGGATGCGGCGCCTTAAAACAAATTATTATTACATTCTTAAATATACTATATTATGCCAAAATAGCGCATTTTCATTTTTTTTTCTCAATTTATCTATTCTCGGTCTCGGCTCTCGGTCTCGGCCGAGATTTTAATTTATTCTCGGTCTCGGTCTCGGTCTCGGCCGATAACGAAAAACATGTCTCGGTCGACCCTTAGATGTTATGTCGTGTTGCGCTACCTCCTTCTTTGGTTACACGGCGTAACACCCAAAAAACTAATAACAAAAATACAATGATCTTTAAATATTAACTCTTCTAACTTTTTTAGATACAAAATCGTTTAAAACATCTTGAAAGTTGACCTTTTCCAAAATATCATTTTCAATCGACATTATCGCCAATGAATTTAACTTACTACTTAGGTAGGTACTATTAGGCGGACGGAGAGAAAATGTAAACGGCACGAGATGAAATAGTAACAATTTTCATAATATCTTCACAAGAAAAACTTAAGAATAAAAACTTCACACTCGTCAAATTCTATAATATTAAATGAAATAAATACTTATGTTAAATAAAATCTGGTAATTAAACTTACGTGGTATCGTTATGTAACTTCAATTTATTACACTCGTCGTCTCGCCGATTTTCTCGAAGCACTTGCAAACAATAAAAATATAACACTTCTTAACAAAATTGAAAGTTTTGAAACATCGAACAGAGTAAAACTGTTTAAATTAAATCACTGTCGCAAAACTCCCAAATCGTAATTTAAGACAAAACGATATGAAGTTTGTTTACGACACAATTCAAATTCTATAATATTAAATGAAATAAGTATGTTAAATAAAATCTGGTAATTAAACATACGTGGTATCGTAATGTAACTTCAGTTTATTACACTCGTCGTGTCGCCGATTTTTAGAAAATGAAATGAAGTTTGTTTATGACATATGACACAACACACAACATACGTATCGAATGAATCGGAGTCAATCGGGGACTCCCCCAAATCCGGGGTCCCCAATGCTCTTTGTCATGCCAAACAGTACTGCCAACCTTATGAAAGTGGGCATAAAATAAATAAATACAAATGTAGCAGTAGGTGTGCATTTATAATGCATTCAGATTTGGATTAAAATTGACGATATCTAGATGTTCCCTGAGATCTCTGAACTCTTACCCTGTGTCTGAAGAATTAATTACTCTATAATATTTTAACCAGTGTTTTCGTACTTAGCTAGATCTTTTCTAAGCCGATCAAACTCCGGCGCGGCATCCCGTTGCTTACTGATAGAGAGTCAAACCATTGAAGCAAGTCATTTTTTCTCGGGGCGCGGGGCCCCCAGCCGATGCGGGGCCCCTAGGCAGTTGCCTACTCTGCCTTAGGGATAATCCGGTACTGTACTGATCATGACGATTTTGTAATAACTTGTATAAAAAGCCCTTTTAGTAAAAAACAATTCGAAAATACGACCGATGTATCGTAAACCAAATGTCAAATATGACATATGACCTATTTATGACTATGCTCAACCTCAAATATAGCCCTTTTACGTCATAATTTTAATTGTTAAGAGCCTAAATATTGTTTCCAATAAACACAATAACTATTATTTATCTAAATCTCTTTAACAGTATAAAAATAACCAAAAAACACGAAATGTTGAATGGCGTGCGTGTCTTTTCGTGGCGTAAGGCGTAAGATTTCAAATGTCAATACATGTTGATACACTTCAGTGAATTGGTTAGCAGGTTAACAGTGACGTCACCGTTAACCATTTCAGTAATGCCAACTTGACACTGTGTTTCGAGGAGAGGTTTAAAAATGCACTTTTTAATAATTTTTTAAAAACTCTGCGTTTAATATTATGAAATAAAACTTATATATTCAGAATCAGCGTTTATTGGTCTACATGAACATATTTTTTTAAAGCCATAATATTTTTCACTGGATTTCCTTATTAACGCACAAAAAATGCTATGTAAAAATCACGCAAAATTGAATTTTCTAATGGCCTATATTTTATAATTTAAAACTTAAATAAATCAAGTAGTAGATATCCGTACTTATCCGTACGTAGACATTTGCTATGACTTTTGTTGGAAATTTTTAAAAATTTATTTTCGTTGGGTATTTTGGCTTCAAATCCAAAATTAAGTTTTGTATGAAAAAGGCAGCGCAGCCGTTCTTCATAATATAAGAAGACTTACGAAAAATAATGTTCGCCTTCTTAAACTGAACCTACGAAAATCTTTACCAAAATAGAACACGTCTTTTTTCTTAATATCGAATGCATGTGGAAATTGGACTATAAAAAATAGCATTTGGAAAGCCTATTAGGTAAGTTATATAATTTTCTTAGGAAATCAAGGACTTACCCCAATCCTTCCCCATGCACCCTCTACCCAAACCCTTGCTTTAAAATAGCGGTCCCATAGTTCCACTGGTTCCACTAGTCCCGGGCCGCTCTTGTGCGGTATCACATAAAAAAGATAACTAATGGATCATGCGGGTAAGCTGGGCACTAATTCTACCACAAATAAGAAAACTGGAGTTTAACTAGAGAGAGAGAGGGGGCCCTCCCTAATATCAGATAAAAAGCAATGATCTGTCCCAGGGTGGCCTAATGACCGTTTAATAGCGGGCCAGCCTGGCTCACTGTCCACTGACCAGTGAACACCCTGACACAAAAGTGAGACAGGATAACTACACGACTATACAGGGTGTAACAGCACGTACCCGAAGGATTTTATCCTGCGATTCCATAGCACATTTGGAGTAAAAAATGTAGATGGCATTTTGCTGTACGGTTAATTGTAAAACAATTTTTTTTAATTTTTTTATTTTTTATTGAAAGAATAGATATACATATTAAAATCAACAAACAAGTCCTGCTAAGCCAATTGAATTGGCTTGTCAGCAGGTGCTTATATTTTAGTTACATATAGATTTTTTACATTTAAAATTTACATCTTATATCTACAGATTCAACATTTTTTTTATACATATCAATATCAATATAAATTTTTTTTTCTGATAACCAATTTTTCACCATATATTTAACCTTATTCATAGAATTACATTTCTTTATATTATCAGGTAATAAATTAAATATCTTCGGTATGATGTATTCAAACGTTCTCTGTCCGTACTTATTGTTAAATTTCGGAACTATTAACCCGTCGTTGCGCGTGAATCTAGTGCTGTATTTATGATCTAATTTCTCTTTATGTTGCGGGGTAAATATATGTTGAATTATAATTTTGTGCCATAGTATTGCTTTAACAGGTAAAATTTTGGCACTCTGAAACAGCAATAATAAAATATTTTTTCATCACCCGTCGCAACTGATTAGTCGGGTATAGTCTAGATGGAAGCCTACTTGATAAGTACTTCGTCCCGTTCCAGCAACACGGTAACACACGAAACAGCGCGCGTATTACGTGATCCCGTAGCAACGTGTAAAATAATAGAAAAAAGGCATCTAACAGCAAAATGACATGTACTTTTTTACTCCAAATATGTATACTCAGGAATCTCTGGTTAAAATCCTTCGGGTACATGCGTTACATCCTGTATATCCAGTATAATAAAGATGTACCTATATCTTATCGACGCCACGGTACCGACTCACAGGTCAGAAAAATATATGTTATACGAAAAACTGTTTTGTAAGTAAGGACAAACTCTTTCAAACATAAAATTCGCGATTGCCCGTTTAACGACTGCCTTATAAGCTGAAGTTATAAAATCTCTAAAGAACAGTTAAGGAAGTAAGTGTGTTAAATTTAAGTGCGCACTCAAAGCATATTTACAAATAAGCCAAATTCAAGCTTAATGTTCACCAAACGGCGTTATATTTTGTGGTGCAACGTTGCCAAAAGGTTTATGGCGGTTGCTGGATGCGGATAATTTTATTTGAATTAATTAGCGCTTATTATTAAAAGGATGTAGGGAGATTTTAAGATTCTCATTGGTGTAATGAAGTTAAATGTGCTCGCAATTATTACCTCTAACAAGTTCTGGGAAGGTAAAGGGTATTATGAGTGGGTAAGAATCTGGGGGTCAGTTTGTCCAGGAGTGACGGACGTATGAATCCATCCCTCCCACTGCAACGCAAGGCGATGTTCCGAAAGAAGAAGTCGAAGGGACTGGATCAACCATTCTTTCCCGATCAGGCCTGCCATGCAGCCGGTGTGCAGATGCACCCGCCGCCAAGACCTGGACAAACCTCATCCCATGAACCCGGGATAATACTACAGGCAGTTTAACTGGGAATAATGTTCCTGTCAAACATTTCCATTAAAAATGTCCCCATATTTGCCATGTTTGCCATAAAATATTCCCAGTAAAAATGTTCATTACCAAAATATCCCAGGTCAAAACGTTCCAAACCAAAATGTTCCTAGTTCATTAACTATCTACTAACGCATTTTTAGACATCTATTTTTTCTGGTTTATTCCAGATCTCGGGGAGGTTGGTGCAACTCCACGAGAATATATCAAAAATCAAAGTAAAAAATATATTTTAAGATAATACATACAAAAAAAATCTGGTTACTGCAAATACTAGCCGCGTTGGTGACTGTGACAATCTGAATGTAATTCAATTCTGAATTACACCATGCCAATATACAATTTGGGAGGCGGAAATGGGTACCGCCCCCCGGGAACCTTTATTGGATAACCAACACCTCTGCCATAGGTCGCCCCAAGTGGTTCGCTACGTTTGGTGATTTAGCAGGGGTGCTCGGGATCATGGGGTGAGGTTTGTCTAGGCCTTGGAGGTGGATGACCATGACACACTCAACCTCAAATTCCTACCCACCCCTTAAACCCTTTTCTCTCCTTGAACTCTCCTCTCCTTCCTTTCCTTAAAAAAACCTCCACACAGCATCCCAAAAGATGACGAAGGCCCTAAGGGAAATTATTTTCCTGTGTGGAGCTCACGTAAAAAAAATGCCGATATGAGAGTATCTTCCATTCTGCAACGTGCCGCGAATATGCCTTATAATATTTTAAATGATTAAATTGTGACAACACAAAACACTAAATAAAATTTACTTGCGCACGCCGGGATTTAAGCCCTCGACTTCCGGATCACTAGTCGAGAGTGTTTCCCCTCGACCACGGAGACCGTCAATGCAGAAAAAAAAAGTAAAACGTTTAGAAATCTATGACATCAGGAATTGGCTCCATCGCTTGTAAACGGTACTCTGCCAGAAGTTCAGTGTTGTCATCACAAGAGCGTTTTCGGTAGCGTTCATCCGTTTTCTGATTAGGTCTCGGAATCCGGGAAAGCGTGAAACCCTTTTTCAACATCTCAGTGGCCATACATCACCAAATACCAGGACAATCCAAAAAGCATTCGGACGACTTGTTATATTGTACTTCCAGCCGTTTTAGAGTTGCTTTAGGTTGGTCAACAGATCCGAGGTATTAATGCCATGAACAATGAACATGCCTAGGAACATGTTTAGTCTTCCATACACAAAGCAGTTTTTTTTTATATTTAACTCCAGAGGGGCTTTACAAATATAATACGAGTTCATATTTAACGCAATCCAGAAATAAAATATATATATCAGTAGATTTAATAAATATCAGTTAGTACAATAAATACTTTTCATGTTACTTTGTACATTATCATTATCGCAGAAATTTGCACAAAGGAGTTCGGCAAGTGATTTCCCGGTTCCCCCACTTACAAAAATTTATGGCCAAATTGCACTATTACAAATACATAAAGATTTCTTTAGTAAAAATAATTTACCACAATTAAATCTTATATTTAGAATAATATCTGTTGGAGGATTAACCGTGCCACTAATACGAACCACAACAGCACAGCATCACTATATATTCAAGGGTATAAAAATATTTAATAAATTACCCCTTGATATACGATCGGAAGAAAGCTACGAAAAACATAAAAAAAATTAAATTAAAATAATATAATAATATATTAATAATAATAAATTTATAAATTAAAATACTCCAGCACCTCATAATTATTGTTTAGAAATAAGTTTTTGCCTTATCAATACTTTAAATCATTTATTAATTAACCTATATTTTTATTACTTTTATCTGTATTTTCTCATAAAATCACTAATATTTTTTGTTAAATGACTAATATTTTTTGTTTTAATTTAAACAAATGTATTTTTTTTAGTTGTCCTCTCCTAAACACAAGCAGCTGCTTTATTAGGAGAGTGATTGAAGTATTGATGTATATATTGTGTTGTAAAATTGTAACCTTCTTATGTTTAAATAATATATATTTTTTTAAATTAATCTTTTTACTCCCGTTAAGTTGATTTTTTCTTAGACATTTGTATATGTTATACAATATATTCATATACAAAGATAAGAAATAAAGACAGCCTTTTTTAAAATTACACTAACGTACCCTATATAAATCAGGGTGACCGGACAACTCAGAATGAAATCAACTCAGATCCTCCATTAAAAATGATGAAAAAATGTATAAAAAATGGTTAAATAGGTTACTTTAGGACAGGGTTATGGGCTACTTTTTTCATAGCTTTTAATAACTTTTCAAAGAGGTGTTGAGTTGACTTGATTCTGAGTTGGCATGGAATCATAAATCAACTCTATTTGATGACGAAACACGTATTGAAGCCAGCCTGTATTGCAATATTTTTGAACTTAATGTATCTACAACACCGGAGTATGTTTCTCAAATTTTGGAACCTTCTCATGGGCGTTTAATATTGTGACGTTGAAGTAGAATTGTTACAATAATGGTAGGTAGGTACTACACTCATATTAATATTATGTACTTATGTATATCTCTGTTTTTAATAATTTATACTTTGTTTAGGTTTCTTTGCATGGTTTCTTTCATTGGCCAGATTTAATATCGAAGAGAAGTACTCTAAATGTGGAGCAACTATAGTTTTAAAAATGAGCTCTCTGATGTTTCTATTTAGTTTATTTCTTAGCCTAAGAAAATTTTCTTTTTTAATACTCTTTTCAACACATATTTAAAATTTGCCGTGAGGTTAGTTTTGTGTCCAATATTACGACCACCGCCAGTTGTGAGATATTTGGGAATCATGGATTTTTGTTATTGTCTATGGATGAGTGGAATCATTTGCCAGTATACAGCGTCCAGCATCCGGGACCAGCAGGGACCAGTGATGGATGGACCTCCTTACGCGACGTATTATTGAGTTATCTTTCGAATCGTTGATTCTGCAGAATGCCAACAAATCCTTGACTTAAAACTTCAAATTGAAAAGATTTATTCACGTGATTTGTTCGGTGGGAACCACGATCGATTTTTTTAAAGACGTTATTTTGACTGATCATGAAACCCTCTAGTCTAAATACTTAAAAAACCTATAGAAGTGCGTTCTAGGCGTTTCCTTGTACTCGAAGTGAGCTCGATTTTTTAAACGACTTCGAAAAGGAGGAGGTTCTCAATTCGACTGTATTTTTTTATTTTTTATTTTTGTTACCTCTGAACTTTCGACTGGGTGAACCGATATTGATAATTCTTTTTTTATTTGAAAGCTGGTGCTTCCCGTGTGGTCCCATTTTAATTTGGTCCAGTTCTGACAATGGCATCCATGAGAAAATCATATAAGTCTTAAATTTGCATGACAAATGGAAGAATAACGCCAACCGATTTCGATGATTCTTTTTTTATTGGAAAGGATGTACTTCAAGGGTAGTTTGATGAGAGTTTGGTTAGGTACTAATTATGGGATCCATGACAAAGTAACGGAACTCTCCAATTCTTAAGAGCAAATTAACGATACTCGGCCGAATCTTAATCGAATTAGTTAGTGTACTTCAGATTCACTAAAAATCAAAAAATAAACAAAAATTTTAACAAAACAAAAAAACGACTTCAAAAAATGCACTAAAAAGTTAAAAAAATAATTTCGTATTCTTCTACAACTTAATAATCAACTTACTTTTTCTACTCATCAATATGTAGGTACGATTGTTATTTTTGGAGTCGGTGTCAGCTAAGGTACCCGGCCCGGCGTGCTCACTTGATAGCTCCCCTCCCGCCGTAGCCCGCTCTCGCCTCTCACCTCGTCAAGTTGCGCGTGCGACACAAGACATCTCACCTATAACTATGTATGTAATTACAAACCTACCTTGGCTGACACCATCTCCAAAAATAACAATCGTACCTACATATTGATGAGTAGAAAAAGTAAGTTGATTATTAAGTTGTAGAAGAATACGAAATTATTTTTTTAACTTTTTAGTGCATTTTTTTAATTTGTTTTGTTAAAATTTTTGTTTATCCTTACCACAATATTTACTACAATTACTACAGTTACCTAATACTACTATTACAATTACTAAAATTACAATAACTTAAACATTCATTTTTAATTACAAAATTCAGCTAAAAGTACTGGGAAAAATAATATAACTCTTGGAAGGCCAGGAGTAAAATGCTAATCGCCTGTCGTACCGCGGCTGACCTTACGAATATAATAACTTGGTTTTGTAAAATTATATTTTTGTAAATTGTACCGTCTTATCAGATAATGTGGATAATATATGTATTTATATATATTTTTTTATATATCTATCGGATAGATTCTATCCTACTTAGTTTCCTAATGATAGATATCTACATTCAGAGAAATGTTTTTTCTCTAAAAAAAAGGAAATACAAAAGTAAAAAATATCTTGTAAAAATATAATATAATGACGACACACGAAAGTATTCTTTAGTTGTCTTATATTTTCCAGCTAAATAAGCGTTCTTAAGGTGATACGTAAGATAATTCATAATCTGCTCATTCACAGAAGGCGCGAGTTTAATTGTTGGGCGATTCCGCTATAGACGATTCTCGACAGTCATTTTTTAATCGCAGTATTTGTTACTTTTCTCTTTTGATAAAAATTAAAAAAAATCTTTTTTGGATTTTACTTCATATTGAAATTTTTGGTGGACTTGGAAACATTATCATTCGAAGAATCGGAATCGGTGCAATACTGGCTCGAAACAGCTGTTACAGATAGTTTGAAGATATATTTTACTGCTAAACGTGTAGTGACAATATTAATTTATTCTTATGTGCCGAAAGATGAAAGTACTTGTTGGTATTTTTTAAGCATCATTGACCACAAGAAGTCACTGTTAGTTTGTTGCACCCGCGATACAAAAGATATAAAAGTTTGTGTGTTTCACAGAAAAAAAGTGCAAAGTTTTGAAACTTTGTAAAAATAAGAAGAAATTTCAGGCAAATTTAAATAAAACGTTTTTAATAGTATAATGTTAGCTGAATTGAAATAGACGTTGACTCAAATTGGTTTCACCCGTGATTGTGTTGTTAGAATCGCGGATGCAACTCTTTGACAACTACCCTTATTGTGGGATTTATATTAAAAAAAAAAGATTCATTATATATTTTATTGTTTTTTATGCCTTCAATAATAATATATGCTGTGTATTACCAGTGATTTATATTTAGTAGGTTTGTTTATATTATATTCCGATTTTTTTTATAGAAATTCTATGATTGCCACGTAGTCTCTCTGAAACATCTTCTTTATATTAAAAAAAATTAAAAAAAGATGGTTACGTTGTATGATAAATGGGAAGGGCTGAAAAATAAATCAGGCATTCAATCAAAACATTTCTTTCAATCTGAAGACGGCGATAGCATTTCCGTGGTGCGAACCTTACTGTCTCGTCTCAAATGCACATTGGTTTTGAAATCTCCGAAAACCACCACTGAAACAGAATGTGATTGGGACTATAACAATTTTGAACCTCTTACAAATTACAAAATATAAAAAGGAATTCTACAAAATATAGTCCAGTAACTTTGTCGTCTGAATGTATGGGGTAGTATGCGTTAAATCCGGTAGTTCTGATTTTTTGCAGACTTATTTATGATGTTGGTCTAATGAATAATCCAAGTTTTTGACCTCGAACGCCGAACGCAACTTTGTCAAAAATCGAAAAAACCGCGAAAAAATCGTTATTTTTCAAATTTTGGCGATTATAACCCTAAAGGTTTTTGAAACAACTTTTTTATGACGTTTTTAAAGTAGACTAAATTTGCTACAATATGATACTAAAACTGTCTTTGTAGACCCAATAGTTTTCGAGATTAAGCCTTTCAAAGTTTGTAACCTCGAGCGCAAACCGCGAAAACATCTTTTTTTTTCAAATTTTGGCGATTATAACCCTAAAGGCATAGTTTTTGAAAAACTTTTGTATTATATTTTTAAAGTAGACTAAATTTGCTACAATGTGATATTACAATTGTCTCTGTAGATCTAATAGTTTCCGAGATTAAAGCTTTCAAAATAAATCATTTTTTTCGAACTTCGCAATTTTGGTCGGGTATATGGTCAGATATGACCATTGAGCAAGTACTGATGAAATATATGAAAAGCTATGGAGAGCTCACTCGAGGACGTGGTATGACAGACAGTGTACTCCCTCGATGGACATTAGGCATGGTGCTTCTACATAATATCTGTGGTGTTTTGGAAAAGGGAGACGAGTCAATAATAGTCAATTTTACAGGGGAGCCAATTTTGTATTCTATATTTTTCGCCAGATCTCAGAAAAGTAATTAAGAATATATTTTTATACGATAATTAATGAAAATATTTATTTTACAGAATGGTATTTGAAAATTTGGAAAAAACCTATTTTTAACCATTTTATGTGACTCGTCCCTCTTTTCCGTGTCACGTTTGGACCAAATCGAGAATAAATCACGAGTTATCTCTTTAATGTTTCCTAATTCTTTGTGTTATTTTTCAATTTAATAACAGGAAATATCATTTACTTATTTAAGAAGCATACACTCATTATCATTGACACAGAAATTTGTATTGGAACTATTTTATTTAGTTTAAAAACGATATTTTAACATAAATTTACAATGAAATTGTAAATTGAATTAAAAATGATATTGTAAATTTATCTTCTTCTTTGTGTGGCGTATCAGGTCCCCCCGATGTTGGCGATCACTATAGTATGTAAATTTATAGATTGTAAAATAAAAAAAATATATCTTGTTATTTTACATGTCATACATGTAATACTCATCCACTATAAACAAAACATGCAACAGATTTCGAATTGGTAACATTATGGGTCTCGTAGTAAATCAGCAAAAGACCAAATACATGGCTGTAGGATGCACTCAACAAATCCCAACTCTCTCATGTGGAAACCAAAATTTTGAAACGGTACCAAGATTCACATATCTAGGCTCCCTGATAATAAACGACAATAATACCACAGAGGAGATCCAGAAGCGCATAGTGAACGCAAATGCTGTTATTTCCGCCTACAAAACCGATTAAAGTCCAGACTGCTGTCCAGGAACATGAAGATATTAGTGTACAAAACACTTATCAGACCAGTACTTACGAACGCAGCTGAGACTTGGGTACTAACTAAGAGGAATGAGCGAGCACTGGAGGTTTTTGAAAGAAAAAAATTGAGGCGCATCTTCGGACCGGTTCTAGAAAATGGGGATGACTTCGGTGGCTGGGTCATGTGGAGAGAATGACCGAGCATCAAGCACCAAAGTCCCTGCCGAACTCAAGACCAATAGGGCGAAGGAGCCTGAGAAGACCAAGACTAAGATGGAGCGACAACGTCCTCAAAGACATATCTATCTTGGAGCTTCTAAACTGGAGAGAGCTGGCACAAAACTGAGATGAGTGGAGGAAGACTCTTGAGGAGGCCAAGATCCACCAGGGGTTGTAGAACCAATAGTGATGATGATGATCATTTGGGGACTCATTCACCGGCATCTTCATATCCGTCTAGTTCAGCATTTGGAATGTTGCTGGCATCTGGTATTTTTTTATAAAAATCAAGGCAATCAGGATCCACTAAATGAAAAACACTCAGTATGTCCTTTTTCTTTTCCTTGCTTATTGGAATAAGACCATTGTAGCATTTTCCAGGGCTCTAAATGGTGGTTGCATTACCCCCACTTTAAAGGAAATAGTTTTAAATGGGTCTTCAATATGCAAAGTCCTTTTAAAATGTACAGTTCCTTGGGTTGTGTTTTTATGCGTCAACCTTTTTATATCGTGGAACAAAAATCGATTACCTTCGTCATCAGTTTTTTTCAGTTGCAATGAACGCCTGTATAGCTCAAAGTATCAAAAATGTTCACATGTCATGGTTTTTACTATGAACGCATTCTTTTTTCCAGTAATTCTTACAAGATTTTTTACCAGTCAACCTGTAACTATCGTCTGTAAGTCTTGGAGAGGATAACTGGAAGATGGAACTATAATACACAGGCAATTGCGTCTCTGTACGAGGGAAACGTTGCATGTGTTAGGGTGAACGGTGGTTTTACGGGGTGGTTTGACATCACAAAAGGTGTCAAGCAAGGCTGCGTAATGTCACCATGGTTATTCAATCTATACATGGAAAATTGTACTAAAGAATTGAAAGAGGTGGGATTGGGCGCGAAATTGAGTAATCTGAAAGTTTGTTGCCTGTTGTATACCGATGATGCGGTGCTGATTTCTAACACTATGGAAGATCTACAGTCTTTCGTATCCAGGATGAACAAAGTACGTATGAAGATTGAGTTAATGATGAATGTAAGTACCTAAGTCTAAAGTCATGGTGTTTGAAAGAGAGAGAGAGAGAGAGAGTACGAAAACAGTATGCAATATAGTTGTGAATGATGAATACTTGGAGCAGGTGGATAAGTTTGTGTATCTGGGTAGTATGTTTACGAGAGATGGGAAGGCTGATACAGATATTGAAAAAAGGGTGAATGCCGGTAACTCCATTAATGGTGGACTGAATGCCATTGGCGCTAATAAAAAACTGTCAAAAGAAGCGAAGCTAGCAGTCTACAATGGAGTCCAGGTACCTACCCCGATGTATGGCAGTGAGGCATGGAACTGCCAGAGGAAGGATGAAAGTAAACTGAATGCTGTTGAAATGAGATTCCTGAGACGTATGTATGGTAAAACAATGTATGATCGTGTGAGAAATATGGATATCCGCAAAGAATGTAAGGCTGATGTAAGCATAATCAGTAAGATTAAGAAAGAGACCCTCAGATGGTTTGGGCATGTAGAGCGAATGAACAAAGAAAGTACTGTAAGAAGAATATACCTACAACGCGAATGTGAATGGTAGAAGAGGTTGGGGACGCCCGAGGAAGACACGGCACGATCAAGTGTATCAGATACTTGAGTCGGGCCATGTCAAAAGTGAGAATAATAGAAGAGAATGTATGAGACGATGTATGAATGTGAGTGAGGCAAAGAGTGCCAAGACCGAGTTGTTTGGCGGTCCGTCCTCTCTGCCTACCCCTGCGAGGAAATGGCGTGATAGTTAGTTAGTTAATACCATAACAGAAGATCAAGAAATAATTTTAAAGATTTTACCATACGATGAATTGGCATTCGAAAGCGTTATAATTTTTATACTCCCCAAAACAAACGGTACCAAAGATAAATATATAATAAAAGACAGATAATGATAATACGATCGAAAGAATGATATAAACCCCAAGAGAACTGCGAAATAACAACTGTCAATGTAACCATAAAGCCCAGAATGAACCATACATAACACAGAAAACAGCGATTATTAAAGTTAACTCTGTTTTCCGTGTCAAAATTTAAAAATATATGTTTCGGTAAACAGAGACAACTTGAATTATCTCCAAATGCATGTTAATTTATTTAAAATATGACTCATCTCTGTATGTCAACGGCTAATATCTCTGAAACTAATTTTTTGAGCGGACTCATCTCTCTTTACCGTGTAGAGAAAAAAATTAGGATTCCTCTGGCATACTTAACTCCATATCGCAATTTTACTGACTCATCTCCCTTTTCCAAAACACCACAGATATCTGCCATGAAGTGGAAACATACTGTGAGGTTACTACTGCAACAACTGAACAACATGTTGACATGCATGCGACTATCTCGTGTCACCAGAGATGAATCAGATACTGAAAACTCTGTAGATGGTTTGCACAGCACCCTCCATTCCTTATAGCAGATTTCATTATGTCCATCAGCAGTGGCCTGGTTGGAGAATCTAGTGTCAGCCACATGGCTTTAGGGATTGGGAGAGAATCGATGCTAAAGATGGTTGGCCAGAACTTCCAGGAAGTGAAATTCAAACGTAAAAACAATGTTGTGTCACTTTCTTCATCTGTATGAACTATTACTGATGGCAATAAACAGGTAACTGTTGATCCTCTAACACTGTTTCACAGGTTGTGTGTCTTAAAACAATCGGATGAAGAATTGCGAGAGTTCTTCACTTACGAACTGTCACCAGTCTCAATGTCATTGTTCTCTGAAGAGGTAATGAGAAAGGGCACAAAATCCACCTTGTATTCAGTATTTGAACCTGTAACCTTAAATGAGAAGCAAGGGTTAACGAAGTTTGTTGTAGTGGATGGAGGGCATCTACTTCACAAAGTTGTGTGGCCTCGAAGCTCATCATTTGGTGCGATAGCTGACAGATACATACAGTACATTACTGCTCACTATGGCTCAAATGTGGTAGTAGTTTTCAATGGTTACCCCGTAGATGCTGTACAGAAAAACACAAAGAGCTCTGAGCGTCTTCGAAGAGCCAAGTTACACTCATCGCGAGAGATAATCGTTGATGAGAAAACGTGGCACAGGTTCCTCAACAGAAATTCTTGTCAAATAACAAAAACAAGATTCGTTTCATAAAACTGCTGACAACAAAAATGGGAAATCACAACATTCAAGTACTCCAAGCAGAGGAAGATGCTGATAGGCTCATCATCACTACAGCTGTAACTGCTGCGTCTACCTATGATATAGTGGTAGTCGTTGGTGAGAACATTGACTTGCTGATCATTGTTACTGCGATCTCAAACCAAAGTGAATTTTTTTACAATAAATGGAAGAGGCAAAGCATCAGATGTCATGTATTCCAGCATCGCGTCTTCAAAATCCTCTTTGAAAACAGAGCTTTTACTCTTCATCCATGCCTTTAGTGGTTGTGACTCGACATCCTGCTTCTTTGGCTTAGGGAAGATACAAATGATGTCCGTAGTCGAAAAAAATCCGGACATTGAAAATCAAGCTGCGATTTTTTCGATGCCAACTCTACACCTGGCGATATAGCAGCAGCAGGAGAACGAGTCATGATTGCTCTATCGGAGGCAACGGTACGAGCTGCGGTACCAACTGTTCGCCAGGGCTGCGACGAAAACCAGCTTCAATCTAGCCAGGTTACCTCCTACACGAGACTCTGCTCGATTTCACTCCTTGCGGATATACCATCAGGTAAAAATTTGTCCTTGCATCAGTTACATATCATTCGTCATTTTCTATTCTCATGTACAATCTTCTTACAGGTTCAGGCATGGTTGGGAGTCACACTGAACCCTCTCTCCTGGGGGTGGATATTCACGCCATATTCACACCCACCCTTCACGGCACAAGGCCTCAACCCCAATGAGGGGTTGAGGCCTTGTGCCTTGGCCTTGTGACATCATTTGAATGACCAGAGATGCAGCCCCACAACACCTCTTGCGGATGATTTCTTGCGGCTGCACGGAGTGTTGTGGGAACGCGTGCAGCTGCAGGAAGGCAGGATTAAAATGCTCATCAGTCTGCGGGCACTATAGCGGGGCCTCTTGTGACAATATATTAAAGTAATAGATATCTCAGAAGGCGACGATCTATCCGATATCGAAATGGAGGATGACTTATGGGCACAAGACCTCGACGATTCATCACCATCTCCTGATGGGGATTTGCCGTCCCGATACGTCGATCCAAATACGGACGAACCTCAATCGAAGCCTTCCAAGAGGGCTAAATTAATCTTTTGATTTTGAATATTACCCAGTTTCCTAACAAATAAACTTATTAACTTTTGTTGTACTTATCTTTTTTAAATAAATAAAAAGGAAAAGAAAATATTTTGTTTTTATAACATTTTTACTTCATTATTCCATCATATATCCATCATAAAAGTACAGGGCTTCGATTGTATAATCAGGGTCAAAATTCATTCAGAACGACAGAATTACAAAAAATTGCGAAGTTCGAAAAAAATTATACACTTTGAAAGGCTTAATCTCGGAAACTATTGTGTCTACAGATACAGTTCTAGTATCAAATGCTTAATCTTAAGGCTTAATCTCGGAAACTATTTGGTCTGTAGAGACAGTTTTAGTATCATATTGTAGCAAATTTAGTTAACTTTAAAAACGTCATAAAAAAGTTTTTTCAAAAACTAGTCCTTTAGGGTTATAATCGCCAAAATTTGAAAAAACAACGATTTTTTCGCGGTTTTTCGATTTTTCACAAAGTTGCGTTCGGCGCTCGAGGTCAAAAACTTGGATTATTCATTAGGCCAACATCATAAACAAGTCTGCAAAAAATCAGAACTACCGGATTTAACGCATACTGCGATGTATAAAGTTACTGGATTAATAAGAAAAAAACATTTTTTTTTGAAAAGGATTGATGGATGTAATATGTTCATAGAATTTTCGGCGAATTTTGGCGTAACCGAAAAGAAATAATTAACATAAACGACCAAGAAGTGTACTGATTAGTAACTGACATTGTTTGATTTCTTATTTCGTTGGTCTATGAGGGTTTATTGATGTTTATATACACTTAAATTAGACGATTTGCACCCGCGATAATTTGATGTTGCGCCCGCGATTGCTTGAAAAGCTAATAATTCATTGCTTGTTTTTGTTTTCTATATATTTGTTTATTTTTTTAGTTGATTAGTTTAAAGCCTTACGAAATATCAAGGCATAACATAATAAATGTATCACAATTAACAGACTTTTGTGTTTTTGTCTTATGATCTGGAAAGGGTGGGCCAAATTGGTTGCACCCGCGATCGCACTTTGAACCTCCCTCCTGACTATTTAAATATTTCAATAAAATTCTTCTAAACTAATAAAAAGTAAACATGTTAAAATGTAGCTCTTCCAATAGTAATTTATTTAAAAATGTTTTTTGTTATATTATTAAGAAGCTTTACGCGATATTGGAATCACCCTATTATAAAGAAAAAATACTTTTCGTAAGTTATGATTTAAAATATTAAGATGAATTAAGAGACAGTTGTTTCACATAATGTGAACAATCCATCAAAGTTATTTTTCATTCTTTGAGAGTTATATATTCAAGTTCTGTTATTTCAGTAATGTGAACAAACTGGTCAATAATGACATAAAAACAGAACTTGAATGTAATCTTTACAAAACATGTAAATTAACTTCGAAATTTGATGAATTGTTCAAATTCTGTGAAACAAACTGTCCCCATTGTTTGTGCCCGTACTTGTGTGCAATATGAATGTATGAAGAATGGTTTTGTCTTCAAACAAACTCAAATATTTCAAGAAAGTCTTATAAATACAATTATCTGAGTCGGCCACGCGTTGCTGTGGTTAACTAAACACAACGCCATCTACTGGATGGTTATCCAATCTTTTAACTCACACCGCCATCTGTTAATTCGCTTACAAATTAAATCCACACTGCCCCCTTGCCAGCACGTTCGTCCACCACATACAGACACTCTCCTTTAATTATATATTTCAACCAATTTACACAAAATTTTGACAAATTATATACCTAAACCTTATTCATGAATCACTCTATCTATTGGTGAAAATCGCATGAAAATCGGTTCAGTAGTTTATGCGCTTATCGCGAACAGACAGACAGACGCGGCGGAGGACTTTAATTTATAATATGTAGAGTCACAGAGATTTTTTAAGGTGTAATCAGTGGCGTAGCTAGCATGGGTGGCACCCGGGGCGGAAAATGCGGTGTCACCCCCCCCCCCCCTATTATTTTTTTTTGAGAAATTCAAAACACAAACTTCCTAAAATATAAAAAACATTTCTAGCTAGTCAAATATGTAAAAAAAAATGTTTTCCTCAAAATTAAAAACACTAACCGAATAACAGCCTTTTCAACAATCGATAGGTGATAATTTCCTTCGCAAGTTCCCGTCAATCACAATGTACGAAAGAAATGAGAATGACACAGGGGAAAAGCGAGGAATATTTCACGGGAATCCCCAATAAACCAATAGTAAGAGCTAGGAACGAAAATAAAATAACAGAATTTTTGGGGAATGCTGACCGACTGAGCCATATAGCTACAAATAACAGAGTTCCGTGTGGAGTCTTCAATTCTAATATGCTGCAAAAATCTGAAAAAAAATCATTTGCTGTCATGAAAACATAATAACCAATACTTAGGTTAAAACCAGTTTTGTGTTCAGAGTGTAACGATAAAATTTTAATCGTGAAATAGTAAAGGGGACGTTCATGTATAAGGCAACGCAATTTTTGAAAATTTTTGACCCTCTCTCCCCCCACGCAACGCGCCGTAACATTTTTCTGCACCTCCCTCCCCCTAAACGTTACGTAACACCCGAGTGATTATTTTTACCTAAAAGTCACAATTAAATTGCGCAAAGTACTGGAAAGTCGCTTAAATATCTTTTTCTTGTTTTAATCGCGTTTGCAGTAAAAATAAAACAAGAGATTTCAAACTCGCAATAGGTCCATGCGTATATTGTTTATTTTATTGTTTTAAATTGTAATTCATAAACAAATTGGGAAAATATTATTATTTTTATCGGCCTTTCATTCCTTCCGGATCTCCACAATTTAATACTGTCTTACCTTTATTACACCTATATGGTTTTACAACACATATTTCGTTTTACATTAGCTACACTGAGGAGGTCCTGAAGAAAATAATTTTACAAAGGTTTCCATATGGAGCAATACTTTACTCCACTATGATTCATAAGCTTACTCAGAGTGGAGTAAAACCTTTTACATGATCTGAATGCAGTTATACAAGTCCTTAAAACGAAGATTTAAAAGTCCACAGCATGATTCACAGAAGAGAAAAACCTTTTTCATGTCCTGATTGTAACTATTTGTGTTCACAAAAGGGATACATAAGAAGTCATTTGCTGACTCAGTGTAGAGAAAACCTTTTTCATGTTCCAGCTGCAACTATTCATGTACTATGAAGAGAAATCTAAAAATCGGAAAGTGGAAAAAAACCTATCTCATGTCCTGACTGCAACTATTCTTATTCTCGAAAAAAATAACTAAAACGGCACTTGCTAACTCACAGCGACGAAAAACCTTTTTCTTGTCCCGACTGTAACTATTCGTGCGCTACAAAACGGTATCTAAAAATTCACATGCTTACCCATACTGGAAAAAAACCTTTTTCATGTCCCGACTGCAGTAATACAAGTTTTCAAAGGAAAGATTTAAAAATCCGCAGTACGTTTCACAGAAGAGAAAAACCTTTTTCATGTCCTGATTGTAACTATTCGTGTTCTCAAAAGGGATACATATGAAGTCAGTTGCTGACTCAGTGTGGAGAAAAATCTTTTTCATGTTTCAACTGCAACTATTCATGTACGCCACTATCACTTCCATTTCCCATAAAATACCAAAACCACCAGCATCTACTATACAACAATACAAAATTTCATATGACACTCTCTTCAAACTAGTCTCCGAGGAAAACTGGTCAAATTTCTATAAACTTAGTGACCCGAACCTAGCATGTAAATCTCTCATCAACACCCTTCATAAACATCTAGAAAATGCCACATTAAACCCAAACAACCATCAAAATAGACATAAAATTAAACTAAAACCCTGGATAACAAATGGCATTCTACACTGTATACGTAAGAGAGACAAACTTCATAAATATTGTAAAAATAATCCCACTGACTATGAATCTCTATTATTCTATAAACGATACAGAAATGCTTGTAAAAAAATTGCATGTAGGGCCAGAGAAGAGTATTATGGGAAACAGATAGATGAAGCTGCTAATGATAATAAACAAATCTGGAATATTATCAATGAAATATGCTATACAGAAAAAGTGACCACACCCATAAATACGATCACCATCGCAAATAAAACATTTAGTGCAACTGAAAACTCAGAAACAATTACAAATCATTTCAACCAATTCTTCTCCACAATCGGATCAGACCTAGCTAATAATATCCTTAAAAAAAATAGAACATCTGAAGATAACCTTGCTAATAATATCTCTCTCGATAATCTCAGTTATAACCTTTTTAACCTCACTCCAACAACAGAACAAGAAATCACTGAAATCATCTCCTCACTCAAAAACACACACTCCACGGGAATTGACAATATATCCACTAAACTAATTAAACACCTCAAGCCAATCATCAGTAAACCCCTCCAACATATCACAAATCTAAGTTTTCGAACTGGCCTCTTCCCAAGCACCCTAAAACATTCAACCATTATTCCTATCTTTAAATCAGGGGACAGATCTTCTGTGAATAACTATAGACCAATATCCTTACTGAGTCCGATTTCAAAAATAATTGAAAAAACAGTTAAACGAAGACTCTACAAGTTTCTTGAAGATAATAAAATCCTGTCAAATAATCAATACGGCTTCCGCAAAGGTCGTAGTGCCTCAGATGCAATTGCAAACTTCACTAAATTGATTTCTGACAAACTCGATAAAAGTCGCAAACCCCTCGCTGTATTCTTGGATCTAGCTAAAGCCTTTGATACTGTATCTCACCGCATACTTCTGAAAAAACTCCTACAGATAGGAATAAAAGGCATTCCCCTTAAATGGTTTGAGAGCTATCTAACAAACAGGTCCCAGTCAACTATTATCAACTCGGCTAAAGAGCATAGAAGTACTAGTTTACCATGCACATATGGCGTGCCCCAAGGCAGTGTTTTAGGCCCACTTCTCTTTCTAATATACATTAACACGTTATGCAATCTGAATACTGGTGGCACTATTATATCTTTCGCCGATGACACGGTTATCGTATTTGATGACGAAGATCTAAATTCAACCTTTGAAAAAGCAAATCAAGGCATGAAATTAGTTAAAAACTGGTTAGATTCCAACCTCCTAACTCTTAATATAGATAAAACAAAGTATCTACTTTTTTCCATACGTAAACCAAATCTCCCCCATAACTGCCAAAAACTTACCATACATTCGTGTTCACAGAACCTTAACACACCTACATCACCTCACAAAAACTGCTCATGCGATAACCTAAAATTATCAAACGAAATTAAGTACTTGGGAGTTATCATAGATGATCAATTACGATGGGAGACACACATAAATTCTGTAACAAAAAGACTTCGCAAATTATGTTACATTTTCTACTCTCTTAGATCTATCCTTAACCTACAAACACTAAGATGTGTTTACTTTGCACTTTTTCAATCAATTGCTACATATGGTATTATAGGATGGGGAGGTTGTGCATCATCAATTCTTCATCCCATGGTCCTAATACAAAAACTATTGTTAAGGATAATATTCAAATGTAACCCATCACACCCATCAGAACCACTTTTTAAAAAACTCACAGTATTAGACATCCGACAACTATACATAAAGACGATTCTCATATACATATGGAAAAAGGATTTGATGAAAACAACACAACAAAAAATTCGCACCCGGTACTCATCCCAACTAAAATGCATAATTCCTCCAACAAAAACTGCCTTCGCACAGCGCCAGTACTCTTACATTGCGCCCAAAATGTTCAATTCACTGAGTATTGATACCAGGAAATCGAAAACTGGCGATAGTTATATCACAAGTGTTCAGAACTGGTTGATTGTAAAGGGAAGGAACTATTTTAAAGAATGCCTCACATCATTAATTTAAGCTAACTTGAATTAACTTAAATTAACTTGATTACCTAAACTAACTTAATAAACTTAACTTAACTTAACACTTTCTGCTAAAACAGGGATAGATGTCTAATTTTATTATTAAGGTCAACATTTGCCTAAACTGCTTTTATTACTGTTATCTGTATAATATAATATACCTTATTACTTCATTTATTTGGAGGAATACATCATTTTATTTATCATTTTATTTATTACCATTTTATTTTATTTTCATTGTGAAAATATAATAAAGCTCAAAACTTTATTTTTTTTATCAAAATGGGAGAAAAGAAAATCATTTCTTAGCCCTTTCCACTACAAGTCTTTTTTTATTTTTTTTGTTCTTTGTTTCTTGGTTTTATTTCACCAGCTCCACGACGAAATTGTGTATTCAAGTTTTAGTTACTTTTTATAAATAAAATTGATAATAGATTATATACCTCTAATAAAAGTCTTTTGTCTATAAAGAACTATATGTAATTAGCTGAAATTTTAAATACTGTTACTATTTTAAACTATTTACTTAAAACTGTTTGGCACCACTGTGTATCGAATCCGATGAAGTCCCATATGTACTTCCCAGCACTAAACCATGGTAACAATAATCATTATTTAGTATTCGTCAGATTGAAACATGAAGAACTATACTATATACTACATACTACAGTACAATGTAATTCGCCGGACTTGAAGAATAAAGCCCAACATTTAATTGTACTAAAATTGGTGTTAAATAATGTAGATAATGTAGATTTTCAACATAAAAATCCTTTCTCATGTGCTTACCATATACCTAGTACTCACTTTGATGTTATACTCGTAACTCTTTTAAATTAAATTATTTTATACTATTTTGTATTCTATAATATTCTTTAATATTGTATTATTTTATGCATATGTATATTTTCTTAATACTCTCACACATTCTTTATATTGTATATGATAATTTACCGTATAAAAAATCGACCACCACAACACGGGCATGTGCCTAGCATGGTGGTCGAAAAATCCCCAACTTTTGTACAAAAAGATTTTTTCAATGAATAAAGAAACTTAAAAAAAAAAAAAAAAAACTATGAAGAGAAATCTAAAAATCACACGATTACCGACAGTGGAAAAAAACCTATTTCATTTCCTGACTGCAACTATTCTTATTCTCGAAAAAAATAACTAAAACGGCCCTTGCTAACTCACAGTGATGAAAAACCTTTTTCTTGTCCCGACTGTAACTATTTATGCGCTACAAAACGGTATCTAAAAATTCACACCTACCTACCTTGTTTTTCAAACTCATCTTTCAGCACTATTAAACACGCTAACACAATAATAACTTCTTCACTAATTCACGTCAGTCCATAGATAACAATTCACTTCACGAGTCTACGTTAATCACAATATACGAACGAAATTAGAATGATACAAGGAATATTTCAGGGAAATCCCCGACTGAGCTAGGAACAAAAAAAAACATTTTTCGGGAATCCCCGACCAACCAAGCCATAGAGCAAAATTACAGTCGGTGTTAATGTGTAAAATATTTTTTACGGCAATTTTGCACTTTCGAAAGTTTTTTCTCCACGTTCGAGTGTCACCCCCTCCTCGGGTGGCACCCGGGGCGGTCCGCCCCCTCCGCCCCCCCCTCGCTACGCTACTGGGTGTAATATACCATAAAATCGAAGCAAGTGCGATGAGCTCTTGTAAATCCACGGTGGATGTCTCGACACACCAGGGGTTAATCCAAGATCTATGGTGGTATTTTCAAAAGTAGTTCATGTGTTAATAGATTTTGGAGGATTTAAAATTAAAAAAAAAATTATAGTTACATAAAGGATAATAGTTTGGGAGATTTTGGGTAGTGACTCCTGTTGGCAAAGAAAATGTTGAAATTGGTATAGATCACACATCTAGGGATTTTTTGTTCAGTGGTGTAGATGAATGTGGGAGCAATGTGACCTTTATATTATGCTAACTTTGTAAACTTGAACCTGAGACTTATTCTATGTTGACAACGGTATTAAATTTATTTCCCAGAAACAACGTTGCGGCGTACTCGTAAATAGGTATGGCTTATAAACCTCATTACATATGTACTACTAGCGCAGGGCGGTGAATAATCGCGGGATATTATAATTATAGGTTTTATGGAGCTGAAATCACTTACAAAAAAAAATTATTTGCTACAGGATCATTGCCTTTCAAAAGATGTCCACGAATGAACACCGTTAGTAAACTTGAAAACTTGACTTGGGGCGGAGGGACGGAATGCAAAGGAGACATAGTAGCGGTAGGGGATAAATTTTGGAAATCCCTGCTTCTTAACAGAGACTGTATAAAAGCTTCTGGTTTATCAGACGGAAAACTAAAAATATTGTGTCCTTTTTTTACATGAGCTCCACACAGCTGGCCCTCAGTAAAATAATTTCCCTCAGGGCGTTTTTAAGGAAAGGAAGGAAGGGAGAGTTATGGGAAGGAAAAGGGCTTTAATGAATCAAGCATTGCAACGCACGCCGGTTACTCTTGGTAAATAAATAATAAAATATTTTTGGTAGGTACCGTACCCAGTTCTTGAGGTCAGTTGAACCGGAGATGAACAGCAAAAAACCAATACATGCTTTTCTTTAAATTTTATTTTTTACATTAGCTCCATAGATGAGGCCCTGAGGAAAATAATTTCCCTCAAGACTTATGTCATCTTAGGAGATGCTATGTGGAGTTGTGAAGGTTCTTTTTAAGGAAAGGAAGGAGAGGACGTTCTGGGAAGGAAAAAGGTATGAGGGGTGGGTAGGAATCTGGGGGTCAGTGTCCGGGAGTGACGTATGAATCCATCCTTCCGACTGCGGTGCAAGGCGATGGGTCAAGAGAGTCCGGCTGGAAAGGTCAAAAGTCCGCCCTCAATCAGTCTCTCTTGATCCTGCCCGCCACGCAGTAGGTGGGCAGACACATCCGCCGCCAAGACCTAGACAAACCTCATGAACCCGAACACCCCTGCTAAGTCATCAAAGGCAGTGAAACATTTGGGGTGAACTATTGCAGAGGTGTTGGTTATCCAATAAATGGTTCCCGAGGTGGCGGTACCCATTACCGCCTTCCAAATTGAATACGCACGGTTTTGAGATCATCTGACAAAGCTATATCCCTGATTTTTTTATTGTGCACTTTGTTCGAGCTCCGTGATTTTTTTTCACCGATATAAAAATATTTTTTTATCAATTCGTTAGTTTCTCTTTTGGCCGCCTGCATAGATAAGTTAACCCCTCAGGTCTCGAGCCTATTTTGTTGGAAGGTCAAAATATTTCGGCTTTGCAATAAAATTCAGATAAATGGAATATTTCTGACCGCATCCGAAAACTAAAAAAATTTTTTGAAAGGAGATGAAATACACCTTAAAGTTTTATAATTTTAAATAAACGTATAATTTTTTAATGTATATATTTAAAATTTTTTTAAAATGGTTCACGTTACGTTTTTTCCAACTTAAATCACTGATAAAGAAAAAATGTGTATATATTTTATCAAGCATGTTATAGTCGACTCACTTTTTTGTCTTTTCATGTAAAAATAATTAATAAAAAATTTGAAAACTTTATTTTTTTTAAACTTTGGATTCATAAAGGTGTACATTTTAAATTATTTCCTGGTTAATTTTTATATAAATTGTGTAATGGCCGACCGAAACAGGACTTTCTACCGAAACCGAATCTTCGGTATCTGTCTCAGTTTCGGCTGAGACCGAAACTTTGTTAGACATGTTAAAAATCTATTGTTTACTGAATTTTGGCTTATTTTTTATACATGTACGTACAGACAGTCAACACGTGTTAAATGAAATAAAAAATCAATAATTTATTGAAGTATGTAAAAAAATAATTATTATATTTTTGATATTACTGCTATAAAAAAACAACAAATTATCAAAATTATTGAAACAAAAATTGTTCATAATCAACAATTCCATTATAAAGGAAGGACCTCAATAATTGAGTATATTATTTTCAATCACGTTTATAATGACCAATTATTAGAATGAAATTAAAAACAAATTATATATAAAATCAAATTAAAACAATAATTGAAGTTTGCGAAAAAATAATTACGCATTTATTTTTTTGATAGAACTGCTATAAAACAAACAAAAAATATATTTATATTTCAAACATAAAATCACAACACAATTATGCCGGACCAGCCGGCGAACTTAACTGATGATGGTGGGTGACACACGAGCCACGAACTCACCCGAAGTCAGCCGAACGACGTGCGATTACCTAACGCACAGTTTCGGTGCTGCCGAAGGTTCGGAGATTTTCTGCCGAAACCGACACTGATGCCGAAACTAGATTTTTCTGCCGAAATTTGCCGAAACCGAACCTTCGGTCGGTCACTAAAATTGTGCTGTTTTCTCTTTCTACTATTTAGATTATATTTCTAACCATTATGATAAGGTAGACACAACGATTTCGAGGAGACTTATACGAGTTGTTCCGACAACCGAACAAATAAGCCTGAGGGGTTAAAATCTATGTAAATATGTAACAAAGGTTATCCCTTCCTAGTGACATCTAAACACAATTCACAACAGTGATGCATTCGAAGCATAAAACTTATACTAGTAAATAGTTCTAGGAACAGTAGACTTCGCCTTAAAAATCATGTTTCTAATTTTCTCTTATTTATTAAGGTTCCGCAACCGGGCCCGAAAAGAAGACGATGAGAGATACGAAATTACGAATGTTAGAGGAGAGCTCTAAGATTTACAGCGACAAAATCGCGAAAATTGCGAAAATGTTGACGATGCACGACTCGTTTAAAATAGAGCAAAAATCTCGCGGGCATTGTCTTAAACAGCATTTAAAGAAACACTGTGATTTTTTTCATACATATAACTTGTAAAATAACTGAAACATACTTGTTTATAATAATTTTTGGAGCATACATTGCGATTTTTTTCTAACGAGGGAATTTCATATAATTTGCGTTTCGGCGCTGGCAATGTCTAGATATTATCTTCGAAAATAACATATATTTTTTGAGAGCTTTAAAACTTAACGCGTTTAAGGGAGATATGTAAGAAATCGGTAATAATTCGGGTAGCGAGCCCTTAAATCAAAACCAAACTTTACTCTGAAATCATAAGATTTGTATGTAGATACTTAAACTCCTACCCACTTAATCAATTTGTACAAAAAAATGTCATTATCTCAATCCCTGGAGACGGCTTCCGTGGTCAAAGGATAAGGCTCTCGACTAGCGATCCGGAGGTCGCGGCCTCAAATCTGGTGTGCGTACGTAAGTTTTATTTGATTGATTTGCGTTTACACAATTAAAAATGCCATAGTCTCATTGGCTCCAGGCGGTTGGGAGCAGTTGGGACTCTTGTGCGGTATTTACATAATTTCTATTTTTTAAACTACATTTTGACAGGTACTCCAAATTAACATGGCGATATCACATTTAATAAACCATTAAAGCGGTCACCATCTTGAAACGGAAACGGAACATACAAAAAAAATTATAGACAGACGAAATGCAAAACAGTTTAGTTAAAGCATAACTACGCAACGCTCGTTCAATAATCGTTAATTTGTATTTCAGAAAAATTCACTTTAGTTTGTTAGACATCAGTGTCCGACCGAACTTTCGGTTCCGGTTTCGGTTTCGGCCTAGTTTCGGCCAAAAAACGAGTTTCGGCTTAGTTTCGGTTTCGGCCGCCATCCAGCCGAAACCGAAACTGAATTTGGGAGGTTTGGTTCTGCGATCAGACATGTTCGGTGCACTTTCACAAGTGTCATTTTGCTGCGTCCCCGCTCATAGTCGTGTCAGGACTTTATTCACTTGTTTGTGTTCGCTCCGCGAACTTTGCGGTAGTTGAACGTGTTTGTTGAAGATGATTGAGATGAAAAATGTTTATAAAAATAACAAGACTTTCCCATAAATTACGTTCCGGTTTCAATATATTTTGACATAAGTTTTATCTTGATAATATTTTTTCCACTTGTAATGCATGCACTCTTGCTGTCACGCCAGCAAGCGCCGTATTAATAAAGACAAATATAAGCCAAATAATGCATTTTTTATTTTTTGTTAGCTAAAAATGATTCGAAACCATATTTATGAAATACTACGTGAAAACGGTAGGGGGGGGGGGGGGCTTGGAATATACTACACGTGATCACCGGGGGGGGGGGGGGGGGGGGGGGGTAAAAATTTGCAAAAAGTGTGTCACATAGTATGGGTACGTTCCCTTAACATTATTTCGAAATAGGTAAGTTTTATTTCGCTATTAAAATTTAGGATTTAGTTCATGATAGGCCCTTAGGAAAATAATTTCCCTGTGGGCCTATATCATCTTTGGGGATGCTGTGTGAGTGTTTTTTTAGGGAAATGAAGGAGAGGAAAGTTCTGGGAAGGAACAGGGTAGGAATCTGGGGTTCAGTGTGTTTTGGTCATCCACCTTTAAGACCTAGACAAACCTCATCCCATGAACCCGGGCACCCCTGCTAAAACACCAAACGTAGCGAACCACTTGGGGTGACCTATGGCAGAGGTGTCGGTTATCCAATAAATTGTTCCCGGGGCGGCGGTACCTATACTAGCCTCCCAATATATAATAATAATAGCCTTTATTCAGGCAGTAAATTACATTACATTATTTATAAAATTTATAACATTTATAACACTTATCATGCATCGACTCCCTGTCTGTACGTCACTAAAGGCCTCCTCCAATTGTCGCCTTTTCTCTCTATCATTAGCTACTCTTGTCCATGTACCACCTGCTATCCTATAAAGTTTCCCGGGGCGGCGGTAACCATTCCCGCCTCCCAAATTAGTTTGTTCTTAAGATGTTTTGTTTTCTACCCTTTATTTTGTTATTTGTTAATAATGTTCAAATAGGTTTTTTTTATAGTGATACCTCACAAGAGTCTCAGCTGCTCCCGACTGGAGCCAGTGAGTCTATGGCATCCTCAATTGGGGTATGTTGTGAGGCTGAAGGTAGTGGGGAGAGGAAGGAGATAGTGAAGAGGAAGGTGGGAAAGTACCTGGCTATTCAGATCTGGTCACCAAATACGGCTAATGCCTTTTCAAGTAACGTTTCAATTCTGAATGGTGGTCTTACACCAGGGCGATACTGAGAGTATCTTCCACTCTAGGTAATACGTACTATTTATTTAAAAAAAATATTATTTACGAAGCGATTTACGATTACGACTTCAAAAAGCACAAATAATTTATTTGAAACAAGGAGTGATAATTATGTTATGTTTATTTTTAGTTCAAATAACAGCCTGAATGATTAATTAATATATAAAGGCTGATTGATTAAGATTGACTATTTTTTTTCCACGAAAACATGACTTAATATGGATGTTTCGGTTTCGGTTTCGTCCATAAAAACTAGTTTCGGTCGGACACTAGTAGACATAAAAGATTGTTTTGCTTGGAAAGCATGTTATTTAATAATTACATCATTTTAGATCTAGATATTGATCAGAACCAAAGATTTTACTTACCAAATAGGTCGTTTCTGCGGTGACCGGACAACTCAGAAGCACCTCAGAAGGGTCATTAAGAGTGATGATAAAAAATGGTTAAATAGGTTAAGTTAGGTTAGGTTTACCGGCTATTTAAACGACTTAAAAAAGGAGGAGGTTCTCAATTCGACTGTATTTTTAATTTTTTTTTTTATGTTTGTTACCTCAGAACTTTCGACTGGGTGAACCGATATTGATGATTCTTTTTTTATTTGAAAGCTGGTGCTTTCCATGTAGTCCCATTTTAATTTGGTCCAGTTCCGATAATGGCATCTACAAGAAAACCACACAAGTTTTAAATTTGCATTAAGTATGTGCGCGACAAACGGACGAATAACTCAATATCATGCCAACCGTTTTCGATAATTATTTTTTTATTGGAAAGGATGTTCTTCAAGGGTAGTTCGATGAGAGGTTGGTTTGGTTCTGATTGTCGGATCCATGACAAAATAACGGAACTCTTCAATTCTTAGGAGCAAATTAACGAAACTCGGCCGAATCTCTTAATTTGACGCAAACGTCGTTATGGTCAAATTATGTCTGTCTCATATGAGCAGCATATTTAGTAGGTCTACCCGTATTCAGACAAATTAGTTAGTGTACTTCAGATTCACTAAAAATCAAAAAATAAACAAAAATTTTAACAAAACAAAAAACGACTTCAAAAAATGCACTAAAAGTAAAAAAAATAATTTCGTATTATGACAGATGGCGCTACGTCCGCCTCATCGAACTTTCATCCACACATGCGCAAGACAATCACGAGAAGTGTCGCGTCATTTTTATATTTCATTCGGCATCATGTTCTCGCATGGGGAAACCATCGAGCTTCTTTGTGTTGGCTAAAGACGGACTGACAAAAAATATCCTACACTCAATTGCTCTTCGAAATTCATATTGATTTTCTTTATTTCATTTTCCTACTTTAGTTGGTGGTTTGTTTTAATCGGCGGTCATCGTCTACAGCGCTCCATTCCTCTTTCTGCCATAGATCCCATCCCCTCACACCTACAATACATTATGTTATGAAAAAATAATTTAAAATAAACAAAAATTTTAACAAAACAAAAACGACTTCAAAAAATGCACTACAAAGTAAAAAAATAATTTCGTATTCTTCTACAACTTCATAATCAACTTACTTTTTCTACTCATCAACACGTAGGTACGATTGTTATTTTTGGAGTCGGTGTCAGCAAAGGTACCCGGCCCGGCGTGTTCACTTGACAGCTCCCCTCATGCCGCGGCCCCGCTCTCGCCTCGTCAAGTCGCTTGTGCGACACAAGCACATCTCACCTATAACTATGTACGTAGTTACAAACCTACCTTGACTGACATCGACTCCAAAAATATCAATCGTACCTACATATTGATGAGTAGAAATAGTAAGCTAATTATGAAGTTGTAGAAGAATACGAAATTATTTTTTTACTTTGTAGTGCATTTTTTGAAGTCGTTTTTGTTTTGTTAAAATTTTTGTTTATTTTAAATTATTTTTTCATAACATAATGTATTGTAGGTGTGAGGGGATGGGATCTATGGCAGAAAGAGGAATGGAGCGCTGTAGACGATGACCGCCGATTAAAACAAACCACCAACTAAAGTAGGAAAATGAAATAAAGAAAATCAATATGAATTTCGAAGAGCAATTGAGTGTAGGATATTTTTTGTCAGTCCGTCTTTAGCCAACACAAAGAAGCTCGATGGTTTCCCCATGCGAGAACATGATGCCGAATGAAATATAAAAATGACGCGACACTTCTCGTGATTGTCTTGCGCATGTGTGGATGAAAGTTCGATGAGGCGGACGTAGCGCCATCTGTCATTCAACAACATAAATTTTCGTTCTGTTTGAAAGACGGTTAAATTTTTTCATACAAAAATACTAAAATCGCGATTAGCAAATGGGAGAGTAGGGGTAGGAGGGTTAAAATTAGGGGTTACAGGTATTTTTTGATGCCAAATAAAAAAAATATAAAAAAAAATTTTCAAAAAAATTGAATTTTTTTTTCTGGATGGGGATGATTCCCTAATCACCTAGCGGTATGAAATATACTTTAAAACCTATTCTTATACATACCAAATATAAATAAAATTTTATAAAATCGGTCAAGCCGTTTCGGAGGAGTGCGACCACAAACACCGTAACATTCTTATAATCTTTTCACTGTTATTAAAAAAAAAGTACTGCATTCTATGTAAAAGCCCTATGGGCGTTTAAATAAATAAATAAAAATAAATAAATAAACACGAGATTTTTATATATAAGATGGAAACTTTCTCGACGCGAGACGTTCTAAAATCTTTTTTATCGTTCGCCTTTTTACCGCTTCATTTGACAAAAAGTTTTTAGTCTCATCTACTCTGGTTTTCCCTAATCAAAAAGCGGATAATATCATATGTAGGTACTATAATCCATCACTAACCTAGTGTTTATGGCTTTGAACACGTTGGTTGGGGTTGAAAACCCGACTGATAAAAAATTAGATGTATTTTTGTCTGGTTGTTAACCACTTGCTATCCAAATAAAGGTGGGTTATTTTAAAAATTAAAATGAATAACCCATTTAGGCCTAAACTACACGAGCGGTTCTCCCGCCGCGGGAAACCGCTCGAGAAAGCTGGCAGCACATATCAAACTACACGGGTGGCGGTTTTCTGCCAAGCTACACGAGCGGTTCTACCGCCGCGGGAAACCGCCCGATCCTTTATGCGCACTACCGATCAACAACATTCTCTCGCACGAAATGATGCAATCGCGGGAAACCGCCTGTGTAGTTTGACTTGGCGGTTTCCCGCGGCGGGAGACCCGCTGCATGTGGCGGGCGAATTTCTCCCGCCTGTGAATCGCGAGCTCCCGCGGCGGGAGAACCGCTCGTGTAGTTTGCGCCATACAACGCTCATAGTAAATTGTGTCTGCCGCGGTTTCCCGCGGCGGGAATACCGCTCGTATAGTTTGCGCCTTAGAGATTTTAAACTTTTTATAAAACCTAAAAATATGTGATAAACTTTGAAATGTTGGCGGATTCATTTGTTTTATGCTGCAGTCAGCAGTTCGTATGTTTTCTTATAAATATTTGGAGGAATTATATTTACTAAATCGAATGGCCGAATCGAAAACCTAGGAATCCCCATGGCTTGAGTCGAAAGGGAAACAAAAGATTTCTTTTATTTAGGGGAAAAAATAAAGCCACAAGGGCTAAAAGTGTATTTTTTTGTGCAAAATTATATAAAAAATTCATAATTTAAAGTAGATTTTCCAGATTTGTATCACATAGTACGGTTAGCTTCAGAACTAGCTCGATTTAGAACGGTTGTACGCTTTTTTTTAAATTTTTTAAAATGTATCTATAATATAAAAATGAATCGCTAAATGTGTTGCTAAGCGCATAACTTTCGAACGACTGCACCAAATTGGATAACTCTTCTTTTAGTGTGTTCGTTATTGTCAGGACAAGGTTTTTATAAAACTTCCGGTGAGCTCTGGCATTATGAAATTTGTATAAAAAAATTGCTATTGGTGGCACGCGAGGTATGAAAACTGAATGTATGGAAAGCGTGGGAGGGGGGAAGGGGGGAAGGGGAGAGGGGTGGGGAGGTGAGAGGGGGGGGGGGAGCTGGAGGAGGCGAAGTGGGAATCCCCCTTACACCATGCGAGCGAAGCCGCGGGAAACAATAGTTTTTTTATAAATGACTACTTAAGTACAAAGATAAACATTTTTATTCACTATCCTTCTTACTAAGAATTCCTGTTCCGTTGCGGACTGTAGTTATAGTTGTGTTAAATCATGATTTCTTCATAATCATGTTGTTGATTTCATCATCGTCACTTTTGTTGATTTCAGCATCTTCACTTTTGTTGATTTCAGCATTTTCACTTTTGTTGACTACGTTTGTTAATATTCTAATCTTCATGTTTGTTGAATGTGTTTGATGATTTGCACATCTTTATGTTTGTTGACCGTAGGTTGTGTTGGTTTCTTGATTTAAATATATTATTATATACGACTAATATATATATTTTTTATTAGTCCCAAAAAGATACGTAAATTACAAAAAAATTTTTATAGTAATTAATTACATAATAGATGTATTTGATGTACCCCCATAAATAAGCAGGGATTGTATTATATTGGTTTGTTATTTTATTATATTGGTGGTTGTTATTATATTGGTTTTGTTTGACATGATTCAGTTCAAGTTTTAGTATAATTTTTAAGTTGAGTTTTAATTCTTTTATATTATTATTCTTGTTTTTAATTTTTTGTGGCAATGAATTAATTACAAATTTTTACTCCGAGATATTTATGATTTAACTGTCCTATTGATTTTTTTACGCTTTGTAGTATAGGAAGTATTATCTATCTTTTCTTGCAACTTTTCTGTAAAAAATGGATAAATATTCATTTATACTTTGTTTTCCATTATTGTGTTCCTGCATATCGTTCATTGAGAATATGCTTGCAAAAACGTTAACTTCAACAATATTACTCATTTCTTTTAAAAGGCTGTCAAAATATTTTCAACAAAATGTAACATATCTGCCGGATCTACACTGATGATGGACACTGCAACGCTGTCTGAAACGTTGGCTAAAGAAGGAGGTAGCACAACACGGCATAACACCCCAAAAACAAATAACGAAAATACTTTTGGCCGTGAAAATCTAAAAAACGTATCCAAATGTAATTAAGTTTAGCGTTATTCCTATCAGAAACGTTGGCTAAAGAATGAGGAAGCGCAACGCGGCATAATAACCCAGAAATAGGCCAAAAGGCCATGAAAATCATATCAAAGAACCAGTTTCATTTGACTACATAGGCTGTTCTGATAAATTCAACGTTTTTCAGCCAAGGACACAATTACCGTACCACAGATTTTTTTAAAATCTGCCTAATAGTCGTTTTTTACATTTTATTACAATAAAGGACTTTAATGTTCAGAGAGTAAGTCCATTACCCTCATTAATATCGGCGAAGTAACTTATGGCAAAGTGGCGTTAAGATTATGGTGAGCTTTTCTTGTTCTGAAAGCCGGGTGGGAAAGGGGAGGGTGGAGTTAAACATTGCTTTGATGAATTTATAATGCCGAAATTCCTATTGATATTCCGCTGGGGGACTCGGGTAATAATGCATGAACCGGGTGCCTGAATATTACATTTTTATCCCTCCATTGATGAAAGATCATATTAATTTGAAATTTGAATAATATGTACATTGTAGATAATGTACATATACAGAAAGCCAAAAGAAATGCTGTAATTGAAAGATAAGTGTTATTTATTTAAAAAAAAACGATGTCGAAAAATTATACAGCAATAATAGATTATGAAAAAAAAATACATAAACATGTTTTTAGGCATTCGTGGTCGAGGAGTAAGGCTCTCGACTAATAATCTGGAGGTCGTGGGTCGAAATAAAGGCGTGCGCAGGTAATTTTATTTTAATTCAAAATTAATAGAATACTTAGTTTTCCACGTCTATTGTTTATAAAAACCGAAATGTTTCATGAGCAATGCTCACTTCTTCAGAAATAATAGACGTGGACATGGTAGACGGTGTCAATGGAAAAGTAAGAATGGGAAGAGGGGCAATAGGGCACAATTTAAAGAGGGAACAAGTTTAATAATGGGTCATTAGTCATTATTAATAATATTCAAATTCGCGTTCACGCTCTTTCTGATTTCTAAGATTTCCAATTTGTCCAAATGAGCACTGGAGCCATTATGATTAGTTGTAAACCCTAAAGAAGTGAGCATTGCTCATGAAAAATGTCGGTTTTTATAAACAATAAACGTGGTAAAAAGTATTCCGTTTTTTTTATTTTTTATTTTATTTTATTTTTTTTTTTATTGAAAGAATAGATAATACATAATATAATCAACAAACAAGTCCTGCTAAGCCACTTGAATTGGCTTGTCAACAGGTGCTTATATTTTAGTTACATATACATTTTTAAAATTAAAAATTTACATCTTATATGTATCTACAGATTCAACATTTTTTCATACATATCAATATCAATATAAATATTTTTTTCCGGTAGACAATTTTTCACGATATATTTAACCTTATTCATAGAATTACATTGCTTTATAGTGTCAGGTAATAAATTAAATATCTTCTGTATTTTTTTTTACATTAACTCCACACAGGAGGCCCTGAGGAAAATAATTTCCCTCAGGGCCTATATCATCTGGGATGCTGTGTGGAGGGTTTTTTTGAGGAGAGGAAGGAATGAACATTAGTCTTGCAGAGACCCATGTTGTGGGAAGGAGGAAACACAGAGGCCGGCAAATCATTCCACAGCCGAGCTGTTGAACACAAGAACGAGCCGAAGAAACGACCCGTTCTCATCTGACAAATGTCAACCGTGTACAAATGTTGGGCACGCGTTTGGTGTGTTTCCCGACTATGCACCGGTACCGAAGGGATCAATGACGCTAGTTCCTCGTAGCATCTTCCGTTGTAATACCAGTAAAACAAGGATAGCATTCCCACCCGACGCCTATGCTCTTTGCTCTGTGCTCAGGGTATTTTTCAGGTATTTTGGAGCTCCAGTCCAGAGGTGGCTGCTAAATTCAACCGTGGGATGCGCTTGTGATTTGTACAGGGTTAGCAGTTGTGTACTATAGTATCTGCGGCCCCTGTACAGTACGCCCAGTTTTTGGGTGGCTAACTTTACTCTGGCTCCGATGGAGCCCCCATACCTAACACTTAACACTTCACAAAATTCTCGCAATATTAGAACAAGACATGCTCACCAACTACAAATACCAAAAACCAACACATCCTTTGGACAAAAACACTACAGATACCAGGCTATAAAACTATACAATTCTCTTTCTACAAAAACAACTAATATTATGGAATACAAAAAAAAACATAAGAAACTGGCTACAATCTTTTTAACTTTTAATTTTTGTCGAATTGAAGTCGATTTTATATTTTGATTTTTATTGTTTCTCTTTTTGTATTAGCTATTAACATTCTTTTGTTTTACTATTCACAATTTATAATTTACAACTGAAAAATGTCCTTTACAACACAGGTGAACTCCTAGAGTGTAGGACAATATATTATACCTTTGTAATGTAAATGTACTAAGAATAAATAAATAAATAAATACCTGAGCTGGTCACTTAGGGTTACACCAAGCATATTAATGGAAGGCCTGTTCGGAAGATTGCTAAGAAGAAAGAGACTAGATTTCATTTTGATCCCCTTTAGACGTAATCAGATAAGATTGGGTCTTTGAAACATTAAATTCAACGAGATTATTCTCAAGGTAACAGTCCATTCTTTGCTCCAAAGCCCTACGAGCCGTTGGAGTTTGTGAGTCCTTTGGGGGCTTGTCAAACAAAAAGCTATCATGGACTGTAGTGTCATCCGCGTAACAATGAATTGGTGCACACGACAAAAGATCGTTGATGTGCAACAAAGACAGAACCGATCCCTGTGGGACGCCAGCATTTATCGAGTGTGAGGAAGAGGTGAAATCATCGGCTACCGTCTGAATCGACCTCTCCCTCAAAAAGTCGGCAATCCACGTACACAAGGATGCGGGAAGTTCGTAAGTAGGCAGTTTGTTGACAAGTCCTCGGTGCCTATACATACTAAAATACTTGCAGAACTCGATAATAACATCACCAAATTTAATTTTAATTAAATTTCTAAAAATTAAAATGTAGATCTACGAATTAAACACAAAACAATTAATAATATCTTTATAACGGTTTAAACCATAGGTTCTCAACCTTACATTGGTTAAGTTTACATTGATTTATTAGTACGTTAATAGCGTGTTTTTTAAAGTTTTTTTGGACCACATTTTTTTACCTGCCTACGCCCTCACTGTGCAATCTCAACGCCCTTTAATTTTCTATGAGTCTTCTACTGCCCCTCTGAAAGGCTCAAACGCTCTCAAATGGGGCGTTATCACCCACTTTGAGAACCTATGGTTTAAATTAAAACAAGAGGGTACTTACACATTGTAATGAACAGTACTTAACCTAAAACATGCGAATATCTCAGCACAGTGAGGTTGTCAGAAAACGCCACTACTTACCCAATAGACCGAGAGCTACTGAACCCTTTGGGTAACGTTATGATTGTATGTCTAGAAATTCTTATTGTGACGAGTCATAGCATGCTTAGTACAATAACCATCACCTGGCAGACATCAGACTTGTACGTCATCAGCACCTATATTTTTGAAAGTGTAAAAAAAAAATTAAAAAAACTTGTTGCTGCAAGCTTGAAATTTTTATACGATTCAGTTTATTCATTGTAAAGTTTAAAAAAAAATTAACAGTCGATTTCGATGAGCGCAAGTACCTGACAGGTTAATCGACAGGTGTGTAGTACATATGTTACTGTAAAAGCCCGAACTACGGTAAATCCTAAGATTTTCCGGTAAATCCTAAGATTTACCAACTCTTAATGGTAAAAGTACGAACCGTTCTATAATCATCGTTCACCAACCTAACCTAACCTAACATGTACTAAATTCTAATGGTAAAAGCCCGAAAAAATCGTTTATAATATTTAAATAAGAAACGGTTTTTTCGGGCTTTTACCATTAGAATTTAGTACATGTTAGGTTAGGTTAGGTTAGGTTAGGTTAGGTAAGGTTAAGTTAGGTAAGGTTGTAGCGGTAGGAACCGCTACGGCATTGGAATGCTCCTTGGATTCGACTGGTGCGGTTGGCGCCGGTTGTTTTCCCGAGGTTGGTGACCTTGTCTAGCAAGAGTTCGAGAGCGTTGCGTGCACGGAAGTACTTCAGTTTGATCCAGGCGGCGAGTCGAACAGACGTGTGAGACATGTGAGTCCAGGCAGAAACACGACGGGCGGAATATTTCACAGAAGAGTTTCATAATGTAGCTTTCCACGTAACGTTACTTTATTTATTGGTTTTCTCATGTAATCATTTCACACTATTTGTCGTTTAATAGTTCTAGGGCAATTTAATAAACGACTGGCGCCTTTCATCTTTCAAACTTAGAAGCAATTTATGATAGAATGTAACTGTTATCTTAGAGCAGTCACTGCACCCTGAGTATAATCATTTTATTAATTTAGAGTCTCTTTTTGATGTTATAACCCTGTAATTATGATTAAAATTATATTACCTTTATTAGCCTTTAATTTCATTTAGTATTGATTACCATATTCACATGTCTTACCTACCCTGAGCTTAGCATTTCTTTATTACAAGATTTAACATTCATAACCTCAAATCACACACTGACAGTTTAGATATGTTTAGTGCAATCGCACAATAATATGATAAATTTAAGCAAACCTATTATTACGTTATATTTTGGCACCAACACGTGGCTTATAACGTTTCAGTGGCGACCCAACGTGGTTTTGAACTATTTTATCATATTTTGTTTCGTTTTTAATTATATTATCTTGTGGGTACACATTTTTTTTGGTTGATGAATTCGGTGAAGTGTTCTGCGTTTCTACCTGCATTCACATGTAAGTCATTTTGAACATTTTATACTAACTTATTATTGCAAATTCTCTTGTATCAGCCTGGATCAAACTAATTCTTTTATTCAATTCGCTTGTCAGACTATTATTTGTAGCCTTGAATAATTAATCAATGCACAAACATTGTTTCACTTCTCGCAGATTAATTATGACAAACTTTGTTACCATTATTGACTATTTGAATCTTCATGGTTTCGTTGCTATTGAACTCTCTATTTTATCATATTCCTTGGTTTTTTTTACAATGCATGAAATACAAAATCGTCTAATTATTTTTTCTGATTTCTTTTCAGTATATGTAGGTACATATAACCTTCATTTTTGTCACAATGTAGCAACATGGCTTCCCGAAATCACATGGCGTTAATGTGGGATTATAGGGTATTAGGCCAAGTAAACTTCAAATTGGACCACTATTTATTAAAAATCAAATTATGTAAGTTAATAATTACTTAAAAATTTTCTTTTGATTAATTCGGTTTCAGAATGAAATTTTTTTCAGATCTTTAAGCTTCCTTTTCAAATAATTGATTGTATCGTACATTTATTAGGAATTTCCTTGCAACTGAATTTATTTTATTTCAATTATGAATAGGTACCTTGGTGAATCTGCGTTTCACACTTTTACTGGATTGATTTAGTGTTTTGACAAAAAAAAAAAAAAATTTTCATGCGACCCAAGTGAATTTTTGTCACGAACAAGGCTATCTTTGTCAGCCGGTTGTTTGATTTTCTTCCTTTAACCATGTTTCAAATATTTTACTCTTTGAATAACTTTTCATAAATATGTTTTCAGTATGGCCAGTATTCTCGAGTGATTGCGGTAGAAATCATTTTAGACGTCAAATTTCTTCACGCTGATCTGGGGTTTTTGCTGTGACCGGTTCTTCGCAACAAGCGGGTTTAATTTTTCATTTATTTTATTAAAAGTAGATATAATTTTATTGACAGATTTTGACTTTTGGAAAGTTTTTAAATAATTAATTCTTTTATTATCTTCTTATGGTAATTTTTTTTTTTTTGAAATTATTAGATCCGATTCTTTGCAGTTGATGGTTTTTTCAAAGTTGATGAGCTGACATGAAGATCGATGTTTTAGCTCATTCATTTTGACAAGTCTATCGTTTAGCTAATGGGGGTTTAAAATTATTTTTTTTGTTAAACTTATTTTTTTATAACGATTCCTTATTGTGGGTTGATAAACTTTACCTATGTTCTGATATCAGAGTATCTGTACAGTATTCTGTAGAATCACAATATATTAAACTTTATCAGGGTAGATTCGTTCATTTTTGTTAGCATCGGATGACATTTTTGATGTGTGTCACGATTGAAAATTGCTGGTTTTAATCGTAATTTACAAATCACAAATGATTACTATGATCTCTCAAATATTTAGTTTTATTGTTCTGTTGGATTTAAAATATTGGGTCATTTTCTTAAATTATTAACTTTAAATCTTTTGATATTTAATTCTGTTCACAGGATTCCTAATTAAATTTGCATACGTATTGATTTCATGGGGATTTACATATTTTCGTAACGGGAGATTAATTTACGGTTCATTCTAGCATTGTTAATACATCCTTCTAGGGTTTTACATGTGATAACATATTGTTAGTTCGTGCTGTATTTTTTCTTTTAGTACTAATTTTACAAAAATTTTTTTTGATTATTTACAGGAAATGTTTTTTCTCATAGTGACATCTGTGGTCAGGTAGAGATAGTTTTTAGCGTTGAGTTTTGAGGCTTCGCTATTTTGTAGAATTTTATAATTAGTTTCATAGTTATTCAATAGATGCCATGTATTGCAACTTTTTTTTTTTTTTCATGTCAATTTTATGAGTTGCAATTTCTAATATGAAACATTAAAGAAATACTTTGCACGATTTTGTATTGTTTTTATAAATAACTTTGAACAAATTTTGTCATGATTCACTACGATTTAGATATGGTCACGTTGCGTGATATTTGTTACAATGAACACTTGTAGTTCAAATGAGCGCTCATAAAATTTCACTGGTATCGACCACCGGTTCTCTTTTGAGGGATTATTTTATTTATTTTTTAATTGTTGTTAAATGTTTTATATTTGAGAAATACAGCGTTGGTTTGTTCCGTCACAAATAAATGCTCATATTTTTCAATCATGTACGTGTACGTCTTGTCGGTCTGTGATTGTTTTGTTTTCGTTAATACATAGTCAAGTCAATTTCACTGTGGGGTGGAGTACCGGGATAAAACAGGTCATTCTTGCGGTTGTACCAATTAGCTGGTGTCGCAGATTAATATTCTGATCAGGTATTACCTCGTCAGGTTTTCGCGGAAAATGCGAACGTTTAGCACATGAATATACTCATTGGGCGTGGCTACGCTTATTTTATTGATCGATCATGATCAATATTTGGAAGTTGGTTTCTTATCATCTCTTCGGAGGTTTTCAATGATGTGTAGCAAACTTTGGATATCGTTGATCATACATAATGGTAATAGAATTTTCATAATATTTTTCCTGGTTCTGGTTAGTTCTGGATAATTGGAACAATTACTTTGTTTTCGCATCTCCTCGGAGGTTATAGCGGAATTACATTTTGGCATAGGGCCATAGGTTGTGTTTTAACACAAGTGGTGCATCGCGATATGGTGTTTTGATATTGCATTAATGGTGATAAATTTTAATTCTTTCTCTTTTGAGGATTTACACGAGATTATGTGTACGTATTAAGTATTTATGTTTTGTGGTTGTTTAGGTTTAACAGATATATTTTAATGCGTGTTAATTTATTGTTCGGGAAAATATTTTCGGAAGATAGTATAATTCTTTTTACAAATTTGTCTGTCACATCTTACACTGGGTTATTTTACATTGAAGATATTTTTACATTGTTTTTATAAGTACGTAAAATTTTAATAAAAGATATTTCTTTTGTTTTAAAAATAACAAATAATTTTCATTAATTTTCTACCTTGAGTGTTACGTGTTCACACTGTTTCTGATCTCCTTCTCAGATTGATTTTTTTTATGAGATCTTATTTGAATACTAGCTGGGTTACCCGGCTTCGCTCAGGAAAACATTCGAGAGTGTTCTGGAATGTTTCACATTGATGTTCCCGTTTCCCTATTCTCGAATATTCCACAATTTTCCAGAAGGTTCCGGGATGTTCTGGAACCTTGTGGAATGCTCTCAAATACTCTGACTGGGGTGTCCGACATCGCTCATGGAGTTGATGTGAGATTGAATTGACGTTCGAATCCACAACGGATCTTGCTTTATATACCCCATATGGGTAGCCCCATACAAAAAACACTTCACATGTTCCAGAATAATGTTCCAGATCATTCCACAACATTCAGGAATGTTCTGGAATGTTCCACAATGATCTGGGGTATTCCGGTATGTTCCTGAACGGTCAATCCTAATCCCGAATATTCCAGAATGTTCCGAGATGTTCTGGAATGTGGTGGAATGCTCAAGAATACTCTGGAATTTTTTTAACTGTTCTAGAAATTTCAACGGGGCGAAACTTCCAGCCCTTATATCTTTAAAAGCACGCCCTTCAGGTGAGAACGGGAACTTTCTTCATGGATGGTGGATAGAGGGCTACCACACAATATAACTCCCATTATCGTACCGGGACTCGTCTTTGAGTTTTAGCGGCATGCAAATTGTTTTTTCAATAATATATAAGACTCTTGACTCACATTCCGGAGGTCGCGGGTTCGAACCCGGCATGCGCAAATAAATTTTATTTGATTAATTTGTGTTATTTCACAATTAATTCATTTAAAATAATATATAGTATATTTGCGGCATGTTCCAGAGTGGAAGATACTATTAGTATCGCCCTGGTGTAAGACCACCATTCAGAATTGAAACGTTGCTTGAAAATGGCTTTAGCCGTGTTTAGTGACCAGATCTGAATAGCCAGGTACTTTCCAACCTTCCTCTTCCCCACCTCCTTCCCCTCCCCACTACCTTCAGTCTCACAACATACCCCAATTGGGGATGCCATAGTCTCACTGGCTCCAGACGGGAGCAGTTGAGATTCTTGTGCGGTATTCACTGTAAAAAAAAAAAAAAAATTATCCAAAACTTCTAGAACTTTCCAGAACCTTCTAGACTCACTGAAACTCTCCGCCACTCATTTCTGAAAGCTTCTTGAACTTTCTACTTCCATAACATCCTAGAACATTAGGGAACCTTCCAGAACTATCTAGAACCTTCAAGACTCACCGACATACTCCATCGCTCCTTCCAGAACTTTCTAGAGCTTTATCGAACCTTCTAGAACTTTTCGGAACTTTCTAGACTCACCGACGTACTCCGCCACTCCTTCCAGAACTTTCTACAGATTTATCGAACCGTCTAGAACTCAGGAACTTTGTAGACTCACCGACATACTCCGCCACTCCTTCCCAAAATTTCTAGATTTATTGAAAATTCTAAAACTTTTCTGAACCTTCTAGACTCAACGAAATACCTCGCCACTCCTTATAGATTTTTCTACAGCTTTATCGAACCTTGTAGAACTTTTCGTAAACTTCTAGACTCACGCCACTCCTCCCAGAACTTTGTACAGCTTTACTGAACCTTGTAGAACTTTTCGGAACCTTCTAAACTCACTGACGTGTTCCGTAACTCCTTCCAGAACTTTCTATAGCTTTATTGAACCTTTTAGAACTTTCCAGATCATTCTAGATCCACCGACATATTCCGCCACTCCCTTCAGAACTTTTTACAGCTTTATGGAACCTTCTAGAATTTTTCGGGACCTTCTATACAAACCGACACACTCCTCCACTCCTATCAGAACATTTTACAGCTTTACGGAACCTTCTAGAACTTTCTACAGTTTTATCGAACCTTCTAGAACTTTCCGGAAACTTGTAAACCCACTGACTTACTCCGCCACTCTTTGCAGAACGTTGTACAGCTTTATCGAACCTTCTAGAATTTCCTACAGCTTTGTGAAATCTTGAAGAATTTTCCGAAATCTTCTACACACACCGACACACTCCTAGAACTTTCCGGAACATTCTAGAATCACCGACATACTCCGCTATAACAGAACTTCCAGAGCTTCCAGAACTTCCTACAGCTTTATGGAACCTGCTAGAATTTTCCGGGACCTTCTAGACACACCGGCACACTCCTCTACTCCTACAGAACTTTATATAGCTCTGTCGAACCTTCTAGAACTTTCGGAATCTTCTAGACTCACCGTCATTTATTTCTGAAACTTTCTCCATCCACAACTTTCTAAGCATTTGTGAACCATCAGATCCTTCTAGACTCACCGACTTACTCCGCCACTCCTTCCAGAACTTTGCACGGCTTTATCGAACCTTCTAGAACTTCTTACAGCTTTGTGGAATCTTTTAGAATTTTCCGGGACCTTCTAGACACACCGGCACACTCCTCCACTCCTACAGAACTTTCTACAGCCTTATGAAACCTTCTAGAACTTTCCGGAACCATCTAGACTCGCCGTCGTACTCCGCCACTACTTCCTGAACTTTGTACAGTCCTATAGAATCTTCTAGAACTTCCACAGCTTTATGGACCCTTCTAGAATTATCTGGAACCTTCTAGACACACCGACACACTCCTCCACTCCTTTCAGAACTTTGTATAGCTCTATCGAACCTTCTAGAACTTTCGGAATCTTCTAGACTCACCGTCATTTATTTCTGAAACTTTCTCCCTCCACAATTTTCTAAGCAATTCGTGAACCATCAGATCCTTCTAGACTCACCGACTTACTCCGCCACTTCTTCCAGAACTTTACACGACTTTATCGAACCTTCTAGAATTTCTTACAGCTTTGTGGAATCTTCTAGAATTTTCCGGAACCTTCTAGACACACGGACACACTTCTCCACTCCTTTCAGAACTTTCTACAGCCTTATGGAACCTTTTAGAACTTTCTACAGCTTTATCGAACCTTCTTGAACTTTCCGGAACCTTCTAGACTCGCTTACATACTCCTCCATTTCTTCTAGAACATTCCAGAGTTTTATCAAATTTTCTAGAAGTTTCCGGAATCTTCCAGACTCTTCTTGAAATTTCTAGAGTCTTCTTAGAACTTTCAGCCCTTATATCTTCAAAAGCAAGCCCTTTAGGTAAAAACGAATACCCTTATTCCCTAGGGGGGATAGAGATCTACCATACCATATAACTCTCTTGATCGTACTGGCACTCGTTTCTGAGTTTTTGCGTTCCGCACGCTTTTTTGGACTTTCTTTTATAATATATATTGATTAAGGTTGATCTTTATTGCACTTCGACTATTATTATTTTCAGTTTTTTTTTTTTTACATTTGGAAAGAGAGGGATAATTTTTTTTTTATATAGTCTCAACTTAGACATTGTTATGTATTAAATAAACTTGGAATTATTTTCTGGGCGAATTCAGCGACATCTATGTTTTCAAATTATTATCAACACTATTTTCTTTGGAAATGATTTAATATTTATTGATATAAATTTTACTTGCTGTTTTTGTGAAGTCTATTGAATATATTCATAATAGCATTTTCATTTTGAATTTGATCATTTAATAATTATAGTTTGAATGGTGCGTTTTACTTCTGTGTTGGTTAACAATATAATATACATAGAATTAAATGATGCATTCTATACTAGGTTTTATTTACAATATGGTCAGGGTGATTTTTGCGTTTAAGGATCTCAGTCGATAAAGTTTTTTACTTTGGAACTGTTTTAATGTTATATTTTAAAGTTTCTCCTTTAATTAGAATTTGTTTTGAGAAAACAAAATTTTAGGCAGGTTTAGTTTTAGGGAACGTCAAGAAACTGGATTATTTGGGTCTCACAATCTGGACTGCATTCTTCAATTATTCGGACTCCATCATATCGGAAGTTCATCATCTTACTCGGAAGGCGCACTTGATTGCAGTACTCTGGTCTCCACTCTATACGGAACTTCTTGCTCTTTCTGTTACTCAAGAATACCTCGATCTTCAATGGATTGCTGACACATTATTCAGTTTATCAAGAAATTTTCAACATGGTCCTTGGTCATTCTTCTTCAGTTCCATCGCTATTTGACCAGCCTCTCTTTACATCATTGAATATAATGGGCTTCTTTCACATTGGGCGGCAGTGCTTGCGGTTCAAGAAATCTTCTTCAATAATTTACATCTTCACATTCAAGGATCTTCTTCAGTATCGGCGAAGATGTTTCATAAGCGCATTTCAAGATCCAATAAGTTGCGGCTAAGTACGCAGATTGCGGAATGATCTGATATAGCGTCTCATTCACAATACAGTGGCGGCAGTAAACTGGACATACATTCTCATCGCAATTTTGTATTGGATTGGACCTTGATGCATCGCCTCATATTTCAGACGCCAGGAGGCGTATGGAAATTTTCAAAGTATTGAAAATTTTGCTGCCTAAGGGGGTAATGTAGCGGTAGGAACCGCTACGGCATTGGAATGCTCCTTGGATTCGACTGGTGCGGTTGGCGCCGGTTGTTTTCCCGAGGTTGGTGGCCTTGTCTAGCAAGAGTTCGAGAGCGTTGCGTGCACGGAAGTACTTCAGTTTGAACCAGGCGGCGAGTCGAACAGACGTGTGAGACATGTGAGTCCAGGCAGAAACACGACGGGCGGAATATTTCACAGAAGAGTTTCATAATGTAGCTTTCCACGTAACGTTACTTTATTTATTGGTTTTCTCATGTAATCATTTCACACTATTTGTCGTTTAATAGTTCTAGGGCAATTTAATAAACGACTGGCGCCTTTCATCTTTCAAACTTAGAAGCAATTTATGATAGAATGTAACTGTTATCTTAGAGCAGTCACTGCACCCTGAGTATAATCATTTTATTAATTTAGAGTCTCTTTTTGATGTTATAACCCTGTAATTATGATTAAAATTATATTACCTTTATTAGCCTTTAATTTCATTTAGTATTGATTACCATATTCACATGTCTTACCTACCCTGAGCTTAGCATTTCTTTATTACAAGATTTAACATTCATAACCTCAAATCACACACTGACAGTTTAGATATGTTTAGTGCAATCGCACAATAATATGATAAATTTAAGCAAACCTATTATTACGTTATATTTTGGCACCAACACGCGACTTATAACGTTTCAAGGTAAGGTTAGGTTTGGTTAGGTTGGTGAACGATGATTATAGAACGGTTCGGACTTTTACCATTAAGAGTTGGTAAATCTTAGGATTTACCGGAAAATCTTAGGATTTACTAATATTGGGGCTTTTACGGTAACATATACATTTCACTTATTATGTACGCGTTTGACTAAGCGATTTAAAGAAAGTGGGTGGTGGGTGGTTTTGAGTGCGCGCAAGAGGCATAACTTGAACTCAGTGGTGGGAGTGAGACAGTTTATCTAACAGTAAAATTCGTGGGTCGTATATAATTATAATTAACTTTGCAGAAACAAAACGGATTGCAATCTTTATAGCATAGGCGTCGGGTAGGAATGCTGTCCTTGTTCTACCTCGGCATTTCAATAGAAGTCATTGGTTCCTTCAGCACCGGTTATGTCAATTTGCTGTAGAGCTGAGATCCCATCCACAGGAACGTGGGCATTAGGTTCGTGACACTCCTGAAAAGGTTTATGGGGGTTCAACATTGAAACAAGGAAGTAAAATAAAGATGAAATTCAATATATTGTACACTTTTCTTCAGCACAATAATACAATGGTAATCAGTAATCACTCACCCGGGGACCATGGTTATTCTAAATAAGCTAGCGATCTACTTTCATCCGCTGGTCTGGTGTCCGGCGGGAAGAAAAGGCTCATGCAGCCTCCTCACTGTTTCGTCCGTTGAGCAGTCCATGTAAAAGGAGAGGCCCTCTCTCCTTTCCGCCTATGAATTTTGGAGGCGGGCATGAGTACCGCCGCCCCAGGAACCATTTATTGGACAACCAACACCCCTGCCACAGGTCACCCCAAGTGGTCGCTACGTTTGGTGACTTAGCAGGGGTGCCCGGGTTCATGGATGAAGTTTGTCTAGGTTTTGGTGGCGGATACATTTACCCAACCACTGCTTGGCAGGCTGGATCGGAGGAGACTGATTGAGGGAAGCATTTTGACCCCTCCATCCAGATTCTCCCGACCCATAGCCTTGCACCGCAGTGGGAGGAGTAGATTCATATGTCCTTCACTCCTGGCCACACTGATCCCCAGATTCCTACCCACCCCTCATACCTTTTTCCTTTCCATATCTTCTTCTCCTTCCTTTCCCTTAAAAAACCCACCGCACAGCATCCTCAAAGATGGCCCCTAGGGAAATTGTTTTCCTCGGGGCCTCCTGTGTGGAGCTAATATAAAAAAAATAAAAAAATGAAGACGACGCGACGGCCTTGGTACCATCCGTCTGGAATGACGGGATCCCTAGACCCTCTATGAATCGATTGAGCCTCTAAGCTTCCTCGACTTTACATGCAAGATTTTCTCCACTTCCACCGGGGTACGGTGTGGTTACAGCACAAAAATGAATATCCAAAAAGATCCGCTGGCTGCGGAATGTGTAAATGAATCGCGTAACGCCGTCTTACGCGAATGGATGGTTTGGATATCCACTGATCAATTTAGATGGCGACCGGCACCGTACACGAGGCAAATACAGGCCCGAGTATAATTTCGCGCTTTTCGGACTTAAATAGTATAAAATTAAATAAACTCGTATAAACCTCTTCCAGAGGTTTTAGGAATATTTCTACTTTAAAAATTTTGTATACATCCTTAGTACGTAGTCAAGTCGAATATAACTCCTCGATCTGGTCCCCCCATTTTAAATTACATTCAGATACAATCGAAAAAATTCAACACAAATTCCTAAGACATATAAATTTTAAACTCTGTATTCCCATTGAAAACTTAAATTATAATTACTTAATGAAAGAATTAAATATATTAAAACTCTCAGATCGAAGAATTATATCCGACTTAATATTTATGTTCAAAATTGTAAATGGTAGAATAGACAGTCCTGATTTAACTAAGCTCATCGAATTTCATATATCCACTAGAGCAACTCGCTCCAAAATCTTGTTTCATTGTAACAACAACAGGACTAAGTATACGAAACACTCGCTTTTACCTAGATTACATGAAGTTAGTAATAGATACGCAGATGTGGCGGATCTATTTAACTGGACGGAAGCTAGGTACAAGAAGGCTATTCTGTCATATTTTCAATCAATATTAGTTTTATTTATACTATAGTATTGAATGTAATTGTAGCTCTTTGTGTCATTTCTTAATCAAATGCCACAATTAATTTATAACTCTTTTTTTTTAAATAATTTCTTAAGTACCTACAACAAATATTTTGTGACATGTAATATGTATTTATGGTATATTTATACCGTTAATAAATAAATAAAATCTTAAAAATCACGAACTATGAATGATAAATCGCTCGATTGTGTCAGATCGCAACCACCCGATGGAATAATTCATTTTAAAACTTAAATTAGGTGACCGTTGTTTTTAAAGAGGGCCGCTCCAACCGCTCTCAAAACCAGAGCCCGGAAACGGAAAACTCTTCCCACGCTCTCCATAAACGGAAACCCGGATTCTAGTATTGCCATCATTATTTTAAAAGGAAACAACCTACATAAGAAAGTACTTGAATACATGAATATAAAGATTACTTCATAACACGGTGCACAGTCTGAATACATGTCAAACTCGCGCCCAAATTTGTACATGGTTGACATTTGTCACACGAGAACGGGACGTTTCTACAACTCGTTCTTGAGTTCAACAGCTCGGCTGAGGAACGATTTGCCGGATTCTGTGATTCCTTCCTCCTACAACATGGGTCTCTTCAAGACTCAGGTTCATTCCTTCCATTCCACAAAAAGATCCTCAACGCATATGCTCTGAGGGAAATTATTTTCCTCAGGGCCTCCTGTGTGGAGAAAATGTATAAAAATGTGGGGAACTCGTGCATAAATTAAGAAAATAATAAAAATAATATTTTCAAACTTAGACAAGCGATAAAATACCTACCTTCAGAATGATTTGTTCCTGAAGTCCTGGGAAGACCCAAAACTAACTGAGCACGTTTAATTAATAATATACTTTTTGCTGTGTAGTATTTTTAAATTAAGTATTATACTTAGTAATTACTATGTAAAACCTAAAAGTATATTAGTATTAAGTAAATGGGAAAAATGAGAGATTTCTTACAATCAAACTGATTGATCAGTTTTGTAAGATTTTTGTAACAGAAATATTGTAAAAGTAAAAAAACTGAATAAACACACTTAAAAAAAAAAATTACGAAGGCAATAAATATTAACAAGAATCCCATTAATAGAGACGATGCGCGACGGAGCTAAGTTCAATAGTTTTTCGTATCCGATAATTGACGGCTACATCAAAGCTAAACGCAGAAAACCATTTTGAAGTATGTATACTGTAATACCAGCTCGTAGAGGAGTGCAGCTGGCAACATGGTATCTCACCTATGTACTTAAGCCCACATTATCACCATTATCAATTACAATTTGCCCTGATGATGGACACTGTAATGCTGTCTGAAAAGTTGGCTTAAGTAGGAGGTAGCGCAACACGGCATAATACCCCCAAAATAAATAATTAAAAACTACCTTCAGCATATTTTTCAAGATCAGGACTATTATTCTATTTTCTAGATCCAAACAGGGGGGCGTAGAGAAATGTCAGGGGGGGGGGGCGTAATAGGTACATTTTCATTTCCATATAACCATAGCTCTAGCAAAGACTGAACCCAGATTCGACCAACCGGTACAGAGCATGTAAGCTTAAAAGTTTGTATTTATATGTTCAAAAATTACTTTGAAAGTTGTTAGACATTATCTAATTATAAAAATATAATTTAAATATAAAAAATAATAATAGAATAAATAATATGTATAACTAAAAGAAAACTAAGAAATGTAAATGTTAAAGTAATTAATGATTAAAAGTATACCTACTCTTCTATTAAAGATCCATAATAAATAAATATATAATCTGCAATGTACCTATTTGAAATTCAAATAAATAATTTAGTTAATATAAAAAAAATGTGTTTCTAATTTTTGTTGAAACTTAATTAAAGGGGCATGAATTTTTTTTTGGTTCGGGGAGGCTCGGCGAAATAAAGGTTGGGAAACCCTGTTCTAGACGATTATTTTTATTTTATATATGAAATGTGATTCTGTAGATTTTTTTTTTTTTAGTTTTCCTCTTAGTAAGTCAAGTTGCATATTGTGATTTTTCGTAGGAAATTTATTTTCATGTAATTTAAAACTTTCATTTAGGGAATATTCTTTCCTGCGCTTTTCCTGGCGCGCCGTCTTAAAATTGTTTGTATTGATTCGCTATAAGGATAAGCGGTAACACAGCAAGTTGAAAAATGTATTGGGATGCATCGTGTATCGTATTTTTCTTGCGATATAGTCTGTTCTCTTGGTAAATACAACGCTGAACCTTGTGTACTCTTGAACGGGGGTTTTTAAAGCATAGCTGATTTCCCAAGATGAGGCGCCTAAACATGCAGTATATTGTATACAGTACACCATGCACCAGGAGCGTTCGGCAATATACATTTTGTTATGCTGCTTATTTATTTATTTATTAATTTTCGGGAAATCGACAGTTTACATTTATTTCAAATGAAAACAAAATTAAACCAATTATGGATTTCCTCCTTGTGACTTTACTTCTACTGAGACAGCATAATAAGAATAAGTAAATTAATTTTATAAGAAAGGAATATGAATCCAAAATTATATAAAACAAAAAAAATATACATATACTCAAAACAATTTTTTTTTTTATAAAATGAAAAATTACAAAACAAAAAATCTATCAATACATTGATAGCCATGGAGAGAGGTTGTAAATATAAATCAAATCATAACAGAAATATAAACAATAAAAACATAATATTTATCTATCATATGCATTTCGTGTTATAAACATTTTTATGGCGCATATATTTCGCATATACTTTTTCTTCATAATTCGCTTACAGTGATTCAGAATACACATTTGAAAAATATGTACATTCATTCCCTAATATGTACTTATAATCGCGGTGTAATTATTACGCGGCGCGTAAGGTATGAATGGGGTAAAACTTGACTTAGGTATTGTTGAAACGTTCTGAAACCGGGGTTCAGGCCGGCTTAAGTGTATCAACGCTGAACCGGCGCGTAAGTAAGTGGGGGAATGCCAGTCAGCGGGAAATGCCGGTCACTGTGGAATACCAAGTTCCTGAATTATTTAAAAAATGATACCTATACCGCCATCTAGTCTTCACTGGGGACAACTAATTTACATGGCCGCGGCCATCTTGCATCGCACGTCAGTATGGCAGTGCGTCGTTCATGTTTCGGAGTGTTTTGTTGTTAAAAATTGGAATTTTCAATCAAAGGTAAGCTTAAGTATATTATTTACGGCTGGATTTGCTTTTATCACAAATTATAACAAATTTGTTATCACTTTTGATGTGCCGGTTTGATTTTTGATAGCTTATTTAGATTTTTAGTGAATGTCAAAGAAAACATTTCGGGTGAAATGCAGATCCGGGCACAGTTTGGAAATTTAATAAAAAGGCACTTTCTAGATGAGAAAAGTGTGGAGAAGATGAATAAAAAATAAATTAAGGCGCGCTCGGCAAAATTAAGGGAGATACAACCGTTCAAAGTATTTAAAAATTCACTTGGCGAACTGATATTGAAAGTTCGTTGTTCGTTCGCCATGTTTTCACCGCTTAGGTATGTTAGATCCCAGACCTAATACAGAATTGATAGTACGCCAGAATCACAAACCATGTTACACAAACCTAGCGTAGCCGCTAAACCACTTGAAAACTGGGATGTTTTTCTTGCCGTGACGTGAGCAGGCGCTATAAAGGGGCACTTTTTTTGTATCACAAACCATGTTTAGCATATAAGGTTATAAAAAAATGGCGGGCGGACGCGGGCGGAGTGTCAATATCAGTTTGTGAAGTGAAATTTTAAATACTTTGAACGGTTGTATCTCCCTCAATTTTGCCGAGCGCGCCTTAATTTTTGTTTTATTCAGCTTTTCCACACTTTTCTCATCTAGAAAGTGCCTTTTTATTAAATTTCCAAACTGTGCCCGGATCTGCATTCCTCCCAACATTTCTTTTGTTTTGGGGTTATGCCAGTTACTCGAAGTGGGTAATGGCAGTCACCGACCGGCATCACCTCATATGAAAATATAGGGCTAATTTACCTGATGTTTAGAACGATTTTTTGAGCGTTTTTGTGAAAATAGATGCTAATGAATGGTTTTTTTGTTACGTAGATGCCGCGGAACAGACCTAGAACAATAACAAAAGCAAAATGGAATAAAGAGGACTTGGAAAAAGCTGTACGAGCTGTGCTTGATGGGGTTTATATACGGAAAAATTCCAAGATATTCATGATACCCTACAGTACTTTACAAGAAAGAATCAAGAAGAATCTTCCTATTACTGCACCTTCTCTAGGAAGACATGCCACTTTCTCACTTAATGAAGAGAAAGGTATGGCTGAGAATATAAAACTTTTGGCTAAATTATATTATGGTCTCAGTCCATTGCAAGTTCGCCGTGCAGCTTACGTTTATGCCGAGAAACACAATATAAAGCACACATTCAACAAAGAGAGGCAAATGGCTGGGAAAGATTGGCTTTATGGTTTTTTTAAAGTGAAATCCTTCGATAACTATCCGTCAGCCCGAGGCAACAAGCATCAATCGCGTGAAAGCATTCAACCAAGAGGAGGTGGCCTTGTTCTTTAAAAATTTGGAGGACATTATGGAAAAGTACCAGTTTGCTGCATCAAAAATATATAACATGGATGAGACCGGTATCAGCACCGTACAAGACCCTGGTACAGTCATTGCTGAAAAGGGACAGAAGAGAGTAGGATCAGTTACAAGTTTTGAAAGGGGAAAAAATATCACGGTCATTTGCGCAGTGTCTGGTTCTGGATCCTACATACCTCCAATGTTTATTTACCCACGCAAGAGAATGTCACCATAGTTGAGCAAAGATGGTCCAAATGAAGCTATTTACCACTGCTCGAAAAATGGCTGGACGAATCAAGATTTATTTGTAATATGGCTCAAACACTTTATGCAGTTTGCGAGACCGTTTTCTGCTGAGCCAGTGCTTTTGGTTTTGGACAATCATTACAGCCACGTGTCTTTGGAAGCATACAAATTCTGCCGAGAAAACTTCAATGTTGTACTTGAGAGCTGATCTGATTGTACTGATTGATTGTTTAACTGTTTAATTTATCTTTGTCTTACTAACCTATTTTTTGCATTTTATTTTTCCTGTTAAGCACTTCCATACTGCTTACTAACAACGTATGCATGGACACTGGAGGTCTAGATTCGTTCAAAATAAATAAATGTAGCTTCGTTTAACAAAAAAAATTAGAATCTTGCGAGAGCCTTGAAGGAGTAACCATCAGTTACTTATACCAGGGCGGGTAAGAGGTAGATTACCTCCACTGTACTCTCCATTCCACCGCACACCTCTGACAGAATGCAACCATTAGATGTTGCATTTTATGGCCCATTGAAAGCCACCTTTCGGAGGCAGTGCGATTTGTTTATGAAAAACCATGCTTTGCTGAAAATAACTCCGTACGATGTTGCTTCTATATTCAACAAAGCCTACTGTGACACGGCTACAATTCAGAAAGGAGTTTCTGGATTTAAGGCGAGTGGAATTATGCCTATCGATCCTGCCGTTTTTGGAGAAGAAGATTTCATGGCCTCAGACTATCTATTAGATTTCCCAAACGACAATGTTACTGTGATGAATGATTCCACAGCTAACCCTTTGGACCATGATCAAGCAACATCTTCTACCTTTCCGCTTGAGGCCAATAATTTGCCAGGACTCAGTACCCAAGTACAGATTACTCCTGAGGCCAATAACTTGCCAGAAACAAGCGCCCAATTACTGAATACTCCTGAGGACAATAATTTGCCAGGAACGAGCGCCAAAATACAGAACGCCGTATTGTCTCCGTTGCCACTTTTGACAACTCAAGCATACAAAAATCGACTATGATAAACTAGAGGAGGATATCCGACAAAACCCCTTTTCTATAAACAATAATGAGGACTCGGAACTGAACTACAATAACTTTGTAAACTATCTGATAAACAAAATTAATTGCAACAGTTCAATAACAATAAAAACAAATAAAACCTGTCTTCCTGATTGGATAACAAAGGACTTATTAAAAATGATTAAAAAAAGAAATATACTGCATCTAAAAATTAAAAAAACAACCCTGTAACCTATTACTAAAAACAGAATTTACTAAAATACGTAACGACATAACTATAAAAAAACGAAACTTAAAAAAACAATACTACAGCAGCCTATTTAAAAAATGTGAAAATAATACCAAAAAGACTTGGAACGTAATAAACAGCATCATCAAGAACCAAACAAACACGCAAAGTAAACCATGTACAAAATTAAAGAACGGTAATGAAATCATCACAGAAGACATCAAGATATGCGAATACTTTAATAACTACTTTTGTAATATTGGCGCTTCTTTGGCTGATAATATAATCAACAAATACACCCATAAACTGGATGATAAAATTACATTAAAGTATGAAAGTGCGGAATCAATATACTTACAACCCTAAATCCCTAAAATCAAACGCGAGTGCTGGACATGATCAACTAAAATGTACAACAGTACAAAAACTTGCCCCACTACTAACTCCTACACTAACTAAACTGATTAACCTGAGCCTGAAAGAAGGTCAATTTCCGGACAGTTGTAAAATTGCAAGGGTTATTCCAATATATAAAGGGAGCTTGAAAACTCAAAAATCTAACTATAGGCCCATTTCTGTCCTACCGATTCTATCAAAAATATATGAAAGAGTAATATACGATAGGTTAGACAACTTTCTGAAAAAAAAATCATTTCTATATGCCAAACAATACGGTTTCAGAAAAAAATCTAATACTCTCTCTGCAACTAATGATCTTATAAATAAACTTAGAACTAGCATAGATAATAAAAACTATGTCATAGCAATTCTCGTAGACCTTCAAAAAGCCTTTGACACCGTAAGTCATGAAATACTGATTAAAAAAATAGAAAAAACAGGTGTAACCGGTCCAGCTATCAAACTAATAAAAATCCTATCTGTCCAACAGAAAACAATGTGTTAACATAGGAGATAAAAACAGTCAACTCGAGAGTATAAACTACGGAGTTCCGCAAGGATCAATACTGGGGCCACTTTTATTCCAAATATACATAAATGACATCTGTCAGCTAAAACTACATGGTGAAATCTTCTTATACGCAGATGACACGGCAATTTTTTACTTCGGCAAAAACTTAGAAAGTCTATTAGAACAATCTCAAACGGATCTTAATGTACTAAACGATTGGCTAATAAAAAATATATTAACAATAAATATTAATAAAACCGGTTACATGATCTTAAGCTCACCTAAAAGAATAATACCATCGTATAAACCATTACAAATAGAAGAAAGAGACCTACATATCCTAGATGCGAAAAATACCTGGGCTTATATATTGATAAACATTTAACATTTAAACAACACGTAGAAAAACTGAAAACAAAAATCATCCCATTAATTGGTGTATTTGGTAGAATTGCTCATCTTCTACCAACAGAGGTAAAGAGGGGCTTATACTTTAGCTTAATCCAGTCCCACCTAAATTATTTAATAGAAATATGGGGAAACACATATATTACGTACTTAAACGACTTATAAATAATACAGAACAAAGTTATTAAAAAACTCTTCAACTATAACCCAGACACTCCCACAAAAAAACTATATCGGGAAATGAACCTCTTGAAAATAAGAACATTGTACGAATACAACATATGTCTTTTAATCTACAAAATACAAAATGGACTTATACACACAAACACAACATTTATAAAAACATCACAAGTACACGAGCATTATACTAGACAACACAATAAATTGTACACAAATACTGTCAAGACTGAAAGTGGCAAGAGAAGTATTGGTCACGAGGGAGTTCATATTTATAATCTCTTTCCAGATAACCTAAAAACGGAAAATAATATAAAAACATTTAAAAAAAAACTGTTTAAACTCAAAATGTTGGAACAAAATTAAAAATATTACTTCTTACTGTACTGTATAAGCTCTGTATTTAAGTTAAGAAAGCGAAATGTTATGTTTCTTTTAACTTAATAATAATAAAAAAAAAAAAGCTATAAAACGTGCAAATACCAAACAACACTCTGCTATCTTAACAGCAACACCCCTGAAAGCAGACTTAGAAAACATGGAAAGAAAAAGACAAAAGAAGTTGTCAAAAGATAGCAAGAAGATTGACAAGAAAACTGACAAGAAAACGGACAAGAAAACCGATAAGAAAAAGACAAACACCACCACCAAACGAAGACAGCTAAGACCAGTAAGAAATCAAGGATCGATTCAGAATTTTTTTCTTCAGATGAAGAAGTTTTGGCTTCTAAGAAGAAAAAGTCAATCCCAGACTCGTCAGATGAAGAGAACCTTGAAAGTATAGATGATAGTGAGCAAGAAATATGTTGCGTTTGCAAAGAATTTGGGAAAAATGAAATTCGGTTCAGATGTTGAGGTTGTGGAAAGTGGGCACACAAAGAATGCACCGGAACCGATTCTCCTGACAAATACGAATGCGATTCTTGTGTGCGTAGAAATAAAGTTCTAAAACGCCTTGATTTAGGTATAGCTTTTTAAATAAGAACTTTGGTAAATCTTTGTAATAAAAACATTGTGTTACATTTAAAACATTGTTTTACTGATTTCTAGTTGTGGCGGCCACGTCTGCCGAATTCATTGCGCCGCCACTGGACTCCACCGAACTCGCTGGAAACACACTACCAGTACCTATAATCAGTTACTACGGCCGGCCGCGCCGCCTCGTAAATAATAATTCCGCCACTTACGCGAAAGGCCTAGAACGTATGGCTGTACCGTACAAATGCCCGCAGAAAGTTCGAGCGATATCTCAGCTTTGCGTGAGTTCACCCAGCATTACCTACCGCGAGAGTAATTACTCGCCACGGCTATATAAGCAGCCGATCGCTCGTCCGCTGCAGTCAGTTAGTACCTCCCCATTCATCGGTCAAGCAACACAGTCCGAGCAGTGCCGCGACTAAGTACGTGCCTGCGCCGAGCACCGGCCCCGCGCAGTCAGCAGTGAACAACATTTGTCCAGTGTGACACTAGGAACGTTTTCAGCACCTTCGAGGAACTTCACCAACCAGCAGTGAACAACATTTGTCCAGTGTGACACTAGGAACGTTTTCAGCACCTTCGAGGAACTTCACCAATCAGCAACCGGCAACGAGCCAGCAACCACCAACCGGCAACGAGCCAGCAACCAACAACCGGCAACGAGCCAGTAATCAACAACCGGTAACGAGCCAGCAACCAGCAACCGGCAATGAGCCAGCAACCAGAATCCTCACCGCCTCTCAAGGTTCCTTCCTGCGTCCCGTGTGTGTGTCGACTCAAAGGCCACACAGCCGACATACCTCGTCAACACGACGACGGTCGACCGCCTGGACCAAGATCACTTCTACACCGCCATGGTGTAGAGCAACACGCCGGCTCCCTGAAGACCTGTGATCTTCACCGCCGTGGTCTCCTGACCTTCTTCACTCATCATCACGCAGTAGCATCACTAACGGCACCACTGTCACTCCGCTCCGCTTCGACCTCGCTACGTAGCCCCAAATGAAGACTGACTCACTACACCGACTGACGCCTTTTATTTCACGTCCCGACTCTACCGATCCGGCCCGCTCCCTCATAGTCATTATTAGTTTTTTTAATGCAAAGCTCTACTGATTTTGAGCGACTGTTATTACCCCTCATGGTGACTGCCATTTCCCGCTAAGTGCTGGCAATACCAGTGAATGAAAGATTTAAAAAATGTATAAAAATAATTAAACTACTTAAGCTGGGTTATTTACAACATAGTAAACATAAAGTGTACTATTTTAGCTATATGAAAGTTTAATTACTTTTACACAAAGTTCTTTAATAAAAGAATTATGTCGTTTTTCCTTAGGTGCCGAAGGGATCAATGATGCTAGTTCTTCGGAGCATCTTCCACTGTAATACCGGTAGAACAAGGATAGCATTCCCACCCGACGCCTGTGCTCTAAAGATTGAAATCCGTCTGTTATGATGGGAGAATCTATCAAACGGACCGCCCGTTTCTGCACAGAGTCGAGGGTATTTTTCAGGTATTTTGGAGCTCCAGACCAGAGGTGGCTGCCAAATTCAACCGTGGGGCGCACTTGCGATTTGTACAGGGTTAGCAGTTGTGCACTATTAAAGTATCTGCGGGCCCTATACAGTACGCCCAGTTTCTGGGAGGCTAACTTTACTCTGGCTTCGATGGAGCCGCCATACCTGAGCTGGTCACTTAGGGTAAGGAGAGATCAGAAAGGTAAAAGGTCTAAGGTAAAAGGATCAGTAAAAGGTCTACGTATTGATTATTTAAAACTGAGCTCTGGATGTAAAGCTAAGATTTTGGAAGAAGCTGTGATTTTTTTTTATGCGAATATCAAACAAGGGTCTCGACTGCTCCCGACTGTCTGGAGCGAGTGAGACTATGCAATTGGGGTATGTTGTGAGGCTGAAGTAGACAGGGAAGAGGAAGTTGGGGAAAGTACCTGGTTATTCAGATCTGGTCACTAATTAAGGCTAAAGCCATTTCAAACAACGCAACGTTTTAATTCTGAATAGTGGTTGTTAGTTGTTATCCTCAACACAATCGTAATATAGAGCCACCTTAGAGCAAACGTAAACTAAATTCAACTTCAAACTCCGCGGCAATAGTGGTTCGCACTCTTACCCGTTGCCGAACCGTGAGTCAATCCAATCTCCTATTCCACTTTTTGTGATGTGCCTGTTCATTTTGTACACGATACCGGGAGAGAGAGTTTAACCCCATAAACGCTTAGCGTAGGATTGAAATGTTTGTACATTAACCATTGTAATATACTATATTAACGAATCCAACTTGTTTTCTTTTCCGATAACTGGGTCTGCTTAACACAGAATTTGTCATGGCCAAGGATACATGCCCTGGGATCCTAGCATGGTCGATCGATATAGGTTTTATCGAAAATGTCGGTAACTTGACATCGCTCCCGAGCACGACTGCAGGCCGCTAACGAACAAACAACAGTTCACAACGACTAAGGGTTCCTAATTTATTTGACGTGAATTGTTATTTGTTCGTTAGCGGCCTGCAGTCGTGCTCGGGAGCGATGACAAGTTACCGACATTTTCGATAAAACCTTTATCGATCGACCATGCTAGATACCCTGGAGACCAAATGCTCGAGAATCCGTTCCCCGACTAGCCGACCACGCAAAATCATGTGCGCGGGAACTTCCTCCAAATTACCGCCATGTTTTTACCCCAACGAACACCCAACGTGAATTTCTAACTTAACAATTGGTGACGAACGTTTAACCTAACGATTGGTCGTTCACCGGGCGATACTTAGTGATCTTCCGCTCTAGATAATACGGCAATAAAAATATATATTTTTAGAGAGACTATTTCCATACTTTACAAAAAGATCATGCTTTTCATGAACGTACTCTAACTCTATATTATAGTAAATATCAAATCGCAAGAGAGTACCGTCTTGTGTATTATTTTGACGAAATTCCCACTATCCCCAGCATACCGCCTTCTGTTTGAGGGCATCCTCCTCAGGCCAGGAGGAGGGGGTTGAGGTATATGTCCCGGGTAACGCCGGGGCCACCGCTGCCAGTATTTTCCTGATGCCACGGAACCGTATATCGGATTATTGTCGTACACCCGAGCAAATAATGTTTCTGTCCTGTCACGTGATGCGCTGATCGTGTGATGGTTATACAACGGACATGATACTTCTGTGCGGCTGTAAGCTGAAACTCACCAATAATATTATTTCAAAGTTGAAATGCTTGCACGAGTTATTATTTACTATATATTACGTAAGTACTTACTGGAGCAGATGAAAGAGACCTACATATTCTAGACAGCGAAAAATACCTGGGCTTATATATTGATTAACATTTGACATTTAAACAACACGTAGAAAAACTAAAAACAAAAAACATCCCATTAATTGGTGTATTTGGTAGAATTCCTCATCTTCTACCAAGAGAGGTAAAGAGGGGCTTATACTTTAGCTTAATCCAGTCTCACCTAAATTATTTAATAGAAATATTGGAAACACATACATTACGTACTTAAACGACTTAATACAGAACAAAGTTATTAAAAAAACTCTTCAACTATAACCCAGACACTCCCACAAAAAAACTATACCAGGAAATGAACCTTCCGAAAATAAGAACATTGTACGAATATAACATATGCCTTTTAATCTACAAAATACAATATGGACTTATACACACAAACACAACATTTATAAAAACATCACAAATACACGAACATTATACTAGACAACACAATAAATTGTACATAAATACTGTCAAGACTGAAAGTGGCAAGAAAAGTATTGGCCACGAGGGAGTTCACATATATAATCTCCTTCCAGATAACCTAAAAACGGAAAAGAATATAAAAACCTTTAAAAAAACTATTTTAACTCAAGATGTTGGAACAAAATTAAAAATATTACTATTATACTATATATATATATACGCTCTGTACTTAAGTTAAGAAGGCGAAATACTATATTTCTTTTAACTTAATAATAAAAAAATAAGTAAAAATAAAATATTTTTTTGAATATACTGGGTTTTTAAAAATTGTTCACAATTGAGCGAGAACAATCCAATGCTAAGAAAACACATAGGATGATAAAATAGTATAAATGAACTGGCGCAGATCAGTGAAAAATCATATATATCATTAAATCAAAATCAAAAATCATTATAATCGTAAGATTTTTGAAGCCGGAAGCATTTATCAAATATTTGCCTCGGGATCTTTGCCCATCGAAAAAATAATTATAGAGAGATGCTCAGGAATTTGCCTTTACAATGAGCACAGTTAGTAAACTTTAATGATCATTTCATTAGATTCAGATATTGATCTGTTAATTTTTGACAGAATTATTTAATTTGGGATACGGGTATGGGTACCGCCACCTCGGGAACCGTTTATTGGATAACCAACACCCCTGCCATAGGTCACTCCAAGTGGTTCGCTAAGTTTGGTAATTTAGGTTGCATGTTGCAATTAGGGTTCATGGGGTGTGAAGATCTTGGAGGAGAATGTATTTGCCCACTTACTACGTGGCGAACCGGAGCAGCAGAGATTGGTTGAGGGAGTCCTATCCTAGAACTCTACAGCCGGAGTCTCTCGACCCACCCATCGGCATGTAGCGCAGTTGGAGAGATGGATTTATAAGTCCGTAACTCCTGGACACATTAACCCCCAGATCCTACCGACCCCTAATACCCTTTTCCTTCCCAGAACTTCCTCTTCTTTCTTTCCTTAAAAATTCCGGCTTCACAGCATCCCCAAAGATAGGTCCGAGGGATTTTTTTTCCTCGGGGCCTCCTGTGCGGGCTTAATATAAAAAACCAAAGGAATGCACCTGCAAACACATTTTAATAAAATAATTAGTATGTTTGATAATACAAAGGACCGACAAAATATGTAGCAGAAGAGAATAGAAGCAAATTTCACCTGTCAAAAAAGGACCTAATTAATTTATTTGATTAAATCTTACCGATTGATAAGACGGCCTCGGCGGCCGAGGGGTAAGGTTGTTAACTAGCAATCCGAAGGTTGCGGTTTCAAATCCCGGCCTTGGCAGATATATGTTACATGATTAATTTGTGTTGTGTCACAATTAATTAATTAAAAAGAATTTATAGTGTATTTGCGGCACCCTCCAGAGTGAAATGTACTCCCACTATCGCCCTGGTGTAAGACTACCATTCAGAACTGAAAGGTTGCTTGAAATGGCTTTAGCCGTGTTTTGGTGAACAGATCTGTATAGACAGATACTTACCTCACCTTCCTCTTCCCAAACTCTTTCCCCTCCCCGCTACCTTCAGCCTCACAACATACATATGTGGATGCACATAAAACAAAGAAAATGGGATTTTGAATATTTGTTTAGTTTTCCCTCTGGAATTGCGATTAGTTTATTACGTGGAAGTGGCTCTACTGGCATCCTGACCACAATATTTAAGAACAATTCTGTTCTTTTTTTTAAAGAAAGACTAACATTCCCGGGTTACGAATAACCTGTCAGTATTTGAAAATCTTGTTTAACACCACAGTAAACGGAATATAATGGAGGTCTTAACCAGCCTATGAACATACGACACCTGGGTGGCACCCCAACGCGATGCCAACTCGGCCACTGCAGCTCAAATGTATAATGTTGCTAAAGTAAATCATATAAAAATATGTAAAAAAAGCCCGCCCTATTTAATTCCCTATAGATTTAATGCGAATTGAATAACCACTCACCTAAAAGTACTGTATTAAACTGACGAAATAATGGAGAGCGAGAAATAAATTAGATTTTCATAAACGGTCATCCCTATTTGGGTTGTCTGTGGCGAGCGACTGAGGGCAGGGGGTGGCAGGGGGTGGTTGGAGGGTAATATGAGATGGTAGTGGAGGGTAGGTCGGGGGTAGCCGGGGGCAGGTTGGGGGCGCCGAGGGCGACAGTTGATTGTGGCGCTGTCTTGCCGCGATGAACCGCCTGCAAATTACTTGTGCGACCACGTTCTAGATTGTGATTCACCGAGAATGATTAAATAATGACCGGGACTTATCAGTGACCGTAAAACCATTTGGTCGCCGAGGCTTTACTTGGAACAACCGCAGAAGGGATGCTGATCAAGTACCATACCATCCCACTTCGATCTATTCTCACTTCTTAATCAGAATTAAAATTCACCTGTGTGTATTTTTGCACGCAGTACCATGCGCTTATAGCCTTTTGGAATTTTATACAAACACCACCTTGAGAATAAGCGTTTAACTTGTTAACATATAGGAGAACGAATAAAAATATGATGGTAAGCTTTTCTTTAATATATTCAGTATTACTATTCAATGTATATTCGTATAGTCAAATAACTTAACTTATTGAGTAGAACGTAAAATTGTAATATATTTAATATTACAGTCTGAAACGGAAAATGTAAAACAGAAAATCAGAAAATGATTCGGTCGCATCTAGGAATTGAACTCAGGACCTCAGCCTTCCGTGGCTTTGTTCTACCACTGAGCTAATTCGACCCTATTATCTTCGGTCGTATTTAGCCACATATTTATATCTAACTTTCGAATACGAACTATCGTTCACTATCTTATTGCATATTTTTTGATTGCTATCTTTAGGTATATACTTATATTTCAAACTTGAAAACAGGTACAATGTGACCTTGGAACGGGGTACCCCAGTAAGGACACATTTTTTTCTAAAAAATTGTAAAACAAAGATTAAAAAAAAATAAAATTAAAGAAATTGAAAATTTTATCATTGTTGATTATAGTCCACATTAGAAATAACAAAAAATAACTATAAATTAATTGGCAGAGAATATAATCGATTTCAATAATATATATATAGAATTAATTAATTGGCAGAGAATATAATCGATTTAAATGATATATATATATATAGAATTAATTAATTGGCAGAGAATATAATCGATTTCAATGATATATATATAGAATTAATTAATTGGCAGAGAATATAATCGATTTCAATGATATATATATAGAATTAATTAATTGGCAGAGAATATAATCGATTTCAATGATATATATATATAGAATTAATTAATTGGCAGAGAATATAATCGATTTCAATGATATGTATATAGAAAATGTGGGGAAATACATAAAATTTTATATAAATATTTTTGTTATATGGGATATATATTCACGTCTTTCAAAATGGTGGATACCTTTAGTATTACCCATTTGAAATCCAGTAGTTGCGCGTTACTTGAAAAGGCGTGCTTAGTGACAGAATAAGAATAGCTAGGTATTTCCATTCAGAATTGAAATGTTGCTTGAAATTCTGAATGGTGACCAGATCTGAATGGCCAGGTACTTCCCCACCTTCCTCTTCCCCTATCTCCTTCCCCTCCCGACTATCTTCAGCCTCACAACATACAATTGGGGAGCAGTTGGGGACTGTGCGCAGTATTCATACAAAATAAGTCTCAAAACCATCCCCAAATTCCAGATTTTTTTTTATTATTACTCGTGGCAACTCCACACAGGAGGCCCTGAGAAAATAATTCCCCTTGGGGGGGGGGCCTATGTCATATTTGGGATCGCTGTGAGGAGGTTCTTTAAGGAAAGGAAGGAGAGGAAGTTCTGGGAAGGAAGTAGGTATGAGGGGTGGGTAGGATTCTGGGGGTCAGTGCGTCCAGTAGTAACGGACGTATGAATCCATTCCTCCAACCGCGGTGCAAGGCGATGTATCGAGAGATTCCGGCTGGAGAGGATAAAAGACATCCCTCAACCAGTCACACAGCATCCCCTAACATGACATAGGTCTGGAGGGAAATTATCTTCCTCAGGGCCTCCTGTGTTGATCTAATGTAAAAAATAAAAAAAATCCACCGTATCCCGGCGTCGAGCCGCCCCTAAGTGAATTAATTAAATTTACAACTTCCGGTTAGCATTATGTGTGACTATTAACTTCCCTCGTAGACCTCGGGAGTTTTATTGGCAGCAGCCATAGGCTTAATTTGTTGTGCAAATTTTTCTTCCAACGTTAAAAAAAAATTTTAATTCGCGCCTTGAGTCGGCTCAACTTTCACGTCTATAGAATTACCGTTGCACCTACGTCAGTTTGTGTATCTCCGACGCTTTGCGTTTCATATCATAGTCGCTGACCACATAATTTTTTTTTATCATATGCAATTTTGTAAGCATATTTCGATATTTGACAAAGGTATTTTTTAATATAGAAATGAAAGGATTTTTTACTATTAGATTTCAACAATCTAGGACTGATCTACAGCTTTTCAGGGCGGTACCTACTTAGATACTAACTTCTGTAACTTGAAGACGTTGCTCGCCTCTTTTTTGCAACCCACTGTGAAAGCATAATATATATATTTTTTTTAAAGAAAGACAAACATTCCCGGGTTACGAATAACCCAAAATGTTTGAAAATTTCCTACTACCACCACAGAAAGCCGAAAATGTTGCTTGTGTTGTGATGGAGGACTTAGCCAGCCGAGGAATTGAACACGCGACACTCGGGTGGGACCCAAGCGCTGTGCCCACTCAACCACTGACCAGTCATAACCATTTATAACTTTTATAACTCGTGTACCGAACTTGTTGATTTTAGATTTTTAGAGTATTGAACTACCCTACCCTGAAGAAAATAACGGCATAACACCCCAAAAACAAATAACGAAAATGCTTTTGGCCGTGAAAATCTTAAAACGTATCTACCCTGAAGAAGTTACATAAAATAATTTTGGTACCTTACCGCTGTCTGATATGACGAGAAGTTTCAATTTTGAAATAAATGTTCATTTTGAATATGTTACGCTTTACGCAGGAATATTTCACATAACTTGCCTCCCATGCACCAACAACCGAAATTAGAATGTTTAACATCTTTCAAGAGAATTCAATTGAATTTTGGTTGGAAAGAATTTCACCTACAGTTACAGAATGAAAACAACGTTTCCATTCATCCATAAGAATCCATTACAGTGTTTCACCTGAGAAATATTCCCCCATCCGAGTCACATCTGATAACAATGAAGGAAGAGAAATGGCAATGCACCCCTTGCAGGGGGAGGGGGGAACCTTCCAGATACATCCCTTCTGGACCGAAATGCGACCATAAAATGTCTCTGGGAGGGGGCGGGGTGCATCAATCAGGTTAATGAGAAAATATCCCACTGAGATGAAGGCGCTCCACTAACTGCCATGCTACCCTTCGACCCTCCGGCCCTCCGACCTCCAAATAACACACACATCGCGGCTTTCACATTTAAACAATGGAAACTAGAGATGACCATTATCAAAGAATTTTAATAATTTCTTGTATAAATACATCTTTTAAAATTGGTTGAATTTCGCTTTTAGTTTCTTGATTGAACTAATGAGCTTATGAATGAAGAATCTTGGAGGTGAAAATTAACCCATTTCCCGACATCCGAGCAAGTTGAAACTTGGCAGATAGACTCATTGTCGATGATAATGCATTCCTTCAACCTTTGAAGATTAATTAATTTTGCAAACCCGCACACACGCGGGCATGTACGCCATTCTCTAAAATTCGTTGACATTACAGCGGTTAACATACGATATAAATGTTGGTCCTTTCCTACCGGGATTTGGTATAGCTGGTAGAGTTATTGACTCTAATCCCTGGGTAGGAAAGTTCAATCCTCAGATAAATATTTAAAAAAAATCAAAATCAAGTTTTAAAAGGCATTTGAAAATAGATGTAATATAGTAAAAACACTTGGTTTTTTACGGGTTATTTTTTTTCTTTCTCAATCATCTTTATTTTACATCACAATATGGGTTTTGTCCTGTGCCCGTCTATTTAAAATATTTTTTTATTGAATACTAATATTTTTAAAGTTATTATTATATCATTAAAGAAGAAGATAACACTAATAATCTAAACTAAAATATGAAAGAGGACAAGACACAGAAAAATAAAAAGATAATGGTCACAACTGGGACACGACCCCAGAACCTCTCGTCTTACCGGGACAAACGCCTTACCAATTCGGCCACTGCCACTTATTTGAACGTCATATTTGTCAATCTCATATTTAAAATTTTAGAATTAACAATATTATTTTCGATATTTTTTTTTTCAATATTTTATTATTAATATTTTAATGTTGCTTCTAAAGCACTTATTTATTTATTGTTTTTACTTCATGTATTAAATATTGAATGATATAAAGTATTAAAATAATAATTACAGAGATTTTGATAGTGTTTTTGATGTTTAAGCAAAGAGCGTCCTGTTGGTTGTGCGAACTGCAATACTGGCGGCAGTGAAGTGGGCGCTCGGAGTGCACTGCAATTAAGAGGAGCCTGCGAAGGCTTCTGGGAAAATTGTCATTATTTTCGGAAAGCTAAAGTAATAAACGAGACAATCAGCTAAAGGAGTGGGAGGAGCAATCACCAACAAAGAAATATTAAGGGGTTTAGCTGGAAGAAAATATCGGGGCGGAACGGAGGGAGAAAACTAAGACGGGGAAATTAATGAAGTGAAATACTGTGAAAATTGCACTTTCTCTAGTCCACGCAATGCTCAGTGCATTATTATTTACTGCCTAATGCTTGTGAGGAAGTCTTCTACGAAAACTTTCAGATGAGTACCTATACGTAATTATGGATTCAGATGAGTTCGGGTCAGTTGCTCGTAGTACCTATTCAAATAAATTAAAACTATACATTTTTAATTTCATTCCAAATTATTTCTGTATTTAGAATTAGTGAGAAAGGTACGTATAACGTATGATTATTATTAAACTGTAAAAAAACGATAACTAGTAAAAGTATTCACTTCTCAGTATTATAAATATGTAGTTATTTTATCTTAATCCTAATTTCCTTTAGAGAGGGATCGCCAAGGCTACCTGAAAATAATGCGCTCGATTTTACAACGGGGAAAAAGGGGGACACATATCTATTACAATATTAGCGAAACTCAATCGAAAATCTGAAACAGAAAAATCAGAAAAAGATACGGTTACATCTGGGACTCGAACCCAGGACCTATGTGTCCCTATCCGATTCGGTCATATTTAACTGTATCGTTCTTCAACCAAGAACTACCAACATTATCTTCATTTTGTTTTTTTGAAGAGTTTTAATTCTGCTCGTGAATGATACGGTTGTATCGAAACCGGTCGCGGAAAAATTAAATTTAAGTAACAAATGTACATTTAATAAAACTCTTCAAAAAAACAAAATGTCTAGAAATTGTTACATAGTTAATGCCCAAGAAATACAAAAAACATTGTCTTCATTAGTTACATACTAGGGCTGTCCGTAAAATAAGGTCTCCAAGGTGCTGCTGTTGCGAAAAACGATTTTACGCGCAATCTTTTAACGCTGGCGTATATCCTGGTTTCCCCCTTGCCAAATCCCCACCACGATTCACCATCTGTAACGCCTAGTCTCGGTGTGGTAGCCGTTCGTGATGGAGCTTCCACTCGCCGCATCCGCCAGGTGTGAGTAAGGCCTTGTGCGCACTAGCGGCTAGCCGCGTAGGCGGTCAACCGCGCGGCCAGCCGCGTTTTCATTTTAGTATGCAACCGCTCATATCCGTACGCACTCAACCGCCGAAAAATTTCATACTAAAATAAAAATGCGGTTAGCCGCTAGTGCGCACAAGGCCTTACGCTCTGTAATTCGTTTTTAAAATTTGCTTCGGCGAATCTGAATAAAGCCACTGAAGTCCAAGAATTATATATGGTTATGTATATATAGTCCAGTAAACGAATGGTCCAAAAGGAGGTGTAGAGTGCGTGAGCAGGAACCTAAGCGATTCTTTCAGGACTTGTTTAGGGTGCTTAGGGTGTGAACATACTAAAAGTCCTGACGTCTAGGTGGTGAGCTAGGGGGGGGGGGGGGGGGGGGGGAAGGTCCCGATTTTCGGGTTTCCGTTTATATCTCAAAAACGGTGCGTCGCAGAGGAAAACTTTTTTAGAATAAGTAAAATTATCTACAACTTTTATTCTATACGTAATTTTGGAAATCCTAACCGTTTTTGAGTTATACGCTCCAGAAATGTCAATATTTTCGAAAAAAATCATTTTTCCTCACTTTTTTCATCAAACATTCCTTCATATCGTCTAAAATATTCATCCAAGAAAGAAATTTATTTAAAAAAAAGTTGTAAATAATTTAATTACCTTTTAGAATATATATACATATGTAAATAAATCTCCAACCAGTAAATATTTACAGCAATTTTAAGTTTTTTCGTAAAATGTCGTCATTTTCAGAAAAAGCTGTTTTTTCTTACCAAATTATTAAGACGGGTTTTTTCTTCATGGGAAATTCCTTATTAATTTTTGCACGCAAGAAAGCAGGTAAGTTGTTCTCGAACAGATGATAAATGGAATTCATTTTATAATCATTGTTATTGTGAAGGGTGATTAGGTGAGTCGTCAGAGATGCTACAATAACGTGCTACGATGCTGTTCAAGTTGGTGAAAAGGCAATGAATGCGATAGTGGGCTTGACATTCTCAGACATCAAGTTGTCCCGCAAAGTTCGGGCATTCCCAATGTCTTCTGTCAGCTCATCGATAAAAATTCAGGATGAAAAGGTTGCAGTTGACCCAACATTGCTGTTTCAGCGGATGTGTATAAACAAACGATCAGATGAGGATTTGATGAAATTCTTTGAGTATGAGTTGGCCCCATTTCCCTTGGCACTTTTCAATGAAAATAGGATGCGAAAGACAACTAAATCTGTTCTGTATAGCTTATTCGAGCCTACCAAAAAAACTGTTCTACTGTCTCAGATGAACATAGTTGTGGACGGAGGATTTCTCCTACACAGAGTAATTTGACAAAAAGATGCCTCCGTTGCCGCAATTTGTGATCGTTATATCACCTATGTCAACCACCACTATCCTGGAATGACTCGCACTGTGGTATTTGATGGGTACGCAAACCCAGCCAATAGTACGAAATCACAAGAACAGATGCGACGATACAGACTGAGAAGGTCAGCCGACATCAATTTGACATGGAACAAATCAATACCCGTTAAACAGGAAGATTTTTTATTCAATCCTACCAACAAAAGTAACTTCATCTCCTTACTACAGACAAAGTTTCGGGAGAATGGGATACAGACTCTTCAGGCCACCGATGATGCTGACGTCCTTATCGTGAAGATTGCTGTGGAACTATCCTTTCACAACTCTGTAGCTGTCTTTGGTGAGAATGTGGACCTTACTGTCCTTTTGATTGCTTCCAATCCTCCCACCTAAGATATTCTGCTGCTGAAACCCGGACGAGGAAAAACCAAAACAATGGCACTGTTCACCCAAGAGATGCAGCATCGTAGATTTGAACACATCATATTTTTACATTCATTTACCGGATGCGATATAAAGTCTGCAACTTTCAGGAGAAGCAAGGCGGGCTTTTCAAAATTGTACTTGGAGTCAAAAATGATCAAGCAAGCGGCAATGATCTTTTACAACCCCTCCTCCACTCACGACGAGGTTGAAGAGGCTGGAAATAAATGCTTCCTGAAATGGTATGCGGCGCCAAAAAGATAGACCTCCCTTAACCAGTACCGCTTCCAGTCGTTTACAAGGTCCGTGGCAAATATGAAGCCTGACATCAGCTCCCTCCCTCCAACAGAGAGTGCAGCTAAACAGCATTTCCGGCGGACATACCACCAAGTTCAGCAGGGGCTCGGGATTGAGCTGCCCCCTGAAGAATGGGGGTGGAAACACGAAGGAGACACCCTGGTGCCAATTACAACAGAAGATCCTCCAGCACCGAAGGTCCTTCTGAAAATGATATTTTGCCGCTGCACCAAGGATTGTGCAATTGGCAAATGTGGATGCCAAAAAGCAATGCTGACCTGTTCTGCAGCGTGCCTTCACTGCCAAGGGAGATGCCTCAATAGCGTGCCTGTTGCCGAGGACGACGATGAAAACGATGTAGAGCCCTTTCAGCAAGAACTATCCACCACTGAGAATGACGATGCCATGGATGAACAACGCTTGCCAGGACCCTCACGTCCAAAGAGGATATGATAACGTGAATCCATATAAAGTTGAGAGTGTAACATGATGTTATTGAGAACAGTGCCAAGGGAAATGGGGCCAACTCATACTCAAAGAATTTCATCAAATCCTCATCTGATCATTTGCTTATACACATCCGCTGAAACAGCAATTTTGGGTCAACTGCAACCTTTTCATCCTGAATTTTTATCGATGAGCTGACAGAAGACATTGGGAATGCCCGAACTTTGCGGGACAACTTGATGTCTGAGAATGTCAAGCCCACTATCGCATTCATTGCCTTTTCACCAACTCGAACAGCATCGTAGCACGTTATTGTAGCATCTCCGACGACTAACCTAATCACCCTTCACAATAATAATGATTATAAAATGAATTCCACTAATCATCTGTTCGAGAACAACTTACCTGCTTTCTTGCGTGCAAAAATTAATAAGGACTTTCTCATGAAGAAAAAACCCGTCTTAATAATTTGGTAAGAAAAAACAGCTTTTTCTGAAAATGACGACATTTTACTAAAAAACTTAAAATTGTTGTAAATATTTACTGGTTGGAGATTTATTTACATATGTATATATATTCTAAAAGGTAATTAAATTATTTACAACTTCTCTTCAATAAATTTCTTTCTTGGATGAATATTTTAGACGATATGAAGGAATGTTTGATGAAAAAAGTGAGGAAAAATGATTTTTTTCGAAAATATTGACATTTCTGGAGCGTATAACTCAAAAACGGTTAGGATTTCCAAAATTACGTATAGAATAAAAGTTGTAGATAATTTTATGAGCTTTTACTTATTCTAAAAAAGTTTTCCTCTGCGACGCACCGTTTTTGAGATATAAACGGAAACCCGAAAATCGGGACCTTCCCCCCCCCCCTCCCCCCCCTAGCTCACCACCTAGACGTCAGGACTTTTAGTATGTTCACACCCTAAGCACCCTAAACAAGTCCTGAAAGAATCGCTTAGGTTCCTGCTCACGCACTCTACAACTCCTTCCTTTACTGGACTAATATGCTATGGTTCAACTGGTTATTTACTCAGGAAAGGAAATATTATAAAGAATGCCTTACATCTTAAAAATTGTTCTTATTTTTTCATATTTCTCGAGTAAAAAATCTTACCTCTAAATTAATTTTAAACCAAAACTTTATATTACGCTGATGTTTTTTTTTTTCATATTTTTGACATCGTTCGTCCATTTCATACGCTGCCTAGGAATACCTGCTTTTGTTTTTTGGGGTCTAAGACTATCATTGTTCATCTGTATAGATGATTTATATATTTATTCTTATTTTTATTTAAATTATCCTTAAAATATTATTATTTGTTACTTTTATTTTTATTTGTTATTCTATTTTTTTTAATACAAGATTCACCTACTTTACCTCCTTTCCTGATGTGATCATATACCTAATACTAGTATGAATATTTTCTTTAACACGTATGCTATATGTCTGTTCTTTCATTTACATATATGGATGATTATACTTAATATAACATCTTACGAATCTCGACTACCATAATACGGGCATTTGCCTAGCTTGTACTCGTAGAGGTACTCGTTTACAACTGGTCAGTTTGGTGTTTACGTTTACAGCTCCGCTCTCTTACGAAATGATTATTATGAATTCAATGAAGAATAACAACGAAAATTGCTAATTTAACGATATTATTTGTTATCGTTTTATATATTTTGTTTACTATCGACGTTGCCAAATTTAATAAAATATTTGAATCGGCTTGCCAAGAGTTGGCATTATGGAATACATATTCTAAGGTGATGATATGATTTACGTTGTGCGTTCGTATGATGCGAAAATGGGGTCTAAAGGATACTGAATAAGGTATACCAGCCCATTTTTAAGAAAAATGACATTCTAACTTAAATAACTGCATTTTTTTTTTCGTTAGTTTTAATAGTTAAAATAGCTTTCAAAGTTTTAATTTCTCGATGCCTATAAGGCGTCATACCTTTTTGCCGGATAGTAACTTACCTTTTTACCGGTGATCGGACAACTCAGAACCTCCTTCGAAAAGTCATTAAAAATGATGAAAATTTTATTAAATTGGTTACGTTAGGTTACGTTATGGGCTATTTTCAATTTCTTCTTATCATAGCTTTTAATTGGTTTTCAAAGAGGTGTTGAATTGAGTTGATTCTGAGTTGACATGGAACCTTTTTATCGAAAGGTTAACTCAGTTGGAAAATAATAGTTGTTTTACTTGGTTTTCTATTATGATAAAATATAAGATTTACGCAGTGTTAGAGAGAGATATCACCATGCTTTGTATTTAAATCTAATAGTTTACCATACCCTTCAAAATAATTGTTCTATAAAAATTCCTAAAATAATCAGTGTCGCCTAAACCTCAAACGGTGTTGGACGCGAGTGAGCGGCGATCAAATAAAATAACACTTTCAAACCCAGACAAATTTTAAAAATATATAAATTAACCGAAAATAAAATAATTCATAACCTGTGAAAATGGAGGAGCGGTTGATCCGCATGCCTTCATTACTAAGGCGAAACAAAACATAAGTGACTTACATACAAGCAAAGAAGAAAATAAACTTACAAAGAAACCAAATCAAAAATGATGAAAGAAATATATAACATCATAGAAATGATGTCCCACATGGCAATAGAATTAGTTAAATTACTGAAATTCTGAAATTCAAGAAAAAACCCAAATACAAAAAAACCCATTTTCATATTCTTCGGCAGTAAAAAAATAATACCACAAACGCAAGAAAAATGATTTCCTATAATAATAAAAAGGTTAAAAGAAGAAGACAGTGAAAAAATAAACGAGAAAATACAAACAATTAAAATATCGCAATTGGGAATTCGAGTAAGTGAAATTAAAAAAACGAAAAAAAAAAACATTATAATAACATGCCCAGAAAAAGAAGAGGCAAAAACTAAAAGATAAGATAAATGAAGTCGACAAAACCATAATAGCGGATATACTTGTGAAAACGGATCCATGCGTAATATTCAAAGGTCTTGACAAAGACTATACCGAAAAAGAATTCTTAATAGACATCATTGAACAAAACAACGACATCAAAATGATATGTGATAAATACCAAGACAAAAAATATTACAAGTTAAAGCCATAATTACAAACAAAAAAAACTAACAGCAAAAACTTATTCTCCAAACAAATCCCGAAATGAGACTACATCTTATAAATAGAAAAAAAATCATCTAGGATTCCCGAGAATCTATGTAAACGATTGTAATCTTCTTACCCAATGTTTCCATTGTCAAAGATTTGGACACACAGCACAAAAATGCTACAATAAAATGAATAAACCAACATGCAAGCACTGTTCAGAAGGTCATCCCATCTCCGAGTGTATTTACACTCGGAGATGGGATGACTTTCTGGAACTGCCGCCCATATGCGCTAACTGTCACTCAGCTAACAAGAAGAAAGAAATAAACTCCTTCAACAGTAAAATGAATGAAATAGACCACCGAACAAACAGCGAAACATGTAAATTCCGATCTTATATGCTTAAATTAGCCAAAGAAAGAATTAACTACGACATTGAATAAAAATCTTATATATAATTTTGCAAATACAACCAAAAATGCATTAATTAAATGGATGATTTCTTAAATAGCAATTAGAATTAAAGATTAAAATTCAAGAATATGAATGTATTTGTACTGATTCATGTAACAAAATTATTTCTGAAAACATCAACGATTTAATTATTATGCACATAAACATCCGTAGCATTCAGAAAAATTTAGATGAACTAATTCTCAAAATAAATAATTTAATTAAAAAACCGGACTTCATAGTGTTTGTTATCCGAAACATTGAGTTGAGCTGAGTCACCGTCTTATCACTTATCTGAGTACAATTATATTTCTACCAAAGTAGATATCAACTAAAATTCGGGAATAATAATATTTGCAAACAATAAATTTAGTACTGTTAACATAATAGAACACCCAATACATTTGGTAAACTGCATCGAAGTACATTTCAAACTCGGCAAATCAATATATCATATAATAGCTATCCGTAGAATGCATGGCTCGAGTATTATTACGGTTATTAATGACCTCAAATACATATTATAAAAATTAAAAATAAAACTCTGCTTCGTCGTGGGCGATTTTAACTTGAACATTAATGAAAAAATAGACACTAATAACAAATCTGAATACGTCAAACGCATGACTGAACAAAATTTCATATCTTGCATAAATAAAAATACTAGAGAAATAAAAGAACATACTCCATCTTGTTTAGATCACATTTGGACAAACGTAAACATTAAAGATCTTCACAAATTAAAATCAATTGTTTGGAAAACTAACATAACTGATCATCATTCAGGTTTACTTCTGTATAATAATAATATTGAACATAAAAAACATAATTTAATACCCAAAAAATCAACAATAGGCATGACTATTCTCTCTGAAAAACTAAAAAAGGAAGATTGGAACAATGTTTTAAAGAGTGATGATACCGAAATATGTTCGAGTAACTTTGAAAATATCCAACACACAACACTGTCACAACACATTAAAAATTCGACAACTGAAATTATAATACACATAAAATCAAAATTCAGATGTTTAAAACCTTGGATTACCAAAGGACTTATAATATCTATCAGAAACAAAGAAAAACTTTATAAAATAACTTTAAAAAATCCCAATGATGAAAAAGCATATACTTTCTATAAAAAATAAAAAAAATAAATTAACATCTTATATTAAAAAAAGTAAAGAAGAGTTTTTTTTAAATAAAATATTATCTTCAGAAAATAACCATAAACAAATGTGGAAAACTGTGAATTTAGCCATAGACAAAACAAAAAAAAAACACAAAACATTAAGTACATCGAACATGATAAAAAAATTATTAAAACATATTTAATTCCTTCTTTGGAAAAAATCTTGCCAAAAATATTCACAAGCCTTCTAACCCGGAAAAACATAAAAATAAAAATTTACAGAAACGTAATATACTTTCAACATTTGAAATAACAACAGAAAGTGATATCTTAAAAATAATAGAAAATATGAAAGGAGATCCGTATATCGGTTTTGATTCTATTACGGCACACATGTTAAAATCTATGAAATCTTACCTAATAAAACCAATCACTCATTTAATAAACTTGAGTTTAACGAAAGGAATAATTCCAATGAACTACAAAAACACAATTATCTCACGTATTTAAAAATCTGGTGATCCACACCAAGTAACGAATTATCGCCCAATTTGTCTAATTTCTAACATAGGAAAGATCTTTGAAAAAATAGTAAAAAAACAATTGGTAAATTTCATAGATAGTAATAAAATACTACACAAAAACTAGTTTGGTTTTATTAAATCACTCAGCACACAAGATGCCGTTGCTAACGTAACTTCATACATTTACGAGTCATTAGATAAAGGTAAAAAATGTGCGGGTATATTTATTGACCTCAGAAATGACCTCAGATGCTGTTAAAAAAGTTTAATAATATTGGCATAAAAGGCAACGCGATTAAATGGGTCACCAACTACTTAAACAACCGCCCTCAAGTGGTAACAATCAATCGTGTAATTAAGTGGTAATTAATAGTGATCAAGAGATTTCAAGCTTTGGAATCATCCAAGGTACAGTGCTTGGTCCAATCCTATTTACCATATATGTAAACGATATTTTTTTTCAACATCTACATGGTCAAATTACATCATACGCCGACGATACAGTATTAATAATAAGTGAAAAGACTTGGGAAAATGTAGAATTAAAGGCCACAGAAGACATCAATACGCTTAAGAATTTTTTCGACACTAATTTACTATCACTGAATAGTGAAGACATTTGTAATTCCATTTGCAATCCATCCAAACGACGCTCCCAAAAATTTTAACATCGTCATACACGATAACACTAAAATTCATAGCCAACATTATTGCAAATCAAACTATACAATATTAAAAACAACAAATCATATTAAATATCTCGGAGTAATTATTGATTAAAATCTGAAATGGAAGGAACAAATTTGTCAAGTAGTAAACAAAATCAGAAAATTAATATGTATATATTTTTAAGAATTAGAAATTTTCTGTCGACAAAAAATCTATATTTAATCTACTATGCCTTAGTTCAATCCACTTTACAATACGCTATTATTAGTTGGGGATCCGCGTATAAATGTAACCTTCTTCCAATAGAAATTGTACAAAGAACAATTATTAAAATTATATTTAAAAAATCCCTAGAATACCCAACAGAACGCCTGTTTGAAGAATTTTAAGTACCCACATTTAAAGATTTATATATTAAAAATTAATTATTTCAAATTATAAAAGAAAAAGATAAATATTTTTTTAAAAATGAAAACAGAACTCGACTTAAACATGTTTTTCTATGCCCAAAACTAAATACGTCTTTTGCACAGCATCATTACACTTACCAGGGAAGAATTTTTTCAATCGACTACTAGAAGAAATCGGAAGCACTAATGATAAAACCCTAATACTTCTCTCTGTCAAGAGACATTTTAAAAATATTCTTAAGAAAAAAACCACCGTCACTTAATTAATCTTACAAAAATCCTTAGTTTTCGATAACATTCTTTCTTTTTTTAAATACACACTGTAATCAAAATAAATACTGCAGCTCAAATATAATTATGTACAATGAATTATTTAAGTACTAACTAATAACATTAATGTATAGTCTGTCAAAATAGAGTAGAAAATATAAAAACTGGAACTACTAAATTTGTAGACTGGCAACACCAATTTAACTGTCAAATATTTCTTTGAAGTGAATGACACTGAATGTGTAGAACACAGTTAACCACATTTTAAAAAACATTTTTTCTTCATGACATAAATTTTATTAAAAGGTGATTAATAAAGCGATTTGCTTTAATTTAATTTAACATATTTTGAATTTAACAATAGATAGAAAGGAAGAATCACTAATGGTGAGTTTAGTTAGACTACTTTTAGATCTGAATGAGTTAAATATATTCAGATTTAAAATTAGAGACATGATCTAAAGCCCAGGCAACGCTAGGTACTTTATCTAGTATTAAATAAATGTTAGCAATTTCTAACCTGTGCTTTATATTTTATTACATTATAGTTATTCTTCATTATGTTAACACAAAATTGCAAAGGTATAATAATAATATACCTATATTCAATTCTAATTTTGAGATCGCCGGGTATCTATACTGCAATGAAAAAATATTTTTTCCACTATTATGCCTTTTTAATTTTTTATGAAAATATAGGTTACACAGCTTTACTTTAACACCATGAGTTCTGTGTTTAGTATTGCCATTTGATCAACAGTGGCGCCCTCATATATTTTCTACTCTTTTTTGACAGACTATACACTCCCCTTCCATACACAAGCACAAGCCTTCAATGGAAGGGTAGTAAAAAAAACCTGAGATGTATACTTACCATACAAATACCATGTAAAATATAATATTAAAAATAAAACATTATTAAAAAAAAAAAAAACTAAAATTCGAAAAAAAATTGACGCTGTAATTTACTTTGCCCTTACCTACGTGTGCCGGTAGGAGTATGATACCCTAAATTATAAAATGTTGCCAATCTCCGTGGCAGTTCTAGTATCTGTACCCAACCCGTCTCAAATCCGACATTAGAAAATACAATTGAATTAATATCAGTTGTTTTGCAAGCTATTATTAAAATACAATACTAATAGTTAAAAACTAAAGAATAATAGTAGTTAAAAACCCGCTCAGCAGGTTTTTGCTGCTAGGCCCTTCGGGCCGCTTTTGGTTCGGCTTCGCCCAGTTAGTGTTGGTTACCATTTTATAAATCCGATAGGAACTGGTTCCAAAAGTAGCCCGTTCCTCGGTTCCACTACGATCCAGTGATAGCTAGTCACCTGGACAAAGTAACCGGGACAGGCAATGACGTCATAAGTAATGTATAGCCACATGATACTCTTATTCATAACTAAGTATTACCGTCAATCTTTCTACGTCGGTAGAGATACTCACATTTACAAAATCATAGTACGTATAGGGGGGCACGTTCTCATGCGACCTGCTAACGGAAGTAGCGTATTCTTTGACGAATTCTTGAATTCTAAATCGAATTGCAACAGTTTTTTTGAAATTTCAAGTACGCAGATGTTTATATGGTGAGGCGCTTCCGGTGCGGCGTCAGACATGCACTCGCAGCCTGGTTCTTAAATTTTAACCACGCAGACGCTAACATATTAATACTAACAGATTTTATTATTTCATTTTTTTTTAAGTTTTGGTGTAGCGTCAAATATCGGACTTACAGACCGAGTCCGTAATTAGACGTGCTCGGTTCGTTTTGGGTCTTCCCAGGACTACAGAAACACATCCAGAATAATGGCCTGTTTCAATAAAGAGACCGGCAACTGTTTATTTGTCCGGATGGCTGAAAGGGTTGAGATCTCTTTGAAGACGGGCAGTTCTGTCTGGCGGCTACACCAAAACTAAACGATGAAAACTAATTTAACCAACTGTCATACTGAAATACCGACCTTAATAGGATTAACTCGCACAACACGGTCTACGAGTCTACGAATTTGCACATGCCCTGATGATGGGTACTATAACGCGTTCAATACATTGGCTAAAGAAAGAGGAAGCGAAACACGGCATAATAACTGTGGTGTATAGGGTTAGTCATGTAGTTTCAACATCCTTCAACAGTTGTCGTTAGTATAGTCATTACACGCAGTTTTGTGGTGTCTCAACAGGTGTTAGTTAAGAAGTCCCTAAGATGAGTATCATTTGTCATCGTTCGTATCTTATGTACGAACGGTTACGGTAACAGCCAAAGGCATGTGGTAGACAGCTGGATTTCATCACTGTGGTGAATGATGAGCCCAGCCGCAGAATAACTTGAAATTATGACCGTTTGATGTTTGATCCTTTGTGAATTGACCGTTTGTGAATTGATTGCGAAAATAAATTCCCAAGCAATAAATCAAAAACTCCAAAGAGAGAGAGAGTCCGAGGACAAGAAAGTACAAGAAAGTTCTAATTTCACAAAATAAAATATAAATGTGATAAATTTACGAGAACGATTTTTTTTTTCTTCTTTCGTATGAATACCAAAATACAAAACAAAGAAATCTGAACACTTCATTTTGGGCCGCAAAAAATTCTTCAACTGGGCCGCATGCGGCCTATGGGCTGCAGGTTGGGCATAATGGGCATACCTAGAGCAGGACCCAGAGCCTCCTACAGAATGGACGGTATTCATTGTAAACATTACAATAAACGTAAGTAAAGCAACTTGTAATCTCAATAAACTTCGATCTTATTTGGAAGTTTCCGAACACAAATCAAACAATTTTAATCACTGGGAAAAGAACACGATAACCTAAAAATGAAGGGTGATCATTATTATTATTGTGGTTTCAAAATCACGATATTTATACAAACCGACTACCTTCATAAAATATTATTATTTTAAACTAATCCTGTAATGTATTATCTTTCACACATCATTAACTCTAAATACGATTTAGACACACATTGCAAGTACTCCTCCAAAGTAAGTGTGTTTGCACAAACCAGAATAATAATATTAGGTAAGATGGGTGGATCGTCCCACACAAGATTAACGTTAGAGAGTAATGCAAGTACAGATTGAATATTGAATGATCTAATATTGGATCCAGAGTACTGCAAGGGGTAGTACCGGCACTTCTCGGGTACTTATCCGCCATACACAATTCTCAAATAATCACAACCTACCCCGCAATCACTCCCGACAATCCAACATCAAAGAGACCTTAATGCATCTGTGAACCCGTAATATTGATTTCATGTAGGAAGTGATACTTCTGAGTAAGTCGGGATCGAACAAAGGGAATAATGTATGACACCGAGTTGCCACGTCCTACATATTTTATCAATCTGCACTGTGCAGTTCTCTACAGTATCTGCTTAACACAACGCTGGACAATTCCAACCCTTAGTTTTCATTGGATTAAGCATTGAGTTTGCGCTATCTGTTACGCGACCGAGATCCACCTAGGTAATGTAGAAAGTAATTGAAAAATAAACAAGATCGGATTATTCTATTACTTATTTATTGTTAGGTATCCCAACCGCAATATAAATTAATAGACCAGCTTTATGCATAGGTAATGCTCACATCGTAGCTTAGTTAAATACTAGAATAATAACATGTAGGTACTTACTCGTGCATTGTTTTGGAGTGAAGTGCCGAGTAGATTCTTTGAAATAGGAATTAATTTTATGTAATAAACTGAAGTTCCCGTCGTTGTCTGAGCTTATTCTGTTGTAAGGGGGGGGGGGGGGGGGAAGGGGATGAGGTGATTTTTCTAAATAGCATTTAGGCAGTGAGATTTCTTTTGTTTTGAAGGTCAAGTGTGCAAAATTTCACCAATATTTGAATAAAACTGCAGATTTGTCTAAAAAACAAATCCCCCATCGACAGATACCCTTAACCTAACCCAACCTAACCTAACCTAAAAATCCAACCTAACCTAGCCCAAGCTAACCTAATAATCTAACCTAAAACCGATTAAAAAAAATTATAGACCCACCTTTAAACTTGACTGCACAGGAAAGTTATTCGAGTCAATAATATATGACTGTCCACTAGCTCACGTAAGTAAATACATATCATTGAGCAACACGGATTTTTCCCCCGGTGTTCTATAACCACAAACCTTCTTGTATACTCCCAATTCATCCGCGATAGCATCGAAAAGCATTTACAAGTAGCTATCTACACGGATTGTTGCAAAGCATTTGACCAGTTAAATCAATCACTGCTTATCAAGAAGCTGGAAAAGTTTGGCATTAGTAGAAATACTCTGAAGTGGTTTGAGAGTTACATTACTGAAAGAAAATTACAGGTAGTGGCAGGACGATACTCCGCGGATCTTTTGTTTGCCTCCTATTTACCGACGACCTCAAGTTGTACAATAAAATCACATCATTGGAAGATTGCATCGATTTGCAAAAAGATCTATCATCACTTCACGAATGGTGCACACTAAATGATTTGTATTTTAATAAAAATAAATTTGCTGTAATTTCCTTCACAAAGAACCGAAATAAATTTTCAAACACATATTACATTAACAATGTCGCTATATTAAACATAACTTTAATTAAAGACTTGGGCGTGATATTGTCATATGGGCTTCACTAAGCTTCAATAAACATGTAGATACAATTTCAAAAAGTGCGTCACAAATATTGGGATTAACGCTTAGAATCACAAATTGCTTTAAAAGTGCAGAATTAACTTTAACATTATATAAATCAATTGTGCGAAGTATTCTCGAATATGGATCAACTATTTGGTCTCCCAATTATGAGATTCACAATAATTAAAGAATCGAATCCATATAAAGAAAATTTACCCGTGTTATTGCTTGTCGCGAATGTTTATCTGATTAATTTGGAACGTATAACGACCGATTTTTTTTTACATTAACTTCACACAGGAGGCCCTGAGGAAAATAATTTCCCTCAGGGCCTATGTCATCTGGGATGCTGTGTGAAGGGTCTTTTTGAGGAGAGGAAGGAATGAACATTGGTCTTGAGGAGACCCATGTTGTAGGAAGGAGGAGAGCCGACAGCCGAGCTGTTGAACACAAGAACGAGTCGAAGAAACGACCTGTTCTCATGTGACAAATGTCAACCGTGTACAAATGTTGGGCACGCGTTTGGCGTGTTTCCCGACTATGCACCGGTGCCGAAGGGATCAATGATGCTAGTTCCTCGGAGCATCTTCCATTGTAATACCGGTGGAACAAGGATAGCATTCCCACCCGACGCTTGTGCTCTAAAGATTGCAATCCATCTGTTAAGTTAAGATTCTACACTGTAAACTACATTCTCCGACTGCAAGACGGAAACTTTCCGATTTATTGCTTCTGCACAAAATTATACATGCATCAGTTGATACACCAAATATTTTATCCCAAATTAACATCAACACACCATCAAGAAATTCATCAAGGAGGATGCGAGATATTTTCTATGCATCTACCTACCACACAAATACAGGATATTTCTCCCCTATACCACGAACATTAAGACATTTCAACACTATATATATGTAAACTGCTCTAATAATGAAATTGACATTTTTATTGACCCATTTAAACTGTTCAAAAAAAATATTTTACCATCAATCGAGCTGATATTGTGATGAAGCCCATTATTCAAAGACAGGAAATATATATTGTACCTACAAAATCAATGTCCCATCAGCACAGCTGCCAAAAATAAATTTTTGGTGATACTTTTGTATTCTACCTTTTACTCATTTTTGTTTGTCATTCACTTTTGCATAAGTCAAATAAATTCCACAGTAGACAGAATGAGAAAACTGGTCTATATGTTTTTTAGATTTAGAAATACTGTATTTATTTATTTATTTCAAATTTACGGCACAAAGTGCCATTTACAAACATGTATTATTATTATATTTAAACAGTCATAGTACAGTGAAGAAAGATTGTTTTTTTTTTAAATTTCTTATAATAAGAGAAAAAGAGAAAAAAATTCTAACAACTAATGAAAACTTCAAAAGGATACAGTGAAAAAAAAGAATAACTTGTTATGAAGTAACCTCGTTACAATACGTAAGGCTGAAATGTTTGATAAGTAGAGCCTTGTATTTTAATAAGGAAATATGAAAAATATCAGCAACATTGGCATAAAAATTACCAATGGTGAGTATTCTATTTATAACAGAATTATATCCAGCGACAGACGTATAATTGTCACAATAATACATACTATGGAACCTTGATCTAATGGTAGGTACATGAAAGTGAATCAACTTTAATATATCAGGGCTATCCAACTGATGATTTACAATTTTGTATAAAAATATGAGATGAAAAATTTTTCTTCTGTCACTTAACTTCGACAATTTCAATGAGTGCAATAAAAAGTCATAATTTATTGATTCTAAAGGCATTCCAAGTCGAAAATTAATACACCTCAAAAACTTGCGTTGAACTTTTTCAATGATATTAATGTGATTATTAAAGACAGGTGACAAAATTGTAGAGTTATATTCTAGAATGCTTCTAACGAGAGATGTGAACAGAATTTTTAATGTGTGAATATTTTTAAAATCTTTGGAAATCCTTAAAATAAAACCTAACATTTTCATAGCCCTGTTGGCTATAGAAGTTACATGAGATACAAAGCAAAGTTTCTGGTCAAAAATGATGCCTAGGTCAAGTATTTCGACTACAGAGATCAAGTCTACATTACAGAGTGCATAATTATATATTATTGGGCGTTTAATTTTGTAGAACCTCATAACTTGGCATTTGTTAATATTTAGCTGAAGTTTATTACCTGAACACCATTTGAAAAAACTATTGAGATTCTCTTGCAAGATTATACAATCGTGCACATCATTAATGACTTTAAACAGTTTCATATCGTCGGCAAAGAGTAAGACTTCGACATCATGGAAAATACTAATAACGTCATTGATGAATTGGATAAATAATAAAGGTCCCAGGTGGGAACCTTGCGGCACACCGCTGGTAGCAATAAATTCGTAGGATAAACAGTAATTGATCTTTACAAAGAGTAACCTATCAGATAAGTAGCTGATAAACCAAGCCAAAAAATTACCACTTATCCCTAATTTTTTTAGTTTATTTATTAATATTTTGTGGCAGACCTTATCGAAAGCCTTGGAAAAATCAGTACAGATGGAGTCTACCTGTAGCCTGTTAGTCAATGCTGTGTTAATATAGTTTTCATATACTGTAAGGTTTGTGAGAGTAGATCTAGAAGAGACAAACCCATGTTGGCAATTGGTAATTACATTTTATTTTATTTTTATTTTTATTATTATTGTACAACAGAATAATTCCAATTACAGTACAATTTAGTTACCCTATCAGCATTTAGGCAAGTGGCTCTTCAATAATGTTTTTAAGGCAAATAAAGAACAGTCACTTACATCCAAATGGTTTGCAATTTCATTTAACAGCACCACTCCCCTCGTCATACTATGCTTTGCCAAGACGTCTGTTCTGCCGTTCGGTACTTTAAATAAGTCATGATATCGACTTCGGCTGTAGTGGTCTGGTACATATAAATCATAGCATCCCAAGAGAAATGGGCTATTGATGAAATTGTTCCAAATTTTGAAAGACAGAATAGCACGACTTGCTTTCCTTCTAGTTTCTAGGCTCACAGAATCAGTTTCCTCAAGTAAGTCAATATGGTGCATGAACCTTGGATAGGTTCCATGCTTCCGCATATAAACATACCTGAGGAATTTCTTCTGGATTTGCTCTAACATATCAATGTACTTCTGGTGGTACGGTGTCCAAACATCGCTCACGTACTCCAGTTTGCTTCTCAGTATGCCATCGAATAACGCTAGCATAGCTTCTTGGTTATCAAATTGCTTACAAGTCCTGATGATGAATCCAAGAAGTTTGTAGCAAGACTGAGTGAGCTGCGATATATGGCAAGAGAATGTCAGTTCGGGATCAAAGACGACACCGAGATCTTTCACGGATTTTACACGTGATAACGTTTCGCCTTTTATTTTATAATCGTAAATTTTAATGTTTTTACAACGAGTGAAGGACATTGTGACACATTTCTTTGTGTTAAAATCTAATTTGTTTGCCAACGACCATTCAGATAGTGCATCCAGATCAGTTTGCATTTTAAAGCAATCTTGTTGGCAGCTTATTTCCATCATTATTTTAAGGTCATCAGCAAATAGTAGACATTTGCCGTTCCTAACACAGTTTTGGATGTCATCTATAAGTATTAGAAACAACATAGGTCCAAGGTTAGACCCTTGAGGAATTCCAGATTGCGCTTGGAATTTTTTTGAATTATGTCCATTTATCGAAACAAATTGACTTTTGGATTTTAAATACGATGAGAAAAACTTCAGTGTTGGTAGATCGAAGCCTATTTTAAACATTTTCCTCAGAAGTATGTCATGGTTAACACGGTCAAATGCCTTGGCAAAGTCGGTGTAAACTACATCTGTTTGGTGCCTCGAGTCCAAACTGGTGGCTACCAACCGCGAAAAATTAAGCAGATTTGTGATTGTTGATTTCTTTGGAAGGAAACCGTGTTGATTTTCACCAATGAATGGCGCAATCTGATGACTAAAGATATTTCATTTACATGTTTAATATTAGAGGATATTTTGCTAAGAATGATTTTTTCAAAGAGCTTAGGAATGCTAGACAGAATACAAATAGGTCTGTAATTGCAAACATCGTTTTTTGAACCCTTCTTGAACACGGGGGTGAGATAGCAGGATTTCCAGCTATTGGGGAATTGGCCTGTTTTAAGAGATTTGTTAAAGATTTTGTACAATGGATAAGAATGAGAATTTATACAATTTTTTATGAATATGGATGGGACATTATCAGGACCAGAACTTGTTTTTGGTTCCAAGAGTTTAATCGCGGCAATAATATCGTTACGTTCAATTACTAGTTCAGATAATTGCAAGTTAATATCTGTAACAAATTCGGGAATACTATCAACAGGGACATCATCCTCATATACACTTTTGAAAAAGTCTGCAAATAGATTGACAATATCATCAGTTTTGGCACAAGTCTTGCCACCATAGTTCATAATGTTAGGGATAGAAAAATAATTGTTTTGTAATGACTTGGAATAATTAAAGAAAGATTTAACATTACATTTTATAGAGTTTTCAACTTCTTTTATATAGTTTTTGTAACATTTATCTGAAGTTACAGCAGATTGCTTACGCAACTTATGAAATTCAGTATAATCATGAAATGACCTCGTTGTTTTGAATTTGTGGTGTGCAATCTTCTTTTTAAAGACTTAGTTTATAAGATTATTGTTGAACCATTTAGGAAAAGTTGATATATTACATGACGTAACAGGTACATGGCTTATTATACTTTGTTTTAAAATACAGTAAAATTGTTTGATATTGTCATTTAATTCACCATCATTTAGAAATGACCAATCAACCTTAAGGAGGAAGTCACAAATTTCAGTATAATTGGCTTTATGAAAGTTGTGAGACATTTGTTTAATTTTAAGATTTTCACCTATAGTGTTGTTTATGGTTATATCTAATGATGGGTGGTAATTGTCCAAAGGAAGAAGAGTATCTAAGGATTTAGTTACGGTTACCGATTTGACATTAGAAAAAACTAGTACCAGAGTTCTGTCATTACTGTTTTTGTTTTCATTTAATTGATTTAAATTTAAAAAATTGGACATTTCAAGTATTTCACTTTCAATGTTAGATAAGTTAGAGCGATTAGTTACGGATAATTCTGAGGATATAGGATCCCAATTAATGTTAGGTAGATTGTAGTCACCTGCAATGATTATTTTTGTTTCGGGGTATTTAGATATATAATCTCATCGATATGGTTTTTATAGATAATTAGATTCGATGAAGGAGGAATATAAACACAACCTAATATGATTTTATTTGTTTTGTTAGTGTTAATCATAATAAAAACATGTTCCACATTTTTATAGGTAGTGCTAAGCTGCTTTGAGACTAATTTCTTAGAAATTGCTAGAAAGACACCACCACCTCTTGATTTAGAACTAGTATTCTAGTTTCTATCAAGTCTGTAGACATTGTGAGTTGGTAGTCCCAGTTCAGCTGTGTTGATATCGGAAACAAGCCAAGTTTCTGTAATGATGATGACTTCGTGAGGAAGAATTGATGCAGTTTTGGAAAATTGTTGAAGTTTTGTTCGTATCCCTCGTACATTTTGATAATAAATTTTTAGTGGTGTTAATATCCTTAGTTTTTTGGCAATGTACTTATTATTTTTGGACAAGAGTTAATGTATTTAATTGTTAAATTCGTTTCTCCACCTTGTAGGCGATCTTCTAATTCCTTTCTCAGGTCGGACAATTGTTTCCGCTGTAATATTGTCTGATCACCTATGATTTTTATATCATTAGAAATAACATGTCTATTCTTGAGGATTAACTTAGCTTGTGACTCTTCTCCAAACTCCATTTTAATGGGCCGAATTTTGTCACTGCGCTTGGCTCCTAGTCTGTACAGTTTTATTTTGTTGGCATCCAAAGAGGTGACCTTATTTAAAATGCTTGTAACACGGTTTGTGTCTTCGACAATACATTGCGCTTGAGTTGTTGACTGGCTCTCAGGAACATTAAAAAGAATTATATTTTTTTATCTAGTTTTCCTATCTTCGATTTCGTCGATAGCCTCGCATAAATTGGGGGTATTAGCAAGTTAAGTGTTGGACTGGAGTGGTTGGTTTTGTATAATTTGTTTGTAGGCGCCTAATTCGCCTTCCATGATTCCCAACTTTATGCCCATTTGACCAATGGTTCCTAGCAGCTCAGATTGTTTAGGCAATAATAAATAGGGTCCATAATAGCCGTATTTAAAGAACTCACCAAGTTATTGGCATTGGCCATGTACTGCTGGGCGCTGTCGTTGGAGCACATGCTGAATGTAATTCTTTTTATTTTTTTTATGTATTAGTAGATTATTTTTATTGTTTGTAGTTAGTTGAATAGCCCTGCACTGGACTGTACACACTTGATGTCACTGGTAAGATGTTATTGACACAATATATTTAGTTATACACAATAGTTACTCTGTGAATCTTAGTGTTTAAAGTTATTAGAGATAAACAATACCTTATTATAATAAATACAGACGCAGTTTTAAATCAAATCTACAATTGTAAAGTAGCGTATAATGAGAATAAATGCAGTTTTAGTGATATTTAATCGCGCAATATAAAAATACGTGCACTATGAACTGTTGCCAGTGTTGCCAGTGTATCATTAAACATACATAATAAAAGATATTTATTAAGCACTCTGTACTACAATATGGAATCGTAGCCTGGGGTAGGTGCATATAAATCATCCCTACTTCCACTGGAAACATTAAAAAAATATTAATCAAAATCATCTTAAAAAAACTCTATTACTTCCCAACAAAAAATGTTTTCGAAGATTTCCCGGTTCCCCCACTTACAAAAATTTATGACAAAATTGCACTACTACAATTACATAAAGATTTCTTTAATAAAAATAATATACCACAATCAAATATTAGCAAAAGAATCATATCTATTGGAGGCCTAACCGTACCACTATTACGAACCACAACAACACAGCATCACTATATATTCAAGGGTATAAAATTATTCAATAATTACCCCTTGATATACGATCGGAAGAAAACTACGACAAATAAAAAAAATAATAAATTAAAATACTCTAGTACCACCTTATAACTTTATTTATTGTTTAAAAATATGTTTTTGCTTTATCAATCTTTTGAATTAATTATTAACTAACCATTAATTTTATTACTTTCCCACACTAATAGTTTTTGTAATAATATTTTTAATTTATATAGATGTAAAAATATTTAGCTGTCCTCTCCTAAACACAAGCAGATTCTTTATTAGGGGAGTGATTGAAATACTGTTGTTATATATTTTTATTTTTTTTTTATTAGTAATATAAGGTACATAAATTACAAATAAATTTTATACAGTAATTAATTACATAGTAGAATATTTGATGTACCCCCATAATTAAGCAAGGCTTGTGTGTATGGGGGGGTGTTATTGTATTGCTTTTTTAATATCATTCAGTTTAAGTTTTCAGTATAATTTTTTAGGTGAGTTTTAAAACTTTTTATATTGGTATTCATGTTTCTAATTTTTTCTGGTAATGAATTAAAAAATTTTGCTCCGAGATATTTATGACTCAATTGTCCAATTTTTTTTTTACATTTTGGAGTGGGAAGTATTGATGTTTGTCTGAGACTTCTGTTATTTTTAATGGGTGCAACTTGATTTTTAATATTATCTTTATAAATTTGTAATGTTGCATGATAAAAGTATAATGCACTTAATTTTCTGACCTTAAATTGTTTGAATAAAAGTTCTGACGAATATGAGTAGGGTTTATGTTGTAAAATTGTAACTTTAATAAATGTGTCACTAAAAATAAAAATAAAAAATACATATATTAGCTAATTATTTTTGTTACTATTTTTGTTATAATTTCTGTTATTTAAATCATCCATGTATATAAATTTTTGGGCATAATGCCTGTTTTATGTACTTGAATAAAAATAAATAAATACAATAAATACACTTAACCTAACCTTATTAATAATACATTGATTTTATTTCGTATATCCTAAATATACTCAATTATTTATTTATTCAGAACACGAAAATTGCACCATACCAGTACCTTCCTCAAATATGTGTGATTTTTGTGATATAACAATCTTTTTTTAATATTTATCGATTGGTACCCTGGAAAACGTCCAGTATGTAACACGAAATGTCAGCCGTAACGAGAAATTACGTACAATTTTTTTTATGAAATGTAAATTTAAATGCATATTTTTCCATTCGTCCCTACTGAAACCGATGGTTTTTGTGGTAACAAGTTTAAAAAAAGTAGTGTACTTTTGAAAATCTGTGCCTATTTAAAGTGTGGCGGCATGTGGCGGCTTGTTCATAAATTAATGGGATATCAAACTCCGAATTGTCCACTACGGTCGTAATCATCGTGTTCTCTGAGCATATAACCGGTATTTTGTTTTGATTTGCAATAATTATGTCTTTTACTTTGTGATTGAACGACACATTTTGTAAACAACTTTTATCGATAATCATATGCGAGCTTGCAAGCCAAATTCACGTACCGTCTGAATTTCTGCATGTTCCATTAAAAAATATTGCACTAAATGCATTGCTTTCACCTTTTTTGCTGTGTATTATCAGGGCACTTATTCATATAATGGCCAACTGGTTTACACCTGTGGCAGCGGATTGTTTTGACATAACTCGAAGATGGCGGCGGCGACGCTTTCGGTTTTGTCTTATACGCAGGGCTGCTAATGCTGCTATTTCTCTTGTTGTTTCGGTGCTGCTAACCTTTTGACAAAAATGCACTATTTGTTCCAAAGCTGGTAACTTCCGAACTCATGTCCGGCAATTTCGACTTTATGAGATCCAAGCCACTATTTTCGATCGCCATTACTAAATGAGCAAACCCATCCGTTAGCCCTGCAAGTAATAGTGACCCTATCTACTCGTCAGTTATCTGATCTGGAAACCGGTACCTTTAAGTTTCTGTGCGGTATCAAACAATTGCGTTACATAGGCACCCGTTGATTCTGAGTTTTCTAGTCGAACAGATATTAGCTGACGAAGTAAACTGATGCCACGCGTGAAACCAGAGCTTCCATACACCTTGCGCTGTTTGCTCATTTTTGATGTGAACATAAATTGAGGAGTCAATCGTTATAATAAGTTAGGCTTTTGCCTTTTTATCATCCAATCAGATGATCTACAATCTACACCATCCAAGATCAAAAAACGTTCAGCATCAAAAAATGTTCAGCATCGTTTTACCGACCCTTCAGTCTTGGTACATTCACTATGTAACTTCCCGCCATATTGAAAGAAATGCACACCGGGACCGGGAATGCGGTAACAGATTGTCAATCACAAAAACAGTTATTATTGTAGCGATTTATACTGTTTTTCTAGAGTATATGATATACCGTTCACTGATTGTCCATTTAAAACATAGACATATGAATATATATAGACCTGCCCTAAGTGATAAAAGCGTATTATTTTCCCCTCCGCATACCGGTTCCATGGAACCGGCTGTGCTTACGAGAGCCTCGCTTGAATCTAAAAAATGCGACGTCATCATTCTTGTCCGGACCAGCGTCGAGCTCTCATCGTACATTTTACGAAATAACATGGCAAAAATGGTAGCTTGTGCTATACATTATACCCTAAAATATGTCGATCATAACGAATGTGGGCGGTTCTCCAGTGTGCTCGTCGCTGGTTTCAGGGATAGGTAAATTATAAAACATTTGTAAAAGTGTCTTAACTAAATACGGCAACAAAATATTCGTCTGTGAACAGTGGCGAATTTTACATTGCCGTATTTGGACTTCGCAAATATGTTAATAATGTGGCGAGAAATTCGCGCTCTCATTTAAAAAGGTCTATTCATTCAAAAGCAGATTTTGCTTTTAAGAACTAAATGGTGATTTTATAATGCGAGATGCCCATATACTGTCAGATTGATTTTTTAACGAATCACAGTCATCTTTCCCCTCTTCGTCCCTCCATAGTTTGGTTTTACCCCTCTTCTGTTTCTTCTCGTCTATTAAATTTGGTTTTCTATGATTTAAAAGTAATTTTAAGCAAGAAAACTTTAATTTAACCCGAGTTACAGCAACTGAACCCATAACCATGAAACATAGTTGTTAGATTTAAACAGAAGGAATTTATTGTCGTAAAACAAAAGCATGTAGGTACACTAAGCTTCTCATAACTGATTCTAGATGAAGGTAGGTGTTACTTTTTAATTATTTTATTATCTAAGACTAATAAATATTGCATGCCGTCTTTATAAAGTAAAGCCAAGAATATGCATAAACATGTTGAACATAATTTTTTTAATTCTGGATTTAAAATATGAGATCGATAAAAATGACGTAAAATGTGCATCCGGTAAGAAAACTGATACTGAGTTCGATTCCCAGTTGCGACCGTTTCCTTTATATTTTTCTGTGTCTTGTTCCGTTTCGTTTAGTTTCATTAATATTATCTTCTTCTTCAATGATGTATTATATTGATGGTTTAACCGTCAAAAGTAATAATAATAAAATTGAATAATTATTTAATTTATTTTGTAAAAGATATTTTTTCATGAGTAGTGCATCCAAAACACAGTTGTAAATCATAATTCAAAACATTAACAGCTGAAGGATTCTATAAAATTGAGGATAAAATACCGTCTACAAATCCTAGTGCATTAAAAACGTGGAGAAATAAATTGCCCATGGGGTCAAATAAATATTTATCGAGTGACGATCACACACGCGTCGTGTTTTTTGCTACCAAACTAATTCATATTCACCCCCGGGACTGCAGTGGTTAACCAACTTATCTGTACAGAACAAACAACATGGCTGAAACTTGCAGCCGACTGCAGTAGTCCTTTATCGAATGGAAACATCCGACCGATGTCAGTCAGACCGACGACGTGGACAAAGATTAATGAGGAGAAAAACGTGAATGGATTTTTATTTCACGAAGTAGTTCATTTCAGCATTGATTCAATTTGGTAAAGTCACGACTCTGAAGTATTTTTACACGCTGTTAAATATTATTTTGAATAATGCTTCAAATACTATTAACGCTAAAAATATGAACAGAATTTTTAAGATTTTTTATATGAATACCACACAAGAGTTCGACTACCCTGTTGTTTTTACTTTAGTGTAAGGGTAGTAGACGATTATGAAAATAGAGAAAGTAAAATAACACATGCTACAGAGATTTAGGAACATTTTCAGATGCAAACTACCCAAACTTTGATCACTTTTTTATCACATGTACGTCTGGAATCGAGCTAATATAATTTAAAAAAAAAAAAAAAACAAATGAAATACCAGTCAAAAACGCATGTTTATTTTATTTTCTGTGGAGTTCAGACATGAATTATAATTTTTTTTCAATCGTTATCCACAGAATATAATTATCTATACAGCAACTTTAAATCAAATCCGAAAAGAGGTAATTAAGTAAGAGATTTTGTACTTCAAAATATTTTTTGTAGACTTTGTACTTTATTTTTTCTGGGCTTATCAAAAGGCTTATAAAAAAATAGTCCATTAAAGCGGAGGCCTATACCAAGCCATCGATTAATTTACATAGCATCGTTTAATAATACAACCTCACTGAGGGAACTTTTCATGAATGTCATTGCATATTGCGAATACTGTATAAATTTTGGTGAGCTTAGGAAATAAAAAAAAATATGTCAAACTGATGTAGACGACAGCGTTGAGAAAATCGATTCACTCGATTTTTTAAGAAACGGAAGAAGTTTTCTTTGATCCTTGCATTGACAAATAATGTCAGGAAGTAAAGATTCGAACTCATAAGTGATTGGTGTTTGACATTCCAGGCAGGTGCGGATCTGTCCGGAGTGCGAGTGTCGGGGGTGATTTTAATTTCCATTCCGTCCCCTCCGTCTAGGTCTAGGGGCTTACTAGCTCCCGCAGTAGATATAGCTTAAAGTCAGGGGCTTAAAATGTCAAAAAAGTCCACAATAGCCCCCGGGGTTGGTCGGGCACGCTCCGTGATTTATAGCGTCAAATATCGCTCAAGTATTCCCTCTGCAGTCGCAGACAGTGCGGTGGCGTGCAGGACTTGATTGTTCTTCAATATGGATTCAGTTTTGTCCGACGCACACAGCTACTAGGATCAACCGTGTTATGCAAATATTTATCCTGAATAAACATAAGCTAGCTTTAATTAACTCAAGTAAAACCTCTCCCCCTGCCTAGCTGCCTGGCTGCCTGGGTAGGTACTAGGGGATAATGTGTTTATTATTTACGACGGAAAATATTTAGTCGTTTGAAAATTCCGCATACCTATATTCAACATTTTAATACGGTGAAAATGCGAGCTTACATCTTTGGGAAATAAACTTTTATTTTCCAACGAGGGACGGAACGTATCCGTGAAATGTGTACCTATTCACTTTTTTCGGGTCTATTAAATAACACGAAATTTCAAAAGTTCCGCGTAATACTCCACACACCTCAATAAATAACCGAAACATTAAAACAGACGTGTCGATATTTTTTTCGGTTTTATCACCCGCCTGAGGAAAAATCCATTCCAGGCCAACCACTGCCGTCGAGCCAACTAGCTGGCCTTTGTTAAAAAACACCCGCGGATTTGCTTTTTCGATTCAATTTAGCGCAGTGCTCACTTGTAGCTCGGGTGGAGATGTGAGGTACTTGCTGGTGAGGTGGAAGGTGCGTGTTGGGTGGGGGAGGTGAGAGGGATGAGGCGGGGAAGTCCACGGGGAAGAATTTACATTATATTGTAAATGGCGGGCGAGAAAAAAATATCGGCCTATAACGAGTTTTCGATTCGGTGTGTGCTCGGGGAGAAATTGAATATGCTGCCCATATTTTCAAAAGATGTTTTACCAAGGAACGTCGAAAGATCCGTGATATTTTCGCTGGCGGGTTCCTACAGATAAACGGAGACCTTTATCGGATTAATAGTGAAAAATTCTCGTCACAGGCGGAGACACAAAACTTTTGTGTTCTCTCTTTCTGGGGTGTCGTCGAACGGATCTACCTATGAATGTTAGATTCTTCTTTTTAATTTATTGGATAACCAACACCTCTGCCGTAGGTCACCCCTAGTGGTTAGCTACGTTTGGTGACATAGCAGGGGTGCCGGGGTTCATGGGAGAGGTTTGTCTAGGTCTTGACGGCGGATGGGTTCGCCTGACGATTTCGGGCGGGGATCGAGAAAGACTGGTTGATTTTCGGCTGGCAATGTCATTTTCAGCATGATTGATTTAACAGTTAAAAAATAAGATATGGCGCCATTTTTTTTTACAAAAGTGATCTTTTTAAGGTAATATAATACTAATATAATATAATACCTACCCACCCAATCTACATTATTATCTAGCAACAGCTCCACCCCTACCATAATAAAACATTGTTCGAAACTGTCAAATTAGTATAAGCTTTCCCTGACGAAGGAACGTTTGTCCCGAAACCGGTCGGATTTGCGCATCAAATAAGTGGTTTATACAAAGTTAAATTATTTCATTTTTTTTAATATAATACTATTAAGCCCTAAGAGCATGGATACTAGAGAGACGGCATGTAAAGCGTGCCCACCTGCCCAAAGCATGCCTTTTCAAAAATTTTACCGAACGGTTTTTAGATGGCTGACATTAGCTTTTACACCTCGGTCGCGCATAGAGCTCCCAGAAAAAACGTTTATAAAACATAGAAAAATGGTCCACTGTGCCGTAAAATTGTGTAAAAGTAGTTCTATGAAGACCTTTAAGAAGAAAGACGGTCTTACCTTTCACATGTAAGTGTTTAATCATCATCATCACTATTGGCTCTACAATCTACAACCCCTGGTGGGTCTTGGCCTCCTCAAGAGTCTTCCTCCACTCATCTCGGTTTTGTGCCAGCTCTCTCCAGTTTGGAAGCTCCAAGATAGATATGTCTTTGAGGACGTTGTCGCTCCATCTTAGTCTTGGCCTTCCCAGGCTCCTCCAAGTATTTAAACATAGCTTTTAAATATACATTTTATAATTTTCGGCGTGTTCATTTCAACCGCCATCGCCATGAGCCCGATATTATCCTCTGAGATATTATCACGTGAACTCCGACTGCCAATGGGCCGTATCAGTCAACTTAAATTATAATAATTAAAAATTACCAAAAAACTTTTATGTTTTTATTAATCATAACGCACAAATATAAAGTTGTGATTCACACATGTCATAGGTATATGTTTTTTTATCATTTAGCTTATCCATTTAAAAAAAAATTTACTTTGTCTTTTTTGCACTATTATTTTTAGGTTTTTTTCCTACTAATTTACCACTCCTTTTACATATGTTTACAATGTTAATTCATAGTTTATAATCACTGTATTGTTATGTAAAAGTCACATTGACATGCCCTCATGGTCGAGGGGTAAAGCTCTTGAAAAGCAATCCGGAGGTCGCGGGTTCAAATCCCGGTGCGCGCAGATAAATTTTATTCGATTGATCTATGTTTCCAACATTTTATAATTAAAGACATTATAAGATATGTTTCCGGCACGTTCCAGGTGGAAGACATTCTCAGTATCGCTCTGGCGTAGGTAAGACCACCATTCAGAATTGAAATGTTGCTTGAAATTGATTTAGCCGTGTTTGTTGACTAGATCTGAATAGCCGGGTACTTCTCCAGCTTTCTCTCCACTATTTATTTCCCCTCACTTTTTATCTTCAGCCTCACAACGTACATGCTACAGACGGAAGCAGTTGGGATTCTTGTGATATATATGGTATATCTCTACATATATAAAACAAAGTCATTCGCCGCGTCTGTCTGTCTGTCTGTTCACGATAAACTCAAAAACTACCCAAACGGATTTTCATGCGGTTTTCACCAATAGATAGAGTGTTTCATGAGGAAGGTTTAGGTATATAATTTATCAAGGTTTTGCGTAAATTGATTGAAATATATAATATATCTGGTTAAGCGGCAGCGGGCAGCAGGCAGCGGGCAATGGGCTGGCAAATGGGCGGTGTGGATTTAATTTAACAGATGGCGTTGGTTATAAAGGTTGGGTAATGGCGTGGCATTGTTTTACGTTAGCCACAGCAAGGTGTGGCCGGATCTGCTAGATTAATATAATATGTACATTGTTTTAAAATAAATTAATTGTGAAATAACACAAATTAATCAAATAAAATTTATTTGCCCACGCAAATAAGTCAAGCAGTGTTTGTTCCTATCACTTATTTTTTTGTTATCATTGTAAAACTGTAAATACAGTTCTTTTATTAGATTAATATCGAGCACTCCTTTCTTAAAACTCGAGCACCAGCTTACATCAGAACAGAATGCACAAAATTTTTCACTGCAAGTCTGTTGATTTTATAAAATACGTATAAAAAACAATACTTACTATTTATACGATAAATTTAAATCTATTTCAAACTGATGAGTTAAGCAATGATAGCACCATGGAATGGCGCCTTGAGTTACAGCTTACAGCGAGTTCATGACACTAGTTTTTTACCCACTTGCACTTGTCAAGTGAAAAGTGAGGCCGATGTATTTCGACAAGCGCTTCACAAATCAATCATAATATTGATTTCTCAAAAAATGAGGTACGTCCTAGTAGATAAAGGTAACTTAAAATAACTTGTATAGGGAACAATAAAAATTAAACAACACATAAGTCTCCAGTCTCCTTGTTACTCCCCTTTCCTCATTTCATTACTTATTTTTCAATTGGGCTATTATATTTTATGTCCAAAATGTGGTAAAAAATTAACGAAAGTTTAAAAAATATAAAAATAATAATGATTCCATTCCCAGTTCGACCCTTATCTCCAGAGCACCGCCTTCCCCACGCACGCTAGCCACATTCCCCGTTTCTATCCCCTCCCACTAGACAGCTTCAAGTTTGCAGAGCTACATAGGTTTTTCGCTTGTCCCCGTAATATTCCGAAAGTATTGCCGCTTCCCTTCAATCTTAGTTCCATGATTAAGCCCGATTAACCAGCGGCCGAGAATTCAAATTTCGACGAAAGATGGTCTTGTGATTGGACTCTTGCAATTATACAGGTCGGTTCCAATGAGAAAGATTAATTATTCTCCGTACCAGCATTTTTGACTGATAACTCAGTATCGATTTTACTTCATTAAAAATTTGCTTAAATACTATATTCCTATATCCAAGTTGATAATGAAAATTCTCAAAAGCGTGATGATAATTTTTTTTGTTCAAATGTATTCGAAGCGTTTTCGTCACTAAGCACGTACTCGGAATTTTTTAAATGATTTTATTAATTACAAAAATTAAAATTATAAAAAGTAGCTTTCCTAGATAGTTCATTGATTTATTTTACTGTATTTATTTAATCAAAAAAGATATAATACATAAAAACATACATCGATGCAGATTTTAGATTTTCACGGCCAAAAGTATTTTCGTTATTTGTTTTTGGGGTGTTCTGCCGTGATGATGGACACAAACGTTGGTTAAAGAAGGAGGTAAAAAAAATAACGAAAATACATCGAGACGTCTAGAAATTGATTTAAAAATTTAATTTATCCGGTTATGTCTGGTTATACCCTCTTAAAATTACCATCGAATCGCTCATAAAACATTATTTCAATCTTCGCTCTTAAGCTATCCATATTGAACTCCTCTGGAGCGATCATATCACGAATCCAGCTAAGGAAAACACTTCCTTTGACTGGCAGACTGACTTAAGTGGATTCCAAATACCGGCTAGCCCTCTGTGAAGCCGCACTATTGTTTCAAGATTATGCCTGCTAAATATTTAACGAGAGATGCAATGCGAAGCAGCTGCCGTGGTAGAATGAGTGACTACACACTAGAAATTAGATAGCGCACATAGTAAGTACCCGTCTAATAAAACATGTGCCGCAGAGTTGGGAACGTTATTTACCCCCTGCAGTCGAGAAATCAGGAATTAGGGGTTGGAACGACGGCCTACATCTCTTCATCTTTTTTCGGATGCATATTAAGGGTTGAAAACGGATTGACGGATGGACAGATAACATCTTGAATCGTAATGTTATATTTCATTCAAATAAAAGAAGCTTTTTGGTGTTTAATTTGTAATAGGTTTCTTCGCATAGAAAGTGACACAGATTCCAACACATTGATATCAAAATAAAACAATAAAATTGTCCGTAATAAAACTTTGGCAACTACATCTAGACAAAATATATTTTTTAAATCTAGTGTAAGTCAATTATTTTTTGCTTTTACCTCTTTTTCCAAGCACCAAAATGTAACATGGTACTTGTTTTATTTCATATTTTAATTGACACTTGAAGATATTGTTTAATGAATTAATACGTTTTCCGTTAAACTGGGCGCTCAACAATCGACATGAATAATATTTTAACTTTACTGTCGAATTAATCAATGGTGTAAACACAAATAAAAACTTATTACTTGGCAAATCTTGGCAGGAAATGCCCAAATCTGCGTAGCTTCGAGTAGCATATTCTCATTCTCACAAACATAATTTAGTATATCAACGCCAAGAATTTTTCCCTACTTTTTAAAGTTTTTTACTACTTTATAAAAAAGCACGTCGAAGACGAAAACCTGCACATTTTAGTAAGAAAGCACCTCTCCGAGTATTAAAAGCGTCTGTCTACTTGCGACCTAATATGGTTCGCCGCCTGAATGTCGAAGTGACAAGCCTCATACGACTTTAAGAGATACATTTTCCATACGGCTGCTTTGAAATTGGAAACCTGATATTTCCACATACAAACATATATGTACATCGTTGCCTTTTAATGCTTATATATTCCAACATCTGCTCAGAGAAACGCGTGTTGACACGTATCAAAACAAAATACAACAACGAAAATACAACTCGGCTAGTCCAACATATCATACCTATAAGGGCGTAGGTACCACTGAAAGCTCCTTTATAATCTCTTATTCGACTTATTTAACAAAAAAGTTTTCTCAGACGCGGGAATACAGAAAACATTATAACGAATAACAAAACCGAGATAATCTATTAGTGCTTTAAATCGCCTCAAAAGCCTTAATTTATTTAGTAACGTTTACTTTATTTACAAAACGTGTCATTTGAAATTCCATTAGCGTTTTGTACAAAAGTCTAATTGTTTTATTTTATTTTTTATTTCCGTTTAAAGGTTAGGAAGCCGCTATAAATTTAACCGCAGAGATGGGAATGTCAAATGGGGGACCTTTGTTATCAAATGCATCCTTCGCACATGAAAAAGTACAGGAGACATTAAGGGACACTTACCCGCGGCCATAATTCACCCCCATCTCCAGCGACGAAGCTAACGCGACGGACGCCGAGCGGACGAGAAACGAACGACAAAACGGACAACGAACAGTTCTGTATTTCGGCTTTGTATTTTCCAATAATCTGTACCTAACTCCAACAATATTAAATTGATTTGCTTACGCTACGTTGAACATGGCGTCCGATTGGGTCGTTTTTCAGTCAGTCACATTCCCCCGCATAACTGAAACTTTTACCGGTTCCAGCCATTAGCTGACTGTTGTTTGCATTGATGTATTTAATTAAAAAGGTTTATATTTATTTTGTCCGAGTGGAACAGTGTTATCTGGAGATAAATTTTATGGGATTTTTATGATGGGCTGGAACCAACATTCGAGTATTTGCCCGATTCTTTCCAGCAATTTTCTCTCTCCAATTGACGTCCAATATAAACCTAATAGATTTACAACTGAACTAATAAAACCGCCCATTTATGTATTAAGTAATTATTATAATTTAATTATTAAAAGCACAAAATTTTGTATCATTCCGCTGTAGACATCTTTAAACTATTGACATACTTAAAACCGCGAACTTTTGTAACACTGCGAGGGATTGCTACTGAGTGGTTGCTACTGTAACCTAAGGGGGGGGGGGGGGGGGGGGGTTAAAATTTATTGGAATGCTTTTTGGGACATCTGCAGCATACCACAACTTATCATTTATGTCAACTACAACATTATATCAGTGCATGTCTTCTATTATAAAAAAGTTTTCAAGACATGTGCTAAATTTGTCAGAACAGTTGGTGGCCTTCATCATGAATGGGCAATTATGAAGATGTTGGTTTAATGCTGAAAAAAAAAACAAATATACTTATGGAAATATTTAGTTCTTCATAAATAATTATGTTGGAAATACTTTTGTTCCAAGAAGTACAGAACTAGCGGTCGCAGATGTTGGAAATTTTCTTAAGAACTCCGAACGAGGCAAAAGTTGTGTGTTGTTTGATGCGGGGTATCGGGGTCCCAAAATTCGTGAACACTTTCCTAAATAGTTTCTTTCCGTTGCAAGGGAAGTTTTTCTTTTGTATGAATTGGGGCGGGTTAGTGGAAGAAAGCGTCGCCGTTCCTTCAGAATGCTTTCAGGTAATGGAAATAGGAAACGGCTTGCTATTTTAAGTGGGCAGTTGCTAGTTTTACTAGTCTTTTCAATAATTAATTTAAAATAAAAAATTTAATAAACGTTGCGTCTTAACTATTTTTAAAGTAAAAAAAAGTGTTGCCAGTCTTCACGGTTCGAGAGTTTTGGCTGTTTCAGACAAACCATTTATTGCATTGGAGTAATGATATTGGTGCTAAAGGGTGGCGTAAAACTGCCGCTTTATTTTGAATCTTATTGTAATGTGTAATAAGATTCAAACCATATCAAACTATATAAAGACGACACGAAAGACATCGAGGATATGGATAAAAAAAGAAGAGCGATATCCGTTAGAGCAGGTATGCTGTCAAGACGTTTCACTTTTGCAGGCCAAACGTAAAAATAATACTATTCAGTGAATTAATATAAATACAGGAGTCCAAATAATACATATAAATAAAATAGGAATACGCCTTAATTATTTAGAAGCGTTAGAAATATCAAAATCAAAGAAAAATAATTTCTAAATATTAAACAAACAGTTAGAATTAACCAACAGTCCGATTTTAAAGTTGTTCCCTTTCTCCCAATGTAAACCCCACCCTCAATTTACCCCTCCTTCCCATCCACTAAACAGTCTCTGACGTTCTCTCCCTCTCTTGTATCCTCTCTCTTTCTACTGTGTTTACTTCATAATCTTAACTCTGTACTGTAATTTAGTTTATATGTTTATTGTCCCGAAGAAAGTTGTGTTCAACCGAAACCGGTCGACGAAATATAAATCAAAATAAAGTGGTTTTAAACAAAGACTTGTTTCATTCTGAATAAAATAAGTTTTCACTCGATCCTTGTGGTGCTCCCCACAAGTAAAATACACCACCGCGAAATGAGAGGTATTTCATATATTTTTTTAAACTCCACCGCAGTAATTGTGGAGATAAAAATGCCCGCCTAGCGACTTCAGTTACTTATCATCAGAGTGCTGCACGAATCTCTGTTTTCATCTCCCTGTTAAATCTTTCATGAAGTCAGACTGGTTGGTGAGGTTGACTTACTAAATAATAATGACATTTTCCTGCTGGTTTCTATTTCCAACAATCTGCATTAAGAGGCACGCCAGCGCGGCCGTTATCATACTTTTCATTTAGATGAAACTTACTTTTGGACTTCAGGCCAAGTACCCAAACGAGTAATAATTTTTATAAAATACTTAGTTTTTACCACTTTTTTACTTAGTTTTTACCACAGGTTTGTCCAGGTCTTGGAGGCGGATGCGTCTGCCCATCTGCCGTGTGGCGGGCCGGAGGTTGAGGAGTGAGGTTGGTTGAGGGAGACCTTTTGACCTTTCCAGCCGGACTCTCCCGACCCATCGCCTTGCACCTCAGTTGAAGGGGTGGATTCATACGTCCGTAACTCCTCGACACACCGACCCCCAGATTCTAACCCACCCCTCATACCTTTTCTTTCCGAGAACTTCATATCCTTCTCCTCTTTAAAAAGACCGTCCACATAACATCCTCTAAGATAGTCTTGAGAGAAATTATTTTCCTCAGGGCCTCCTGAAAAAAATAAAATACGTGTGAGGGATATTTATTATAATTATTGTATTTTTCCTGTAGAGGGGTGCACTGTTTGTCCCATTTACGACTGTTAACATTTAGTGTGTAAGAAAGAGGGGCAGCATTATATGTTTATGAACAAAAGCAAAACAATTAGCGCATTGACATTTTGAAGTTGTTGAATTTTTGGAATTCACTCATTGTTCAATATTACATATTACACTTATCACAAAATTGCTGCAGCTCTTTCAAAATATGAAAATTAGTTTCATTCAAAATGTATGGGAATTTTTTTTTTCATAACTTTTTTTTCATGAATTTTTCTGATGTTTTAATAGCTATTCTGCTATTCGGGGCATAAAAAATCCAACAAATCAAAGATCATAATAATCGGTCCTACCGTTCTCGAGTTATAAATGATGTTGCTAACTCGACTTTGTTTTACATATTAAAAATTCTTAACAATTAATCAGTAGGAAGATCAAAAATACATATTTTGAAATAACTTTCTTTAATTCAAAAGTTATAAATGAAGAAAGTTGACACCAAAATTACAAAAAATCGAATTCTTTTATGGCCTATATTTTACAATTTAAACCACAAATAAATAAAATAGCTAACATTCGGTTAAGTTTTATATGTTAATTTGAAAAAAATACATGAGTGTTTTGGCATCAAATCCAAAATTATGTTAAATAAAGTTTGTATGAAAAATATTGCGCAGCTTTTCCTCTTAAACATTCCTCGCAAAACAAAAATAGACGTTCTTCGCAACGTGCATTGCAAAATTTTTAACATTTACATTTTTATGTAAGGGGGTATAACCGGAGAAAACCAGAAATATGTCACTTTAAATCAGATTTTAGACGTATGGACTCTTTTCCACAAAAAAATTAAATTGATTTCTAAAGATTGTTCTTTTATCTAGTAAACTTTTGTTTTAAATTTTGAGAAAAAATGTTTATTTTTATTTATTTTTAGTATAACAAGGTTACACCGTAGGTCGTTGAAAGATTTGTTAAATTTTCAAAAAAGATTTTTTATTATACATAACCCATTTCAAATCATAATGATGCAGTAAAATAAATCGATACATTATCTGGTAAACATATGTTTCAGAATTTAAATTTTGGTTTAAATAAAATCATTAAAAATATATGTACGAACATGTGTTTCTTGACGAAAATTGGCCCGTTTTTTGTACTTATTTGCCCACTTACGCAAACTAATATACTTTATTATCAGATTTTTTACATTCTTATTTTGCTTAGACATTATTGAAAAACGATAAATACTTATGATCAAAAATAATAACAAAAAGTACATAATTTTAATAGTTTTATCATCGCGCCTTTCAGCATTTTTGTATGTAAGTATAAATTGTGATGACCGTGGCCGGTTATCTACATTACTTTCTGGACTCCGTTGTGTGGATCCAGATTCCTCTTGATTGTGATCTCAGTTCAGGGTGGGATTGACACTTAATAAGTCGTGGGTAGACTATTGTGGTTTATTCCGAGATTCCGTACAGAGGTGCTTCGTAGGAAGACTGAATGCAAAGAGGACGGACGAATGGACAACATTCACAACCTTTTATACGTTACTCATGCTGTCTCACTCATACATGCATGTCTCTTTTATACCGCAAGACATACGTTCACCACATCCCTCCACACATAAATCCGAAGAGTGTTACACAACATGATGATTATAATTATATTTACAACACATACATTATATTATTCACAATACATTATCATGTTGAGTCGAGAGCTGAGTCCTGTCTTCATTGACTCATCTGTGTGTCCGTGGTCGTAGTCGGTCCTTCCAATTTCCCGACGTGGAAGCCACTAGATCACTGGAGCTGGAAGGAGAAGGAGAAGCACACATTAGTCTGTCATCCGGCACAAAGCTGGAGACATCGTAATCGTCATATGACAGTCTCTTCGTCTCAGACGCGATATAAGGATTGCTGTGTTTCTTTTCCCATGATACACATAATTTAGACAACTGATCAAAATGCCTTTTCCAATACATAAGGGAACGTACCCATACTACGTGACACGTTTAGGGGGGGGGGGGGGTCTTCAAAATGTCACGCTCCATACAAATGAGCGGCGGGTTGCTTAGGATTTTGGTCACCGGGGGGGGGGGGGGGGGGTTAAAAATTGCAAAAAGTTGGTCACGTAGTATGGGTACGTTCCCTAAGTTTACCATTTAAATTTACCTCAATTATATAAAGTTTTTTTCCAAATTGTTTATATACTTTCCCTGGTACCCATTTATCATTGTTTTGGTCTCTGAAATCTCTAACCATTACCTTTTGATTTATCGAAAAACCCACCGATTCTTTATTATTTCTCTTATAATAATATTTTTGATTTTCCTGACATTTTAAATTTTGTTTCTTTCTTAATTATATTATCCTTATCTCTCCCCCCTCTCGGTACAAAACTGTTTAAGTTTGACCTTAGTTTCCTTCCAAACATTACAACTGCAGGTTCTAAGCCAGTTGTACAGTGTGGTGCATTTCTGTAATCAATTAAAAAATTTGCTAATTTTTCCTCATAACCTGACTGAAACTTATTTCTTATCATCATTTTAAAAAAAAAATTTTTACACGTTCGAACCGCGTTTTCTGCTAGACCATTTGATTGTGGATGATTTACCGGAGTAGTTAAATGTTTGATGTTATTCATCTCACAAAACTCTTTGAAGTCCGCTGACATGAAAGCGGCTCCATTATCTGAAACTATTGTCTGTACACTCCCGAAATAACTAAATAAACCCTTTAATATTTTAATAGTGTTATACGAATTTGGAGAATTTACCTCTACACAGTCTAACCATTTTGAGGTTGAGTCAATAATCACAAGAAAATATTTATTTGCAATTGGGCCCGCATAATCAATATGCACCCTGCTCCATATTTCCTCAGTTATAGGCCACGGAGGCAATTCGCTCTTTGGTTGAGAAGGTTGAACCTCTGAACAAATTTCGCATCCTCTCGCTAAAAGTTCAATATTTCCATCTATCCCTGGCCACCAAAATATACCCCTGGCTAAACCTTTCATCTTTGCTATACCTAGATGAGATCTATGTAATAAGTTTAAAATCTTTTCTCTTAAAATTACTGGAATTATTAGCCTATGATTCCAGAAAAAACAATCATCAATTATGGATAATTCATTCCGTTTAATCCAGTAAATCCATTTTGAATCCTCCTTGTTAATTTTATTTGGCCACCCTGTTCTGAGATAAAGTTTAATTTCCAATAAAATTTTATCTGTACTTGATTCCGATTTAATTTCCTCGACATCAATAGGTAAATCTCTGTTATTTTTGAATAAACTTAGAATTTGAGTATCAAAGTCATTCTCTACGTGAACTGGTTCCTCGTTCCCAATTAATTCTAATTGCACTTTACTTTTATTAAAACTACCCACTTTCTCCGAAAAAACCTCCTGGAATTTTTGAATTTTTTTATTCACTTTACTTCTACCACTCTCAAATACACTATGAGAAAAAATTTCACTACGCTTCTGGGATGAAATTGATTGTAAATCACTTCTATCATTCTCAAATACACTGTCAGAAAAAATTTCACTACCCTCCTGGGCTGAAATTGATTGTAACCCCGTGAATCCAATATTAAACTTTTTAATGAAATCACGCCCTAGAACAGTAGTTGTTCGATTTTTTACTACGCAAAATTCTAACATTTCCCTATAACCGTTAAAATCAACTGTTAATAAGATACAACCCAATAAATTCAACTTACAGTTAGCGTAACCCGTTAAGGTTAAATCCTTTGATTTTAAATCCAACTGTTTGAAATGTTTAACATAATCTTTGTCTGTTAAAATCGAGATCGCCGCTCCTGTGTCTAATAACCCGTTTAGTTCCACATTATTCACTAAAACTTTGCACAATATTGGTTCACAATATACTGAGTTTATCCGAAACATTTTTTTATGTTCCTGCGTATTAACGAACACTGAAGAAATATTATTATTTTTTAAACCGCGACATATTTTTCCAATATGCCCTTTGCCTCTGCATTTATAACAAAACACGTCTTTCAATTTACAATTTACTGAATCGTGATAACTCCCACAATGTTTTCATTTCGTTCGATCTGCTGATTTCGCTCTGAACGATGTAACATTCTTGTCCGTAGTTCTAGAAAAATGTTTACCCGCCGAATTTTGTTTTTGTGACAAATTGTTCATTCTATTTTTAAATTTATTTACTATATCTACACTTTCCGTTTTAATTTGCTTATTAATTACCTCGAACGAATCCATAGCAATAGCACATTCTATAATTTTTTTTAATGAAAAGTTTTCAGCCTCTACATATAATTTCTCCTTAATACGCCCCACTCGAAGACTGGTGACAAAAACATCTTTTAAATTATATTCAAGTCTGTCCTCGAATTTGCAAAATCTAACGAGATTTCTTAACCGTGTTATAAAATCATTAACCGATTCTGTACTTTTTTGTTTCGTAGCAAAAAAAATTTCGCGCTCCTTGAACACATTTCGTTTGATACCTACATGATTCTCTAGTAATAACAATAAATTTTCGACCGTAATATCTGTAATTTTTTTAGGAAAACACAAATCAATCAATAAATCTATTGTCTCTGTGTGTCAATGAGATATTAAAACCGCTCTCTTTTTCTCTAACGAATTTAGTTTGTCATCCTTGACGAGGATGAACTGTTCGTATTGCAACACGAATGTCTCCAGTTTGTCCCTCCAATGACAAAACCTGGGCAGTTCTCCCCCTTCCATCTTCACACAGATGCAATCAATAAAAGCAGAAAATTTTACAAACAGCACTCAACTCACGACTCTGTTGACTTGATGCTGCCGATCTCGCCCTTTCGCGGATCGTCTCCTGGCTCCTGAACCCTGGTCGTCCTTCTAATGCCCGGTACGCCTTCCGTGAGGTCTGCACCTGGTCTCTGATCTTCTCCTGAAGACCCGGACTTCTCCATCTACGCCTTACGTGTATGCTCCTCCAGGTTCTCGGCACTGAATAACCCTATCCAGCGCCTTGATGTTCCTCGGATGCCAATTCTGCTGCTCTTGCTCTTCCTGAATGTGATCTGGCCTGATGCTGCCCGATCACCTGTTTGTCCACTGTAGCCTCAATCTCGGATGTTGCCAAATGTGATTTTGGCTTTGCGTAAATTACTTCTTCCTTTATAGGCTGCGCCAAATGTGATGACCGTGGCCGGTTATCTACATTACTTTCTGGACTCCGTTGTGTGGATCCAGATTCCTCTTGATTGTGATCTCAGTTCAGGGTGGGATTGACAATAATAAGTCGTGGGTAGACTATTGTGGTTTATTCCGAGATTCCGTACAGAGGTGCTTCGTAGGAAGACTGAATGCAAAGAGGACGGACGAATGGACAACATTCACAACCTTTTATACGTTACTCATGCTGTCTCACTCATACACGCATGTCTCTTTTATACCGCAAGACATACGTTCACCACAAATTTAAAGCAAATTTGGAATGAAATAAAATTAAAATTGAGTTATAATTTTAAAAAGCTGGTACGGAGAATAATTAATCTTTATTGATCGTAAGAACATCTTTCGACGAAATGTGGATTTTCGGCCGCTGGCTGGTTAAACGCCCTTAACATACGATAATAATATATCGTACATTTTTTCGTAATGTAACGTTATATAAATAGGGAATGTACCCATACTACGTGACCAACTTTTTGCAATTTTTAACCCCCCCCCCCCCGGTGACCAAAATCCTAAGCAACCCGCCGCTCATTTGTATGGAGCGTGACATTTTGAAGACCCCCCCCCCCTAAAAGTGTCACGTAGTATGGGTACGTTCCCATACATACTAACAAAAATATATTTGAAAACGGACGAAATGAAAATTTCGAATTTTAGTGAACTTTGAAAATAACAATATCCATTTTATGACATTATAAAAATACAAGGAAAGATATATTCATATTAATCTAATGAAAAATGTACCACGGATGATGAAAAGGTTTTTTTTTAAGAGCGAAGACGGTACACATACATATAGTTCCCGTGAGCACTTAGGCCGTAGGCCCATTGTGCTATCTCCTATTTTACCTCATTCCTTTGTCAGTAAACCAATCCCTTTTATAAAGTTCACTACGATTGTCATTGGAAATGAAGCTACATCTTCTAGTTCGACAATTCTTTCCAGATCTCATTTTCCCTCTTCACTCCTCCTTGGTTCCCTGAAGGCCCCACGAGGGAAGAGGGCTTCATCTCTCCTCTCCACTCCTTAGTTCCCCGAAGGCTCCACGATGGAGAGTCCACCTCCTCTTGGTTCCCTGAAGGCCCCACCAGGGAAGAGTGGCCTTCCCCTTGGTTCCCTGAAGGCCCTACAATGGAAGAGTTCGTAGAGGTGGCCTGGGCTCTCCTCTCCACCGCTTTTCTTCTTGGTTCCTCCTACGGGCCCCAGGAAAGAAGTCCACAGAGGTGGCCTCAGCACTCCTAGGTTCCCAAAAGGCCCCTAGTTTCGAATGGTTTAACTTTTTGTCCCATGAGTTACTAGGGAAACAGAGCGTCCACTCCAGCAGAGCCCCGAATGCTGGAGTATGGTCTATATACTCCGAGATACGACCTTGTTTCTCGGAGGCACCGTTCGTGACACTGTTCCCCAGGACATTCAGCCTGAGCACGGCAGCTCATACCTTGGCTTGGGATGGCTATTGCAGGTTTGTGTTTCCACTCTCTGAGCGATGGGTTCGCTACACTCCCTACGCTAATGAAAAGGATAGATTCAGAGAATATTTTCGTACGAATGAAATAGCTTAATAGGTGCAATGTCGGGAAACATGCCAAACGCGTGCCCAACATTTGTACACGGTTAATATTTGTCACATGAGAACGGGTCGCTTCTTCGACTCGTTCTTCTGTTCAACAGCTCGGCTGTGAACGATTTGCCGGCCTCTGTGTTTCCTCGTTCCTACAACATGGGTCTCTTTAAGACCAATGTTCATTCCTTCCTCTCCTCAAAAAGACCCTCCACACAGCATCTCAGATGACATAGGCCCATATTCCTCAGGGTCTCCCGTATGGAGTTAATGTAAAAAAAGTTTTATGAATGGCCCATTTAAGTTTGTCCACTGAACTTAGTTCAGTGAAGCCACGCACTTTGTTTCAGTAAGTAATAATAAACGTACCTTCGAAATATTTAGAAAACCGACGTTCACAGACATAACAATAAATGCAAACTCTACTCACCCCTGATCCCATAAATGATCAGCTTACCATTCAATGGTACATACACTCGTTAACATTCCCTAAGATTTAGATAGTACGAGTAAAGCGTACGTAAAAGAAAAGGAAACTATTAAAATAATCGCGATTTATGACGGCTATGAGGTAAAAAACATTGAAAAACTAATCAAAAATAAGAAATACAAAAATAAAATTAATTTAATATATCCGGTACATAACAAAAAATTTGCATGTGTGGATTTTCTCGGACCAATTTCATTAAAATGGCAAAAGAAATTTAACAATGTGGTATAAATACAGCTTTTAAAACATATAACAATATGGAAACAAGCCTTGGAGCAAGAATTGGAGCAGTCTGAGTTTGTGTGATCTCTTGCGACATAAAGTGAAATAAAAATATTATGCCGTATTTTTTTTTTTCCTTATTGTATACAATAAATGAATAAATAAGCTTAAATACAAATGTATTTTATGATAAAAATAATTTATAGAATGTTTGACGTTGGAAATATGCCCTGTCACCTGTGGGTGCCACTGGGCATTGTAAGTATTGAATTGGTATAATGACTCTATAGTTCGAAATTCATTCTATGTAATAAATAACTAGACCGTTGTTTACATTTTGGCCTCATCGCTACGTTGTGATGGTGTTTTAGAATTTGTATATGTATTACAGGTTGACGTTAGATGAGATTGTGGAGGAATTGCAGGCCGGGGTGGACCCAGGTGATATTATTTTATTTCCTCCTGATGGATGGTGTGGTGATGGACGCAGATAGTGGAGATGAAAAAGGGACTAATATTTTTCATCTTCCCAGTCGCATGTTTCGATCACTAGTAGAACTCCAAAATAGACCTTCCATCTCTAGAGAAAATAGTGTACATGACTTGGAAGAAGGAGACAAAATCGACGTTCCTGCCCCGAAGAAAAAAAAAGAAAAGACGGTACTATAAAAAAACTGTACAACGATCTCAGCAATACTTTTATTTCTGGTGGTAAGGAAGACTGTGATGAAGAAGTATTTTCTAACTCTAAATGATAGCGATAGCTGAATGCTGGGGGTACAGGTACTATTAGGGAAAACCTTCTGGAGAACTACAATTTGCCACACTCAAATGACATGAAAAAAGAGCTAATAGGTAAGAAAGTGTCGTGTCATATAGTTTCTAAGAAAATCATTGCAACTAACTGCCATGGATTGAATCCTATCTCGAAAGTGGAACAAATTAGATTTGTTGATAAAAAACGGGCAAAAATAGTAGGCAAGTAGATTGCCCAGTAATTATCAAGATTTACAATAAGTACCTACATGGGTGGGGTTGGCCGTTTTGACGAAAGCGTTCACTCCATGAGGGTAGCACTTTGCGGCAAATAATGGTGGTTTCTTCTGTTTGCTTTTTGTTTAGATGCAGCTTGCCAAAATGCATGGCTGCTCAAAAGACAGTCAGAAAACAACTGGAACTACTACGATTTCCGGCGAAATATCAGAACCAAATACTTGCAAAAATGTGGAAAGCCTCCGATCCTCAAATCCGATTGTGGCATACTTCTGCAGATAAGAGTGCCTACCGAGGTAGGAGTGCAGGAAGTGTTGACGATCACTCGCAAATCGACTGCTCTCAACGAATGTGTGGATATTATTACCAACGCACCAGAAAAATGTGTGCCAAGTGCAATATCGGTTTGCATCTAAAGTGTTGGTACAGCTTTCACAATAAATAAGTGCTCCGTTTTTTTATATAAAAAAATATTATTATAAAACTTCAAATAAACAAATATTATTATAAAACTGTTATTTTATTCCTAACGTAAGAATAAGTAAAATGCTGTTTCCTCTACAGAGCCTTCAAGCACAACGCCCAGTGTCACCTATGGGTGACACACCCATAAATAAGGGGGGGGGGGGGGGTAATTTATTTTTATTTTGAATATTTTTTTGTCTTAACCATATATGTGTAAGCTATTTTATTTATAGAGAAAAGAAAAATCTTTTTTAACTTTGACATGGGAATCGAAGAGTTAAAAACTCAAAGTAGAAATACTAAACTCAATAATGGTGGCATATATGAATTAAAATGCGACCACGCCGACTGTAACGCTACTTACATCGGACAAACAGGTAGGGCATTCTCAACTAGATTCAATGAACATATACGATGTTATAAAAATAAAAACACCTCTTCAAAATTCGCAGAACATCTCTTAGTAAATAATCACGTTCCACTTAAAAACAATAAACCAAAACCATTACCTACATATAGAACGAAAGGGTATTAGATTAAATTTGCTTGAACAATTGGAAATCAACAAACGAATGAATGACCCCAACATAACGCTAATTAATAAAGTAAGGAAAATTATTTATTCTCCACTACTTTGTATGTTTACCAGACCTAAAACATATAATGTACTTAAATGAGTCGTAGCAATAACGTCATTTAAAAAAAACCCTTACACTTAGTGCAAGGGAAACCAAAAGGAAAGATTCCGAATCCCATATAATATTCTTCCAGTTAGTGTCCAGCAAATTGGTTTAACCGGTAATAAATCAATTAGACAACTTCAAAAATTTACCCTTAAAAACATAAAAATAGGTCGTCTCAATGTAGATTAACCACAGTTTGAAAATGGTCTTACAAACTGAAACAGCTGTAACAGAAATACATACTAAAATACTTGCAGAACTCGATAATAACATTATCAAATTTAATTTTAATTAAATTTAAAAATACTCTAGACCTAGTTAACGCTCTTGACTCGCAATCCGAAGGTCGCGGAATTCAATCCCGGGTGGGTAAAAATTTTTTAATTTTGTTTATTTGTGTTTTTTCACAATTAATTAATTAAAAATAATATATAATACATTTGCGGCACGTTCCAGAGTGGAAGATTATCTCAGTATCGCCCTAGTGTAAGACGACCATTCAGAATTGAAACGTTGCTTGAAATGGCTTTGGCCATATTTTGTGACCAGATCTGAATAGCCAGGTACTTCCCACCTTCCTTTTACAAATCTCCTTCCCCTCCCTATTACCATTAGCCTCATAACATACCCCAATTGGGGATGCCATTGTCTCACTGGCTCCAGCGGGAGCACCTAGGACGTTTGTTGGGTATTTACATTAAAAAACAACGTTTTTAATCTAAATATTTTTATATTCTTTGTGGTCTGGTTCTTACGTTAAGATTTATTCTAGAAATTATTTCAATTATGTTGTTGAATACTTTGTGTAAGCCCGACAAGTTTCAGTTTGTTAGTTAGACTTTTAATATTGAAGTATTTTAAGCTTTCATTGTAGATATTGTGTTGGTGAAGGCTCTTTGAACAGATTCAACTAACTTTTGGTAGATTGCATAATAATGGCAACAGACCGGGTAAACATATTCTAGCGTGCTATGAGCCGGGGTTACGTGATTAATAATGGGACGTTACATGACAAGTTTAAAATACAGAGAAAGTTTTTAAATAAAAAAGATAAAATATAAAACGATAACTAGTAAACATCATATGAAAGGTAGGTATACAGATAAATTTAAGGAAAGATGTAAATGGCATAGAAATAAACTACTAGGTATGTTAATAATTACAAAATTTACAGGTGACTGATTAATTGTGATGAATGACAAAACGCAAACATTCATAAAAAGAAAAGAAAAAGATAACAAGTTTTTACATTGTAGATTAATATAGAAATACAAAAATATATGCAATATAATCCTACGTGATATTTTTTTATTTTTATTTTTTTACATGAGCTCCACACAGGAGGCCCTCAGAAAAATAATTGGGTCATCTTTGGGGATGCTGTGTGGAGGGGTTTGTTTAAGGACAGGAAGGAGAGGAGAGTTCTGGGAAGGAAAAGGGTTTAAGGGGTGGGTAGGAATCTGGGGTTCAGTGTGTCCTGGTCATCCGCCCCCAAGACCTAGACAAACCTCACCCCATGAATCATCGGGAACCCCGTACATTGCGATAAATTGCGGAAATTGTTTCTCAAAATATGGCGGCATTAGCATGTAACTCAGACTTTTCCCTAAAAACCGAGCGGTGATCCGGTTTGGTAGCTGCTTCAGTGCGATCTTTGTGTTCTGTTGAAATGGACGCTCCGCTGTCGAATCGCACCGCCTGCGCCTGCGAGGTGCGCTCAATTAATCGCTTTCAAACTAACTAACTAACTAACCATCACGCCGTTTCTCTGCAGGGGTAGGCAGAGAGGACGGACCGCAAAACGATCTTGGCACACACTCCTTGCCTCGTTCACATTCATACATCGTCTCATACATGCTCTTTTATTATTCCGACTCTTCACATGGCCCGACTCAAGTATCTGATACACTTGGTCGTGCCACGTCTTCCTCGGGCGTCCCCGATTTCTTCTTCCATTCACATTTGCGTCATATATTCTCCTTACACTCCTTTCCATGTTCATTCGCTTTACATGCCCAAACCATCTGAGCGTCCCTTTCTTAATCTTACTCATCACGCTTACATCAGCCTTGCATTCTTCGCGGATCTCCACATTTCTCACACGATCGTACATGGTTTTACCACACATACGCCTCAGGGATCTCATTTCTACAGCATTCAGTCTACTTTCGTCCTTCCACTGCCAGTTCCATTCCTCACTGCCATACATCAGGGTAGGTACCAGAACTCCATTATGGACGGCTAACTTCGCTTCTTTGGACAGTTTTTTGTTGGCGCCAACGGCGTTCAGTCCTCCATTAATAGAGTTGCCTGCATTTACCCTTCTTTCGATATCTCTGTCAGCCCTTCCATCTCTCGTAAACATACTTCCCAAGTACACAAACTCATCCACCTGCTCCAAATACTCATCATTCACAACTATGTTGCACATTGTTTTCATACTCTATCTTTCAAATACCATGACTTTAGACTTACTTACATTCATCATTAACTCATTCTTCATACATACATCGTTCATCCTAGATACGAGAGACTGTAGATCTTCTATACTGTTAGAAATCAGCACCGCATCATCAGCATACAACAGGCAACATACTTCCAGATTACTCAATTTTGCGCCCAATCCCATCTTTTTCAATTCTTGCGTATAATTATCCATGTATAGATTGAATAACCACGGTGACATTACGCAGCCTTGTTTAACGCCTTTTGTATGATGTCAAACCATCCCGTAAAATCGCCGTTCACTCTAATACATGCAACGCTTCCCTCATACAGAGATGCAATTGCCTGTATGAGATTCGTACTCACTCCATACTTGGACAACACCTTCCATAGCTTTTTCCTGTCAACTCGGTCGTATGCTTTTTGTAGATCTACAAAGGCACAGAAAAGTTTCTGGTTTTTGGCAAGAAACTTCTCGGTAAGCATACGCAATGAGAAGTTTTGGTCCATGCACCCCCTTCCACTCATAAAAGCTCCTTGCACATCCAATATTTTATCCTTTGTTTCCATGCGTACCCTTTTAATCAATATTCTGCCATACAGCTTGCCGACTGATCTAAGCAGGCTAATAGCCCTATGATTCCCACAATCCAAACGTGACCCTTTACCTTTGTATAATGGCATGATTACAGCCCTTCTCCAATCTAATGGCGTGTAAACCTCCTCTAAACACTGGTTAAAAAGTCTGTACAACCATGTGAGAATAATATGGCTTTCTCCTTTAAAGTATTCGGCAGCAATACTGTCAAAACTCACAGCCTTACCATTCTTCATACATTTCTTTCAAACTAAGAGGGAGAAAAATGGCGTATGCGAAGTGTGTGCTCGTTGGGTTCCCAAAATGCTGAAGAGCAAAATCGTGTGGAAAGCGCTCGGGTTTCTTCAAACCATTTTCCAACCAGGGCGAAGCATGAAAGGTTGAAACATGGGTTCACCTCCTAACCCGAAATTCAAAAAGGCAATTAATGACATGATTTGCATCTTTTTCTTCACCTGAAGCAAAATTTGGCCGAAAAACCTTGGGAGACCGATTAGGACGCGGAGAGAGAGGTGAGAGCATTTTTGGCGGCGGAGTTCTACGATAAGGAAACAAGGGCCTAGTGCCATGGCTCACAAAATGCATCTATCCTAACGGGGACTGTGTCGAAAAATAGTGGAGATAGATACCTAAAATTATAAGATGTTTTTTAAATATTAATTTTTTCCTGATTTTCAAAATTACAACCGTTTGTAATACTTAGACAACCCTCATATCTGCACAGAGGCAATTGCTGGATGGCTGTCCTTACTTTGTGCTTACATACCACCATGATTACACCATGTATTGTGCATATACACTCATCAGCCAATCCGACTCTTAGATGTCCCACCTCACGTCCCACCACAATTGACTGATAGTACAGATGCTTCAGACTTGTACTTTCACCTTTATTCCCAGATAGTTCCCGATTCATCTGTTGTATATGTCAAAAATTTCTAGCGTCCATTACCCTAACATTGTAACATTGAAGTAGCATTATTTACGAACTCCTCATTCACTTTTCGGCTCTGCATTTTTTTTTACCGCGAATCCTTATTGTTTATAAGGAAAATAAGATGGTTTCTAAAATTAATTTGGGTAAAATTTTAGAATTCCTCTTCCAGCCTTAAAAGTACAAATCTTTGAAAAAATACTTCGCTTCAACATAACTAAACTACCACAAGAAACAAGTATTTACTTCGGGGGATATGGTAAAAGATTTTTTTTGCCTTTGTTCCACTCTAGAAGCCGAGAAAGAAATTCCCGATGGTGTGTAGAAAGTCTTTTTAGGGAAATGAAGGAAACGAAGTTCGGGGAAGGAAAAAAGTATGAGAGGTGAGTAGGAATCTGGGGTCCATATGTTTGTCCCACTGCGGTGCGCTGACTGGAGATACAACACCTCAACCCATGAACCCGGGTAACAATGCTAAGTCACCAAACATAGCGAACAGCTTGGGGTGACCTATGGCAGGGGTGTTGGTTATCCAATAAATGGTTCCCGGGGCGGCGGTACCCGTATCCGCCTCCCAAATTGCTAATGCATCAAAATTACATTTTTTCAATCAAAGTTCAAGATTTCACATGTTTTGATGGCCATGTGTTTACTTATAAGCACGATGTGACGTTAATTTAAAAAAAAAAATTAATAATCCAAACTATTTTTTAAAATAACTTACTTATTTTTTTCCACCCCCTCCGACGTAAACAGTTCTTCCTGTCAGTAATTAAGTTGAAACGAAGTGTTATCATTTCAATAATTAGAGCTTAATTCTAAAATTTCATAATTAATTTAAATGTTGTTTAGCGACATCGAGAGAAAAACAGAAAAACTTAATATTAAATAAAATTAATTTATTTGTCCTTGGAATGAATTTCAAAGTATACGGAACATATTCTATTTGTATACGAACAGTTAGCCAAATGTTTTAACTGAAATTGGAAACATAATAATGAACAATTCCAAAGTTTAGTTGTTGTTTCGGGAAACTCCAGATGAAGAGAAACAGCAATTAGTACGAAGTATATTAAATAAAATAAAGAGTCAAGTTTCCCCATCGAGAGAACTGCGTAAAATTTACTCATTAAAAAGTAATCACACAAAATGATTTGTAATCAGAAAGTTTTCAAAGGTAATTCGCGAAATTCGAAAGAGTAATTGAGCCAATTATAATCTTAATTATATTTATACGAATTAGGCATAATCATTTATTTGCCGTTCTTTCTTATAATTTAAAGTAAATACTGATTTAAATATATTAGACCACTTTCCCAAAGACCTCGAGATATTTTGTTGGCTAAAATTGCCCTGAAAACCATGCACATTTCTACAGCTAGTCCCGACTAGTATTGGAAATCTCAGAGGGATCTCATTTAAAAATGAAGGTAAAGTTTTACTATTCTGTGACAGTCTTAATATTTATTTCAATTTAATTAAGTACCTTTAGAAGCGGCTGTTATTGTTGGTGGGATGGAAAATAATGTTCACTTCTCCGCGTTCCCAATTCCTACAGACACATTGAAGAATTAATTTTTGTGCTCTTAAAAAAAGTTTTTTTTTTCAAATGTTTCTGGCTTTCACCCATCAAGGGTGTTCTAGGCCATCATTCAATATTAAGTGAAAGATTGGAAACAAGTTCAGACTTAGAAGAGATGAGATGTTGAATGGAGGGGAAGCAATTTTAGATAAGAGGGAGGATATAGTTATGTTATGAGAGAGTCAACCAAAAAATATGTGGTCTTAAGTTTCTTTTGAAGATATTGCTTTTTTCAGATGTATACATCTTACATTAAATTATAATTTAATTAAAAAAAAGGAATTACATGAAATTCCCCCTATAGTAAAAGATTGCAAAGTATGCTCCAACTCCAAAGTATATAAAATACATGTGGTTCTGTTATTTAATACGCTATAGATACGGGAAACAGTGTTTCTTAAAATGCTACTTAAATCAGACCACCCGAGATTGTCGCTCTATTTTTAGTGGTATTTTATTAAATATTTTCACAACATTCGCTTACGCCTATTGATCATTGTTTTTTTTTACATTCGCGCTCCTTTTTTACATTCCCATTTAAATATCTCCATTTCAAACCATTTTCAGTTATCTTCTTCTTTTTGAACTCTTAAATCGTTTGATTTTAATTTATTTTGTTGATGCTCGGCCCCGATGAAAAAACGGTGGTGTCTGAAAAAAATTGATGATTTTTTATCAATTCATTTTGTAGAGTTAATTTTTTTAACTTTACTAATTTAGACATCGCTTTTTGACACCACATAACACTGATTGTTGGGAATCTGTTTAAATAACCAATTTAACTGGAAAACTCACTTAATTTCGAGTCACAGAATACGCATTATGAATATAATCAGCCTTCAGGCGTTTCGATCAATATTCATATCCCTCAAATCCATTCATCTTCTAAGACTGCAGAGTACTTGTATCGGGTATCATATTATAATATGCGTAGAATATTTACTGTAGGCTGTAGGTAGAGCTTACTTAGAGAAATCGTATTCAATTTATCTCTCGCATCAACACTCTCGCTGGGGTGAGTCATGAGCCAGTCTTTCTGATCATGAATACCTCAGGCACCTAGAACGTGCGGCTTTTGCTTTAATTTATATGGCAGAGACTTTTCAGCCCTACGGAAGCACCTTCTCTGCCTCTCTGCTGTCTGCGGCCCGGGGCTAAGTGAATCGATCCGCTGAGGGGGCCAGACTTAGTCCAGGGAATTGAATATTTAAACAACTACTATCAGAACCGACAGATTCTATTGAAGATGTTACGTTAGTGCCCAACTAAACTGAAAACTAACGGTACTGATGTTGAACACATAGAAGTTCAAGAATACCTACGATATTGTTCGATCGTGGATATCGTTTTAAGTTACAGCAAATGTACAAGAGGTAACTGAGAATGCCTTTGGGTGCTTTCTAGTGTATCCGGACATTTTAAAATATTTTTTCTAAACAAAATTGGGCATTTAATGCAGAAGTACAGCACTTTTATGGGATAATCACATTTTCTTACATTAATTGACTATCGCGCAGTGATAATTTTATGGGATAATCACATTTTCTTACATTAATTGACTATCGCGCAGTGATAATTTTATGGGATAATCACATTTTCTTACATTAATTGACTATTGCGCAGTGATAATTTTATTAAGTTTAATGAACAATCAAACCGCTCAGTGGCTCAGTTGGCATAGCGTTTGAGTCCCGAGAAAAATAGTTTCCCTCAGAGCCTATGTCATCTTTGGGGATGCTGTGTGGAGGATTTTTAAGGAAGGGAAGGAGAGGAGAGTTCTGGGAAGGAAAAAGGGTTTAAGGGGTGGGTAGGAATCTGGGGTTCCTGGTCATCCGCCTCCAAGACCCAGACAAACCTCACCCCATGAACCTGGGTACCCCAACAAAATCATCAAACGTAGCGAACCACTTGGGGTGACCTATGTCAGAGGAGTTGGTTATCCAATAAAGGTTCCCGGGGCGGCGGTACCCATTCCCGCCTCCCAAATTTAGATAATTCATCACGATGCGAGCAACGTTTTCTATTTATGAGTAAATTGTCTTTGGTTTAAATGAATAATGTTAATAATCATTTCAATGTTTAGACTTTCGTCTAATCGGCTGAGCAAATGTCTCCTTTAATAATTTATTTCGCAATATTTGAAACACCTGCCCCGTAGTACGATAAGTGTTTTCTCATTTGATCCAAGCCGTGCCAGCCCTCAATGCGCCGCGCGCGGTGTACTCGCAAAGGGTTGTTTTAAATGAAAGCCTCCACTGATTTCGTCCTCCCCCAATGCTAGGATTGTGTTCTTAATAACAAATATTTGCGTTAATGCATCTACTAGTCGGTGCGCGGTGCCTCGGGAAGGGGGAGAAATTTCACTTTGTAAATCAAAGTTAGTCAAATCAACGGGTGTTTTCCTTCCAGCTCCCAGCCTTGTGGATCGTTAAGCAAAGAATACAAATAACCTGATAGAGCTAGCAAATGTTCAAATTCGGAGCCCACTTCAAGTTTTATTTGAATTTGCGCACTTTTCTCCATCAGGAAAGTGAAGTAAAAACGCTAAATTTCTAATAAATGCACTCTCTTGCGTTTTTTTTTGTGGAAAAATGGCTACTCAGTGGCTTTAATAAAGTTTTTTCGTTCCATAAATTCTACAGGTTAAAATTTACAGGTTAAAGCTACCTAGAAGGCTTTTTGCATGATAATATTTTTAAAACAATTTTCGTGAAATGTTTAGTTTTTTTTTTTAACTTGAGCTGGTAGTTATTTTAAATTTTATTTTATCTATCATGATGCCAAAGGTTGTCAAGTATAAGATGTGGTAATTAAAGAAGCCATTTCCTACAAAGCTTTTGGCTACATTTATCTGCTCTGTAACGAAGCGCTAATATACTACAGATATATTAAATGAGAATTATAACTTTGAATTCCATTAAACTTTATTTTGCCAGTAGTGGGTTTAGGACACTCGACTTTGAGATTCAAAGCCACTGCCATTCAATCTCACTGCTCCGCCATGAAGATCGTCTTTACAATAAAATATAATGATTTATAAATCTGTACCCAAAGGATAAAGCACGCAAGTCTATAGCTATGTGTGGTTCATCCTTTGGTACAGAATTTATAAAAACTTCATTCGATGAGTTCAACATCCACGTTAAAAAAAATCGAGAAAAACGTGTTGAATTTCACGGAATAATAAAAAAAAATATATATTTGGAACATCTACAATGCATTTTTCTTCCACCATATCGTCTTTCGTCATTTTCGCATAATGTCATCGGATTCCGCGAAAGATTGGAAACGGTTGATCTGAAATATTCCCTCAGTAATATATGAATTAGCTCCTCGCGAGCACTTTGAAGTTCCCATTCACAATCCGCACAAAAGGTAATGTAAAGGAATTCATTCGTCTATTACTCCTAGACACATTGCTCCCAGATTCCTACCCACCCCTCATACCCTTTCCTTCCTAGAACTTTCTCTCCTTCCTTTCCTTTAAAAAAAACCCAACACAGCATCCCCAAAGATAACATTGGCCCTGAGGGAAATGTTTCCCTTAAGGCCTCCTGTATTTTTTTTTTTTTTTTTATACAGTGAATACCGCACAAGAATCTCAACTGCTCCCGTCTGGAGCCAGTGAGACTATGGCATCCCCAATTGGGGTATGTTGTGAGGCTGAAGGTGGTGGGGAGGGGAAGGAGGTGGGGAAGAGGAAGGTTGGGAAGTACCTGGCTATTCAGATCTGGTCACTAAACACGGCTAAAGCTATTTTCAAGCAACGTTTCAATTCTGAATGGTGGTCTTACACCAGGGCGATACTAATAGTATCTTCCACTCTGGAACATGCCGCAAATATACTATATATTATTTTAAATGAAGTAATTGTGAAATAACACAAAATAATCAAATAAAATTTATTTGCGCATGCCGGGTTCGAACCCGCGACCTCCGGAATGTGAGTCAAGAGTCTTAGCCACTGGACTACGGAGGTCGTCTGTATCTAATGTAAAAAAAGACTTCATACAAACTAACTATATTCCATTGGTCACCAAGATACAGGCAGCCGTCCAGTAAAGTGATGCGTACGGTGATATATAAAGTGATTAACGTACCTGTTCTCTGTAAATATTTTAATTAAATATAATGTATTTCAAAAATATAAAAAAAATTACACACATGATATATATGAGTGTTTTGTAATTGCCTTTTTCATATTATATATTCTCCGTACGAACTTCGTTTCGGAGTGAATATGATTAGCCAGATTCTTATCAACCATTATCAATTATCACACCAGGAGTCCGGTTAACAGGAGTTAACAGTGAGGCTATGGCATTCCCAATTAGGATATTTGTGAGGCTGAAGGTAGTGGGGAGAGGAGAAAGGTGGGGAAATACCTTGTTTTCCATTTCTGTCACTAAAATCGTCTTATTCCTGTGATTTAATTCCATGGTTCCGCAGTGTCTCGGAGCAGTTAAAACTCTTATATATTATGTGAATTAAAAGTTGTGACCATCGTTCCTCTTTTCCTTCTGTTTCCTTGTACCCTTCCAATTATTGTCCCCTTCCCCCTCTCCACTACTTTTAGCCTCAAAACATACCCCAATTGGGAATGCGCGGTATTCACAAAAAAGTACAACTTACGTCGAGGAATTACAAGACAAATAAATAATAACACCCTTCCGATTATTATTTATAATTGTTTTAATAGACAATGTAACACGCTGTAAACTACGTTGTTACGTAACAGAATCGGCTCCCGAGCGGAAGGTTAAGTGAATCGTCCCCACTACACGTGCCTACCGTTTCCTCTCCCCGCACCGCGCGACCACCCCGCGTCAGGCGCCAAGCGCCGGGCGGCCCGCCGGCCGCCATTCCTTCGCTAGCTCTCGGCCAAGCAACTGTGCTACGCGCGATTTGCGCTGTTTGTGCTCCACGATATTAACTCCGCGATGCATTGTTTGAAATTGTGTTGTGAACGGAATCCAGAAAAGATGGCAGACCACGCATCTAGCTATGTGAGTACCAACTCGCTTCCTCCCCCCCACCGTGTGCTTTGAACCGTTTGTAACTTCATTTAAACGCATAGAGAGAGGGAGAAATCCTCGTTAGGTCAGTAGGGTAGTTTAACTTGTGTTTTGTGCCGACACTGGCCGTATGTGTATCACCCTGTTCTGTTTATTGAATAAACCCTTTAAATGCAAATACTGTGTACTGATTGAAGAGGGAGTCCCGGGGATTTTGAGGAGAGGAGGGGAAGGAAGAATTGACCAAGCGAACCACTGGCACTCGCCCTGTTTTTTTAGGAGGAACCATGTTCGAGCCGGTTTGAGCTAACCGACGGCTGTTATTGTGTGTGTTTTACAGGAATAGGGCCTGGGGTAGGCCACAGCAGCAGCGCCCCCAGCACTGGCGCCCCCAGCACTGTCGCCCGACGTGTGGCGGGTTTTTTTTTTTTTCCTCCCTCTTCACAGTCGCTCGCCTCGTTCTTCAATCAGCCATTGTTTAAACTGTATAATCTATAATGTTTTGTCTTGTTTTTTTTCCCAATTTGTCTAGCATTACCATCAAAGAACATCGACGCGAGTGTAACTTCGAATTGCAAATTTAAACTATCGCGGGCACATTCCTTCATTTTCGAGTCGTCACTCGACAAAACATTATCACCGGTATTCCTACGTAAAGTGCTCAACCAAGAAAGTTGCCGTCGTGAATAATATAGTGTTTACAAGTGTCGACCGACTAAATTTGCTAGTTTCAAATACAAGATTAATAGTGGAAATGTACACAAATATTTAAAACAAAGTTATTCAACAATTAAAATCCTGTATATGATAAACCAATTACCCGCTTCGTTTCCCGAAAGTTAATTAACCAGTTTTTATTAATAAACTTATTCCGCAGTGTGCTGGTCTGTATTTGATATCGACATATTCTGCGAATAGGGGACTATTTCGCAAAATACTGGCCTGTATATATAACGGCATATTTTGCAGCTTAAGGGAAACAAGTGGATTAAATTCTTTCTACCTTTTGACAATTGAGCATTTTTCTAATTTTGCCGCCTGTTTCATCATTTAGCTTTTTTTTTCTTTCGTAAGAAACAGACGACATAATTTGAAAGACGTTCGGTTCGCGTTGACGTCGATTCCTCGAGTCAGGCATTACATTACGTATGCACATTTCTGCATATAACTTGTTATGACAAAAGGAAGTCGGCGGATAAATACCAGTAATGGTGTATGCTCAAATCAGGCTGCAGTATAGCCACGTTAAATAAAGAACAATTCCCCAAGACATTGTTGAATTTTCAAACATACTTCCACGAAAACTTGTATAAAAGAAAAAATATTTCCTTTCCTTTCTAAAGAACCCCCCCTTTGGAAGGCTAATCGAAATATTCCAAAAAACATGTTCATTTAAGGCGAACCTCGTTTCCGTTTTTTATTTTTTCTTTTCCGGACTTTTGCTTATTTGCAAACCTTTTTCAAAAACATCGGGATTTTTTCTCAAAATTACGTTTTTTGAGGGAAACCGCTGCCCAATTTTCTCTCGTTCCGGACTTAGAAAATTTTCAACAAATTTTCAAAACATCGGGATTTTTTCTCAAAATCACGTTTTTTGAGGGAAACCGCTGCTCAAATTTTCTCTCATTCCGGACTTAGAAAATTTTCAACAAATTTTCAAAAACATCGGGATTTTTTCTCAAAATTACGTTTTTTGAGGGAAACCGCTGCCCAATTTTCTCTCGTTCCGGACTTAGAAAATTTTCAACAAATTTTCAAAACATCGGGATTTTTTCTCAAAATCACGTTTTTTGAGGGAAACCGCTGCTCAAATTTTCTCTCATTCCGGACTTAGAAAATTTTCAACAAATTTTCAAAAACATCGGGATTTTTTCTCAAAATTACGTTTTTTGAGGGAAACCGCTGCCCAATTTTCTCTCGTTCCGGACTTAGAAAATTTTCAACAAATTTTCAAAACATCGGGATTTTTTCTCAAAATCACGTTTTTGTAAGGGAAACCGCTGCCCAATTTTTTTTTCTCGTCTATGGACTTTGAAAATTTTCAACAAATTTTCAAAACATCTGGATTTTTTCTCAAAATCACGTTTTTCGAGGGGAACCGCTGCCCAATTTTTTTTTCTCGTCTATGGACTTTGAAAATTTTCAACAAATTTTCAAAACATCTGGATTTTTTCTCAAAATCACGTTTTTTGAGGGAAACCGCTGCCCAAATTTTTCTCGTTTTCGGACTTAGAAAAATTTTCTACAAATTTTCAAAACATCAGGATTTTTTCCCAAAATCACGTTTTTTGAGGGGAACCGCTGCCCAAATTTTCAAATAAACCAAACACTTATAAAAAACGCGTTTTTTTTCAAAAACTTTTTGTAAAAATACGTCCCCAGTGGTCAATCTCTGCCCAATTTCTTTCCAATTGCGAGTCTAGTTCTCACTTTTTCCAACATAAGGTCACTCTGATACGACCTTATACACCATGGAAGTTCCTCAAGTCACGCTGGGTATAATCCCACACATTTTTACTTCAAAAAAGGAGGAACTACTGCAGGCCCTGAGAAATAGAAAGATTTCTCCTAGGAATAAATCCAAAATGCCTTACTGTGACGGAATCAGTAAATTCCATCACATCAAGTACTCAGGCGTTATCAAATTGGCAAAACTCTTGTCATAAATGACGTGAGTTACTTGTAAATATTAAATGTAAATAATCACCCACATGGGCATTCGTAAGGAAATCCTTACACCCGAAGGCACATTAATGTCAACGGTAGCCTAACTCCTGTACATTTTTTTTTTTTTGTGCATAATTTTATATGTTCTTTTACATCCTGCGCGCCTTGCCTGCTGTACCACAAGAGCACCTCTTGGGGCACTGTTTTCATGCTTGTATGCATCCTCTTCCTGAAATTGATCACTTCGGGAAAGGGACTCCTTTTTCCTCCTACCATCAACGGTTCCAGAAAACTCTTGCTCCGAGACGTCGTTTTCCTTTCACAATTCTTGCAGCATCCGCGCGTTTTTTTTCTCACCTCATCGCCTCATCTTGTCATATCACCCCTTTTTTAATTTTTTGTTTTGTGTCGGGTTTTGTCGTACCAGTACGTCCCTACCCTAATGTTGTAAATATAAAATCATAAGCACAAGTCTGTATAATAACCATTGGTTTCAGACCTTTGCCGCGGGCTCGCTACTATGGTCACAGCACCATATTGTAAGAATGTCGCGACGATTTCTGTTATAATAGGAAATCCTCCCGTTTTTTCTTTCTTTCTTTTCCCTCTTCACCCCATCCTACACATTCATAGTAATGTTGTATATTGGGAATCGTTTCGAATACACCCAATGTACTCACCTATCAGGTCACATTCGCTGGATTCGAGACAATTCAAGAGCAACCTTGTTGCTATTTGTGGTTTTTTCTTCTTTTTCCAAAAAATTAGAATGGCGCTCAACCCAATTGCTCTTATTTTTCTAGAATCATATTTTGTCGGATTCGGAAAATTTTTTTTTTTGTTGTTATAAAAGTGACAATATGTTTTGTCCCTTCATTAACTTTGTTCCTTGTACATATACAACTTCATTATGAGGTACATATTTTATCATGACATCAGTTTCTTTTGTCCTTTATTGTACCATTATTCTAGTTTGAAGTTTAAAATCTTGGCCAGATCTTCAATAAAATTTGTGTTTATCGCCTTTTGGCAAGTCTTGTAAGGTACGCTAATATGAAATTATTAAGCTACAGCAGTGCCGTATTAATTACATCATTGTAACCCGCCGTCTGTATTGAATGGGGACCCACCTTTTCGAACGTAAGTGGGCTACTGTCTTTCAATACTGGGCAAATTTGTTGTAAATCGTTCATTCCACCCGCCGTCTGTGTTGAATGGGGACCCACATTTTCGAACGTAATTGGGCTACTGTCTTTCAATACTGGGCAAATTTGTTGTAAATCGTTCATTCCTGTCACGTGAGACGTGAAAACGTGACAATATCTACCATCATAGGAGAGATCCTCAAAACATCCGCCATGATACGAGAAGTTCGTTATAATTACTTTATACTCTTAACTAAATGTTATTGAGTTGGTCGTGTGTCTTTTGGCATGAGAACCGCTTAATCCGCCGTCTGTATTGAATGGGGACCCACTTTTTCGAACGTAATTGGGCTACTGTCTTTCAATACTGGGCAAATTTGTTGTAAATCGTTCATTCCACCCGCCGTCTGTATTGAATGGGGACCCACATTTTCGAACGTAATTGGGCTACTGTCTTTCAATACTGGGCAAAATTTGTTGTAAATCGTTCATTCCTGTACATGAGACGTGAAGACGTTACAATACTCACCATGAATCGTGCGAACGAAATAATATCTACCCCATGTTTGTGTGACCTACCAAGCGTAGATCACACGCCTTTTATTTTCTGTTATCAGAAAATTATTGCTTTTGCAGCAGAGTACTCATTAACATGCCCGTGGACTTCCTGTCACAAGAACCCAGGAACTATCCACTATCTCAAAAGGACTAATCATACGCTTCACTCATGATTATGGGGCATCGTGTCGTAGGAGTTAAGTTGATGGACACAAAAACACCTAACTCGTTGTCTGGGGGACGAACAAGAAAACCCCCAGGTTTGTGAGATTTGAGCAAGGGTCTGTCATTTCTCGCAAACAAGTAGGAGAATAAAACGACCTTCTAATCTTCTGCCCAATACACGTAGTGGATTAGACTCTTTTTGTCAGTGTATCCCTTTTGTCCCACTCTACCAAATTGTATTGTAATGTGCCAGGAAAGTTGCTGTAGACCTTGTTTCACCTTTCACTCAGAGGTCGAATTTCGGAAATAGCCGAGTCCTCAGCAGTTTTCTTCGTTCAAATGTTCCCAATTGTCACTCTTTCCTTTCCTCGAAATTATCCGTGAATGGGGATATATGCGTTACGCACTTGGCGTTTCGTTTGTCAAATGGGACAACCTTCATTCACGGATCTTTTCAACTTCCTACTCCTTTCCCACTTTTCATAACTTATTTGTACTCAATGTTTTGTTCTTCGAAAGTAGAAAAAATGCTACCGTATAGACGTGAGCATAGGTCATGGAAGACCAACTTCTTTCGAAAAGGGGCATTTTGTCATACGTACAAACCCTTACCTACGTGTTCTTGGAAATGTATTTAGTTTAAAAAAAAACTAAATGGGTTAAACAGAACCTTCCTTGAATACGTACCTTTGTAATATGTATAAGTCTGTAGTTGCATTTAGTTAACTCTCTCTCCGTCTCTCTCTCTCTCTACGCGTCAAACAAATCCAATTTTTCTCAACATGCACACCTTGTTTCTCTCCAAACCTTTTCATCATTGGTCTACCAGGCAGGTAAACTTCAAGAATTTTGCTCTAATAATAAATTTTTCCCGGATTAATAAGAAGACCAGCAGCTCTTCACCCTATCTACACCTGCGCCTCTCTTCATGCTGCCTTCACTACCGTCACGGAGGTCCCATGCCTTCAAACCCTACGTACCAAAAGCACCCGACCACACCTAACATAACCTAGTGTGAGTCGTGCGTGTAGTTGCGAATTGTATCATCACAAAACCATCACTCAAACAAACCCGAGCACGTCAGCTCTAAGTTGGTTCATGTTCCTGTTGCCATTGTACAAATGTTCCTGCGGCACCTTGCAAATGTTCCTGTTGCCATTGTACAAATGTTCCTGCGGCATCTCGCAAATGTTCCTGTTGCCATTGTACAAATGTTCCTGCGGCACCTCGCAAATGTTCCTGTTGCCATTGTACAAATGTTCCTGCGGCATCTCGCAAATGTTCCTGTTGCCATTGTACAAATGTTCCTGCTGCATCTTGCAAATGTTCCAGCTGCACCTTGCAAATTGCTCTGTTGCCATCATGCCAATGCTCCTGTGCCCTTGCGCAAATAACAATACCAACAATTGTTCATCCAACAATCCCACTGTATACAAACCAGTGTACCAACCACCATCACAACAACGGCTGTCATGCACACAAACCACCTCCTCTATAAAGGACCAACCACCAATTACAATTCCACTCTCCAGTACCTCAATGACGTCATACTGGCCCACCCACAGGATCCGGAAGCAGCTACCTTTTTGACCTCTGTGACAGGTAGAACCCTCTCCACCACCAAGAAGCCTCATCATGCGTTCTCTTCTTCGTGTTTTCTTTAAGGCCCTAGTGTTCCTTGAGTGTAATCTCAAACGGGCCAGGTTACTGTGACAAAGTAACCGTGTAACTTCAGTGCAACGTCCCAACACCCCAAACATCCTACGCAAACCACGCTACGCAAACATAGCTCACAGACCAATGATACAATTAGAGTCATTTTTTTTCTATCACTGCATAACCCTTGTACCTTTCTCCAACAGGTCCTTGTTTATATTTATGTATGTCACTGCTCTTTCTTGTTCATTCATGTATAATTCCTTGTTCACCATGCTTTTTTCTCTTTTGTTTTTGTTTCTACTATTTTGTAGCTAGCAACCTTTTTCTCTCTCTCTCTCCTTTTTTCTCGAAAATTTTTTTTTTTTTTTTTTTGTTTTGTTTTGGCACAAGTGCTAGAAGGGTAAGAGGATTTCTTAGCCCTACTGCTCCATTACCACGTCGCTTTTTTTGCGGCGAGGGGGGAAGTGTTACGTAACAGAATCGGCTCCCGAGCGGAAGGTTAAGTGAATCGTCCCCACTACACGTGCCTACCGTTTCCTCTCCCCGCACCGCGCGACCACCCCGCGTCAGGCGCCAAGCGCCGGGCGGCCCGCCGGCCGCCATTCCTTCGCTAGCTCTCGGCCAAGCAACTGTGCTACGCGCGATTTGCGCTGTTTGTGCTCCACGATATTAACTCCGCGATGCATTGTTTGAAATTGTGTTGTGAACGGAATCCAGAAAAGATGGCAGACCACGCATCTAGCTATGTGAGTACCAACTCGCTTCCTCCCCCCCACCGTGTGCTTTGAACCGTTTGTAACTTCATTTAAACGCATAGAGAGAGGGAGAAATCCTCGTTAGGTCAGTAGGGTAGTTTAACTTGTGTTTTGTGCCGACACTGGCCGTATGTGTATCACCCTGTTCTGTTTATTGAATAAACCCTTTAAATGCAAATACTGTGTACTGATTGAAGAGGGAGTCCCGGGGATTTTGAGGAGAGGAGGGGAAGGAAGAATTGACCAAGCGAACCACTGGCACTCGCCCTGTTTTTTTAGGAGGAACCATGTTCGAGCCGGTTTGAGCTAACCGACGGCTGTTATTGTGTGTGTTTTACAGGAATAGGGCCTGGGGTAGGCCACAGCAGCAGCGCCCCCAGCAACGTATATCCACTATTCAAATTACGGTACACGTTATTATTGCAAGAAAAAAGGTAATTTAATTAAATATTGTGTTCCACGAAATCCTATAACAATCTGACAAACCAAGCCGCCCATATAAACCATTTTTACATTTTAAATGTTTTTTTAAAAATACGAAATTAATTTAAGGAAAGTTCAGTAGATTAAGACCCCGGCATGAACGGATCAAATAGAATATATTTTGGTAAATTTTATATCGTGTTAGTGAAGCAGTTCGTTATTCGCATTAAGATTTATTTATGAGTAGAAATTAACAAATTTTACAAGGGTCAAAGGTGTTGTGGCACGAAAATTGAAGTTATGGGTAGAGTAACTCAACGGAATGAAAAATTTCAAGAAAAAGAAAAGCATTCTTGTTGTTAACCCTTTGAGGAGTATTGCCGCACGTATGCGGCAGCACTCGGACGATCCAAATAGAGTATTGTCGCATACGTGCGGCAGCACTACTTTATTTAGTTTTTTCTATGCCGTGTATGTAATTTCGATTAAATTATGATTTATAGATAATACAAATATATTTGTCAAACATTTTTACATGTTTTTACCAAAATTGTTACGTATTTCACGTTACAGATTACGTAATCCAGTGGCTCTCAACAGTTCACAAATAAAAAGTTTTCAAAAATTTTAATTAATTTATTTATTTTGAAAGAAATGTACAATAATAAAGGGATAAAACTAAAAATAAAAAAGTGGACTAATCCAGTGGCTCTCAAACATTTTACAAATAGTGTTTTCAAAAAATATTATTTTTATTTATAAACAAGAAAATAAAATAAAGCGCAGTCGTCAAGCACTTTTGTTCAGTTCCAGAAATCAATTCCAGTTCGCTTTCAGGAATCCATCGTGCCCGGGGCATACGGCGTAGCAACAGTAGGGCGCTACCGTTGCTACCGTAGGTAGGACACGTAGGAGATGTTTTGTGTGCAGTAATTCCAAAATTCGTCCAGAGCAAAGGAAGGACACAAAATTTATGTGTGTTGGATGTAATGTTCCATTATGTATGTATCCGTGTTTTGAGGAATACCACACGAAAAGAATATTTTAGCTAGTAATTTAAATCTAACATTATTCACATGTTGAGAGCCACTGAATTTATACCTTATTTTTATTTTTAGTATCATGTTTTATGAGTTTTTATTAGGTACTATACATTTCATTTTTTAGAAACAAAAATTTTTTCGCTACACTATTTGTAAAATGTTGAGAACCACTGAATTTGTCCAACTAAATTTACGTAATGCTTACTTATTCAATAAGAAAGGGTTATATATAGTAATAAAAAAGCTCCGAAATTAACTTGTGTAGTAAAACAAGGTAAGAAGATAATTAATTAAATCGATTAAAAAATTAAGAAAAACTTGAAAAATAACTCACTCCCACGATGTAGATGACAAAAAAATAACTCACTAATCAAAATTGTTTATTCAAACGTCAAACTAATAGAAATTATAGGTTCTCATTTTTTCACATAAAAATATTAGGTTAGGCAAGGAAACAACTCATTAGTGTTATTCATGTAGTTATTTATTGTTATCAAGTTTATTATGTAGAACTCTATTTAAATTTTTTATTTAAATATTTAAATTTTTTATTTATTATTTACCCATAACCACTCGAACGATCGCGCGTCAAAAAACTTTTTTCTCCGATTGCTCGCGGTTTTTTGGCGACGATTTTGAATATTTTCCGCCAACATTAAAAAAATCATACCTCCGAATTTTAATATGGGGACAAAAAAACTGATTGTAGTGCTATACAGCCAATGAATTCACCTATATTTTTCTAATTATCCTATATTTTTAGAATTGATAGGTAAATTGTTAAAAAATCTTAAACTTTATAAATGCGCGAAATTTGTGTTTTTGTGATTTGAAATTGCCGCCAGTCGCAGTTTTAAATATCTTTATTGAATATTTTCTACGTTTTTGTGTTCTCTATGGCCTGTTTGATAACCACAGATGCAAGAATATAATAGAAAAATATTTTTTTGTATGTTATGATCTCTTCAAAAGTTTGGTCAGAAAATGATTTTGTAAAATTTGAGTGCGTGACGTGTCAAAATTGAAATCACTGTATTATACTATTTAATAAATTTACCGCAAAAAGTAGTATTACATTAGGAAGATACATTAACTGCCTACAATTATTAATAAGAATAGTCTCCATGTTGGCTTTATTTTATTCATTTGATGAATTATACAGAGAGCCTTTTTCACAATGTCAAAATCATGGTATTACTTTTTAAATAATTGTAAATTATAACTGGAGATTTGTAACCATGTTTTTATATAACGTGCAAAACAAGGAAATAAGGCTTAAAATGAAATATATATCATAGATATACACATTGCCAATATTTCAGGGGGATATTTTGCAAGTTGATAAAATCCACCAATATTTGACGAAAAATCAATTCTGACAGCTACCTTAAGGTCAAGCTACATAGGGTAAATCAGAATATGTAAAATGATGATGCTGATAAAATTGTATATATATATCAAACCTGTTGTATCAGCGTCGATCGGCAAATAAAATCTTAGTGATATTTTTTTTATCTAAAGGTTGGAATGAAAAATAGTGGAGAGGAAAATAATTGAGGGAACAAATAATAGATTTATAAATTTATTTCCGCCCTAATGGGCTTTTACATTCTTTCAATTAAAATTACACTTATTAATAACATTACAATGGTAGAGCAGCATATTTATTTAAACATTGTTTACACACTTCGTCATAATAAAAATTTATTCAATTGGTTTTTCTCAGTAAATCAATACATAGTTTCATTTTGCCTCGCTCTAGAGTGATACTCTCAGTATCGCTCTGGTGAGAGACTACCATTCAGATTTAAACATTGCTTGAAATGGCTTAGTTTTGTTAAGTGACTAGATCTAAAAAAGCCTCTACAGAAAAAATAACAAAATATATAACTAAGACATAAAAATAAAACAAGTTTGATTTGATATTTTCATGGCCAAAAGTATTAACATGATTTGTTTTTGGGGTGTTATGCCGTGTCGCGCTACCTCATTCTATAACTAACAAACGCTGTCCAAAACGTAGGCTAAAGGAGGTACAGCGAGACGGCATAACACCTCAAAAACAAATCATGTTGATAAAACAAGTTATTTAATGTGTACAATAGCAGGAAAGAATGAGAAAACCTATGCATTTTTTAATATGTATATTTTAATGATCAGAATTGAAATATACATATTAAATGTCCACCAAACCTTATCAGATAGAACTCGTACCTTTGGGTGCTTTGTCGTTATAACATTTTTATGAGATGTAAAAAGAAATGACTTGGTCCTGTCATCCAGGCGCAGGCTATAGTTATTGATGTCCAAAGAAAGTTCATTAAATTTTGCTAGCATTGGCGCTACTTGCGGCCAACGCTAAACCCAAAACCTGGAAAGGACATGCAATAAACAAGCCGGCGGCTAGCTCTGCACAGCCGGCGCGAGCAAGGTCCCTCTTAAACCCAGGGCGAGTGTCTGTGGTTCGCTTGTTAATTCCTACTCCCCTTCCTTTCCTCAAAATCTCCAGGTCTCCTTCCTCAATCAGAACACAGTTGTTATGCACGAAAAAGGGTTTTATTCAATTAAAGGAGAACAGGGTTCTACAAAAGGCCAGCATCGGCACTACACACATGAGTATTTGGCTATCTCTAATTAATTCTATCATAACGGGGGAAGCTTCTCTCAACTCTCTCTACACGTGTTTAGTGAATTTAAATGTCAGTTCTTAGCACACAGAGGGGTAGCAAGGTTCATTGGTACTCACAAGCAGGAGATAGGCGGTCGGCAGACAGGATTCTGGGTAGGCGTAAACCTCGTTAAGCACAATACACAATTAAAGTAAAACATCGTGAGCGTTTACGGAGAGCGCCTAGCGCGAATCACGGGGAACACAGTTATTCTGCCGAAGGCCGGCGAAGGAATGAGAGCGGGGAGCCGTTCGGCGCTTGGCACGGGCGCCGCGCGGTGCGGGGAGAGGGGGCGGAGGGCCTGTGCAAGGGGTCAATTCGCTATTAGCTCGCACGGGAAACAATTCCGTAACGTAACACTTCCCCCCTCGCCGCAAAAAAGGCGACGTGGTAATGGAGCAGTAGGGCTAAGAAATCCTCTTACCCTTCTAGCACTTGTGCCAAAAAAAAAAACATCCAAGAGAAAGGGGGGAGAGAGAGAGAGAGAGAAAAAGAAAAAGTTGCTAGCTACAAAATACTAGAAACAAAAACAAAAGAGAAAAAAAACATGGTGAACAAAGAATTATACATGAATGTACATGAAAGAGCAGTGGCATACATAAATATAAACAAGGACCTGCTGGAGAAAGGTACAAGGGTTATGCAGTGATAGAAAAAAAATGACTCTAAATTGTATCATTGGTCTGTGAGCTAAGTTTGCGTAGCGTGGTTTGCGTAGGATGTTTGGGGTGTTTGAACGTTGTACTGAAGTTATAAGGTTACTTTGTCACAGTAACCTGGCCCGTTTGAGATTACACTCAAGGAACACTAGGGCCTTAAAGAAAACACGAAGAAGAGAACGCAGGATGAGGCTTCTTGGTGGTGGAGAGGGTTCTACCTGTCACAGAGGTCAAAAAGGTAGCTGCTTCCGGATCCTGTGGGTGGGCCAGTATGACATCATTGAGGTACTGGAGAGTGGAATTGTAATTGGTGGTTGGTCCTTTATAGAGGAGGTGGTTTGTGTGCATGACAGCCGTTGTTGTGATGGTGGTTGGTACACTGGTTTGTATACAGTGGGATTGTTGGATGAACAATTGTTGGTATTGTTATTTGCGCAAGGGCACAGGAGCATTGGCATGATGGCAACAGAGCAATTTGCAAGGTGCAGCTGGAACATTTGCAAGATGCAGCAAGAACATTTGTACAATGGCAACAGGAACATTTGCGAGATGCCGCAGGAACATTTGTACAATGGCAACAGGAACATTTGCAAGGTGCCGCAGGAACATTTGCACGATGGCAACAGGAACATTTGCAAGGTGCCGCAGGAACATTTGTACAATGGCAACAGGAACATGAACCAACTTAGAGCTGACGTGCTCGGGTTTGTTTGAGTGATGGTTTTGTGATGATACAATTCGCAACTACACGCACGACTCACACTAGGTTATGTTAGGTGTGGTCGGGTGCTTTTGGTACGTAGGGTTTGAAGGCATGGGACCTCCGTGACGGTAGTGAAGGCAGCATGAAGAGAGGCGCAGGTGTAGATAGGGTGAAGAGCTGCTGGTCTTCTTATTAATCCGGCGAAAAATTATTATTAGAACAAAATTCTTGAAGTTTACCTGCCTGGTAGACCAATGATGAAAAGGTTTGGAGAGAAACAAGGTGTGCATGTTGAGAAAGATTGGATTTGTTTGACGTGTAGAGAGAGAGAGAGAGAGACGGAGAGAGAGTTAACTAAATGCAACTACAGACTTATACATATTACAAAGGTACGTATTCAAGGAAGGTTCTGTTTAACCCATTTAGTTTTTTTTAAACTAAATACATTTCCAAGAACACGTAGGTAAGGGTTTGTACGTATGACAAAATGCCCCATTCGAAAGAAGTTGGTCTTCCATGACCTATGCTCACGTCTATACGGTAGCATTTTTTCTACTTTCGAAGAACAAAAACATTGAGTACAAATAAGTTATGAAAAGTGGGAAAGGAGTAGGAAGTTGAAAGGATCCGTGTATGAAGGTTGTCCCATTTGACAAACGAAACGCCAAGTGCGTAACGCATATATCCCCATTCACGGATAATTTCGAGGAAGGGAAAGGGTGACAATTGGGAACATTTGAACGAAGAAAACTGCTGAGGACTCGGCTATTTCCGAAATTCGACCTCTGAGTGGAAGGTGAAACAAGGTCTACAGCAGTTATCCTGGCACATTACAATACCATTTGGTAGTGTAGGACAAAAGGAATACATTGACATAAAAGACGTGTGATCTACACTTGGTAGGTCACACAAACATGGGGGTAGATATTATTTCGTTCGCACGATTCATGGTGAGTATTGTAACGTCTTCACGTTTGGTGCACAGATTATATAAGTACACAGTTATAACAAAGCGGTTCTCATGCCAAAAGACACACGACCAAAAAGGGGCGGTTCTCATGCCAAATAAATGACACACGACCAACAAGGGGCGGTTCTCATGCCAAAAGACACACGACCAACTCAATAACATTTAGTTAAGAGTATAAAGTAATTATAACGAACTTCTCGTATCATGGCGGATGTTTTGAGGATCTCTCCTATGATGGTAGATATTGTCACGTTTTCACGTCTCACGTGACAGGAATGAACGATTTACAACAAATTTGCCCAGTATTGAAAGACAGTAGCCCAATTACGTTCGAAAATGTGGGTCCCCATTCAATACAGACGGCGGTTTTGCAATGATGTAATTAATACGGCACTGCTGTAGCTTAATAATTTCATATTAGCATACGTTACAAGACTTGCCAAAAGGCGATAAACACAAATTTTATTGAAGATCTGGCCAAGATTTTAAACTTCAAACAAGAATAATGGTACAATAAGGACAAAAGAAACTTGTCATGATAAAATATGTACCTCATAATGAAGTTGTATATGTACAAGGAACAATGTTAATGAAGGGACGAAACGTATTGTCACTTTTATAACAAATATTTTTCTCAGAATCCGACAAAATACGATTCTGGAAAAAAATAGAGCAATTGGGTTGAGCGCCATTCTAATTTTTGGAAAAAGAAGAAAAACCACAAGTAGCAACAAGGTTGCCCTTGAATTGTTTCGAATCCAGCGAATGTGACCTGATAGGTGTGTACATTTGGTGTATTCGAAACGATCCCCAATATACAACATTACTATGAATGTGTTAGGATGGGGTGAAGAGGAAAAAGAAAAAAGAAAAAACGGGAGGATTTCCTATTATACGGAAATCGTCGCGACATTCTTACAATATGGTGCTGTGACCATAGTAGTGAGCTGCGGCAATGGTCTGAAACCAATGGTTATTATACAGACTTGCACTTATGATTTTATATTTACAACATTAGGGTAGGGACGTACTGGTACGACAAAAACCCGACACAAAACAATTAAAAAAAGGTGATATGCAAGATGAGGCGATGAGGTGAGAAAAAAAACGCGCGGATGCTGCAAGAATTGTGAAAAGGAAAGCGACGTCTTGGAGCAGGAGTTTTCCGGAACCGTTGATGGTAGGAGGAAAAGGAGGCCCTTTCCCGAAGTGATCAATTTCAGGAAGAGGATGCATACAAGTATGAAAACGGTGCCCCAAGAGGTGCTCTTGTGGTACAGCAGGCAAGGCACGCAGGATGTACAAGAACATATAAAATTATGCAAAAAGAAAAAGAATGTACAGGAGTTAGGCTACCGTTGACATTAATGTGCCTTCGGGTGTAAGGATTACCTTACGAATGCCCATATGGGTGATTATTTACATTTAATATTTACATGTAACTCACGTCACTTATGACAAGAGTTTTGCCAATTTGATAACGCCTGAGTACTTGATGTGATGGAATTTACTGATTCCGTCACAGTAAGGCATTTTGGATTTATTCCGAGGAGAAATCTTTCTATTTCTCAGGGCCTGTAGTAATTCTTCCTTTCTTGAAGTAAAGACGTGCGGGATTATACCCAGCGTAACTTGAGGAACTTCCATGGTGTATAAGATTGTGTTAGAGTGACCTTATGTTGGAAAAAGTGAGAACTAGACTCGCAATTGGAAAGAAATTGGGCAGAGATTGACCACTGGGGACGTATTTTTTACAAAAAGTTTTTGAAAAAAAACGCGTTTTTTATAAGTGTTTGGTTTATTTGAAAATTTGGGCAGGGGTTTCCCTTAAAAAACGTGATTTTGTGAAAAAAATCCAGATGTTTTGGAAATTTGTTGAAAATTTTTCAAAGTCCAAAAACGAGAAAAATTTGGGCAGCGGTTTCCCTTAAAAAACGTGATTTTGTAAAAAAATCCAGCTGTTTTGGAAATTTGTTGAAAATTTTCAAAGTCCATAAACGAGAAAAATTTGGGCAGCGGTTTCCCTTAAAAAACGTGATTTTGTGAAAAAATCCAGATGTTTTGGGAATTTCTTGAAAATTTTTCAAAGTCCGAAAACGAGAAAAATTTGTGCAGGGGTTTGCCTCAAAAAACGTGATTTTGTGAAAAAATCCAGATGTTTTGGTAATTTGTTGAAAATTTTCAAAGTCCATAAAATGAGAAAAAATTGGGCAGCGGTTTCCCTTAAAAAACGTGATTTTGTGAAAAAATCCAGATGTTTTGGAAATTTGTTGAAAATTTTCAAAGTCCGGATATGAAAATTTCACGGGCCGGGATTCACCTTAATGAAACACGTTTTTAGAATTTATTCCGATGTTTTTGAAAAATGTTTGCAAATTTGCAAAAGTCCGGAAATAAAAAACGGAAACGAGGTTCGCCTTAAACGAACATGTTTTTAGAATATTTCCATTTCCTTTCCAAAGGGGGGTTCTTCAGAAAAGGAAAGAAATAATTTTTCTTTTATACAAGTTTTCGTGGAAGTATTTGTTTGAAAATTCAACAATGTCTTGGGGAATCGTTTCTTTATTTACGTGGCTAGACTGTAGCCTGATTTGAGCATCACCAATTATTGGTATTTATCCGCCGACTTCCTTTTGTCATAACAAGTTATATGCAGAAATGTGCATACGTAATGTAATGCCTGACTCGAGGAATCGACGTCAACGCGAACCGAACGTCTTTCAAATTATGTCGTCTGTTTCTTACGAAAGAAAAAAAAGCTAAATGATGAAACAGGCGGCAAAATTAGAAAAATGCTCAATTGTCAAAAGGTAGAAAGAATTTAATCCACTTGTTTCCCTTAAGCTGCAAAATATGCCGTTATATATACAGGCCAGTATTTTGCGAAATAGTCCCCTATTCGCAGAATATGTCGATATCAAATACAGACCAGCACACTGCGGAATAAGTTTATTAATAAAAACTGGTTAATTAACTTTCGGGAAACGAAGCGGGTAATTGATTTATCATATACAGGATTTTAATTGTTGAATAACTTTGTTTTAAATATTTGTGTACATTTCCACTATTAATCTTGTATTTGAAACTAGCAAATTTAGTCGGTCGACACTTGTAAACACTATATTATTCACGACGGCAACTTTCTTGGTTGAGCACTTTACGTAGGAATACCGGTGATAATGTTTTGTCGAGTGACGACTCGAAAATGAAGGAATCGTGCCCGTGATAATTTAAATTGCAATTCGAAGTTCGGGGTTCTTGATGGAAATGCTAGACAAATTGGGAATAACAAGACAAAACATTATACATTATAAAGTTTAAACAATTGCTGATTGAAGAACGAGACTGTGGGACCGTGAAGAGGGAGGAAAAAAAAATGCCACACGTCGGGCGACAGTGCTAGCATTAAAACGCAAAAAAAAGCACCACGTTGGGCCCAGTGCTAGCATTAAAACGCAAAAAAAAGCACCACGTTGGGCCCAGTGCTAGCATTGGCGCTACTTGGGGCCAACGCCAAACCCAAAACCTGGAAAGGACATGCAATAAACAAGCCGGCGGCTAGCTCTGCACAGCCGGCGCGAGCAAGGTCCCTCTTAAACCCAGGGCGAGTGTCTGTGGTTCGCTTGTTAATTCCTACTCCCCTTCCTTTCCTCAAAATCTCCAGGTCTCCTTCCTCAATCAGAACACAGTTGTTATGCACGAAAAAGGGTTTTATTCAATTAAAGGAGAACAGGGTTCTACAAAAGGCCAGCATCGGCACTACACACATGAGTATTTGGCTATCTCTAATTAATTCTATCATAACGGGGGAAGCTTCTCTCAACTCTCTCTACACGTGTTTAGTGAATTTAAATGTCAGTTCTTAGCACACAGAGGGGTAGCAAGGTTCATTGGTACTCACAAGCAGGAGATAGGCGGTCGGCAGACAGGATTCTGGGTAGGCGTAAACCTCGTTAAGCACAATACACAATTAAAGTAAAACATCGTGAGCGTTTACGGAGAGCGCCTAGCGCGAATCACGGGGAACACAGTTATTCTGCCGAAGGCCGGCGAAGGAATGGGAGCGGGGAGCCGTTCGGCGCTTGGCACGGGCGCCGCGCGGTGCGGGGAGAGGGGGCGGAGGGCCTGTGCAAGGGGTCAATTCGCTATTAGCTCGCACGGGAAACAATTCCGTAACGTAACAATTTATAAATTATAATTTCACAACTAAAAACAAGAAAAGAAAAAGAAAATAAAAAAACCATCAGTTATTCAATATGGAGAGTGGGGTGGTATGATATGGGACCATACAATCATTGCATAATCCCACATCACACACGTCACATTTTTTTGTAGTTTGTTTGGTAGTTTTGTTTATGGAACACCACACACAATTCAACGTTCGCCCGCTATGGACCGAGAAGTGGTTGCCTTCCAGGACAGTACGCAGAATCTTTCCTTCAACTATTTGGCCAATGGTTCTCACAGTCGGAGGCGGGTTAATTTCCCTGTGACAGAACAGCTGAAGGAGATCCCTCGCAACCTCACTCCTAAAGTTTCGATACAAAATGCGTTTATTTTCCTTGCGGAGCTTTGAACTGTACAATATATACGCATTCTGCACCTCTGAATATCTCCTTTATCCCATTGAAACGTGAGATTTCGCTGGACCAATCGAAAGAGTAACTATCAGATGGCAGAATCGAACGCATTGCCTCTATTTCTACCTGGTCTTGTCTTAGGTCTGCGGCCATATCGGGCTTACGTGCATTGTTCATACGATGATAAGGTTTTGGTGGCATGCATAGGTTATCCTCGTCAACGTCGCTCCCTTCGTCCAGATCCATTTCTAAAACAACAGAAAACACAAATTAACTTAACATTTCTATATTACGAGTACTTACTCCCTTTGGTACAACGCTTTAAGATAATGAACTCTTGGCTCGATCAAGTTAATCAAATATTTGAGGCGCGCAATGTCAGAATAACACAAGGGCAGGTATAAATGAGTTTGAATGAAGAAAAGAGTGTGAGTGCCAAGACCAAATTGTATGGCGGTCCATCCTCTGCCTACCCATGTAGCGAAATGGCGTTGTTAGTTAGTTAGTTAGTTTTATAACTTACGGTCTTCAAATGCCGACTGATCATGGTGAAGAGATGCAGCATCAAATTCACCCGCTCTGTCCATGCCTGGTTCTGAAATGTATATAACACAAATTGATTTAATGTGTCTTTATTTCAATTACGGAACGCCTCTGATATGACGTTTTAAAACAATAATCTCACTGTTTCCAAACATAGACACTTCCTGGCAGAACGGCACGTCCACCCACAGCTCTCTATGGTAGCCATGCTCCAGAGAGTGATCGCCCCACTGGCGTTCCCCATTCCACGATTTTCAAGCAATGTTCAATTCTGAATAGTGGGCTCTCACCAGAGCGATACTGAGAGTATCGCTCTAGAGCGAGGCACAATAAAACTATGTATTGATTAACTTAAATTAGCTTAATGTAGAGAAATGGCGTGAAGGTTAGTTAGTTAGTTTTATAACTTACGGTTTTCAAGTGCCCACTCATCATAATAGAGAGCTGCAGCAACGTCACCCGTCCCCGTTCCGTCCATGCCTGGCTCTGAAATGTACAAAACATAAATTGATTTAATATGTCTATATTTCAATTACGGAACGCCTCTGGTATGATGTATTAAAAAAAAACTCACCGTTTCCAAACTCAGACACTTCCTGGCAGAACGGCACGTCCACCCACAGCTCTCTATGGTAGCTATGCTCCAGAGAGAGATCGCCCCTCAGTTCCCCATCCCGCGATGTCCCAGGTAACGGCTCTGGAGAAGCCGCCCGCGTTGGCACAGCGGGAGCCGTTGCTTGGGTCATTGTGATAGATGGAACGTTGCACAACCACGGTGGGGGAATAGGCGATGGCAGCGTTGAAGGTGTCCCCTGTGAAAAGGGACACGCTACTCTCTCCGGAGATGGAATTCTGAAAACATATACATAAATCATATGAATCGTTGTCATTCACTCGTGAAACAGTAAATAAAAACAATAAGAATTGGAGTAGCGCTGATTTTACTGCATGTGCATAATGCACAGAGCGTTGATCCATCCAACTCTCACGGTGGCAGAAAGCTCTCGGGGAAAAACAATAATATTGTGTAATGCATCTAGAGACGATAACTTACTTTCGTTTAGCTTTTCTTGCAGGCGCGGTGGGGAGCAGGATCCGCGCCGCCTGCTTCTTAAATTTGCGGCTTTCTAGTTCCGCTTGGAAAGAAGCAGACAGGGCCCTAACGTCCTTTAGGGCCCTGGCGCGATCCTCCCGCACCATAACCAGATCAGGGTCACTGTTAAAATAAATTAAAATATATATGATGAGCTCAACACATAGCCACAGCAAAAAAACCTTCTTAAAACACATTAAAAAATACTAACACTCCAGACCGAGCTGCCAGTGCCGCTCCACGTCCAGCTCCCACAGCCCCCCTCCCTCTGCCTCTGCCTCTGCCTCTTCCTCGTCCTCGTCCTCGTCCTCTTCCGCTCGGAATTGGTACACTTAAACACATATTTCATGTAGATTTTATATTTTGAATCAAATCATAGATTTTTATATATCTTATCATATAAAATTTTAAAAATATATATTTATACCTGGATTGCGAGACTTCTCGATTATTGGCTCTGTGGAAATTTAAAATAAGTAAATAAATTATTTAATTACAAAACGAAACGAAATAATCCCATATTAATTGTGTGATGGTAACTTTACATCAAATTTCATCTAATAAATTTACGATCTTTTTGACATTTCTACTGAGTTATAAAATTACAAATATCTGGAGAAAAAATGACCACACCTAAATAAAATTTATAATTATCTCTTGGTAATGAATCATTCTAATAGAAAAACACTATTTCAAATGCACAAGTGGAGTAATTACGAATTGAATTGCAAATTAAAAACTTAAAAAACCTAACCCCACCAGAAATAATAGTTTTGTATCGAAAATATGATAAAAAAACTCTGATTTTTTATTCAAATGAGTTGAAAACACATTAATAATTGAATCACGAATACACTATTATATATTATGGCGTTAAAATGCAAAAACTCAATCACTTACGGCATTTTAAAATACGTGTAAATATATCCAATTTCTCAAACAGTTTTGCCTCGGAGCATAAATATACAAACCACCCACCCTCGGAGGTAAAATAAACTGTCACTTTAAACCGCGAAATATTCCTTCCAGAAACACTATAGAAGCATCGATGTTGCCATGGATGAAAGACAATTTTACCAGCTTTCCAACGGAATAAATATTGGCCAGGAACTGTTAATAATTAAATAATTTTTAATTGTTTACGAGTGGTACGTCATAAACGTCGAATTATTCGACGTGGGCAATCCTAGAAGAAAACAAAACGTCGAATTATTCGACATAGTCGCTCCAGTGGTTAAAATAGAATAAAATTTGTAAAAATCCAATAAATATAAATAGAGACGATGGAGCTAAGCTCAATGGTTCTTGGTGTCCGGTAAATGACGGCTACACCAAAGCAAAACGCAGAAAACCTTTGAAGTATATTGTATTACCAGCTCGTGGAGGAGTGGAGCTGGCAACACGGTATCGCTTCTACGTACATAAGAACACACATCACCACTACCAATTACACATCTGCCTGATGATGGACACTCTGATGCTATTCCAAACGTTTGATAAAGAAGGAGGTATCGCAACATGGCGTAACACTCCAAAACAAAGGTGTGAAAATATAAAATCATATGCATTTTGAATTCCTTTACAGTAAACAATTCTGTTTTGTGTTTTCTTCTGTCTTGTGTAGACTTGAGGATAAGACTGTATTGTAATGTAGCTTGAGTTTAAAGTAAGTTGTTAGTAAAATTTTAAAAAAATCACAGAAAATTTTTCGTTCAACACACATTATTTCGTATTCATTAACATTTTCTGTATTAACTTACATTTATTTCTCTTCAAGGCATGAAAATGGCAGAGGAAGGATGAAAGCAGACTGACTTCTGTAGAAATGAAATCCCCGAGGCGTTTGTGTACTAAACCCGTGTATGATCAAGAGCAAATGAACGAGAAAGTAGTGTAAGTAGAAAAATTAATTAATTCTTTTAAATTGCTTTCACTAGGTTGGTGAAAAGTAATTTAGAAAATAATTCAACATTTTGAGAACCATTTTATAAGACTCACCAGAAAAAAATCGAGAGATTACAACATATTTTTCTAAGGTTTATTAATTACTAGCTGACCCGACAAACGTTGTTCTGCCATATAAATGGTTTGTAGTGAATATTTTGGTTGTTAAATAAACAACAACGAAGGAAGTGTGTGGGGATAGGATCTGTCATTTAGATTGGTGCAGGCGTGAGGTGAGATCTGATGACCTTAATGAAACGCGCGTGGATGAGTAGGTTATTTATTTGCACAATATTTTACGTCTGTGTTGTAAAGCTACGTTCTAGCTAATAGAGCTGTCGATCAGGAACATCCTGCTCCTTTTATACCCTGTTTCTGCCGTCTCGCTCTTGCATATTTAGAAAGCAGGAGTACCACCAAAACCATTCTCACAGGATCTATGACAGAAAGAGGAATGGAGCGCTGTAGACGATAACCGCCGATAAAAACAAATAAACACCAACTAAAGTAGGAAAATGAAATAAAGAAAATCAATGTCAATTTCGAAGAGCAATTGAGTGTACAAAATTTTTTGTCAATTCGTCTTTAGCCAACACAAATAAGCTCGATGGTTTTCCCGCGCGAGAACATGATGCCGAATGAAATATCAAAATGACGCGACGCTTCTCTTGAATGTCTTACGAATGCGTGGATGAAAGTTCGATGAGGCGGACTTAGCGCCATCTGTTTTTCAACAACATAAATAATTACGTTCTGTTGGAAATACGAAAGACGGTTAACTTTGTTAATACAAAAATACTAAAATCGCCTGTAAAAAATGGGAGGGTGGGGGTAGGAGGATTAAAAATTGGGACCTTTTTGATGTGAAATAAATTAAAAAATACAAAAAAAAAAAAAAAAATAGGAATTTTTTTCTGGATAGGAAAACCGTAATCACCTAGCGGTATGAAATATAATTTAAAACCTATTCTCATACCTACCAAATATACATAAAAAAATCATAAAAATCGGTCAAGCCGTTTCGGAAAAGTGCGACCACAAACACTGCGACACGAGATTTTTATGTATAAGATAAATTTGGAATACCAATCGAAGAACTTCATTAAACATTTCTAAACTAAACCTAAGCGATTTAACATGCCTAATTAATTTGCGTATACTTACACACGATACCCGGTTAAACGTGCGGAATTTTGTTACCAAATCTACTAATAACCATTTGGTAAAATCTCCTACTCAAAGGATTCATACAGTTCATACACTCGGAAATAAATATAGATCTATCGATGTCTATCGTTACCAATCGGTTTCTAAACTTAAAATCGGCATATTAGAACTTTTATAATATAACTATAAATATCAAGCAATTGCACCTTTTGTGGAAACATTATTAGAGATATGATCCACAAAACACCTACTATATATGCATAATAAAAGTTGTTAATTACAAACAAAATTACGTAACAACAATATTTTAGTATTTATTTTTATAATTTTAATAACCAACTCACATTAAATCGCCTACATTCATCTACTTCGTCAAGTATTTATATTTCTATTTTTACTTTTACTTACATTCTACGTTACCTACTTTGTTGTCAACTCTTACATTTCATTTAACCTATATTTTATTTCTTATATTTTATGTTATTTCCTGTACTTTGTCAAAAAACATGTAGATACTACACTGCATGCGATAGCCCTACGGGCGTTTAAATAAATAAATAAATATATAAATATATGACGCAAATGGTAGAAGTCGAGGACGCCCAAGGAAGACATGGTACGATCAAGTAAATAATAATGTTGACCGGTGTGATGAATGCCAACCTTCAACCTACGAGAAGCCTACAAGAATTTTTTTTTCCCTCTAGATATTATGTAGAGAAAATGGTACATTCGGCGACATCTGTCCGAGCAGTTGGGAGCTATTACAGAGATCTGCATAGAGACTGGATCGAGGGAACCCCATATCATAGTTATATCGAGAACAAAGGAAGTTTAAATTCTACCAATAAGAGAGTGGACTTTGATCATTTTGGGCGGCCTTGAATTCTTTCCCACAGGAACGAAAGTTCAACGAACGGAATTGTAAACAGAACGAAAGACAAAAAGTTGAAGGATTATTGACCCGGGTCGTGTTTATTTAAGGCGCGATCGAGAACTGGAGGTTTTGGGCACCTAACGTTTCAAATGGAAACAAAAAAATCTTAGGCGGAAATGTTGAAAATAAATAAATGAAAAATCATCGATAAGGGCACGGAAACGTAACATGAATGGTCCCAGGGGTCGATTTAATTAAAACCGATCTGGAATGATCACAAAAAACGGGTAGAATCTCGGAAAATTTCACAAACTGAAGATAATAACCTGGAAAAGTGGGAAAACCTATTGATATGGAAATGGAATGGTGAAACGAAGTTATTAGAGCCAAATATCTCAAAAGAAAACTAATTGGAACTACTTAAATTGACTTTAATAGTTACCGGTATAAGGATTACTCTGATCTGACAACACTATTCACGATAAACAGGATATTGAAAATATGGCATGTCAAAGGCCACGGTACATTTTGGTCACTCTACAATTAAATCAAATCACAGGAAAAGATGCTTAACATAGCCTGACACTGGGAAATACGCGTAAACCGTCGAAGGAATCGCTAACCGTTTGACTAGGGAAAAAAAGGTTGGCTATCACTTTGTTGATATGACTTTATCCAAATAATTTTATAGAACATGATTTCGAGCAATTAAGGGCATCATTAAAGCGAAACGATGTAAACAAAATTACACAAGCGAGATACAGTATTTACTTTAGAGAAAAAACAATTACTTTTATAGTGTGGACATTAAAAATGAATTACGAGCAAGTACATGAAATTTTTAAATATAAATACCTGTCAATGAGAAAATTTATGTGATTTTTTACGAGAGAGAGACACTAAACTAATTTGGTTCTAAGACATGAGATAGGAGATTAACAGAGATTTGACAAAAGGTCATATACGGAGGAACCGAATTTGGGCCTTTTCCTATGAAAGTCTGGGCGATGAGGAGTCATTTTTCTATGAAAGGAGAGCTCTAGGAAGTCTTTAAGACACCATGGTTTGAAAAAGAAGGGGAATTCGTTGGGAGATTGGGGGAGAGTTCGGACGGAAACAACGGGAAGTGCGGGATCGTGGTCGTGGTCGTGGAAGACTACTAGTAAAGTTGAAATGTCTACAAGTGTTTGCAAAAATAGTAAATTCAGTGTTTTATTTTCCTCTTAAAATTGAGAAATAAAAGTCCGATAAAGTGCTTTAAAATAATACTTCGTGAAAGTTCGGGTGTTTTATAATGAAAGTGTTTAAAGTCAGTAAATAAGAATTAAATGACATTCGGGGTTCTTTCTTACAAGTTATATTTAGTGGTTTTATAACATTTAACAAAAATCCAGTGTCTTAAAATAAATCAAATTACCGGATAAAAGAAAATATAACACGCGATTTTAAAATTAACTATAGGTGATATAATAATTAAAACTTTAACTTTACTTTAAATAACATGACATAGGTAAAATAAATAACAATAACGAATTGTTCGAGTCACGTTTAAACTACAGTGGTTCAATAATAAGGCGGTTAAAAATCCTTTGTGAATTGAATAACGAAATTGTAATAAACAGTAGTGATAATAATTCGTACACTTGGAAAACGTGCGTATCTACGGTTATTATTTCTAAAGTGATATTAAAATATTGAGAATAAATAATAATTTACCTAATTCCGGACAATAAAATTAAACATCTGACTTGTTATTTGATGAATCACCTCTCGAAGGCGAATGAAATAAACCATTAGTTAATACGAGGTTGAGGAACTAAGCGAAATACCGAAGTGAATCTTAAATAGACAGATATTTGAAGAGTTTTTTCCATCAGTCTTTTCTCAAAAAGGGCCGATAGGAATCCATTAGCTAGGAATCGAAAAAAGGGAAAACCTCGATCACAATGTCGAATTTATGAAAGTCCCGACTGGAAAAATTTGTAATCGATCGAGGGCGGTAAGATAAAACCAATTATTAATTATTTTCAGAGACAAAGAAGAAAGGGACGAGCGTGCATCACCAATAAATCAATCGGAGCTTTGGAGTTTTGTCACTAACACGCTGATACTAATTAAAAGATTATGTTATTTTTCCACGCAGGATAGCAATGCCCACCAGCTCGAAAGCAAGTCAACCAGGAAATATCTATTCTAGAATTAGTCTACATATGTAGATATTCTCTTCAGTTAGGTAAATACGCTAATTTATTATAACTCATATAAAACGAATCGAGGCGTAATAAATGACTATCGTAATAAATGACTATTGTGGAAGCTCTTTATTCTATATTTCGTGTGCGGGAGTATACATGCGTCTCAAAATTAGGTCAATCAAACAATACCTACTTATAAATTAGGTTATACAAGTACTTGTTTTAGTTAGGTAGGTCTATTGTTTACATAAGCGCGTATAAGGATAGGCGACATACGATATCAGTTTGATTCGTAACCGAAATACCTATATTTCTCAGAACTATGTAGGTCAAGCAAACTATACCTTAGTTGAAGCTAGGTCATCCAGATACCTCTTAGGTTAGCAAAGTACCTACTTAAACGACCAATGTTTGGGCAAAGCTAGCACAAGTAAAATATAAAAGAATTAGTTAACCAATGAATTGTGTTTCAAAAGGACAATGACCGTAGAAATAAACAATCTCCAAAGTAGGTCAGTATACCGAAGGTCGTCTGTGTGAAGAGTAAACAAACAAAACATAAAAATGGTGTACCTATTTAATATCGGTCTTTCGTTCATCGGAGTTAATTAACTATTGGCACAGTTTAATTAGGTATTACAAGATGTGATAGGAGTGTGCCTCTTAATCATTCTAGGTAATTACATTGGCGTACTTGAATAATAATAATAATAATAAGACGAGGGAAAATAATTAACGACAACACATAAATTAAATAAACAAATAACCATGAGAAATGAAATACGTAACGCTAAAATCAATAGAAATAGCAAATTGATAGGTATAGCTAATACCTACCGAATCCTTTCACCGACGAGATTAGGGTATGTTATATGACCTTCGATTGTGTATCTAAAATTTCGATTAGGGTTCAATGACACGGTCACCTAAATTCCATCAACGAATAAACAAAACAAAAGCACAAAAGTCAAGGGGCAGGTTTATCAATCATAGCTTACGACGGAAACTTCGCCCAATATGTGAAAGAAAAATCGACGTTAAATTCACTCAATTCTAAACAACTGATTATACTAGAGCGATCGCCAATAGGTAGCATTGATTCCGCGCGCAAAATTTCACAAAGTAAAGTACTGCGACTAGCTTCAAACTCAAAGAGAGCTCATCACAATTATTCAGGAGGTCATTGATTCAATGACAACTTGACTTATCTCGTTTGAGATCTTTCTTATAGCAAGTAGGTATCCAAGAACCCATAAATACCCATAATCCTAAAAACCTAATACACGAGGAGCTAGTGACCTCATTTAAAAAACACTGGTGTTCAAATACTCATACAGTCCTGAATCCTAACTTTTCTCGAACGTAAGTTTCAAGGCTACGGTATGTGTTTATGAGCCATCCGGAAATGTAAGTGGCAACCTTTCCCGAACGGAGAGAGCTTTGATCTTGTGGCGGTATTGTCGAGGTGGGGCATACGAGGAAGAGGAAGGACGTGTGCGGACAATACGCAGACGCGGCATTAAAGCTACAGGTTATTCGCATACCGGAAGTTCTTGTCAAACCTGAAAGCAAACATAAGGTTCACGAGGTGAGTTTTATGTCAGCTAGTCAGAGGTGGAGTGTAACGCTGGGTCGGTCACGTGGGAGGAAGGATCTGCCCGTCACAAGCTTACGCCACATTCAACGGATAGAGGCATGATAAGGGAAGACATGAAATACCCCTTCTAGACTCAGTAGAGTTAAATTCAACCCGGAGGCGTCGGAAGTCGGAGTGGGACAGAAAAACGGCATGAAGACTTGGTATTCCCCCTGCTGGCGTGAAGGGCCCCTTTCATAGCATGAGACGCTCGTCGAAGAGAGTAAAACTCGGATCTAAGGACAAGCCTAGCAAACGTACTGGGAGAATTCGAGTTTGTAATTGTTGTTCATCGGTTTTCACTTGGTTAGCGGAGGAGCCGACTTTTCAGCAAACATATTATCCCCCTCCCCATATCCATCCATCCTTACTATTTCAACAGTTTTGCGAATACTAACAAATAACACTAACTATGTATACAAAACATTATGTTAGGGGAGGTTGCAGACAAGGACTTCAATTGAGAAAACTGAACCTTCGAGTACGATCATCCTACACCGGTAAGGTAAGGTTTGCTATCTTGAAATGTTTAATTTATTGACTGTTGTTTATGTTATCGGTGTATCAGCGGTGATAGGAAGAATTAAATAAACACACTAAATTCCTACGGAAATCAAATAGACACAAAGTTAAAGGCGGGGTTAGTTTATCAAACTCGGTTAAATATTCTAAAATAATAATAAATAAATTGATCGGAAAATTCTCACCCTTTCTCTAAAAAGAATCTAGGGGTTACCACACGTAATACATTATCTTCTCTACATATGTGTGCATATTAAGTATGCAAACAGATGTAAAATCTAAACAAAAAAATTACACAACGCAGATTATAGAAATAATGTGAACTAAAATCTTAAATCTTGATTACTGTGAGAAAATCGCAGGGATTTAAGAAGATAGGGTAGGTTTAGCTAGATTGTAAGGTATAGGGGTTTAGAAATCACGAGCCTAAGGTAGAAATAAACCGAAAGGAGGGTTGAGTCAGGCCATCATACCTAGTGGTGTGATCAGTAGGACATAAGGGTAGAATTATGAGCGTGGCTACGAGACAGGAGCTACGAGATTTAAACTACGAGGTAGAAGCTTAGAAAAGTAAATCAGCTAGGTAGGGTTCATCACAATTGGTGTCAAAAGCCAGGAGTGGCGGACCATTACAACTGGTGCCGTGACCGGGAGAGTAAAGGTTACAAGTTGAGAGAATTCTGAGATATTATAAAAATAAAATAGAATGAACAAATAAATAAAATTATAATTAATTGAAAAAAAAAAATTGAATATTTTAAACGAAAAGTGAAAAATGTGCCATTAAAACAACTTCAGATTACATAAAACAAGTGAAAATCAAATCGCATACAGTAGAAATATAACAATAAATCAAAAAATTAATTTAAACGAAAAGTGAAAAACGTTCCATTAAAACATCTTCATTAAACGTGAAACAAGTGGAAAAAAACGTACCATTAAATAAAACAGTCGAAAAAAAAAATAATAACTCAAAAACCAAATATTTTAAAACGAAAAGTGAAAAACGTGCCTTAAACCAGATAAAAATTATAAAATTCATAACACATAGGAATGTGACCCACTTTGAGAAGGGTGGTGCGTATTGATAAACAAAAAAGCTGTTATATAAACAACATTGCATACCTCCGACGGACTAAAACACTCGAATTCAAATCAGTCAAATAACACTAATAATAAAACGCGGTTATGTAAACAAACAATTGAATAAACACTGTCGCGAGGAAGTGGTGATATGGTCACAAACACGTATGGTTGTGACAAGGTTTTGTGACCGAAATCTTTGTTATTGAACAACTCGAGATGTTACTGTGAAAAAAGAGATACTTACGATAGTTAATCAAATAACGTGGTTTATGTTAATAGTGGTCGAGGGTATTATTATTTCCTTCGAGTTGAAGGATTTTATAAATAAATACATCTTCAACATGGTGACATAAAAATAAATAAAATCAACATAACATACAAAGCAAAGGACGAATAAAAATAAAATAAAATATTTACACATAAATAAAGTGAGATTTTCAAATCGTTGCGTTCAAACGTGTAACAGGGATGGATTGGACCTTTAGATACATCATTACATGGATGCCGGCTGAATAAATTAAAAATTTAGACTTACCGGGGGTTGGCATATTTCTCGGGTGACCGGATTATTTCCGATTTGCAATATAGAGCCAATAAGTGTAGTGGATTAAAACGCATACGAATTCTAAACGGGGTGACTTGTTTCGAATGGGGTTTAGATACGTTGTTGCGGTTGACAAAAGTAAAGGAAAACTTAGGGGGGAGGAAATCTTTGAAGAAGAATCTTAGGGGGGATGTTACGGAAGTAGAGTCTTAGGGGGGAGTTTGTGGAAGTAAGAATCTTAGGGGGGTAGAACAAAGAGTAGTAACAGCAACTGGCCTGAGTTAGTTGACTTAAATAGGTCATTGAGTAGACAAGAGTAAATTGAAAAATGGTTTTAGCACAGAGGAAGACCGAACAGGATCCTACGATAAAATAGTGAAAGGCAGGGGCGCGCAACAAGTTTGAAGAAAAGAAAAAAAGAGGAAGATTGTACAAAATTAGACCTATATTTAGTTCTAATTCCATCAACTAACACTAGGAGGCGTGTTTACCGCTGGAATTATAACTATAGGGGGGCTGTGATGAATGCCAACCTTCAACCTACGAGAAGCCTACAAGAATTTTTTTTTCCCTCTAGATATTATGTAGAGAAAATGGTACATTCGGCGACATCTGTCCGAGCAGTTGGGAGCTATTACAGAGATCTGCATAGAGACTGGATCGAGGGAACCCCATATCATAGTTATATCGAGAACAAAGGAAGTTTAAATTCTACCAATAAGAGAGTGGACTTTGATCATTTTGGGCGGCCTTGAATTCTTTCCCACAGGAACGAAAGTTCAACGAACGGAATTGTAAACAGAACGAAAGACAAAAAGTTGAAGGATTATTGACCCGGGTCGTGTTTATTTAAGGCGCGATCGAGAACTGGAGGTTTTGGGCACCTAACGTTTCAAATGGAAACAAAAAAATCTTAGGCGGAAATGTTGAAAATAAATAAATGAAAAATCATCGATAAGGGCACGGAAACGTAACATGAATGGTCCCAGGGGTCGATTTAATTAAAACCGATCTGGAATGATCACAAAAAACGGGTAGAATCTCGGAAAATTTCACAAACTGAAGATAATAACCTGGAAAAGTGGGAAAACCTATTGATATGGAAATGGAATGGTGAAACGAAGTTATTAGAGCCAAATATCTCAAAAGAAAACTAATTGGAACTACTTAAATTGACTTTAATAGTTACCGGTATAAGGATTACTCTGATCTGACAACACTATTCACGATAAACAGGATATTGAAAATATGGCATGTCAAAGGCCACGGTACATTTTGGTCACTCTACAATTAAATCAAATCACAGGAAAAGATGCTTAACATAGCCTGACACTGGGAAATACGCGTAAACCGTCGAAGGAATCGCTAACCGTTTGACTAGGGGAAAAAAGGTTGGCTATCACTTTGTTGATATGACTTTATCCAAATAATTTTATAGAACATGATTTCGAGCAATTAAGGGCATCATTAAAGCGAAACGATGTAAACAAAATTACACAAGCGAGATACAGTATTTACTTTAGAGAAAAAACAATTACTTTTATAGTGTGGACATTAAAAATGAATTACGAGCAAGTACATGAAATTTTTAAATATAAATACCTGTCAATGAGAAAATTTATGTGATTTTTTACGAGAGAGAGACACTAAACTAATTTGGTTCTAAGACATGAGATAGGAGATTAACAGAGATTTGACAAAAGGTCATATACGGAGGAACCGAATTTGGGCCTTTTCCTATGAAAGTCTGGGCGATGAGGAGTCATTTTTCTATGAAAGGAGAGCTCTAGGAAGTCTTTAAGACACCATGGTTTGAAAAAGAAGGGGAATTCGTTGGGAGATTGGGGGAGAGTTCGGACGGAAACAACGGGAAGTGCGGGATCGTGGTCGTGGTCGTGGAAGACTACTAGTAAAGTTGAAATGTCTACAAGTGTTTGCAAAAATAGTAAATTCAGTGTTTTATTTTCCTCTTAAAATTGAGAAATAAAAGTCCGATAAAGTGCTTTAAAATAATACTTCGTGAAAGTTCGGGTGTTTTATAATGAAAGTGTTTAAAGTCAGTAAATAAGAATTAAATGACATTCGGGGTTCTTTCTTACAACTTATATTTAGTGGTTTTATAACATTTAACAAAAATCCAGTGTCTTAAAATAAATCAAATTACCGGATAAAAGAAAATATAACACGCGATTTTAAAATTAACTATAGGTGATATAATAATTAAAACTTTAACTTTACTTTAAATAACATGACATAGGTAAAATAAATAACAATAACGAATTGTTCGAGTCACGTTTAAACTACAGTGGTTCAATAATAAGGCGGTTAAAAATCCTTTGTGAATTGAATAACGAAATTGTAATAAACAGTAGTGATAATAATTCGTACACTTGGAAAACGTGCGTATCTACGGTTATTATTTCTAAAGTGATATTAAAATATTGAGAATAAATAATAATTTACCTAATTCCGGACAATAAAATTAAACATCTGACTTGTTATTTGATGAATCACCTCTCGAAGGCGAATGAAATAAACCATTAGTTAATACGAGGTTGAGGAACTAAGCGAAATACCGAAGTGAATCTTAAATAGACAGATATTTGAAGAGTTTTTTCCATCAGTCTTTTCTCAAAAAGGGCCGATAGGAATCCATTAGCTAGGAATCGAAAAAAGGGAAAACCTCGATCACAATGTCGAATTTATGAAAGTCCCGACTGGAAAAATTTGTAATCGATCGAGGGCGGTAAGATAAAACCAATTATTAATTATTTTCAGAGACAAAGAAGAAAGGGACGAGCGTGCATCACCAATAAATCAATCGGAGCTTTGGAGTTTTGTCACTAACACGCTGATACTAATTAAAAGATTATGTTATTTTTCCACGCAGGATAGCAATGCCCACCAGCTCGAAAGCAAGTCAACCAGGAAATATCTATTCTAGAATTAGTCTACATATGTAGATATTCTCTTCAGTTAGGTAAATACGCTAATTTATTATAACTCATATAAAACGAATCGAGGCGTAATAAATGACTATCGTAATAAATGACTATCGTGGAAGCTCTTTATTCTATATTTCGTGTGCGGGAGTATACATGCGTCTCAAAATTAGGTCAATCAAACAATACCTACTTATAAATTAGGTTATACAAGTACTTGTTTTAGTTAGGTAGGTCTATTGTTTACATAAGCGCGTATAAGGATAGGCGACATACGATATCAGTTTGATTCGTAACCGAAATACCTATATTTCTCAGAACTATGTAGGTCAAGCAAACTATACCTTAGTTGAAGCTAGGTCATCCAGATACCTCTTAGGTTAGCAAAGTACCTACTTAAACGACCAATGTTTGGGCAAAGCTAGCACAAGTAAAATATAAAAGAATTAGTTAACCAATGAATTGTGTTTCAAAAGGACAATGACCGTAGAAATAAACAATCTCCAAAGTAGGTCAGTATACCGAAGGTCGTCTGTGTGAAGAGTAAACAAACAAAACATAAAAATGGTGTACCTATTTAATATCGGTCTTTCGTTCATCGGAGTTAATTAACTATTGGCACAGTTTAATTAGGTATTACAAGATGTGATAGGAGTGTGCCTCTTAATCATTCTAGGTAATTACATTGGCGTACTTGAATAATAATAATAATAATAAGACGAGGGAAAATAATTAACGACAACACATAAATTAAATAAACAAATAACCATGAGAAATGAAATACGTAACGCTAAAATCAATAGTAGCAAATTGATAGGTATAGCTAATACCTACCGAATCCTTTCACCGACGAGATTAGGGTATGTTATATGACCTTCGATTGTGTATCTAAAATTTCGATTAGGGTTCAATGACACGGTCACCTAAATTCCATCAACGAATAAACAAAACAAAAGCACAAAAGTCAAGGGGCAGGTTTATCAATCATAGCTTACGACGGAAACTTCGCCCAATATGTGAAAGAAAAATCGACGTTAAATTCACTCAATTCTAAACAACTGATTATACTAGAGCGATCGCCAATAGGTAGCATTGATTCCGCGCGCAAAATTTCACAAAGTAAAGTACTGCGACTAGCTTCAAACTCAAAGAGAGCTCATCACAATTATTCAGGAGGTCATTGATTCAATGACAACTTGACTTATCTCGTTTGAGATCTTTCTTATAGCAAGTAGGTATCCAAGAACCCATAAATACCCATAATCCTAAAAACCTAATACACGAGGAGCTAGTGACCTCATTTAAAAAACACTGGTGTTCAAATACTCATACAGTCCTGAATCCTAACTTTTCTCGAACGTAAGTTTCAAGGCTACGGTATGTGTTTATGAGCCATCCGGAAATGTAAGTGGCAACCTTTCCCGAACGGAGAGAGCTTTGATCTTGTGGCGGTATTGTCGAGGTGGGGCATACGGGGAAGAGGAAGGACGTGTGCGGACAATACGCAGACGCGGCATTAAAGCTACAGGTTATTCGCATACCGGAAGTTCTTGTCAAACCTGAAAGCAAACATAAGGTTCACGAGGTGAGTTTTATGTCAGCTAGTCAGAGGTGGAGTGTAACGCTGGGTCGGTCACGTGGGAGGAAGGATCTGCCCGTCACAAGCTTACGCCACATTCAACGGATAGAGGCATGATAAGGGAAGACATGAAATACCCCTTCTAGACTCAGTAGAGTTAAATTCAACCCGGAGGCGTCGGAAGTCGGAGTGGGACAGAAAAACGGCATGAAGACTTGGTATTCCCCCTGCTGGCGTGAAGGGCCCCTTTCATAGCATGAGACGCTCGTCGAAGAGAGTAAAACTCGGATCTAAGGACAAGCCTAGCAAACGTACTGGGAGAATTCGAGTTTGTAATTGTTGTTCATCGGTTTTCACTTGGTTAGCGGAGGAGCCGACTTTTCAGCAAACATATTATCCCCCTCCCCATATCCATCCATCCTTACTATTTCAACAGTTTTGCGAATACTAACAAATAACACTAACTATGTATACAAAACATTATGTTAGGGGAGGTTGCAGACAAGGACTTCAATTGAGAAAACTGGACCTTCGAGTACGATCATCCTACACCGGTAAGGTAAGGTTTGCTATCTTGAAATGTTTAATTTATTGACTGTTGTTTATGTTATCGGTGTATCAGCGGTGATAGGAAGAATTAAATAAACATACTAAATTCCTACGGAAATCAAATAGACACAAAGTTAAAGGCGGGGTTAGTTTATCAAACTCGGTTAAATATTCTAAAATAATAATAAATAAATTGATCGGAAAATTCTCACCCTTTCTCTAAAAAGAATCTAGGGGTTACCACACGTAATACATTATCTTCTCTACATATGTGTGCATATTAAGTATGCAAACAGATGTAAAATCTAAACAAAAAAATTACACAACGCAGATTATAGAAATAATGTGAACTAAAATCTTAAATCTTGATTACTGTGAGAAAATCGCAGGGATTTAAGAAGATAGGGTAGGTTTAGCTAGATTATAAGGTATAGGGGTTTAGAAATCACGAGCCTGAGGTAGAAATAAACCGAAAGGAGGGTTGAGTCAGGCCATCATACCTAGTGGTGTGATCAGTAGGACATAAGGGTAGAATTATGAGCGTGGCTACGAGACAGGAGCTACGAGAATTAAACTACGAGGTAGAAGCTTAGAAAAGTAAATCAGCTAGGTAGGGTTCATCACAATTGGTGTCAAAAGCCAGGAGTGGCGGACCATTACACCGGTCAGTGGTTGATTGGGCATCGCGTTTGGGTTCCACCCAAGCGTTCCGTGTTCGATTCCTCGGCTGGCTAAGCAGCAGCGCAGCGAGGGGGGGCTGACCGCCCCGGGTGCCACCCGACGGGGGTGGGGATGGGGGGGGGGGGGGGGGGGTGACACTACACCCGACCGTTAAAAAATTATGAAGGATATTGTCGCAAAAACATTGAATACGGTGTAATTTATATTTTGGTAGCTCTATGGTTCCCCGTGGAATGTTTTGTGCCCAAAGATCTTTTTATTGACGAAAATAGCCTATTTATGAAATTCTCTAGCTACCCCCCCCCAGGATTGACCAATTTTCTACACAAGTCGAAATTGGGGAGAGAGGGGGGGGGATGACACCACGTTATATACTCGAGTCGGGGCATGTCAAGAGAGAGAATAATAGAAGTGTGTATGAGACGATGTGTGAATGTGAATGAGGCAATGAGTGTGTGCCAAGACCGAGTTGTTTGGCGGTCCGTCCTCTCCGTAACGGTGTAATGGTTAGTTAGCTAGTCACTTTCTTTAAAAAAAATATATGTTTATACAATTTTCAGAATTATGTACCTATCCATAGTTTTATTTGAAGATGCAGGTTAGTGTTAAATTTTTTTTTTTTTTTCTGTTTATTTGGTTATTTGCAACGTGGTAAAAGAGTGATGAAAATACCCAACCTAGTGATTGATATACATGTGAATAATAAATAAAACTGAAGCCTAACACAAATTTCGGTGATCATTAGTAAATAAATTTGCACTTAGGAATATTTTTGTGTCCAAAGAATGCATTTGAAATAATGACAGTATGGTTTTCAATTTTTTTTTGATAACCAAATATTATTTAGTTCATCGATTATTTAAACCATCCCTCTGGTAATGTTGTCACCAGATAATACTTTGGTGCTTATTTCAATAAGTCCCATATCAACTAAGGGAAAACCATATGATTTTGTTTCAAACAAGATTTTCAGTAATTCCTACGTATGTTTTGTAGTTCATATTCTACGAATAATATTTATTATCAAACACACATCGTAAAACCTTTTCGAGAAGAATCCGTAGCGTAGATCTGGATACACCGTTGTTTAATAACATCTGCGGTCAACCATTATACATTGGCTTTTGATGTTCGCGTATAGGAAGGAAAAACCGACATCATTTCGATGTAATATTGTTACAAGCCACTTTGGTTCATCTGAATAATGAAATATTAATAAAAAACCAACCGACCATATTCCATTGAAAATATTCTTTCCATTCCGTAAGCGAGTAAAAAATGTCTGCCATAAATCACATTTACCGGAGAATACACTAGATTTGAGTTCATTTATTAAATAAATTGATCTAATTTATATCGTGGATTTGGAAACACCAATTAATATTATTTAGTGGCCATCCAATAATTGAATTTCTGGTTATAGACATGCTACCTGATCTGGAGGCAATCAATATAAGGTGTGAAGAAATACAGAAAAAAAACTGTGTCGGGAAAAACAGTTGTTATACATAAGTAAGGTACTTTCTTGAAATATATTAGCGACATAGGTATTCGAGGTCAACTTTGAAGAATTATTATTTTTATTTGGACCCTTTACTAAAAACTCTTCCAGCAATCCAAAATGAGCAAAGAAAACAAAAATAATTTCATTTGATATTTTGCGAAATTCTATATGACGCAGTCAAATATACCTTCTTCTATTTATAGAAAGAGTATCTGTGGCGGACACTAGGCGCTTTTCATGTATGATGGTTTCTTTCCGAGGTTGATGAAATTCTATATGACCCAGTCAAATATACCTTCTTCTATTTATAGAAAGAGTATCTGTGGCGGACACTAGGCGCTTTTCATGTATGATGGTTTCTTTCCGAGGTTGATGAAATTCTATATGACCCAGTCAAATATACCTTCTTCTAATTATAGAAAGAGTATCTGTGGCGGACACTAGGCGCTTTTCATGTATGATGGTTTCTTTCCGAGGTTGATGAAATTCTATATGACTCAGTCAAATATACCTTCTTCTATTTATAGAAAGAGTATCTGTGGCGGACACTAGGCGCTTTTCATGTATGATGGTTTCTTTCCGAGGTTGATGAAATTCTATATGACCCAGTCAAATATACCTTCTTCTATTTATAGAAAGAGTATCTGTGGCGGACACTAGGCGCTTTTCATGTATGATGGTTTCTTTCCGAGGTTGATGAAATTCTATATGACCCAGTCAAGATATATCTTCTTCTATTTATAGAAGGAGTTTATGTGGCGGACACTAGGCGGACAATGGACGCTTTCCATGTATTATTCAGAGGTTGATGAAATTTTTCATACTTGACCTTCAAAACAAGAGAAAGGTCACTGTCTACTAAACTAGAAACTCTGTGCAAACCCCGGAAACGCAGGGCACTTCAGCTAGTAAACTTTAAACTATTTATTTCTACCTATCCCATAAACCAATGTGAACAACAATTTTAACCTTACCTACTTTATCTCAACTCCTATATTTTATTTCTTATATTTTATGTTACCTGTATTTTGTTAACGCTTATATTTTATATAATCTATATTTTGTTTTTAACATATATTATGTTACTTATAATCTTTTCGCTGTAATTAAAAAAAAAAATGTACTGCATTCTATGTAAAAGCCCTATGGGCGTTTAAATAAATAAATAAATAAATAAAAACATAATTTTAACTTGAAGTTATCTGTTTTTCATTGTATTTAATGTTTATAATAATAATAATTGGATAATTTGTAGAGCGCCGTTTTTGTGAAAAATCATCTAAAGGGCGCTGTACAATTTATTAATAATTCTTAGGTTCTATCTAATTCAACTATTTACAAATGGATACAGAAACATATTTACCTGGCAGATACATTTGCTTCCCCGTCACTATTAGTATTACATTTATGAAAAGATTAGTTGCAAAAGTAGAGTTGATATTTATTTTGAAAGACTTTATACATCTGACAAAATATGGCCGAGGCCCGAGGCCCGAGGGGTTGATATTAATTTTCCGACTCAATAGGAACAGAAATTTATTTTATCCTATCAATATAAAAAAAATCTGTTCCATTCAATCATTTCTAGTTGATTTAGAATGCAGAAAAAATAATAAAAGTAGGTAGTTAGGTACCGAACCATAATATTACCGCCTAATTATAATACACTAGCTGGTACCCGGCATGCGTTGCTATGCCATTTAATAAAGAAATTGTTGTTAGCAGACAATATAAAAAAAATGTAAAAGAATTTTAGAGAACATTTTAAAATAAAGTTATCGCTTTGAATGCGTTAGTGCGGCGAAATTGCAAAAATATTTAGGTAATACATAAACAAACTCGTATTACGTAGTTGATAAATAGCTCAAAGTAAGTTATGCTCAGCGGTGTTTTATACCGAAGATGTTGGACTGAAATAAATTTTACCTTAGAGACAGCTTTTCTTAATGTTTACAATTTGGGAGGCGGGTATGGGTAACACCGCCCCGGCAATTTATTCCCATTTATTGGATAACCAACACCTCTGCCATAGGTCGATCTAAGTGGCTTGCTACTTTTGGTGAATTAGCAGGGGTGCCCGGGTTCATTGGGTAAGGTTTGTCTAGGTCTTGGCGGCAAATGTGTTTTTCCAACTACTGCGTAGCAAGCCGGATCGGAAGAGACTGGCTTAGGGAGTCCCTTTGACCTTTCCAGCCGGAATCTCTTGACCTATCGCTTTGTAACGCATTGGGAGGGATGGATTGGTACGTCCGTCACTCCTGGACACATTGATCCCAGATTCCTACCAACCTCCACACCTTTTTCCTTCCCAGAACTTCCTCTCCTGCCTTTCAATAAAAATACCCTCCACACACCATCCCCAAAGATGTCGTAGGCCCTGAGGGACTATTTTTCTTCGGGGCCGGGGTAGAGCTAAAGTAAAAAAGGATCGCCACGTTTTACAAAGAATAAGGGAAATATAAATAAGCTACAAAAACGTTTCGAAATGTTAATGAAAGGGAGGTTTAATAACGCCCAACTGATAAAAGCGAAAAACATAATTATTTGTTGAATAAAATACGCGTTTGAATCAGTTAGTTCACAAACTCCTTAGGTATATTATTTATTCACACCCATTCTTGGCACGCCATTTCCCGTGATTTATTTAATACAGTTTATCATCCGATCACTAATCCAGTTATGGATAAATTCAGGCAAAGCCCAAAACCTGTCGTTTGATTAATGTTGTCATTAGAACAATATTAATTGTTTTATGGTGGAGCTTTTATTCCCTAATACGTTGCAGATGATAAATGATAGGAGGCAGTTAGGGAACGGAGACCTTGAACTAAAAAATAAACTTGGCGTGTTATTTATTGGGGATACCTTAATGTTAGCTTGGAAAATTGTTGTTTTCAAGGAAGAAAAGATGAAAAATAAAAATGTTTTTCTTAACAGCTTAAAAATATTTCGAATGTTTTTTCAGCATGTTCTTGGCACCACGAATAAACGACAAATGTTTATTTTTATCTACTTAAAAATTATTGCTTTGATTTCAATTTTACAAAGAAGTTGAAATGTTTTTTTTATCAGCAGGCATATTTATTTCGCTTTTTTGATGAAAGTTACGAAAAAGATTCATCAAAGTTATTTAGTCAATTACTTGTAATTTTTTTGGAAGTTTCCGAGAAATCGTTTCAATGAAAGCAAACGATGCGAACAAATTCAAATAAATAATATATCTGTAGAAAAAATTCAGCCAAAGATGATAATGTCTGGTAGAAAATGTAACGTATCAACCGAGTTGGTTCAAGAAATTATAAAAGTTTCATGAGTGAATTTCGAGGGCGTTTTATTTTTATCTTCAAAATACATTCACGAAAATATAACCCGAAAAATAACGATATTAGGGCAACATTACACCCGCGCAAAGCAGTATTACACTGGCTAATGGGAAAACAAACTTACAGACCAGCGATTTAAATTTCCTTCATTCATGTTTAAATTTACAAGGTTTTGGCATTTTTCAGGCCTTGAAAACAGAATTTTCGAATAAGGAAGACGTAAATTGTTTGCAACATTTTATTATCCGATTACGTGTGTTTTTTCACGATAAGAGCCAAAATAATAGAATTTATTGAATCGTTCGAATTTTTTGTTTGTTTTGGTGTTTTGTTTATTATAATAATGCGATTAAATTTCAGTCGATTGGAGCCAGTGAAGCCGTGGCATCCCCATTTGTTCGGGGAATATTGCGGGACTATTGTGGGAGGAAGGCACGGGTGGTAAGTGGTAAAGACAGGGGAGATGAGGAACGTTTGGAAGTATCTGGCTATTCCAATCTGGTAACTAAACATTTGTAGGGATATTTAAAAAAATCCATTTTGTAATACGGACTCTCACAAGAACGATACGGAGAGTGCATTTCTGGGCAAATGTAAATTTACAAGATATTTCGTATAATAAAGATGTTATTCTCTGATATCTTTACCATCTAACATTACTTAAAATTAGGAAAATAAAATAACTTATTATTATTGGTAAATTTCTTTACTATTTTGGAACTCTGTAATTTCTCTAATTATGTTAAATATTCGGTGGACAATTCGTCCGCGTCAACAATATTTATACTGAATGATGTAATGAACGACATATGGGCTGGCTGACAGTATCTTTTTATTAATTATAACTAGCAGACCCGGCCACACGTTACTGTGGCTAACGAAACACAACGCCATTACCCAACTTTTATAAAATCCACACCACCCGCTTGCCAGCTGCCCGCTGCCCGCTGCCTGAATTGAATATTTGAATTTCTCGGCTTTTCTCTACTATAATAAGCATGTATTATACATAAAAATCTTCCTCTTGAATCACTCTATCTATTGGTGAAAACCGCGTGAAAATCTGTTGCGTAGTTTTAAAGATCTATGCGCACATACATTTTGAGCGACTTCATTTTATACTTTGTAATGATGATGATGATGTAATGCTGATAATTCGCTGGAAACACGTTTTAACTTTTATTTATTATCTTTTTCAAATATTTTATTGTACGACCGATGAAGTATTATCAATTTACAGTACAAGATTTCTTATTTTAACATTCTTTACATTTTGGGAAGATAGCTAGGTTTACAAAATAATTTTAAGGTAATTTAGAGATCAATTAAACATACCTGTCGTTTTAGAAATATCAATCAATGACACCATTCCTCTATCATGCATTGCTGTTCTGGCGTGTGGTATTTTGAACAAATCGTGGTGACAAATAATTTATTAAAGTTCGTCCTAACACTGCAATACGCTTTTAGTGTACATATAATAACAATAAGACAGGTAACGAACATGATATCAGTGTTATTCTATTATTATTTTATTTTTATTTGGAAAACCAAGATTTATATTATTTTATTATGTATGTTAAAATATGTGAATTATTCAACTAATGTGTGTACGGTTTTCACTGATGTATTTTAATTATTTGGTGAAAATAAAGAAAAAAAGACTAACATTAGCCCACGGGGATGGGATGTTGGGAGGGAGGGGAAAGGGGTGGATCTAATGTGTGCAATGAGTAGCAGGTATGAGTAAATGTTATTTATTGATTATAAGTTCGAAAATGTGTGAAATAAAAATATTTTTTCTTCTTCCTGTTATTTTAGTAAAGCCTTTCGTATAGTTTCATAAACACGTTTTCACCTTTTTAAAAATAATATCCTTGATTGGGTTGTTTCACGTATCTTACACGTGTTAAGCTATGAGTTGAAGGATGCCTGGTATGAGGTGTAGGCTATACGGTGTAGGGTGTAGTACGGTATAGTGGAGCAATGTCTAACATTCGACAGGCGCGAGACTTGTGAGGTGACGTGACGTGCCGATTGAAAGCCTCAGCCGGGGTGGTGCACGAGCTACTCCACCCCTGATTGGGGTGGAGTAGCTCGTTCAGGTATTGGGGAGGCGGAAGCTAATTACAAAACAACGTGGGTGACGTTTTGCGTAGAATGACGAAGGTCAGATTCCTTTTTTATTACCAATAATATTATTAAAACATTTATAAAGGTAAGGTTCGATAATATTTTTCAATAGCGCAGACCCAAAAAAAATTAAGGGAAATTACAATTCCGATATTGAAAGGACAATTAAAATAATGTTGTGTAATGAATTAAATAATGTTATTAGTAGGTGCCCACTTTATTGTTTGTCTGAATTATTCCTCGCAAATGCAATTCCAAATTTGAAAATGATACTTAAATTCCAAACAAATTTGAGATCATTGAACAATTTCACGCCTGAATATTTCACATTTCAGCACCGACAACCAAAATTAGTATTTATATTTGTTTGATACGGAGGTACGAGTATCTACTTTATCGCATGTCTGCATTATTCTTCACACAAGGAGTTTTAATTTTGAAAATGACTCTTAAATTCAAAGCAAATTTGAGTTCATTGAATGTGAATGTATACACTCTCATTTCACTCGAATTTAACACCATTTAAAAAAATATTTTTCCCAATTCAACAATTGGGAATGTTGAACCAAAGATCATGAATCTAATCTTATTTCTGAGAGTTAAAATGATCAAGTCTCACAACTCATAGAGAAAAACACGGAAATATAAGACAAACAGGTTCTTCGACCCCAATATCTAAAATAGCAACAGAAAGGGCATGCAAAATTTAAGATGCCAGACGCCACGCTCTGACATAAAGAAATAACTAAAGATTTTCGTGATCCTCACAAGATATCCCAAATTGGAATGACGCTCCAAACAATAAGTTTAGAGTACCCGCTATATAATAGGGAGTCACAAAGTGGAAAAAAAACCATGTCATGGTGAAGTCATCAAAACAACAACACTAATAGCATGTTTGTTAAAAACAAAAACCAGTTTAAAAAAATGTTTTTTATAAACCAATGCTCTTATTTCCAAAATTTATTCACAGCTATTCAATAGAACCTCCGTATTTCTATGCACAATTCAAAGCTCGAATATTTTTATACCGTTCACACGATGCCTATCAGTCTGTCGTCACCTTATCGCCGGCAGTTTATTCGACAATCACTTAGCCACCTGTGGTGATAAAGGGAAAGGCTCAAATATATCACCACACTTAGCCAAGCTGTGCTTTAAACTCTACATGCAATTACGTGCGGACTATCTGATGAAGCCGGCTGCGGCTGGTCAAGGTGACCAAATGATTTACCTTCGCTTGCTGACAATTTGCTGTTATCGTCTGTATGTGGGTTTTGCTGGTCAGGGACTGAGCCGCCTGCGATAATAAATCCCCGAATAAACTAAAAAAAATAATTCTGATATCAAATATTTCCATTAGTGAAACCGTTGTGGCAGACTTTCAAGATCCGCCAAGAATCAATGTTGGCGTGAATTGCAACCGCGTGGAAAAATACAAATCACAGAACATTAAATGGTAACTAAATTTTAGTCGAAGAATGTCCATTTCACCAGTTCCGCGGAGGAATATCTGTACTCAATCAAGCTTCTTCCAATTGACTGTCTCAACAACCTTAGCATCTCATCATGACTCTCATGACCTCCTCCTACTCCACTTTACTCATAGGTATATGTGGTGCTTGGTATCATCACAATTAACGCCTTCATTTACATTAACAATTTGTACAAGAAAGAGCATTTGCATGCTTGCTTGTAAATTAAGATTTTTTTCTGAGAAATGAGTAAAGCGAATGAATCAGCAAAAAGCCAAATCCAACCTGTGCATGGAGCACACAGAGGTCTTCCCTTGGTTCGGCAGTTCGTGTACATGGCACACATTGCATGGTTGCGGTGCGCACCCCTGTTCAACTATACAAGGTTCAAATATCTGTCCGGACAGGAAGTTACAGTAGACTAATGGACCATGTCTACATTGATAGAATGTGGTTCATAAGCAAAGAATTAAGGAGTAATTGTCCCATTACAGAATGTGGTTCACAACAAAGTAATTGTTCCATAAAACCACCGTCACAACACATTCTCCGAGCAATTATTTCAACTTTTTATAAGGTGTGACTTCGTAACTTTCCAAGCTAATCTTTCTACGCGATCTGACCTAATTTTTTATTATTAAAAGCACACGCAATAAATCATTACACCCGCCAATGTTGGAGAGCATACCTAACGTTAGAGTGGATTTATTGAACCTTTTACACTTGATTTACTTTTGTGTTATTTTATTAATAATACCGGTCGTTACTCTTGTGTTAGACATTTTACTCAATTTTAGCACAGGACCCGCTTCTCTCTAGCCGTCATTCATCATATTTTCGTAACACCAAAACTTTCGTAAAACTTTCAAAAGTTACGTATATAAATTTTGAAAAATGTCGTCGAAAATTTTATAAAATTTAATTTGCTGGTTATATGTGGCTGCAGTCCTTCGAAATGCACACTTCAAAAGGATTTATTTTCCTCCCAGTCGGGCAGCTTATGAATATGCGTTCAGGCGTTCAGGGAAGTATTGCATAATCTATTCAGGCATGTTGTCGGGGAAATAGCCACGAAAGTAAATTGTCCCTGTCTGTAGTTGTCCACAGTAGAAGGCAGGTCGGGTAAAGGCAGATACGGGTACGATATTTGTCTGGTGGTTCAGAGTCTCGAGTCAAGCACTTGAATAAAATATATAGAAGAAGGTTGCGCTGGAAAATATTTTGACGAAAAATATCGGCGTTGACGAGTCTAGGAAGTCATGACTGAATAAAATATCGGCGGCTTTACAAGCTCCTGTGAAGTGGTGAAATTTTCATGAAATAATTTTCCGGAAAATGAGCCCTTGCCGTATATTCCGTTAGTATTTTTGAGGAAACTACTTTTCTATTTTATAGGAGCACATTTTCTTCACTCCTTTGCACTATAATATTATTAGGTAAGTACGTTAGTTATCCCGCATTAAATATGGATCGATGTCCTCAAATTGGTTTTCAAGTTAATTATTTTCAAAACTGGAACTGCTTGTATGAAGAATTGACGACATCTACCTTTTTTAATGGAATACCGCACAAGAGTCCCAATTGTTCCCAACTGCTTGGAGCTACAGCCTATGGTGAGGCTTGAAGATAAGTGGGGAGAGGGGGGATATGAGAAGGAGGGTGGTGGGGAATCACCTGGCAATTCAGTCGCCAAACACGGCTAAGGCCAAGCAATCTATCAATTCTGAATGGTGGTCTCACACCAGGGCTAACTGAGAATTACCTTATGCTTGTAATCCAGAATTAAAGGAAAAAGGGGCTTAAAAGCCCTTTTTAAGCGTGTTTTCAAGTAATGATAGTCAACCTGCGATAGTAGAGGGCACTTGTAAAATCTCTATTAGCGGGTGAATCGCTTAGATAAATTGTTTATTTTCATTGTTCCTTGGCAGAACTACTACCGTCGTAGGAAGTTAAAGGAACACTTATAAGAAATACCAAGTAACAAAGAGTTAGCGGTTTAATTATGTCAATTTGCGCCTAATAAAATAGAAACTTCGGAAGTCTTGTTTCATCTTCGGGTTTTGATTTTATTAAGGGGATTTTAACGGGAAGTTCGTAATCTCGTCTTTCCTCCCTTAAACTTTGGGGATCTTATCTTAAATTACATTTTGAAGTTTTCATTCACTTCTCGCTTCAACACTCGGCTTATTAAAGCGTGACTATGGGAATTAGTATGCTAATCTGAAGTGACGACAAAGTAGTTCATTATTGAGATACAACTTATAAGTATACAGTATATGGACAGTCACTTAGTAGGAAGAAGGGAGAAGGGAAAGGGGACACCATTCATTTAGAATTGATAATAATTCGATCAATCATACTTTCTATGCATCTAAAACAACCTCTGTGAAAGAGAGGTAAGCTTATTAGCTTCGACCCTAGAAGTCACCGGTTCGAATTAAGGCGAGTATAGTAAAAAAGTATTATTTTTATTTAATACTGTAGTAGTAAATGCTCGACTTAAATCGATAGTGAAAAATGAGTACTGTTCTGACCAACAAACCTACACTTACAAAACCTTAAATCTACCGAACATCGCAAAATTCAATACATCTTTTGACCAGAAAAAAACTAATTATGTGATGGCGTTCCAAATGAAATAAAAAATACCGTGAACATGAACCTCAACAAGGGCGTGCCTAGCGTGGTGGTCGAAACAACAACTGTAATTAACGGTGACCCGACAATTGATCCGTCGACAATTGGCCCCCCGACAGTCGATCCCTCGAACAATTGATCCCCTAAAAATTATTTCTTTAAGTAAGTATGCAAAAAGGATATACAACCAAAGTAAATACACTCATATGTGCAGGCATCTTGACAGAAAATTCGCTGTAAAAATATGTTTACTATCAATAATTTCGACTCTGTAGAAGCATGCGGTAATAACAAAATACGACATACTTATATGTGCAGTCGGCTTAACCAAAAACCGTTGAAGGTTCCTACTTGCATAAAATATAACTTTTTTTATCCGAACACAACACAAAAGGCACAATTTCTCCCAACCGTCTGGAGCCAGGAGACTATGGCATCCCCAATTTCTCCCATACCGTCTGGAGCCAGGAGACTATGGCATCCCCAAATTCTCCCAACCGTCTAGAGCCAGGAGACTATGGCATCCCCAAATTCTCCCAACCGTCTGGAGCCAGGAGACTATGGCATCCCCAAATTCTCCCAACCGTCTGGAGCCAGGAGACTATGGCATCCCCAATTTCTCCCAACCGTCTGGAGCCAGGAGACTATGGCATCCCCAATTTCTCCCAACCGTCTGGAGCCAGGAGACTATGGCATCCCCAATTTCTCCCATACCGTCTGGAGCCAGGAGACTATGGCATTCCCAATTTCTCCCAACCGTCTGGAGCCAGGAGACTATGGCATCCCCAAATTCTCCCAACCGTCTAGAGCCAGGAGACTATGGCATCCCCAAATTCTCCAAACCGTCTGGAGCCAGGAGAATATGGCATCCCCAAATTCTCCCAACCCTCTGGAGCCAGGAGACTATGGCATCCCCAATTTCTCCCAACCGTCTGGAGCCAGGAGACTATGGCATCCCCAATTTCTCCCAACCGTCTGGAGCCAGGAGACTATGGCATCCCCAATTTCTCCCAACCGTCTGGAGCCAGGAGACTATGGCATCCCCAATTTCTCCCATACCGTCTGGAGCCAGGAGACTATGGCATCCCTAATTTTGACTGTGTTGTATTTTTTTGTACTTTTACGCTGGTGTTTATAGTTATTAGACTTATTACTTGAAATGGCTTTAGCCGTTTTTAGTGACTAGAGCTGAATATTCAGGTAAATTTTCCACATCCCCTTCCCCTCCCCAACACCTTCAGTCACACAAAATATTAAAATTGGGGATACTATAGTCTCACTGGCTCCAGAAAATTGAGAGAAGTTGGGCCTTTTATGTTGTATTAGGATAATTTTTTTTATATTACGTGATTTTTTTTGTATTTTTAGGCTAATGTATACAGATATTATACTTATTACGTAAAATGGATTAGCCGTATTTGGTGACTAGATCTGAATAGCCGGGTACATTTTCCACATCTAATTCCCCTAACTTACTAACAAGACTTACAGTCAACAAACATGAAGATGAAAAAATCATAAAAATAACGAAATAACACCAACACAACCTACGTACAGTCGAGAAACATGAAGATGTTGGAATCAACAAACGATTCGGTCGGATTAAAAAGATTCGGTCGCATGTGCGAGTAGATGCGACCGAATCTTTTCCTAATTTTTCTGTTTCACATTTTTCGTTTGAGAGTCTTTAATATTGTCTTCAACGATATAATTTATTTATTTAAAAAATAACTTGCAGCATTGATTTTTGGTAGATTGGCTCATGCCCGGTAGGGCCACGCGCATCAGTTTCTCAACAACTTAAGAGTTTTGATTTGTGATATTTGATACGTGATTTATGTCACGTTTTGTTCATAATTTCTATTCTAATGATTAATTCACGATTATATTAGTTTAATTCAATATATTGACTATTATTTGTGTTATTTTTCGTCAGTTTTAACCTATAACAATGTCATGTTGTGGATTTAGTATCATCTTATCGAAAAACGCGAGGTTATTTCTGGTGTATTATTTATTATAATTTAATAAACTTAATAAAAAAATTTATAAACGAAATTTAATAAGTAAACAGAATTATTATTAAAATTTTCAATAATTTTTAATTCCACCAGCGTGGAATTAAAAATTATCAGTTTTGCTGCAAATTCCGTAATTAATAATTCCGTGTATTTTTTTTACTTTTAATTTTCTGAAATTTTTCAAAGCTTTAATTAAAAATGTTTGAAATTAAAATTTTACAATTTTTAAATGTTAAAATATATTTAAAAACCAAAAATCAAAAATGTACCTAATAATTATATTATAAGTTTCTAAAATCTTATGTGTTTTTACTACATCTTCAAAATAAGATGTATAAAGGACATTTTAAATTCTCTGGAAAAATGACAAAATTTCGCATGATATTATTATTAGCAGCAAAGTATACAACAGATAAACAACTCTCGGGTGGGACCCAAGCGCTATGCCCACTCAACCACTGACCGGTCATGACCATGCTTGTTTAAAATATTCACAAGTGTTTTAGTATCTTGAATTCGCATCTCAAATATGGAATCCTCAATATAATATTTATATTAAACGCGTTGAAGCCATCCAAAGAAAATTTGTCCATCATTTAAATTTCAAGTTTAATATTGGTTATCATGACATAAACAGCTCGCTGAACCTTTATGGACTTAAATCATTAAAATTATCAATGGTTTTATTGATTGTTCACCACTTTTGGCTGAGATTTTTAGAGTCCCTGGCGTTAGAACCACAGAAAAATCACTTTTTCATCTTCAAAAATGTTCTACTAATCTCAGACAAAATGCTTTTATATTCAGAGCATGCAATGTATTTGATAAGAATTTTAATAATATAGACATATTCTCATGTAATTTAAGTACCTTAAAAAAGTATGTCATAGCTAACATTTTTTTTTTTTAAACTTTATTTATTCTCATTTCTTTGTACATATAGCAAATAGTATACATATAATAACATAATATATAATAACAAATAGTATGAACAAGAAATGAAATCCCACTAAGGCACTGCCTGAGTGTGGGTAATATTAAAACAAAATACTATATTTCCAAGTACCCAAAGTATAAAATAGACTTAAAAAACATATAAAATATAAAGTTAGTATTAAAAGTTAGTACTTCATAGTTAGAGAATAAGTGAAAAAGGTTTTTTCAGCTATTATAAAATTAAAATTAAAATATGGAAAAAACATACTGATTTTTAATTTTTTTTTCAGTTATTATAAAAAAATAAACAGAAAACATATTGTACTACAGTTTAGAAAGTTACAGAAAGTGAGTTGTAGAAGGAAGGATAAATTTATAGAAATAGCGTTTCAATATCTACATTATTCAACCATAATTTTACCTTTTTTACATATTTTATCATTTTATTTATCATTTGAGTGTGCAGTGGTAAAAGGTTAAATGAACGAGCTCCAATGAAACTGCTATGTGTCTGCAATAATTTAGTAATGGTTTGTGGGGTGTAAAATATATTATTTATTCTTTTGCTCATTCTGTTTTCATTTATTTCGAAATTATTTTTGTTTTTAAATACATATTTCAAAGTTTGTAATATAAATAATTTACGTATATTAAATATTTTAGTTTCTTTGTATAATAAGTTGGTCGAGAATGTTTAATTTTTGTTTTATATGACTTTAATTACGTGTTTTTGAATTATTTGTAGAGGCTTAATAAATGTATCAAGTGCACCACCCCATCCTATAATGCGATAAGTGATTGATGATTGCACCAGGGAAAAGTAGATTATTTTCAATTTTTCAATGTTTAGTACTTCCTTAAGTCTATAAAATATGTAGGTCAGATATCTTACTTTAGAGTGATTTGATTAATATGTGATTTCCAATTAAGATTTATATCTATTGATACTCCTAAATATTTTATATTTTCGACATTAGTGAGTTCGTTGCACATGAAGCACATTTCTTGATTGCAACTAGTATTATGGATTCTAATTTTAAGGTTGCTGTAGGTTTATTTTTAATGGTTTTATAAAAAGGTAAATAAAATGTTTTGCTGTAGTTTAAAATGAGTTTGTTGTATTTTAGCCATGTTGAAACCAGTGAAATACAATCAGTTGCTTTCGAAAAAGTTTCTTTCCAATGATTACCATCCACTATTATTGCCGTGTCGTCTGCGTAAGAAACAATTTTACCAGGGATTACAAAATTACATAAATCATTAATATAAATTAAGAATAAAATCGGACCAAGCACAGTTCCCTGTGGAACTCCATTTTTTATCTTTGACTCTGAACTATAATTATTCCCAATTTTTGTTTTTTGTGTTCTGTCTGTAAGATAGTTAGAGAGTAGTTTTAGTGTGTCTTTTTTGAAGCCTAGTTGATTTATTTTTGTAATAAGTAAATTATGATTTACGGTGTCGAAAGCTTTTCTTAAATCTAGGAATATGGCAAGACATTTCTTTTTTTTTATCGATAGATGAGTATATCTTTTTTGTCAATTCATATATCGCATCCTCGGTGTTTAGGTCTTTACGAAAGCCGTATTGGTTTTTCGATAGAATTTTATATTATTAAATAATTTTTGACCGTTTTGCAAGTTATCATGTTATTGCTGTGAATCCTTTCCATTTACATACTTGTCATTCGACTTACTATTGTGTTCACTCTGAGTTGTAAGTATTTACAAAAATCAAATACAGAAATCCCACAAATACACCGCTTTCTCAAATCCATAGATCCAAACATTGATTTTGACATTGTCAAACTGAATGCCAAAGGAAATTACAATTCCTTCAAAACTGGCGTTCTCCAAGAAAAGGAAAATACTTTCTTAGACGCAGCAAATTGGCCGGCAGGAATTGCAATAGCAAAATACAAATTCCTAGGAAAAAGCGTGCCTACTTGATGGCGAAATTAGAAATTAAATATCAAAATGTCCGTGGCCTTAACACAAAAATCGACAAATTTTCAAGAAATATTATTACTCAAAATTCAGAAGTGATTGCGTTGACGGAAACATGGTTACAAACATCTATTTTTGATAAGGAACTGTTTACTGATACAATATAATACATCGACGTGATCGAGACGGGCAGCGGGGGAGTGGTTCTTCTCGCTGTTCGTAAACCGCTGTTGGGGGCCAGGCTTTTTCCAGAAAAACACGGAAATTTCACGATCTTCAATTGAATGTTTTGTGGATTAAATTTTACCTATCGTATATTTTATTGACTGAAACACATTCCTAGAACAATAAACTATTTACCAAAATAACATTACTTGCGTTATTTACGTAAATTGATAGGTTTTATGATATTATTCGAGGTCACGCATCGGCAGGAATTAGAAACAAACGGAGAACATCTATGGGTAAAGGTTTTTTAAAATAACTTTACCGTACTTATTTGTGTAACTTATTTTTATTGCACAGACGATGGTGAAAATAGACGCAACTTCTGTGAGCATTTAGATACGAATTCGAATTTATTATTGAATAAAAATATGGTTTTACTGGGTGATTTTAATCTGAATAATAAACCTGAAGATAATTTAAAAGATTTCAAATACTTTTGTTGCCCAAATGGATTAACACAGCATAATGAAGTGTTCAACAGTTTTGACAATATGCTGGACCTCGTCCTAAGTAACCTTTCCGTATGTAAAGTGACGAGAAGCGAGGAGCCGTTCGTCAAAGAAGATCGTCATCATCCAACACTGGCCATCATGGCGAGTCTCGCTTTAGCCACGCGCACATGACGTAACGGTCACAACAATCCCCCGCCTGCACTCGCCCCGCCTCGTCTGCACAACCTACCAATACTGCACAACCTACTCACAATATAACTTTAAGCGTGCTGATATAAAATTGTGTCAAAACATTCTGTCACATTTTCTTTTCATTTTCTTAAAAGCATACACTCTGTTGATGTTGCTGTAGATTATTTTTATAATGTTTTAGAAAGTGTTTTTGATTTATGTGTATCAATTAAGAAATCAATAAATGTTAGTGTAACCTACCCTATATGGTTAACAAAATCAATTATTGACAAAATAAAAAGCAAGGAAGCGCATCGCTGAAGTTATAGATTGCACAAGAAGCAGTCTGATTAATTGTGGTTTTCTGCGGTGCGATCCGAGCTGAAAAAAGATATTGCCGTAACTAAACAGCAATATTTAAAAATAATTCAGAACGGGATTAAAGACGACGTCAAATGTTTCTGGGATTTCATAAAATCACAGAAAGCAAACTCCAGGTCGCATAATGGCCTGAAGAGTTAAGACGAATTTATAACAGATTCAGAATCTATTTGTCAGATGTTCACAGACTACTTTCGGTCTGTATATGATAGTAAAACCCCGGATCTCAGTACGGAATTTACGAAAACAGAAATTCCGTGGAACTTAGGTGACATATCTCTTGGATTAACTAATCCGAAAGAGGTAGAAGCCTACATTCGTAAGCTGAAGACAGACAAGGCTACAGGACCGGATGGAATTCCTTCCAGAATTATCATTAGCATAGCGCCAATGATAAGTGAAACCCTTTGTTATATATTTAACTCAAGTATTTTGACTTCTACGTTCCCTTAAATATGGAAACTCACCCGAGTCAGTCCTATTTTCAAGGCTGGAGATAAGAAAGACGTCAAAAACTACAGACCGGTAGCCGTATTATCAGTGCTGCCCAAACTTTTTGAAAAATTGATTTGTGACAAATTAAGTCACCAGATTGCGCCATTCATTGGTGAAAATCAACAAGGTTTCCTTCCAAAGAAATCAACAATCACAAATTAGCTTAATTTTTCGCGGTTGGTAGCCACCAGTTTAGACTCGAGGGACCAAACAGATGTAGTTTACACCGACTTTGCCAAAGCATATGACCGTGTTAAACATGATATACTTTTGAGGAAAATGTTTAAAATAGGCTTCGATCTACCAACACTGAACTTTTTCTCATCGTATTTAAAATCCAGAAGCCAATTTGTTTCGATAAATGGCCATAATTCAAAAAAATTCCAAGCGCAATCTGGAATTCCTCTAGGGTCTAACCTCGGACCTATGTTGTTTCTAATACTTATAGATGACATCCAAAACTGTGTTAGGAATGGCAAATGTCTACTATTTGCTGATGACCTTAAAATTATGATGGAAATAAGCTGCCAACAAGATTGCTTTAAAATGCAAACTGATCTAGATGCACTATCTGAATGGTCGTTGGCAAACAAATTAGATTTTAACACAAAGAAATGTGTCACAATGTCCTTCACTCGTTGTAAAAACATTATAGTTTACGATTATAAAATAAAAGGCGAAACGTTATCACGTGTAAAATCCGTGAAGGATCTCGGTATCACCTTTGATCCCGAACTGACATATTCTCTTGCCATATATCGCAGCTCACTGAGTCTTGCTTTCTTTCAAAATTTGGAACAATTTCATCGATAGCCCATTTCTCTTGGGATGCTATAATTTATATGTACCAGGGGTCCTAGCATGGTCGATCGATATAACCCTATATCAATACGATATCGGTAAAATCCGTCATTTATGGTCAGTTATCAATATGTGCTAGCACGCTCAACTATTGTTAAGGGATATTCCGACCGACGATTGACAAAAGCCTGCCAAATCGTATGCATTCTTGGTTGATAAAACCCCAATATTAATACGAAATGTAATAAATCCGTCGTCTATGGTCAGTTAGCGATATTTGCGAGCACAGTGAACATACGATTCCGACAGTCGGTTGACAAAAGACGCCGTTTTTACCGTGGCTTCCGGAGTGACAGATAAGCTGTCAATGTACAGATTTTTTTTAATAATGTCGTTTGTTACGCAAAATAACTGGCTAATTAATGAGTAGAGGTGAACTAAAAAAACTCTCAGAATTTAAAGAAATCGTATACGAGACCCATAGACTCAGTTATTTAATGAGGCGATCAATTAATTGCTTTCAAATTCGAGAAACGAAATTTGTTAAAATGTCGTTTAGTCTCAAAAAGTATCTACATGCGAAACGCCAATATTTATTTGAGTTCGAATTTCAATTCGAAATTGTCAATTTATTGGTATTTTTCATTTTTACGCAGCACATTTCAAATTAAGAAACGAAAATTCATTAAAAGATCGCCAGTGTTGCCATCGTGTGAGATCGTATGTCGATTCCTTATTTATTTCCCTTCGACGTCGGTCTGCCTATCGATGGCGCAAGCGTGCTAGGGCAATCGGTTCGTTATCGATACGAGATTGTAAATCACCCTGTCGTTTGTTTGACTGGCGATATACCTACGCAACTTTATTAATAATGACATTCTTTCTGCATAATTACTGGTTTATTAATGAACGGAGGCAGATTATCGAAGATTGCAGGATTGAATTAAATCGGAATTCAGACGTTTTCGTTTGACAGTTTCGTACTTACGAATATATCTCGTATTATGGCTAATGATCTCATTGTCCAATTAACTCCTTTTTAGTATCAAAAAATACATGCGGACTTCCTACGTACATTAAAGTGTGTGTATTTAATATTATTATGATATCTCAGCAAAAATCTCGGTGTAAATGGATCTTTAAATGTTCAAAAGAAAAGATTATTAGTTAGTTGTCATATTATTACATTAATGGACTAAGATGTTTTTGACAGGTATTATAGACCGGGAGCCTGGCTACACAAACACACGTCATCGAGTACACAGATGAAACTACTTTGTAGTGATAATGTACATTTAGTAAGCCTTAAACAAGCTAGTCTGCCGGTGCACATCTTGGAAGGTTCCACGCAGTCATGGAAATAGTGAGCGATTTTTGAAGTAAAACTTCTTTATGCACGCTCAACATGGGGGGTAGGCTGGTGAATGCGTTACGAAAAAGGATATTATATACATTTTATGCGAACGGTGGGCGAACGGTTGGGCCTTTGGGGGGATGGGAATGGGAATGGGAATGGGAATGGGGATGGGGATTGGGATGGGGATGGGTACCCGGCACGCGTTGCAAGGACACTGTAACCTTGGGATCAACTTAACTCAAATGGTTCCATCCTATATAACATTATATACAACGGGTACCCGGCATAAGTTAGTGAAGTTTTACTTCAGTCGTGTGGTCTAAAGCACACTCGTTTTTATTCGAAAAAATTACGTCATCGGGTGCACGAACGGGAATGATTTCATATGATAAAGGTCGATTAGTAGATGAGAAAATTAGCAGGTCTGCCAACCGGCAGCCTGGCACGTTCGCAGGCAGCCGGTGTTAAATTGGGATAGAAATTAGTAAATTTTACGTCATCGAGTACACGAATGAAACCAACGAATAACTGTATTCTAGATTCTAAACCATCCCATTGAAGAATTTCTCTAGTTCCATGACTGCGCGGAATCTGCCAAGAGGCGCGGCGCACCAGCTTTTTTAAGGCTTACTAAATATCCATTATCACTTCAAAGTAGTTTCATCCGTGTACTCGTAAGGTTTGTGTACCGGCTCCCGGTCTAAAACTCCGATTCCATAGACATTGTGACAGCTACATAGAAAGTACCTCAAGTGTTGCCAGCGTATAACAATTTCTTTTTGATTACCTTACATTGCTTATGAATATCGGTTCGGTACAAAATCGTCGGTTGTTATACCATGTCGATTCGATATTGTAAAGATAACGATTTCAGTGTGCTAGGACCCCAGATCACTACAGCCGAAGTCGACATCATGACTTATTTAAAGTACCGAACGGCAGAGCAGACGTCTTGTGCAAAGCATAGCATGACGAGGGGGGTGTGCTGTTAAATGAAATTGCATACCATTTGGATGTAAGCGACTATTCTTTATATGCCTTAAAAATATTATTGAAGAGTCGCTTGCCTAAATGCTGATAGGGTAACTAAATTGTGCTGTAATTGGAATTATTCTGTTGTACAATAATAATAATAATAAAAATAATAAAATAATAAAACGATCCATATAGAGAAAGGCAAAATTGTAGATGGAGACGAGAGTATATTTAGAAATTTCAAAATTAAAAGTATGAAAGGGGATGAGGTTTATAAATATTTAGGATATCCGCAATCGAATATATTAGATTACAAATGATATTAGGATTGAATTTCAAACTAGGATCAGAAAATTTTTAAAATGCAATCTATCTGCTAAAAAATTAGTAAAAGCAATAAATAACGTACTCATTTGGCATAATTATATGGTCCAATACAGATTTAGATAGTTTAGAATGATTAATTAGAACTACGTTAACAAAGTTTAATTGCCATAATCGAAATTCAGCTATAGAACGAGTTAATTTACCTAGAAATTGAGAAGGTAGAGGTGTAGTCAAAATAACATCTTTGAAACACAATCAGGTAGAAATGCTTAGAAATTTTTTCCATAGGAAAGCTAATAGCTCAGAAATGCACAAAATAATTTGCAAGGCAGATAGAAATATTACACCTTTAAATTTATATGACGAGAATGCCAACATTCTTATAAATACTAACCAGGAATTATTAGATTCCTGGTCAAATAAAATTGTTCACGCAAAACACTTCAATTATCTCAACCAAACGTATGTTGACAAATTTTCGTCACACAAATGGTTGAGTATTGGAGAGTTGAGCGCGGAAATAGAAGGATTTATGCTTGCCATTCAAGATAGAGTCATTAATACTAAAAATTATAGGAAGCATATAATTAATCGAAGATATAAATCAAATTGATGATTTATGTAGAAAATATTTGGCTTTTCCGGAAACTATAGAACATATTATATCGGGATGTTCTGTATTAGCGCCGTCCGAGTATACATTTAGGCACAATCAGGTTTAAAAATAATTCACCAAAGTTTGGTAATTAAACATAACTTGATTGATTGCCGTAATATAGTACCATATTATGAATATGAACCAAATTAATTTTTAGAAAATGAATTTTATAAAATATATCATGATAAAACTATACTAACAGGCAGAACAATTAGTCATAATAGACCTGATATAGGTTTGCATGACAAAATTTAAAAAAAACTTATATCATTGATGTCACTGTTCCAAATTCCTGTAATATTAAAAAAAAACTGTTTCTGAAAAAATAAGAAAATACACACAGATAAGATTTAGGAAATGAGATTAAAAGAATTTGGCATTCTCAGACTATAAAAATATTACCATTTGTTATTTCGGCTACTGGCATAATACCTAGGTCTTTCATTCAAAATTTAGGCATATTAGATTTGTCAAAGAATTTATACATAAAAATGCAAAAATCGGTCATTTTACATGTAGGATTACAAAAGATTTTTTAAATATTTATATTGAGGGATCAGTAGGATTTATAGGTTCAATTAGGAGTTCCACAGAGCCGAACCCTCTGATATGAAAATATCTGGAGTCGGTGAATTATTTTCCCATTTGGTCTCTGGTAGGTTGACATGTTGTTCTTGTATTGTTTTGTATTTATAATACTTATATAGTGCAATTGCATAGCGTGGATTGACTAGATGATCATTTGGGAAGTGTGTGAAAGGGTTTAGTTTTTCCTGCGGGGAAAATTTAGCCCGGACATTTAAATCTGGTGCGTACAATTTACATATTATTATTATTGCTGTTGTGGAGTGAGAAAGATTTCTGATTCTTGACTACATTATATTTTGAAATTTAGTAAGCAGATTATAAGTTTAAATTATAGCTTATATTGTGTTTTTATATATTTTTTTTAACAATTTTCAAGGTTATAATATTTTTGTTAACTTCTTACGGGTACAGGACCCTTACTTTTTAATTATAATTTTAATTGTGTGAAAATTTTTGTTGGATATTACGTGTTATTAATGTTATTATAAGTATAAAATATCTGTTAATTTTCTCTAATAAATTAAAAATAAAAGTAAGGCTTTGTGTTACCGGTAAATCATTCAATTTCCCCTGCGCACCAAGTACGCCCCCTCATTTTAGTTCGTCCTATTTTAAAACTTGATTATCATTCCCCGATAGTTTACTTTTTGTTCTGCAGAAGAAATTTTGCTTCCCAAACAGGTCAACGGCTTTAATAAATTATTTGGTTAAGTTATGCAAAATATTTTTTGATTTTATCAATGTTTTCATTTGCGTCATTGATGATTTAGAGTTATTAGTTATTACCTACACAAACAACTTGTTGAGCAGAAAATCGATCGTCTTTGTCTTATTTAATTCATTCTCTCAAACTCCTTTTCATATTCAATATCAATAAAAAAAGGAAAGTGTCGCCCGTTTTAAGACGTCTTTATCACATTAATGTTTTTTCAGGCCGCCATGTTGTATATACTTAAATGTGGAACGTCGAAATTGCTACTCGGTGAAAATGAAATGTCTTCAAAATGAATATTGCCATTCATCAAATAAGATTGATGCGAATCGTGTTGAAAAGGAGAGAATTATAAGAGGAATGAAGTGTTGCCGTCAGATAACGGAAACACCCCTAAATAAGGGGTGAGGGACAATACTAACTACAAAAACCGAAAGTATAAACAAGTCACCACACAAACAAAAAAAAGTACAATAAACTTGGAGGTAAATTATACCATATTGTTTTGATATGGCCGTTTTGATGCATATGTAAAATTTGCTGTTTTCCTTCGTAGCACTTTTTTGACATCTGATTTGAGTTTAAAGCAGGGGTAGAGGCGCTTTATTGTAGCGCGCGTAGAGTAGGTAATATACGCAGTTCTTATATATCCTTAACCGGAATATGCTACTAACGGTACATTTAACCTATACTGCCTCTCTTTAACTCTATAAAACGAAATATTATTATTAAACATATTAATTTCGGCGTTCGGTGCATGGTGCGTGTTTTGAAATTGTAGTAGGTAATGCGTAAAATTGTTCAAGTTCAATGAATTTTTAATTTAAAAGATTGATCTAGAAAATATTAAAAAAATTGGGATGCAGATATGGGTACCACCGCCTCGGTAACCATCAATTGGATAACAAATACCTCTGCCTCAGGTCACCCCGAGTGGTTCGCTAGTTAGTAGTGGTGCCAGGGTTCATGGAGTGAGGTTTTCCGGTTCTTGGCGGCGGATGCGTCTTCCCTCCAACTGCCTGGCAGGCCGGATCGGGAGAGACTAGTTGAGTGAGACCCTTTGACCTCTCCAGCAGGACTCTCGCAACATCGCCTTGCACCGCAGTGAGTGGGATTGATTCATACTTTCGTCACTCCTGGAGCACATAATTCAAACAAACCTCCTTCCCACTCTTCCGCTAAATTATATGAAATACACACACTTCTCAATACGCAAACCCTCCCTCTGCCCCTCCTTCATCTTCAAACCCGCCCCTGCGTGTCCTTTTCCATGCGTCCACTTCCCTTCCCGCATTCCGCTTCTACCTTCCCTGCCTTCCCCCTCCCGTGATTTCCTCCTCTCCCATGTTCCCCTCCCTATTGAAATACATACATTTTTCAAACAACTCGTCCCCCCACCTATTGCAAAAATTTCAAACGTCGGAACTCACCATATTACAAAGAAACCTTCGCAGGTATACGCACAACCAATCACCAAAGTTTCATCACTATCGCATGAATGTTGTAGGAATGCACAAGGGACAAACAATCATTTTTAAATGTAACGATTATATACTTGCTTTCTTGGATATTCGAGTTGGCTTAAGCGCACTTTTTATCTTTTTTGTTCGTCTTAACCCCGGCGATTATTGTTTTTTTCCTTGTAAATAAACGCTACCCTCTTCACTAGACAATGTCTGATTTGAAGCGGGTTTATTGACAGGCTTCTTCATCATACCGTGTCTTAACCCCGGCTATTATTGTTTTTTTCCTTGTAAATAAACGCTACCCTCTTCACTAGACAATGTCTGATTTGAAGCGGGTTTATTGACAGGCTTCTTCATCATACCGTGTCTTTTCTATTCACATAAATATCATATTTCGTTAGAGGTAATGACACCTTTTAAACGATTTCTCCCATTCAGAATAAAAATCATCGAAACAGTATGAGAGGCCGAAGATTTTGACTATATCCCAACTACGGTAAAGCTGGTGGAGATTATCGGTCTGGAACCAAAATCTAGCCTGTGTCGCGCAACCTCACCGCCGCGCCGTATGACGGGAAATAAGTAATTCTGCAATGATTAAACAATATAGGAAGTTGAATTTTTTTCATGTTAGTTGATTGTGAAAGCTCTTAAAGTAATCTTCGGTATTCTACAATTTTGCACTAGCATTGACTAAAATGATCTATCCTGACAATGATCTTGAGTTTTAAAAAATCTAATAAGATTCAGAAACGATGTTTTATTTCCCCATGGACAAACACAAACTGGGAATGAGGTTTGTCAGGAGCCAATAACGTGGTAGAGTCAGTAATGATAAATACTTTAGTTCCAATATCAATTGAACCATCCAATTCTCGATTATAATTCGCCGATGGAAGTACACAGCCCCATTCAGCGTTCTACAAAAGTGAAAAATGGCAATTGAATAAATTATGGTGATTCAATAGCGAGCACCATCAAACACACAGATCACAACGCAATTGTGCCCGGCATTAAAAAGGGAAAGAGGACCTAACGAACTAAATAAATACGCAATTTCGAATGATGCTTCCCCTACTATTAGTTAAACACATATTTATACCAACCCAGCAGAGGCGCTTTGCAAAAATCACAAAGCACTTTCCACAAATGTTAAATGTGCTGAATATTAGATAGAACTTTTTTGTGTCGTGGTTTAGATTTGCTAGCATTTTGATGGATTGCAGCCCGATGATTCCTATGCATGGTTTGGGATAGCTGAAATTCAAAAGCAAATAATATCGCCCAAGGCTCGCCCATTAGCGAGTGTTCTCAGTATGACCCTGTCCTTTCCTCCACTCCCCGACTGCCCCCCAGAACAAATAGCCTTCCCCCCTGGGCAATAATACTAATATCATCCCTAGTACCGCTCAGCCTAGGGGTGGACACAGGACCTAGGAACCGTAAAGGGTGGTACCGAAGCCTACATAATATTATTTTTTTATGCCTACATAAACAACTGAAGAAATGTAAAAACATCTGGACATTATACGCCTTTTGCCGAAAAAAAACAAATAAAGATTATGAAACTAGGACAGAATTAATAAAATAATATGTCAAGAAATAATCACTAGGCCTGAAATAATATTTACATGCATAACCTTTGGGTTTGTTTGGGAAATATTTACTACGTTAATAACATCCTCCGGCTTCTGTTATGAATAATCCAATCATGGCTGAAATTACCAAACTGTATAATATAATATTTGCTCTGAACTTCTGTTAGTTGACAGTTTATTTCAGGGAAAAATAATCTTCGATTTCAATTGCATAAAACCGCTTCGTTACACGGAAAAAATATTCTTATTTGTGCATGTTATTATGTGGAACTTAATTATTGTTAAAAGGATTTTTTCGTTAAAACAATAAGTAATCTCAGTTATTACAGTTATGTAGTAACTACAGTCTTACGATGTCTATGATTTATTAATGTGCAAACCATTTGAAAACATTTAATGTACGGCATCCCCAATTGGGGAATGTTGTGAGGCTGAAGGCAGTGGGAAGGGGAAGGGGATGGGAAATATGAAAGTGGGGAAGTATCTGGCTATTCAGATCTGGTCACCAAACACGGCTAAAGCCATTTCAAGCAAAGTTTGATTTCCGAATGGTGGTCTTATACCGGGGCGATATATATGATTTAAGATTTTATATTGCAATTATATATTTGATTATATACAATATAATTGTACTGTATAGCATCTCTTAGAGGATTGAAGCTGACCTATGAGTACATACATAAGCACAGCATCTTCGATTACACATCTGCCCTGTCTATGGACACTGTGACGTTGTCCGAAACGTTGGCTAAAGAATGAGGTGGCGCAACACGGCATAATACCCCAAAAATAAAATAAGACAATAAACATTATTTTAAATGACAAAATTTTGAAATGACACAAATTAATCAAATAAAATTATTTCTATCAAGCCCAATTTCATAGTACAAAACTACACGCAATATATTTATTGTAACATTACGGCCGATGAAATAAATCATCAAACTAGGTATTCTTTGGTCATTCTCAGCCTTACTTATAAAAACACTTCCATACAATACCATCCATCCTTCCATACATATACAATAAGGTGGGTCACGACTGTATGGGAAAAAAGTCTTGTTTTGATTTGTCTAATAGTGATAAAAGGGTGTTAAATGAAGATTTATATCTCCATTTAACTACAATCACGTAATTTTTAAATAATATTTGGATATCATCTTCTTCCTCCGGATTGACTTCGAAATTTCACATAGAGAAAAACCCACCCTTGTTAAATCGTTAGAAAATGTGAGTTAAACCATTCAAAATGAACTATTTTTCAATAAAACACGAAATAAAGGAAATATTTTGATTTGTTTATTAAAAAAAGTACATATGAATATAATTCAAATTATCTCAAGGCAGTGTATTCAAATACCAGCAAAATCTTTCTTTCTCTCAAATTTCGACATTATTTTGCGAGACTCGACTTGGGACTTTTTGTAAATGATTTCGTAAATATATACTACATTTGCTATAGAAGATTACATAAAACATGGTTTAAACGTTTAAAGGATTTATAGTAACTTTATATAAACTAGAAATAACATCTTAAAATGAAAATTTTCAGAACTTTGAAGTGAATTCGAAGGGAAAAGATCGGAAATTTGAAAAATTTTAAAAACGTCGCGATGAATTGTCGTTTTGAACCGATTTGGCACCCTTTTATCGCTCTTCGAATTTCAAAATAACATTTTCTTTAAATGACCCACTTTAATATACAACAATTAAACAATCAATACACAACAGTTTATCAGTTGTATAAAATTTTCACGACGTTTTTTAGAAAGGCTGTTATTGTTTAAGTATACGATGGGAATAGCTGGGAAAATAAAGTTTGCGATGCCGGATATGAAAGCTTATATTTTCTTAAAATTTTAAAAATTCGTTTCAAACATTGTTTTTATAGAACGGCTTTAAGTAGATACGTAATTGAGAAAACAATTTTCAACCAATAACATCCTCGCAACTCATGCTTGTTTAAGCCACAAACACCAACAACTATGACCAATTTATTTCCGCGGGATTCACGTGTTATTTCTGTAACATGAAACCGAAAACACGTGTCTCCAAACAAAAACCGCCGACATCACGTACAAACAAGGAAAGCGAGGTTGTGTAGAGATGGAGGGAAATCATCAAACTGTTACTATTACTATTACGACAGGTTTTTGGTTTTGATATTCGCATTAAAAACCTCGAGATTTCCTCAGGAACTGAAAAAAGAGTATTTTCGAAGTTTTTTGATTTTCGACTCTCTACCGGCAAGTCTTAGAGCCGGCATATGACAATTCGTATCCTTGCTATGTACGACATTCCACGCTCAAATTCAAGCAGGCTAAATCGGTAGCTTAAGCCTTGATAAACCGAGAAATAGTTCCTTTTTAGACATCGAGGCGCTAGCAGTCACTGTCAAACTTGAAAATTGCGTAAGTAATTGAATCTCACCTAAACTTCTTCATTTTATCAGAATTAACTATTTATATTCATCGAGCAGAGAGGAATTTCGATGTTCTCAATTGATGATAAATCTAAAATAGTCTTGAAAGGGATTTTAATTTTCAACATCAGGATTATTGGTTTTCAGCGGGTTAGTTTAGCAAAAAAAATACAATTAATGTACCCGTAAATAGAACCATCTGAATGGCGTGCGGAATATTACCATAAATCTACTCGTAAATTAAAACCGCCTAAAAATAAATTCCCGTCGTTTTGGAGAGATCGCGATCATAATTTTGCATATTTTGATGCGCAGATGATAATGATATAGAGCAGTGGTTTTCAACCTGTGGTACGCGTACCCCTGGAGATACGCGAAGCCAAATTGGGGTACGCAATAACGTGGCACGTGTAGAATCACAGGTTAAAATGCCCGAAGTGTTACGCTCTGTATAAAATTGCATTACTTAATTGTATTTGTGTGACTTGATTGCTAAATTCATGTAATAATGAGAGTATTGAAAATTACATATGAAATACGTCTTTCACGTGTAAAAATGTAGATAGAGGGTACGGGGAACAACAAATTTATAGTAAGAGACAAGGGGTACGCCAGCTCAAAAAGGTTGAAGACCACTGGTATAGAGCATAGATGCACCACTCATATAGACAGGAGTTTAGTTTTTCACAGAAAAAAAGAGACACATTTAAAATCATAGGCAATACGTGTAAGATTTGGGACATCAACCTTTAAACCTGTGTATTCATGATCTGCCTGTTTTTACAATCGGCCGCCGACATATGCATTACGCTCCAAGCCGCGCTAAGCTCAACAATTTATTCAAGATAAGCTTAAAATCAACCTGTAATCGGTCCTAGTTAGTATTCCTAGAAAACAAATGAACAAATGTTACCGACATTTGTTCATTTGAATGAACAAATGTTTTCGACATTTGACCAACTTTCAAGATAAGATCAATTCAACTCAGCACCGCTCGACTTCAAACAAAAAATCAATAAATAACATTCACACAATACATTATTGCTCTGCACAGACTAGATACACCCCTTCCCCTCCCCGCCACCTTCCCATCACCGGTGACCGGACAACTCAGAATGAAATCAACTCGGAACTTTCCGTAAAAAGTCATTCATTTTAAAAATCATTAATTTGAATAGCCTTTGAATGACAGTGATGAAAAAAATGGTTAAATAATTACCTCAGGTTAGAATTATGAGCTATTTTAAAATTATTTTTATCATGGCTTTTAATGACTTTTCAAAGAGGCGTTTAGTTGACTTGATTCTGATTTATTTTGCAAGTCTCTTTTAAAATCTCTATTTCTACATATCTACATTTTATAAAGTAAAGTCCTCCGCGTCGTCTGTCTGTCTGTCTGTTCGCGATAAACTCAAAAACTACTGAACGGATTTTCATGCGGTTTTCACTAATAGATAGAGTGATTCGCGGGGAAGGTTTGGGTATATAATTTTAGATCTATTATTTTTTTTATCAAATTGTAAATCATTGTAATGTAAGTAATATTGTACGCAACTAATTAAAATGGATGAACAAACAACCTAAAATAATATCTTTACGCATTTCAGCAACTAATATTAACGTACTAATATTTGATTATTCAACGTATCACACAAGTCACGTTATTACTAAATACATCTAAATGAATTTCGATTCGGTTTTCTTGAATTAATGCAAATATTGAAAGTTGAAATTAACCCACTTCCCGACATCCGATCGAGCTTAAACTCGGTAGATAGACTCGTTGTCGATGACAATACATTCTTTCAACTTTGTGAAACTCCCGCGCACACGTGCACACACGCATTTCGCGAAATGATGACGCAAAGAAGTCGTGCCGAATTTTGAGACTTAATCACTACATAATAAAAAAGTGTTTGTAGTAAAAAAACTTTTACTTGTAATACCGGTAATTTATTATTATATTCTTCTGATCTGTGTGCTTATGCTGAACACATTAAAACATGAACCAGTTTGTACCCATACAAAAATTACAGCCACATAAACCACACGTCCTTTACGAAATTAATTATCATTTTTTAGATTGCTTATCTCCTATTAGAGGTTGGCTATCATCAGGATAATATTATCGTAGAAATTGCAGTGAGAAATCGAGGGAGCTGCATTTGTACCAATTACGTAAGTTTCGAAGTTTAAGATGCCTCTTGCTATCCAGGAAGCATTTCTTTCGAAATCTCGGATAGCATACTTCGAAGTGTCGATTTATTTTAAGCCATCGTTTATTTTATTTACACATTCTTTGAACAATAAAATATCGATAAAAACTACATTACTTGTTTAATTAAATGAAAACAATATTAGCGAAACTTAATCGAAAATCTGGAGACTGAAAAATCATAATACGGATTGAGCTATAGCTCAATCGGTAGAGCACTTGCCATCTAAGCAAAGGGTCCTGGGTTCGAGTCCCAGCGGAGCCAATATCTTTTTCTGAATTTTAGATTTTTCGGAGATTTCTAATTAACTGGAAAATCGACGTTTTTAATTCCACTTGTATATTCCTACTGTAAATTTGTCAGTCTCTCTGGCCCCTCACATCAGTTGACGTCGAATAAATTGAGAACACTTTATCAATGTGAACTGTAACTTGCTGGGAACGATGGGAAATTACCGAAAGTTATCCTATCAATCCTTATCGATCGTGCTATGGGGCCTGCTGGAATGGAATAGTTTTGGAAAAGAATACAATTTAAAACACAAAATCTCCTTATAAGCGATGCATTAAACGTGTTGGCAGTAAAATTGTTCAACTTTGTTATATGAGGAGTTATGGGTAAATCTTTCAATATCGCACATAAAAGGATGCGCTTACATCCTTCTCCCCTTCCGCGCTCAGTTTCCAGCATAATACGAGCTTAAAGCAATCAGCGCGGTATTTTTGTTGGACTCAACGTGGAATGGCAGAGAACGGCGGAAAACTTCCCCCATCGCAAAGGGAAGGGTAAACCACCCCTTAAAAAAACACGGATCATCAATGGAGCGGTTACAGCCGGGGTTGGTCTAGTCGCAGTAGTAGTAGTAGCAGACAGGGGAGGGCGGGGAAAAGAAGGATTAGGGTAAACTGCACCTGTTTTAATAAAATAATAAAAATGTTTTATTGCCGAATACATTTTTTATAACTTTTTCTCGCTGGATGGTACATGTTTCAGAAACGATGACGTGTCTTTTTACGGCAGGTACCTTAGTAGAAGGTAGTTTATATCCAAAGTGCATGTATTTCGTTAAGATTGAGATTTTTTATAATTTTTTGATATTTTCTCCACAGAGGAGGGAATTCCACATGTATTCCACATAATGAGGCTAAGCAGTGGTTATGTGTCCTGAAGAGACCAATTTTTTAGGATAAAACATAACGTTGGAAGGACGTCCCGCAGCCTAGTCGCTGAGCGGCTACATGCTTCGTAAAAACGATGCGTCTCCGATCCGTCCAGGAAATACATACCGTCTGAAGTGCTCAGTTAGTAATTAAATAAGAAGTATTAGTGCACCAAATGTTCTACCACTGATAATCGTGGATAAATATGAATTATGAGGAATAAGATAGATGGATGGCCCATTCTGCATTTTTTTAATATCAAACTTTCGGCATTTATTTTGGTTTTTTATTATTGTGATAGCTGTTTTGGCGTTCAAAGCAATTTTCAAAGTGGAAATGTTTTTAAAAGGAGTTCCACGAAATAAGCGTTAGATTGTAGTTATTTGAACATTTAAATTCACTAATTACTCATTGAAGAAGAAGATAATGATATATATAAAAAAATACCAAAAGAAGAATTGAACTACACTTATCTATTGCGATTATCTAATCTATTAAACTTGAGTGATAGAAGAAATATTTTCGATCTAGTTTTTTATTTAAAACCTTACGTAATACAATTGACAGCCCTGAATTCTTGGCGCTCATAAATTTTAATGTGCCGGCGAGAAACACAAGGTCAGTACTACCATTTTACTGTGGTAATACTACGACCAGGGCACAATTCAATATACCACTACACAGAATCCAACACTTGGGCAATATGTATTCGCACATAGATGTATGGAATATGTCACTGACACAATTTAAAAATGAAATAATGAAATCGTTTATCTGTGATACAAGTACTCACTTAGGAATTCTTTGGTAAATTTAATAAACTACTCGTTCATCGACAAATTTGCTAAACTATCTCTACCTATCCTATTAATGTAATTAAATGTAATGTTTTAGTAAAATCATTGTAATATGTATTATTAACCATCATAACTTGTAGTATTATTTAGTTATATTAAAAAATATATTATTTAATTTTCACTGTAATATTAAAATCCAAATTGGAGTTCTGAACTCCTGCAACTTGCAGATGTACTGGAGGTACCATCGATATAGCGGTTTTCCACTTTGCGAAACTAATACTTACGTTTTATTAGACATGGTTAATGTTGCAATTTTGTAAACCTCTCATCACCTTACTTAAAATTTTTTGTTGTTTGTATTTTTATATCATGTATGTATTTTTTTATCGTAACTTATCGTTATTATATCTTCCTGTGATTAAAATTTTTGTTGCTTATATTTTTATTTAACTAATGTACTTTTTTTATTTCTATTGTAATTTTATTTATATTATTTCCTTCTCATGTTAAAGATGTACTGCCTTTATTTATTTATGTAAAAGCCCTCTGGGCGTATAATAAAACAAATAAAATAAATAAATAACAATAACAATCTAAATGAAAATTTGAAAAGACATATAAACAGTATTTTTCTTATAAAAAAATTGAATATTCACTAATTACTAATGAAAACTAAGATTGTATTACGAGTACCTACATTACGTATTTCTTAATATGGTTCTTACAATCTATTTTGAATTTTTCAATAAATTGGTGAAATTTTATGGTTTTCAACAGCGCATTTATAATACACCCTTTCATTGTAGAATGAACAGTTTTTCGTTTCGGCTTTGTCCTTTTTTAGTTAGTCTGAAAATTAATTTCTTGCATTACAGTGCAATAAAAAATAATAACAAAATAAAGAAAATGATAACAAAAATAAACTAAAATTATCAGAAATAATACGTTTACACAAAAAAAATTGTTCAAGTGTGTTAATCACCGAAATTGCTACATTAAAAAAGTCGCATCATTTGTAAACTTGTTTGCTAAATTATTTTAGCTAGGAAAATCGGTTACATAATTTGTTTATGTGAATGGTGACATTGAAATAGGGTCTCATACCTAGTGATTATACTTTGTTATGCTATGTTATGTAAAAGCCGAAAGGCGTTACTGTTACAAATAAATAAATAACTTGTTATTGCTATTTACTTTAAAAAAATATATTATCCCTACTCGATCTCCATCATCATGTTTTTGAAATAAAAACTTCTTTAGTACCGTTGTGATTTGTAACTCGATGAAACGGAAACGGGCGACACTGAAAAGAGACAACACATATATCTACAGGATTTAGCATGCGAGATAATGAGATAGCAATAAAATATATATTTTATTCACGGGTACTTGGTTTCAATATAATGTGATAAATCCACGGTACCACCCAAGTCCCCTTAGTGTAGTGATATAAAGTGCCTGACGAACCTTTGCAGACATTCAGCCGACCAGGGATCGAATCCTACGATCGTACGAAAAAAAAAATTTAATTTTGTAAAATTAATATCCAATTTAAAAAAAACTCAAAATGAACAAAGAAAAGAAAAATCAAAAAGCGACATCTAGCGACTCCGAAAAAAAACACAAATACTAATAAGATGACCAAATGTACAGGAAAAGGTGCACTGGATTTCGACGCCAAAAATATGGAAAAAAATCATTATTCACATTGATAAAAAAGTGTGTTTCATAGTCTCCCCACTCTTGTCAGGGTGAGTTTTCTGAAGGTTTCGCCTCTACCGTGTGTGAATTGCACAATCTGTTTTTTTTTTAACCGGACGTACATAAATTTATCACGAATACAGCCAAAACAAAACGCAAACATAAGTAATATGTGCATATTGTTTGAAATAAAAAAAGACCAGGTTAAAGGATTTGCCTCATTGCGTCGTCTGAAAGCAGTGCTCATTAAGAGCGAAGTTGAGCCACTGAACACCGAGGAGCAGTCATAACAATGGCCATTGTTGAGTCTCGAGTCCTCTGTGATCGCTTAGCAAGTGTTATTGCAATATTGCCATCCCCAGCGACTTATTCGAATTTCAAATACAAACGCAGTTAATTCTCTAATATTTTCTGTCAGTGGAGCTTAAAATAAACCGAAAATCTTAACTTATAAATATATAATTTCTCTCTAAAGTTTGTATGACGGCCAATCACGGTGTCTGGAAACTCGTGATAAAAGCGGGAAATTGGTGAATCTAACACAGTTAATATAATTTTTTTTTACATTATACACAGGAGGTCCCCTCAGGGACTATGTCATCTTTAGCATGATGTGTATAGGATCTTTTGAGGAAAGTTCTGGGAAGGAAAAGATATGAGGGGTGGGTATGAATCTGGGTTCAGTTTCTCCAGGAGTGATGGACGTGTGAATACACCCTCATACTGCGGTGCAAGGCGATGTTGCGAGAGTCCTGCTGGAGAGGTCAAAAGGTCTCCCTCAACCAGTCTCTCTCGATCCTGCTCGCCACGCAGTAGATGGGCAAAAGCATCCACCGCCAAAATCCGGAAAAAAACCTTACCCCATGTACCCGGGCACCCTTTTTAAATCTCTTGACGTAGCAAACCACATGGGGTGGCCTATTGAAAAGGTGTTGGTTATCCAATAAATGGTTCCGCGGGCGGCGGCGGTACTCATATCAGCCTCCCAAATTGAGAATTTTAAAACCTAAAAAAAAGTGCGTTAAACTAAAGGGTTACTTTTGGAGCTAGGTGTACGCTTCGACGCATTTCAAAAGACATTACACGGCTGACATCGCGCATCCGTTCTGTGATGGACACTGTAACGCTGTCCGACACGATGGCTAACGAAGGAGGTAGCGCAACATGGCATAACACCCCAAAAATAAATAACAAAAAAATGAAACGATTTTTGTTCGATTTTGTATTGATTTGTATTTTATTTAGTTCGGTAGGAATTGCGTGACAAGATGTTAAATGCGTGTCGTCAATGTAATAATATAAAAGTTCACAATGGTAACAAGAATAATTTTGACCATGAGATGTGTGAAGCTCAAAATTAAGATTAATGCCGATTTTGTGTGGTACCTCTCTCACGGGTGCATATATGGAATCAGTCAGGAGCAAACAAAAATAGTATTATTTGCATTTTAACGGAATCAAGTACGAATTTTGATCACGCGAATGGCATATACTCATTACCCTGCAAATTTTTTTTTTTAACAATCTACAACATAGTAATTGTAGCAATAGACGCCAAGTACTCGTTCGGTATGAAAGATCGAGCAAAAAGATCCACCTAAAACCCAACGCTGAACACGTTCATCAATGGGGAAAAGGCTTTAAACAATCACATCTCTGAATAGATTTCGAATCTTCTTATTCAAATCAAGCATTCGACAATACATTTTTTCAACCAGATTTTATCTTAGCAAATCCCATTGTATCTCCTAAGTGTAATATCGCTGATTGCAGTATTGATGTGTTACGCGGTGCCGCAGTTTGTTGCAGTGTTGATGGGGGGGGGGGGGGGGGGGGGGGGTGTGGATAGTGGATTGGAAAGGGAGTGAGATAGATATTATGTTGGGGTAAGTAAGAAGGGACGCATTGCGAATTGCGGATTTATCGTCGAAGGGTGATATTATTATTGTGCGATAAAAAATCTGAAGCGGACCACCACATGGCATAGAAAATCAAAAGTATCTTCCGGATATTATGGAAACGTTCAACTACCAACATATAGTCTAATAGTTATATCCTATCCCGACTTTCATGCATATGCATATGCAGAATCATAAATTTGATATCTCGGTGCATATTCCACGATATTGACAATGTACAGTTTATTGTACATTTCGATGAAATTGCAAGCGATGCACTGGGGCACATTTTAAAGCTGTGTCTACGTTATAACATCTGTGTTGCTCCTTAGTATGAAGCAGTTTAGAATACAATTCAACAGTATGGTCACCGTACTACAAAGTCCATTACCAATCATTAGAAATAATACCAATCATACGAAACAATTTTTTAATTTTTTTTTTTTATTATTAATAGAAGGTACATAAATTACAAATAAATTTTATACAGTAATTAATTACATAGTAGAGATATTTGATGTACCCCCATAATTAAGCCATACCCCATATTTAATTCCTTCGAAATATAAATTATAAATTATTATGCGCGTTCAACACGCTCTTCTGTCCTGTTCAAGGTAAACAATATCTTACCTGAACAGACTATGCAATAATTACAATAATACATATTATCCAAAGTGGACAATTTCAATTGCGAACTTACCATGTATAAAAAGTCCATAAAATAGTATTTCTCTGATGTTCCATGAATAATGTTATGTTTCTGTTGAATATATTTATAATTCTTTTACGATTTGAGTTGTATGTATAACCTGTGTTCTTATGGTTACCAATGTGTTGATATTTTTTTTTGTTTTAGGTATTTTTTAATTTTATATAATTTTTGGCTTCGTATTCCTTTCTTATAAATTTAATTATTTCTTATGCTGTCTTATTAGAGGTAATGTCGCAAAGAGAAAAACAAATGATTTTATTTTCGCCATATATGTAAAAGCTGAAAAAATGTGAACTGTCGATTTCTCAAAAATGAATAAATAAATAAATAAAACCAAAATAAATCGAATTTATAAAATATAATAACTTACGTACTGCATAAGAGCCTTTAACCAGCCAGTGGCCGAAAATCCAGATTTTGTCGAAAGATATTCTTACGATTGTACAGGGCGGTTCTAATGAGAAAGATTCATTATTTTCCGTACCAGCTTTTTAAAATTATAACTCAATTTCGATTTTATTTCATTCCAAATTTGCTTTAATTTATACCTACATCCAAAAATGCTAAAAGGCGTGATGATAAAAATATTAAGATTTTATACTTTTTGTAATTATTTTTTGGTCATAAGTATTTATCATTTTTCAATTACGTCTAAGCAAAATAAGAATGTAAAAAAATCTTAAATATATTAATTTGTAAATAGATGAAAAAAATAGAGAAATTTTCGTCATAAATAAGTGTTCGGATATATTTTTTTATTTAATAAAAAATTTTGAAACATGCGTTTACTGGATAATGTATGATTACACGATATGAAATATGTCTTGTAAAATAAGATTTTTCGTTTGAAAATTTAACAAATCGGCCAACGACCTATGGAATAACCTTATTTTACTAAAAAAAAAAATTTTCTCAAAATTTAAAACATGCGTTTACTAGATAAAAGAACAATCTTTCGAAATCAATTTATAATTTTTTGTGGAAAAGAGTCAATTCGTCTAAAATTTGATTTAAAAATGACATATTTCCGATTTTCTCTGGTACCCTCTTAAACTATCTTTAATTGATGTGTTATTTTTATTTGAAATTAATAAATCTCTAATTGACAGTCCTGAATTATTGGAACTAATATGCATTCATATATCTGCCAGGCAAACTCGAAGCGAAGATACTTTTGAATGTAACATTAACCTCCATACTAATTACTTTACTTATTCACAAATTCCTAGAATTCATCGTCTTGCGAATAAACATTGCTAACTTTTAGATATATTTATTGTTGACAATTTTGCGAGTTTCAAAAGTCATTTAATTTTGAGCCTGTATGCTTATAACAGTTATAACCAATATTTTGGTGGAAAGCAGTCACTTTGAGGGTTGACATATTTAATGACATAAAACAATTACTTTGTAACCACGATTTCTTTTTAATAAAGACCTGTTTCGTTTCTTCGACCGATTTCGCATCTTCAGAGTATAAAATTAATCTGTTCATAAATACATTATGTGAGCGTATACGAGTAAAATACGCGCGTTTAATTTTTAATTTTAATTTTAATATGTATAAAATGAAGTCATGGACAACTATTATATTTTTTTGTGGTTTATTGTTACTGTTGGCCAATGTGGAAAATATTTTTAGAATCATCCCAGTGAACACCACCAGAATGGACATGCTGGCTGTTACACTAAAAGTCGATACTTGACTTACCATGCTCAACTCATTGATAATTTTATAATTACTGTGTTTTTAATTACGACGGCAGTGTACTTATCACATCGTTTTATAAGTCCAGCAATAAATGTTATATTTAGCGTAATCAATTTGTATTGTAAAAGAATGTCCAAAAAAACGTGCGGATCGCAAAAACTCAGAAACAAGTCCCGTAGGATCAAGGGAGTTATATGGTGTGGTAGATCTCTAACCCCCCTAGAGAATAAGGGTATTCGTTTTTACCTAAAGGGCGTGCTTTTGAAAATATACGGGCTGAAAGTTCTAAGAATACTCTAGAAAAATCAAGAAGGCTCCGGAAATTTCCGTGAACTTCTAGAAGATTCGATAAAACTCTGAACGGTTCTAGAAGGCGTCGAGGAGTATATCAGCGAGTCTAAAAGGTTTCGGAAAGTTCAATAAGGTTCCACAAAGCTGTAGAAAGTTCTGGAAGGAGTGGCGGAGTTCGTCGGTGAGTCCAGAAGGTTCTGAAAAGTTCTAAAAGTTTCGATAAAGTTGTACAAAATTCTGGAAGGAGTGGCGGAATATTTCGGGTGGGTCTAGAAGGTTTTGGAAAGGTCTAGAAGGTTCGATAAAGCTGTAGAAAGTTCTGGAAGGAGTGGCGGAGTATGTCGGTGAGTCTAGAAGGTTCCGGAAAGTTCTATAAGGTTCGATAAAGCTGTCTAAAGTTCTGGATGGAGCGAAAGAGTACGTCAGTGAGTTTATAAGGTTCCTAAAAGTTCTACAAATAAAATAAAGCTATAGAAAGTTCTGGAAGAAGTGGCGGAGTACGTCGGTGAGTCTAGAAGGTTCCGGAGTTCTCAAAGGTTCGATAAAGCTGTAGAAACTTCTGGAAGGAGTAGAGGAGTATGTCGGGGAGTCTAGAAGGTTCGGGAAAGTTCTATAATGATCGATAAAGCTGTAGAAAATTATGGTAGGAGAGCAGAGTTCGTTGGTGAGTCTAGAAACTTCCGGAAAGTTCTATAAGGACCGATAAAGCTGTAAAAAGTTCTGGAAGAAGTGGCGAAGTATGTCAGTGAGTTTAGAAGGTTCCGGAAAGATCTAGAAGGCTTGATAAAGCTCTCGAAAGTTCTGGAAGGAGCGATGAAGTTAGTTGGTGAGTCTGTTCTAGATAGTTTCGGAAGGTCTCCTATTATTCTCGGATATTATGAAAGGAGAAAGTTCTAGAAGTTTTCAGAAATGAGTGGCGGAAGAGTGTCGGTGAGTCTAGAAGGATCTGGAAAGTTCTAGAAGGTTTAAATAAGCTAAATCTTCAATAAAAATTATTAAAAAAGTGTACAATGTGTATGCCGCTTAAACTTAAAGACGAGTCCCGGTATGATAACGGGAGTTATATTGTGTGGTAGCCCTCTATCCCCTTTCCATGAAGAAAGTTCCCGTTTTTACCTAAAGGGCGTGCTTTTAAAGATATAAGGGCTGAAAATTTCACCCAGTAAAAAATTCCAGAGTATTGTTGAGCATTCCAACACATTCAAGAACATCTCAGAATGTTCTGGAATGTTCGGAAATAGGATGGAACGATGAGAAACATACCGGATCAACCCAGATCATTGTGGAACATTCCAGAACACTCCTGAATATTGCGAAATGATCTGGAACATTATTCTGGAACATTTGAAGTCTTTTTTGTATGGGGGGCTACCTGTAGTGTATTCACACATGTATAGTTGTGAATAACTCTGTCGTCTCAGGCAGTGCGCGTGCGGAGTTGTGGGGCGGAGGACGGTACTGGGCGACCGACTGCATAGATAAGACGCTTGGACCCTTGCCGTGAGCCGATATCAGTTAAGATGAGTGTTACTTGTTCTTTCTTAATATTAACCTTTACATAGTGTACATTACATGTGGCGACGAGGTAAACTGTAAGTAATCTAATGATTTTTTACAAAAAAAATGTAAAGCTAGGCAAGTGCACTCATTTAGCTGTCAGTTGCATAGTTGTTCTATTGTCTGTCGTTTGACGGGAATGGCGTCGGAACATGAAATTAATGTTGGATTTGTTTTGGAAGTCGGAAAAACGGCGTGTTTACCGGAATTACTTTACCAGAATATATAAGGGGGCATTTGGTGGAGAAGGCATGGATTGATGTTGGAAAAAAGGCATTTGACATCGCTTGAAATCATGTTAACTCCACGGCTGCACGTGGAAGGTGATCTGGTTCAATGTACTTCGGGTGGTGCCTTGTACGGAGGCCGGCATTGAAGAGTGGTACATCTACAGGGTGCTTGTGGTTGCGTCACAATCGCATGGTTTGTGGGTGTCTCCATGAACGGAGGACTTTAGGTAACCTAGGTTCCTATGAGAGCATTTAAGGGGAGTGATATACCAACGAAATTGTCCACCATACCTACCTACTTATTAAAATTAATTTATTTATTTATTTATACGGGGTTTTACAGATGTTTGCACTTACGTGAGAACTCAGTTATTTCACAATTATAAAAATCTACAATTAAATACAGATACATACAATTACAAAAACAAAAACATCGTAAATAAAAATACAGAATTATATATACAAGGTCACTCGAGTAACACATTACAATGAGTGGTAAGAGACATATAATGTTCTTCGATATTCACCGAAAGTATCGTGCGGTGGTGAGCAGTTTTTATTGCAGTTGGGCATTAAATTGCGACTTTGCATTAAATTGCGGCTGGCATTCAATTGCAATTTTGCATTGAATTGCGGCGGGGCATTAAATTGCGACTGGCATTAAATTGCGACTTTGCATTAAATTGCGGCTGGGAATTCAATTGCAACTTTGCATTGAATTGCGGCGGAGCATTAAATTGCGACTTGCATTTAATTGCGACTTTGCATTAAATTGCGGCTGGGTATTCAATTGCAACTTTGCATTGAATTGCGGCGGGGCATTAAATTGAGACTAGCATTAAATTGCGACTTTGCATTAAATTGCGGCTGGGCATTCAATTGCGACTTGGCATTAAATTGCGACTCTGCATTGAATTGCGGCTGGGCATTAAATTGCGACTTGGCATTAAATTGCGACTTGGCATTAAATTGCGACTTGGCATTGAATTGCGAATTGGCATTAAACTGCGATTATGCATTGAATTGCGGCTATGCATTAAATTGCGAATTGGTATTGAATTGCGACTTGGCATTAAATTGAGACTGTGCATTCAATTGCGACTGAGCATTTAGTTACAGTAAGGTTGCAATATGAGTATGAGTATGACTTAAAAAAAAAAAAAAAAACCATTATATTGCGGATATTGATGAATACTTGGTGTACAGTTTGCATTAAATTGCGGAGATTTACCGTTATAGCATTAAATTGCGGACATACCTCTACATGGCATTAAATTGCGAAGTTTTCAAGAGTTTCGGAAAAAATAATAAAAGTATTATATTGCGGATATTGATGAATACTTAGTGCACAATTTGCATTAAATTGCGGAGATGTACCGGTATAGCATTAAATTGCGGACATACCTCTACATGGCATTAAATTGCGAAGTTTTCAAGAGTTTCGGAAAAAAAAATAATAAAAGCATTATATTGCGGATATTGATGAATACTTAGTGCACAATTTGCATTAAATTGCGGAGATGTACCGGTATAGCATTAAATTGCGGACATACCCCTACAGAGATTCGGAAAAAGATAATAAAAGCATTGTATTGCGGATATCGATGAATACTTAGTGTACAACTTGCATTAAATTGCGGAGATTTACAAGTATAGCATTAAATTGCGAAGTTTTCGAGAGATTTGAAAAAAACAATAAAAGCATTATATTGCAGATATCGATGAATACATAGTACAACTTGCATTAAATTGCGGAGATTTACCGTATAGCATTAAATTGCGGACATATACCTTCTTGGCATTAAATTGCGAAGTTTTCGAGAGGTTCGAATGTGAAGGGGAGGTTGTTTCAGTTTCTACCCGTTGGGAAAGATGGAAAAGAAGTCTGAACCTTTACCTCGAGGCGACAGGCATAAACACCAAGGCAAAGAAAATAGCTAGTCTTTTACATATCGGTGGTCCCGCGTTACAAGAAATTTTCTACAACATCCCGGAAGCTAATGCAACTGAAGGTGAACCTTCATTGCGATGTTAAACGTGAACAAAAAATTAGACAACTACTTTGCACCTAAACAGAGCAAAGTATATAAGCGACATCTGTTTCGTCTCCTAAAACAGGAACAGGATGAGAAGTTCGAAAAAAATGTTGTCAGACTTCGACTACAGGCCAAGAAGTGTCAGTTTGGTGAATAAAGAAAACGAGCATATCATAGACCAAATAACTAAAAAGGGTAATTCAGAAGAACCCCGAAAAAAGATATTGAAAACAGGGGACAAGATCGGTTTGGATGAAAAGTTGCAGAAGCGAATGCACTGGAAGCCATAGATCGTCAATTAGGAAACTTTGTTATGAAACCTATGGAAAGTTAGTCAATCAACAGAGTAGGAACAGAGACATGGAAGGAAAAAAAAATTATGATAGTGTTAGAAGAAAATAGCATGAGTTTGAGGGACGACAAATTCATTTTTGGAATGAAGAAAATCCACTTCCTAGGGCATGAACTGTCAGAACAGGGAGTTAAACAACTAGACAAGTATATCTTGGTTATAAAGGAATTTAGAGCCCCAACGAATATCGCTGAACTGCAGAGCTTTATGGGCTTAGTGGATTTCGTGGGAAAATGGATACCCCATTTAGCAACGGTAACAGAACCCCTTAAGCAATTGTTACGGAAAAGAACGGGAAGAAACATGGACATTCAAGATGACTGGGGCGACGCCCAAAAGAACGCATTTAATGATCTCAAAGTGGCGCTCGTGAAGGTACCAAATTTAGGTTACTACAATGCACATGTTAAGACTGTGGTGATTGCAGATGCAAGCCCAGTGGGTCTGGATGCAGTGCTGGTACAAATCAATAAGAACGGGCCGAGAATAATGGCAGTTGATAATAAAAACCTTATCAGCTGTGAGCGTCGTTACTGCCAAACAGAAAAAGAGGCCATAAGAGGCCACCCCTGGTTTGGGCAGTCGAACATTTTAACATGTTCCTGTATGGCAAGGTGTTCGATCGTGTAACGGACCATAAGCCCTTGGAGGTGATATTTGGTCCGAAAGGAAAAACCATGCGCTCGCATCGAAAGGCGATATTCTTCTCAGGGGGACGAAAATTGTAATCCCAAACAAAGTACGCAGAAAAATTCTGGAAGCTGCGCACGAAGGCAATCCGGGGATAGTCGTGATGAAGGGCAGATTGAGGACCAAAGTATAGTGGCTTAAGTGCGACAAAGATGCTGAAAACATATGCAAAGCCTGTAAAGGGTGCACCCAGCGCCCCAAACCCGTTAAAAAGAAGTGACTTATCTTCCGAACCATGGGTTGACATAGCAATTGACCTCATGGGTAGTGGCCCTTACCTAGTGGAGATTATATCCTGGTAGTCGTGGATAATTACACCATATATAAAGAGATGAAAACACGCAGAACCATAACAAGCTTCGAAATAAGTGGAAAGCTTAAATATATTTTTAGCAGGCTTGGCAACCCGATCTCGCTTACAACAGACAACGGGGGAAATTTTCCAGCGAAGACTTTAGATTTTCTGTGCAGAGAGGAACATACGACTCTATAATAGCATTCCCTACTGGCCGCAACAAAACGGAGAGGTGGAGCGCCAGAATAGGGACATCGTAAAACACCTCAAGATTTCTCAAGTAGAGAAAAATAAATGGAAGGAGTAGGCTCTTCGTGAGTACAAGGTGATGTACAACAGTACACTTCATACAGTTACAGGAAAAACACCTGCAGAACTGTTCCTTAGAGGACAATTTCGAGACAAGCTGCCTATAATTCAGGACATGACGCATCTCTCAGAGGACTTTGAAATGAGGGATAGAGATAAAAGAAAAAGGGTAGGATAAGTGGACATGAATAGAAGAGCTATTGCTTGTAAATTGGAAGTTGGTGATAAAGTATACGTCAAGAACATGACTAAAAAAACAAGCTGCGCTTGAACGACGAACCAAAAACACATATCGTTAAAGCGAACAAAGGAGGAGACGTAAGTCTTCGGAATGATAAAAGTGGTCAGCGAATCAGATGACACATACACCTTAAAGGAGTGGAAGGACATTGGAAGGTGCTAGATGAACAGAATAATACTAGTGATGCTCAAACAAACGATAATGGCCATGTAAATCAATCACAATTCGAGTGAATAAATTGATGGACAATAATGAGGAAATAATTGATGATTAGTTATTAAACATAATTTGAATAAGGACTTGCCGATTGTACTTGATATAGGTACTTATGGAAAATTAAAATATTTATAATTAAAAACAATAATAAGGGAGGGATGTAGTGTATTCACACATGTATAGTTGTGAATAACTCTGTCGTCTCAGGCAGTGCGCGTGCGGAGTTGTGGGGCGGAGGACGGTACTGGGCGACCGACTGCATAGATAAGACGCTTGGACCCTTGCCGTGAGCCGATATCAGTTAAGATGAGTGTTACTTGTTCTTTCTTAATATTAACCTTTACATAGTGTACATTACACTACCCATGTGGGGTTTATAAAGCAAGATCCGTCGTGGATTCGAACGTCAATTCAATCTCATATTAACGATTTGGGAGTGACATTGGACTCCAAGCTTATTTTTGATACTCATATAGACTCATTCACATCAAAAGCCTCGAAAATATTAGGATCTATTCTTAGGCCATTAAAAAAATTAATAACTTTAGAACAATTAATAACTTTCAATATACTATCAATAGAAGTTCGAAGAAGCTCGGCCGATGTACTATTACTACAAAAAATAGCCAGATCCGTCGTAGATTGCCCAGGAGCGCGATTCCCGTTCTTTTTGCGTTAATCTAAACGCTAGCATTTGCCAACAATGCAAGGTTGCGCATTTTGCGCCGCCTTACAAGCGAGCGATTCCCGTTCTCCCGCATTTGAGCGCTATCCTTACATAATCGTGTTAAGGAGAGAGACCTAGTAAAAAATCCCAAAAAATTGAGTTAGAGATTTTTTGAAAACACTGATAAATGAAATACAATCTAATAACGCAAGGTTGTCAACCAAAACTTTTAAAACAATGATTTAACATTGTTTTGCATTTTAATCACATCTTATTTTGTTTTAAAATAACATAAAAAAGCCGTTTATCGAAGATTTTTGTTTCGTAAAAAGGTACCTACCTCGCTAGATAGTAATCAATTTGTTATTCCTTCACCACTTCTAAAAGTGACAGATGAATACAGAATGCCGCCCAATGCCGCCGAAACGAGATGGTTGTCAAGATTTCAGTATATTGTGGGGATTGGTTTATTTATGATATTGAGTATATCAGTCATGTCGGTTCGTTTATTTAACTATATTTTGCTGCACAAAGCAATAATGAGGTAGGTAAATGCTATATAATGTATCTAAAAGCATATAAATGTACTCATATTTGAATCTAACCCAATTATCAACAAGATTATGTCTGAAGTTCGACATTTGAGATTACCCTTTTCAAGTAAAAATCGAGACAGTTCACTTAATATTTTACAGAAAAATATTATTTTTACTGTATTATTTTATTTTTTTTATTTTATTTATTAATTTTCAACGCCTTGATGGGCTTTTACATTATAAGTTTATAATACAGAGACATTTTTTTTTTAAATAAAAAAGATAAACTATAAAAATATAACTAGTAAACATCATAGTTAGACAAACAAACTAACTAATCTAACAAACCCGTTAGACAAACTACTAAAAAGTAGTTTATCGGGACTTTTTGTCTTATATTTGTAAAATGTATAAAATAAATAAATAAAAAAAAAAAAAAAAATGAACGGTAGGTATACAGATAAATTTAGGAAAGATAGTGCATTATAATAAAAGAGAATGTTTCTAAGTTGTAAATGGCATAGAAATAAACTAGTAGGTATGTTAGTAATTTAAAAAAATTACAGGTGATTGATTAAATGTCATGAATAATACATGACAAAATGCAAGATACATAAAAAGAAAACGTTAACTAGTTTGTACATTGCGGATTAATATAGAAATACACAAATATATGCAATAGACCCTAGGTGATGCTCCTTAGATATCAAAATATTCTACATAAAAATATTGTTCAGATATTTCTTGAATAACGGTAAACTTGTATTAAATACATCGATATTTGAGGTGTATTTGTTCGCTAGTGTGTGTAGTCGAGAAATTGATGCATGTGTGTGATAGTTAGTTAGAGAATTATTGTTGCAGAATAATGTGTTTTGCCTTGTAGCTCGAGTTGGTACCTTAAAGTCATTGAGATGCAGAAGTTCGCAACAATCTAATTCGGAGTGAATAATTTTAAACAAAAAAGTTAGGTCGTTTATTTTTCTTCTGTTTTCTAAGGAATGCAATTTGTTAAGAAACATAAGAAAAATATATGTAATTAAGTAATGTGACGGTAATTGGCGTAAAATTATTTTTCAGTGTTTTGTTGTATTGTTTCATATGTACACAACTAACATTGATAACATATGTTGAACTGTTTTTTTGGTTAAAAGCAGTACAGCGTATGCCACCTTCTGCAGACAGAATATGCAGAGTCAAAATACCAGATTCTGAGAAACAGAAATTTATTTGCTAGCTTAAATATGTGTTATTTTAAATATGATGCAATTGTATGATACAATTTGATGTTTATTTCTTTTACAGACACTAATGCGAGTGGCAGTAGAATTCGCTGTAGCTGATGAGTGATGATTGAGGTTTGACTGCCCGCAAATTGACAGCACGAGGATAATTATCTGGACGTCAACTAAGATAATTCTTTCATGAACAGAATCGGTTGAATGGCAAATGTGCTGGAAGACCTTCCCAATGATGAAGTATGTATTTTGATAAAAAAATGGTATATTGTGTTTCGTAGTTGGTATAAATTATGGTATATTTCGTTGAAATAAATCAACTGATATTGATCATGAATTGTTTTTGGTTAAGGTTTAACGGAACCTACGTTAGAATCTATGCATTCACAGATGGCGCCAATTTGATTATTTTAGGTTAAAACACTTATTGCAAGTTTTGCTTTAAAATATTAAGATAATTTAATTGTTTGCGCTCGCACTTATTCAATATGAATATGAATACATAGTTTTGTACATAAACAATCGTTCAAGGAAGGCTTCCAATTCCACTTTTGTATCGGTCACTCAATCCAATATTGTATTTGTTAGCCTTTATGGAAAGATTTGAGTTTGTTTATAGACGAAACTATTTATTCTAACAACAGTAATATCACTATCACAACGGCGAGAAGCAGGAGTCCCCGGTGCAGGCCAAAACTGTTGGTGAATTTCACCAACATTCACGGCCTGCACAAAAACTTAAACTTCGTCCACCACCACCTTCTCTCCCAACGTCCTAACCTTCTTTTCCTTTCTGAGACACAGATAGCCGAGCCTACAGACGCCTCCTACCTGGATTGCCCAGGCTACACACTCGCAGGCAAATTCAAACCCAAAGGAGGTGTCTGTCTCTTCAGCCGAGCTGACGTCAACTGTGTGCGACCGTTGAATCTGGAGAACTCCAGATTCGACGTAATGTGGGTGCGTGTCAATCTTGCCAGTACGGTAAGATTTTACGCGTGTTTATACCGCTCACCGAACCTTAGCGTTTCAGATACGTCCGAACTCTTCAAACATCTAAGTAATACTGTTGATGACCTCTTGCCCCGCTTCCCAACGGCAGAGTTTGTGGTCTTGGGGGACTTCAATGTTCATAACGAACTTTGGTTAAAATTTTCAGGACCAACGGACTCTGCTGGACAAGAGGCGGAATCCTTTGCCCTCTGCCACGGACTGGAGCAAATGGTTCAGGAGCCTACAAGGGTTCCTGATGTCCAGACTCACCGCTCCAATCTGTTAGATTTGTTTTAACCACTGTGCCACACGGTTACAAGATTGACGTCACAGCGCCTTTAGGATCGTCGGGCCACTGCCTGGTGACGACGTCAATCCCCGTAACCTTCAGACCGCCTAACGAGCGGCTGAAGAGAAAAGTGTGGCATAGATCAGCAGATTGGTTTGGTCTGCGGGCACATTTGAATGCTTTCCCGTGGTCAGCTGTCTGTTTTCGGACCTCGGATCCCTCAAAACTGACTGAAAAGAAACTGGTGTGGGCTCAAAGCCGTGGTTCAGTCGGCAATGTTCTGAAGCAGTGCGACGAAAATACCCGGCTTACCGAGCCTACAACACATCTCGAACGTCCGAAAACAGAATAGTATATAACAAAATGGCAAAGGAAAGCAAGAGGATCATTAACAGGTCAAAATTCGAGCACGACCTGCAGATCAGCAGAGAGCTGGCTGCCTGCCCGCACGGCAGCAGAGCGTTCTGGTCGCTTGCGGGCTCAATAGGTTGCAATTTCTGTAAACCCAGTCTGCCACCTCTTACCAGACCTGACGGCTCTCTAGCAAATACCGCCGCTGAAAAGGCTAACTTCTTATTAGGCAAAACGTTCGCGGAAAACTCGACCCTCGATGATCAAGGTGCTACCCAGCCGTCGGTTCCTCATTGCGGTTTTCATATAAAAAAGCTGAGGATCTGGCATCGGGATGTACTCCAAGTCTTACGAGGCCTTGATATTAATAAAGCTAGTGGGCCTGACGGAATACCTGCCCTGGTATTACAGAGGTGCGCTGCAGAAATAGCTCCAGTTTTGACGAAGCTTTTCAAAATGTCCCTGAAGTCTGGCTCTGTGCCCTCTGGTTGGAAAAAAGCGATCATTCACCCTATTCCAAAGAAGGGTGACCGCTCCAACCCAGCCAACTACCGCCCCATAGCGATCACATCAGTTCTGTCTAAGGTGATGGAACGTGTGATCAACGACAAACTACTCACATACCTCGAGAAGAACAAAATTATTAACGACCGTCAATACGGATTCCGGCGGAACCGTATTGACGGTCGTAACGGAAAATTGCAAAAAGTTGGTCACGTAGTATGGGTACGTTCCCTTATGTACGTTAAAACCCCTCAGGCTAATTTATTTGGTTTTCGGAACAACTCACACAGGTCTCATAAAAATCATTGTATCTCCCTTACCATCATGGTTAGAAATATGATCTAAACTGTGTTGGAAAGAGAAAATATCTCGCTTTTTATTTAAATCTAAAAGTTAACCACAAAATAGTTAAAATGTACTCCTTTATGAAACAAAAGTTGCCAGTGGCGATTTGAAAGAAAAAACAAGAAACTTTGTGAATTTTTTAAAAATTATTTTACATGAAACGACAAAAAAGTGAGGTGGTGATAACGTTTATAATACATTTGTCTAATAAAATATGTGTGTGTTTTTATTTTTTTTCATATCCAGTAATTTTAGTGGGAAAAAACGTAGGGTGAGACATTTTTTATGTTGTATTCAAAACATTTATATTTAGAAAATAACATGGTTACTTCTAATAATAAAATTTGATAGCGTATTTCATCACCTTTCAAAAAAAGTTTTTAGTTTTCAGAAAGGTTAGCAAATATTCCATTAATTTGGAATTTAATGCGAAGCAGAAACATTTTGACCTTCTGAAAAATAGGCCCGAGTTCTGACTAGTTCAAACATCACAATTACGGTAATTCGGTAAATTTAATACCATTATTATGTGAAGAATACTTCACTAATCAAGTTTACAGTCAAAACTTACGACAATATTAAGTTTTCTTTTGTTAAAATACGCAAATATCGATAATCGTCGTCAATGTCACACTTTAATGTCAGTCAATTCCCCGCTAATGGCAGCCCGTACGGTCTCCTTTAGATCCTTTCCTTTGCGAAGCTCAAAGGAAAGGATTCAACTGTCATTGAGAGAACGTGAATCGCAATTGGCGAAAAATTCGTTAATTTGAAGGAAAGGAAAGGATCACTGTCGTTAAAAAGAACCAGAATCGCGCTCCAGAACTCTTACAACGAATACAGATGCGGGTTCCTAACACACGAACAAGATCAGACATGATTCTTAGCCTTACCCGGTGCAACACTAATTAGAAGTAGAACTCTTTTATCTATCGTGCATCCAACACTTTCAACACACACTATTCACAATTTGACATTTTTAACTCTGCTTCACGTTCCTTAAAATCTCGGAGACGCTCTCTCGATACTTTACAATTACAATAACTATAGATAACCTCTAATACAACCACCACCCTATGAACTTCGTTTTTTTCTCTTTTAATTTTTTGTCGCGCATATTTTTATTAATATACCTCAACTTAACCGATCCCCCCATCCTACCCCTCCCTATTCCCACATAAATTAATTGATTCTTGAAATGAGATCCAATTCCCTAAATAAGATCCAATTCTTGAAATGAGATCCAATTCCAGAGATACTAATTTCCATTAGTATCTCTGGAATCACTACAATTGTATACAATTCCTATACGGAAACCTGTAAATGGTTCAATTATTGTAACTCAATTACTAATATACTCAGTTATTATTGTAAACTGCTTTCTCCCAAATAAAAAAAATAAAATACAACTCCCTGAGCGAAGCCAGACACCCCATTAGAGTATTTGAGAGTATTCCACAACATTCCAGAATATCCTCGAACATTCTTGAATGTTCGGGAACAGGGAAACGGGAACATCAATGTGAAACATTCCAGAACACTCTCGAATGTTGTCCTGAGCGAAGCCGGGTAACCCAGCTAGTATTTGATATAACTAATAGCTTAGATAAGATACACACAAAAATATATTCATTTCAGATCATCGTCTGCTTTTTCGTACAAGATTTTCTTGGAAAATACTTGCCCATCTAATAACATAATTATCATCTTAAGAGTAAAACAATGAACTGTGTTTCACAATAGACATATACCTACATAATATATTCGTACAGTAGTAAGCATATATAAATATACACATTGGCGACATTTACACCCCATGGAAATTTTTTATATTTATCACAGTACACAAAATTGAACTGTGTTTTAAATTAACTGTTTTTCACAATTGACATATGCCTACATACTAAACAGTAGTAAGCATATTATATAAATCTATACATTAGCGATATTTACACCCCATGGAAATTTTTTTATATTTATCGCAGTACACAAAATTGAACTGTGTTTTAAATTAACTGTTTTTCACAATTGACATATGCCTACATACTATACAGTAGTAAGCATATATAAATCTATACATTAGCGATATTTACACCCCATGGAAATTTTTTTATATTTATCGCAGTACACAAAATTTACATATTATTTAATCCTCAACATTTTCGGAATAAAACATTAATTTGCATCGGAATAAACAGTTTTTTTTATTTCGTTCAAATTTGATCTCATAACTCATAACCACTTCCATTGGTAAAGTATTCACATAAATACATATAAAAACACCAATCTAATATGGTAAACACGGTAAAAGGAGTCAATAGCCAATTACTCCAAAACTTTAAAAAAGTTGCAAAGAAAAATTCAATTTCATGGAAACATTTTTATAAATGTATTTTCAAGCTCCAAAGGCCGCCTTATTAAACAAATAAAAGCTCATTAAGCACGCACTTCCAGGAAGCTTTAGCGCTTTTAATTATAAATTTAACGTCATAATGACGCTCTTACAGGAGAGGTGAAAACTTTAAATATCTCGCCAAAATAATCTAGGCACTTACAATGAATTATCATCTAATGTTTCCGGTTAACTTTGATAAAAAAGCAACGAAGGGTGTCTAAGCTCTTGTTTTCCCCCCAACGTTTTGGAGAAATCATGCACGAAGAAAAAAACAAAGGGTGGATGATATAAAAATTCGAATAATGTTGCAATCTGGGAAATGTGCAATGAAATCTGCATTATGATCGCATTACGATGTTTCCGATAGATAAAATGCGAAAATGTTATATTGGTCATAAATGCGCACTTGGGTGCGCTTCTGAGATATACACAAATGTAGGGTGTTCCGGAGGTATCATATATTGAAATGGTATAACCGTTTTACTACTATTGTTTTCCATATTATTCTGAATAATACGTCGAAATGACAAACATTTCCGTGTTCAAATGGGAATTTTATTGTTTCGGGGAGGTGCTGTTATTATTGTTTTGATGCAAATGGGAATAAATTATTATAGCTTTTTGACCATCTCCGTCGCAGAGTAATAAGCTTCTTGAATCTGGGCCTTGAAGGTCGAAACAGCTGTCATAATAATAATAAAAACAAAATTCTTGCGGAACTTAATGATAACTTTATTTACTTTGAATATAAAAATTATAAAAAACTGAAAAAAAACCCTTATGTAAAAGCAGTGAAAAACTTCAGTTATTATCACGGCGTTTGTTCGGAAAACCATAATTTATACACATTTGGTTTGCCATTTTAAGAAGTGTTGGAAATTATCTAGTGATGTATTATGAAAAGAACCTACATAAAACATTAATAAAATATTAAATCGACGAAATATCTTCAAAGGAAATTAGGCTACAAAAAAAGGACAAAGCGAATACGCAGAACAGTTTACTGTACAAGGGAGTGAAGTTATACAATACACTACCAGAAACTTTAAAGTCCATACCAATTGGAAAGTTCAAGATGTATCGTAGGAGCTACATAAAACTTGAAAAAATATAGTGAATATGAAATATTATATAGAATTAGAAATTTGTAAACTTAAATGTACAAATTACTAAAATAAAAATTATTATTATTATTAATTTTACTAATTTTAAAAATAATCGTTAATGTTCTGCCCAGAATAAGGCGCGGCAGTATTTAAAAAAAATCCAAAAAAGTGTGGCAAACAAATACATCACTGCCATTGTAAATTCTGAACTACAATTGAAAAAAAATGTATGTTTTTTTTATTTATTTAATATACACATTTCAGCCGCCACCCATGCCCTATCAGATGTAAATACCTCAGCATATTTGTGCGGCGTGGAATCATACGCTTTTGTCTAGCAAATGCGTATTTATGGGTCCTTATCTGCTTTATATTCCGCGTGGGGAACCGTCTCGCCGCCTCCGCTGTACCCACGCGACGCCCGACGCCCGACGCCCGTCGCATCGCGAGGCGTACCTACTACCTACCATTGAGATCACCACACACACTTCCTGCAGTCTCGACCCCTCCCGTCTCCCTACACCCGAAGCTGTAATGAAGGTTGAATATATCTCTTAGTTTTCTAGTGATAAAAAATTGGGGATAACGATTTTAGAATGGTGTGAAACTTTTGATAAGTCCAAAAGATATGATATTGTCTTGCTCAAAATATGAAAGAAGAAATTGGAGTTTATACCTACCGCCAGTATCTGATATACGAGACATTTCACGTTTATCATGCTATTATAATAAAAAAATACCTACATCAGAATCCGTAGTGTATTAAAAGAGCTTCTGTCAGATGCCGACAGATGCCAGCAGGGAAAGAGCCTATATCGGTTGCCGCCAGATGCTAGTGTGACGAATCAAATTTCGTCACAAATAAATTTGAATACTTAAATAATTTTGTGTTATGAAAGAGTCTCGCCCCGTGCACCAAAGACAAAGAAAGTGATGACAGATGTGGGTGCAAGGACTAAAACGGAAGAAGAAAGAAGTGCGGGGTAGAGCCACGGGTCTTACCAGTTCATAGGGCACGCCGAGAGAAAGAGTCAAGACCGGGACGGAGAGGAGACACGTATAGTGTACAACGGCAAGTACGCGTTCCCCGCCCAGCGGCGTGATGCTGGGCGGTGGATGAAGAAACAGGAGTCAAGACCGGGACGGAGAGGGGACACGTATAGTGTACAACGGCAAGTACGCGTTCCCCGCCCAGCGGCGTGATGCTGGGCGGTGGATGAAGAAACAGGAGTCAAGACCGGGACGGAGAGGAGACACGTGTAGTATACAACGGCAAGTACGGGTTCCCCGCCCAGCGAGGTGGTGCTGGGCGGTGGATGAAGAAGTTATAGTGGAGTTCAAGGAAATGATTCGCAAAACATACGTTCCTCCGTCCGGCGACGTAAAGTTGGGCGTGAGACGAAGAAAGTGCGGTGACCATACGCGGCGAGTGGCCAAAGTGCGAAGTGAAGCAGACGACTTCAGGAGACTTCGACTTCAGAGGCAGGAGACTCGGCTAGGAAGGCCTGAGCTGCTGAACCGGAGGAGCTGCCATCGAGGACCTCAGCCTTACCAAGGCACCCGCAGAGAACCCAGTGACACGAAGGTAGTTCAGTGAACAATTAACTATGACGATGTGAACAATGGAGAGGCAACCCCGAACCATATGACAACTAGTTAAGATTTAGATATAAGTAGATCTAACTATAATTAAGATCATGTATCCTTGCCAAACCTAATTAAAATCCTAACATTTAAAACCTTTATAATTAAATTCAACCCCCCTTTGTCCCAACCCAAGCGACCCGAGTCGGTGAGAAGGCAGAGAAGGCAGAGTGGAGAAAGTACAAAGGTATGTTATAAAACTGCACTTATTTAACCTTACATCAATGATTATTCTGAGCTAGCTTCCTGTAACAAGGTGATACGTTACAATGTCGCCCGACGTGTGGCAGTTTTAGGTATTTTACTATACCTATCACTAATGTTATCGACATTCATGAACTCCGTCCCTGAAAAGAAGGTAAATATTTGCATGTTTTTATTATAGTGAATTTCTTGTTCTCGATACTCATATGAGTTCCCTTTGTCTTGTATAACCTTGTTTAGGTATATCCTTTTCTTCGTTCAGTTTGGGTTAGATTTTTATCGTTGCCATCTCATAATATTATTTGATAATATGAGATCTGTTATATTTTGAACTTTCTCTGTTAACGTTGTTATTATAAACAAATGTGCGGCGAGGTCGGAGACGTAATATTATCTGACGGCGGGATTATCAAGTGTTATTTTTTGTTGGCAGGCTATTAAATCATTCTACAAATCGGCGTGTTGACTTATTCGGGATTGTAGGTACCTGGAGTTCAAACCCTGCATTACCGATCGGCTGAATAATAATTTCAAGAGTGTTTTAGATTTCATACGGTCACAAGTAAGACGGGCGATGTCAAGTGTTTTTTTTTGTTCGTTTGCCTAAACTTATGTGTTTGGCATAAGAATTTTAGGGTACCCATTCGAGGTTATTTTTTGTTGATATTTAGGCAGGGTGTTTGACCCCCGAGTAGGGAATACGTCTTTGCCCCATTGACAAAGGTCATCGAACCAAATAAATTATAGAATCAGTAATATAGATTTGCCGTGTATGGACGGTGTAAGAATAAAAATATAATTTTAAATGTCATTCGGAGAAATATATTTCCATACCACAATTTTGATCAATTTTATGTGTTCGGTAAAAATCCGATAATTCAAAATTGAAGGCGAAAATCGATGGATGTCGAGGGAAGAGAAAGGGTTAAGACGCACTTACTAACGCGATTTGAGGAAAACAAATATCTGCGTTTGGCGAAGCCGAACATTATCTTGCACCTAAAGTCTCGCGATGTTTCGAAAGCCTGCGCGGATGAGAAAATAAGGGGGCGTGCGTGAATGTGCAGACGAACTGCGTTAGGTACGTTTTATGAGAGCGATAGAATGGAGCACCTACCACTGACACGATTTGAGAGGTACAAATACGAACGTTCGACGAAATAAGTATGCCGAGTACCTAAATGTCTCCATATTTTTAAAGTAATCAGCGTGAGTGATAAAAGGCCGGTGTTGGTAGTAGTGCGTCCACAAGCGAAAAGCGAGAGAAAATAAGAAAACGAAGGCGAGCACTAAATGTCCCACGATTTGAGTGGTACAAATATGCATGTTTGATGAAATTTTTACGAATAGTAGTCTGCATGCGTGATAAAAGGCCGGTGTTAGTGTTGTCGTCAAACGAATGTGAGCACTGAACTTTGCACGATTTGAGTGGTACAAATACGCGCGTTCGATGAAAAGTAATATGAGTGTACCTAAATGTCTCCATACTTGAGTAGTAGTCTGCGCGCGTGAGAAAAGGCCGAAGATTGTGTAAAAGTGCAAATAATGCGAAAAAATGCGATAGAATGCGAAAGAACGCGTGAAGAGGAAAACGTGATTCGAAAGATTCTACATTCCGGTTTTGGTGGTTTCTCCGTGTAATAGAAATTACCTGGCGCCTAATTTTCATTGTGTATCGCGTCGGGAGATACACTACAACTCTGCAATCATTTTTTATTTCATTTTTTCATCCATTCTCAGACGTACTATGGCATGTACACCAGATTTCTTGTTTTTTGTTATCGATGATGTAGAAGTTTATAGATTTAGGTAATTGAGGAGTGAATAAGTATTAGTAACGGCCTCCTTTACAAAAAATATGTTTGATTAAGAGTAAAACCAATAAGATCTACGCATAAGCAGGTATAAAATTTTATTATACTTCAGACTTGCCAGCGGTAATGATGGGAGATTGAACTCAAGTGGTACGTATGCATCCATTCCTTACCCATCCTGGTACATTGAAATTTTTGTGAAATTATGTTATGTTGTCATTAGTTTTTGGTCATATGGTTGGGAAGAGCTTCATAAATAAACAGTGAAAGGTTCCTATTCTCAAGTGTATCGAGAGGAGAAGTCGATGGGTTAATATAAGAAGTGTTTATGTTATTCGTTGATTTTATTGTTTTTCATTGTATCTCATGGTTTTCGTGTTATTTTATTTTATTGATGGGTCACATATTAAGACGTCAGTTTTGATATGGTTTTCAAAGAGTGTGAAGCGAAAAGGATCGTCATTCGATATTAGGAGATGATGAAAGAATTTACGAGGAGTTGGACGAGTAAATGTTGATGAAGATTATTAATGTTATAATATGTTTTAATTTTGAATTGTTTAAATATAAGTTTTGTTTAGAACATAAGTATAGTTCCGGATATAAGAATTGTTTAATTTAAGATTTTCCACGTTTAGATATAAGAAGGTTGTCATATGGGAAAAGGGAAAAAGAAAATTTTATTTCTAGGAAACCAAAATTTTCTTTTGTAACGAAGGGGGTATTGTGACGAATCAAATTTCGTCACAAATAAATTTGAATACTTAAATAATTTTGTGTTATGAAAGAGTCTCGCCCCGTGCACCAAAGACAAAGAAAGTGATGACAGATGTGGGTGCAAGGACTAAAACGGAAGAAGAAAGAAGTGCGGGGTAGAGCCACGGGTCTTACCAGTTCATAGGGCACGCCGAGAGAAAGAGTCAAGACCGGGACGGAGAGGAGACACGTATAGTGTACAACGGCAAGTACGCGTTCCCCGCCCAGCGGCGTGATGCTGGGCGGTGGATGAAGAAACAGGAGTCAAGACCGGGACGGAGAGGGGACACGTATAGTGTACAACGGCAAGTACGCGTTCCCCGCCCAGCGGCGTGATGCTGGGCGGTGGATGAAGAAACAGGAGTCAAGACCGGGACGGAGAGGAGACACGTGTAGTATACAACGGCAAGTACGGGTTCCCCGCCCAGCGAGGTGGTGCTGGGCGGTGGATGAAGAAGTTATAGTGGAGTTCAAGGAAATGATTCGCAAAACATACGTTCCTCCGTCCGGCGACGTAAAGTTGGGCGTGAGACGAAGAAAGTGCGGTGACCATACGCGGCGAGTGGCCAAAGTGCGAAGTGAAGCAGACGACTTCAGGAGACTTCGACTTCAGAGGCAGGAGACTCGGCTAGGAAGGCCTGAGCTGCTGAACCGGAGGAGCTGCCATCGAGGACCTCAGCCTTACCAAGGCACCCGCAGAGAACCCAGTGACACGAAGGTAGTTCAGTGAACAATTAACTATGACGATGTGAACAATGGAGAGGCAACCCCGAACCATATGACAACTAGTTAAGATTTAGATATAAGTAGATCTAACTATAATTAAGATCATGTATCCTTGCCAAACCTAATTAAAATCCTAACATTTAAAACCTTTATAATTAAATTCAACCCCCCTTTGTCCCAACCCAAGCGACCCGAGTCGGTGAGAAGGCAGAGAAGGCAGAGTGGAGAAAGTACAAAGGTATGTTATAAAACTGCACTTATTTAACCTTACATCAATGATTATTCTGAGCTAGCTTCCTGTAACAAGGTGATACGTTACACTAGCAGAGGTTGCAGTGGCTGCCAAGAGCGTTCAATCGCCAGCCACTCAGCAGATTCAATTAGCAGCCAGTATAGATAGGTCGTGCGACCAGTATAAAATTATTGTAAATACGTAAACTCATGATAAAGCAGTTTGTATCAAAGCTCTATTATTATTAAAAAGTACCCCCACAGAACAAATATTGGTTTAGTACAAACATCACAGAATTTGACCGTTGAAAATTTCCAGCTGTCTTTTTCCTTGTGACGGCAGTACAACCTTCGCTAGTATCTCATGCCATCGCCGTTAGTACCTTCAGCTAGTACTGCCTCCCGAAAGGTACCCCCTGAAGGTATACCCTGACGCGGCAAAGGGAAACTTAGGCACTTCGGAAGTTTTTCAATCATGAAAAGGTTTGACAAAGATGAGAGATTTCGAAAAAAAATACGGAAGATTTGATTAAGCCGATGGAATAAATATAATGTGATTTTCAAGAAAATCTACATAAAAGATGTCTACAAAATATTATCTAAATGAGTGGAAATTGGAATAGATTGAAAATCAAAAGTAAAAACGAATAATATTATAATTTGTTATATTTTAACGATAAACATACCTGTTTTTGCCAAACCTATTTGAACATGAGCTCTGGCGTCACGAAATTTGAGCATATTCCCGTGGCCTATTCAGGCTAATTTGTTCGCTTTTCGGGACATCTCACATAGGTCTCTTAGAAATTGTTGTGTCTCTCTTACTATCATGTTTAGAAATATGATCTAAATGGTGTTAGAAAGAGAAAACACCACGCTTCATATTCAAACCCACAAAATAATTCAAATCAATAATTATTATTAATTATGAAACCAAAGTTTCTAACAGGTCACGACATCCATCGACATCCATCGACCACCATAACGCGGGCATGTGTGGAAAAATCCACAAATGGTGGTGGAAAATTCCACAAATGATGTAACCACGCATAAAGATTTTTTGTTTTTTAAATCAATGAAATTTCGGGATTTTTTTTTTAGTTTACGCACCAGATTTAAATGTCCGGGTTAAATTTTCCCCAAGGGAAAAACTAAACCCTTTCACACACTTCCCCAAATGATCATCTAGTCAATCCACGCTATGCAATTGCACTTTACGAGTATTATAAATACAAAACAATACAAGAACAACATGTCAACCTACCAGAGACCAAATGGGAAAATAATTCACCGACTCCAGATATTTTCATATCAGAGGGTTCGGCTCTGTGGAATTCATAATTGAACCTATAAATCCTACTGATCCCACAATATAAATATTTAAAAAATCTTTTGTAATCCTACATGTATTTAAAATGACTGATTGTTGCATTTTTATATATAAATTCTCTGACAAATCTAATATGCCTAAATTTTGAATAAGAGACTTAGGTATAATGCTAGTAGCCGAAATAACAAATGGTAATATTTTTATAGTCTGAGAATGCCAAATTCTTTTAATCTCATTTCCTAAATCTGTGTATTTTCCTATTTTTTCAGAAACAGTTTTTTGAATATTACAGGAATTTGGAATAGCGACATCAATGATATAAGTTTTAATTATTTTTTTTATTATTTATTTATTTTTATTAATTTTTTTATGAAACGACAATAAAGTGAGTTGACGATAGCATTTGTTGCCTAATAAAATATATGTGTTATTTTTTTATTTATCAGTAATTTTAGTTAGAAAAAACGTAAGGTTACCTATTTAATTTTTTTAAATGTTTGCAAAAATTTAAAAGCGTTCTTCTTAAACTTTCAATAAACTATTTTTATTTTTCGGATGGGTTCAGAAATATTCCATTTATTTGGATTTTATTGAAAAACGGAAATATTTTGACCTTCCGACAAATAGGCCCCAGGCCTGAGGGGTTAAGACAAGTGCATCGAACTCAGAGGCTTTCACAGACCGTATAAACAAGGTCTAAGTTTTATGTGGGCCGCTTAAAAACAAACAAAAAATACTAGTGTGCTTTAGACCCCACGACTGGAGTAAAACTTCACTAACTTAATAAGCTTTGATGGGCGGACATAACAGTATAACTGCATTTTTGACCATTTAACGATTTATATGAGAAAATTTGTCTTGTGTATGCCGGCATCAATGGTATTAACAGTATAGTTACACCAGTACTCAAAACATAAATAAACAACTTTGTGCCTATTAAACTAACTTTAAATACTTGAGCTCATAAGTATAAGATCACTTATACTCGTAATGACAATCACCTCTTTAGCTCAAAGGTTCGGTTCAAACAGAATAGAAGTACTTGTACTAGATGGTACACACGTGCAAAAAGTAATTCGACACATTTCTTCAGTTTCATAAGTATAAGTGTACCTTATACTGTTACATCCACCGATAATACTTCTAAATGATTTATGTCGCTAGGCGTGCCTATGAACTTGTACTATTGTGACCATCATGAAGTTTGTCACTAGTAGTTTTGACGTTTGTCATTTGCTTTACATTGTTGTGATTATTTTGTGTTCTGTGGATTATTTATTTACTTAACTCAATTAATTATTATTACAAAATGAAAAGATCTCGGCGTTTTATGGAAATGATGAAAAATTTAAACAAGCCTTGTGGTAAGTATATAAATTTTGGATAATGTTTCCTATTTATATCAGTAAATTTAATAACAAAAGTTGTGGACACCATCAGACTGTTTTGGAGCCCGCATTAAATAATTAAACTGACATTCTAGGAGAAGTTATCTCTTCAAACGACATTCTCATGAATGAATGCCCTTTAGCAAATGGAAATGAAATGTTGTATTGTAAGCGAAAGCATTTTTGAAAGTCATGATAGCGATTTTAGTAGTGACGACACTGATAAAGACCCTAACTATGTCCCACACTGTGAAGATTTACTAAGTAACCATACGGAACCACAAAATCTACTACTACCACCAGTTATCAGTATTTGTAACACTCCAGAAAATGGAAATAAAACTGATAGTAATACAAAGGCGGTTATGAATACCAGAAAATACAGAGCAGACAAGAAAACAAAAAGGAATACCGGTCTATCTTATACCACCCTTTAGGGTAAAACTGTGAGGAAAAGATGCGTGAAAAATTTACCTAATTGTCGTATGAAATGTAATGCACGCATCCCAGAATTTATCAGAGAACAAATTTTTACTGAATATTGGGCTCTTGGAGAATACTCAAAAAGAGTAGCATATGTAGGAAGTCTTATTGATTCTATGGAAACTGTTCGACCAATAAAGCGAACTACCAATGAAGTTATTATAAAAAATCGAAAATATTCAAATAGGTTTTTTTTCAAAATAATTGGAAAAAGGGAGAATGTTTGCCGAGGTAGCTTTATGAAAATATTAGATGAAAGTCAAATGTTTGTTACAATAGTCATCCAAAATAAAAATAAATCTTTGACAGGCTTGACTGAGGGTGACAAGAGAGGGAGTATTGTGCCAATCCACAAACACTGTGATGAAGAACTGGAGAATGTTAGAAAACACATAAATTCATTTCCCTCTTACGAATCACACTACACCAGAAGAACTAACGACAAAAAATATTTACCTGCGGATTTAAACATACAATTAATGTACAATGCGTATCGTGAAAGCGTGACAACAAAACCTGTCTCACGCAAAACATATTCTCAAGAATTTCATAAGTTGAAATTGAAATTTAAGTTGCCAAAAGTTGACACTTGCCATCTTTGCGATATTCTCAAAATGAAAATTGAGACAACTGCAGATTCAAATGAGAAAACAAAATTGAAAATGAGCAAAAAAATCACCACATTTTAGCAGATTCTGCATTTGTCTCCAAACAAGCAGACAAAGAGAGGGCCCAGAATGACAGTACTGTAGTCAGTTACACATTTGATTTGCAGCAGTGTTTGCCAACACCATATCTAAATAGCTCTGTATCGTTTTATAAACGACAATTGTGGACCTTTAATCTAACTGTACATGATCAAGCTTCCGGAGAAGTGACATGTTTTATGTGGCATGAGGCTGAAGGTGCAAGGGGTGCCAATCAAATTGCAACGTGCATATTCAAACACCTCATGAATTTACCTAATAATATTAAGCATGTTGTTCTCTATTCAGATGGCTGTGGTGGCCAGAATAGGAATTCTCACGTTTCTTCAATGTTTTTAACATTAATGCAAGAAAAGAAAACAATTGAGGTTATTGACCACAAGTTTATGGTCAGTGGCCATAGTCATATGGAATGTGATGTCGATCATGGTTTGATCGAAAAACAAAAAAAAAAGAATGCTCTTCCAATATCACATCCTTGTGACTGGTACCAATTGGTTCGGTCGGTAGGAAAGACAAAATTTATAGTCAAGAAACTGATTCATAGCGACTTCGTGGATTTCGCTTCACTTCTAAGATCTGCATTAGTTCTAAGAAAAAAAAATACTGCAGGAGAGGTTTACAAATGGCACAATATAAGATGATTCAGGTATACACAAGAGCCCGGAGAAATCTTTTATAAGGAAACATTAGATGTAGAGACTGAATTTAAGGCTAGAGACGAGGAAATAGAAATCCTACACTTAAGCCAGGCAAGTGTTATCATGATGTTCTTCCAATATCAAAAGAAAAGAAGAAGGATATTTTGGCACTTTTACCATTAATTCATCCCGTGTATCACGATTTTTATAAAAATCTTAAGGATGGTGATGTCCGAGACTCATTGCCGGATGTTGAAGAATTCGAATAATACTTTAATAAATAATTTTGTGTAATGTCTGTGCTCAAATACATTTTTTTATGCAAATATACTTGTACTTTTATTTCACAAAATAATAATAAATATTTTTAAAATAATGGTTTTAAGAAGATAAATATGCGCATTTCTGTCATATTTTCAGTAGTACAAACAGTACAAGATGGTCTCAGTAATATAAGTAGACTAATTAATATCATTAATTGAGTGGTACAAATAGTATAAGTTAGTTCTAGTAGTATAAGTGGACACATTTATGTTCCATCTTCAATGGTTCAAATAGTATATGTTGAATATCTTTATTATTTGTATAAATAACACCAATGTGTTTAAATAGATTAAATAATCTGTAAATAATAACCCATTTCTCAAAATATGACTTCTGTAGCAAAATAATTGGGTTCATAATAATGTTTTTTTGCTCTCCTGAAAAGTTACACTTTTGCAGTTATACTCTTATGTCCGCCCATCAAAGTTATATCTCCCTCTCAACTTCCGTTCGCCTCGCCCGATCACACTCTTCATAATGCTCTCGTCACGCATTCATCAGCTTACTCCCCAAGTCACACGTGCGTAAAGGTCCGACCATTCGCCTCGACCGATCACTCTTTTCGTAACGTACTCGTCACGCATTCACCAGCTTACTACCCAAGTCAAGCGTGCGTAAAGAAGTTTTACTTTAAAATGAATATTTTTTCAGAAACACAGATTTATTTAGCTTTAACCTTAAGGGCTAGCGCATACATACAACTTTTATATCGGCTAAACTGTTTTGTCGAGTTTTGTACTTCTCGTAATTTCCACACAACTAAACCGTTTAATTAATGGAGGTGAGCATTCAATTGATGAAGTCGATCGTCGATTTTTAATATTACCTTTTTGTTTAGCAAGTTAAAAAAGCAATTCTTTTGTTTTTAAGTACCGGTTGCTATCTCCTTCCTTCTTGTGTTGATGATATAGTGTCAATTCTTAATAATAATAATACACGCAAAATCATAATATTATATTAAAAAAAAATTGTGTAGATCTGTCATGGAATCTTTCAGTTCAATTTTCATCCACTTCCCGAACTATCGAAATGTGTGAATTTGCGCACACGTGATAAAAACTATTACAATACATACAATAAAAAAATGAACCAATATTAAAGTTTACTTTGCTTTATTAGTACATGATAAGCATGTTTTTTGGTCTTTTTTAGTCATATTTTATTCATATTTTTAGTCATATTTTTTTTACCTATTTTCTCTGGGTCTTTTACTGCCCCCCTTAAAGTCTCAAACGACCATAAGGGGGCGTTATTGCCCACGTTGAAAATCTATGACGTACCTACATTATGTGTTCAAAAACCAAATGGGCGATTTAAAATCAAATGTCAATCAATTAAAATCATGTGGGTATACGTACACAAAATATTTGAAAAAAAAAACCGATTTCATGTACATGAAAAATATATTTAAAAAGAAAATGGCAGATATTTGTGCGGGCCGCAAAAAAAAACGGATAATATAATATTGTACATGAAAAAAATATATTTAAAAAGAAAACGCCACATATTTGTGCGGGCCGCAAAAAACCGGATAGTACGTTTGTATATGAAAAAAAAATATTTAAAAAGAAAACAGCAGATATTTGTGCGGGCCGCAAAAAAACGGATACTACATTTGTACAAGAAAAAAATATATTTAAAAAAAAAGGCAGATATTTGTGCGGGTCGCAAAAACAACGGATAGTATAATTGTACATGAAAAAAAAACATATTTAAAAAGAAAACGGCAGATATTTGTGTGCGAAGCAAAAAACGGAAAGTATAATTAAAAAAGAAAACGGCAGATATTTGTGCGGGCCGCAAAAAAATGGATACTATAATTGTTCATGAAACAAATATATTTAAAAAGAAAACGCCAGATATTTGAGCGGGCCGCACAAATATCCGCCGCGGGCCGCAGTTTGACGACCACGGATCTAGTGGGATATTTCATAAGTTACATTCTAAGCTGAAAGAGCACCCAGATAAGTGTTTTAAATATTATAAAATGAGTGAAGAAACGTTTAATATAAAAGTATCATTCGTGGGTCCTTATATGCAACGTGACAAGAGACGTGGAGCCGCTCCAAATGCTTATGCGAAACTGATAGTTGCGGATCGACTGTTGAGTCGGTGGTATGTGCACATCAATACAATGCAATACAAATTGATCGTTTGATCGATAGTTGTTCAGTTAATTTCTGGTAGGAGCCCTTGCAAAAGTTTAGTGATACCATTAATAAACCTGACTGACTGTATCGGCCCATAATCGATAATCGGTAAACTTTAAATCCCACCCACAGCGCGTGAGCAGATGTTGAAGGATAAATAGTAACTACCTGTATTAATTACTTCGTTATATTTGCGTTACAAGTGCCGGCACTTCTTGAAGATTAAGATTTTTATCAAAAAAATTTCTTTCGCTTTTGGTGAAGAAAGCCTCATGTAGCCTAATATTCTATCCTTCCGTCAAGGGGGATTTTATTGAATTCTGTAGTTCCATCCAAAAACGCAATGAAAGAAATTAATATTCTTCTATTTGTGTGCTTTAACGATCCTCGTTCATCTCCACCTGATTCCAGAATCAGCAGAGAATCCAGAGTAGAAGATACTCTCAGTATCATCCTGGCGAAAAATCACCTTCCAGAATGCAAAAGTCGCTTGAAATGACTTTAGTCCTGTGTTCCTAATTAGAGATTTTTGTGACCAAAAAGTATTATTGTGATTTATTTATGTCATTTTGCGCTATCTCTTTCTTTAGTCAATGTTTCGGATAGCGTTACATCATCATTCCATTGTCATTACTCATTACACATCTGACGGGCACTTGAAACATTGGCTAAAGATAAATCATGATAACTTTAGTTGTGTTTGATGTCCAGATGTAAATAGTCAGGTAATTAAAAACCTTCCTCTACCGCATCTCCGTTCTCTACTCTCTACCTCCAGCACTAGAACATACCCCAATTAAATTAACCTCCATTTTAGCGTAAAAATAATACACCTTGACGAAAATTGTAGAATTCGCCAAAAAGTTTTAACTGTATTTCCTCTCTCTAGCAGAACTTATTTTACTTCCGCACGTAAAAAATGAATAAAATAATTACGACTGTCAGCTTTTAATGTCCCCAAAATGACAGACAATTTCATTTGAGTGGTGCACAATTATGTCAGAAAGGCTCTTAAGTGTGCTTTATATGGAAAAGATAAAGTTAGCAATGTATAATAATTTAATGGTTGAAAACGGTACAATAAAAAAAACGTAGAATATTATGTTGTTAGAAAGATTTAAATTTTCTTAAAATCATGGTCTTTAATAGCGAAACTGTCTCTCAAGAACGTCGTCGATTTTATAGAAAGAAACGTAAGTATCGTAAAAAAACATGTTTTCAACAATCAATCATTTATTAATTTAAAGTCACTGCCGCTGAGCTAAAAATTGAATATTTTAAAAATAAGTTACTATGGAACAGGATAATACGGGATAGCAGTGCATGCATCCTTTATCACCTTTAATCCTTTATGCAGGTACTACATGCATCCTTTATCACAAAAATGCAAAATTTATAAAATGATTTTTATGACACTTCATAAATTGAATGCGAAATTTTTGCGAAAAAACAGCTTTTCTCATTGTTCTGTGCAATGAAAAATAGTGCGAAAATTGTAAATTCCGTAAAATAAATTAACGCGAAAACTCGTTACATTTATTCACAGGTTTATGTATAGAATATGTACGGAAACGTTGTTTAAAATTTACCCCTCTTCTCCCGGTATCAGTGTTTCGACCGGTCCGCCGCGCCGCGCCATGCCACTCTAAACGAGAATTAGTTAAACTTTAATTAGAGAACTTCAATAATAAGAAAGATATTTTACATTAATTCCACTCGATAACATGTTCACAAATTAATGTTTCATAAAACCAATCAAGTGTTGAATCTTCAAAACATAATATACGCATTAGAAAAAAAAATTTATCGCAACCGAGCTTCTTACGGATGACTCTTCTAGAATTACCGCGACCAATTAATAATAATTGGCGAAGTTAATTATAAGTTTATTTGATGTTCAGAAATTCGCAATGCAAGCGGGAAACTGGTAAATCTACACCACAAATTGAGTGTATTTTAGTCTAATCTAGTCCGAAGTTGAAATTTTATAAGTCACTCTGGCTTGCCATTGAAGTAAAATCATGTATTGGTTTCTTAGTGCTTTCACTCAAACGAAGTATTGAAATCCGTAAGTCTAAACTTAAACTTTAAGTCAAAAGTTAATATGCATAAAAAGGTCGCTAGGGGGTGCTTCAGCTGTTAAATATCTTTTAAAATACGCCAAAAGTGTAGAAACAGGCTCCAAAAGTTTTTTGAATCCTTTAGTTGCCAAAAAAGAGAAAACAATGCTCTAATGGAATTTATTTTGAGTTCCCTGCGATCGCTCACAAGATGCGAACATTTATAAATATAAATATCTAATTTTTTATAAGAAAAACTCTCTTTTAATAACTTTTGAAGGTTATTCCCATCAATGTAATATAACATTGAAGAAGAAGATAACAATAATAATCCAAATTAAAATATGGAAGAGAACAAGACACAGAAAAACAGAAAAAGACAATGGTTGCAACTATAAAAATTATTAATTAACTGTAATAATTATCTTCAACTATAATTCCTTGAAGAAAATATTGTTAATTCTAAAATTTGAAATATAAGTTGACAAATATGACGCTTTGCCAGAAGGTGGCAATAGCAAAATTGGTTAACGCGCACGTCCCGGTTAGACAAGTGGTCTGGGTTCGAGCCCCAGTTGTTGCCATTGTCCTTTTCTGTTTTTCAGTGTCTTGTTCTCTTTCACATTTTCATTTAGATTATTATTGTTATCTTCTTCTTTAATGATATATAAATATCTATATATTTATCCAAAATTGCCGATTTTACGATGATGGGATAACCCAGTCATACTGCTGCGGAAGCACCGATGTCGAGGATGGTATTAACAATTAAGAATGTATTTATGAATTATTCAAAGAAATATATTGTTTCTCCCTGAATCATCTTTCCCGTGCGTCCCCGTTCCCCTCTCGCGTTACCTTCCTAGTTAGCTTTATAAGTTATAGCCAATCAGCCTTACTCATCATCGCAAAATAAGATTACACCTCGGAGCAAGAGCGGGTTAGGTGAAATTGTTACTCAACATGGTGGGTTAATCGCGCGCGTGCGCGTGTTTTTACCGAGTCGCTGTACCGGGAGATGTAGTAGCTGTCAGAATTTAAACCACCCGATCACCAGGGTTAACTCAGTACCCCGTGCGTTGTAACTAACGAAATGGCGAACTTTTATGAGAATCTTGACATTTTGAACGGAGCTTTGGCAAATATTGACCGTATTCACAGCATTCGTGCACCACGTCCACGGAAAAGGTTTAAAAAAGGTACGATCCATTTGCGGCACTCACGGAAGGAGATTTTAGGTGTCTAAATATAGATTTACCAAAGTCAACGTTGTGTTGACGCGTGTTGACGTATGAATAAACGTGAAGTTGGCAACACACAGCGAAATGCTAAATTGGTCGCGTTTTTGAGCTTTGGAGCAGTGTTGCTACCGTAAAAAAATCATAACAGCTGTCGAGAAACATTATGATGATGAGTAAACATTTTTACCCTGAGCAGTGTAAGCTTACTCCACTGTGTAGCTACAGAGCCGCTACAGAGCCGTGGTACGGTTTTATGATGAGTAAGGCTGTATATGTTATTCTGATGTAGGAGCTATATATAAGTTTAATCAAAATCCATTCAGTGGTTTTTGCGTGAAAGAGTAACAAACACACATACCTACTTCCATACCAAGTTTATAATATAAGTAAGATTACCTATTCATTTTACTTAGATATTGGCTATTCACGACATGCGGTAGGTAGATAGGTTGCCTCAGTAGCTCATTGGTTCATCGCCGTCGCTCGCCCAGATCTAGATATGCAGGAGGAGTACTGAGGAGTACCCACCTGGAGCCAATTACCATTCTTTTGCACATTGTTCAAAAAGCAATAAATAACTATCATTGCCCTCCCTGGAGTAAAACCCCAAAAGCATTAAGTTCGGTACTCATTAGAAACTCTTGGTCGATTACATTAATTAATTACTATATGATCAAACAGACTTCTCTCCCTCTCCAAATAATGAAGTGCATTTATATATTATCCCCGACCCGAATAGGACAAGGGAAAGAAGATGGTGATGATGTTTTTTATTATTCGTTTCAAATACGCTGTCAGTTTTTTTTTGCTTTAGTATTAGTTCTTTAAAACCCTTAGAAATGGATTCTGATAATTACAAAATTTACAGGTGACTGATTAAATGTCATGAATAATACATGACAAAATGCAAGATACATAAATAGAAAACGTTAACAAGTTTTTACAATGTAGATTAATATAGAAATACACAAATATATGCAATAGACCCTAGGTGATGCTCCTTAGATTTCAAAATATTCTACATAAAAAATATTGTTCAGATATTTCTTGAATAACGGTAAACTTGTATTAAATACATCGATATTTGAGGTGTATTTGTTCCCTAGTGTGTGAAGTCGAGAAATTGATGCATGTGTGTGATAGTTGGTTACAGAATTATTGTTGCAGAATAATATGTTTTGCCTTGTCGCTCGAGTTGGTACCTTAAAGTCGATGAGATGCAGGAGTTCGCAACAATCTAATTCGGAGTGAATAATTTTAAACAAAAAAGTTAGGTCGTTTATTTTTCTACTGTTTTCTAAGGAATGCAATTTAAGTGTATTTAGTAAAGATGTGTAGTTAATGTATTGAATAGGTATGTGTAACTTGAAGTTAATAAATCTTAAAAATTTGTGCTGCACTCTTTCGATATTTCTTATATGAATTTGATAATATGGGGACCAAACTATGGAATTGTATTCCAGCAAGCTGCGTACGAGTGACAAATATACGATTTTTATAACTTCCAACGAATCGAAGTCTTTGATTGTTCTGATTATAAATCCTAGTGTTTTCATGCCTTTGTTAGTTATTTGTTGTAGTGATTTATAAAATTTAATTGCGAATCAAACACAACTCCAAGATCCCTAATTTCTTTGACTTTTTCCAAGATTTTATTATCTATTGTGTATTTGAAAGATAGTGGGGTCTTTGTTCGACAAAATGTTAGTGTCTTACATTTATCGATATTGAGGAATAAGTTGTTTGCGACATACCAGTTTTGTAATTTGACGATGTTTGACTGTAGGATTAGGCAGTCACCTATATTGGATATTTCTTTGTATAATTTGATGTCATCGGCAAAAAGCAGAACTTGTACATCGTTGAAACAACTTATGATATCATTTATGAATATTAAGAAAAGGATGGGGCCGAGATACTCCCTTGCGGTAGACCACAAGTTGCATATAATAACTTAGATTTAGAATGTTTAATTTTAACAAATAAGATTCTGTTAGACAAATAACTTGAGAACCAATCCAACAACTTGCCTCTCAGTCCTAAGGCATACAGTTTACTAAGTAATAATTTATGTGATACTTTGTCGAAAGCTTTTGAATACTTATACTTTTGATACTTTCAACTTGTTTTTTTTTGTAAAAGATTCTGTAATATAGTTATAGTAAAGTAACAGGTTAGTAGCAGTTGACCTACCAGAAACGAATCCGAACAATTACTTTTAATATTGATGGATAAATTAAATCGAGAACAAGCGATTCAAAGATTTTCTGGAGTGCTGATTGTATGCATATAGGACGGTAGTTTTTAATGTCTGTGTCGTCACCTTTTTTGAGAATCGGGGTAATATAACTAGATTTCCAACGGGTTGGAAAATGTCCAGAAGATATTGCAGATGCGCATCGTTTCAAAAATATTGGTGGGATGTTATCTGGGCCTGCAGATTTGTTAGGGTGAAGTGAAATGATTTTATTTAAGCATGATTCCTGTGTTATGAGGCAATTATGTAGGTGTATTGTGTTTTGATATTTGTATGATGGTACGTTGTTATCTGATATTTCACCTTCGTATGCACTTTGGAAATGATCCGCAAACAAATTAACAATATCAAAGGTGCTATTGGCTATTTTGCCATTATAATGCATTGTGGGGGGGTAGTCTGTATTGTCATTGTTTAATTTTTTAATAAAATTCCAAAGATTCTTTGTTCCTAGCGCAGTTTTCTCAAAAGCACACATCACCTCACACACACACGCACACAAACTGCGCTATAAATAGCGCAGTTTCGATAGTGTTTTACATTTCTTTCTTGTTTCTGAGAAGTTTGAGTAGTCGTTGATTTGGTGAGTCAGTTTAAAAATTTTATGTAGCTGTTTTTTTGTTTCAGTAAGAGTATAAGATCTGTGGAGAACCAAATTGGATATGTTCTATGTTTTGGTGTATATGAGAGGACATGAGATTTTATATTTTAAGAAAATGTTTCATAGAGTTTATCTAGTATTTGTTCGGTATCACTGTTAGTGGTCAAGAAAGTCCAATCTGTATTATTGAGTTGGTAGTTAATAGAATCGTAATCAGCGTTTTTGAAGTTGAGTGTTGTTTGTTTCAGTGGTGGATTGTTCGTGTACATATTTACTATAATGTGTAAGGGGGGATGATAATTATCCACCGGAACGAGCTGATCGTCTGACATTTCAACACACAGTTTAGAGCTGTTTGAAAGGGCAAGATCTAGAAGGCGATCACATATATTGGGTACAAAATTATGTTGATGCAAATTTAAATAGTTTATCGTATCTATCACTTCACGTTCTGGGTCGTTAGAACTTTCGTTAGTAATATAACCATTGTCACTAGAGTTCCATTTCAAATTGACAAAAATTATTTTCGATGTTGGATTTTTTGTCATAAGAAATTCGATGTCTTCGCAATGTTTCTTTTAGGTTTGGATGTCGGAGTTTGGTGGTATGTATACAGTTCCAATGATGATTTTTTTCCATGGGAGTGACAATTTGTACAAATAATTGCTCCAATAAGGTATTTTGCGTTTTTAGTTTTTTCACTGTTATATTTTCCCTGATTGCAATCAAAACTCCGCCTCCTCTGGATTTGGTACTTGATTTAGGGTTTCTGTCACACCGAAATATCTTGTGGTTTGTGGAACCAAGTTCAGGAGATTTTATTTCTGGAACGAGCCATGTTTATGTGAGGATAAATATATCATGTCCGTGTAAAGGTACCGTTACTTTAAACTACTTCATGTAGTTTTGCACGAAGTCCTCGTGTATTTTGATAATAGATTTTGATTTTATCAGGGCATTTAGTCCGGCATTTTCGGTTGGTTAAGCCATATCCAATGGTGGATTTTGGTATTTTGAGACATTTACTATTGCTGGTTTATTATTTATAAATTTTATAGTTAGTCCGACTTCGCCTTCCAGGGTACGGTTTGCCACGGTTTATCTGAGATCATTTAGGTATTGCCTTTGTAGAGGGGTTTGGTCGGAATAGATTTTGCAATCGGTGTGTGTTAGAGCTATATGCGTTTATATATATTACTATTATATGTATATGTTACTATGCGTATATGTTACTATTAATGTTATATTATAATATTAGCTGACCCGACGAACTTCGTACCGCCTCAGAATCGAAAATTGTTGGATTAACTTATTAGCAGAATTAAATAAATTTTTTTTATTAAGTTAAAAATTACACAAATAAGCGATTTGTTCGTGTTTTTTTTTGTCAGTATCAGAGATGGCGTTGTGTACGATTTTTTTTTTGATTTTCTTACATTTCCACTTACTTACAGGAATTGCGTTTCATTTTATTTATACGCGTGAGGGAGATTTATTATAATTATTGTATTTTTCCTTCGGAGGGTGCAAACATACGTTCACCATTTGTCTCATTTTCGATTATTGACATTTAGTGTGTAAGAAAGAGGGGCAGCATTTTATTTTTAAGAACAAAAGGAAAACAATCAGCGCATTGACATTTGACATTGAATTTTTTTAATTCACTCACTATTCAATTTATCACAATAATTCTGCAGCTCTTTCAAAAGATGAGAATTCGTTCCATACAAAATGTGTGAGGAAAAGATTTTTTGATCATAATTTTTTTTAGTGAATTTTTCAGATGTTTTAATAGCTATTCTGCTATTCGGGGCGGAGACAAATTCAACAATTCGAAGATCATCAAACTATGAAATATATCTTTAAAAACATAAACAAATTCGAAAAAAATGTAAACAGAACCAACATTAGAATGAATAATGTATTCTATACCACCCAAAGACACACAAAACAAATGCAAACTCACAGCAGCTTTATTGGACCTCGTACCTTCAATAGTTTACCAAAAAATATTCAAGTTGCAACTAAATTTCCGCATTACATAAAAGAGTTAAAATTATGGCTAAACCATACAGATGTAAAAACTGTATTTATTTAGTTTTATACCACTTTATGTTTCTAAAAACTCTATTTATTTATTTTTATATCACTTTCTCACAAACTTTACACCTATTATTACAATGTATATCATTTATTACACTATACACGTATTTAACCGTACACTATTGTATACACTTTTTGTACAAACTGTTAAAACAAATTTTGTTTTTGCTTTATATACCACTGTTTCTAGGTACTAAATAAAACTTATTTTTACTATATTACCCAGGCACAGGCTGCGCCTTAGTGGGTTCCCACATTATTGTTATGATTTTCAAAATATGTAAATATAAATTGTAAAATTTGGGAAAAATAAAGGAATTTAAAAAAAAATCATAAAAATCGATCCAGCCGTTCTTGATTTATAAATGGTGTAACTAATCCGACTTTGTTTTATATATTAAGATTACCTTGGTGCTCCATGAAGTGTAACTATCGTCTCATAAATATGAAAACATTATCTGATATAAATCTATGGCACAAATCAATAAAAATCTCTGATGTTTTTCCACATAAAAGTTTTTCGGAAACGCTAAAGTTCCATTATTAATTCCATCAGGGCTGATTTCGAGCTAAACGTTTTATTAGTTAACGATTTAACTGGCGGTAGTAATCATAAAGTAAACTTAACAACCGTTGCGTGCAAATGAATCTCCGATTCTATAAACATTGGTATGACAAAATGAAAACTTACCGCCATTTTTATGGATCTCTAAAATCAGAATCATTGCTATCGATAAAATCTGTCAAAAGTCATTTATACCGTTGAGGTTCACGAGATGAGTTTATTTGGCAATATTTAGTTACAGCTACACCCGTGAACAGGATTTGTAGGGCCATTAAACGCAGACGCCGTTGAATGTGTAACGTACTTTATCAATAACAGATTGTACTGACTTCAGATACAGGAGGAGAGAATCTAATCTTGTGGTACTTGTATCTATCTCGGAAGTGGTATAATATTACGAAACCAAACAATGTATTTCAAAATAATGTTTTAAGCTCAATATTTGGAAAAGCGTACCTACCTCTCAGCGGTGATAAAAAATATTAAATGACAAAAATTTCTTCGAAATATATACTGGAGAAATGGTTATTTTCGTGATCAGGATTTGCTTTCAGCAGATAAAAATTTGAAGAGTATTTATTAAACATTATAAGCGGAGAAACATCACGTTTTAAAGGATGCTGCGATAGATCAGTGTTTAGACAAGTTGCCCGTTGCGGAAGCTTCGAGGTCAAATCGCGGTAGCTGCAAATTTGCGGTTTTTTCGAATAAAAGAATTAATATTTTTAAGTTAATTTACATTGAATGAAAATAAATCACCGTGTAAACACCACTTATTTTTACGTTGTTTTCATTTAATTTAAACGACGCCACAAAGTGAATTTACGATTATTGAAGAAGAAATTAATTTATACTTCTTTTGTATACTGGTGAAGGAACCTTTGGTTCTGAAACGTGCAGATCAAGTTTATTAAAATAATGGTTTGAACAAAGTTTATTATTTCAATTTGATTTAAACTTATTTAAACTATCGTAACATGGGATTCACGATTCTCACCCACTGATTATGCATTCTTGAAGTCTCTTTGGATGGTTGAATAAGTTGAATTAAACAAAAACAAAAACAAAAAACAAAATGTTTCTTTTCTTTTGTGTTGCACCTGTACCTACTTAATATATGCTGCTTAATGTTCTTACAAATGAGACGTCTTTTCTTTTGTGTTGCACCTGTACCTACTTAATATATGCTGCTTAATGTTCTTACAAATGAGACGTCTTTTCTTTTGTGTTGCACCTGTACCTACTTAATATATGCTGCTTAATGTTCTTACAAATGAGACGTCTTTTCTTTTGTGTTGCACCTGTACCTACTTAATATATGCTGCTTAATGTTCTTACAAATGAGACGTCTTTCACTTTATTATGAAATATTTATTCTTCAATAAAATGAAATCATAAACCAAAAAAATACAAAACTCATTTAACATAATAAGCCTGTCATTAACGTTTACAGGTTTAATGATTTTCTGACGTCTGCGTCTTGGACTCGATCGTAAAACAGCAAGCCTTGATATATGATAAAGTAGATGGGAAGACCTAAACGAATGATATGAGTAGAAGATGAATGGGAAAGAGAAGATGGACTAGAAGCTATATGGAATAGGAGTTATATGGTTAGGTAGTTATATGGCATAGTAGTTATTTGGTAAAGGAGTTACCACTAGCCACGCACTTATCGTAGCGAGTGGAATTTTATCCTCGCCATTAAATGCGGTTGGTTTGAGCCACGGACCCGAAAGCAAATACCTTCCTTCGGCAGTAAAGTGCACGATAGTGGATACGTGATTCCTTGGATAAACTCCGGCTGGACTAAGTAATGTTAATCGAGGACAGGCGAGTAGTTAGGGGAGGAGGTGGGACTAGGATTGGGTGTACAGGAGTAGAGGGGAGGGGGGGGGGGGGGGGGAGGGTGTTGGGGGACGTGAAGACTAACTAAGGCAAATACAACAGACGTGTGAAGTGAGGGATTAACCTTGAATCTTTGTACATTGTACACTTACTTATAGAAAGTTTATTTATGAGTAGCACGCTGTTAATACCTTTGTTATCACAAGAGAAAGTACCTACGTGCGTGCTAATATTTAAAAAAAATCTTGTTTGGTATACTTGTATACCTATTGTTTCATTTTGAAATGAGAACATCCTTAGTTGATCTTAGTTGATCCCTTGAGGGGATTTTTCACAAAAACGGCGCTATATAAATCATCCAAATATTATTTATTATTTTATTATTAGTTCCTACTGAGAAGTCATTTATCCACTTCCTACCTGCCCCTAACAATTACATTGCTAGAAAATAATTTGAAATTTGGGACAATGGGAAGAAAAATAGTGGAATTTCAAGTGCATTTGTTTTGAAAACAGAAGTACAGTCCGTCAAATAAGAGTAGAAAACATAGGAGGGTGCCACTGTCGTTCAAATGGCAATACTAAATAGTGTTAATCTAAAGCTGTGAAACCTACATTTTAATTAAAAAGGCATAAAAGTGAAAAAAAAATTTATTCCACTGATATCAAATTAGAATTGCATGTAGGTATATTATTATTATATCTTTACAATTTTATGTTAACATATTGAAGAATAACGATATTGTAATAAAATATAAAGCACACTTTAGAAATTATTCACATTTATTAAGTACCTACTAGCGTTGTCCAGGCTTTTGGATCATGTCTCTAATTTTAGATCTGAATATGTTTAACTCATTCAGATCTAAAAGTAGTGTAACTAAACTCACCATTAATCATGCTTCCTTTCTACCTACTGTTAAATTCAAATTTATGTTAAATTAAATGGAAGCCAATCACTTTGTTGAACACAATTTAATCAAATTATGTCATTAAGTAGGTACCTTAACAGTGCTTCCTCGATTTAATTTTTTTTTTAAGAAAAAAAAAAAATTTTTTAAATGTGTGTACGGTGTTCTGCGTTTTTAGTGTGATTGCACTTTAAAATAATATTTGACAGGTAAATTGGTGTTGCCAGCCTACAAATTTTGTAGTTCAATTTTTATTTTTTCTACTCTTATTTGACAGACTCTAGACTTCGAACGTACCTTAGAAGCAATTTGTCGGTGTTTTTTGTCTACATAATCACGTTTTTAAGTAAAAAGAAGGAATTTACCATCTCGGAAGTAAATAATATCATTTTGGACTCATTCGTTTTGTTTTGGCGATAATTACCTCGAGATAATGCCATAACCATATTTGTTATTGCGTCGTGTGCTCCTTCGCAAAGATCCAGTGGAAAGTGATTGGTCATCCCTTGGTCTTTCCTTGCACACCTTGTTCTTGCCTGCACATACTATCACCCAATTCCAGCAAACATCATTTCGTCTCGTTTCGTCGTTACAAGTACATCTGAAACCGTAATTCAAGTACTTTACTTACTCGTAGTTTTGTATGCAACACCTATAATATATATAAATATGCCCAAATGTAGTCGAATAAGTACCAATATGATGCTAATAAATTGCTGAAATTATTATTTTCCAAAATAAAATACAGATTATTTTATAGACGTCGTGTAAATAATTGTATAATTTTTCGAAGAAAGGCCTGTCAACCGTCAATCATGTGTGATGCATGGCAGTGGAAACAAAGGACTTTTTATGAACAACCAGCAGTTTTACATACTCGTATATACCTACTGTTATGAAACGTGTGTATTTACCAGTTTTTGCTAAACATCGATCACCAGAGTACTATCAGAAAAGTTATTTTGTTCCGCAGGTGTGGGTCATTGTCACACCTTGCTAAAATAACATACAAACATCTTTTGTCGGTTACTTTAATAATATTTACAAGCTTTCATAATTATAATACTCGTCTGCATTATATATTCTCCTGAAAGCCCCTTTTACATCTATGTATGTGCGTGCATGTCCAAATCATCTAAACGTCCCATTCATTATATTCACTGAAGGTTTTACTCGACCGATTGCACAGTCTGTAAATTTGTTTGTTCTCTTCGGTTCGATACGGTGGCCGTTTTAATGATTCGCTAAAGATTATTTTTTCAAATGTGAAATCGTATTTTTTAATATTATGGTACGGTAACTGCATTTTAATTAATTCATTTATTTATTCTACGGGGACCAAAATTTTAATTATTCCCCAACAAACCTTAAAAATCATTGCCGTTAAAATCTACATGACTTTTCAATTATAACATTCTTTAAGTAGATGGCGATAACGTTTAAAATCCCGTTTAACACCAGCCGCCTGTTTTGATTTATTAAAAAAAAAACATCGCCAAAATCTATTTTATTTTTTGAAGCTGTGTCAAAAATATTTAAATGTTTTACGAACATAAGAATTAAAACTTTCACATTGTACAATAAAATCATTACCGAAAAGGGGTTCGTAAGTAGGAGATTTTGAACTTTTTTAAGTCCGATACTTATTTTTTTCTGGGCTTATAAAAAGGCATAGTGGTCATATTTTCAAAACTAGCCACAGTATGGCACCACCGATACCGTTGGTATTGGTCTGAGTTTTGCGCGTTAGGTTAGGTGCAAGATAGTCAAACTGCAATGTTTTGCCGAGCATCACGCGCCATTGTTGTAAAATCGCTGTTTTGAAATAATATTGTGTGAAGTTTTGAATCGACCTGAAGCCCTGCATGGAAAAAAATTAGTCTTAAGATGAAGCCATACTAAATAATGCAAAATCATGCGAAATCATATGTTTTGTTTTGAAAATTTGATTGCTTAGAAGTATTAAAGATGCTTCAATTAAATACTGCATGTAGAACATAGGTGCCTTGCTTGGCCCTTAAAAATATCGGTCATAAAAGTCGTTTAATTAAGCCTAGAAAAAAATAAAGTATAAGGTCTATAAAAAACACTTTCAAGTCCAAACTCTCCTATTTATAAACCGCTTTTCGGATATGGTTTTATTGTTTAATGTGAAAAATTCAGTTCTTATTATAATAATCGCAAAAAAAATAATATTAACGCCCGAAGTTTACAAAATAAAATAAAATATGCATTTTCGCGTTGTTATTTTACAATACGGCCGGCAGTAGACGAATTTGGATTTTCAAAGTGAACTCTATGCCATCCACCGAAGGGCTACATAACTTGTCATGTCCGTTTTTATCAGTTCGCCCTCGGACGGAGCGAGGAACGGACGTTGGGCTCCGCGTCGCTTTGTTCCGTGAAATCAATTATAAAATTCTGTTTTATTACAATAAACAATGCGTAAAAAATGAGTTAATATTTTTTACAGGCCTTTACGAAATCAACCTGTAAAAAAAATCTCAAATACCTTTTCCAACCTTTCCAAAAGCTTTTTCTCAAGTATTTTTAAACTCCTCCTATAAAAGGGCGTGAATTCCGAGTTAGATTTTTTTTTGGAATATTGGATCGCCTTAATGTACCGCCTTGAGGCGGTGGTATGTAATCTCATCTTTAATGAGAAATATTTAGAGGATTTTTGTTAAGTGTGAAACGTCACCGTTTTGGATTTATAAATGAACATTATATGGAATAAAAAGGTATTAGTTGAACATAAATTAATTTAACAACTTTTTTTCAGATATGGCTCCTTATGTCTCTCCACGAGCTGAAGAATGGTGACTTCAATGCCAAATTTGTAACAAGTGGTGCCATGCTAAATGCATCGGCCTTCCCAGAACAGCAAAGCATGTTATTTGTGACGTATGTTCCAACTCTTTTAAAATTTAGTTAGTATTTTTGTAACGTAGGTATAATTAATATTAATGATAGTTAAAGTGTAAATAGAAAAGTGTTCTACTACTAAAAACCTCTTATTCACAGTACTTTCGAAAAGTATGCCATCGTAGATCGTAGACACTTTTTTTTATTAAGGAGAAAATACGGATACAGATGTCAATTGGCAATAATATACAAAACAACAACTAGAGAACTCACCTGCATCTAAAATATTTTTCACGAATTGACTTAAACAACAGATAAAAACATATAAAAATATTTTTACTTATAAATAGGGCAAAAAGTAAATAGACACATAAGAATAAATGTCAATTTATTACTACATTAAATGTACTGTATACCTTTGTTATTTCCATCATCCCAACATGTACTTATTACGGCACACATATACTATACATGTACCTTAATTATTTAAGTACTAACTAATGACTGAATTTATGTAGGTATACACAAATAGAGAGACGAAGTCAAAAATATAAGTATATATTTACATTTATATATGTGATAAAAAATAATGTTATACAGAAAATAAAAAAAAGAAAAGTAGGTACTTAAAATTATAAACGAAGCATGTCTAAGTTGTTGTACTTTGTAGGAAAACAGCTTTCAATTTTTTACAAAAAGTACTGCGTGTATCAAAAAATAATAGCTCTTCTCATAATCTAAAAAACACTCGTTATGTCAAAGCCAAGTACGTATTCTACTTGAAGTATTTAATTTAAGCAGGTTAATAATTATGTCTAAGCTATCTAATTTTCAAACCAAAATCACACGTTGTTGCATTACTAAGTAGTGCTTTACATTAAAAATGTTTATATGTACAACACTTTCCTCTACCTAAACCCAGATAGTGTCGGGGGTCGGCGAATGTATTGAGGAGATGAAAACATCAGACACGAGATGTGAGAGTTGAGAGTTGGGAGATGAGCGGAGAGGAGAGGATGTAACGGGAGATGCGGAAATTTAGTTGGGGGAGAATAACACCGCCATTAGGGATGTTTGCCACGGGAACACATAACCAGTACTACCGAAGAGGAACTATCAGACGATTAAAAGCATATTGGCGACGAAGAGGAAATACACTTTATTATGAAATTAGTTTGCAAATCGGTGAATAGGTACGAAAAATAAGTTGACAACTTTTGTAATTAGGCAGCCTCCGTGGTTGAATGTTTGCGATTCTTGGCTCCGAATTTAGACGTCCCGGGTTCAAATCCTGGTGTGCGCAATATAAATAATAATATAGTATGTTTGCGGCACGTTCCAGACTGGTAGATACTTTCAGTATCGTCTACACTAAACACTAAACTAAACACAACGTTTCGAAATCGAAATATTGCTTGTAACGATTTTAGCACTAGTCTACACTAAACACTACCTTTCGAAATCAAAACGTTGCTTTTAACTATTTTAGCACTAGTCTACACTAAACACTACTTTTACTTTTGAATTGAATTGTTTAATTATTATCGCTGAAAAAAATATAAATAATAATTAGCAACAAATATGATTTTTCTAATTCTTTAAATTATTTTTAAAAATAAGCTTGGTAAGAATATATCTCTGAGATATAGGTACATGTAATAGAGGATAATATTGGTATATCTATAATTGAACTATGGTAAATCTATATAAGAACTCCATTGACAAATAATATAAATTATGTTTTTCAAGGCTTCACTGTACGCGGAAAAATAATAACGTATAACTCTGGTTTGTAAAAAAAATGTCCACCTTTTAAGAAAAAAACAACCCACTTAAAAAAGGAAATCGAAAACTGCACAAACCTTTTAAGAATAAGCGTTGTGTTGCAAAAATAAATTGATAGATGAGCTAAAAATAATAATGCTTTCACAGGACGCAATGACTGTCTCTGTAAAATAATACTTACATATATATAACATTAATTCACACACACACATACCATACATTAAAAAATAATAATAAGTTTTTTAAAAAGTTTTTAGAACAATACCTATAAACGGTTTATAAGTTTATATAACATAATAGAGAGCTTTAAATCTTGTTAAGAGATGATTTGAAGTTTACCAATGTTGACATGGTCAAATAAATGGAATGTTTTTATGAGCCCCATTAAAATTACGGCACATTCTCGATAAAGCTGAGTCATACCCCAGCTTAGTCCGATATTTTTTATATTTAACGGAACATAATTTACAATTCGTGAGTCGTGAACCAATTCTAGGAACATTGAACTTGATTTGATGAAGTAGAAAAGGGCAGTTTATTAAACCATTAACAATTTTGAAAAGAAAATTTAAATTTGTATTTAGTCTTCTCTGTTCAAGGGTGCGAGATATGTATACATATTTTTTTATTCATTTATTCATTTTTATTCCAGTAAAAAGAAAATTACATTTTCACTTATTTAACTAGAAATAATTAAACACATTAAACTAAACTAAATATAACAATACAGCGTTATTCTATGTCATTACTTTGTTTATCAAGAATAAACTTTAATATTTTTTTTTATATGTACCCAGCTTGTTTTCGTTTTTAATGTCGTTTGGGATGCAATTATATAATTTGTCCCCTTCGTTACCAATGGATTGTTTACCATAGTTAGTGTGGATGGTGTTTATATGTATGTTATCGTGTTGTCGTGTAAAGTATTTGTGTACTTGGGACGTTTTAATGAACTCTGTGTTTGTATGTACGAGTTTATTTTTTATTTTGTAAATAAAGAGACACGTATTGTATTCATATAGTTTTCGTAATTTTAATAGTTTTGTTTCCATATATAATGTTTTTGTGGATGTTCTGGGCTAGTAGTGAAATAGTTTTTTTGATTACCTTGTTTTGTATTATCTGTAATTCATTTATGTATGTTTCACATGCATTTCCCCAGATTTCAATCAAATAATTTAAATTTGACTGTACGAGACTGTAATATAAACTTTTTAAACATTTATTTGGTAACAGATATGATAGACGGCTAAATACGCTAATTAAGGGGATGATTTTGTCTTTAATTCTTTGTATATGTTGTTTAAATGTCAAATGTTGATCAATGCATAGCCCCAGGTATTTTTCCTGAATCAGGATTTGCAGGTCATTATTTTCAATTTTTAAGGGTACATGAGGAGGAATTATTTTACAGGTTGAGCTTAGGATCATGGATCCTGTTTTTTTTTTACATTCATTGGTAAAATATTTGATTGGAGCCAACTGTTGATTTTTCCTAGGTCTCTTTGAGCATTTTCTAGTAAGATGTCTAAATCTTTACCCCAGTAAAAAAATACAGTATCATCTGCATATAAAAAGATTTCACCGTTTAAAATTAATTGCGAAATATCATTGATGTAAATTTGGAACAGTAGTGGATCTAGTATTGATCCCTGCGGAACTCCATAGTTTATTGGAACATAGTTGCTATTTTGGTTGTTAATGCTAACGAATTGCTTTCTATTGCTAAGATATGATTTGAATAGATTAGGAGCATAGATTATATACATATAATATAGTTATTTTGAAGTATTATGTCAGTTATGTGAGTATCGAAAGCATTTAAAAATTAAGATGCTTGATTCTTTGTTTTACCTAAAATAAATCTTCATATTTCACTACCCTTCTCATAATACGGCTGTCAATCAAAATATGAATTTCAAGCGGAATATAAACAAGAACTAATGCTTTCTCCCCCTCGCTTCCCCGTAAAAATAAATATTAAGTTACTTTATGGATTTTTCTGAAAGAATAAGCAAGTGTTTTTGTAGGTGTATATAATCGTGTTTTTGTAGCTGTATTTAAGGGTGGTTTTATCTCATCCCCTCGCTGAAGGCTTTAAAGAACGCACCATCGAGCATTACCGCTGGAATTGCCCGAGACTTTTATTGATCAAACAATACACGTAAGGCATCCCACTCCCCCCAACCCCCATGGAATTTGTTTTGGCTCACATATTAAAGTATTACTTCGCCTTCTTTACAGCGGCGATAAGAAAATATTTCTCCGAGGGAAGAGGGCGAAGAACGGAGGGTTGGACAGAGCCTTAGCCTCGGAGGGACCAGGGACAGTGGAGGATTAGGACTCCCGCCACCTTTGGGCCCTTAAGTAATGCCTGCCTCATGCCCTGTGCGTATGTTTCTTTGTATTTTCCAAGATGTGGGATGGAGTAAATAAAATGACAGTCGTATTTTTTTACTAAAAATACACATTACGAAAAGTTTCCAGTAAACCAATGAGAAAAAAATCTAGTTACTACGCTAGCAACTGAAATCGAATCAGTACCGTCTCTATTGTTTGAACGTCTCCAGGACAATACTGAGAGTATCTTCCAGTCTGGAAATAAGTGCAAATATCAATTTATTAAAAAATAAACTCTTATTGTGATCGTACCGCTTTAAAATGCGAACTTTAATCTCGTTAAAGGGAAGAAGCACAGAAGACTTAACGCAAACAGTAAACAGTATTCGTATAGAATTGTATATTTGTATAGAATGAGTTCTACCTATAACTTCGTTTCTCAGATAAGTCCATATATTTCATGTATTGTTATTAAGTTTATTTTGTAGAATTCTGAAGTATTTTTTAATTTTTTTTAATGTATTCAATAATATAATATTACGCGTGATAGATGTTTCGCCTTCTGAATTCATTATCAAACTGTAAATAGACCCCTTACAGACGACAGATGTATATTATTTCTAGTTAAGTAGGTACTTACAATCGAAAACTGATAGATTTTACTTATTTAACTATGCCCTTATTGATTTCCAAGTAAAATATCGGAAATATTAATGGCTACCCTTCACAAGTAAATGTTATCCTTAGAAAAATGGTTTTCCTTTTAAAGAAATTTTTTTTTTTTTTTTTTTACAGTGAATACCGCACAAGAATCTCAACTGCTCCCGTCTGGAGCCAGTGAGACTATGGCATCCCCAATTGGGGTATGTTGTGAGGCTGAAGGTAGTGGGGAGGGGAAGGAGCTGGGGAAGAGGAAGGTTGGGAAGTACCTGGCTATTCAGATCTGGTCTAAAGCCATTTTCAAGCAACGTTTCAATTCTGAATGGTGGTCTTACACCAGGGCGATACTGATAGTATCTTCCACTCTGGAACATGCCGCAAATATACTATAAAAATACTAAATAATGCAAAAAAATCTGAGTCATCATTTGGGAATAATTCACTTAAGGGGGGAAATAGGTGTAGAGGCTTCAAAAAATTCTTTTTTTTTTGCATAAATCGATGGAAAATTTATACAAAAACATATTCTGAAAATGTCAAACCAAAATTCCACGCCGTTTATAAGTCATAAGCGTTTGAGTGAGTGTCCCTCGGTCGAACGGTTTTTTTTTTTTTTAAATGAGCTCCACACAGGAGGCCCTGAGGAAAATAATTTCCTTCGGGGTCTATGTCATCTTTGGGGATGCTGTGTGGAGGGTTTTTTTAGGAAAGGAGGGAGAGGAGAGTTCTGGGAAGGAAAAGGGTTTAAGGGGTGGGTTAATCTGGGGTTCAGTGTGTCCTGGTCATCCGCCTCCAAGACCTAGACAAAACTCACCCCATGAACCCGGGCACCCCTGCTAAATCACCAAACGTAGCGAACTACTTGGGGTGACCTATGGCAGAGGTGTTGTCGTGAAATACTTTCTTGAATTATAACTTCCTACCCCTATATGATTATTTCCGTCGTCAGGTACTAAATATTTAATATTAGATGTCAAAAGTTTGCAACATTGGCTAGATCTTTTGATTGGTCAAAAATTCGGTGTGGGAGGGGGGAAGCGTCAGCCAGGGGGCTGCCGGCTTCTTCCCGGGCTCTTCTGGTTTCAGCTTTGCTATGGGACGGTTCTTCGAATTTTGGCGGCCGCCTTTTGGTTCCAACGTTTTTCGGAGCACGTATTTTAAAATATAATTAAATTTCATATATCTAAATCAACTCAGTGGTGTTCCCTGATGAGGTCGTCTGCCAAGATGTAACCCGGGGTAACGCACGTAAAACTTATATTTATTTATTTATTTGTTTATTTATTTATTTATTTATTGTGAAAAACAGTTAACATATATATCCAATTAAATTGCACAATTTTTAGTTAATAGTGTAATTCATTAATTATATAGGTACATTAATAATGACAGGTACTAAAGAATACATTTATTTTGCTCTTGAAATGATTGTAGTTCGATCGAAAAATGTCAATTTCAGAAGAAAGGTTTAATAGTGAGGTCATTCTCCCCAGAGGCATAACCATTGGTAAATTGGTCCTGCCTCTAGGAAAAGTAAAAAGTCTGTGTTGCCTTGTTCTGGTGAAGTTATCGGGGACATAAAGTGAAATCCTTTCCAGGACATCAGGAATACAAATGTGCCCGTTTAGCAGCTTGTGTGCTACTAGTACCATTGCAAATTTTCTCCTAACGTCGAGACGATTTAGTCCCAGCATTCCCGCGAAAAAATCAGAGGGATACAACAAAGGGTAGTACCCAAACTCTCGCATGTACAGGTACCGCATGAACTTTTTTTGCACCTTTTCAACATCATTTGCGTATTGGGCATCTTCAGGTCCCCATATTACTGATCCACTTTCGAGAATGCTGCGAACCAGAGTGAAGTAGAGCATTTTTCATTTTTATGACTGCTGTGTTGGAAAAAGATTTAGCGTTGCAGATTACAAAGCCTAGCATTCGCATCGCAGTGTTGCACACCGAATCGATATGAGAACGGAATGTCAGGCGTGTGTCAAAAGTGATTCCTAAATCCCTCATTTGTGAAATATGTTTTAACGAGGTACCAGACATTTTGTAGTTATAATATAGAGTACTCCTAGCCCTTGTATAGCACATAATTGTACACTTTCCGGTGTTAAAATAGAGTTTATTCAGATTACTCCATTCTATGATTCCGTCGATATCGGTTTGTAAACGAATAGAATCTGCTTTCGACATTACATTGGTATAAAGTTTAATATCGTTAGCAAATAACAAAAAAATTACAAATTTTATAAACAGTGCTATATCATTTATAAATAAAGAAAATAATAGAGGTCCTAAATTAGACCCTTATATAATTATGTGTTATCTATTCAACCCTTTTATTATATTTGAGAATCATTAAGTTGGAGTTCACAAAGAGATTAAAGCTTTTCCTAGAAGCGTCGAGTCATTAATAAATTCACAAATTATTAAAAGCGACAAGAGATCTTCTAATTTATTAAACCCTACCTGTATTTATTCACTCAATGAAACCATGATCGGTCTGAATCAAATCTGAACGGACTGAGAACATGATTTTCCCTGAGAAGCTACGAGTAGCTTGGGATATAGTGTGAGTATATAATTTGGTTTTGGTAAGTATTAAATTGATGCTTGTGATGATCAGTTGTTGTGGTGACCTGATCATTGTGTTGTTATTTATTAGTAATTTGTCTACAAGTTCGTAATCAGGCGGTTCGATCCCGTAATTACGTAACAGTGTTGGTTATCCAATAAAGGTTCCCAGGGCGGCGGTACCCATTCCCGCCTCCCAAATTGGTTGGTGGAGCATATGGCATGTAGTACGGAGCGGTCGACAGTAGGACTGCAATATGGTGCTGGAATAGCTGATTAACCAATAAGTTGTTTAAATTGATTCATTACTGCCTTAAATTTACCTTTCCTGCCACTCTTATTTTCAAACGCTTTTTTTTCGAAACTGCATTTTCCGAATTGTTTTCACTCTAGCTCCCACAGTTTTTGATCAATCGTTATCAAACTCAGCACGTAGTTTCATTATACAAATACCTCAATCCTAAACAATATATATATATATATATTTTATTTTTTTTATTGCAAAAAAACATTCATAACACACAAAACTTTCACATTACTCAAAAAAAATCAAATTTAATTTTTTTGTGAAGAGTGAGGTTCAAATAGAAGTAACACATATAAAAAAGAAAATTGTGACCTCAAGGATGTACACAGATTGCCCAGCCGGATGGCGGCTTACAATGCGCGGCAGCTGATATTTCCCTTATTTTTTGAGGAAAATATTAGAATTTTTTTAATTTCTTGAATATATGTGTAAAATGACCACAAGGTATAAATAAAATACATATTTTTTGGTATTTTTAATATTTATTTATCTTAAAAATGGAACATATAATAATATTACTTATCTCCCATTAAAAGTATTTGCTTGTGGATGAAAGAAGAGTTTCATTTCTTAAATATTCAATTAATACAGTCAAGTGTTTCACATACATACATAGTTAAAACACAGCTATTAGTATTATTGTTTCACACACATAGTTAATACACAGCTAATGTATATTTAGTATACAGTTAAATCACATCCCAATCAAGATACAAACATCCATGTATTCAGTAAGAAGAAAAACAGGTATAATTATTAGTATGACATTCATGTGGAAATAGGTAAAGCTGCAGTGTCCCGTTGATGATTTCTCTAAAATACTTTTTGATAGAGTTCAACAACAAATAATTGTACTTTGTAATAAATGCTTCTGATTTCTACTTGTAGGTTATTAAAGAAGTATTTGCCTTGGTGTGTATAATGGTGTTGGGCAAAAGTAGTGTTTAGTTTGGGGGTACAAATACATATTTAAGTCTAGTACGATTTTCTGTTATGAATAAGTATTTATCTTTTTCTTTTATAATTTGTACGATTGACTTTGTCACAAATAAGTGTTTAAATGTTAGAACTTTGAATTCTTCGAAAATGCGTTCAGTGGGGAAGTTTTAAGTGTTATGTGTTAAAAAAATATAATGAAAATAATAAATGTACGCCGTCTACACCTATTTCCCTCTTAACGACGTGCACTCAAATTTGAACAATACAGTAATTGGGAAACTATAAAAGGGTAATAGTAATAACCATTAATATATCCGACAATTTACTCCGTAATCAATAAGGTCATAGGTAAGCAAGTAAAAGCAAAAAGTTTTTCATCATAAGTACCTACCTATCTAGAGATAATACAAACATATCGTCTATAATCAAATAAAAAGATAATACAAACATATCGTGTCAATTTACAACATGATTTAAACAATATATTTACTTATTGCCAACATAATCAACTATTTCTAAATGTCTCAAAATGTCATCATATTACCTTTTAAAGAAATAAAAATAAAACATTATTTAATTATTCTATAAATAACAACAACATTGCAACAGTCTCAGATATTCGTGATCTTGGAATAACCCTTGATAGTAAACTACAATATAACCTTCATATACAACAAATCACAAATAAAGCTTCCAAAATGTTAGGTTTCATCATAAGAAACACAAAACTTTTTAATAGCATCAATATCATTAAGAAACTCTACTTTGCCTATGTACGTAGTCATCTGGAGTTTGCATCAGTTGTTTGGTCTCCATTTTACAAAATCCACATAAACAAAATCGAGGCTATTCAAAACAAATTCTTAAAATATCTTTGTTACAAGTCGTTTGTAAGATTTAATAACTATGCAGAGGCAGCTTCACACTTTAAAATTGATACATTGAGTGTACGAAGGCATCATATGGATGCACTATTCTTGTATAAAGTAGTCAACAATGATATTCAATGCCCAGAGTTGCTAAATAAAATTCAATTCAATGTACCTGCACGTTCAACACGCTCTTCTGTCCTGTTCAGGGTGGATCAATGCAAGACAAACTGTAAGCAGAATTCTTGCCTGAACAGACTACGCAATAGTTATAATAGCGTATTATCCAATGTTGACATTTTCAATTGCAAACTTACTGAATATAAAAGGTCGATAAAAGAGTATTTCTCTGATAGTTTTTGAATAATGTTATGTTTTTATTGTTTATATTTCTGTTATGATTTGATTTATATGTACAACTTCTCTCCATGGCTACCAATGTATTGATAGATTTTTCGTTTTGTAATTTTTCATTTTTATATTAAAAAAATTGTTTTGAGTATATATATATATATTTTTTTTGTTTTATATAATTTTGGATTAATATTCCTTTTTTATAAAATTAACTTACTTATTCTTATTATGCTGTCTCAGTAGAAGTAAAGACACAAGGAGGAAATCCGTAATTGGTTTTATTTTGGCTATTTAATACTATGTACAAACTGAAATAAATATAAACTGTCGATTTCCCGAAAATTAATAAATAAATAAATAAATGGCCATTCACAGTTCATAATTCACAGTTTGATAATTAGAAGGCGAAACAGCTGTCATGCATGATAATAATTACTTAGCAGAACTTGTTTTTAAATAAACGGTTTTTATAAATCAAATAATAATATTATTGAATATTTAAAGAAATATTATTTTATTACTATATATTTTTTTTTTTACCTTCACAACATTCATGTATTAACTAACTAACTAACTAACCCTCTCGCCGTTTCTCTACAGGGGTAGGCAGAGAGGACGAACCACCAAACAACTTGGTCTTGGCACACACTCCTTGCCTCGTTCACATTCTTACATCGTCTCATACATGTTCTTCTATTATTCTGACTCTTGACATGGCCCGACTAACGACCGACGAACCACCAAACAACTTGGTCTTGGCACACACTCCTTGCCTCGTTCACATTCTTACATCGTCTCATACATGTTCTTCTATTATTCTGACTCTTGACATGGCCCGACTCAAGTATCTGATTCATTTGGTCGTGCCATGTCTTTCTCGGACGTCCCTGACTTCTTCTACCATTCACATTTGCGTCATTTTTTCTCTATGCACTCCTTTCCTCGTTCATTCGCTCTTCATGCCAAAACCATTCATATATTATAAAGCGGATATTATTAAATATAAATATTTTTCGAGGGTCTTTCAAAAGGAAAAAAAATGAACACATAATATAAGGAATGTGATGTTCATGGGTTATGATTTAGAAAAGCGGACGACTTTGATAGATCACACACATTTAATTAATAATAACGAATATTCCGCGTCCCCTGGGGCGGGCAATGTTGCCCTGGGGCTAGAGCAGCCAGTAGATACGCCCCTGCCTCCAGGAGACCAGGAACCAGCAGGATTACACTCTCACACCCTTAAGCCCTGGAATAATTCCTGCTAAACGTCAGGAAAGACGGCATTCACAACACAACAGAGTCGTGATAAACTGATCGGCGGAAGGGGATACATAATAACACTATCATTGCAGCAAGAACGATTTGGTTGGACCGGGCAAAGCACTCGATTTGTTTAAATGCTTTTAGTCGATGGACTTAATAGTATATTCATATTTTTTATTAAGATTAGCAGAAAAAATGCTCATCTATGGCTTTAGCTAGCATTAAAGGGGAAGTTTTAAAGGCTCTTTGACCAACTTCTGACAGAAAATACTTCCATCCCGAGCCTTAGGAGTAAATAGCAACAACTCTCCAAGATTAGTGCAAAGTAATATGTTCATTATCAAAGTAATGTTAGTCTAAGAGGTCACAGGATTTTTCATAACGATCATGGATACGGTTAGATTTACTTTTATAGTTTGTAGAGTAGTCCCCTAATGTGAATGATGTCGGTCTACCTGCTCTCAGTGGTTGTAACTTCGAGTTATAGAGCCTACAATAGGCTTCATTGTTGCGAAAAAAAAACGATCAGAGAAATGGTCAGTTTTAGTACATATTCAAAGTATGGCGTCTCCGCAGATGAAATAAGTTGGTGTGGTTGCATTTCAGAGTTATGATGCGCGCAAGTCTGAAATCGAACTAGTTGAACAGATACTAAGAGCTAAATACGTATCGAATATCTGGATAAATTCAACCAAAAATCCTCCATTCTATCTATTGCCATTTGAACATGGATGGAAAGAAGAACACGGCAAATATGTTCCTCTCTGGAATGCAGGGAACCGACTACCACATAAAGTATCTGATGTTACTGTAACGGAGTCAAAAAATGACAATATTTCTGATGATGTCAGCGGTAAGTTTTATACAATTGCGAGTGTATAGGTAAAAATCGTCAGGAACGCAAAGTTTGCATGTATTTGTTTCTTATTAATGGCATATTACCAGGGCTGGGCAGTATTTGAAATACTTGTAATTGAAATACGTATTTGAAATACAAATACGTATTTTGTATTTGTATTTCAATTACTTCCTAAAAATGTATTTTGTAATTGGTATTTCAATTACCTGGGGTTCAGGTATTTTGTAATTTGTATTTCAAATACTTATGGCTTCAAAATACATTTTCAAATACATTTAGCGATCTTAATAATGATAATGAAAAATAAACTGACATAGATAATACGTAGACTAAAAACGCTAGACTCCAAAGCTATATGTTATGTGTGTTAATATTTAGAGTTGGCAACACGTCCTGTGCTATAATAGCACTGTTATTGTACATTTTCTATCATATTTGTATCATATTATGTAATGGTTGTCATTGCTTTGTATTGTACATTTTTGTGTCATAGTATTAGATCAAGCACTATAGGAATAATTTGACTGAATACTAAACTATTTTTAAGTTAATTACAGTAGAGCGCACTTGAAGTGAAATAACTAGTGTCCGACCGAAACAGGATTTTCTACCGAAAACGAAACCGAATATTCGATATCTGTCTCAGTTTCGGCCGAAACCGAAACCGAAACTTTTTTAGACATGTTAAAAATCTATTGTTTACTGACATTCGGCTTATTTTTTACACTTATATTCACTATAAAGTAAGGACTTCATAAATTGAGTATAATAATTTTAATTGCGTTTACAATCACAACATTTTTTTACATTAACTCCACATGAGAGACCCTGAGGAAAATAATTTCCCTCAGGGCGTATGTCATCTTTGAAGATGCTGTATGGAGGGTCTTTTTGGGGAGAGGAAGGAGGGAGGAAACATAGAGGCCGGGTTCCACAGCTGAGCTGTTGAACTCAAGAATGAGTCATAGAAACGACCCGTTCTCATGTGACTATATAGTATATTTCGGATCGCGCCGTGTACGGAGACTAGCATTAAAAAGTAGTATGTATATCAACAGGGTACTTGTGGTTTCGTCACAATTACGTAGATTGTAAGTATCTCCATGAACAGAGGGCCTTACACCAAGCACATCAAAGGAGGGACCGTTCGGAAGATCGCTTCCATTGAAGAAGACTAGATTTAAATATTTATTTACACTTGTTAAAATTAGAATGAAATAAATAAAAATAATTGAAGTTTGTGATCACATAAACTCACAATACAAGCACGCCGGACCGGCCAACGAACTCAGTTGATGATGGTGGATGACACACGAGCCACGAACTCACCCGAAGTCAGTCAAACGGCACGAGATAATTCACAAATGCAGAGTTTCGGTGCGGCCGAAGGTTCGACAGATTTTCTGCCGAAACCGAAACTGATGCCGAAACTAGATTTTTTTACCGAACCTTGACGAAACCGAACCTTCGGTCGGTCACTAGAAATAACACAAAATAGCGCTATACAAATGTCGTGCTATAATAATGAAGCGGAGATGAGATGTGTCTTTTGAGCAATATGATTGGTCAATTTTTGCACGTCTCTGTTTCACTCTGCTCAACATTGCTTCTATGGAAACGCACCCTTAGATAAGGGCATTTACGACAATTTATTGCAACCAAAGGTTCTACCAAAACCAAATGTATTTTGTATTTTGTAATTTGTATTTTGTATTTGAAAGAAAAAAATGGTTAAAATACTGTATTTTGTATTTTAAATACACGACTTGAAAGTATTTTGTATTTCGTATTTTAAATACATGCGAAAAAGTATTTTGTAATTTGTATTTCAATTACAGGAAAGTATGTATTTTGCCCAGCCCTGCATATTACGTATCTAAATCATAAATCTCATTAAGCTGTACATACAAGAGTTCGTTTCCTTATGTTTTCACATATACATTTGTATAATAATTTTCATATCATCATAATCGTAATTTTTTCTATCAAACTTTACAGTTATAATATCACATTACAGATTCCTCGTCTACGTGCCTAAGCAGCGAAGAAGAAGATTCTGAAAATGACGAAATCTAAGTTAAATCTATCTAACTTGATTCTTTGAATTTAGCTATAACTTTGTGGTTATCCATTATAGACAAATGAAACAATGTTACTTTGTTTGAATCACTTGTATATTTGTTTAAAGCCGATCGGTTTCGGAACAATCGTTTCTCCTCAGGAAGTATACGTTTGCCCTGAGCAAGGAACGGTCGTTCCGCAACTGGTCGGCTTTAAACAAATATATAAGTGGTTCAAACAAAGTAATATTGTTTCATTTTTTTATTAATCTATCGAAGTTAAAAAAGAAATCTAAGTTAAAGTAATGATGAACCTGTGATTTTACCAAAAATTTTTTAGATTATATTGCAAGCTAAATATTTATAAAAAACTGGATTTAATACTTTATTTTATGGTTGAGTATAGTTTTTAATGTGACTAATGAAAAAAGCTCAAAAAAATATTAAAAGAATATTAGTAAATATTTAACTCTAAGCCTTAGCAATATTCTACAAAATGATTACCCAAAGTGATCTGTGATTTTACCCAAAGATGATTAGATTATGAAAGTTGAATTAATAAAAATTGGATTAGTTCATTTAATTCTTTATTTTATTGATTACTGTTATTTTTTTCTCTGAAATACAACCACTGAGAGCAGACAGACCAACTCGTTTCACCTGTGGAGACACCATACTTCGAATAGGTACTAAAACTGACCATTTCTGTTACCGTTTTTTTTTCGCAACAATGCAGTGACTTGCGCGCATCATAGATCTGAAATGCAACCATTTAGAAATGCCAGACCAACTTGTTTCATCTGCGGAGACGCCATACTTTGAATATATACTAAAACTGACCATTTCTCTGATCGTTTTTTTTTCGCAACAATGAAGCCTCTTGTAAGCTCTATAACTCGAAGTTGCAACCACTGAGAGCAGGTAGACCGACACCATTCATCTTAGGGGACTACTCCATAAACTATATATGTAAATCCAATCGTATCCATGATCGTTATGAAAAATACTGTCACCTCTCTGTCTATGTATTAATTGTTCTATTTTTTTTTCGATAAAAATGGCTGAAATTAAAAATTTACCCATCTGGAGGTGAACCAGAATAATGTCAAAAAGGTAACATATATAATGGTAAATGAAACATAAATTTAAGCAATAAACATCTGCAACCTTGATATACGAGTATTGTGAGATTCTGGCTTGGGGAGACCCCTGCAGCTGGACTCTCTCAACCCAACGCCTTGCACCACAACGGGAAAGATGGATTCATACGTCCGTCACTCCTAGATTAATGACAACCACTCATTAGGGTGTGTCATTTATTTCAACTTTTCAATTCAGAAACGCCCGGGGTCTCAAAAGTTGCGTCTTACAAAGAAAATGAGAACTGCGTTTAAATTTTTTTAAATGGTTATTAGCCCGCTAAAATGCATTGAAAATCAGAAAACAAACCATAAACCATTTAAAAAAAAAATTATATTTTTTTTTTCAGTAATTTAACGTTTGTTTATTATTAAAAAATGCGTATAACTGACAAAAATAAAAAAAAAGTTCAAGTTTATGAATCCAAGTATCAACAATTCTGATTTTACCCAGAAAAAGTATTATTTTCCCCTTTTATATTTTTAACCACACATCACTTATATTTAAAAAAAAAATTTTTTTGGTTCTTTGAATTACAGTTTTGGAATGAAAAATAAGTTTGGTACAAAATATAAAATGTGAACCCTTTGTTTTATTTTTTTTCCAAATCACGAAATATATTTTTTTTCCAAACTTCCAGCCATTTTAGCGGACTACTACTAGTGAACAATAATTTAATTTATTTTTACGTTTTCGAATAGCTACAGATCATACGAAACTTTTGAGACCCCGGGCGTTTAAATAAAAGGCCATTTTTTCCTTTCTATGGAGAGCGATACAAGCTACCCCTCATACCCTTTTCCTTCCCAGAACTTCCTCTACTTCCTTTCCTTAAAATATCCCTCACACAGCATCCTCAAGTACGACATTAGCCCTGAGGGAAATTATTTTCCTCACGGGCCTCCTATGTAAGGTAAACGTAAAATAAAAACATTTTAATTCAACGATATGATATCAATTGTGTAAGCTTAACTACTAAATTTCAAAAATAAATAATTATTATGAAAAAACGTATGATTTTTGTTATGCAAAACTAATATGTAGTAAATATAATGGATTTATACCACTGTTGTAAAATAGTAGCAAGCTTCCAAGCAGCTTATCGAGGTTCTATTCGAGGTAAGGGAACGTACCCATACTACGTGACCAACTTTTTGCAATTTTTAACCCCCCCCCCCCCCCCGGTGGCCAAAATCCTAAGCAAACCGCCGCTCATTTATATGGAGCGTGACATTTTGAAGACCCCCCCCCCCCCTAAACGTGTCACGTAGTATGGGTACGTTCCCTAAGTAGTATATGTGTTTTTAAACTTTAAAATTAAAAAATTAAATATGTATATTCTCTTTCATGGAATCGGTGATTTTCACGAATCTGCGATAGTATTAAAATAACTTTACCCGTTAATTGAATAACACCACAATTGCTAAGATTCGTCACATCCTAAAAATGCAGTTTTTTTTTATAATTGTTTTATTTGAAGGAAATGCTTCCCCTTTAATGAATAGAACATCGCAGCGCAGTAGGAGGTGGGATGTGAGGGTGGCGGTGTAGAATGATGGTAAAATGTAAATACGAGTAGAATGGTAAGAATCAGGGCTGGGCTAACGATGATGGATGTCCAATATGTCCATGTAAAATACTCTGTCATCAATATCAATCAACATATCCGAAATGCTCTTTCAAGCCGCGGGAATTCGTTTCATTGCAATGCCATTATTGGAATTTACACGATGCTTATTATTTTAACAAAACTTCAATTTATACTATGATTTTTAAGCGAGAGTCCACGGTACAAAAATCGAAATTTTAATAGCGTGGTTGATTAATTTAAAATTAAAACACTATTAATTAATGTTCATTTATGATTTTTAATACGTAAGCACATATGAAATCTAGTAATTTGGGAGGCGGGCACATAATACCGTATTATAACTATTATATCAATACCATATGGTTACGCATTGCAATATGTTTTCTGTTTGTTCGAAATTTTAAATGAATATATATCACAAGCATGGTACTTACTCACCCGGCTCACCCCTTGGAATTAACAAAGACACTGAAATGGATTGTTTTTCAAAAATAGATTCTAAAACAAGAAAATTACTGACACTGTTTGTTTTGGAAAATTTTCATGCTTTGTGAAAAGAAACTTTGAGTTTGTGTATTCATTGACAAATTTCATCTCTTGTAAAAACTTATGAGTCATCCAAGGATTGCATTGACTGCATCTAATTGTTCATTGGATGACATTAAGGAGGCCTCCACACTTCAAGATCAGCAAAAACAAGGTTGGTGGATTTGTTATATTCTCTGGAGTTTCTCTTTATGCCATTTGTGATATATTTGTTCGCAAGTAGAGTTTTTTCATAATCATAATTTCTTGGGTATTAAGCCCAGAGGGTCTGGGGTTATTTACACACCTCAGGCTCGCATATTATAATACACCATATCTATTAAAAGTTTTTAATTTTAATAGATATTAACTAGCTAACCCGGCGAACTTGGTACCGCCTCAGAATCAATAACTGTTGTGTTCACTTATTAGCTGAATTCAATTCCCTTTTTATTAAGTTAAAATGAATGCAAGAATTCTACAAAAATCTAAATATTTTTTTTTCGTGTTTTTTTATCAGAGATGGCGTTGTATACGAATTTATATATATTTTTTGAATTTCTTACTTTTTCAATGTGCGAGGGAACATCTCGAGGCCGAGACGAACAAAAAAAAATCATCGAAATGGACGCTTTTAACAGATTTACTGTGACGATTTACGGTAACGATACTGTGACGGCAAAAAAGTCGATAAACATACGTTCCTTATCGCTATAATACTGCAGTTATTTTTTACACTTCAAATAATGGTGAAACACACAATGTACGTGTGACTGTTTCCTCCAAAGTACCTACTACTTTTTTGCGACGGGAATTGCGTGTCATTTTCATACGTATGAGGGAGATTTATGATAATATTTTTCCTTTGCGGGGGGGGGGGGGGGGGGGGGGGGGGAGGGGAGGGGTGCAGACATATGTTCACCGTTTGTCTCATTTTAGACTGTTGTTATTTAGTGTGTAAGAAAGTGGGGCAGCACGGCAGCACTATATGTTTAAGAACAAGACGATTTTTGAATTTTTGGAATTCACTCACACTTCAATATTATCTTTGTAAGTATATTCCATACTTTAAAATTATCGTCACTGCAAGTCGTTTTAGTAGGGGTCGATGAAAAAAAATCATGATTTTTTCCTTTGGAGGGGAGGGAATAGACCTACGTACATTGGAAAGAGCTGCAGCAATATCTTCTATTTTATAAATCGTTCATTCCTAAGTCCTTATCTCTAATAGCCCAGTCAGCCTGTGTTTTTAGATGAAACTAAATAGTATAAAGCTAATTTTTTCCCCATCGACTACTACCATTTAGACAAGTGTTTAGCAAAAAGTCCCCGCCCCTACCCCCCTTGCTTCCCCCCCTGTGCCCCCCCAAACATGAAAAGTGTAAGGAAAAATATTGTTGTATAGTGAGAGTGTTTTTTTTTATCTTTAAGGTACACTATTGCATTTTCTATAAATAAAACTAATCGAGTCTCGTAAGTTTTAAGATTTTCACGGCCAAAAGCATTTTCGTTATATGTTTTTGGGGTGTTGTGCCGTGTTGCGCTACCTCCTTCTTTAGCCAACGTTTCGGACATCGTTGCAGTGTCCATCATCAGGGCAGATCATGTCATACACATCTACCGGATCTGCCCTGATGATGGACACTGCAACGATGTCCGAAACGTTGGCTAAAGAAGGAGGTAGCGCAACACGGCACAACACCCCAAAAACATATAACGAAAATAATCGAGTCTCGGTGAAACCTAAATTCCTCACTTTTTAAATTTGTTTCAAATAATAATAAGTATTCAGCGAAAATAGGTATTTTAAATAGTTTTTGGTTTGAAAATGCATGTAATATTTTTTAAAGATGTTATTTTAGAACAAAATAATTGCGGTATCTTAATTTGATGATATCCTAAACTTCCATGAGAAGTTGTTCATTTTCCTCGACTTCAACCAAAGTTACATTGCTGCATGATCCGCCACAGCTCCCGCACATTTCTGTGCAATTAAGTGATGCTTTAAAGCAGCTACAATTATTTTTGCAAGCCTTTTACAGTTGCAGGAAACTAAGTTTATAACTTCTTCAGGTGCCGGTGGTTTTTTGAGTGCGTTGGGTACAGCATGTTGTCAGTTCAGTCAATCCGTCCCCAGTCCGTAGCGCTGATTTCCTTATCTCCGATCCATTTTTGAATCTGATAGTATGTTCGATAGGCGTGTTGTTCAGCAGCACCAGATGTTGGAGGGATGCCATGTTAAATTTGGGTTTTAATGACATTTTTGCAACAGCTTTAAGGTACATTGAATATCTAGTGTCATTCAGACTTGCAGACCTTGTGCATCCATATAGTTTCAAGACAAAAGCCTCTCCTACCTCTTTGGGAATATTTTTGTCTGCCTGTTTTTCATAAAACTGTAAAACTTTTGTGCGGAGATCATTTGATAAACTTAGCAATTTGAACGCGTTAATTTTGCCTTTGCCGAATAAATAAGACGTGGTATCACATCCTGTGATAGCATGCAAAAATAATATCACATCCTTCATATCACCAATCTCTTCACGAATCTTGCTGATGTCATACGTTGATGGTGTGCCAGAGGGTTTGTGAAAGAATAGTCGCACATTTTGACACTGTGGTAGCCCTAACAATAGAATGAAAAGATCAGTATCCTGTCCGACAACAACTACAGGCCTCCCACTTTGAATCTGGGAAACATCTATTGCTCTTCAGTATCTGCATCTTCCTCCGCCACAATGGTTGGAATCTTTGCTTCATTAAGCTTTTGAGAGAGCTGTTCAATAAGCTGGCTTTTGTTTTTTGGATTTGCGAAAAATTCATTTTGCTTCACAGAGCACTCCATATTAACGTTGAATTTCATTTCTAGAGATGTTTTTTTACTTCTCCGCATATGTTCGACCCCTTTTGTGGTGGGATAGTCAGGATACCCATCAAACACAACATGACAATCTTTCCCATACCGTTTCATTACAGTGTCAACATTCTTCTCTATGATGCTGCTATATGTTACTTTGTCAGGTCAAATAACACTGTGCAAAAGATACCTTCCATCTACTACATATATTTTTGGGGGCAAATTCTCAAAAACTTCGTTGCTAACTGTCCACTTTTCAAATATTTTCATAAGACTTGATTTAGTTCCCTTTCTTATCATTTTATTGTTTTCAAATAAAGACAAAGGGTATGGGCTGAGTTTATAGTTGAAGTATTGTTTGAGATTATTTGTTCCTTGAGACATACAAATAACCCTATTAAACAGCTGATCAGGATTAATTGGCACTTCTTTTTCTTCTCTCAGTTATTTTTGCAAATACTTGCATTATATTATTACTGTTACTTTTTCGTTATATATCTTAACTAGGTCTCCTCAACCGGGCGCAGCTCTTATTTTTCTTTATTTACTAACACCTTTATCTGTATATATTTTTCTCTATAGATTTCAGAAGAATCATTCCACGGGCTGCTACTTTTATTTATCTTTTGTATAATGTTAATGTAAGTACTTGCATACTGCTTACTAACCCCGTATGCATGGACATTGGAGGGTCTAGAGTCGTTCAAATAAATGTAGCTTCGTTCAAAAAAAAATAGAGTCTTGACGTGTGCGGTGAAGGAGGAAACCATATGTTTCCTTATAACGCCGTTGGGAAAGTGGTGGGGTCCCCTCCAATGGCACTTCTTCATATCTCACGTTTATGCCACTTACTACGGAGCCTATAGTTTTAACTTTATTTTTTCTTTTTAATTTAACATCTGCAAAATTATTTCCTTCGATGTCTTTCAAGCAGTTCATTCCTACATCATACGCTTCATCGCAGTTTACACCCAAACTTGTCACTACTAGACCAGAGGATAAAGACATTAAATCTTTGCTCTGTCGGAAAGGATTATGGATACGCAGCCATCCGAGAAATTTACTAATATCTTGCAAGTCCCTTTCTCTTCTACTGCATCTTAGTTCAGTGTGCTGTTCGTTAAACTGAGTCAAGCAGCCAGAGAACTTCTCGAAAGCCTCACAAATTTGTAGGGATCCAGGAGCGCAAGCAATGAACTTGGTTAGCGTCCTCTCGCTTAAGCCTCGTCCATGAGTAAGCCCACCTATGGATTTTGATGATCGCATTAATGTCTGCTCTATGGTCATGTCCGCCCAGATACCGGTAAAGAATCCATATGTACGCCGAACTGCAAAGAAACCTTTATTGACGAACCTTTCGAAGTCTTCATTTGACGTTTTCGTTTGTACACTCAACATTTGTTGTAAGTATATTTGTGCGGATTTGGCGTAGAGCAAATGTCCAGCAGCATGGAAATACGGTATCATTTGCTTGAATGTATTAATGTGCAAATTCCAATAGCCGATTCTCTCTGCCAGAATAAAGTCTAGAACCAAATTCACCAATTTAAACTCTTGTAGCCACAGTTTTGAAGTTCTACTAGTTTTTACCAAATCTTCATACACTACCTTTAGTCTTGTCATTATTTCCTTTGTTTTACAATCTCTCATGGCGTCTTAAACAGTTGTTTGTTTGTTTATTGTTTGGTTATGAATATCCTTAAAGTCGTTTGTAATCATTTCTTTAAGAGATGAACATTCCTCGAATAGCAGTAATATCAAAGCTGCCTGGGTCATCATGTGAGCTCTGTAAGACCTTGCGTAAGCATGTCCTGATATAAGGTGAGGAATCGTTGATTTTCCATAAACAGAGGTCCAGAGATCTTCGATTCCACTACCTTCCATAAACTTTCCTAAGCAACCAAGGAAACTCATTAGAAGATGGAATCCGCCTAGTCTGACGATTACTCCAGATATTTCACTTTCTGTAGAAGAACTTGCAACAATGTCTACTGCTTTCAGGAAAAGTGGTTGGTCAAATGTCACAAAACACGGCTGGCCAGCTAACTTGCTTTCTTTAGAAGCGTAACTAAGGGCAGACTAAATAGCAGTCGGATTTACTGGATCTATATTTATAAAAGGCAAAGCCAGTACATAAGATGGTTCAAAGTATTGTCTACCATCGTAACAGTTTCGCATGTATTGTATTGTATAAGTATTTCACATCCAGGTAGTGAAACTGGCAGAAAAGCAAAACTACATAACCAAAGCATGTTACGAGCTGAGACTAAGCATTGAGTGGGCATATTTTCAGAAATGTTTTCTATTGTTAAGGACTTTAAGCCACTTTTCACCTTTTTAGTATATATTAAAACTGGGACATTGAATTTACCTTCAAAGTCGCATGTCTTGACACGTGGAACTCGTACATCATTCAACACAGCTGTTTTTGGAGTTACAGAATTACAGTAGATCCGAGGAACTGGCTATTTTAGGAACCAGTTCCTGTTGGATTTACAAAATGGTCACAAACACTCAAACCGGGCGAAGCCGAACTAAAAGCCGCCCGCAGGGCCTAGCAGCAAAGTAAATAACTATTATTTCACGTTCACGATTTCCACTAGTACTACAAAGGGCACAGGACAGGCTAGGATAAGTCGGGATGTGAGGGAACAAGATCCAACAACAGAGTGTCGCGGAGCGACGCAGGGATGGTGCGCACCAAGCATTCACGGTTGATATTTGGCATTTAATAGCCGTAAAGTACACATTAAAATATATCAATTTAAAGGTAATAATAGGGGCTACAACTTTTGCGAAAAATATTTTACCATAAAATGTCGGCGTAAAAAGTTATGTGACAAAAAGTAAAATTACTTGCCAAAAAATATACAAGTTTTTACCTTATCATACGAATTACAAACAAACGGTAAAAGTTATGACGAAAGATAACTGGACATTAATTGTAGACAATGTTACAGCAAAGAGAATAAAAAAATTGCAATCCGATATGTTGTGTAGTAATCGAGATAGAAGCGATTTACGAAACCCTTACACTTTTCATGTTTGGGGGGGCACAGGGGGGGAAGCAAGGGGGGTAGGGGCGGGGACTTTTTGCTAAACCCTTGTCTGAATGGTTGTAGTCGATGGGGAAAAAAATAGCTTTATACTATTTAGTTTCTTCAACTGGTGTTCTACGACACAGGCTGACTGGACTATAAGTCTACTATTGTATAAATCTTGCGTTCTTTCTTACATATCCTTTACTTACATATTACAATAATTTTTGTTACTAACTTACATGATTCTTTCATTTATAATGATTTTTAAACGACTTCAGAAAGGAGGAGGTTCTCAATTCGAATGTATTTTTTTTATGTTTGTTACCTCGGAACTTTCGACTTTGTACTTTTTAGTGCATTTTTTGAAGTCGTTTTTTTGTTTTGTTAAAATTTTTGTTTATTTAATTTGTGTTATGATTTTTTAAAGTTATCATGATTTTTATTTTTAAATTTGTACATGATTTTTTAACCTACTTATTATTTACAATAGCCGTTATTACTAACATACACGATCTTTTAATTTACTAATTGAGCTAGAATTCCCTCACTAAACACAAGAGCATTATGGTGAGGAAAGACAATTTTTTTATTTCTTTGTTAAAACCTTATAACCTTGTAACTATGTAATTGATCGCGGGATCGCGGGACTACCTGTTTTTTGGATATATTTTGTATTTTGTTGTTTTGTTAAAAATAAAATTTAAAAATCGCTTTTAATGACTTTTCAAAAGAGGTTCTGAGTTTATTTCATTCTGAGATGTCCGGTCACCCGTGCCGTTACACCCTGCATTTATATTTTTGCTCTTAAATTTAAGTAAAAAACATATTTGTAAAGGTTTAATATTTCAAATGAATACAAATTAATAAAATAATTAGTACCACTTTTGTTTTACATTTGCTTCTGCATTCTGCATCTGCTTCTCTGTTAATCTGAGAAAGATAATTTGGATGCAATTAGGCAATTTGGGAGGTGGGTTTGGGTACCGCCGCGCCGCCCCAAGAACCATTTATTGGAAAACCAACAAAATAGGTCATCCCAAGTGGTTCGCTACGTTTGGTAACTTAGCAGGGGTGCCCGGGTTCAAGGGGTGAGGTTTGTCCGGGTCTTGGCGGCGGATGCATCTGCCCATCAGCTGCATGGCAGGCCGGATCGGGAGAGAATGGTTGTGGGAGTACCTTTGACTTCTCCAGCCGTACACTGTCGGAACAACGTCTTGCACCATAGTAGGAGGGATGGATTCATACCTCCGTCACTCCTGGATACACTGACCCCCAGATTCTACCCACCTCTCACACCTTTTTCCTTCCCAGAACTTCCTCTCCTTCCTTTCCTAAATAGACCCTCCACACAGCATTACGAGGGGAATTATTTTAATCAGGGCCTCCTGCGTGGAGCTAATGTAAAAAAAATAATCGGACAGCAAAATGACATCTGCATCTTTTACTCCGATACACAGGAATCGCCAGTTAAAATCCCTCAGGTATAGATGCACACCCACAGGTTACACCCACCATTTATATATATTTTCTCTTAAATTTAAGTAAAAAAAAATGTATAGATTTAGTAGTAATAATTATTTATCTGCTGCTATGAAATGGTTAGGATGCAGGCGAATTCCTTATTCAATGTTTTACATTTTCTTCTAATTATTATTTGTATTTGGGTTTTCTTCATTAATAGTTTTTTAAAAAAGTCACGTCGCGTCGTCGGTATAAATATAATACTCGTAATAACGCCCTCGGTGGCGCTCTCATGGCGGACATTACGCAATTGGCGCGCGGCGTTGAAGCTAGAACCTGCAAAAGTATATTATTCCGCTTCAATTATTATTATGTTTACTGTTCATGTTTGTTTCAGCACGCTGACAGCTGACAGTCTCACGCAAATTTATAATGTCCTTTAAATAACAAGACCTTTTGTGAGCGCAATTTTTGAAAAAGTGTTAAACTGCGAGTTAACACCGACGAATAACACCGACATCATTAATTTCGAATTGCAAGTTTACTGTTGTAAAAAAATCACAATAAAGAAAGGAGATAAATTTGTTTTCTGCTAAACAAAGAGGTATTTTATGCAAAAAAATATGGAGCCATCGTCATCGTTTTTTATCGTAGTTTGACCTCCGTGGCCAGTGGGTAAGGCTCTCGACCAGCAGTACAGAGGTCTCGGGCTCGAATCAAATCATGGATGCGATAGTAAATTTTATTTTATTATTGCGTGTTATTTCACAAGCAATTAATTAAAAAGAATACATAATACATTTGCGGCACGTTGCTGTGTGGAAGCTTCTCTCAATATCGCTCTGGTGTACTCAGAATAGAAACGGTGCCTGAAACGACTTAATCTGTGTTTGGTGGCCAGATCTGAATAGCCAGATATTTTCCTACCTTCATCTTTCCCATATCCGACCCTTCCTCAATTATTTCAGCATACCTTAATTGGGGATGCCGTAGCCACACTGGATCCAGTTGACTAAGGCATCATTGGGAGCAGTTGGGACTCTTGTCCGGTATTGACACAAAAAAATAATACGAAGTCTGACTGCGAACCGGAATAAATCTGTGGTAGGTCTTACAACTCGTGACCTCATATTTTTGAAGTACTAACTTTAAGCTTGAACATATTAAGGTTAACTTTCCAAACAAATTCCTTGCAAAGCGCACATTAAAATTGTGCATCACAAATAACGCTTCACAAGTATCAAAAAACATTTGAGCGCCCTAAAAGCTTCCGCTGTCGCGATTACCGTGGAAACCTGATACCTACAGCGTTTCGTAGGAAAGCCAATGCGCGAATAAACACAGCTCTTACTCGCGCCCAGTACGTGTACCAATACCCCCCTTCCATAATCTATAACAATGATGCATCACAATAACATTATTACTTTGTCACGAGATGCATTTTGGGCCGGCTTTTATCATGGCGCGCTTTATTGTTGTCTCCCATCCATCATCATACGTGGGGAGCGCGCTTGGGACTTCATGGCGAATGTCGGTTCCGAAGGGAATTAATAGGACCTGATTGGAATGTCGGGAATTTGGAAGTATCACGCGATGGGGATGTTTTTATTATGTTGCAACTTTGTTTGGAAACTACATAAAAGAAATTTCAGTCAAAGTTTTAAAATAAATTAATTTAATAGTATGAACCTTTTTAAATAAATAAAACTCTTCGTCTTTTGAACGGTTCTCCTGAAACAATTACAGCCTTACTAATAAATGTGGTGAAAATTTCATACAATTGACCAACAATCAACCGTGTATGTAAAACCTAACTAATGTATGTAAAACCTAACTAATGAGAAACTGGCAAAAAATAGTTCATGGAAAGTTTCAACAAAAGTAATATAGGTTTAAGAGTGGTAAATAGTTGGTTAAACAATAATATATCACTTTTAGCATTTCAAGTAAAAGTCAGCCTTCCGAAACTCACAACTTGATTATTCACAATTGTTTTCAAACATGTAACTGCAACCCTTTAGAAAATGTAGTCAGCATCAAATACCTTGGTGTAAAAATAGATAAATTCTTGAGATGGAATGATCATGTTAATATGTTAGTAAATAATACTAGGAGACTTACCTATATCTTTAAAGAACTGAGACATATACTAGACAAAGAAAAATTAAAAACTGTTTATTTTGCAATAATCTAGTCTCTGCTTTCTTATAATATAGTGTGCTGGGGATCCTGCGCAAAGACTTATATAGAACCACTTAATATTGCCCAAAAAATGATTCTTAAAGTTATGTTCAAGAAAAAAATTAAATATCCAACTCATTTACTTTTAAGGAATGTAATGAACGTAAAACAGTTATATATTACACAAACGCTTTGTAGATTTTTTAATAATATTAATATTGCAGAAAGAACACAGCAAATTCGTACTACGAGAATTGGCTCTGGTCTGAATTTTATGGCAATTCAAACTAAATCTTCTTTTGGTCAAAGAAATTATTTTTATCAAGCTCCACTCATATTTAATAGCCTTCCAGAACATATAAAGTCATCTAATTCCTTGTACACTTTTAAAAAGAATCTTAAATTATTTGTGTTAGTCGAGGATTGCCAATTAATTTTCTCTACTTTGTCCTTTCTAAATTATTAGCTAAATGAGTATGTTTATAAAATAAGCTAAAATAATTTTTATTTTTGTTTAAACTGTTTTTTTTTCATCTTCCTCCTGCCAAATCTATAGCATGTTAAATTATATACATATATTTATTATTTACAACTTAATCCTTAAAAACAAAACAAAAAAATACTTTATTTTATTTTGAATCAGATCTCAAAACTATGGTCACCCTAAAAGTCTACATTAATGTACTACCTAGCGCCATCAGTTTAGTGGGTACCCATAATCTCAATCTGTAAGAAATACAACAATATTGTTCTTTCAAAATCTGTGTAATTTTGTGTTATTTTGTTAACTTGTATAATTATTGTTAACCTCAACACAGGCTTGTCCTAGTGAGGTAACAAATTGTATTGTAAACATTTTTACCTACAGTGTAAAGAAACAATAAATAAATAAATAAATAAATAAAGTTAAGAAATAAAATTGCTTATCCAGCCAAAGAGGGTTGTTTTTCTGTTATCAAAAAAATTCATCATCGGATTTCGAATTATTTCCAACTTATTATAAACTTATCTTTCAGATTATTGTATTTGAAATATACTTTAACATTTAAAAATTGTCATATTTTAATTTCTAACACGAAAAAAGTTGAAAAAAATATTGATTACATTTTTAATTAAAACGTTGAAAATTTTCAGAAAATTTTTAGAAAATTTTTAAAATTTAGAAGAATTATCAAAAAAATCTGACATTTTGGATTGATTGTTAGGCAATTTAAAAGTTTTTTTTATTGAATTTGTAATTATTTTCACATTATGGCTTATAATAATATAATAATTTATGCTTCATGGAAGTGTTATTAGATTCACGCGGTGGAGTTTAAAAAAAGTGATGCGTCCGAAATGACCTAGCCTTTTTCGATAACAAAACTGAATTCATTGTGAAGGTTACGAAGGTGTTCTGAAATATGCGAATATTTAAAAACTCCGGTTATGATCCGTGCCGTGCGTAAACACGGTTTGAAGTTTGTCAGTTTGATATTTTGGAAGGCTAGCGTAGTTGCCGAATCAGTAATCGAGCCGTATAGGTCTCGTAGAAATTGTAGTGTCTCCCTTACTATAATAGTTAGAAATATGTTCTAAACGGTGTTAGAATTAGAAAACACCAAACTTTATATTTAAATCTAAAAGTTATCGACAAAACAATTAAAATATACCTACACCTTTTTAAACGACTTCAAAAAGGAGGAGGTTCTCAATTCGACTGTATTTTTTATTATTATTATTTTTTTTATGTTTTTACCTCAGAACTTTCGACTGGGTAAACCGACTTTATTTATTTGCAAGCTGGTGCTTTCCGTGTGGTCCCATTTCAATTTGGTTTGGTTCTGACGATGGCAGCCATGAGAAAACCATACAAGTCTTAAATTTGCGTAAAGTATGTGCGCGACAAATGGACGAATAACTCAATATCACGTCAACCGATTTCGATGATTCTTTTATTATTGGAAACTATGTACTTCAAGGGTAGTTTGATGAGAGTTTGGTAAGGTTTTGATTATGGGATCTATGATAAAGTAACGGAACTCTTCGATTCTTAGGAGTAAATTAACGATACTCGGCCGAATCTTTTATAGGGTGATACGTTTTTAGATTTTCACGACTAAAAGTATTTTCGTTATTTGTTTTTGGGGTGTTATGCCATGTTGCGTTACCTCCTTCTTTAGCCAACGTTTCGGACAGAGTTGCAGTGTCCATCAAGGGTAGATCCCGGCAGATCCGGTAGATATAGGCTATCCGGTGATTAACCTACCGTAACGTCGTTATGGTCAAGTAATGTCTGTCTAAATTGAGTAGCACGTTTAGTAGGTCTACCCATATTCAGTCAAATTAGTTAGTGTACTTCAGATTCACTAAAAATCAAAAAATTAACAAAAATTTTAACAAAACAAAAAAACGACTTAAAAAAATGCACTAAAAATTAAAAAAATAATTTCGTATTCTTCTAGATCTTAATAATCAACTTATTTTTTCTGCTCATAAATATGTAGGTACGATCTACCGGATCTGCCGGATCTGCCCTGATGATGGACACTGCAACGATGTCCGAAAAGTTGGCTAAAGAAGGAGGTAGCGCAACACGGCACAACACCCCAAAAACATATAACGAAAAAAAAAAAAAAAAAAAAAAAAAAAAAAAATCTAAAAAAAGTTATTTAAGTCAGAAGGTCATCATTCATTAAAAAAAAAAAAAAATTGGACTGTAGTTCTCTATTGGACTGTATTGTGAAGTCGAAATATTTTGACCTTCCGACTGTAGGTCTATAGGTCTGAGGCCCGACTGGTTAATGCGTACCTATATTTATAACTGTACGTTAATTCATTAAAAAAAAAAAAAAAATTGGACTGGAGTTCTTTATTGGATTGTATTGCGAAGTCGAAATATTTACACCTTCCGACAATAGGTCCGAGGCCCGAGTGGTTAATGCGTACCTATATTTATAACTGCATGTTAGTTTACTTACATTGTATCATGGTGGGAGTAATTTTTTGTGAAAATTACACCTTAATTTTTTAATTTACATAAATGCTCCAACAACTTAGCTAATTAAATAACTAACTAACTAACCCGTTCTACAGGGGTAGGCAGAGAAGACGCACGGCCAAATAACTCAGTCTTAGCACACACTTCTAGTGTCATTCATATTCATCTAATATTCTGATATTTGACATGGCCCAATCCAAGTATCTGGTTCAGTTGATCGTGCCTTCTTCTACCATTCAAATTTGGGTTGTATATTCTCCTTAAACTAATTTCTCTCCAATAACTTAATAATGTTCAGTAGTAAGCAACAATAAAGCAGAACGAAGAAAAAGGCGAGATTCAACAAGAAGATTATTACTTTGCAGAGATTATGGGATTATTGGGACTATTAATGTAGCCATTCAAGATTGAAAATTAAATTGGTAGACAGGCTAAATATTTTATCCCATCAGCTGTTCCCTGTTGATGAATTGATGAGTGGTATATTATTATTATTTATAAAAGTAAAGAAATATACATATTTCGCTTGTTAACTCTATAATTCAAGGCTGCAATTAAAAATATATAAAATATTATTCGTATCTCACAGTGGTAGGTAATTATAAAATCTTTTTTGGCTTCTAATTTCACATTTGTAGTTTTTTTTTTACATTAACTCCACACAGGAGGCCTTGAGGAAAATAATTTCCCTCAGGGCCTATGTCATCTGGGATGCTGTGTGGAGGGTCTTTTTAAGGAGAGGAAGGAATGAACATTGGTCTTGACGAGACCCATGTTGTAGGAAGGAGGAAACGCAGATGCCGGCAAGTCATTCCACAGTCGAGCTGTTGAACACAAGAATGAGTCGAAGAAACGACCCGTTCTCATGTGACAAATGTCAACCGTGTACAAATGTTGGACACGCGTTTGGCGTGTTTCCCGACTATGCACCGGTGCCGAAGGGATCAATGACGCTAATTCCTCGGAGCATCTTCCATTGTAATATCGGTAGAACATGGATAGCATTCCCACCCGACGCCTGTGCTCTAAAGATTGCAATCAAGTGGTGGGAGAATCTATTAAGTGGACCGCCCGTTTCTGCACAGAGTCGATGGTATTTTTCAGGTATTTTGGAGCTCCAGACCAGAGGTGGCTGCCAAATTCAATCGTGGGGCGCACTTGTGATTTATAAAGGGTTAGCAGTTGTGTACTATTAAAGTATCTGCGGGCCTTGTACAGTACGCCCAGTTTTTGGGAGGCTAACCTTACTCTGGCTTCGATGGAGCCCCCATTCCTGAGCTGGTCACTTAGGGTTACACAAAGCATATCAATGGAGGGGCCGTTCGGAAGATTGCTTCGGTTGAAAGATACTAGATTTTCATTTCGATCCCTTTAAGACGTATTCAGACAAGATTGGGTCATGAATTAATAAAATTCAACGAGATTATTTTTACCCCAAGAGAAAACACTCTAGAGGTAACCGTCCATTCTTTGTTTCAAAGCCCTCCGAGCCGTTGGAGTTCGTGAGCCCTTTGGGGGCTTGTCAAACAAAAAGCTATCATGAACTGTTCTGTCATCCGCGTAACAGTGAATTGGTGCACATGACAAAAGGTCGTTGACGTGCAACAAAAAAAAGTCGGAGACAGAACCGATCCCTGCGGGACGCCAGCATTTATCGAGTGTGAGGAAGAGGTGAAACCATCGGCTACCGTCTGAATCGACCTCTCCGTCAAAAAGTCGGCAATCCACGTACACAAGGGTGCGGGAAGTCCGTAAGAAGGCAGTTTGTTGACAAGTCCTCGGTGCCAAACCCGGTCAAACACCTTGGAAATGTCCAGTGCAACCGTTTGGGTCTCACCGAAACGTTACATGCGTCACATACGCGAGAAGATCACCGCACGAGCGGTTCCGCCGGAATCCGTATTGACGGTCGTTATTAATTTTGTTCTTCTCGAGGTATGTGAGCAGTTTGTCGTTGATCACACGTTTGTCGTTGATCAGGAATAATGTTTTCGTCGGGTATTTTTTTTTACATTAGCTCCACACAGGAGGCCCTGAGGAAAATAATTCCCCTCAGTGTCCATGTCATCTTTGGGGATTGAGGAAGTTTTGGGAAGGAAAAGGGAATTAGGGGTGGGTAGGAATCTGAGGGTCAGTCCAGGAGTGAAGGACGTATGAATCTATCTCTCCCGCTGCGATGTTCCGAGTGAGTACGTCTGGAAAAGTCAAAGGGACTTCCTCAACCATTCTCTCCCTATCCGGCCTGCCATGCAGCTGATGGGCAGACGCATCCGGTGCCAAGACCCGGTAAAACCTCATCCCATGAATTTTCAGATTGTAATTGATTTTTATGATTTTTTTTATGTATTATTTATAAATAGTTTTGCATTATTTTATTTTGCTAAAGCACAAATATTTAAAAGTTGTACGATCATTTTGTAAAATAATTAATTTCACATATTATTGAACAAAAGCAATTAGTTACGATAGTGGGAGATTTTGAACTTTAAAGCAGTTTTCACAGGCCTGATACTTTATTTGATACCTTTAAAAAACTGATCAAAAAAATACTACTACTAATACTATTGTTAATTACTTCAAATGCCACGATGCGTTCTTTTTTTACATTAGTTCCACACAGGAGGCCCTGGGGAAAATCATTCCCCTCAGGGCCTGTTTCACCTTTGGGGATGCTGTGTAGAGGATCTTTTTAGAGAAAGGAAGGAGAGGAAGTCGTGGGAAGGAAAAAGGTTTGAGGGGCGGGTAGGAATTTGGGGGTCAGTGTGTCCAGGAGTGACGGACGTACGAATCAATCCCCCCCTCTGCGGGTAAAGCGATGTTCTGAGAGTCTGAGAAGTCTACAGGGTAGCTATTCCCGAAGCGTTCTCGCTCGCAATCTCCGTCGAAAGTACGTCCGTTAGTCGACTTGGTTATTCCTGAGCTTGGTCGAAGTAACATTCTTAGACGCCAAACGTCAAAAGTCACTCCACATAACAACGAGTGGGTCTACCCAGTAGAAACACAGCAGCGAGTGGTGTGAAGTTGGCCTATCTATGCAATTAGCTGTCAAAATTTGGTTTTATTTGTTTTCCCGCGCGACCTTTCACACTCGCAATTTTCGCACCCGACAATTGTATTTCCAGAATACCTGATTGATCATAATCTAGATTTAGGTCTGATTGCTGGAGGATGACTGGTTTATTTATGGCTGGAGGATTGGCTCCATTGAGCCTGGGGCTGTTAATAGAATTAACCTAGATTTAGTGGCTGGTAGAAATAGGATAGTTCAAAATTATTTCTAAATTCTTTCTGTATTTATACTAGTCTTTATTATCATTTTGTTGTTGTTCACTGTATATTATTTGTCAAGTGTCTGATCGTATTATTATTAATGATATTAGACAAACAATAGTGAGACCAAGTTGACAGGAAAAAGCTATAGGTGTTGTCCACGTACAGAGTGAATACGAAGCTCATTCAGGCAATTGCGTCTCTATATGAGGGAAGCGTTGCATGTGGCTGATGTCAGCGTGATGTATTAAGAAAGGGACGCTCCGATGGTTTGGGCCTGTGGAGCGAATGAACGAGGAAAGGAGTGTATAAAGAATATATGATGCAAATGTGAATGGTGGAAGAAGTCGAGGACGCCCAAGAAAGACATGGCACGACCAAGTGAATCAGATACTTGAGTCGGGCCATGTCAAGAGTCAGAATAATAGAAGAGCATGTATGAGACGTTGTATGAATGTGAACAAGGCAAGGAATGTGTGCCAAGACCGAGTTGTTTGGCGGTCCGTCTTCTCTGCCTACCCTTGCGGAGAAACGGCGTGATTGGTTAGTTAGTTAGTCAAATAATGAATGGTGAGGTGAGGCTGCGTTACAACAAACACTTCAAATACAATATTTTTTGTGATAATATAGTGATGTAAAATGTAAGAAAACAATGATGTGATCATAAAAAATGTATTTAACATTAATATATCATTATTTTTTTTTAAATAATACAGAAACAACAGTTGTTAATATACAATGTCAATATATTTTGTAATTCAGGCAAAAAATAAAGAATTAGTACTAATGAACCAATCAAGTCTGATATTTTCTATTATGAAACTAATTAACACTGCTATTGATATTGTCTACTAAATATCTTTTGTTAATTTTAGAAAAACATTATATTTATCTTGCATAAAACTAAAATGCAGTAGCATAATATCACAATTTTTATCATAGAATGCAGAAAACAATACGGTTTCAGATGTTCAATTACAATTGTAATTATTTCAACATATTTTGTATTACAAGCGAAAAATAATCAATTCGTACACTGATGAAACTAATCAAGTCTGATATTTTCTAGTAAATTATTTTCTGGTGTTAATTAGTTAAACATTATAATTATACATGATAAAAAAAACTTGCATTCATTACCCTGATATTCTATACTAACTATCTTTGGTTAATTTTAAAGAAAAAAACATTATATTTATCTTCGATAAAACTAAAATGCAGTAGCATAATATCACAATTTATATCATATAACGCAGCAAACATCACAGTTTCAGCTGTTCAATTACAACACTGCTATTGATATTGTCTACTAAATATCTTTGGTTAATTTTAGAAAAACATTATATTTATCTTCGATAAAACTAAAATGCAGTAGCATAATAACACAATTTTTATCATAGAATGCAGAAAACAATACGGTTTCAGATGTTCAATTACAATTGTAATTATTTCAACATATTTTGTATTACAAGTGAAAAATAATCAATTCGTACACTGATGAAACTAATCAAGTCTGATATTTTCTAGTAAATTATTTTCTGGTGTTAATTAGTTAAACATTAAAATTATACATGATACAAATAAAACTTGCATTCATTACCCTGATATTGTATACTAACTATCTTTGGTTAATTTAAAAAAAAAAAAACATTTTTATCTCCGAGATAAAACTAAAATGGGTAGGAGGTACCACTATAAATTTGGACAACTTATAAAGCGCTGTTTTTGCGAAAAATCGCCTCAAGAGCGCTGTGAAAAGCGCAAGAGGAGTTGTGGCCTCCGAGAACAGCGGCATCTCAACAGTCTGACATCTGCTGCAGCCAGCAACAGACTGTGGTCCTCCAAGTGATTCAAAGTCGAAGTTGACCTCCCCATGTTGAACTTCCGTGTGGCCCGTAATCAAGACTGGGCTGATTGTCTGTAGTATCAGCTCGTCAGTCGCGTTGAGGCTGACTGCTGGCTCTAGTGGTCCGCCTCCCGTCCCGGCCGCATGCCGCCTCAAGGAGGCATGCTTTAACTTGGCCTTTGACCGTAAGTCTTGCCAAGACTGAAAAGATTTTTGAATTATATTAATTATTTACACAAAATATTGGTGGAAAGACACTTTATAAGATCTTAAACTATTCAAAAAGCAGGACAACGTCAATATCAAACAATTTTACTTGAATTTTGAAACAATCAGCTTTGAAATAACGTAGCCCCATTATCATTCTTTTCAATATTGTGATTTTCAAAACATATAAATTAGGCTAAACGAAACACCATGTGAGCGGTGACCGAACAACTTAGAACCTCTTCAGTAAAGTGATGATAAAAAATATATTAAAAAATGGTTAAATATGTTAGGGTTTTAATGACTTCAAAGAGATGTCGAGTTGACTTGATTAGGCATGGAATCCATGTGAAATGTGAGCATGGTGTTTGTTTTATTGAATAAAAATTTGTCGTAGGCAGAGCTTAATCTGAACGAAGCATTAGGGTAACAAACAGACATTTTAAGTGGAAATGAATCAAAACAAACCTTTCTCCAATGTTTGAAATCTTTGTTGGCCCCTGCCATGGCATTCAATTTTTCGGCAATCGCCACCCATCTCCGTCTGGATTCGGCGAAGGTAAATGTAGAGGAAAATTTGCCACTCACAAGTTCCACATCCGAACTTACTAATTCAATTAGTAATTGTTTCTGAGCAATCGTGATGCAACCCGCGGCCATTTCTGTTGTTGTTTTGTTTTTAGTCTGACAGTCACACCATAGAAATCTCAAAAACACCAAGAACATAGACAATATTCACAGGGCTGCCAATATAATCATCACTTCGATCGGTCGACGTTCAAGAATACGTAAAATTGAAGGATTCGACAAAGTTCGTCGCGACGACGATAAATTTTCGCTCTCTTCGCGGCGCATAACGAGGAACTTTTGATCGACCGTCGGGAATAGGGCCCCAGGTCTTCCTCAACCAGTCTCTCCCGATCTGGCGCAGTTGGTGGACAGACGCATCCGCCACCAAGATCCGGACAAACCTCACCCCATGAACCAGGGAACTACTTGGGGTGACCAATAGCAGAACTGTTGGTAATCCAATAAAGGCATCTATAATATTTGTATTCGATCAAATTTTAAAACTAAAAACACATGATTTTACATTACTTCGTAGTGCTTTGCCTTAATTACATAATAAAAAATACATCTCAGAGGAAATACAGCAATTATTGTACTAAAATCTCAATATTTCTTCGTACAAATTATCCGGAGAACACACCTGTTCGTTAGAACAGGTACATCATAGGTAAATTGAGTATGTGAGTACTAACCTGGATTGGGGGGGTCGAGCGTCTGCGTTGGTAGGCCCCCCCTCAAACAGGGACGATGAGGGCGGCTGAACGTGGTAGGTTCTTAACTATTCTGATACATAATATCAGCTATTATTATAACACTGTTTGCTTCTAACTTCCAACCCACTTGATTTCTAAAGAAATTGATATCTATTATTATCCTGTAGGAAAACGGTAATGACGCAATTGTTACTCCGTTAGTATATTTCCATCGATCACGTTTCAATGGATGCAGTTTACTTTTAAAGTATTACATTTCGGGATAACAAATCTAAAATCGATATATTAATTAACAAACTGATGAACTTTTAAGGTAGCGTCCTCCCACACCTAAAAGTAAGACAACGAATAGGGATAGATAATAAGATTAATTATTACGTGGCTTAATTAATTCTGAGCGGTATTTGATGATTGATAAATCCTGGAATTAAATATTTTTCATCGCACCCCTAAAATATTTGATTATTAAAAAAATCATTTTTATGTTTTGACAGGATTAACAATGTCCCCACTCCTACTGCCTCCCTCTAGTTCTTTATGCATAAGATGATGGTGTTCGCCACAACATCGACCATCTTTCTCAACTCCTTTGTCCTGCAAACTTATTACAGAGACTCTTTTGTTGTCAGCTCTTCCGCACTAGCTAAATGCCCTGCCCAGAGAAACCTTCTCAGTTTTACTAACCATTGACAGCTCTTCAAACAATTAATTATTCTTTTTTCGTATATTCTTATACCGTTTCTGATTCTGATTTTTCTGTTTTTAGATTTTCGATTGAGTTTCACTAATAATATCTTCATTTAAGTAAATATTACAGTTTGAGGTTTTACTCATTAAGTTTAAGATAAAAATAATAAATATTTTTGACTTCAGATCAACTGAACATATTGTTTATTTACATATGTGTGCTTTCAACTGGTTTAGTGCGCATGTAGAGACCTCTAATCATTGGTTTTATCCACATGACGTACGCACATGAAACTGAGCCGCTCCAAACTAGCAAATAAATTAATAAATACTTGAAAACTGTTGGGAAAGCCCGAATATACAATTTTAGTCACATTTGGTTTCGTGCACATTATTTTGCTCTTGAGACTGTTTGAGGCCCGGTAGTAAGTTTTCAAAAAGAAAAAAATAAAGGGAGATATGTAAATACGAATATAAAAGGAAGCGCGCTGATATAAAAAACGATTATTCATAAAATTTAAAAAAAAGGAGATTTTTTTTCACAACAGTTAAAATAATAGAACAAAATGTGTTTTTAATAATTTTCGAACGAATGAATTTCATATACAGTTTCGGCTCGACAATGTATAGATATTATCTTAAAAAATAACATTTATTTTTTAGGAAGTTAAAAACTGAAAGTGTTCAAAGGAAATTTGTTATAAATTGGTAGAAATGCGGAATGCCGCGGCTTAATAATATGTGTCGGGAGCGGCTGGGTCAGGTTCACGACGAGTTCATCGAAAACGAATTTATCGAAAATCAATTCATCAAAAATCAATTCATCGAAAGCAAATTCATCGAAAACGAGTTCATCGAAAACCAATTCATCGAATGATCAATTCATCGAATCGCCAATTCATCGAAAAAATATATTTTGTTGATATTTGAGAGAAATGCCGAGCGGACCGAGAAGTTAAAAAAGCATTGGTCAACCTAAACTAACCTGACCTAACCTAACCTAATCTAACCTAACCTAACCTAACTTAACCTATTTAACCAATTTTCAAATATTTTTTTATCATCACTCTTAATGACCTTTCTGAGTTGTTTATGAGTCGGTTTCATTATGAGTTGTCTGGTCACCGTTTTTTTGCAGTATCAGACAATCGGAAATCGAACAGATAACCTATAAATTTTACATTGTCACTACGAAACTGACAGTTGATAAACACATTTAACTCACTTAAACATACCTTTTTGGGTATTTAATTTTGACAGCTCTAATATCTACAAAAAAAATGTTTTTCGATGAATTTGCGATACGATGAATTGATCATTCGATGAATTGATTTTCGATGAATTGATTTTCGATGAACTCGTTTTCGATGAATTTGCTTTCGATGAATTGATTTTCGATGAACTCGTTTTCGATGAATTTGTTTCCGATGAAATGATTTTCGAAGAACTCGTCTGTTACCGCTGGGTCAGTATTGGGCTGCGTGCGCTGTGGACAAAACCAATCAACCGGTGAATCAAGTTCTACAATGATCGGTGATCTTCTAATAAATATTATTTGAATAGTATTTTGCAAAATGTGTACCTATATTCTTCCGATTATTTCTTGGCAATATCACAAAAGGATTTGTATACTCGTCAGATAATAATATATCACATTAAACGTATATTACTCTAACGTACATACATACAGAGGCGGATCACACGGTGAGAGCGCCCTAGGCAAGCACCTCATCTGCGCCCCTCTAGCGGCTATTTTTTTTTACATACCAAGTTTCATCGCAATCGGTTAAGTATTTTTTGCATGAAGAAGTAACATATACCCATATACACACGCACATACACACTCTCGCAGTTATAATATTAGTAGGGATAATTTATAAAACAATTTATAAATAAAAAAATTAAAGTTATCAATTAGTTATTTAAAAATTGGTATCTACTAACCACATAAAAGGGCAATTGTTTAAAAAAAATAAAAATTTCTGCGTTTACACTTTTGTCTTGCAAAGTTGTTAATAACGTCGTCATGGTTTAAAGATAGTATAAAGTTTGATTCGGTGTTAAGTATTGCTAACGAATTTAATCTCTTATCTGTCATGGAAAAGCGAAGATAATTTTTCACTTTCCTTAGACAGGAAAAACTCCGCTCACTAATGCAATATCTAACTGCCGCCGATACGCACATTCTTAAGGCTAGGTCAATGTTTGGGTAAATTATTTCGAGTTATTTATTTCTTAGAACCTGAAAAATCGCTTTGGTTGTTCAACCTAGCGATTCCGTATTTTTTTGTGAGATCTTTATTGGGTAACGGACGTTATCTCCTGTCAGATTTGTGGGATTTTTACTTCACATATTTTAGTTTAGATCGATTTAAACACAAATTCCCGCAAGTACGCATGATTATTTACTCATTTAGTGTACGTTGTACGCAGAGAATGCAAATAACAGCCATATAAATCACACAAATCTGACAGGAGATTACGTCCGTTATCCAATAACGATCTCACAAAAAATACGGATTCACTAGGCTGGGCAGTTCTCCATCTCGTGCTGTCGTTGTTAAATAAGAACATAGATGGATACATTCATCAACCAAGCAGTTTTCTAAATCACAAGAGTATATCGTTACTAACATATGTACAAGCACTATTTTGAACTTTATCAGAATTGACCAAATTCTTTAAAAACGTAAATTTACCATAAAAATTTACTGATCAAGGTTTTTCCCCAGTGTGAGTTAATATGTGACTTTTTAGATATCCCTTCGTAACACATGAATAGTTGCAGTCGGGACATGGAAGAGGTTTTTCCCACTGTGAATAAACACGTGATGCTAAAGACTTCCTTTTGAAGAACATGAATAGTTGTAGTCATTACACGAAAAATCTATTATTCAAGCTGCAATTAGTCAAAGATTAGAATGAAACAATTAGTCAAAGATTTTACATGAATTACTAATATCTCAAAAACGACGATTGATCTGGTAATCTCAAATAAATTCAACTTAAATATTAATGTACTAGATAATCCTAAAATTACCGATCATAACATCATTCAAATTCTAATAAATGACAGAGAAAAATGCAACTCCAGTAAAGAAACACAAATAACAACATTTAAAAATTACAAAAAATACAATAAGGAAATTTTCATTCAATCCTTAGAGACTATTAATTGGAATGGAATAAATCAAATGGAATATAACCAAAATGCTGACCACATGATATTAAACTTAAAAAAATCTATTGATAAAGTTGTTCCAGAACAGAAGATACATAAAAGAAACAATAATAAATGGTACACAAGCAAACTACGTACAATGCAGCACGATAGAGATGCATTTTATAAAAGAGCATGCCTTACTAATAGTATTACGGATTGGGATAACTACAAAAAAGTGAGAAACAAATACTCTAAAGACATAAAAAGAACGCATAATGAGTACATAAAAAATAAAATAAACTCAGAAGAAGGGGATCCCAAAAAAATTTGGAAAAGCATAAAAGAATTAGTACATGGCGAAAACAAAGACGACATAAAAATAGTAAACTTTCCAAAAGAGATAAACGAAGAAAACATGGCTAATAACTTTAATAAATATTTTATTGAAAGTATCATTCAAATTAACAAATTAATACCCAACATTGCTGTTAACCTCACAAATGATAATATCGACCCAAACAAAGAAAAATAAATGCAGAATATTTATTTAACATTTTAAACAAAATAAAATCAAAGAATAGTTCAGATGGATTAACTATTAGTAAAATAAGAGATGCTTTTCTAGTAATTGGATCTATTCTATTAAATATTATCAATGAGACGATTGAAGAAGGAAAATTTCCACAGTCATGGAAATTATCAACTATTATACCGGTTCCAAAGGTTAAAAATACCAGAAAATGTGAAGAATTTCGACCAATCAACACTTTACCAAAATATGAACAGATTCTTGAAGTAATAATAAAAGAACAAATCTTGCAATACCTAGATAAACACAATATATTATACCAAGAGCAATCAGGATTCAGATCTAATAACTCATGTGAAACAGCATTAAACGTAATTGTCGAAGAATGGAAGGAAGGAATGAATAGTAGTAAATAAATCTTAGCAATATTTTTGGATTTTCAAAGGGCATTCGAAACTATAGATCGAGAAATACTGATAAAAAAGCTTAAAGAAATTGGTTTTTCATCTGTAGCCATTAAATTAATAGAAGAGTATTTGAAAGATAGAAAACAGATAACAAAAATTAATAACAGTTTTCGAAACCAATGGAAAATAAATTAGGAGTACCGCAAGGGTCGGTCCTTGGACCTCTATTGTTCATACTCTATATTAATGACATGGCGAAAATATTTTCAAAATGCAAAGTACGACTATTTGCCGATGATACACTAATATACTTAATTGAGATAGCTATGAAGAACTAATAAATATTTTAAATAATGAGCTAAACAATGTATCAAGATGGCTAAAAATTAATAAGCTTAAATTAAATACAAAAAAAACAAAATGTATGGTGATCGGATACAAGAAGACATCCAGTGAAAGCAAAATTAAAATTGATGGTGAAATTATTGAAAACGTTACTGAAATGAAATATTAGGAGTTATATTAGACTCCAAACTAACATTCAACAAGCATGCTGAATATAGACAAAAGAAAATTGGGAAAAAAATATCTTTTATGGGAAGAATTCGGCCAAAACTATCTAGTAAAACTGCAATCACTATCTACAATTCGATTATTGCTCCACATTTTAACTATTGCTCAACTATCCCTTTCCTATGTATCGAACGAGAACAAAATAAGTTTCAAATTCTCCAAAACAGGGCAATGAGAATAATATTACGGCGGAATAGATTTTCAAAAGTAAACAAAATGTTAAAGGAACTGAATTGTCTAACCGTGAAACAGATGATGACCTTGAATACGATGATATTTATACATAAAATAATTAACAACATTTTACCAAAATACTTTTCAAATAAAATTGTATTCAACAAGGACATTCACAGACATAACACAAGAACATGCAAAGAAATCAGGCTTCAAAAAAAGGATAAGGCGAATACGCAGAACAGTTTGCTGTACAAGGGGATGAAGTTATATAACAAGCTACCAGAGACGTTGAAGTCCACACCAATTGGAAAGTTCAAGACGTATTGTAGGAGCTACATAAAATTACATAAAATTTAGTTTGCAATATGAAATATTATAATTAATTAGAAATTTGTAAACTTAAATGTACAAATTACTAAAATAAAATTAATAAATAAAAAATAAAAAAATAAAAAAAGGTTTTTCTCCACTGTGATTAAGAACATGAAAAGATGCAGTCGGGACACGAAAAAGGTTTATATCCACTACGGGAAAACTTGTAATTTTTTTTAGATTTTTTTCTTCGTAGTACGTGCATAGTTACACTCAAAGCATGAAATATGTTTTTCTCCACTGTGGATTTTGAAACATCCCTTTCGAGAACTTGAATAACTGCATTCGGGACAAGAAAACCGTCCGGTCAGGTTTTTGTCCAGTCAAGTTTTTGTCCAAAAAAATATGTGATTTTTTTGGTGCGTCTTTGAAGAACATGAATAGTCGCAGTAGAAACATGTAAAAGGTTTTATGTCACTATAAGTCTGCAGATGATTTCTAAGAAGTTCTTTGGTACAACATGAATAATTGTTGTCCGAATATGAAAAAAGTTCTTGTTCACTGCGGGAAAACATGTGAATTTTACAATTTTAAAGATACCATTTTGCAGCGCATGAATAATCACAGTCGGGATATGAAAAAGGTTTTTCATTACTGTGAGTCACAAGTGCCGTTTTAGTTATTTTTCCGAGAAGAAGAATAGTTGCAGTCAGGACATGAGAAAGGTTTTTCTCCATTTTAGATTTCTCTTCGTAGTACCTGAATAGTTGCAGTCGGAACATGTAAAAGGTTTTTCTCCACTGTGAGTCAGCAAGTGACTTCTTAGATATCCCGTTTCAGAACACGAATAGTTGCACTCCGGATATGAAATAGGTTTTTCTCCTCTAATAATCATATCGTGGATTTTCAAATCTCTCTTTTGAGAATTTGTATTATTGCATTCGGAACAAGAAAAAGGTTAAACTCCACTATGAGACAGCTCGTAAATCATAGTGGAGTAAAGTGTTGCTCCACATTCCCTCAGGGCCTCTTCAGTGGAGCTAATGTAAAAAAAAGTATGTGTTGTTAAACCATGTAGGAATATTATAGGTAAGACAGTATTAAATTGAGGAAATCCGGAAGGAATACAAGGCCGACAAAAATAATAATAATTTCCAAACTTTTTATAGCGCCGTTTAGTGATCAAATCATGTCAAGTGCACTTGGTGGATAGGATTAAAAGGTACATTCAGTGGCGCAGCTAGGGGTGGAGGCCCGCTCCAAGTGCCACACAGGTGACACCCGACCGAGTGTCACCCCCCCAAGAGCAGAATTCTCTAGCCCCCCCCCAGGACGGACTAATTTTTTATGAGGTCAAAATTTGCGTTTGTCAACTTTAATGGGGGGGGGGGACAACACGGTATCCGCCCCGGGTGCCAACCGTGCTAGCTACGACACTGGGAACAGTTATTTGGTGAGAGCATTAAAAAGAAATGATATGATGCGAAGTGAATTGTGGAAGAAGTCAGGGAAAGCCAAGGAAGATATGGCATGATCAAGTGAATCAAATACTTAAATAAAGTTAGACCACATCAAGAGTCAGTACATCGACCGTGTACCGACGAATCATTTTAAAGAGTACACGTTTGAAAGTATCTCCTACCCGCAGTATTTTATTTTCTTTTTTTTTTCTTTTTTTATTCATCATATAATTTTTTATACAGTTTTTACAGGTGATTCGACTACCACGCTAGGCACATGCCCGTATTATGGTAGTCGGATTATGAATATATAATTATATAAATGCAAGAATTGTTATTGGTTAATATATAGTTTAGTTAGGTACAATGCTTTGTATAACAACGACTGCTTTAAGTGGTTTCTTAATTAAGTAGATAATATTTATATAATAATAAACATATAAAATAAATAAACTATTCTTATTGTAGGCTGCTGTTTCGCTTACATAAAATAGGTACATAAATACATGATAAGTAGATAGATAAATAATGACAATGACTCTACTTGTGGAAATGTTGAAAATAAGTCATCCATCCATTATTATGATAATTATCAAAGGATTTTTTTTATTTGAATGTAAAAAAAATAAAAATAATAGTAATAAAGCAAATTAACTTAACTTGTTGACTTCAGGCATTCTCTAAAATAGTTCCTCCCCTTTGTAAATAACCAATCCTGTACATTTATGATATAAAGCTTATCAGTTTTTGATTTCCTAGTATTAATACTCAGTGAGTTGAACATTTTGGGGGCAATATAGGAGAACTGTCGCTGTGCGAAAGTTGTTTTCGTTGTAGGAATTATACATTTTAGGTGTGACGAATACCGAGTGTGATTTTTTTTTGTGTTTTTTCCATCGAATCGTTTTTCCATAAGAATATGAGAATTGTTTTTATGTATAATTGTCGAATGTCTAATACTGTGAATTTTTTAAAGAGTGGCTCTGATGGGTGTGATGGGTTACATTTGAATATTATCCTTAGCAGAAGTTTTTGTATTAAGACCATGGGATATAGAATTGACATTGCACACCCTCCCCATCCCACAATACCATATGTAGCAATTGATTGAAAAAGTGCAAAGTAAACACATCTCAGTGTTTGTAGGTTAAGAATAGATCTGAGAGAGTAGAAAATGTAGCGTAATTTGCTAAGCCTTTTTGTTGTAGAATTGATGTGTGCCTCCCAACGCAGTTGATTGTCAATAATAACCCCTAAGTACTTAATTTCGTTTGATATTTTTAGGTCATCGCATGAACAATTTTTGTGAAGTGATGATGTAGGCGTGTTAGGGTTCTGTGAACATGAATGTATGGTAAGTTTATGATAGTTTTGGGGGAAGTTTGGTTTACGTATATAAAAAAGGAGGTATTTTGTATTATCAATGTTAAAAGTGAGGAGCTTGGAATCTAACCACCGTTTTACTACATTTATGCCATAGTTTGCTTTTTTGTAGGTTGAATTCAAATTTTCACCTTCAAATACGATAACCGTGTCATCAGCGAATGATATTATAGTGCCACCAGTATTCAAATTGCTTAAAGAGTTAATGTATATAAGAAAGAGAAGTGGGCCTAATGCACTGCCCTGGGGCACGCCATACGTGATTGGACAACTTGAACTTCTGTATTCTTTAGCGGAATTGATAATAGTTGACTGGGATCTGTTTGTTAGATAACTCTTGAACCATTCAAGCGGGATCCCTTTTATTCCTATCTGCAGGAGTTTTTTCAGAAGTATGCGGTGAGATACAGTGTCAAAGGCTTTAGCTAGATCCAAGAATACAGCGAGTATTCCTCCGGTACTGTGCACCGCAACGCAACCATGAGACGATTTATGAATGCGAATGAAGCAAGAAGTTTGTGTGATACAGAGTTGTTTGGTATTCTTTCCTCTCTGGGATTTTTTTTTGTTTAAAAATCGGCGCCCCTTGGCACGTGCCTACTTTGCCTTAGGGATAATCCGCCATAGCATACATAGCAATGGTAATTGTGCAATTTATGTACAAAGTGAGCATCAAACATACCCTGGAGAAACGAGCGCCCTCTTCTTGTCCTTGCTTAACACTGCACAAAAATGAAATTGGATTCCCTGGTGTAATATTAGACGACATTTGGAAAAAATTGTGAAGTTCTGAATTACTATTTTCTTGCTAACTAAGGACGTATTTTTATTATCATTGAATCAACACGTTAAACATCGCAATTTTTTTTAAAATTTATTTAATTCTATTTCCTCCTATTTTTTTTAAATGTATACTACTGATTTATTAATTCTATTACAATACAAATGTAACAATTCACAAAATTTAAATATAAATATACAGGTTGTTAAGGGACATACTTGACTTACTTTAACCAGTGATATCTGACATCATTTGGAGTAAAAAATGTAAGTGAAATTTTGGTCACCGGTGACTTTTTGGATGACTTTTTTTTCATTTTTTTTTCTTCAAAATCAAACGAAAAAAAAAATTCTTCAACATATCGTCACTGGTCACTCAGCCGCGTAACCGACCAACGCCTAACCCCGCCTCCAACTCTCAAACACCTACAATTTTTTATGTTTTTGTAGATAAAACAAAAAAAAAACACCAAAAGTGTCACCGGAGACCAAAATTTTATTTACATTTTTACTCCAAATAATGTCAGGAATCACTGGTTAAAGTAAGTCAAGTACGTCCCTTAACACCCTGTAATATCCTGTATATGAAATAATAACGTACATATATAATTTTTTTAATATGTTTTTTATTTATTTCCTATATTTAATAACTGTTTAGACTGGAGATGCCACGAATATTCGGCTACTATTCGGTATTCGGCCTATTCGGCTATTGTTTTTACTAATTCGGTATTCGGCCGAATATTGCAAATTATTCGGCCGAATACCGAATGGTAAATCATGAAAAAAAATGCATAATAAATAACATATTGCTCACATAAATCAGAATATTTAATACTTAAATTATATCAGTTAAGTTATGACGAATGAATACAATTTTTTCTGAATTTCTTAATAGTAAACGATTGCTCTTTTCCTCATAAATTATACCTGCTTCCGAAAATAGCCGCTCACTATACATTGCTACCAGATATGATAAATTTATCTTAGCAAATTCTGCTAGGCTTGGATACTGTTTTGCGTTTGCTGACCATCACTTGTAAGGGTCTGCTGTCCGATCTAGGCGAACAGTTTTTTCATTTTCAATTTGTATTTCATCAATTTCATTTGCGAAATGTAATTGATTTTTATTAATTCATGAAAACGATTTCGAACGCCACATATTATTGGCTGCTATCTTTATATATGATTGCAGATTATTATTGGCTGCTATCTTTATATATGATTGAGTTGAATCTTGCAATCATATATAAAGATAGCAGCCAATAATATGTGCGTTAAGAAAATGAAGATAATGTTGGTTGTTCTTAGTCGAAGGATGATACAGTTAAAAGTGACCGAATTTCATATGGGTTCCGTAGCTCAATCGGTAGAGCTCTTGCCATGTAAGCAAAGGTCCTGGGTTCGAGTCCCAGCGGAGCCAATATCTTTTCTGATTTTTCTGTCTCAGATTTTCGATTGAGTTTCGCTAATATTGTCTTCATTTGATTAAATAAAATATATTAAATGAAGAAACATTGGATAAAAGACTTCAGCGATAAACTTTATGAGATTCCTTTGGGACTATTGGATACAGAGAGGAGAATATCGAATCTAGTCGAATAGCAGGAGAATATGGAGAATATGGTTTTGTCCCAGTAAACGGCACAGATGATTCTAGCGGACTCTAATGTTAGTTACCCTCAACACAGTTTTCCGAAAGATGACATAGGCCCTGAGGGAAATTATTTTCCGGTTCAAAGATCATTCTACGGTTGAACTCAAACAAGTGTAGCAACTACAGAAGCTAAGCCGAGGAGATGCTCTTTGTACACAAAATGGTTAAGGGACACGTACCAGGCTTATTTTAACCTACGATGTCTGACATTATTCGGAGTAAAAAATGTAAGTGAAATTTGGTCTCCGGTAACATTTTGCTGTTTTTTATTGTAGACTAGCTGGCGATGCCATATTCAAAGAAATAAATTGTTCTTACTTGTATGTCCTTTCCCACGTGTCCCTGGTCTCGTCCCGCGTCTCCTTCCCCGCGATCCCCTTCCATCTTCCCAGCCTTCCCTCTCCCCTCTCCCACTCCCCCGTCCCGCCAACCACCCTCCTGAGTTCCATACATTCAGTCCCAGTACATTCAGTTTTCCAACAGCCCGCGTGCTACCTATCACAATTTTTTTATTCAAATTTTCATTTTTCATATGTAACAAATATTCATTTTTGTATATTATAAGACCAATCAATCTATTTTGGTATCAACATAGGTAACCCATTTTAATCAAACAGTATTAATAGCCTAGGATTTGTGTGTGGTTGAATTCCAGAACCCGACTTCCATTGCATGTTCGACGTCACGCCTTATACGCCGCGTCACAAATAACATCTGTGTTCGTGAAATTTCAAGCAAAGCTACCGTTGTAATTTGGGATTTAGTTCAAGAATCTGCCAAAAGATATTGCAATTTCCGTAAGCAGCTTGCATATGGACGTATATTACCTAGGTATAAGTAGGTACTAGGATTTATAGGCGGTTATAGGCTATATGCAACGAGTAGATTACATTTTATGGCGTCATTACGTGTTTCGGTCACGGTTACTTTGTCTCGGTGCTGTCATTGGATCACAGTGGACCGAGGAACTAACTGGCTATTTTTGGAACTACTCAAACTGGGCGAAGCCGAACGAAAAGCCGTCCGCAGGGCCTAGCAGCAAAAACCTGCGGAGCGGGTTTTTAACTGCTAGTATCTATAATTCCCGATTCGATTCAAAGTTTGAGGCAAGTACTTCAAATAAATCCGTTAATATAAAGATGTTCGAAAATAGAATTTTGATTTCAGTCATTGTTTTGCAAAATGTCATTCTCAAGTTTTGATATTTTTGACAGGTTTTCCAAGAGTTTTTGTAATGATTAAAAAACTTTTCAGGTGACGCTCTCGTCACGCATTCGCCAGCTTACTCCCCAAGTCAAGCGTGCGTAAAGAAGTTTTACTTCAAAAACATCGGAGATCAAAATGTCATCTCACCAAAATCTCAGACCAAAATGAAATCTCCTAACACCATGTTGAAACAATTATAAATAAGAGATTTTTAAGAATTGAAAATTTCAAATGTGTTAAACAAAACAGTCGCAAAAACTTTCCAACATTAACTTCAACATCAAAGCCATCACATACTTCCAATACTCGGCAGATGGGTTTATTTCATTCATTCGATACCACGAAGAATTTGTGCACAGGTTTGAAAAATCTGCTGGTCCATCCCTGATCTCTTAGCGCCTCCTCGAACCTGCAAGTTGAAAGCACTGTTTATAGGAAGCAACTTAATGCCCGGCTAATGTCGGTAAGGACTTAACAGAATCCCAGTAGCGTGAGAAATGAATCATCTCCGCTACAAACTGCCTTTATGGTCCACGAGGGATTTGCCCGATAGAGGGCGAGGGGTGGGATGTGGGATGTCTCTAGATAGGAGCGGGAGCGTGTGTAGTCATATGGTCGCCATGCGCCACCGCGAAACTTTGCAAAACAACCAAACAAGGGAACAAGTAACGTTCGTGTGCACTTTCGGATAAATACTTCTTTGAACACCGCAAAACTGTCGCCGATAATGCGGGCAGTGCTGTGTTTCACTGTATCATGGGCACAACCAACGAACGGCAAAAACTGCATAAAGTGACCGTTTATACGTAGTTCGTAGGTTTAAATGCGGTTTAAATACAGATTCCGACTTAAAAATGAATTACGGCCCAGAGTTTCCTTTGCGACTTTTTTTGTTCCTTGCCAAAATGCATAATATGTTTGCATGAGGGCTTTAGAACTTATGCACATGACTTTTGTAAAATCATACATTCTCGACCTTACTGGGTTTAATAGATATTTTTATAAAAATTGATCATTCATCGTAGAACAATCAATTATTTTGTATACCTACTTATGTATTTACAGCAAATGAAGTGGTAATTTATATAATATTTCATAAATGTATACTTAGGTACAATTGGTTTTATTTATGAGGTAGGAATTAATGGAACAATGAGGGCGAAAGATCGGAACAAATAAAAAAATTATAAGTATATTGATTTTAGATTTTCACGGTCAAAAGCACATATTATCGCGATTTATTTTTGGGGTATTATGCCGTGTTGCGCTACCTCCTTCTTTAGCCAATGTTTCGGGTACAGTCAGCGACATAGTGTCCATCATCAAGGCAGCAAGGCAGATGTGGGCACATCTGAGATGTGTAAAGAAAGAGGTAGTGCAACATGGCAAAATACCCCAAAAATAAATCACTTTAAAATAAAGGAATGCCTTAAGAAATTAATTTACTTGTGGCCTACTGAAATTGCATCTTAGTAAAGTTGATGAACTGTGAAAGTTGATGAACTGTCTATCTTTAGTTGTATTGAAATTTTCAGCTGCATGACACAATATTTTATATGGTTTTGTTTCATTCATTCATTTCATTGTTGATTCCCAATGGATGCAAAGAGATAGTAGCAAGAAATGTCGAACGTATTTATTAGAATGTTTTTTTAGTGGAATCTAACAACGACATATGTTCCGAAAGCCGGACTGTTTCGTATCAACTTCTCATTTCTCGTGTAATGACTTCACGACATTAGATTTCATGTTCCCAGTCATTCCTAGTTCATCCTTTGTGAAATTCTGGAAGCAAAACACACAAAAGGCTTACAGATAAAAATGCAAATGCAATTATTTGATAAAACGCAATTCTTGTTGCATCTCTGACGTTCCGCGCCGCTGCTGCTGGGGTGCATCGTCAAAGGGGAGCGGGAAATATTAAAACTCTTATTAGAATTTTTATTGTCGGGTGCATACCATGAAGTTTTCGTCTTTTAAAGAGTAATGGATTTTGGTTGCGAGGGTGCACACTGCACGTGTACTCTGCCAGGAATTTATAAACATTGCGAGTTCATGCTTCGTCATCATTAGACATAAGACATTTTAATCGAAATGTGTTTCGTGTCAATTTAAGGGGAAGCTCGTCGAGTGATATAACGTCTTCATGGTTTTTTGATTTAGGATAAAAGTTTTATTTTAAAGGGGATTAAATATGGCAGGGAAATAATAGCTACCCACCAACGATGATATTTCTTTATGAATAGTTGCAGAACGCATTTGTTTTTGATGCTTTGATAAAATAGTGATCGGGACGATGGAGACGTGATTCGATGAATTCTAGGGGTCAGATTAACTAAACAGTTCGATAGCCCTGATATATTAAACTTGTGTCACTTTTATGTATCTGCTATTAGTAGATCAATAATCCCTAGAATGTTTTTTTGTGACAAATATAGTACGGTAGATTACACACCATATTTTTATGCCAATATCGCTAATATTCTTAATATGCTTCTATTGAAGCACAAAGCTGTACTGATTTTAACAGTACCTACATATTTTAACGAGGTGACCGCATAACAGATGTTTTTATTTATTCTGTTTCTTTTTGCCTGCTTTCATTAACTTGTTACTAACGTATATTCTTTTTCTTTTGTTATGTTTACTTACATAATTTTGAAGTGAAACTTCTTTAGTACCATTGTGATATGAAACACGATGAAACGGAAAAGACGCTAAAAAGAGACAAACAGACGTTTCTGTAGGATTTAGCCTGCTTTTCTTATGAGCTCACTTTTCAAGGCTCCTATTGGTTGAGATTTTGTTTGTTTCGTTTATATATTTTTTTATTTAAGTACATAAAACAGGCATTTTGCCCAAAAAATTACATACATGAATGGTTTAAATACAGTGTGTAACAGAAATTATAACAAAAATAGTAACCAAAATAATTAGCTAAACATGCAAAAGTGAATGACAAACAAGATTGAGTAAAAGATAGAATACAAAAGTATCACCAGCAATTTATTATTGGCACCTGTGCTGATGGGACAATGATTTAGTAGGTACGATATTTTCCTGTCTTTGAATAAAGAGCTTCATCACAATATCAGCTTTATATGATTGATGGTAAAATATATTTTTTGTGTTTAAATGAGTCATTGAAAATGTCAAGAGCAGTGTATAATTTTATAATGTCTCAATGTTCGTGGTGTAGGGGAAAATATCTTGTATTGGTGTGGTAGGTAGATATATAGAAAATATCTTTTTTTCTATTTTTATATAATTTTTTTTAACATTTTTGATTTTTGTAAGTACGTAAATATAATGCATGTGTTATAATTTTAATTTTTTTAATTTAAAAGAAATATATATATATTTTCTCTTCCCTTTACACACGAGTAGTTACACTCCGTAAAGGTTATATATTATATACATATATATGTTTATACTGTTTCTAATCAATGTTGCATGTTAGTATTTAATGATTTGAGTTTAATCCGATTGTAACCTGAAAATGTAATTACTCATGATTATATTACATTGCTACGGAGGTTTTTCGCCAAGTGGCAAAGCCAAGAATACATTTCGTAAAACAACTTTAGTGTTAAGTAGCAATCAGGGTTTTAAATATGTCATTTCACTTACCCCCATGAACCGACCTCTTTTATTGTGAATACTATCGCTAGCTAACTAATATACTGTCCATCTAGTGGCTGCCAGGCACAGGCAGCATTTCCCCATGCAGGATCTGGATAGCCCTCACCGAAGCCGAGATCTGGAGACAGTTCCGCCGCCAAAGGAGAACATCAAGCGGCCTTACGCCGCGATCAAATTAGCAAGTCATCCCGCCGCCAAAGGAAAATCATCAGGGGGCCTTTCGCTTAGAAGAATCAGCATGGAGGGAGGCCGCCCTCGGTCCAGACGAGAGTCAAGGTCAGCGTAAATTTACTTCTCCGCCACAAAGAAAGGCAAATAGCATCACGGGCTAACAGTACACCGGTCATCCGTCAAAACAGGGCTCTGTCCGAAGTGTGATCGCACGTATTACTTATGGATTGAAAATTTATCCAGGTTTCTGGCACGCCTGCCGCCATACAAGTTTACGTTGCAGGAAACTCGACTAATCCTACCACAGGGATTCAAACTCTCGATCACACAATGCGTACACATTAATACTTTTACCGCCCGGCATTATCTCAAGTTAAAAGGAATTATTTTCCCGTTCAAATACTAAGTTCTCACAAAAAATCCATTGACTGTCGCGTAGTTAGAATCGGAGCCAACTCTCCCAAAACTACCTACACAAGAAGTGACGTATTGCCGTGGAACTGCTCCAGATGTCGCCCCAGGCCGTCGATACAATCAGAGCTGGCACTGTAATAATTAATAACAAGTTCCTACTTAATTACGATTACGACGGGTAGGGTTGTTAGGATGCAGTACAAATAATAAAGATGTTAATAATTATATTTAAAGTTGTTATATACAGACTCGAGTGTAGGCTTGGGATATTTGCAATGATGCGCGATTTGGCGAGATGAACATTTATTAATATTGTTGGCTATAATTACGTCCTATCTAATGTGCTGGCGGTAGGAAAAGAGGGCGAGGAGATGCCTGCATCTCCTTTTATAGTGGGATCACCTGTCTCGCTCTTGCATTGCCGGAAACAGGTGTACCAGCCCAAAAACCTCTCTCACATCCTCCCCTACTTAAACTGGAGAATCCTGGCTACATATTTGATACCTACAGCTACATATTTCATACATTATTATTATATTATATTTCACATTTTGTACATTATATTTAAAATTAACACAACATTTGTTTTTGTTCCTTCTGTTTCCTTTCTGTCCATTTCGTCCCATCCTCCTCCTCGACTGCGAAGTGCTTTCACCTAGGCCGAAGCCTTCCTTGCCACGGGTTAGATCTGAAACATGGAGAAACAGAATTAGAGACACTTCTATTACGTAACATACCGGAGAGATCTAATTCGTCCGTCGACAATTCCAACGTGTCAGACGCGAATTCCTGGTTATCTTCCTCCTGCCATGAAACATGTAATTCCTTTAGCTGGTCTAAATGCCTTTTCCACACCATATTAGACTTGTTAATTTTTATGAAATATATTTTACTACCTTTTTTATCAACAATAACCCCAGGGACCCATAACCTATTACCCTGAGATCTGAAATCTCTAGTCATTACTTTCTGACCTATATTAAAACCTGATTTAACTCTACCCTTATATTGTCTTTTCTGATTGTTTTGGCTCTGAGTAACCTTTTTCATTACTTTGTTTCGTCGAGTAGAACCTGAACTACCCGTTCTATCCTCAATTTTCCTTGGATTCAGAGAATCAAATACTGTTCTAATTTTTCTACCCATTAATAATACAGATGGCTCACACCCTGTTGTTGCGTGAACTGTATTCCTATAGTCTGTTAAAAAGTTACCTAACTTTTCTTTATAATCTGAAGGAAATCTATTATGTTTACAAATTTTTTTAAGGAAATTTTTACAAGTCTTTACTGTAGCTTCAGCTTGCCCGTTGCTACTAGGGTGATTAACTGGACTAGTGATATGTTCTATCCCATTTTTCTTACAAAAATTTTCAAAATCCTCAGAACAAAAAAACACGTACCATTATCACTAACTAAAGTTGCTGGAAAACCAAATTGTGAAAATAATCTATGAAGTATTTCGATATTTTCTTTTGAAGACAGATCGTTTACTTCCAGACACTCAATCCACTTTGAAGAAGAGTCTACCACCACTAAAAAGTTTTTGTTATATAAACTACCATGATCAATATGTACCCTAAACCATACTTCAGGTTCATATGGCCACACTGCTAAAGAACTCTTTTGTGATTCTGGTTTAATTTCTAAACAATCTCTACAATTTTCCGTTATTTTCTCCAAATCTTGATTAATTTTTGGCCACCAGACAGCTTTTTGCAATGCCCTTAGTCTTAAAAACCCCTAAATGAGATCTATGTAACATCTTTAAAACCTCTTGTCTTAAAGACTCAGGTACAACAACCCTATGCTGATATAAAACACACCCATTTATCAAAGACAATTTTAACCTTTTTTCCCAAAAAATTCTAATAAAGTTACCACTTTGTGCCTTTTTTACTGATGCTGGCCAACCTTCGATAAGAAATTTTTTTACTTGACCTAACACATCATCCTTTTCGGTTTCACTTTTTATCACGTCTAAAGACAAATTAAACCCATTATTCTCGAAATAATTAATGTAACCAGACTCTATCTCATCTTCACAGCTAACCTTTTCAATCGGACACCTGCTCAGAAAGTCTGAACAATTATTTTTCGATTTTACATATTCAATTTTAAAATTAAACGAACTTAACATAATAGCATACCTCTGTAACCTTGACGCGGCAATCTTAGGTATTTCCCTATTTTCACCTAAAATTCTGACTAACGGCTGATTATCCACAGCTAAAATAAATTCTCTGCCGTACAAATATTGATAAAACTTTTTAATCCCAAAAATAATTGCTGTTGCTTCAATATCTAGAATAGAATAATTCTTTTCCGCTTTAGTTAAAGTTCTGCTTGCGAACCCAATCGGTCTTTCCACGCCATTTTGAAACCTATGAATTAATGTTGCTCCTACCCCATTAAGACTACCATCTGTGACAAGTTTCACAGGTATATTTTCGTCAAAATGCGTTAAAATCCTATCCGAAGTTAATATTCTTTTAATTATCGCAAAACTATTTTCTTGTTCCGTACTCCATTGAAACTTAACATCTTTTTTAAGTAATTCGTATAATGGTGACAATATATTTGCCATATTTGGAATAAAATTACGATAATAACTAATCATACCTAATAAACTTCTTAAATTATTTAAATCACTAGGTGCTGGTGCATTTAAAATGGCTTCCTTATTCCGTTCACACGGTTGAATCCCTTGTTCACTTATTTTATAACCTAAAAACTCAATAACTTTTAAATTGAATTCACACTTGTCACTATTCACTGTTAGATTACAATGTTTTAACCTTTCTAAAACGACACACACGTTTTTCTCTAAATCGACTTCGTCTTCCCCTATCACGATAATATCATCCAAGTAAAACGTCATGTTCTGTAGTCCTGACAAACAATTTGCCATTGCCTTTGCAAATATAGCTGGCGCGGGAGATAACCCGTACACTAACCGCTTATACTGAAATAATCCTAAATGGGTATTGATTGTTGTAAAACGCCTACACTCCTTTTTTAAAACAAATTGGTTATACGCCGATTTAAGATCAATTTTTGCAAAAACTTTCCCACCATTTACTTTCGTTAGTAGCTCCTCTATCCTAGATAATGGATATTTGTCAACTAATAGCTGATTATTCACTGTTGATTTATAATCACCACAAAATCTAATACTACCGTTTTTCTTAATCACTAGAACAATCGGACTTGCAAAATCACTAAATTGAACTTGTTCTATAATACCGTCTGACAGTAAATTATTTAACTCACTTTCGACTTTTTCTTTCAAAGCGAACGGCATTACTCTGTGATTACGAAATATCGGAATGGCGGTCTCCTTTAAAGTTAAATTCACTTCGTACTTATTAAATTTTCCTAGTTTATCCGTAAAAACTTCTGGGAATTTTTTTACTAATCGCTGCTTCAAAGTATTTCGTTTAATACTGTTTACGATTCCATTAATCCCGACGTTAAACAGATTATAATATTTAATTAAATGAAGACAATATTAGTGAAACTCGATCGAAATCTGGAGACAGAAAAATCAGAAAAGATATTGGCTCCGCTGGGACACGAACCCAGAACCCTTTTCTTACATGGAAACAGCTCTACCGATTAAGCTACGGAACCCATATTAATTCGGTCACTTTTAACTGTATCATACTTCGACTAAGAACTACCAACATTATCTTCATTTACTTAACGCACATATTATTGGCTGCTATCTTTATATATGATTACAAGATTCAACTCGAACTAAATGCAATCTAGATAGTGTCTGGATAAATTTTTACCCATTTTATTTGTAATACGCGACATCTATTGACTTATTCTGCAAGTCTAGGATGAATATTTATTATTAATTTTTTAAACTTTATGAGTAAAATCTCAAATTATAATATTTAATTAAATGAAGACAATATTAGTGAAACTCGATCGAAATCTGGAGACAGAAAAATCAGAAAAGATATTGGCTCCGCTGGTCTTTTCTGATTTTTCTGTCTCCAGATTTCGATCGAGTTTCACTAATATTGTCTTCATTTAATTAAATATTATAATTTGAGATTTTACTCATAAAGTTTAAAAAATTAATAATAAAAGTTAAACAGATTCATAAAATCACGCCCCACTATCGAGAACGAAGCACTTGTGACAACAAAAAATTTCAAACGGTGACACTGACCGTTAAATTCCACTTGTGGAGTAATTGTACCTACCACTTTCACGAGCGTATTGTCAAAACCCCGTAGACTAATGTCTTCGTGCACTAGCTTAATTCTACCGAATTTACTGAAATAACACTCCTTGGAAATTACGCAACAAGATGCTCCAGAATCTACCATGAATTTACTCTTGATCCCGTCTAGTGAAACTTCAATAAAAAATGGTTCGACACTATTAACTTCACCCAACTTTGTATCCGACAACAAAGTATTCACACTCTTACGTGTTGAGGAACGCTTGCACTGTTTTGCTAGATGACCCTTCGTACCACAAATTTTACATAAATAATTTTTATATCTATATTCCGTCGCGATGTGATTATTGTGTCCACAAACGGTACAATTATGTTTAACAGCGTTCGCTGGCGACGGTGACCGTGCCCTGTTGCCATGCCTGAAACGATTCCCGTCTCTGTCTTTCTCACGCAAGTTATAAGAGACTCGACTAGCCTTGACCTATACATTAGCATAAACCGTATTATCAACTCGGGACTGCGCTTGAGTTGAAGCTACGAGGTCAATGCACTCGGCGACTTGTAAACATTTTTTGAACGAGTACAATTCACCCTCGAGAAATAATTTTTCCCTAACCTTTCCTGGTTTACATCCTAATACAAAGAAATCCCTTAAATTTACTGATAAACTATTCCCAAATTTGCAATTAGTAGAAAGAGACTTTAAACGCACTGCAAAATCGCGGATTGATTCGTCATTTCTTTGTTTAGCACTGTAAAACTTAGATCTCTCTTCAAAAAAACATTTCGTTGAACAACAATACTCATCAAGTTTAGATATCAAATCTTCTAACTTAATATCTGTTACCTTTTTCGGAATGCACAAATTAACCAATAAGGAAAAACAATCATCTTTAAATGCATTCAGGAAAATAGCCCTTTTCTTATCATCCGATGCAAACTTATCATCATTCACGAGGAGAAATTGTTCGAGGCGGACCTTGAAGTTCTCCCAGTTCCCGTCACGCAAACTGAAGGACTCCAATCCTCGAGACTCCATGTTTCCAATGCCCAGAAGGTACACAAATAGAGAGAAAGAAAACAGAAAAAACAAAAACTTCTCAATGAGGCTTCTTCTTCTGCAGTCTGCTCCCTGGACCCTGCTCTGGAAACTGCTCCTTGACCCTGTGACTTGATGGCTCCTTCCAGACCCGTAACACAGTAACACCGATGGCTGCCCCAGATCACTCCTGCGACCTGGATCTCCGATCCTTGACCCTCAGAGATGCCGATTGACGCTGGACCTCCCGTGCTTCCCCCTTTCGAAAAGCTGGCTGGCTCCAGTGTCTTCTTCCACTCCACTCCTTGCAGTGAAGTGTTGGATTAATTTCGGTCCGGCCTTTCTTACCGACCCGAAAATAATATGTTACCGCGTACTTTTTTTGCCAAATTTTCGTGCCAAATTTTTTTTGCGCGTCGATTCTTTCGCGATCTTTCACGAATCCTACCGGCTGCGCCACTTTTATATACAGACTCGAGTGTAGGCTTGGGATATTTGCAATGATGCGCGATTTGGCGAGATGAACATATATTAATATTGTTGGCTATAATTACGTCCTATCTAATGTGCTGGCGGTAGGAAAAGAGGGCGAGGAGATGCCTGCATCTCCTTTTATAGTGGGATCACCTGTCTCGCTCTTGCATTGCCGGAAACAGGTGTACCAGCCCAAAAACCTCTCTCACAAAAGTAATACGGATTTGTACTGCATCATAACAACATGTATATGTATATAAAAACTTATAAAAAATAAAAAAAATCTTGCATCCTCCTTGTTGAATTTCTTGATGGTGGGTTGATGTTAATTTGGGATAAAATGTTTGGTGTATCAACTGATGCATGTGTAATTTTGTGCAGAAGCAATAAACCGAAAAGTTTCCTTCTGGCTGTCAGAGAGTGTAGTTTATAATGTAGAATTCGGTCGTTATACGTTTCAAATTGATCAGATAAATCTTCGCGATAAGCAATTATACGGGTTAATTTTCTTTGTATGGATTCGATTCTATAATTGTGAATCTCATAATTTTGAGACCAAATAGTGGATCCGTATTCGAGAATACTTCGCACAATTGATTTATATAATGTTAAAGTTAATTCTGCACTTTTAAAGCAATTAGCGTTAATCCTAAAATTTACGACGCACTTTTTGAAATTGTATCTACACGTTTATTGAAGCTAAGTGATGAGTCAAATATCACGCCAAAGTCTTTAATTGAAGTTATGTTTGATAAAGCGACATTGTTAATGTGAATTAGGTTTGAAATTTTTTTTCTGTTCTTTGTGAAGGAAATTACAGCACATTTGTTTTTATTAAAGTACAAATCATTTAGTGTACACCATTCGTGAAGTGATGATAGGCCTTTTTGCAAAATCGAAGCAATCTTACAATGATGTGATTTTTTTGTACAGCTAGAGGTCGGCCGCAAATAGGAGGTATTTTGAAAATTTTATTCTTAAAACTATGTCTTTGATAAAGATTAAAAATAGCAGGGGTCGAAAATGAGAGCCCTCCAGAATTCCCGATGTTACAGTATAAAGATCCGCGGATTGTCCTCCTACAACTACTTGTAGTTTTCTTTCAGTAATGTAATTCTCAAACCATTTCAGAGTACTTCCACTATTGCCAAACTTTTCCAGCTTCTTGATAAGTATCGATCGATTTAACTGCTTTGCAAAAATCCGTGCGGATTAGCGATATGTCGGTCCAGCTGGAATGGGCTCTTGTACTCAGGTCTTTTGTAGGAAGCGGTTCCTACTCCTACTCCTTTTTAAAATCGACTACTCCAAGAGAACCCGATCGCGGAACTCGGGCTCGGTCCCAAACCCGAAACTCGGAGTCGGACCGGGAACTCGAATGCCTCCACCAGCCGGCGTACCCATCTTCGCGCTCCGCTCAACTCGCGGGTCGCGAGTTCTCCTAGTGAGTAGTGAGTAGTAGTCCTGGTACTAGTGAGTAGTGAGTAGTAGGAACCCGAATGCCTCCACCGGCCGGCGCGGGCGTCCCCGTGTTCGCGCTCTGTTCCACTCGCGAGAGAGCCACTCGCGAGTCGAGAGCAGTAATCGCGCGTTCGAGTTCTTTTACGCGCTCTGGCACCGAGGTACGGTTCCGTTTGAACTCATGCGTCTCGGTCCGAGCAATTCGAGAGTCGGGAGTGGCTCCCGGGACCTGCATCAAGGACTCAAGTCCTTTTAAAAGGAAGCATGTCTCGGAGGCCTCCGGCAAAATGCAGAACTTACCCATCTCTAGTGTGGATAGCATCTACTTGTAAATTCTTTTCGATGCTATCGCGAATGTATTGGGAGTATACAAGAAGGTTTTGTGGTTGTGGAACGCCGGGGGATAAATCCGTGTTGCTCAATGATAATGTATTTACTTACGGGAGCTAGTAGACAGTCATAAGTTATTGACTCGAATAACTTGCCTACGAAGTCAAGTTAAGATATGGGTCTATAATTTTGTATATCACTCTTACAACCTTTCTTAAAGATGGGACTTAAAAAAGTGGTTTTCCATTTGATTGGAAAAATAGCATCTTTTGGTGACTTGTTGAAAAGTAGGTTGAGTGCTCTGGCAAGGAAATCCGTGCATGTTTTGAAAAAAAAATGGGAGGAATACCATAAAGACCTGACCTCTTATTAGTTCTCAAATTCTTACATCTAATTAAAACTGCTGAAGGCGAAATATTGATCGTACCGAGGCTTTTGTTACAGAAGTTTTCAGGGAATTGTGGAAAGTAGTTTGCATTGGGTGGTTTGTAAACTGATTGGAAATGCCTTGAAAAGAGCTCGCAGATAACTTGACCTTGGGTAGTCTTTTTGTCATTTAAGTGCATCTCTTTTGGTATGTCGGTTGTGTTTTTATGCTTTGTTTTTGCGAATTCCCAGAAACCTTTTGGATTAGCTTTTAAGTTTTGTTTGATCATGTCTAAGTGTTTATGGTAACAATTTTTAATCAGATTTTTAGTTCTGGTTCTAATAAATTAGTATGATAAATGATTTCGTTCATTACCATTTTTGAATATTTTTGTAAAATTTGTTTTTTTTCTTTTATCACACGAATGAGATCTTGTGAATACTTAGGGAAGTGTTTTTTATTCGTTCTAATGGGTAATGGGAACATGAGAAGAGATAATCTGGTAGAGTATACTGTAAAACTGATCGACAGATTGATCTATTTTGCCCTGATTGATGAATTACCAATCAATCTCACGAAGCAAGGCATTGATTCAGTCATAGTCGGCTTTATAAAAGTTTGGTCTTGAGACGTTGCAGGTTTCTAAATTTGGTAGAAAATTGAAAAGAAAATTTATTTCTAGAGCACGGTGATACGGATCTTCTTTGCATAGTGGAAATCAGGAGTGCGTTACTGATATGTCTTGTTTATCCGACAAAACGAGATGAATCATTATCTGTACCACCCACCTGTGCCAAAACAGCACTGTTATTGGTAATTTTGTTCTCTTGACATTGCTTTGTATATACTGTATGTTATTTGTTTCATAATTATTATTTGATCCATATTTTGTAAGGACTCATAAGGAACATTATAGGAATACTTTTAAGTTTATTATAGATAACACAAAACTGCGCTATACAAATATTACGTTATTATTATTATTATTTGCGGTGCTTCGTAGCCTCCCCACTCTTGCCTACTTTATTTTTCTGAAAGTTTCACTTCTACTGCGTGTGAACGCACACTCTGACTTTATTTTCTTGCTGTACTATGATTGTTAAAAAAAAAACACACGTACGAGTATGTAAAGGGCATTGTGCCGTAAATTCTAAATAATTAAATAACAAGAATATATAACGAATAACGATGTATGAATCCTAATGAAGTAAGGATTGTGTGCACAGACATTTATGCAGTGCATCTTCTTTGCCTGTACGGAGTTGGTAAATTGAAATTATACAGTGTCCGGGGGTAAAGTGCATTAACTTCGGGGGGTGATTCTACATGATAGTATGAGTAAAAAAGATGAATAACTTTTTTCGAAATTCCCACTTTTAGGGGTAGTTTTGTGGTAAAAAGATAAAATTAGACCGGCGTGTGTGGGCAGCATTATTATTTTCCGCCGTCGCCGCCTGCGTTCGCGTTCTCCAATTCTGTCAATGTCAGCGTTGAATTTCAATGTAACAATTTTATTCGCGCAGGTAGCAGTACTTCACTTTAAAAACTGTTTTGTTAATGAAAACTTGTTGATTTAATGCGTCTTTATCTAGTGTGTATTTAAGACTGGCTTAAAAGAACAACTTTATTCAGTGCGTGTTTTCTTCAGACTTACTTTTGTTTATTTAGTTGTAGACTTGCCTAACTGTAAAAATTGTGTTTATTTGTGCGTAATTTTGCGATTGAATTATTGTGTCAATGCCGCGTTATTTTGTTATTAAATTATTATTTCAATGCCTGGATTACCAACGAAGAAAGGGCAGACGTTTATTAATGAGATACACCACAACGTACGAATTGATAATAATAATACTTCATGTTTACGTGCTTGTTTACAAGCTGATGGTGGACATTTTGAAAATTCGTTAAACTTGTAAAAAGCGATGACATTAGTTAAGTGTTCAATTAGTTTATAACAATTTAATCGTTAAAAGAGTGCCTTCAATTGTTATTTAAGTGCAGTTATCTTTTTACATTTGGTTTAAAACATACGATTTTGTATAAATGTCAAATTCTCGACCTTGTCATTGTTTACAAACGGTTTCCATAGATACAGGACAAATCACAACCAAGCAACGTTGCAATAATCGCGCCCGGGTTGCAATGTCGGGTAAGTTCTACCTTACACTAAGGAATTTTAGTAGGTATGTCTTTTTGTGTGGGGGAAAAAAAAAGTTTGAATTTCAAAAAAAGTTATTAATCTTTTTTACTCCTACTATAATGTATAATCACCTCCCGAAGTTAATGCACTTTACCCCCGGACACCCTGTATATTATATTTTCGCGCAGGTGTCCATGATTCCCATTTGCATTATTTGTCATATTTTGTGCATAAAAGTCAGCCGGCGAAATTTATTAGTTTTTTCTATTAACCCCACACGGAACGCCACGAGGAAAATAATTTCCCTTAGGACCTATGTCATCTTTGGGTATGCTGTGAGGAGGGTCTTTTTAAGGAAATGAAGAAGAGGAAATTCAGGGAAGGAAAAAGGTGTAAGGGTTAGGTATAAATCTGGGGTTCAGTGTGTCCAGGAGTGACGGATGTATAAATAAATCTCTCCCGCTGCGGTGTAAGACGATGGGTCGAAAAATACTAGTTGTCAAAGGGCCAAAGGGCTCCCCAAACCAGCCTCTCCCGATATGGCCTACCACGCAGCTGGTGGGCATCTGCATCCGCCACCAGGACCTTAACACACCTTAACCCGATGAACCCGGGCACTCCTGATAAGTCGCGAATCGAACCGTTTGGGGTGACCCATGGCAGAGGTGTTGGTTATACAATGAAAGGCACCCAGGGCGGTGGTATCCATACCCGCCTCCCAAATTGTTAGTAGGTACTGCTCGTTCCTCCAATTAACTATGATCCAAGAGACACTTCAAACTTCTTTTAAAATGAAGTTGACATTGAAACAAAGATTTTTAAAACATTGAATGCCAGCGGAGAAATGACCTGACGGTTAGTTGGAAAATTGAAATATTTTATGTTGTTACCAACGAGTCCAATTTGTTATTCTTTGTCAATTGTGCACAAAAGCCAGCGAGCGAAATTGGCATAGCTCGTTCACACCGTGCATCAAGAAACTCGCAGAAGATGATCTAACAAAGTAAAACTACATACAAGTCACATATAATTTGGAAACAAAGTGTAATAATGCCTCATTACGGGACCCCTGTGGAGGGAGACGTAAAGTTGTCAAATTAAAAAATTTCTTTCAATTATTCTAGAACAACGTAAATGAGGTACTTCTTAATGAAAGTTTTAAACTTCTCGTGCTTTCAAGATGGTTCGCATAGTAAAATGATTCTTGATAGAGCTCGGAATATCGATTAGGACCAAAGATATTCGAATACAAAAGAGATATGCTATGGTGTCCGCACAACTGTCGGCGGACTACGCCCTAATTAGAGTAGTTTGCATACGAAAATAATTTGTTCATTTCGTTGATTTTTTGAAGATGTGCATTAGTAAAGGTTAACAATATATTTTGTATACGGAAAGAATTCGTTCATTTAGTTTAGCGTTCGTTTGGTTTATTCGTTAATTATTCGTTCATTTAGTTTATTTGTTAATTGGTAAACAATATCGGCGACACTCGGAAGCGCAGTCCCACCTAGTAAAAACTGCAGATAGCACATCTACTTATATTTCAATATCTTTGATTAGGACGGTGGCCGCCCTCAGAATTATTTATTGGATAACCAACATTCCTGCCGAAGGACACTCTAAGTGGTTCGCTACGTTTGGTGTCTTAGCAGGGATGCCCGGGTTCATGGAGTGAGGTTTGTCCAGGTGCGCGGCGGGCCGGTTCGGGAGGGATTGGTTAAGGGAGACTTAGTATGTAATACTAGAAGTCAGGATTTATTTCAGTGCAGAAACTCTGGGACTAGTTACCATATGTATTCTTCTTTGCTCAGAATACTAATGGAGGGAAACAATTATACCAAGTCAATGGACATCTACTATTTATTTTAAGCAAATATAAAAATTGTTCCTGAGGCAGTTCCGGTATGTACAATAAATAATGTATATTTCTTACCATTCATATGTAAAAACCCTAAAAAAGGGGTATTCAATAAATAAATAATCTAGACCTTTTCAGTCGGACTCTCTCGACTCTTCTCATCGCCTTGCTTCGCAATGATAAGGATGAATTCAAACATTTGTCACTCTTGGACTCATTGATCCCTAGTTTCCTACCCACCCCTCAGACCTTTTTCCTTCCCAGAACTTCCTCTCCTTCCTTTCCCTAAAAAGCCCCTCCACACAGCATCTCCAAATATGATATAGGCCCTGATGGATTTTCTTTTCTCAGGGCGTCCTGTGTGGAGAAAGTGTGGAAAAAATATCATGGTGATGCGTAATGTATTTAAATGAGTGACGCTCACGTTTATGGCAAAATATTTTCACCGCACCTAATATAAGTTCCATGAAGTTAATCCAATAGAGTTGAAACCAGGCTGGAAGTAATAATTATAATTTTGGCGGTTAGTTATTCCGTCATTGTGCAGATGTCGTTAGGGTGTGTGTCGTGTAAATTTGATTATCAACGCGTGAGTAAAGAAATGGCGATAAATATTCATTTATTAAATTTGACTGAGTAATGGTAACGTGCTAGCCGCGGGGGATTTTAGTTTCGTGTTCGAAACTTTTGATCTGCACGTGCGGGGCCCGTGGCATCAATGGGATGTCGACTTCGCTTCTTATTAAAATCAACATGCCCCCTTTTCACGAAGGTGCTTTTTTAGTATGTGATAAAAAACGAACTCTCGGTATGGGGTGTCAAATTTTAATGAAAGATTAAATAAATTATTTTGGAAAATGGAAAAACATCATGAATAAAAGAAATAATGCTTTTTTTTCGTTTTTTAAATAACACGCCCTCTCAGGATTCGTGTTAAAATAAGAAAGTCCTGCGTTTTGATGTGATTGAAGTTAATCAAGCAAGTGAAGCCGGCTATTTCGTTATTTATTTTTTTAATTTTTTTTTTTATTTATTAATTTTTATTTTAGCATATAAAATATAATATACATTTAGATGCTGTAGTAATTTGCATACATGTTCATATTCAAATATGTTAATACCACTCTTCCATGGAAGCATTAGCTTGTGTCTGGAGGAGCAGTGTACATTTTTTAATGCTATATTTAAGTTCTTAAATTACAATGTGAATGTAAAAAACAATAAGTTGTAAGTTCGGTGATATGTAATTATAAGTATTTATCTACTATCAAAACAATTTTACTATTTGGATAATGTATCTAGAATTATTGTAATTAGTTGTTAAGAACAATACAAAATTTTACTTATTTGAAGAACGGAGTATCACTTGGAAACTGAGTTATAAGTAGTTATTCTTGAGATTAGATTAGTCGGAAACTTTTTTTTTTTGGAGATTATCTTTAAAATATTTTTTAACAGTGTTTATTAATTGGATTTTATCATTAATTTTTCTAATTTCATCCGGTAATCGGTTGAAAATAAGTCTTCCTTGATAAGTATAAGAATTTTGTGCGAAGGAAGTGTTTAATTTTGGGCATGAAAAAATATATTTATGTCTAGTGCGGTTTTCAGTTATAAATTGATACTTTTCTTTTTCTTTTATAATTTGAATCAATGCATTTCTATTGTATAGATCTTTGAAATATGGTACTTGGAATTCCTTAAATAATTGATCCGTTGGGTAGTCAGAAGTTTTTTTTTTAATATGATTTTAATTATTAGCCTCTGCACAACTTTAATTGGGGAAAGATTAGTTTTGTATGCGGATCCCCAGTTAATGATAGCATATTGTAAAGTTGATTGAACCAAAGCGTAATATATTAGATATAAGTTTTTTACAGATAAAAAATTTCTGATTCTTAAAAATATATAAATCAATTTTCTAATTTTTTTTACAACTTGACAAATTTGTTCCTTCCATTTCAAATTTTTATCGATAATGACTCCTAAATATTATATTGTGTTTGTTGTTTTTAATATTGTGCAGTTTTGGATACAATAATTTTTACTATGTGTTTTGGAGTTATCATGGATGATGATGTCAAAGTTTTTAGGGGTATCATTTTTGTGTATTGCAAATGGAATTAAAAATGTTTTATCACCATTTGGTGATAGTAAATTTACGTCGAAGAAATTCTTTAGAATATTTATGCCTTCGGTGGCTTTAAATGTTACTTTTCCCCAAGTTTTATCGCTAATTATTAGTACTGTATCATCGGCATATGAAGTAATTTGGCCATGTAGTGGTTGAAAAAAATGTCATTAACATATATGGTGAAAAGGATTGGTCCGATTACTGTACCTTGAGGGATTCCAAAGTCTGATATTTCTTTATCGCTATTAATCTGATTTATTTTTACGACTTGCGGTCGATTTTTTAGGTAATTCGAAATCCATTTAATTGCATTGTCCTTTATACCTATATTGTTTAGGTTTTTTAGTAGAATCTCATGGGATATACTATCAAAAGCTTTTCTGAGATCAATAAATATACCGGCACATTTTTCACCTTTATCCAAAGATTCGTTGATGTATGAGGTTACATTAGCAATAGCATCTTGTATACTGAGTGACTTTATAAAACCAAACTGGTTTAATGTACCTATAATTTCTCCTTTTGCAGGCATTTCAATCCCCCTCATAAAATTTTTAGTTCTTCGTCGTGTACATGTTGTCCTAACGGAGAAAGCACATCGGTGTGTATTCTAATTTGTTATTTTAATGTGCTTACATTTTAGGATGATTAAAAAGCGGGGAATGTTTACAGATGCTATGATTATTTATCTCGGCGAAGTTTGTACAGACTGAAGGCTGTTTGGTTTGAATATTTGTATAACGGTTGTAATAAGGGTAGGGGTGCCCGGTGCATGGGACGGACACTATTCCTGCACCCTTGCATATACGCACGTGCGCACTACACAAACCTCTGTTTTAGTAATCACTAGCCCTCTGAATAACCGATGGGTGTACAAAACGGGAATAAATGTCAGTCCCCTCATCATCATCAGTGCAAATTATATTGATAGCACATTGGAATGCTATGGCTTACATGTACTTTTCTTATTTTTATTTTTATTTTTTATTTTTATTTTAGTTTATTAAGGAAACAAACAGTTATACATATTTTCATAATAGAGTAACATATTACATGGTTGCATTAACCAGCGAAGTTTCCGCTAAAATTTATAATATATATAAACATAGATTAAAACATAAAAGAAAACATAAAGTGGTAGAAAAAAAGAAAAAATATATATATGTACAACAGAAATGAAAAAAAAAATACACAAATTAAAGCATGTGGGATATGTAAATCATCCAAATATTATTATTATTATTATTATAAAAAGAAGGAAAACATGCAGCAGGGGTGGAGAGTTCATAATTAACAATTTGTTTTGATTTTTTCTATTATGAATTTAATAAATTGGCCTGAGGACAAATGAAAATATCAGCGTCGTAAAAGATATCATTGTATTTTGTGCACGTCCTTCGGAGAAATGAATGTTGTGTGTAATTTGTTTTTGAGTGTGGGATGTGGAATAGTTGGTTTGACCTTGTGTTTCTTATTGGACAGTGGAAATTAATGTGTTCCAGAAGATAGTTGTTGTCAACAACGTTGTTAATAATTTTGAATAGAAATTTCTGGTCGGATATATTTCTTCTATCTTCTAAGGTTGATAAATTATGGAATGTTAATGAGTCTTTTAGGCTTTCTGATGTTCGAAAGGATTTAAAGTCTAGGTGTTTCAGTATCTCTTTTTGAATTCTTTCTAACCTTTCAATATTAACTTTGTATTGGGGATTCCATATGACTGATCCGAATTCTAATATTGAGCGAACAAAAGAGACATACAGTATTTTGATTACGTGTGGTGACCTGAATGGTTTGGTTACTCTTATGATGAATCCTAGAAGTTTGTATGCCCTGTCACAGATGGAATTTATATGTGTTCGGAAAGACATTCCGGAGTCCATAATTATTCCTAAGTCCTTCACTTCACAACATCTTTTTATCTCTACGTCATTGATTTTGTACGGAAATATTAGGGGATTTATGCTTTTGGTGAATGATATTGTGTTACATTTTTCTAGGTTAAGGAACAGTTGGTTGTTCACACAATATATTCCAAGCCTATTAATATCATCTTGCAATTCTAGGCTGTCATTAATATTAGTGATTTTTTTGTAAATTTTAGTGTCATCAGCAAAAATTTGGAATTTGGAATTTTTAAAGCATTCACTCATATCATTGATATATAAAATAAACAAAAGAGGCCCGAGATGTGATCCTTGCGGGATTCCTGAAGGTATATTGAAAAAACGAGAGGAGAAACCCTTAGCTCTAACTGCTTGACTTCTGTTTGTCACATACGATTTGATCCATCTGAGAAGGTCACCCTTAATCCCGATTTTTAACAGTTTCTTCAGAAGCAGTTCAATGTTAATTTTATCAAAGGCTTTTGAAAAATCCGTATAGATAGATTCCACTTGATTTTTATCACCCATAGAATTTAAAATAAAATCTGTGTATTCCAGAAGGTTTGTCTCGACCGACCGTTTTCTGAAAAAGCCGTGTTGATTTTTGGATATGATTGTTTGTACTGCTGGAAAAAGTTGATCAAGAACTATGTTTTCCATGATCTTGCTGACAATTGGGAGTTTGGAGATGGGCCTGTAGTTGGTGATGTTATTTTTGTCCCCGCTTTTGTGGATTGGTGTAATGAGTGCTTGTTTCCAGACGTTGGGGAAGTTGCCTTCTTCAAATGACATTTTGAATAGCAAGGAGAGAGGATAAGCCAATTGGTCCCGGCGTTTTACATAAAATATGGATGGAATTAAATCAGATCCCGCACTTTTATTCGGATCAAGTTTTTTTAAATAACTAAGTACACATGATTGATTGAAGTTAATAGTGTGTATATGTAGATTAGAGTTGTCGTCACCATTCTCAGTAAGATTGAGGCGAGGGTTGGAATTTTCTACAAAGACTGATCTAAAATAATCACTAAAATGGTCGCATATGGATTGTCCATCATTGCAGGAAATATCACCAAGATACATTTGCTTAGGTAAATCGGAAGAGGATTGCTTTGATTTAACAAATGACCAGAACTGTTTGCTACACTTTTTTATTGAATCTTCTGCCGTCGTAATGAAGTTTTCATAACATTCTAGCGAGATCTTCTTCTGACGATTTCTCAGTACAGAGAATGATTGGTAGTCAGCTAAGTTCTTGTATTTTTTCCATTTCTTGTGATATTTTAATTTCTCTTTTACAATTTTAATAAGGGGTAAAGTGTAGCAGGGGGGAAACCTTTCTAAATTACCGTTAATTTTTTTTTCGGGGATGTATTTGCGAATAATGTCATTTATGATATTGTAAAAATCTAATACGGCCTTTTCGGTATCCTTACTTTGAAATTCGAGTTTCCAATTTATTTTAGATAATTCATCAGTGATTTTACCGTAATCACCTCGGTGAAACATTTTAACTGTCCTAGACGAGTCGGAGAGAGACGGTACAGTAACAGGTGATAACTCTATGTCTAATGCTCTGTGATGTGAATCTTCAGGCCTCAGAGGTTCGGTACAGTGGGTTATACTACATTTTGAAATATTTGTCATGATTAAATCAAGGATTCGTTTGTTTGTATTCATTACAGTATTGAATTGGTGTAGTTGGGTGAATGAAAGAAAGTCTACCAAGGCACGGCTAGCAGTGTCTTCTGGAAAATTTGGTTCTAATTGGTTTTGCCCTTCGGTTAACTTCCAGTTTAGTTTTGGTATATTGTAGTCTCCAGCTAATAAAAACAATCCTTCCGGGTGATTTGTGTGCAGGTCTGATGTGGTGTTGAAGTGCTGAATTAGATTGTGAATGTAGTTGGTGTTTTGTGGGTGATATGTGCAGCAGATATATAAATTTTTGAGTTTATTATTGTCACCTAATATTGGCACTGATATCCAGATCTCCTCAGTACAAGTAGTACTGAAGTACTGTAGTGTATCTCTGTGCTTTGAGAGATTTGGAGGTTGCAATTAGTACCCCCCCTCCCTGCTGCTGTCCAGACAAAAAGTATTTCCGATCCTCTCTAAATACATCATACCTATTGTCAAACAATTCACTGTCATGGATTGATTTATTTAGCCAAGTTTCACATATAAGGTAAATATCGTAATTGTTCAAAAGTACCTGATTTAAGAAGCTATGAGTTTTTGTGCGAAGACCTCGCACATTTTGAAAATATATGTTAAGCATTTTTAAATATTATGTTCGTGAAGTTGTTTGGAAAATAACTTGATAAAAAATAATTATGCTGTGATTGGGGGCATTTTTGAACATACGATTATTTTTGTTTTTGTTTGTGGTAAATTAAAATGTCTATGGTTTTAGGAGGCTTAAGTTTTGACAGATTGATTGTTATATCTATGGACAGATTACTAATACAATTCAAACAAATGATAACATGTTTTAACATTATTTGATAAGAGTTAAAAGGAAGTTTGTAATTAACGCATAGTGATGATATGTGTATTACGACTAAGTAGAAATTGGGTGTTATATTAATGTACTGCAAGAGGTTAAATTTGATGTTAAAAGTAATACGTTTGATATTATTCTGTAAATTCAGTTTCCTAAAGGGAAGGCCGGTGTAGAAGCGTCTTGTGTGGGCATTGTCTTCAATGTTGAAAGTCTGTTAACGTCATCCTGATCAGCAATTAAAATTATGGGTGTTGTATCACTTACACGAATGAAGATTTTACCGTTTTTTATCCAGCAGTAGAGAATTTTTCGGTCCCTTTTTATATCTCTACATTGTTTTAGTAGATGCTGATTTTTGGAGGTTAAATGCTCGTTGATGTAGATTCTGCTGGCACCAGGAAGCTGCAATTCTGAAGCAAACATTCCCTTCCTCTTCCTTATTGCAGCTAACAGGTTATCTTTAAGGTGTCGGCGTGTAAATTTTACGATAATGTTCCTCTTTTTTTCATTTGTCACATTTTGGTTTATTCTGGGGGAGATTCTGCTTGCGAAGTCCACTTCCTCTCGAGTGATGTACCTGATAATTTCAGACGTAGTCATCCCAACGACTAGTTCAAGATTCAACACACGGTAAAACAGATGTCTAGCACAGCATAGCACGACAAGATATATTTAATATCTCTTCAATAACTCAAGTTCACCTCATACGTCATAAGTATGTCTAGTAATATTAAACAATAAAATAATAATGTTATATATATATATAAAAATATTGCCATTTGTTATTTCGGCCACTGGCATAATACCTAGGAATCTGATTCAAAATTTAAGCATATTAGATTTGTCAAAGAATTTGTATATAAAAATGCAAAAATCAGTCATTTTAAATACATGTAGGATTACAAAGGATTTTTTAAATATTTATATTGAGGGATCGGTAGGATTTATAGGTTCAATTAGAAATGCCACAGAGCCGAACCCTCTGATATGAAAATATCTGGAGTCGGTGAATTATATTCCCATTTGGTCTCTAGTAGGTTGACATGTTGTTCTTGTATTTTTTGTATTTATAATACTTATATAGTGCAATTGCATAGCGTGGGTTGACTAGATGATCATTTGGGGAAGTGTGTGAAAGGGTTTAGTTTTTCCTTTTTTTTTTTTTTTTTTTTTTTTTTTTTTTTTTTTTTTTTTTTTTTTTTTTTTTTTTTTTTTTTTTTTTTTTGGGGAAAATTTAACCCGGACATTTAAATCTGGTGCGTAAAAAGGTCCTTACATATGAAATTGGCGTTTTGCCGTACCGGCAACTTTGATCTCAAATATCTTCTCTTTGGTTAGGAATTCCAAATTCAAATTTATACAGCTATTTACTCATGTATTTGTGTTTCGAGAATTATAATTCATTTGTTTTTTCCTTAATTGTTTTTTTTCTTTGCGTCACTTAGTTTACAAAATGGAAAACTTGAAATATCGCGTTATTTACGAGTAAGAGTTCCACCGTGGCACCAGTACTGCAGAAACGGCTCGAAGGATTAATGATGTGTATGGCGACGGTGCGGTGCCGCAAAAGAAAACGCAGTGCGTTTTTGGTTCCAATTTTTTGGTTCTGGAAATTTCGACCTGCAGAACAAGCCCCGTGGACGGCCGGAGACCAAAGTTGATAATGAAGAATTGAAGGCTATTGTAGAAGCGGATCCATCGCAAACCACGTCCGAGTTAGCTGCAGGCTGCGGTATTAGTGATGAAACTGTTTTAATCCACTTGAAGCAAATTGGGAAGGTGAAAAAGCTTGAAAGTTGGGTACCTCACGAATTGAGTGAAGCAAATCAATAAACGCGCGTTAGAACGCTAGACCACATACTGCACAACAGACGGCTACCAAATTAGAGGAGCTTCAATTGGAATGTCTAATACATCCACCGTACTCTCCGAATCTTGCCCCAACAGATTACCATTTTTCTCGAAATTTGGATAACTTCTTGCAAGGGAAAAAATTCAACTCCGATGGGGTAGTCCAAACCGCCTTCAAAGATTTTATTGATTCCCGTCCGAATGGTTTTTTTGAACTACCTATGAGATGGAAAAAGTGCATAGATAGCAATGGTACATACTTTGATTAAATAAATATATTATATTAAAAAAAAATCGACCGTATGTTTCTCCCATACAAAAAGGCCAATTTCATATGTAAGGACCTAATAATTTCAATAATAAAATAATAATTATAATTATCAGTGTAGATGTGGCGCCATCGGCATAATCCAAAATAAATGGATTTTATTAAGACTTTTGTACTATTTACTACATAGTGTCAAAGGAGCTGGTAGTCCACAATGGAGATCTGATACCAACCCAGGGAAGGTTTCGAACTTTTTTTTTTTTTTTTTAATGTTTATTCAGTTTTTTTTAATTTTACAATATTTATCTTAAAAATCTTACAAAACTGATCAATCGGTTTGATTGTAAGAAATCTCTCATTTTTCCTATTTAATTAATACTATTGTACTTTTATGTTTTACATTGTAATAACTGTGTAAAATTTACAATACTAATTATTATAAACTACTAATTACGAATACAGTGGGTGAGTCTAAAGTCTAAAGTCATGGTGTTTGAAAGAGAGAGTACGAAAACAGTGTGCGATATATTTGTGAATGATGAATACTTGGAACAGGTGGATGAGTTTGTTTATCTGGGTAGTATGTTTACGAGAGATGGGAAGGCTGATAGAGATATAGAAAGAAGGGTAAATGCCGGTAACTCCATTAATGGAGGACTGAATGCTGTTGGCGCTAATAAAAAACTGTCAAAAAAAGCGAAGCTAGCAGTCCACAATGGAGTCCTGGTACCTACCCTGATGTATGGCAGTGAGGCATGGAACTGGCAGAGGAAGGATGAAAGTAAACTGAATGCTGTTGAAATGAGATCCCTGAGACGTATGTGTGGTAAAACCATGTATGATCGTGTTAGAAATGTGGATATCCGCAAAGAATGTAAGGCTGATGTAAGTATAATGAGCAAAATTAAGAAAGGGACCCTCAGATGGTTTGGGCATGTAGAGCGAATGAGCGAAGAAAGTAGTGTAAAAAGAATGGTAGAAGAAGTCGAGGACGCCCGAGGAAGACATGGCACGATCAAGTGAATCAGATACTTGAGACGGGCCATGTCAAAAGTCAGAATAATAGAAGAGTATGTATGAGGCGATGTATGAATGTGAGTGAGGCAAAGAGTGTGTGCCAAGACCGAGTTGTTTGGCGGTCCGTCCTCTCTGCCTACCCCTGCGGGGAAACGGCGTGATGGTTAGTTAGTTAGTGGGTGATCGTAATTTCTAGGTATTTGATCAATATTCGATTTGGGTATTTGTATACAATATTATTTGCTTTCATGTTCTACGGAGATAGAATGATTTAACATTTTTTTTTTATATTTGAATAAGATGTCTCATTTTTAATATTTTCAGGTAATGCGTTAAATATTTTCGGAATTCTATGCCTCTTTGTTCTATCACCGTATACATTTTGAGATTTATTAATAATAAGCATTTGTGCTTCTCTATGCCTAGTAGGGTAGTTGTGGTTTACAGGTTTTTTGAATTCTGTATTCCAGAATTCATCTAGCGTTAATTGATAATCTACCTTACTGTGTATAGAGAGGACATTACACAAGGAGAAAATTATTTTATAATCGCCTTCACATAATTGAACTTTTTTTGCCTGATATCAATTTTAGGAAACGGATTTGTAATTGTTCTATTTTATTTAAGTACGTTTTGTACGTTAATCCGTAACTATTTATTCCGTATCCTATAATTGATTCTGCTAATGCGTTGTATATATAGTATAATATATTTTTATCAACAAAGTTTTTTTAGGGGATAAAATTTCCCTAATATGGATCTTAATCTATTACATACATTTTCAATATGATTTGACCAGTTAAAATTGACATCTATTGTAAGACCAAGGTATATATATTGGTACACTTTTTCAATATTTGGGCAATTACACTGCAGGGATTGGTTTTTTGTGTGTAAACAATCATATGAATGACTTTTTATATGCAATTCCTTATCCTGACAATTTGTATATGGTGAGGGAATAAGCATATATTTTGTTTTTTTTTGCGTTTATTATAATGCCATTATCGTGTGACCATTTAATTATGTTGTTTAGGTCTTCTTGTAAAAATTCCTCAATTTTTTGTGAATTTTTGTCAGCGCATATAATGCAAGTATCGTCTGCAAACATGTAGCATTTACAACGTTTTATTACGTTTGGTAAACTGTTTACTTGCATTATATAACACGTAGGTCCCGATACCGAGCCCGTAGCTACTCCAGTGCTTGCCAACATTTCATCACTTAAAATTCCGTCAATTTTAACTTTAATTTTTCTATTAAACAGATAATTTTTAAACAAATTATTTAAAGGACCTCTAATACCACATTCCTCCATTGCCCTTAATAGTGTTTCATGGTCCAAAGTGTCAAAGGCCTTTTTAAAATCTATAAAAATTATACCAATATAATATTTTTCATTTAATTGACAATTTATATGATCAGTGAATTTAGAAAGTAATTGTGAAGTACTTTTTTCTTTTTGAAATCCGTACTGTATGGGATTAATGATTCTATTTTTTTCTATAAAATTCTGTATTTGGTTAAAGATAGCTCTTTCAATAATTTTATCAATACACGAGAGAATCGCTATTGGTCGATAGTTTGTGAAATCTTTGTGGTTTCCTGGTTTATATATAGGTCTGATGATGGATGTTTTAAGTTCGTCAGGCATGATACTTTTACTTACACAAAGGTTAATTAATTTAGTCAGTACTGGGATTATATTTTCAGCAATTAACTTTAGGTCTTTAATTCTTATTTGGTCATTGCCTTCTGATTTTTTAATATCCATATCATTAATTATTTTTTTAACATCTTTTTGTGATACAGGTCTAAATCTCATTGACATAATAGCAGGAGTTGTATACGTGTTACGATCTAGGAATTTTTTAGTACAATTATGTCTTATGTCTTTTATTTCATTTACGAATGTTGTAGCAAATTTATCGCATAAAAATTTTGTGTCTCCTTGACTTCCCATATGTTGAAGGATTATTTTATCTAGATTTTGTTTAGGTTTTCCTATTAGATTATTTATTTCGTCGCAGAGTTTCCTCGGGTTGCCATTTAAGCTATTTATTAAGTTTTTATGGAATGTGTTTTTGGTAATATTAATATGTTTATTTGTTTTGTTTCTATATCGCGTATATTCTAAACGAAATACCGGGTTATTTGGGCTATTCTTGCATTTTCGGTAAAGATAATCTCTTTTTTTAATCATGTTCTCTGTAACCCATGGATTGCTGTGCCTAAGATTACTTTCAAATAATTTTTCTTTTTTCGAGGACGAATAGATATTATCGAAAATATTTTTTAAATTATAGTACAGTTCTGATGGACATTCAGTTTGTAATAATTTTCCCCAATTTACTAGTTTTAATTTAGAATATACTAATTTATTATCAATAATTTCACTTTTTTTATTTGAATCCTTTGTAAGTACCTCTTTCCCTATGGCAACTCCTGTTATATAATGGTCAGATATTTTGTTAGTCACAATACATGAAAATACAGTGTTAAGACGGTTACGAATTGCAATATGGTCAATACATGAATAAACATTTTTTCCGTTTAAAATTTCATCCCGGGTCACATCTAATATTACATTTTGTAAACCATTTTCACTGAGTAGATTTTGATATTCTGTAATTACACTATTTTTTGTATCCAACAAAATCAAGTTAATATCACCACAATACAAGTAGTTTGAATCAGTTGAAGTCAATTGTAATATTTGTTTTAGTTCCTTCAAATATATATTCTTGTTGCTGTTCGGCGGACGATATACCGCAAGTATATTTTTTATGATATCTTGATAAACGGTGGTGATTTCTCCAGATATTGTCTCGCAGCTTTTAAAAGAAATGTTTGTTTTCTTAAAAGTATGATGGTTTTTTAAGTACATGATTAATCCCCCTCCTCTTCTATTCTCTCGAGTATTTGCAATTGATGTGAAGTTTGGTATATTGAACATAGGTATCATTTCGCTGCTAATATTTATTTCCGTTAGAAAAATTACATCTATATACTGCAGAACGTCATTTATTTGCGCAATAAATGAATTAAAATTCTTTTTCAATGATCTTATATTTAGATGAATAGCCACAAACCTCATTTTGATGTTTTTATCGTTTATCCAGTTATCCAAGTTATAGCATTTGATAAATTTGTGAGTTTGAAATGGTGTCGAATCTTCCATGACGTTGATTTAATAACTGATAAAATTAATAAGTTCAGAGTCAAAAGGAATTTTTATTTTATTTATTTTTCTAAATGTATTTGTTAATATCACTCTAACTTTTTATATGGATAATTTTTCCATCACCTTCACTTCTTATTAATATTTTGGCATTTTGTACCCAAATGTATTTATATTTTGTTTTCATTTTTTGTTTTGTAATGTATAGGAGATCTTTTTTTCTTTGGTGAGATTTTCATTGATATAAATTCGGTCGTTGTTTCCATTCTTGTATATGTCGTTGTTGGTTAGTATGGTTTTTTTTTGTAACCACTCGTCTCAATAAGTGTGACGTGTGAACTTCACGATTACGTTAGCCGGTTTGGAGTTCTTTCTATTAGGAAGTCTCCAAACCTTCTCAATATTTTCGCAATTTGTGTTTAGTTTTTCTGCAATTGTCTTTATGGTTATTCCAATATTTTCTTCTTTTTTCATTTCTAGACCAAACAGCTCAATATTAGAGTTTTTTTCTATTTGTTCAATTTCTTGAATCCTGTGTTCCAGCGCTCTATTACATTTTTCAAGATATGTGTTTTTGTTTATAACTTCATTGAGTTTATTTTCGTTTTCTTTTAGTTTTTTTCCCAATTCTAAATGTAGCGATATCAGTTCGTCATTTTTGTTGGATAGAAACTCAGTTGACTGTGTAAGAGTCTCCATATCTTTTTTCATGACGTACATTATGCTAATTTTATTATTTATTTCGTTGAGAATTTGTTTCATTTCTGGGAGATTTTCTGGGTTCGGGGCTTGTGACCCGCTGCCTCCGGATTTCATATTCGCCGTTGTTCCTCCGTCCGCTTGTATTAGTCGCTGGGTTCCGCAGTTTGTACAAATAAATTCATTACCCACGTTAATGGCGGGATCTGCAATAGCACATAGTTTGTGGAAGGTCCCATTACAGTCGTTGCATTTGATTAATTCACTGTCTTCAGCGACATATTTTTTACACTTTTTACACTGCACCATTTTAAAGTAGTTTGAGCGCTTTTCGTTTACTTTTAAATCACTTTTACAATTTATTTATCGCACAATGATTTACACCGTCCGTGTTCGCTGAGAGACGCGTACGTACTTGATATGGAGGATGCGCGAGAACAAATTAAATGCAGTAGAAATGAGGTGTTTGTGTGATAAAATCATTGACTCCTGTAATACGAATGTGAATACGGATAAAACGGTTTGTTTATTTCAGCTGTGGATCGCGGTGAATTCAATAATCTGTTTGCCACATAAAAAAGCAAATGCGGGAAAATGTTCAGCTCTGTGGTAATTGTCAATTATGAAAACAAATGAAAGCATCAACATTTGCTCGATTAATAGATTTGACAGCAGTTTTCAATATTTGCTCATTAAAATATTTCTCATCAGTATTCGGAAAATATTAATGAATGGTAAAAAGTATTTTTAAGTAAATTGAATAATCAAAGTCAAAGTTTTAATTTTTCAAGAACTCCCGAAAACAACCGTATGTGTAGTGAATCGTGTGACGTCATCACTACGTATAATTATTATTTTTTTCAACAGGTGTTCATTTTGTATGACAATTATATGGAAGAAAGTATGATACTATTCGATAAGTTGAAACATCATTTAGGTGGAATTATTTATTTATCACTAGCTGGGTTACCCGGCTTTGCTCAGGAAAACATTCGAGAGTGTTCTGGAATGTTCCACTTTGATGTTCCCGATTCCCTATTCTCGAACCTTCCACAATTTACCAGAAGGTTTCGGGATGTTCTGGAATGTTGTGGAATGCTCTCAATTACTCTGACTGGGGTGTCCGGCATCGCTCATGGAGTTGATGTGAGATTGAATTCACGTTCGAATCCACGACGGATCTTGCTTTATAAACCCCATATGGGTAGCCCTATAGAAAAAAAACTTCAAATGTTCCAGATCATTCCACCACATTCAAGAGTGTTCTGGATTGTTCCACAATGATCTGGACTGTTCTGGTATGTTCCTGAATGTTCCATCCTATCCCCGAACATTCCAGAATGTTCCGAGATGTTCTGGAATGTGGTAGAATGCTCAAGAATACTCTAGAATTTTTTGAACTGTTCTAGAAATTTCAACGGGGCGAAACTTCCAGCCCTTATATCTTTAAACGCACGCCCTTCAGTTAAAAACGGGAACTTTCTTCATGGATGGAGGATAGAGGGCTACTACACAATATAACTCCCGTTATCTTACCGGGACTCATCTTTGAGTTTTAGCGGCATGCAAATTGTTTTTTTAATAATATGATTATCCAAACTTCTAGAACTTTCCAGAACCTTCTAGTCTCACTGATACTCTCAGCCACTCATTCCTGAAAGCATAACATTCTAGAGTATAAGGGAACCTTTCAGAACTATCTAGAACCTTCTGGACACACCGACATACTCCAACGCTCCTTCCAAAACTATCTAAAGCTTTATCAATCCTTCTAGAACTTTACAGAACCGTGTAGAACTCAGGAACTTTGTAGACTCACCGACGTACTCCGCCACTCCTTCCCGAACTTTCTACAGCTTTATCGAAATTTCTAGAACTTTTCGGAATCTTCTAAACTCACCGACATACTTCGCCACTCCTTATAGATTTTTCTACAGCTTTATCAAACCTTCTAGAACTTTTTGGAAACTTCTAGACTCACCGACATACTCACGCAACTCCTTCTAGAACTTTGTACAGCTTTACAGAACCTTGTAGAACATTCCGGAACCTTCTAAACTCACTGACGTGTTCCGTAACTCCTTACAGAACTTTCTATAGCTTTGTCGAACCTTATAGAACTTTCTGGAACCCTCTAGACCTACCGACATATTCCATCATGCCTTCCAGAACTTTCTACAGCTTTATTGAACCTTTTAGAACTTTCCGGAACCTTCTAGATCCACCGACATATTCCGCCACTCATTTCAGAACTTTTTGCCGTTTTATTGAACCTTATGAAACTTTATCGAATCCTCTGGAATTTTCCAGAACTTTCTGGACTCACCGACATACTCCGTCACTCCTTCTAGAACTTTCTATAGCTTTATCGAACCTCGTAGAACTTTTCAGAAACTTCTAGATACAACGACATACTCCGCCACTCCTTACAAAATTTTCTTTAGCTATATCGATCCTTTTAGATCTTTTCGGAACCTTGTAGACTCACCGACATACTTCTCCGCCACTCCTTCCAGAACTTTGTACATTCCTATCGAACCGTCTAGAACTTCCTTTATGGAACCTTCTAGAATTTTTCGGGACCTTCTAGACACACCGACACACTCCTCCACTCCTATCAGAACTTTCTACAGCTTTAAGAAACCTTCTAGAACTTTCTACAGTTTTATCGAACCTTCTAGAACTTTCCGGAAACTTCTAAACCCATTGACATATTCCACCATTCCTTTCAGAACTTTGTACAGCTTTATCGAACCTTCTAGAACTTTCTGGAACCTTCTAGGCTCACCGATATACTCTGCCACTCTTTCCAGAACCTTTTCCAGCTTTATCTAAACTTCTAGAACTTCCTACAGCTTTGTGGAATCTTCTAGAATTTTCCTGAACCTTCTACACACACCGACACACTCCTCCACTCCTTTCAGAACTTTGTATAGCTCTATCGAACTTTCTAGAACTTTCGGAATCTTCTAGACTCACTGTCATTTATTTCTGAAATCTTCTAGAACTTTCTCCATCCACAATTTTCTAAGCCTTTGTGAACCATCAGATCCTTCTAGAGTCACCGACTTACTCCGCCACTCCTTCCAGAACTTTGCACGGCCTTAGCGAACCTTCTAGAACTTCTTACAGCCTTGTGGAATCTTCTAGAATTTTCACGATTCAATGATTTCACGATTCAATGAACAAATCACAAGTGCTCCCCACGGTTGAATTTGGCAGCCACCTCTGGTCTGGAGCCCCAAAATACCTGAAAACAACCCTCGACTCTGTTCAGAAACGGGCGGTCCGTCTGATAGGTTCTCCTAATTTAACAGACGGATTGCAATCTTTAGAGCACAGACGTTGGGTGGGAATGATAATGCTTGTTCTACCGGTATTTCAATGGAAGATGCTCCGAGGATCTAGTGTCATTGATCCCTTCGGCACGCGTGCCCAACATACGTACACGGTTGACATTGGTGTGAGCACGGGTTGCTTCTTCGAGTCGTTCTTGTGTTCAACAGATCGGCTGTAGAACGATTTGCCGGCCTTTGGTTTCCTCCTTCGTACAACATAGGTCTCTTCCAGACCATTGGAGGGGACCCACCACTTTCCCACGGCTGTGTGAGGAAACTGATTGTTTAACCTCCTTAGCCGCACACGTCAGGACTCTAATTTTTTGTAAAAAGGAAGCTACATTTATTTTTGAAACGAATCTAGACCCTCCAATGTTCCAGACCAATGTTCATTCCTTCCTCTCCTCAAAAAGACCCTCCACACAGCATCTCAGATGACATAGGCCCTGAGGGAATTTATTTTCCTCAGGGCCTCCTGTGTGGAGTTAATGTAAAAAAAAAGAAAATTGCGCATAAATTACATAGGTACCGTGGTTACATAGGTCGAGGGGTAATGTTCTTGACCACCAATGCGGAAGTGGCGAATATATATTTTATTCGATTGATTTATGTTATTTAAACGTAAAAATAATATAAGGTATATTTGCGGCACGTTCCAAGGTGGAAGACCATTATTCAAGAATTGAAACGTTGCTTGAAATGGCTTTAGCCGTGTTGGGTGATCAGATATGAATAGCCAGATACTTTCCGAACTTTCCCCACTCCATCTCCTTACCCTCTCCACTACTCCGATAGGGGATGCCATAGCTCAGGTTGTTGGGAGTAGTTGGTACTGTTGTGCGGTATTCACATGAAAAAAAGGTCTGCGCGAAAAGAATATTTAATTAATGGTTAAACTTTTTGTTAATTAAAATTTTAAACAGGAATTTTAAAAAACGTTATCCGAAACTAATATTTCAAGTATTCTAAGATATTTGAAAAGCAAATTTACGATTAGAAAACATTTTAGAAACAACCGATTTATTTAATTAATATATTTTACAATTAATTTTCCTTGTTTTTAATTCTGACGAACTCACAAAAATATTAATCTGTTCTGTGTAGAAGTAGGTACTGACAAAGAAAATGTTATAAAGATTTTTAATATAAAACACACACGGATGTTTGGCGAATACGTTTCAGAAACTCCGCCCCATCTCCTATTCCATAAACCTTTGAAGTCAAGTAGCCTAGTGTATAAACATTTCAATTTATTCGACGAATAACTCAAAAGAAAGGAATTGGTATATTTTTTCTCCCCTTTGTTTCAAAAGATGTGATGAAATTCCACACACAACTTTCCTAGATAGCGATATGATTAACTTCTAGATTATGCAGATTCCGTATTGTTAGCGCCAAGTATATTGGTTGCGCTTGGCGGATTGCTTTTGTGTTTATTTTGGATTTAAATATTATTTATTTCCTATGGCAATGAATATCTCCCTTCCCCCGCTCCCCTAATGATTCCCTGCTGTCACTATTCCGCATATCGCAAGTATTTTTCGGTGCTCGAAGTTTGTGTGTTAATAAATCATCGCAGATAATTCGCATTAACAATAATTCTTTTTAAAAAGTGATCCGCAACTAAATGGTGATCTCATCAAGTAAACATTCCAGAAGAACCTACTCCTCTACCGTGAGTTTTTACCTATCCTATATATTTATTGCCACTATATTTACGCAGAAGTTAATTGCCAGAGATTGTAACCTCTAAGCAGAAACATTATGATCCAAACGAGCCTGATAATTTAATGTAAAAAAGAACCAGCGCGCTATTTTACGGTGTAATATTTACGGCATGGTGTTTCAGTGTATTATTAAATTACGGTAGGTAGGTAGTTAGTGTTCGAGTTCACATTATCATCGCAATATTATTTTTACAGTAGATCTAGACTAGACTTCGGTCTCGCAATAATTTTTCATCAGTAGAATAATTAACATCCTGTTAAAAATGCCCGAGGAATCCTCTGTCACAAAAATTAATCGTGAAATTCAACTTTTAGATGCAAGACAAAATTCGTATCTTTCAAGGACGCAGATAATTTATGAAAGTATACAACATTTAAAATCGACTGTTTCAAGAAATACGTTTTGCGCGCATGCTGCTCTGTTAGTTGAGATTAGAAAAGAATTTATGGAAGTTGTTGGAAAAATTAATGATTTGAAACTCCAGATTAATTCAGAATTTATTCCAAATTTTCAAATCGAACAATCATTTGACGAACTCTACGCAATTATTCAGTTAACAGCTAAACAAATAGGTAACAATAATATAAATGAGCCTACCACGCTACAAAAATCCCATAAAATTAATAACATTAAGCTGCCAAAGCTATCTTTACCTCCATTTGATGGAAATTTATTGGAATGGAAGATTTTTTATCAAACTTTTAAAACACTCATTCATGAAAATATTGATCTCTCCGACACGGAAAAAATTCAATATTTAATTAGTGCTTTGTCAGGAAAGGCTTTAAATATATGCGCAGAAATTCCAGCTACGGCAGAAAATTATAATATTATATGGAATTCTTTAATCGCAAAATATGAGGATAGCCGGGTAATCGCGACACATTTCTTCAATAAAATTTTAAATTTAAAGTCAATCACTGTATCAAATGCATCGAATTTAGAAACTTTTATAGACCAATTTCATTCATCAATTTCAGCATTGCAACAGTTAAAAATTCCGAATTTATTACAATGTTTCTTCGTTCATATAGGAACACAAAAATTAGACAGGGAAACGGCCATGGCATTCGAATCTTCAATCAGAAAATCAGAGGCACCGTCGTACGATGAATTCGTAACATTTTTACGTGAACAAGCCAAAATATTACATAGAACGTCAATATTACCAGAATCGAAATCACAACAGTTCGAGAAAAAAAAATTACGTGAAGCACAATATAGCCACGCATTTCTTAGTTTAACGCATAACAAAGCAAAACACTATAAGTGCACGTTATGTAATTTGTCAGACCATACATTCATTTTTAAATGCCCAACGTTTTTAAACGCATCACCTAAGAGTAGGTTTAAGATAACTCAAAAACAAAACTTATGTCGAAATTGTCTAAGTACAATGCACTCTACCAATACATGCAAATCGGAAAATCGGTGCAGATATTGTAATCAAAACCATAACTCTTTATTGCATTTTGATGACACTTCATCCAATTTTTCTCGTAATATTGAGCGAAATTTAAATCTCAAAAGCAAACCGGAAAGTAAATCTGATAATGTAACATTATGTACTCTCAATAATGGAGATGCAAACGTTTTTTCCCCAAATCAAACCGTTTTATTAGGTACCGCATCTATTAGTGTTCTTGATTCCAGGAATAAATATCAGAAAATACGCGTTTTAATTGATAGCGCATCACAAAACGAATTTATTACAACGAGCTGTTGCAAACGCCTTGGATTACCCTTATTCACAGATCGCAATCATACAACTATTAGAGGCATTGGAGATATTTCTCAACGCATTAAAGGAATGACTAATTTAAAGTTTGAGTCTCGCTATAATAATAAAACATCTTTCTCCATTCGACCCGATTTGGTAGTGGATCGCATTACAACCCAATTGCCGGCATCTTCTATAGATATGAATGCGTTGTCTTACCTAAATGACTTGCCACTCGCCGATGACAAATTCCACATCCCAGGGGTCATCGATGCAATCATTGGTGCCAATGTTTTTGGCCAAATCCTCTTACCTGGTAAGGTAAAGGGCACTCAATCATTACCGAGTGCAATTGAAACCAGTTTAGGGTACGTACTAGTCGGAAACGCACCTATTTTCAAGCAAAGCAACGTAACTCACAACCAAAACAAGGTTTCTCGTAAACCAAGTTTACAGGTTCATTATTAATCTCATGTTTCCTGCAATTTTTATAATACCTAATAATTAATTAGTTTAGTTCAAGTAGTCATATACATATAATTGCTATATTTAATCGTTTCATTTCTTTATTTTTTTATTTTCATCACACCCGCAATAATGATACGCATTAACGTCTTGAGCACTGAAACACAATGCGGTAAATTTTTTAATGGTATTTATTTTTATTTTCTTTTCGTTTCGCATGTTGGTTTATTTTGACCATTCTGTCAAGGCCGAGGGGCATGTTAGCGCCAAGTATATTGGTTGCGCTTGGCGGATTGCTTTTGTGTTTATTTTGGATTTAAATATTATTTATTTCCTATGGCAATGAATATCTCCCTTCCCCCGCTCCCCTTATGATTCCCTGCTGTCACTATTCCGCATATCGCAAGTATTTTTCGGTGCTCGAAGTTTGTGTGTTAATAAATCATCGCAGATAATTCGCATTAACAATAATTCTTTTTAAAAAGTGATCCGCAACTAAATGGTGATCTCATCAAGTAAACATTCCAGAAGAACCTACTCCTCTACCGTGAGTTTTTACCTATCCTATATATTTATTGCCACTATATTTACGCAGAAGTTAATTGCCAGAGATTGTAACCTCTAAGCAGAAACACGTATAATTTAATTTATTTTCATTGCGCACTTCTTTCATAATTTGATATTCAAATTATTTCAGTCCTAAATTAAATCTCGTCATGGTTCGCCATGAATTAAAAAAAAATATCAGAGTGTGCAATTCACATGCGGTAGAAGAGAAACCTTCAGAAAACTAAAGTAGACAAGAATGGGGAGGCTACTTAGCACCGTACAAAGAGAAGATCGATAGGCTACCAAGCACCGCATAAAGAGGAAACCGATTATACTGTATCATTCTCTCGCAGACTTAATCCTATATTCTGTCTATTCTTCGTTTCACCGAGTTTCAGATCACAACGGTGCTAAAGAAGTTTTTACGACTCCAGATACTAATATCTACAGGCTGTATGTTTGACGAATATCTACAGCTCATATGTTGAACTAATATCTACGAACTTCAGAGTGTTGATTAATATCTACAGAGCATAGGTTGAACTAATATCTACAGAGCGTAGGTTGGACTAATCAGCTAAATGTGTACAATAGTCCGATATTAGGGACTTTTCCATACATACTTACATAAATTAAGTTTTTTAAACTGCATACGCAATATTACGTTATTCCAATATGCTATACATAATTGCAAATCCAACCTCCGCCAGTGCTGTAGATATTCGTCAACACTTTGTTTCCCATAGATATTAGTCAACAGTTTGAGCTGTAGATATTCGTCAACACTTTGGTTGTCATAGATATTAGTTCGATTTTTTCAGTTTTTGGAATTCCTGTAGATATTAGTAGACGCCTCCGTTTTTACTTGTTTATTATTATTATTATTTTTTAATGTTACATCTCACAAGAGCGTTCCTGTCCGTACGGTGTAAAGGCAGGAGATATATGTCGCCATCCGGTTGGGCAGCGTTGTGAGGATGTGGTTGAAGGATTTAATAATTAATACTGAATGTATAGCTGAGCAGTGACCCTTTTGTCAATAGAATCAATGATAAATAAATAAAATTATAAATATCTATTGATGAATAAATGTTTTCATCATTATTATTTTAATTAATTAATTAATATAAATTAATGATATAGAGCAGTGTAACAGAAATTGCAATGCGGAGATACAGATGGTTCCTGAAAAGAGAGACGAAAATATCAACTTACTCCAACAGACAGCGGATCCTGGAAATAAATCTCTCCCATTAAACAATGAGAATATTCTGAATAATACACCATCACCGGAAAAAAAACCTAAAGTTCTCATATTTGGAGACGGGGAGGAAGGAGCGAGGCAAATGCGAAGAACCATTGAAAGAAGCACTAACAATGTAGAATGCCACAGCTACATATATCCGGGTGTCACAATAGACAAATACACTTCAACCATAGTACAATCTTGTAAAAACTTTACTAAAAAAGACGTAGTTATTATATTTACCGGCAGTAATGAAAAATCACCAAAGAATATAATTAGCCATCTGCACTAGCTTCTACATAATCTCCAAAATACAAATGTTATTGAACACTCTGTACCAAAAAATAATCACTTGAGTGTTTATAAACTTAACACTGAAATACAAGCAAATACTGCTCTATTTAAAACTAACTATGAATTCATTGGGCCAATATTTTATTACCGAATGAATAATTATAACATTTCAAAATCTATGGGATTAGTAAGATTAAATATAATCGATATGATGAAAAGAAAATACTGGGAAAATGGTCCCAATCTCAATCAGATAAAAGACAGGAACCCACTATATCCAGAAAATCAAAGAATTTTTTTATGAATAATGCAATAAGTAAACAACCTTCCATCGAGACCTTATCTGTTAATAAAAATATTTCTTCAGAAAAACTGAAAAAACACATCAGAATTAAAAAAATATCATACCACAAACATCCAACTACATCAAAAGGACAAACCTCACTCTCTTTATGTACCTAAATGTGAGAAGCTTGAAAAGTAAACTCGATGATATTAAATGCCTACTGAAATCTACAATCTCAAACTTCAACATCATCCTCTTGTGTGAGACCTGGCTCAAAGAAGCGGACCTAAAGTACATCAACCTAGAAGGATACAAACACGAAGCATCCTGCCGGCCGCAGGGAGCTGGTGGCGGAGTCTCCATTTTCATAAAAGATTCCAAATAACACGTGCGACTCCGACAATAATTTTCTATGGCTTCATGTAAACAAGCTTAATCTAAAAGTAGGCCAAGTGTATAAAAAACCAAATACTGTTCTCAAAGACTTCCTGGAGACACTATCCTCTCATCTAGAATCATACAAAAGAGGTATTGTATTTGGAGACTTCAAAGCCTTTGACAAAGTAAGGCGACATATCCTTGTACAAAAATTAAGTATGTTGGGCATCAAGGGTAATCTATTAAGTTGGATTGATAGTTATCTTAGTAAAAGAGAGCTATGTGTGAAAATAAAATCTGTGGAATCTTACGTTTTCGAAGCCACAAGTGGGGTTCCTCAGGGGTCTCACCTGGGACCAATTCTTTTTTTGTTATTTATTAATGATATTGTTAGCATATTTAAAGATGTGGAAGTTCTTCTCTTTGCAGATGACTTGAAAATATATAAAACAATACGTAGTTTAGACGATTGTTATACTTTGCAACTTAATTTAAATAAACTATATCGTTGGTGCATCATCAACTCTCTGTTTCTTAATATTAAAAAATGTCAGGTCATTCGTTTTTGTAAAATACGAAATCATATAATTTATGTATATTCGCTAAATAACGTAAAATTGACAGCTGTCACTCAAATCAGGGACTTGGGTGTTATATTTGATGAACAGTTAACATTCAATCCGCATGTAAATGAAATCACAAATAAAGCCTTAAAAATGCTTGGTTTTATATGTAGAACCGCATGCGACTTCAAGTCATTAGAATGTTTGAAAACACTGTACACATCTTTAGTAAGAAGTCAAGTAGAGTATAATTCGCCTATTTGGTCCCCCTTTTATAAAATACATTCCAACAATATTGAAAGGGTACAACACAAATTTCTACGATTTATTAACTTTAAACTAAATATTCCAATCCAAAATATAAATTATATCCAGCTGATGCACCAACTAAATTTGATTACGCTGTCAGATAGGCGAATTATCTCCGACCTTGTTCTACTAAATAAAATTATTAATTATAGAATCGACAGCCCTGAAATTCTGGCCACAATAAAATTATTTGTACCTTCCAAAAATACGAGACAAAATTCCACGTTTTTCTGTGACAATTTCAAAACAAATTATCAAGCGCACATATCCCTAAATCGAATACAAAATTTTGGTAATAAATTTGGTAATGTCGTTGATATATTTAGAGATTCCGTAGCAGTGCTTAAACGAAATCTACATAAACACTTTGCTGAAATGTATGACTTCACCATTCCATAGTGAAAAACCCTTTTTAGCTTCTATCTATTTCACTATTTTCTTTTAGACTTTTTAACTTTAATATATATATGTAACTTTACAAATTAATATTGTAATTTAATTTATATTTCGATTATGCTTAAGTCCCTACTAATGCTGATTAATTTCAATCCCGTTATTTTTGTTTGTAAGTACAAAAAAAAAAAAAACTGTTCTCCATAATGGTATTCTATATTATTTGTAAAACATTTATGTAGGTACTACACATATAATAATTATTTTATTCATATATGTACTTAAACTCTTATATGCCATATAGTTAATGTAATAATACTTATAACAATGTATGTAAAAGCCCAATGGGCGTTTAAATAAATAAATAAATAAATAAATAAATAAATCTGCTCGACTCAACCAATACACAAACTTGTAAATACACAAATACAATTAGATTGAACAATTACAATATTTTGAACAAAATAAACAAAAAACACGCCACACGCATCACAGAAAATACGAACACAATAATAGATCATATACTTACCGACACAAAACTATCATACTCACTAACGAACTGTGATAATTCTATATCAGATCATAATATACTACTCCTTGATGTAATTCACACATATATTAAGAGTACATCCTTAAAATCATCCCAAAAATAAACACATATTAATCTTGATAATCTAAAGAATGATGTCATCCAAAATCCTTTTAATCTTAATATGAATAATGACTCGGTATAAAATTATGATAATCTTGTAAACTACCTCACAAATAAAATTAATTCTAACAGCACCACTAAAATTAAAACAAAAAATATAAATAATCCAGACTGGATAACCAAAGACCTTATAAAATTGATCAACAAAAGAAATAAATTGCATCTGAAATAAAAAAGACAACCCAATAACACATTATTGAAAGCAGATTTCCTAAAAGTAAGAAATATCATTACTACAGAAAAACGAAACTTAAAACAAAGACACTACAGTGATCTTTTTAAAAAATGCGAAAATAACAGTAAAAAAACTTGAAAGTTAATGAATAACATTCTTAAAAATCAGTCTAATACTTCGAATAATTTTTTGTACCAAATTAATAATTAATGATGAAATAATCACTAACAATGTAGAGATATGCGACCACTTTAACAATTTCTTTTGAAACATTGGCTTCTCCTTAGCTAATAATATACGTAACAATGTCGTACACAAACCGGCCAATGAAATAACATTAGTATACGATAGTATAGAATCTTCATATCTTCAACCAACAACAGAATTAGAAATAAGCAAAATATTAAAATCATTGAAATCAAATGCGAGTGCCGGTTACGATAAACTCAAATACAAAACAGTGCTAAGTCTCTCAACGGAATTGGTTCCTATATTATCAAAATTGATTGTTTAAATTACAATGTAAAACTGCATATCTCGATACAGGAATGCCCTAGTGAGATATGCAGCTTATGTTTCTCATGTACTTCTTATTTTTTTCAATAAATAAATAAATAAATGTTTTAAAGAGGGAACTTTTCCAGACAGCTGTAAAATTGCTAAGGTGATACCAATTCACAAAGGTGGGTCCAAAACAAATACCTCAAACTACAGGCCCATCTCAATCTTACCAATCTCATCAAAAATTTTTGAACGTGTAATCTACGAAAGATTAAACAATTTCCTATTAAAAAAATCATTCTTTTATAAAAAACAGTATGGCTTTAGGAATAAATCTAACACACTTGCGGCAATAAACGACTTAATCAGTAAACTTAGGAGTGGTATTGATGGTGGAAATTATATCTTATCTATACTAGTTGACCTTCAAAAAGCCTTTGATACGGTAAGCCATGATATACTTCTCAAGAAACTTGAGAAACTTGGTGTAGTTGGTCCTGCTCTTAAGAGCGTTTAACCAGCCAGCGGACGAAAATCCACATTTCGTCGAAAGTTGTTCTTCCGATCGTGCAGGGCGGTTACAATGAGGAAGATTGATTATTCTCCGTACCAGCTTTTTTAAATTATAACTCAATATCGAATTTATTTCAATCCAAATTAGCTTTAATTTATACCTTCATCCAAAAATGCTGAAAGGCGTGATGATAAAACTATTAAAATAGTGTACTTTTTGTAGTTATTTTTTGATTATAAGTATTTATCATTTTTCAGTAATGTCTAAATTTAATAAGAATGTTAAAAAAATCTGAAATATATTAGTTTGTAAGTGCGCAAATAAATACACAAATGGACCAATTTTCTTCAAGAAACACATGTACGTACATATTTTTTAATGATTTTATTGAAACTAAAATTAAAATTCTAATACATAACTCTGCTAGATAATGTATTGATTTATTTTACTGCATGATTACATTATTTGAAATGAGTGTGGTATAATACAAAAACTTTTTTGAAAATTTAACAAATCTGTTAACGACCTATGGAATAACCTTATTATACTAAAAATTAAAAAAAATTCTAAAAATTTATTACATAACTATGCTAGATAAAAGAACAATCTTTCAAAATCCATTTATAATTTTTTGTGGAAAAGAGTCAATATGTCTATAAACTTTTTTGAAAATGACGTATTTCCGGCTTTCTCTGGTAATGCCCTCTTAATCTATTCAAATCATATCTTAGCAATAGAAAGCAATTCGTAAGCATTAATAATCAAAATAGTAAGCACCTTCCAATAAACTATGGAGTTTCGCAAGGATCCTTACTAGGGCCTCTATTGTTCCAAATTTTATATCAATGATATTTCGCAATTATAATTAAACGGTGAAATTTTCTTATATGCAGATGATACTGCAATATTCTACTGGGGTAAAGATCTAAACATACTAATAGAAAATGCACTAAGTGACCTAGAAAGAATTTGCGGTTGGCTCCAATCAAATATCCTAACAATGAATATAAAAAAATCAGGATACATGATTTTAAGTTCAAACCGTAAAATAATTCCTCCACATGTACCATTAAAAATTTAAAATAACGATTTGCAAATCCTGAAACAGGAAAAATATCTTGGGCTGTGCATCGATAAGCATTTAACTTTTAAACAACACATTCAAAATGTAAAAGATAAAATCACACCCTTAATTAGCGTTTTTAGCCGGTTATCATATCTATTACCAATTAGATTAAAAAAAAATTATACTATAGTCTCTTACACTCACACCTAAATTACCTGATTTAAATCTGGGGAAATGCGTATGAAATATACATCAATGAATTACAGGTAATTCAAAATAAGATAATCAAAAAACTATTTCACTACGAATCCAAACTTCCACAAAAAAATTATATTTGGAAACAAAACTGTTAACCTTAAAAAAATTATACGAGTACAATATATGTGTCCTTATATACAAAATAAATATAAACTCATACATACAAACACAGAATTCATTAAAACGTCCCAAGTACACAAATATTTTACACGACAATACGATAACATACGTTTAAACACCATTCATACTAACTACGGTAAGCAATCAATTAGTTACGAGGGGGGCAATTTATATAATTGCCTTCCAGATGATATCAAAAACGAAAAAAGTGTGTGCAAATTCAAAAAAAAAATTGTTCATGTTTATTCACAAAAAACAAAGTAGTGATAGTGAATAATATCGTATGGTAATATAATATCATGTAAATGTTAGTATTGCAATCTAATGTAATCTAAGGTTATGAAATGTAAAAACCTAAGAGTATCGATATTAGAGAGACGGCATGTAAAGTGTGCACACCCTCCCGAAGTGTGATTTTTAAAAAAATTTACCGAACGGTTTTTAGACGGCTGACATTGGCTTTTACACCTCGGTCGCGTATAGAGCTCCTAGTAAAACGTTCATAAAACATAGAAAAATGGTCCAGTGCGCCGTAAAGTTATGTAAAAGTAGTTCTATGAAGACCTTTAAGAAGAAAGAAGGTCTTACCTTTCACATGTTAGTGTTTAAACATAGCTTAAATATACATTTTATAATTTTCGGCGTGTTCATTTCAACCGTCATCGCGATGAGCCCCATATTATCACGTGACTCCGACTGCCAATGGGCCGAATCAGTCAACCTAAATTATAATAATTAATAATTACCTAAAATTTTTAATGTTTTTATTAATCATAACGCACAAATATAAAGTTGAGATTTACACATATCATAGGTATGTGTTTTTTATCATTTAACTTATAAATTTTTAAACATTTTTACTTTGTCTTTTTTAAACTGTTATTTTTAGTTTTTTTTCCTACTAATTTATCACTCCTTTTACATATGTTTACAATGTTAATTTGTAATCACTGTATTGTTATGTAAAAGTCACATTGACATGCCCCCGTGGTCGAGGGGTAAAGCTCTTTACTAGCAATCCGGACGTCGCGGTTTCAAATCCCGGTGCGCGCAAATAAATTTTATTCGATTGATTTGTGTTTTCAACATTTTATAATTGAAAATAATATAAGATATATTTCCGGCACGTTCCATGTGGAACATACTCTCAGTATCGCCCTGGTGTAAGACCACCAATTAGAATTGAAATGTTGCTTGAAATGGCTTTAGCTGTGTTTGTTGACTAGATCTGAAAAGACGGGTACTTCCCCACCTTCTTCGTCCCCATCTTCTTCCCCTCCCCACATCTTCAGTCTCACAACATACATGCCATAGTCTCTCTGGCTCCAGATGGAAGCAGTTTCGATTCTTGTGATATGTATATATTATATATATAGATTTGAAATGTCCGTTTTCTTGAAAATTCACCTCAAGGGTGCAGTATGAACGTATGTATATGTATATACATACATAAAATTACGTACGAAGAAGTTTTGATATATGTTTGTCACACGCTAGGACCCTTGGGAAGTGGTACGAGAGTATTGATGGCCGGGCTGGTTTCACAGTGGAAGCATTTTGTGCTTTGAAGATGAAGGTTGAAGCTTCAAGTAAAAAAATACTCTGCGGACTAGTGATAGTGGCCATAATGACTAAGATCGAATTTGATGGCTCCAATTACCATGGATTTATTGACATAGGTGCTAAGTTAGACGGCGATTGCCTGACAAGGGCAAAAGAAGCCTTTGTCGTAATGGTTGTGGCAATCAATGATAGTTGGAAGTTGCCTGTTAGATTTTTTTTAGTAAATGGAATTTCCGGTGAACAAAGGGCAAATTTGGTATGTAAATGTATGGAAAAGATTCATCTTACGGGTATTGATGTGGTATCTTTAACGTTTGATGGGTGTCCGGCTAACATTTCTATGGCCAAAATTTTAGGCTGTTAGTTCGATCCTACACAATTAAAAACTTTTTTCGAACATCCATCTACTAAAGAAGATGTTTGCATATTTTTAGATGCCTGTCACATGATGAAATTAGTTCGAAACACTTTTCAAGCCAAAAAAGTAATAGTTGATGAAAATAAGATTGAAGCCAAATGGAATCATTTGGAAAGCTTAAATGAAATTCAAAATGACGAAATATTACATTTTGCGAACAAATTGAGGCCGATACATATGAATTTTCAAAATCAAAAAATAAAAGTTATATTAGCAACACAGTTGTTCTGTGAGAGCGTTGCTGACTCTCTAATTTTATGTCTTAGTTATTTCATAATCTTTTTTTTCAATTAAGTAAACGCTGAGGAAGTGATCATTGCCCAGGAAATATGTCGGTTTTTTATAAACAATTAACGTGGTTAAAACTAAGAAAACTATTAATTATGAAAAAGAAATTCGTTCAGCAAATAATACGTAATGGGCTATTATATGTTGTGCTTAAAATACGAAAAAAAAGAGGAAAGTCTTTTAATTAAAAAATAAATTAAATAATGAGCCCATTACCAGTTCGGCCCTTCCCTGTAAAGCGCTCACCCTCCCCCCGCTCACTGAGCGGTAACCCCGTCTGTATCCCCACTCCCCGCCGCCGAAAAATGGAGACAGCTACACTGGTTTTGGCGGTATAATAGGTTCCGAAATGTTTATGCCGCTTCCTTATAATCATAGTTCCATGGTGAAAACCATGTAATGTAAAAACTATGTAATACAATGTAAAAAGTGCATAATTCAATATTCTAGTTAAGTAAGTGAAAATGTTATTTTCTTTTTTACTGGAATAAAAACTTATGAAAAAAAAAATTATCACAGGCCAACAAAAAAACAATGTTTGTTAAAACTTTTTAAACAAATTTACTTAAATCTTAAGTATTTTTTGGATGCTGTAACTGTATTTCATAGCAGTTTTTTTTAATCACCCACCATTCTTTCATCGATATAATATTTCAAAAAATAGGGAAAATTTCACCTTTAAAAATTAAAAAATTCATAGTTTTTAAAATTGGTTATATTTTTGCTTACAATCTTGTAATCTTACAAACAATGAATATTAGATGCTTATTTTTCAATATTTCCCCTCCCTTTTCTCTGTAAAGTTTCTTGCGTAGCTTTTCGCCGATGTGTTTGCCGATGTGTTTTGCCGATGTGTTTGCCGATGTGTTTACCGACGTGTTTGCCAGCGTTTTGTTGTTCTCCGTGAAGTGACCAACAATAATCACCCATCATTTTGATAATCCACCGTCCCTGGTATCGTTTATCCATCTCTTTTATTCTCTTTTCGGCAAAGAGTGTGTGCCAAGACCGAGTTGTTTGGCGGTCCGTCCTCTCTACCTACCCCTGCGGGGAAACGGCGTGATGGTTAGTTAGTTATTAAGTTATCTCTTTTATGTCCTGATGAAACCGTTCCTCTTGCTCTTCACTCACATCACCTAAGTTTTCAGGAAAAAAGCCACGATGGTTGTGCAAGAAGTGGACTTTAAGGCTCGTCAGGCAACCGAGAGTTTTAAACTTTTTTATCATGTTAGCTACGATAAGTTTATAGTTCGGAGCTTTCACATTACCCAAAAACTTAATCACAACTTCTTTAAATGATATCCAAGCTTCCTTTTTCTTCTCATTCTCGTTACTTCGAAATTTACGGATATCATGCCAGACGAAACTTTTAGCTTAGCTTCTAATAAATGAGGAAATTTATCAGAAGAACAAAAATTTAAAACGATCACAACCTTTAGACAGAGTTTTATCAAATTGTTTCATTAAGCCCAACTTTATGTGCAATGGTGGTAGAAGAATCTTCTTGGGGTTAACTAAAGATTCATGTAAAATGTTTTTTATGCCAGGTATCAAAGTTTTTCTTAAGGGCCATTGCTGTTTTTCATTGTTGTTTGATGCCTTGCTGTGCTGTCCCACTCACATACAAAATATGAAAATTTTGTGAATCCCTTTTGTTGACCAACGAGCATGGAGACAACTTTTAAATATCCACACAGCATCCAACTATGAGCTGTATAGTTAATTTTCTCCAAAATTATTTTAAGATTTTCGTAAGTTTCCTTCACATGAACTAAATGTGCCACAGGCACTGAAGCAAGTTCAAGTATTTGCATTATTTAATAAAAAACCTTTTAAAATTGTTTTTGATGAGTCTAAAAAAGTCTTCAATCTTCTTTTTTTGTATTCAATGCCAAATTTCTTCATTAGACTCTCAATATCGTGGTAGCAAACCAGATACTCGTCCTGCCGAAAAAAATGGGTAAACTGTTCATCTCTTATACGTTTTTAGATTTTCACGGCCAAAAGTATTTTCGTTATTTGTTTTTGGGGTGTTAAGCCGTGTTGAGCTACCTCCTTCTTTAGTCAACGTTTCGGACAGCGTTGCAGTGCCCATCATCAAGGCAGATCCAATGTTCATCTCTTCTTCTATAATGGCAAATAGATGTTCCAGGTTCTAATAAATGTTTTTCTTCTAGTCTAGAACCAAGCAATTCTGCTTTTTTCTTAGTTTAACCCAAATCTCTCACTTAATCATTTGACTTAGTTTGTGCAAATAACCGTGGTTTTAAATTGTCTGGAGAACATTGGAAATCTTCATCAGTCGGTTGACTAGATTCGGCGCAAGACTGTAAAACGTCATTTCATCACAAACATTTTATTACATCCGATTACATTAGAATATGTTGCCAGCTTAAAAATGTTTAAGAAGTTAAACATATTTCATATACATTTTGTAAAAATATTTTAACATAATAGTGAAATATGAGAAATTGATGGGTGATAGAACTTTTTTATTATTTTTTTCGTAATCAGGACACCAAATTACGCAGGAATTGGTAAAAATTATCAAAAAGGCTTTTCATTGTGATCCCGTGAATTATTATTAATGCGGGTAGTTTCAAAACGCTGATGGGTTTCATTCATGTTTGTATTCTGATCGGCATATAGGATTGGAGGAATCCATATTTTGGACTTCCGCACATTAAGGGTACCTACCTACACGGTAGACAGGAGTCAAGTACCGCATTATCGCCAGTCCGTTGCTAACCATCATCGTATCGCGACATTTCGCTCTACGTTGAAGTGTTATTTATCTTTTCGTAACATAAAGTATAAATTCTATCGTATTGTATCATATTCTTTGTGTGAACTTCTTATGTGCATCGACTCGTGAGCCAGATTTCTATCGTGGATTTATAAAATAACCCAAAACGTTATCACGCGCTTATGGATATATCTGTGATTGTACCAAGTGTCTACGTCCCCGAATGGAAACCAAGCCAGTAGACACAATAGCAGTGAGTACCACTCATTGTGAATTACCATATCTTGTTTGGTAGTCGGGCATAGCTCGTATCGTAATCCATGAGCGTTTTAAATGGCAAAGAGTGTATTCTGACCCCCATGCATTGTCACGAAACACGGGTCTTGAAGAGGCCCGAATTTATCAAAAAAGTATATGAAGGAGGAAAAATAGATGCCGGAAGCTCGCTCCACACACGAGCCGACTTTCACAAAAACGAGTCGAAGAAACGACATGTTCGCATGAAGCCAACATCACTTGAAGTGAGATAACACAAAACTGCGCTATACAAATATTTCGTTATTATTATTATTATTATCAACTGTGATCGGGTATTGTTAGCAGTAGAGGTGGGTAAGTTCTGCATTTTTCCGGAAGCCTCCGAGACTTGCTTCCTTTTAAAAGTACACGAGTTCTAGGAGCAGGTCCCGGGTCCGAGTTCTTAGGTGCGGACTGGGCACTGGGTATTGTTGCGGCGCACCGAAACGGGACGCACGGGTTCAAAGAACTCGGAACCAGGACCTACTCGTAGAACCCACACGAGAACTCAGAACCCCGGAGTCGGACAAGACCCGTACGAGAACAAGGACCCGTCACCCGTGCAATGTAGGTACATTCAATGTATCTACACTGCACGGTCTTTTATTGAGAATTTAAATAAGTAAATTAATAAGCTGTAATGCTTTACTATAAACTATTATTTTATAATGCACGTCACCCGTTGATTAACGATACCAGATAAGACGCTCTAATTAAAAACTATTCCGTGTCTAGCCGAAGCGGTCACGCACGTGTGTGTCGATCAACGAACAGCGATCGAATGAACGCCCAGCGCCCAGCAGTGTCATAGTTGGCCGGCCGCGGGTAGCGGGGAGTGTCGGGAACTCACCGAGACCCGCGACTCATGAGTGGAATGGTGAGTGACGCCGGACCGTGGATCGCGGAGCAAGCCGGCGGCCACGGGGTGAGTCAGGAATGTATGTTCGCGGCGTTCGCGCGAGTCCGGGAGTGGGCGGAATGAATGGATTGTGTCGCGATTCACGTAGCTTGGAACGAGGCGCTTGGGTTTAAAGGAACCCGGGACTTGTATTCGAGTGCGGTTTTCGCGCTTCGGCGTTGAGTTGCTCGGACCGCCGGATTACCGCCGGATTTATTTGGATGCGGAGAGTACTGGGACTGGGCCGGGTTCTCTGGGAGTAGTCGATTTGAAAAAGGAGTGGGAGTAGGAACCGCTTTCCGCAAAGGAGCGGATCACATGAGCCCATTCCTGCTGAACTGACACATCGCTAGTTAGCAGTATACAATTGTATGAAGTGATAGAAAATTAGACTTTACAAACGTTTCCAAATCTGGAACACACTACAATGTGCAAGTCCTGGGGAGTTTAGAATGTGATTTAAAAAAGGTGAGGAGGAACTGTGAAGTGCCCAATTTTCTCGAGAATTGTAGTAAGGCTCCTTTATATTTCATGTATGTGTGTTAAAAATTGATGACAAATGGGATATTTGATATTTATGATACAGTAATGTCCTAATGGCGCAGTGCTTTATTCTTATAGTCTTAAAGATCTGCAGTATTTCGTGTCAACGATAAACGAATGGGTATTAATAGTTTTAAAGTCCAAAGTCGTGAGGAACCCTTGGAAAAGCGGACGCTTTTGCTGAAATGTCCTATATGTGATATACCCTACTAGAAGTATGATCTACAGACTGAAGTGTGAATGCAGGACAATAAAATTAACAGAAGAGACAACGTAGTAGTCGTTAGTAAAAAAAAAATATTGAAATATTTATGCTTACCTATGTTGAAAAGCGTGAGATGTTTTAATGTGTTGCAATGGGTACATTAACAATTTTTATTTGAATATTTGGGATTGACTGTTCATTGTTTTGTTTGTTGCTGCAAGGCATTGCCATCTAGATAAAACAAAAATGTTAAAATTTGATAGTATTTATATCATTAAGCTATTTTTAAATAGTGGACACATTTTAAATCAAACCGCAGCGGACGTATTTTTACAAAATAACTTTAACTCCAATAACAATTATGAAATCGGAAAACTTTGTTCGTAATTAAAAGCAACTGATTTAAAAATGTCTTAATTATTCAGCAAACTTAAGAAGAAACTGCTGAAGAATTAAGTCCGCTAAGCGCGGGAGTTAACAACATAATTCTGCCCTTTCGTTAGAAAAAACTTCAGCCGATAGAAAATAAATTCATGCAAATTGTTATTTTGTTTTTCTTTACAAGAAGATAACTTAATATGCGAGCATTGAACTGGATACTGGATAGTTCTCCAGCCTTTATAACTTTCAAGGCTCAGACATTTATATAAGTTAAGAAGTGTCTAAAACGTGAGCGAGTGCTTAGGTACTTACTTTATAAAATAACAAACTTGACGTAACGAAGTCTTGTATGGCGGAGACAGCGTGAATGTTTAACAAATAGGCATAGTAGACATGAGCTACAAACTACATGGCAGTCCAGTCTCTTTAGTCTTCATCACGTGTTCTTCGAGATAACGAATTATGTTTACAATACAATTTCATGCCTTTCAGTTTAATGACTTTCAATTTGAATAATTAAAATCACTCTCCTCACTAGACGATGTCTGTTCTGGGACGGGTGATAATTACACGGTGTCAATTACACACAATCACAGTAAAAGGCCATAATACAAAAGGCTTCATGTCAATTACACACAATCACAGTAAAAGGCCATAATACAAAAGGCTTCATGAAATTTCCGACAAAATGAAGAATGTAGTATTTTTTTTGAATATATAAATTATTAACTTATGTTGGTACATGTGTTACGAGCGAGGAATTTAGAAAATAATGCAAGGCTGATGGAAGCGTAATGAATACTTTTAAGAAAGGAACTCTTAGATGGATTGGTCATATAAAGCATTACAAGGCGCGAAGGGAGGAACTCAGGGACGTATCAGGAATGCGTGAAATGATGACGTAATTCCGAAAACGATTTTAACGTTGTAATCTTTTAATGGAACATATTCGACGTTTAAAACATACATAAACAAGTTTCAATTTATTATTATTTTTAATTTTATCGAATTGTAATCCACTGCAATGTGATAAATATTTTTTTGCGACCAATCTATATATATAAAAATTTAGGTTCCGTATGTTTGCGTTCGCTAATCTCGGAAAGTAATCGATGGATCGACTCAAAAAATTTACAGAACATTGCATTTTAGCAGAAGAGCGTTTGTACATATTTTTTATTTGGAAGTTCCAAAGGAAAAGGATAATTTTATACGTTTTAAATTGACTCATAATTTGTCATATAAACAACGGAATGACAGTTCTAGAAAGTGTTGCCATTTTATTAATTTTATTAAAAGTTAAAAAAATTTATGACACCTACAATAAGGAACTCCAGTGAAAAATATTATGGCTTTAAAAAAATATGTTCATATAGACCAAGAAACGCTGATTCTGAATATATAAGTTTTATTTCATAATATTTAACGCAGAGTTTTTAAAAAAATATTAAAAAGTGCATTTTTAAACCTCTCCTCAAAACACAGTGTCAAGTTGGCATTACTGAAATGGTGAATGGTGACGTCACGCGTCACCACTCACCCACTGTCACCTGGTGATCGCGTGTATTGTATTGTCAGTATATGACTAGTTTATTTATGGTCAGTATTGTATTGACATTTGAAATGACTTAAAGTGCACATATGCAATTCAATATTTCGTGTTTTTGGTTTATTTTCATACTGTTTATTGAGATTTAGATAAATAATAGTTATTGTGTTTATTGAAACATAATTTAGGCCCTCAACAATTTACGAAAAGGGCTATCGTATTTTCAAATTCTTTTTAGTATCAAGGGCTTTTTATACACACAATCGTCATGATCAGTGTATTATAAATACCAGTTTCTGTATGTGTTATACATAAAACAATGTACCTACAAAGTAACGCCTAACACAAAACACGATGTCACATGTATTTGCAATGAAAGAGAGATTTATTGTTTTTATATTGCACTTTGATTAAATACAATAACAGTAGCGGTGAAATGTGGACATTTTACCAATGTTTTTCAATATTAAAAGCAGTTAATCTTGAATAAAAAACGATTTCTCACACCTAAACATCACCTAAATGTCATAGTAGCCTCATGATTCCGCCATATTGTTTATCACTCAAAACAGGGATTTTCTACCCAAAAAAATTATTTCCTTAGTTTTTGAAGTGAAATTTCCCTAGAATTTCACATTTACGCAATTACCTACGTAGCCACCTGATTGTGTAACACTAATCCTGTTATATGTTAATTAATATGATTAATTAATTGGAAAGATATCGGAACTTGGTAAATATACTTATAATACTGTGCTTTTCCAAATAAAGCACTTTTTGCTACGTGAAGAAATAATTTAAAAGTACGAATGCACTCACCACTGAATTAGAAATTGAATTCCAAATAAAAAAAAAACACTATGCAAAATAAAAATTAACCACAATCACCAAAAAAACAGAACTTAAAACATAAATTAAATTTTTTTTCAGAGGTCCCATTTATCTTTTTAGATACATATAATATCATTTTGACTTGTCAGTGTTAAAAATAACATTGCATGTAAGCACATGAACAATAATTAAGATTCATAAGAATTCCAAAAAATATATATGTATACGTATATAATATATATATATATATATATATATAAATAATACCAGTAATATTGTCATATGTAATAAACATTTTGCCAGAGTTCGAAATTTCCCTAGATTTTGTCCTGATTTCCCTTATCCCTAAAAAATATTTTTCTCCCCTAGATATAGGGAAATTTCCCTCGACATAACATCACTGATTCAATATGACAACTTGAAGGTAAATAAACTATCGGTGGGTGAAGACCATATCACCATATTAACAATCCACCATAGATATGGTGCTTTTCTGATGGTCTAGAAAAATTAAAACTTTGACAATTATTTTAACTATTAAAACTAACTATAAAAATAAAAATAAAAATGCAGTTATTTAAGTTTGAAGGTCTTTATTCATTAAAAAAAATAAAAAATTTGACTGGAGTTCTCTATTAGGAATTAAAAGAATTTAATCGGATTTAAAAGTAGAATAATATCTAACATATTATATTACTATTTTCACTCATTTGTTTTATCTGTGCGTTTTAAATTAACTCATAATTGTACTGAATGTCAGTTCGTAACTTTGCAAAACCTTAAAAAAATCAGATTAACAAATCGAATTATATATGACAAATTTTCAAAGGGTCAAAAAAGTATAACTCTGACCAGTTGATTGATGTGTAAGTTTTTTCAAAGTTGATCACCATTCGTGGGATGCCTCATTGAACATTTAGACGATAATGAACATGTTCGAGTTAGAATTATTCAGAGGCGAGCAGAAGAACTGGCGAATCGTCGGGAAGAAAGACTTAAAAGCTTACGAGTAGAAGCGCGAAGAAGACGAGCAGCACATTCATCTCAACAACGTCAAGAAGAAATAGATCAACGCCGAAGACGAATGCAAGTGCAATTTTTGAATAACCATGCTTCGTACCATTGAATTGCTTTTTCATACGAACCAGATATAGAATACAATACCTCATGTAAATTTGTTCAAATCGGTAAAATGGATAAAGTTTGTCCATACTGCAAAGCGATGAAATTTAAATGAGAAACTCAAGGAATGTGTTGTGCGAGCGGCAAAGTGAAGCTACCTGAAATTGATCAGCCAATAGCACCACTGATAAATTTGTTGCAAGGAATTACTGATCATTCAAAACATTTCCTCAAAAATATTAGAAAATATAATTCATGTTTTCAGATGACTTCATTTGGCGCTAACGTCATAACATAAATTTTTATGCCGACGTTTAAAATTCAGGGACAAATTTACCATAAAGCTGGCTCTTTGCTTCTTTTTCACAGCAATCAACATAAATTTCTACAAATATATTTCATGGGAGATCAAAATGATCAGTTGAATGCACGCTGTCAAATCTCTACTAAAGTCAAAAGGCATATCGTTGAGTTGTTGCAAAAAATGTTACATGATAACAATAATTTAATTTGAATGTTCAAAAATGCAATTGATCTCATGCCATCAGACAGCCATAAAATTATCATTAGTGCTGATCAAACACCAGCAAGTGAGCATGTCAGACGACATAATGCACTAAAAATTAATGAGGTGAGAATTGTCATGGTTGGAGAAGAATTTCATCCTCGCGATATCATTTTTCAACGCAGAAATGATCAACTATAAAGAATTGCTGACACTAATAGGTGCTAATCTATAATAAATTGATATTGTAAAAGCCTATAAATAATTAATTTAAAAAATATTACGTATATTTTTTTTCTTTCCTTATGAATAAAATAATTATATTATAATATAATTACTCTACAGCAGGGATTCCCAAACTATTTTGGACAAGTGACCCCTTTTCCAAAATGAACTGTTACCCCAGACCCCCCATGACCAAATTACCTACTTTTAAAATCAACCCCCTTAGGGGCCGTTCAAGTATTACGTAACGCAATTTTTGAAGATTTTTGACCCCCCCCCCCCCATGTAACGCGCCGTAACGTTTTCCTGCACACCCCCCCCCTAGGCGTTACGTAACGCCCAAGTGGCTTTACTTGAAATTCACATTTGGGGAGGCTACGAAGCAGCGCACAAAGTGGAAACCGATAGGCTACGAAGCACCGCACAAAGAGGAGACCGATTATTCTATCTCATTCTCTCACAGACTAAATCCTATAGGTGTATGTATAAGTTGCGCAAAGTGCTGTAAAAATGTTACGTAACGCGTTGTTCCAACCCTAATTACATTAATAGGTTTTACGATGTTTTTGTCGAGGAACACGCATCAACCTTGACAGATAACAATCGCGGCAAAATTTGACAGTTCGATGTCATAGAGAAAATTATTTAAAAATATCCTGGGGTTGCAAGGTGAATAAAATTTCTACCCGCCGTATGGTTATATAATGACGCAAGCGATTCTGACACTGTTCTTCATACAACGTCTGTACAAAGATGGGTCAAAATTGCAGACAAACATGTTTTCATGGGAATATTTTTTTCGGGCATGCGCAAGGGTCGATTTTTAGACCTCGCCGACCCCCAAAATCAGTTTTCGTTTATGTCGACCCCTAGGAAACCGATATCGACCCCAAGGGGTCGATATCGACCACTTTGGGAACCCCTGCTCTACAGCATAGTCACAGCAGATAATCAATTAACCCGTCTGCTTTGTTCAATATATTCGCACCTCACAATCCGGAAGCCTCAGTTTTGCGCGTAAATTCTGAAACCGTTACTTTGGATCGTGAATGTAAAATATCTATGCAAGATAGCTTTCATATTTCAAAGACAATAAGAAGCATTATTTTGTTATCTTTCTGGTTAAAAGAAAAATACATATGTTTGCATGAGAGGAAGAGAGATACATAGCTTTTAAAATGTAAGGTCGCTCGGGACGTTTTTGGTCTTATAAAAGTATAACGCGATTACGTGTTTTGTAATGTATTTATTCCTAAACAAGCAGACGGGTTAGGCAATGTGTCTTCTTGGAAAATGCATAGTTGCTAGACAATTTTTGTTAACTCCTCTAATAATTAAAATCAGACAAAGCCACAGCGGGTTCAGCTAGTTGTTTATAAAAAGACCAGTATAATCTTCCATTATCTCTGTGTATGTTTGCGCCCAAATAGCTTAAAAAGCATTATTCTTTTAGTCTTTCTAAAAACGCTTGAAACTTGGGAATTTTTGTGTAGATTTGTTTTAAAATATAATCATGAAAGTACGTTCGTAGGTCGACACAATGTTTCGAATTATTTGCCATTTAAAGCGAGCGGCACGTCGGAAGACTGGGGCGCAATTTATATCCAGCGCCCCCGCACGCACAATATTGTCGCCCCGGGGCGATGTGCAATATGCAATATCCGTCGCTGTAATGACGTGTAATCAGCAGCTTGCATATAATAATAACTTAGCTCCTTAATATACTTTCACAGCTGTGTGCAAATGTAGAGGGAGGAAGAGTGGATGGTGTCGAGGGGGGATGTTTAGTTTTGTAAACTTACGAATTAAGTACGTACCAACGCAGCGTATCGCTAGAAGCAATATGTATTAAAGATTGAATGGTAGATGAAATAATGTTAACACCAAAAGGAAAAATAATAATCGATAACAGTTTTTAAGGCAGTACCTGCAAATTATTTCGTATTGTATATAGCGCAAAATAGAAAAGTCTGCATTGTCTTAGCTTCTTTGGATCTCTCGTGCGGCTTTACGGGTATCATTAAAAAATCATAGCATAACCCACCGATTATTTAGTCGCATAGAGCTGATATAATATGGAGAAATATTATTTTTAGATTAGCTCCACGCAGGAGGCCCCGAGGAAAATCATTCTCGTATAAGTAAATACGTATGAATCCAACCCTCACCTGCGGCGCAAGGCGATGTTCCAAGAGATATTCCTGCTGGAGAGATCAAAATATCTCCCTCAAACAGTCTCTTTCGACGCATGCATTTCTTCATACGCCGCCGAGACCAGGACAAACCTCCCCATGACCCCGTGATCCCGTAATCCTGGGGTAACCTGCGGCAGAGGTGTTGGTTTTCCAATAAGTGGTTCCTGGGGCGGTAGTAACTATACCCGCCTCCCAAATTAACCATAACAGCAACTATTATTACACAGAGCTATCAACACAATAATATTTGACTGTCTAAGTTGATCTCAATACAGATACGTAAACATTTTGATTTCATAAGATAACATTAGTGCAATTTGATCTTCCAAACATTGAGGCGCCCATTTTGGTTTCGTAAGACAATATTGTAGATTTAATATTGCACGGTTTCTTAAGTTTTCTCATTTTTTATGAATACTGCAATAACTAAACATCCTTCCATTCAGAATTTTTCTAATCATAAAAATACTTCTGCAGAAAAACTAAAAACATACTTCAGAATTAAAAATATATCGCGCCACAAACATCCGAGTACACCAAAAGGAAAACCTCACTCTCTATTGTGTACTTACAGTGTGCTAGCCTAGTGTGGTAGCCAAAAAAAAACCCAAATATCTGTTACTAATAAAAAATATATGAAATAAAAAAAAAAAAAAAAAAAAAAAAAAAAAAAAAAAAAAAAAAAAAAAAAAAACTAGATAACATCAAATGCCAACTGAAATCCAAGAACTCGAACTTCAAAATTATCCTCCTGTGTGAGACCTCAGAGAGGCGAACCTCAAGTACGTCAACTTAGAAGGATACAAGCTGGTGGCGGAGTTTCCATATTTATAAAAGATTCCGTAAAATAATGTTTCTGATTTTCGCTTATTTAATTTTTTTCGTTAATACAATTTTTTCTCTTTTCTTAATAAATCAAAACCGAAATATCCTCTGAATTCGTAAATTTCCAAGTCGGTACTTAGGTACTTAAATACAGGCATAAAGTTAAAAATAAACCATTACATATTCCATGTAACATAAAAAAAAATAAAAAAAAGAATTATACAATTTGTCCAAAGAAACGTCACCATCTCAAAGACAATTATTTTTTCAAACATTCTCAGGAAGACAGAAGAAATGCAAAACAGTCGAGTTAAAAAAGGACTTCGCTCCGCTCAGTTAAAAACACATGGCAACTAATATGTCAATAATATTTATGAAGTTGTGTGCTGGATTTGGAGCAGACTAAAAGAGTTATAAATATATTATGCCAAAAATTAAAACAAGTACATCGTCGGTTATAAAGTAAGTTAAAGTTTTAATAAAGTATACCCTCGGTACAATTCCGGACCCTGGTCATAATTACTCCGCGGAACGGAAAACCTACCCTCGACAAAGGAAGGGCGTTCCGGCCATCGTGAATCCCACCTGCCCACCTGCCCGTCATTCCGGAATTTTCAAATGAAGTATTTTATTACGTAATTGAAGCTGCGACGCCGGCGCGGACGTCTCTTTGGTGCGTCTCTGAGAACGGCGACTTTTGCAAACTCGAGCGGAACTTAGTACTTGGGGCTGAGAGGAAAAGGGTTAGGACTTGTAGAATACTTATCCTTTCAACAGACAAAGGATAATTAACAACCGTGGTGTACTGAGATGTCCGTTATTAACTAAGGAGGCAACTAAACATCTAGCTCTTTCCGCGGAGGTAGGTGAAGGGGATAGAGAGAAATTCTTGCGCCATTCACATTTCGTTCGTATGAATCCCCAATAGAGTTTTCGTAGAAAGCAACTACTTGGTGGTTTGGTATGATGTCAACACGTTAACTGAAAAAAAAAACACTTTGTTTCAAATCACAATTTATTTTATTTTACCTGCCGGTCTCTCTTAGCTTAAGCTTCATCAGGGAAACAATTTAAACTGTTACTCTGAAGAAGCAAAAGCCAAGCGAAACCGGTTGGAAAATTAGAATCATTTATTAGTTTCAAACAAGGTGTTTTTTTCTTCAGTTAACTTAATAATATATACTTGACGAGAGACTGCGCTGGTGTACATTTTGTGGAAACAAAAAATAACAACAATAATAAAAACGAAATACTTCCCTCCCCAGCACGTGACGCATACGCTGCTTCCAGTAGCTTCGAATTTAGTTACGCCAGAGCTGTACGTTGTAAATTTTTAAAGTTAAATTTCTGTAAGTAAATTTTTTTTGCGGGCCTCTCTGACCATCGTCAGTATTTAAGTGACTTTTTAAATTTATTTTTTACTACATAAAAATAAACATAAACAACTTTACTAAAGTTTTATATATAAAGTTTATTCGAGACACTATTAAAAGTGAGTTATTTGTTTTTATTTAGTTTAATAGATAATACAGACTGATTTCTGATCTCAAGTGATTTTTGCCAAAAATTAATACATAATATTAAAATTGTCAAATATAAGTAATTTAAACAATAAAAAAGTACAGGGTGGCGCAATAGAACGTGCATATTTTAAACATAAAAAAATACTTAAAGGATAGTTAAATAAAATATAGGAATTATAAGGTGATAAATGAGGTTTTTTTTTTTTTAATAACATCGTCTAAATGACGGCCCTCTCTAAAACTATTGGCACTCCTCCAATCGCGAGCGCGAGATTTCGAAAGTGCGAAAGCGCGAAAACTCTCTTCAGGAATGCTGGTGTGATGCTGCCATTTCACTACGGATACTCTGCTTCAGCTGACTGATGTTTCTCGGATTGTTGATGTGGACTTTGTTTCTGAGGTGTCCCACAAGAAAAAGTCAGGAGGCTAGTTAGATCTGTGGTACGTGGGGGCCATGGGATATTACCTCCTTTAGAAATTAGTCTGGCTGGGAACATCTATCTCACAACCGCCATTGAGTAATTTGATGTGTGACCGGTAGCTCCGTCTTGTTGAAACCAAGTCCTTGAATTCACTATCCTGGATTTTTCTAGTTCTGGAGTCAAAAATCCTTCTAACATCGCAACATAGTGGTCGGTGTTAACAGTGACGTTTCGTCCTCGCGAATCTTCAAAAAAAGGACCAATAATTCCTTTGCTCGAGATTGCTGCCCATGCAGTCACTTTTTCAGAGTTTCGAATTTTCACTACGACAATTTTGATGGTTTACAAACACATTTAAATGAAAATGAGCCTCGTCAGAAAAAAAGGATATTGTCAAAATTGGAAAATCAGTGAAGCATTTCTTCAGCAAACGCCATCCTTGCTCCGACGCGCTACGTCGTGCTCTTTCAATATTGTTTCCGGTCCTAGATGTTCTTGGACGACCTTTAACTCGTGGATATAACGTTGAACCGGTCTCTTCAAAACGCTTTATCCATATTTTAATTAAATTTGTACTCGGGGCTTCGCGAATTTGTTGTAATCCATATTCAGTACAATATAGTCGCCTTTTTTTACATTAACTCCACACAGGAGGCCCTGAGGAAAATAATTTCACTCAGGGCCTATGTCATCTGGGATGCTGTGTGGAGGGTCTTTTTGAGGAGAGGAAGGAATGAACATTGGTCTTGAAGAGACCCATGTTGTAGGAAGGAGGAAACACAGAGGCTTTGCAGAGATGTACGAACGACCGTTCTCGTAAAACGCGTGAACACAAAATGCGCGACGCTTCCCGTCAAACTGACTCATGGCTACCAAAACTGCATGCGTACCTCTATCCAATCCTGCTAGGCTTCCCCCGCCCGCGCGCCAAATACCCCACAAACAAAGATGACGTAATATGCACTATTGCGTCAACTTGTATTTTATTTTATTTAAATATATTTAAATTGTCCAATAAATAATGATTTGGACCTCAAAATTTTCATGGATCTCTAATATATGAACATTAACTCCACACAGGAGGCCCTGAGGAAAATAATTTCCCTCAGGGCCTATGTCATCTGGGATGCTGTGTGGAGGGTCTTTTTGGGGAGAGGAAGGAATGAACATTGGTCTTGAAGAGACCCATGTTGTAGGAAGGAGGAAACACAGAGGCCTTGCAGAGATGTACGAACGACCGTTCTCGTAAAACGCGTGAACACAAACGTGACGCTTCCGTCAAACTGACTCATGGCTACTAAAACTGCATGCGTACCTCTATCCAATCCTGCTAGGCTTCCCCCGCCCGCGCGCCAAATACCCCACAAACAAAGATGACGTAATATGCACGTTCTATTGCGCCAACTTGTATTTTATTTTGGTAAATATCGGTTCGGATTGGCCACGCTTATTACGAATAATTTTTAGAAAAAAACTTTAGATTCGCCTTAATTACTATAAAAGGAAACTTTTTGGCTTTGGGGCGGCGGAAAATAATGCATTTTAATTTTCAATTGCATAAAACCAAAATTCACTTCGCGAACCGACGACGCAGCGAAAATCCGCAGCCGTAGCTGTCACTGTTATGGACTGTAGCTGACTTCGTGGGATAAAGCGCGTAATTATGAAATTTCTCTAGCGGGCTTGTTTGTGTAACATGGTTTGTGATACAAAAGAATGTGCCCCTTTATAACGCCTACTCGCGTCAACGCAAGAAAAACATCCCAGTTTTCAAGTGGTTTAGCGGCTACGCTAGGTTTGTGCAACATGGTTTGTGATTCGCGGTATTTCATGCAGGTATCCCACGAAGTCAGCTACAGTCCATAACAGTGACAGCTACGGCCGCGGATTTTCGCTGTGTCGATTCGCGAAGTGAATTTTGGTTTTATGCAATTGAAAATTAAAATGCATTATTTTCCGCCGCCCCAAAGCCAAAAAGTTTCCTTTTATAGTACTTAAGGCGAATCTAAAGTTTTTTTCTAAAAATTATTCGTAGTAAGCGTGGCCAATCCGAACCGATAATTACCTTTATTTTATTTAAATATATTTAAATTGTCCAATAAATAATAATTTGGACCTCAAAATTTTCATGGATCTCTAATATATGAACATTAAAAGTAACGGGCCGCCTATGCCCCACGTCAGAGAATACGTAAAAAAATCACGTCAGCAGTTACAGGTTAAGGCGGCTCAATGATAATGAGGGCTCAGATTTTATTTAATTCCGGCGAATTCAGTCGGAAGTAAGAAAATATACCATTCTTTTCCTAAGGGTTTGGTGTCTAAACTGCTTGCCGTATTTACTTAATAGTTTCCGTTGCAACACTTGTAAAGCCAATAAAGATCTCTGCCCACTACACCGTTCCATACCATGACTGTACTATGAACGTATCAGCCACGAAATAAATATGCTACGCCCTACTATGCCCACTAGAACGCGCTAATACCGTATTATACCCGTACGTAACGGGTATAGTAACCGTATGATACCCGTATACACCGCGGTTAGTGTCCGTACCATCCCCGTTCAAATGTCTGTCTACCCGCTCACGCACGTCTCATAGAACTGAACACAAATCACGAACTGACGGAGTGGCAACGCGGCTTAACACCGTCGCGTGCCATGCATAGAGCGGACCGGCACCTGCAAAATATTGTCATCGAGAATTCGCCGTCAGTCCGGTCATGGTATGTGACGGTGTTGGTCGGTGACGGAACGGGCTAGTGGGCAGCGTTTCATACTGATCGATACAAAGAATATTTTTTTGCATGCGCCGCTACGGTTACCGTCATGGTATGGAACGGTGTAGTGGGCAGACACCTTAAGGCTGACTTTAACATATCGGGACTCCAAACGAGACTGAGACTGGTTTGAGTAGAACATTAAATTTGCTGAAAGTCGACTGAATTTGCTATGATTGCCTAAAGAGTAAATCTTTGGGGCGCATAACATATATTTTCATGAAACCTCGTGTTGTAAAAAATCCATAAAACATACTTCAAAGAAATCACGCATGTATAAATTATTAATAAAAACAATATTAGATACGCTGATAGAATAATGGTTGGGATTGCTTTTTACGAGAAACATGTGTTGAACACTAAAGCATTTTTTTACAATGGAATCATAAAAATATCTCGTCTAGACACATCTAATTTGTCACCTTCTATTTTGAAATGATTATTACTATCTGTGAATAAATTTTTAGCGGTATCGCGAACCTTGTCCCCCTTTTTACGATTTTAATATTTTTCCAGAACTAAAAGGTTTAGGTTGTTTTTATTATTTTATTTAGTTTGAACCCAACATGTGTTGCTTTGTAATATTTGATTTTAATAAAAAAATTAAGAAGAAGAGGGAGCATGTAATTTTTTTCAATGGCTCAGTACAGTAGGTCATGAGGAAAAAATCCCCTCAGGGCTTGGGTCTTCTTTGGGAATGATGTGTGGAGGGTGTTTTCAGGAAAGGAAGGAGAGGTAGTTCTGGGAATGAAAAATGTTATGAGGGGTGGGTAAGAATCTGGGTTTCAGTATGTCCTTGAGTGACATATGAATCCACCCCTCCCACTGCGGCGTAAGGCGATGTTCCACGAAAGTCCTGCTGGAGAGGTAGAAAGGCCTGATTGCCAAGACCTGGACGAACCTCACCCCATGAACCCTGCTAACTATCCAAACGTAGCGAACCACTAGTGTACTATATACTATTGGGGTGATAATATTATAATGCGTATACTAGTGAAGTGGAACGGAAGAACTCAGGGACCCCCAAGAAGATGTGGCACGATCATGTAAATCCAAAACTTGGGTAAGGGTCATGTTAAGAGTGATATAATGAGAAGTATGTGTATTAGAGCAAATATACCACATATAAACGTGGGTACTGAAAAGATTGTGTGTATATTTTTTAAATTTAGTTTAAATTATATTTAATAATGGTATTAAGGTCTGCAAGTATTTAAGTTTTTTTTATTATTGTGAGAGCCGTGTAGGCTTACAACACCATTTTCAAACTATCAAGTAGGCTTTGTAAGCCGAAACAGTCACACTAATAAAACAAAACAAAATACTTGTAGGACTGTTGGTAAATTTAATTAAATGTTTTTATTAACATCATTAAATTTACTTTAAAACAATGAAGTGGAATTCAACCAATTTAATATTCTTGGCCAAAAAACATCAAATTTAAACAAACTTGAACTAACGTAATGGATGTATGGATGTATGTATGTTTGTTACTCTTTCCCGCAAAAACTACTGAATCGATTTTAATGAAACTTTACAATAATATAGCTCATACATCAGAATATACTATGCTTAAAGCTCTGGCATTATGAAATTTGTATGCAAAAATTGCAAAAGGTGGCACGCGTGCTGTTAAAATATGAATGTAACGGGTATGGAGGGTGGTGAGGGGGGATAGGGGGTGGGGGGGGAGAGGGGGGAGAGTGGGCAGGGGAAGGGAGGAGGGGGGAGTGGAATGGGGATAGGGAAGGTGGAGGAGGCGCTGTGGAAACCCCTCTAATACGCGAGCGAAGCCGGGGGCAAAAGCTAGTTAAAGCCTCCATTTTTTAGTGCATTTTATAAGCAAGCATTGGATGAGGCTCACATTAACAAATAATATAAAAAATAGTTATTTTATCATAACAAAAAGGGGAAAAAAAGCTTTAGAGTTATTACCATGCAGAAAATTAATATATTGATAATATAATTAAGTATTTCTGAACACAGAACCCAAATTACTTTTGTAGAAAATCGCCCTTTTCACTTGTTCCATAGCCAGTCAAGTTCCAAAAACTATCATCAATCCACACCTCAATGCCCTGAAGGGTTAGGAAGCCAAAGGACTAAAAGTAATTCTACATAGGGCCGCAGGGATTAGTGATGTATCGAGGGATCCAATTAATGCAAATGTAGCATTCTGCGGAATGAAGAGAATAAGTGGAATAAACGCGGGGATCCGACTAGATAAATGCATTTAAACCCATTGTCTGTCGAAAGAGGGTGACCCGATATCTGCATATTCTTCGCATGACCCTCGCAACGGATGATAAACACCACTCGAGACTACTACATGAGCTTGTTGGGCGGGGAGGGTCGTGCAAATAGTGCGCTTAATGGGACTCATCTGTAAGTGAGACTTTATGGGCAAATTGTGTGGGGATGATGAATGATCGGGTTTTAATCATTTAATCAAACACCTAAAATTCGTGAAAAATACTTTCGTGAAAATTACTAATTATATAAATTACATTTTACATATAATTTTATGTATAAGGAAACGTTTTAAAAAATAGTTGTATCAAGAAGTTTTTACTCTTAAAAAAATACATGTTATTTTTGAAGATAATATTTAGACGCATTCCACGCCGAAACGCTAATTATATAATATTCCCTCGATAGAAAAAAAATCGCAAAGCATGCTCTGAAAATTATTGTAAACAAGTTTGTTTCAGTTATTTTACAAGTTATAGTTGTGAAAAACTTCATGTTCACTTTAAACTCGATGTTTCTTTAAATGATACTCAAGATACCTGCCACGAGATTTATGCCCTATTTTAAACGAGTAGTGTTTTATAAAACATTTTCACAATTTTCGCATCGATTTTATCGCTTTAAATATTAGCGCGCCCCTATAACATTCGTAATTACACATCTCTCCATCTTCTTCTTTTTGAGCGCGGATGCGGCGCCTTGACTCACGACCACATTATCTTATCTAATTTAACAATAATTGTTCGATATTTTGGATCGTTGCAATTATAACAAATTATAAATTATGCAGTCGAAAGTCATGGTATTTAAAAGAGAGAGTAGGAAAACAATGTGCAACATAGTTGTGAATGAAGAATACTTGCAGCAGGTGGATGAGTTTGTGTATTTGGGAAGTATGATTACGAGAGATGGGAAGGCTGATAGACATATTGAAAGGAGGGTAAATGCAGGTAGCTCTATTAATGGAGGACTGTACACCGTTGGCGTCAACAAAATGCTCAAAGAAGTGAAGCTAGCTGTCCATAATGAAGTTCTGGTAGCTACCCTGATGTACGACAGTGAGGCATGGAACTGGCAGAGGAAGGATGAAAGTAGACTGAAAGCTGTAGAAATGAGATCCCTGAGGTGTATGTGTGGTAAAACCATGTTCGATCGTGTGAGAAACGTGGAGATCCGCAAAGAATGCAAGGCTAAGAATAAGAGTAATGAGCGAGATTAAGAAAGGAACGCTCAGATGGTTTGGTCTTGTAGAGCGAGTGAACGAGGAAAGTAGTGTAAGGAGAATATATGATGCAAATGTGAATGTGTAAAAAAAGTTGGGAACGCCCGAAGAAGACATGGCACAACCAAGTGAATCAGATACTTGAGTCGGGCCTTGTCAAGAAGACAATGACCAAATAAGAATTAAAGACTTGAAGTTTATTGCTGATAATATAATCCCAGTGCTGACTAAATTGATTAACCTTTGTGTAAGTAAAAGAATCATGCCGGACGAACTTAAAACATCCATCATCAGACTTATATATAAATCAGGAAACCACAAAGATTTCACAAACTATCGACCAATAGCGATTCTCCCGTGTATTGATAAAATTATCGAAATGGCTATCTTTAACCAAATACAAAATTTTATCGAAAAAAATAGAATCATAAATCCCATACAGTACGGATTTCAAAACGAAAAAATTTCCACACAATTACTTTCTAAATTCACATAGTCCAGTCAACGAATGGTCCAAAAGGAGGCGTAGAGTGCGTGAGCAGGAACCCAAGCGATTCCTTCAGAAACTTGTTTAGGGTGCTTAGGTTATGAACATTAGGGTGGTCACAAGAAATCAATGTTGGACTTTTTTGGGGGGGATCCCCTTAAAAGTTGCCAATTGGCTAAAAAATGAGATTGGTGAAGTTTCAGCACAATTGGATAAGGTTAACCCGTGCCTCATCAAGGTTGAAGTTTTAACTCTCTGTAAAAATGTTTTTTTTTTATTAAAATACTTAACAATCTTGCAAGATTTAATTATATATGGTGTCCAGATTTTGCTTTATTTATTTTCTCAATTGGTACATAAAAAGGGGTGTAGTTAAAACTGTGTTCAAAGTAAAAACAGCACAATACAAATTGAAAATGATGGATTAAGGAGAAAAGAAAAGCAAAAAGGTATAAAAAACCAGAAAAAATAATGTACAAAATTTTATTATTTAAAATATAAAAAAGAAAGAAGTTATCATTATAATTATTTACATTTACAAATAATTATCAGATTAAGGTGGTAACGGCTTAGATAACGTGGCTTTTGAAGAGTCAGGAAAATTTTTTCTACATTCCGTTACAACTTGTAATAGAAACTGTAGCTGTAGCTGTTATTCGTCTTTTGTCAACAGGAATTGAAGTCTTAGATTAATTTTACCCCTCTTTCAGCTGTGACAACCTTGAAACCGTTCACTATTTTTTTTTTTGCTTTTAGATGATGTGCATTTTTACACCATATATCAGGATCCGTATTGAAAAATTCTGTATCACTTTCAAACCTTTAGAAAAATTTAGAGTTTCATGAGAAACAAAAAAATCAATATCTTTGTCCAATAAATTATTCACTTGATGGAAACAGAATTTTGCTTTCACATCCCTATCTTCACATGTTTTTTCTTCAATTGGAATTAATTGTAGACTTTTTACAGCCATACTTTTTTTGACACTTTTTTCTGAATTTTCATCAAAGAAAGAAAATGCGATTAGCTCAGAATTGAGGTACCACAGATGATTTATCATTTTAGACAGTGTTTCATTCATTACATTCGTATTTCAATGCTAAACTTCAATACTATTGAAGATAAAACAAATATTAGACATGAAATAGGGAAATCAGATGAAATATCAATTTTTCTTACAGAACAATTAAAAAACCAACAGCCAAGGGATGATTACAAAGAATTAATTCAACTTTCGTTAATTGTGTTGGATGGCAAAGGTCATTTATTGCATCAAAATGTATCTTTTTAGGGATAAATTTACATTAACAAATTTAGAAAAAAAGCTATCACTAACATTTGTTTATTTTTAATAAAAATGTATGTAAAAGCGTGGTTTAATGCCCCCAAACCCAATTTAGCCCCCAACAAAGACCAACAATTTTTAAAATCTCTTGTAATTTAAAAAATAATATTGTAAAATATAGAGAAATCGATATTTAAAAGAACTTTGCAGACAAGGCACTGTCTAAAATGATAAATCATCTGTGGTACTTCAATTCTGAGCAAGTCGCATTTTCTTTCTTCGATGAAAATTTAGAAAAAAGTGTCAAAAGTGTCAAAACAAGCAAGGCTGTAAAAAGTCTACAATTAATTCCAATTGAAGAAAAAACATGTGATGATAGGGATGTGAAAGCAAAATTCAGTCTCCATCAAGTGAATAATTTATTGGACTAAGATATTGATTTTTTTTGTTTCTCATCAAACTCTAAATTGTTTCAAAAGGTTTGAAAGTGATACAGAATTTTTAAATACGGATCCTGATATATGATGAGAAAATGCACATCATTTAAAAGCAAAAAAAAAATTGTGAATGGTTTCAAGGTTTCTTTTTTATATTTTAAATAATAAAATTTGGCACATTATTTTTTCTTTTTTTTTTATTCCTTTTTGCTTTTCTTTTCTCCTTAATCCATCATTTTCAATTTGGATTGTGCTGTTTTTACTTTGAAAACAGTTTTAACTACACCCCTTTTTATGTACCAATTGAGAAAATAAATAAAGAAAAATCTGGACAGCATATATAATTAAATCTTGCAAGATTATTAAGTATTTTATAAAAAAAGCATATTTATAGAAAGTTAAAACTTCAACCTTGATGAGGCACGGGTTAACCTTATCCAATTGAGCTGAAACTTCACCAATCTTCACCAATCACGGAAGGAGTTGTTGAGTGCGTGAGCAGGAACCTAAGCGATTCCTTCAGGACTTGTTTAGGGTGCTTAGGGTGTGAACATACTAAAAGTTCTGACGTCTAGGTGGTGAGCTTGGGGGGGGGAGGGGGCGGGGAGAAGGTCCCGATTTTCGGGTTTCCGTTTATATCTCGAAAACGGTGCGTCGCTGAGGAAAACTTTTTTACAATAAGTAAAAGCTCATAAAATTATCTACAAATTTTATTCTTTACGTATTTTTGGAAATCCTAGCTGTTTTTGAGTTACACGCTCCACAAATGTCAATATTTTCGAAAAAAATAATTTTACCTCACATTTTTCATCCAAGAAATAAATTCATTTGAAAGAAGTTGTAAATAATTTAATTACCTTTTAGAATATATTAGAATAGAATATAAATAAATTTAGAATATAAATAAATCTCCAACTAGTAAATATTTAGAGCAATTTTAGGTTTTTTCGTAAAATGTCGTCATTTTCAGAAAAAGCTGTTTTTTCTTACCAAATTATTTTTTTTAATTCAAATTATGGTTTTTCTTCGTGGGAAATACCTTATTAATTTTTGCACGCAAGAAAGCAGGTAAGTTGTTCACGAACAGATGATTAGTGGAATTCATTTTATAATGATTATTATTGTAATGGGTGATTAGGTTAGTCGTCGTAGATGCTACAATAATGTGCTACGATGCTGTTCGAGTTGGTGAAAAGGCAATGAATGCGATAGTGGGCTTGACATTCTCAGACATCAAGTTGTCCCGCAAAGATCGGGCATTCCCAATGTCTTCTGTCAGCTCGTCGATAAAAATTCAGGATTGATATGAATATATTGATTCAGGATGAAAAGGTTGCAGTTTTCATCCTGAATATATTGATTCAGGATGAAAAGGTTGCAGTTGATCCAACATTGCTGTTTCAGCGGATGTGTATAAAGCAAACGATCAGATGAGGATTTGATGAAATTCTTTGAATATGAGTTGGCCCCATTTCCCTTGGCACTGTTCAATGAAAGTGGGATGCGGAAGACAACTAAATCTGTTCTGTATAGATTATTCGAGCCTACCAAAAAAACTGTTCTACTGTCTCAGATGAACATAGTTGTGGACGGAGGATTTCTACTAAACAGAGTGATTTGACAAAAAGATGCCTCCGTTGCCGCAATTTGTGATCGTTATATCATCTATGTCAATCACCACTATCCTGGAATGACTCGCACTGTGGTATTCGATGGGTACGAAAACTTAGCCAATAGTACAAAATTACAAGAACAGATGCGACGATACAGACTCTGAGAGTCAGCTGACATCAATTTGACATGGAACAAATCAATACCCGTTAAACAGGAAGATTTTTTATCCAATCCTACCAACAAGACCTTTGAGCACGACCAGCAGATCAGCAGAAAGCTGACTGCATGCCCGCATGGCAGCAGGCAATTCTGGTCGCTTGCGGGCTCAATAGGTCGCAATTTCTGCAAATCCAGTCTGCCGCCTCTTACCAGACCTGACGGCTTACTAGCAAACACCGCCACCGAAAAGGCTAACTTATTAGGTAAAATGTTTGCGGATAACTCAACCCTCGATGACCAAGGTACTCTCCCGCCATCGGTTCCTCACTGCGGTGTTCGTATGAAAAAGCTGAGGATCAGGCATCGGGAAGTACTCCATGTTTTACGAGGGCTTGATGTTAATAAAGCTAGTGGGCCTGACGGAATACCTGCCCTGGTACTACCGAGGTGCGCTGCAGAAATAGCTCCAATTTTGACGAAGCTCTTTAAAATGTCCCTGAAGTCTGGCTCTGTGCCCTCTGGTTGGAAAAAAAGCGATTATCCATCCTATTCCAAAGAAGGGTGACCGCTCCAACCCGGCCAACTACCGCCCCATAGCGATCACATCAGTTCTGTCTAAGGTGATGGAACGTGTGATCAACGACAAACTGCTCACATACCTCGAGAAGAACAAAATCATTAACGACCGTCAATACGGATTCCGGCGGAACCGCTCGTGCGGTGATCTTCTCGCGTATGTGACGCATGTTTGGGGGCAATGCCTGGAACGTTTCGGTGAGACCCAAACGGTTTCACTGGACATCTCCAAGGCCTTTGACCGGGTTTGGCACCGAGGACTTGTCAACAAACTGCATTCTTACGGACTTCCCGCATCCTTGTGTACTTGGATTGCCGACTTCTTGAGGAGAGGTCGATTCAGACGGTAGTCGATGGTTTCACCTCTTCCTCACACTCGATAAATGCTGGCGTCCCGCAGGGATCAGTTCTGTCTCCGACTTTGTTTTTGTTGCACACCTTTTGTCATGTGCACCAATTCACTGTTATGCGGATGACAGTACAGTTCATGATAGCTTTTTGTTTGACAAGCCCCCAAAGGGCTCACAAACTCCAACAGCTCGTAGGGCTTTGAAGCAAAGGATGGACGGTTACCTCGAGAATGTTTTCTCTTGGGGTAAAAATAATCTCGTTGAATTTAATGTTTCAAAGACCCAATCTTGTCTGATTACGTCTAAAAGGCATCGAAATAAAAATCTAGTCTCTTTTAACGGAAGCAATCTTCCGAACAGGTCCTCCATTGATATGCTTGGTGTAACCCTAAGTGACCAGCTCAGGTATGGGGGCTCCATCGAAGCCAGAGTAAAGTTATCCTCCCAGAAACTGGGCGTGCTGTATAGGGCCCGCAGATACTTTAATAGTGCACAACTGCTAACCCTGTACAAATCACAAGTGCGCCCCACGGTTGAATTTGGCAGCCACCTCTGGTCTGGAGCTCCAAAATACCTGAAAAATACCCTCGACTCTGTGCAGAAACGGGCGGTCCGTTTGATAGATTCTCCCATCTTAACAGACGGATTGCAATCTTTAGAGCACAGACGTCGGGTGGGAATGCTATCCTTGTTCTACCGGTATTACAATGGAAGATGCTCCGAGGAACTAGCATCATTGATCCCTTCGGCACCGGTACATAGTCGGGAAACACGCCAAACGCGTGCCCAACATTTGTACACGGTTGACATTTGTCACATGAGAACGGGTCGTTTCTTCGACTCGATCTTATGTTCAACAGCTCGGCTGTGGAATGATTTGCCGGCCTCTGTGTTTCCTCCTTCCTACAACATAGGTCTCTTCAAGACCAATGTTCATTCCTTCCTCTCCTCCAAAAAGACCCTCCACACAGCATCCCAGATGACATAGGCCCTGAGGGAAATTATTTTCCTCAAGGCCTCCTGTGTGGAGTTAATGTAAAAAAAAAAAAAAAACAAAAGTATCTTCATCTTCTTACTTCAGATAAAGTTTCGGGAGAATGGGATACAGACTCTTCAGGCCACCGATGATGCTGACGTCCTTATCGTGAAGACTGCTGTGGAACTATCCTTTCACAACTCTGTGGCTGTCTTTAGTGAGGATGTGGACCTCACTGTCCTTTTGATTGCTTCCACTCCTCCCACCCAAGATATTCTGCTGCTGAAACCCTAACGAGGGAAAACCAAAACATTGGCACTGTCCACCCAAGAGATGCGGCATCGTGGATTTGAAAACATCCTATTTTTACATTCATTTACCGGATGTGATACAACGTCTGCAACTTTCAGGAGAAGCGAGGTGGGTTTTTCAAAATTGTACTTGGAGTCAGAAATGATCAAGCAAGCGGCAATGATCTTTTACAACCCCTCCTCTACTCACGACGAGGCTGAAGAGGCTGGAAATAAATGCTTCCTGAAATGGTATGCGGCGCCAAAAAGACAGACCTCCCTCAACCAGTACCGCTTCCAGTCGTTCACAAGGTCCGTGGCAAATATGAAGCCTGACATCAGCTCCCACCCTCCAACAGAGAGTGGAGCTAAACAGCATTCTCGGCGGACATACCACCAAGATCAGCAGTGGCTCGGGATTGAGCTGCCCCCTGAAGAATGGGGGTGGAAACACGAAGGAGACACCCTGGTGTCAATCACAACAGAAGATCCTCCAGCATCGGAGGTCCTTCTGAAAATGATATTTTGCCGCTGCACCAATGATTGTGCATTTGGCAAATGTGGATGCCGAAAAGCAATGCTGACCTATTCTGCTGCGTGCCTTTACTGCCAAGGGAGATGCCTCAATAGCGTGCCAGTTGCCGAGGACGACGATGAAGATGACGTAGAGCCCATTCAGCAAAAACCATCCACCACTGAGAATGACGATGCCATGGGTGAACAACGCTTGTCAGGACCCTCACGTCCAAAGAGGATGAAAGCGTGAATCCATATAAAATTGAGAATGTAACATGATGTTATTGAGAACAGTGATAACTTTGAGGTTTATAATTTTATTTTATTTTATTTTATTTTATTTTATACTTAATGTAACGAAATAGAATAAAATTGTAATGAGATTATCATCATTATAATTATAAATTTTAAAATCATTATCAAATTAAAAATTTTCAAGTTATCATTTTTGTCTACTTTATTTAATAACTGGCTTTAAAGTGTGGTCACACATATTATTAGGCGAACAAACAAAAGTTGTATGTCAGAAATAAAACGAAAACATATTACTTGAAAACAGCTTTTTTAAAAATGACGACATTTTACGAAAAAACTTAAAATTGCTGTAAATATTTACTGGTTGGAGATTTATTTACATATGTATATGTATTCTAAAAGGTAAATAAATTATTTATAACTTCTTTCAAATGAATTTCTTTCTTGGATGAATATTTTAGACGATATGATATGGAATTTTTGATGAAAAATGTGAAGTAAAATGATTTTTTTCGAAAATATTGACATTTGTGGAGCGTGTAACTCAAAAACAGCTAGGATTTCCAAAATTACGTATAAAATAAAAGTTCTAGATAATTTTATGAGCTTTTACTAATTCTAAAAAAGTTTTCCTCAGCGACGCACCGTTTTCGAGATATAAACGGAAACGCCTCCTCCCCCCCCAAGCTCACCACTTAGACGTCAGGACTTTTAGTATGTTCACACCCTAAGCACCCTAAACAAGTCCTGAAGGAATCGCTTAGGTTTCTGCTCACGCACTCTACAACTCCTTCCGTGACTGGACTATGATCATATGAATTGTCATAAATGAAAAATATTATGTTGGTATAATTTTTATAGACTTTTAAAAGGCCTTTGACACATTGGACAATGAAAAATTATAAAGGGCAATGGAGGAATGTGGTATTAGAAGTCCTTTAAATAATTTGTTTAAAAATTATCTGTTAAATAGAAAAATTACATTTAAAATTGACGGGATATTAAGTTATGAAATGTTAGCAAACACTGGAGTAGCTACGGACTCGATATCGGGACCTACGTGTTATATTATGCAAGTAAACAGTTTACCAAACGTAATAAAACGTTGTAAATGCTACATGTTTGCAGACGATACTTGCATTATACGTGCTAACAAAAATCCACAAAAAATTGAGGAAATTTTACAAACAGACCTAAATAACACAATTAAATGGTCACACGACAATGGCATTATTATTAAGGCAAAAAAAACAATATATGCTTATACACTCATCATATGTTGTTAGGATAAGGAATTGCATATAAAAAAGTCATTCGATTATTATTAATGGATTGGGTTTTACAGTGGAATTGCCCAAATATAGAAAAAGTGTACCAATATACATACCTTGGTCTTACAATAGATATCAATTTTAACTGGTCAAATCATAGTGAAAATGTATGTAATAGATTAAGATTCACATCAGGGAAATTTTACCACCTAAAATTCTTTGTTGATAAAAATATATTATACTGTATACACAACGCATTAGCGGAATTAATTATATTTACGGAATAACGTACAAAACGTACTTAAATAAAATATAACAAATACAAATCCGTTTCCTAAAATTGATTCAGGCAAAAAAGAGTTCAATTATGTGAAGGCGATTATAAATGTTTTTTCTCCTTGTGTAATGTCCTTTCTATACACAGTAAGGTAGATTATCTGTGGGTACTCGGGTGTCGGCTGATGGTTAAATGAAGAAAAAACGAGTTTGCTTGTAAAATAAGCCTTTAATAAGTTCCCACAATAATTATAATTCGTGAGCACACAAACACGGTCAGCGTACAATTTTACGATATTAATAGTACACACTGGGTCAAGGTTGATTGCGGATAGACGAGGCGACTGCGCGGTTAGTTGAACGAATACTGAATTTTTGCTGTTACTAGGCGCCTTTTATATGGCCCGACGAGTGGAGTATTAGTGGTAAATCGTCACTTCGGCTAGTTGCCCGAAGGCTCTAGAACTTGTGCATTTCAAGCGTACAATGGTTCGTACCTTTTCTGGAATGTGCGAGAGGTAGGTAGGTCCACGACTCTGTCTCGACGTAGTAGGTATCTACCTACGCTCAGTCGTGTATCGTCCATGCTCGACGGCTGGCGAGTGCTGGGAAAAAGCGTGCTTGAGGGGAAAAGCGACCACTTTGCCCCTCGGGTGGGTGAAACCTTACGGGTCACTTTGGCTTGCGGCCGCTGTGTAAAATTTGGCATGCCAAATTGACCTCTAAGTTAATTCAATTTCAAAGGCCCCACGGTTCACTCTCCTTCGAAGCGAATTCATTGTATCTATCTCTTTTCAAATGCCCGCAAAAGTTGAGAAAGATATATCGAAAATTTCCCATACAAAACTGATTTTTGAAAATAGCGTAGAAAAATTGAAATTTTAAAGGCCCTTTGCGGGTTGGTAAATTACGACGAAAATAAACATTTTGCGAGAGATGTTTTTTAATAATCATAAATTATACAAGATTTAGAAACTTTTAAAATTAAAACATGTGTAGCTACCCATTTAAAATGTTTCGCAATGTCGCGTCAAACTTTGCAATTTTATTTGACATTTGCGAAAAATCCAACAACATCCATAATGCACATCGTTTTCAGCCTATTAAATCAGCAAATAATTTAAATTTTCACGAATTTTGCAACACTGAATTCAGGAACGATGGATAATTTAAGCAATACCGACTAAATAATTGAAGCCTTACCGCTCTCACGTTTTGTATGGAAATTATAAAAGAAGATGGCGGGAATCGATTTTTCAGCCTTAGATTAAAGGTGTTTTGGTGATATTTATGGGTCGGTCTTGCCAGCATTGAGAAAATAATTTGCCGATAATTTTATGTCTGCAAATGAAGTAGTAGGTAGGTTCCCGAACGCTGATAAAGTATTATATTATATTATATTATTAAATTAATCGCCGATATGAATGTGCGCCCATAACTTCCGAATGTATGCATCGAATTGGATAATTCTTTTTGCTATGTGTTTGTTATTGTTAGGACAAGGGTTTTATTAATCTTTTGGTGAGCTCTGGCATTATGAAAATTGCATAAAAATATTTCAGTAGGTGGCACGCGAGCTGTTTGAAAACTAAATGTACCGGGAAGGAATTAATGAAGCGCGGGAGGAAGGGAGGAAAACCAGGGAGGGGGAGGGTAACCTGGGAAGGGGGAGGGGAACCCGGGAGGGGGTTTTGCGGGATGGAGGAAGGGGGAGGGGGAGTAGAGTACGCTATGAAAGAATATTTTTTCTGTTCTTTTTTTTACTCGAACAAAACAAAATTTTAAAAGGATAAATACCAGGAGTGCAGAACTAAGCAAGGGAAAATATATTAAGAACATGTTTTTTTTCAATTATTTCTGGCTTTTTGGGAAAGGTGAATTTATATGCATTTAAATTTATTTTTTTTACATGAGCTCCGCACAGGAGGCCGTGGGGAAAATAATTTCTCTCAGGACCTATGTCATCTTTGGGGATGCTGTGTGGAGGATTTTTTTTAGGAAAGGAAGGAGATGAGAGTTCTGGGAAGGAAAAATGTTTAAGGGGTGGGTAGGAATCTGGGGTTCAGTGTGTCCTGGGCATCCGCCTCCAAGACCTAGACAGACCTCACCCCATGAACCCGGGCACCCCTACTAAATCACCAAACGTAGCGAACCACTTGAGGTGACCTATGGCAGAGGTGTTGGTTATCCAATAAAGGTCAACTTTGGGGATTTGTTTTTCTACATAACATTATATACAACGAGTACCCGGCATGCGTTGCAACATCACTGTAATCTCGGGGTCAACTTAACTGTAATGGTTCCATTCCAAGTTCCGGGAAACTACATTATAATACAAGCGCCTTGCAAACGCCAGCTTTATATTATAACATTATATACAAATACAACGGGTACCCGGCATGCGTTGCAACATCACTGTAACCTCGGGGTCAACTTAACTGTAATGGTTCCATTCCAAGTTCCGGGAAACTACATTATAATTCAAGCGCCTTGCAAACGCATGCACTGTATTATAACATTATATACAACGGGTACACGGCATGCGTTGCAACATTACTGTAATCTCGGGGTCAACTTAACTGTAATGGTTCCATTCCAAGTTCCGGGAAACTACATTATAATACAAGCGCCTTGCAAATGCCTGCACTATATTATAACATTATATACAACGGGTACCCGGCATGCGTTGCAAGGTCACTGTAACCTCAGGTTTCTTCATATATTTAATTTAACACACACTCCTCCTCACTTCATCCACGTTCACACGTCAAATCGCATAGTGTTTAAACCCGTTTATTGCTTTTGCAATGGGCCCAGCTAGTATATATATTAATGTTCATTTTTGAAAACTCACCTTTTTTTTCAGCCATTTCTGACACCGGTTTCATACAAAACGACTGATAGAGAATTGAAGTGCGACCCTGGCGACGGAAACTGTAATCTCTCACTATTCGACGAAGAAATTCGGCCGGGGTTATGTATTCCGCCGACAGGTTCGCCAGTCGAAAGACGAAAATCCATTTCGGAAGGAAACGTGTCAAAAAGTCCATACAAACGACGGTTCCAGTTTTGGTGACGCGATAACGGACTCTTCTCCCCTACATCGCGTACCACCTTACGGCGTATTTTCGCTTGAAAATGCAAAGACGCTTAAGCCCTTTTACTTTCTCAGCCCCGCCTCGGCCCCGCACGCGATAATAGACGGTCGCTTCCTAGAGTTTGGAACGTTTTAAGGTCCATTTTGGCTTGAAGGCGAGTAAAAAACTGTTGGAAAAGGTCAGTTACGGTCGCGATTGTCAGGTCACATTGAAGCCTACAGAATCGTCGGCATTTTTCGTTGTCGTTCTACGGCGAGAAGATTTCCAGAACCAAAACCGACCTTGGCTAAAATGTTATAGTAAAATAACGACCACGGGAGTTTTTAGAACTTTAATTGGCCATCGTAATTATCACATTTCACGAAAAAATCGTTGTAATTTTCGTTTGAAATCAGACATGTGCGAAAAAACAACATAAAAGTCGAGTATTGAAACTAATCTTTAAAATTATGTAATGTTTTTACGGCGCCGCCAGTCGACAGGACATAGAATTAAAGCATTTCATTAGAAAAAATTCAAAGATAGACCAAAATTCAAATTCGAATGCGAACAAAATTGGAGTGTTATAATTTGGCGTTGTTGACACCTTTAAAAATCGAATTTCATCATTCATGATTCGTTATATCGCCTGTACACGGTGGTAAAAAAAGTACTGCTCGAAATATATTAATTATTTTAAATGATTATTTGCTTAATTTTTTTTTTCGAAAATATAGTCGGGCCTTCACGACTAACGTTTGAGCGGCGTAAAAACATTTCTCAAATTACGATGCTTAGAATTTTCGTTTTTTTTCCATACATGAATCGTTGTGAATAATTATTTATTGCGAAAATAGTATGCGCTTTCGTAAATTTAAAAGTTGGACGTTTGACCTATGTCATTTCTAGAAAAATATTTAAAAAAAAGACGATTATATTTTTATTTAAAAAAACATATTATTTTTTAATCAATTTATTTTTACCAAAAATGAGTAACGCAGTTTTGGCGGACCCTGTTCATTTAGACCATAGATAGATACATACACAGATAGGGATGTACATTACACCAATGGAAATTAGTGCTTAGGTACCTACCGGCTTTACCGACTTACTACTGTGTTTTTTTTTTGCGAAAATGAGTAGGTACTACACTACTACACGAATTCTGTTTACTTAAATTGGAGCAATTCTAAGGACGGGTTGTCGAAATGAAATTGAAGAACTCAACATTTTTTTAAAGTTAATTCTAACGTTCTGTATAAGTTCTATTCGAGTTCTGTTGTTATATCATTTTATCCAGTTGCATCACAAAACTGAAATAATCACAGAACTTTAAAATAACTTTTACAGAACGTGAAAATTAACTTGAAAATTTTGAAAAATTATTATTTTTTTTTTAAACCCATCCAAAATATTTTTCATTTATGAATATGTAGGTAAAGTTTCGTTCTTTTTGGACATTCTTAAATAATATAATACCAGTAATGGCCAGTACCTACTTATGAGGGAACGTTGTTGTCGAATTAATGAGAAATTAATATATTGTGTAAATTTAATAGCAAAGATGGTTCAATTTTTTTTTCAAATGGTGTAGGCACTCTAAAATTGTACGGAAATTAATTGTTTTATACATTATTAACTAAATTTTAATGATAATACGGCACAAGAGTCCCAACTACTGAAGTCAGTGAAACTATGGCATCCCCAGTTGGGAAATGTTGTGAGGCTAAAGGTAGTGAGGAGGGGAAGGAGATGGAGACGAGGAAGGTGGGGAAGTACCTGGCTATTCAGATCTGGTCACCAAAAACGGCAAAAGCCATTGCAAGCAACGTTATGAAGATGAATAAATTGAAATATCTTAAGATAGTCAATTTGTTGCCAAATTATGCAGGTAAAAGCACACTTTTTTAAGTTAATTTTCACGTTCTGTGTTAGTTCTTCTTCGATTGCGATGAAACTTTGGGGACCTTCGATTCTTAATGTATAAAATGGTGAGCTTTGGCTTCATGAAATTATGCATTGCTAAACCGTTCATCCGATTGCGATGAAACTTTGGGAATTTGATGTGTGCATGCCTCCGATGGTGTCTAGATACTTCTGTTTGGCAGGTTTCTGCTGCTAGGCCCTGCGGGCGGCTTTATACATACATATGTTTAACCACTGAGTGTTGCTCTCCTCTCCGTCTTTGCCTTAAAAAACCCTCCACCCAGCATCTCCAAAGATGACATGACCCCGAGGGAAATTATTTTCCTCAGGGTCTCCTGTGTGGAGCTCATGTAAAAAAAGGATAAATGCCAGGAGTGCAGGACTAAGCAAGGGAAAATATATTAAGAATATTTTTTTTTTTCAATCATTTCTGGCTTTCACCCTCCAAGGGTATTCTAGGTCATCATTTAAGACTGACAGAGAAAGGAAAGGTGAATTTATATGCATTTAATTATTTATTTTCTTACATGAGCTCCACACAGGAGGCCGTGGGAAAAATAATTTCCCTCGGGGCCTATGTTATCTTTGGGGATGCTGTGTGGAGGATTTTTTTAGGAAAGGACGGCGATGAGAGTTCTGGGAAGGAAAAGGATTTAAGGGGTGGGAAGGAATCTGGGGTTCAGTGTGTCCTGGTCATCCGCCTCCAAGACCTAGACAGACCTCACCCCATGAACCCGGGCACCCCTACTAAATCACCAAACGTAGTGAACCACTCGGGGTGACCTTTGGCAGAGGTGTTGGTTATCCAATAAAGGTCAACTTTGAGGATTTGTATTTCTACATAACATTATATACAACGGGTACCCGGCATGCGTTGCAAGATCACTGTAACCTCGGGGTCAACTTAACTGTAATGGTTCCATTACAAGTTCCGGGAAACTATATTATAATGCAAGCGCCTTGCAAACGCCTACACTATATTGTAACATTATATACAATGGGTACCCGGCATGCGTTGCAAGGTCACTGTAACCTCAGGTTTCTTCATATATTTAATTTATCACACACTCTTCCTCGCTTCATCCACGTTCACACGTCAAATCGCATAGTGTTTTAACCCGTTAGTTGCTTTTGCAACGGGCCCAGCTAGTTTTAACTATTGCTCAACTATCCTTTTCCTATGTAACGAACGAGAACAAAATAAGTTTCAAATTCTCCAAAACAGGGCAATGAGAATAATATTATGGCGGAATAGATTTTCAAAAGTAAACAAAATGTTAAAGGAACTGAATTGGTTAACCGCGAAACAGATGCTGACCTTGAATACGATGATATTTATACATAAAATAATTAACAACATTTTACTAAAATACTTTTCAAATAAAATTGTATTCACCAAGGACATTCACAGACATAACACAAGAACATGCAAAGAAATCAGGCTTCAAAAAAAGGATAAGGCGAATACGCAGAACAGTTTGCTGTACAAGGGGATGAAGTTGTATAACAAGCTACCAGAGGCTTTGAAGTCCACACCAATTGGAAAGTTCAAGACGTATTGTAGGAGCTACATAAAATTACATAAAATTTAGTTTGCAATATGAAATATTATAATTAATTAGAAATTTGTAAACTTAAATGTACAAATTACTAAAATAAAATTAATAAATAAAAAAAATAAATTCTGGAATACAGAATTTAAAAAACCTGTATACCACAACTACCCTACTAGAAACACAAGTTTTTATTATTAATAAATCTCAAAATGTATACGGTGATAGAACAAAGAGGTATAAAATTCCGGAAATATTTAATGCATTACCTGAAAATATTAAAAATGAGACATCTTATTCAAAAATCAAAACAAAAGTTAAATCATTCTATCTCCGTAGAACATGAAAGCAAATAATATTGTATACAAATACCCAGATCGAATATTGATCAAATACCTGGAAATTACATCACACACTATTCATATTTATCAGCTTCAGATTTAAATATGAATACAGTGTGTGATAGTAATTTCCAGGTATTTGATCAATGTTCGATCTGGGTATTTGTATACAATAATATTCATAAACATTATATTAATTAGTATAGGGTGGCGCAAAACTACCGTTTTATTTTGAATCTTATTGTAATGCGTAATAAGATTCAAATTAAATAATTAGTATTTCAATATCAAGTATTATACTTAGTTATTACTATGTAAAACCTAAAAGTATAATAGTATTAATTAAATAGGAAAAATCAGAGATTCCTACAAATCAAACTGATTGATCAGTTTTGTAAGATTTGTAAGTTAAGTATTGTAAAATTAAAAGAAACTGAATAAACATACTTAAAAAAAGAGTCAGAATAATAGAAGAACATGTATGCGACGATACATGAATGTAAACGAGGCAAGGAGTGTGTACTAAGATTGAGTTGTTTGGCGGTCTGTCCTCTCTGCCTACCCCTGCGGAGAAACGGCGTGATGGTTGGTTAGTTAATTATAAATATTTTTTATGTAAAACATTTGTTTAGATATCTCGATATTTCTATAAATATTTATGACAATCTATTTCACAGAAAAAAATACCTTTGTTTTGCCGTAGTTCGATTTTGACAAATATTAGAAAATTCATCAAACTATCTTCAGACACCGTTTTCTAAAATCATGAGAAATGCACAAATACGTTTCTTTTCCATTACATTGCGAATAGTATATTGTATACTATTATGAAGCCGTTTTTGCGAAAAATCCTAAAAAGTGACCCAAAACCACTAAGAAATTAAAAGCAAGCTTAAGTACATAGCTAACAGTTAACAGTTATGTCGTGGTTACGAATTATCACACCGTAATTATAACATAACAAAATTGACCTTCATTCAAACCTGTGACCTACTCGTACGTGAAAGTTTCAAAATCAACACATGCTCTATTAGACGTTGAGGTTTTCTAAATGTGATAAATTGTAATATCAAGTTCTAGTTCGCGATAATGGTAACGGTAAAATCTCATTGACCTCGTCCAGATATACTAGGTCACCAGGTCGCCTCAAGGTCGGAAAACATTAGGCGAAACGTTTGGTTAAATCTGCGGCGCATGTAAGGCTTTCACTCCAGCAGGTCTACACCGCTATTACGGTCTGTCTACTGTTCTACACCTCTGTCGTCTACAAACTCTGCAATAACTTTCAAATCCTGTAGAAACTTTTAAGTAAACGGAGCTTTGTCTATCTGTATTCGGTGCGGGAATAATATCCTCCTTCAACGTCATGAAAATAACTTGGATGTTTGAGGATGCGCGAAGATATTTCTTACATCACTAACATAAACTAACCACATTAAACGTACTGCTACACACTGATGCATTGCTTTTATACAGTATTTTTGGTAAATATAAATAACATCCCCTTACTGAACACAAATTGCCAGTGGTTATTGAATATTTTAAATATTCAAAATTTCATTTTAATTATTAAACTTTAAATTCAATTGGTGTGAACTCTTGCATTTAATAAATCTATATGTAGGTACCTACATGCACTACTAGATAAACATTAACATTTTTTATTCATCTTTCTCATTTTCATTCCCCAATACAACATTTAAATAGTCTTGTTAACAAATATTTTAACAATATGGATGTATTTGACAATAATTTGAACTTGGCAAATATCAAAGCCTTATGTGTGAACTTTTACTATCTATTTCATAAACTATTTTAAACACTTTTATTAATTTTATTAAAAATTTGGGGATATTGGCAGATTACCTATTTTTCACTTATATTCTATGTTTTCTACTTCGTGTCAACTCTTATATTTTATGTAACCTATATTTTGCTTCTTATTATTGTACGCTATTTTCATAGTAATTATAAAAAGATGTAGGTACTGCATATAGGTAAAAGCGTTTAAATAAAATAATGACATGTGTTATTCGACTTTCCAAAAGAAACAAACTCGAATCATGCTTTAACAAACAAAATATTTTAAAACCATAACAGGTAGTCCAGTAAATGAATGCTCCAAAAGGAGGTGTAGAGTGCGTGAGCAGGGACCTAAGCGATTCCTTCAGAAACTTATTTAGGGTGCTTAGGGTGTGAACATACTAAAAGTCCTGACGTCTAGGTGGTGAGCTAGGGGGGGAGAGGGGGGGAAGGTCCCAATTTTCAGGTTTCCGCTTGTATCTCAAAAACGGTGCATCGCAGAGGAAAATTTTTTGAAAATAAGTAAAAGCTTATAAAATTATCTACAACTTTTATTCTATATGTAATTTTCTAAATCCCAGCCGTTTTTGAATTACACGCTCCAGAAATGTAGATAATTTCGAAAAAAATCATTTTACCTCATATTTTTCATCAAACATTCCTTCATATCGTATAAAATATTCATCATACAAAGAAGTTTTATTTGTAAGAAGTTGTAAAGAATTTAATTTCCTTTTAGAATATATATACATATACAAATAAATCTCCAACCAGTAAATATTTACAGCAATTTAAAGTTTTTTCGTAAAATGTCACCATTTTCAGAAAAAGCTGTTTTTATCATTTTACTGACACACCGACGCGAGTTAACCACCCTAAACGACCCCCACCTACAAGAAGACATCGCAGTACGCCCATTGCAACCGGCACTTCATCTTGCCTAAAAATAAACTAATAAACCCTACATGTTTATTGATAACAGCTGCATCCAGCCGAGGACCATTACCGGGATGATATACTCTAATCACTATCCCTTAATCGACATACCAACTCGAAGAAGACAATTAATAGACAAACCAACGAACATTTGGATGTACTTAAAACAACACGCAGCCCTCACGCCGAACAGTCCCAAAATAAAAGACTGGATTACGAAACCCCACGTATCCACGTGCATCGGGACAACAACCCCATTATCAGGATGACATATTGACCCCTTGACATGCAGCACCGAAAATAGGAAGACGACGCCCCCCCACCACGCCAGCAGGGACTATATAAACCCCGACTCTTACTTCCACTAGTTAATCTATTTTGTGCATTGAATCCAAGCACTTGCTTGTCGTATTGCTCACATAATAGTTCCCTTTGAAATTGTACTTATTTTAAGTTGTATTGTGTAATTAAACAATAAAGGATAATTTATCCACAAGTATATTTTTTTAACACCACACGGACATCAAAAGTTAACTGGCGCCCAGCACGTGGGTCAATTCGAGGAAGTCTGAAAATTGGCCAAAACTAGGACTCCCTAGATATTTTAATATCTCAACGCGAAAAGGACCACACACTACAAATTTGTTAACTTGGCAATGAAGATCGTCGCATCAATACTTCTGTGAGTACATTTTTCAATTGATCGTCTATCCCATACGTACGATAGATCCCTTCCCTACCTTATCCAAAAGGTTAGAGAGAAAACTATTTTTTTTTTAAAGTCATTTCGTATATTTCTATTTTTTTACCTTTTTGAAAAATGGCACAGCCAAATGAGAGACCCGCTCCCCAATACGCAGAATCGATATTGGAGTACAGTGGCTCTCCCCAAGACATCAACTTATTCATAAAATCAGCCAGGGGGTTCATTACTAGAAACGGCAATACACCAAGCAATGTTGAGAAAATAATCTCAAGATTACGTGGCAAAGCACTTCACGTAATTCTCATGTGCGATCATGATAACAATATTGAAACCATATTAGAAACGCTGAAAAACGAATGTGGGGACAATAAGTCTGTTACATTATTGCAAACCGAACTAATCAACTTCAACCGCGGTCAAAAGGATTTCTCCTCAACGATCCACGAAATCAATCAAATTCTTTTTTCAATTAAAATAAAAATTTCTGATCAATATGGAGGACCTAGTGCCCACATATTGATGGAACCATACAAAGATACAGCAAGAAATACATTGTTGAATCTAATGCCAACGCACATTAAATGCGCAAACTTAACCAAAAATTATGATGCCCTGTGCACGGAAATAAGAATGCTGGAGGCTCATGGCGAGCTCCATCAACGGTCTAAACAAAACCTTGTGTTTCCACAAGCAGGACCATCTAATTTCATGCGGCCAGGACAAAACCAATCAAATAAACCTTTTACTCGCCCTAACTTTTTTCCACCACAAACGCAAAATTCGTTCAAACCTCATAATAACTTTAACCATAATAATCATAATCACCTTAACAATTATAATAATAAACCGTGGCATAATAATAACCAAACGCATAAGTACGGACAAAACCGCCCGTGGCAAGGAAATAATAATAATAATTTTAATACGCATCATGCGCGTTCCGGTGATGTCAGTATGAGAACGGCCCCAATGCCTCGACCTCCTAAAGGCCCGGTCATCGACCTCGGCAATGGACGTACGGCACAGGAGCTATTTTATACCGACGGGAATGATCAGGAACGGCCGGATTTTTGGGAAGACCAAGAATCTCCCCGAGAAACCTAGTCCACCTGAATCATATTAACAATGGCCTACCATATGTAGTAGCGCCATTAAATATAAAAATTCTGATTGATACGGGAAGCTCCAAATCATTCATGAATAAAAATGTGTATAATAGATTATTTCGTGACTGTAGATATGTAAACGAAGAGTTTACTGTACAAACAGCACACTCTACGACTACCCATAGAGGCGCCGTCGTGACTCCATTTTGGAAAAGAGTATTCGGCAATAATAATGCTGAAATGCGTTTTTATATTTTTGACTTTTCCCACAAATACGATGTTTTAATGGGGATAGATATGTTGAAATTAATGAATGCAACATTAATTTTAAATAACTGTAATAATATTTTAAAAACTCCAACCAGACAAGTTCAGTTGTTCCATGTAATGGATATAAATAGACTTGATGAGTTATTGGAGAAAAATAGGGACTTGTTTTCTGAGGAACTGGTAGCTAATTGCTCACCTCATGTAAAACATGAAATAAAATTAATTAAAGAGGAACCTGTGTATCAACGCGCTTATCGGTTACCGTATGAGCAGAGGCTTGAAGTTGAAAGGCAAGTCGCCCAACTTCTAAAGGATGGAATCATCCGACCAAGCGATTCGCCTTGGGCAAGCCCTGTCCATATAGTCGAGAAAAAACTCGACCAATCGGGTATAAAAAAGTGGAGGATGGTCATAGACTATCGGAAACTCAATGAACAGATACGTAGTGACAAGTTTCCCCTCCCAAACATAGAAGACATTTTTTCACAGTTACATGGCAATAAATACTTTTCAACTTTAGATCTGACAAGTGGGTACCACCAGATCAAAATGTCTGATCAAGACATTGAAAAGACAGCATTCACTATTCCTAACCAGCACTATGAATTTGTTAGAATGCCATTCGGGTTAAAAAATGCACCTGCTTCATTTCAACGTATGATAAATGATGTATTGCGCAAATACATAGGTAAAATTTGCTTAGTATATTTAGATGATATAATTGTATACGCAAAAGATGTAGAGGAGCACCTCAGGCGTTTAGAAATAATATTCAACGCTCTGCGGGAAGCTAACCTAAAGATAAACATGAACAAGTGTGAATTTGTTAAAAAGGAAATAAAATTTTTAGGGCATATTTTGAACAATGATGGGTTACAACCTGACCCCAGTAAATTAGATGCTATACGTAAATTTCCGCTACCGAAAACGGTCAAAGAAATTAAATCATTTTTAGGGTTAATAGGTTATTACCGGAAGTTTGCCCCCAACCTAAGTAAAGTGACAAAACCACTTACTGAATGTACTAGGAAAGGAGCAAAGATAAATAACCAAGATAATAAATTCTTAAATGCCTTCAACCTTTGTAAGGAATTGTTAATGAATGCACCAATACTTAAATACCCAGATTTCAGTAAAGAATTCACCGTAACGACGGATGCAAGTAATATTGCTTTAGGCGCGGTACTTAGTCAAGAGTGTCAGCCCGTCGCATATATATCTCGAACTCTTTCTAAAACGGAAAGTAACTATAATACAACGGAGAAAGAATTGCTCGGGATTATATGGGCTCTCCAGCAATTCCGCCCATATATTTATGGCAAACATTTTATTATTGAAACTGACCACCAACCATTAATATGGTTAACCAAACTTAGGGAACCTAACGCTAAATTAACAAGATGGAGACTTAGGCTCCAAGAATACGACTATACCATAAAACACAAACGTGGCTGCACAAACCATGTAGCCGACGCGCTTTCGAGAGTAGAGATTCATTATAGTGAGGACGGTGAGGAGCATGATTCATTACGAGTAGAAGCCACCTCGGGTGCCCAGAGTGTCGCTGACACCGTGCATAGCAATGTGGATGACCACGAGGGTGGAATCCCAATTCGTAACGAACACCCACCCCCGCGTATGAATAGGATTTTTATTGAACTAAGCGATATTGAGAAGCATAGTTTGAGAGCTAAGGAAAAAGGTACGGACCTTGTATGGTGTATCCCTTTAGAAAATGCAGAAGCAATATTTTTAAAATTGATTAAAACATGTTTGGATAAAGATAAATATGCAGTAATTATAAATAACGATAGATTATATGAGTGTTTAAGCGAATGTTATAGAAAAAATATTGATAAGAACTCATTAAAATTAATACGTTTTACAAATGTTAAGATTGAACCCATAAAATTAGAAGAACAAAAGGAGATAATTCGTTCGACGCATGTCGAGAACCAGCGTCACATGGGTCTAGATGCCCTACTCAGTAAAATAAAACGGACGCACTATTTTAATAATATGCGGACAAAAATAAAAGATTTTTTAAAAACGTGTATAATATGTCAAAATTCTAAATACGAAAGGCACCCCACGTCAGCCCCATTAGAGGCTACTGTTACTCCTAATTGTCCGATGGAGATATGGCAGATCGACACTTATCATTTCGGACGTCAAAAATTCTTAACCATTGTGGATAGATTCTCTAAATGGGCATCTTGCACTTTAATCACTGTTGACAACAATGTCGCAATATGCGAAATACTAGTAAAAATATTTTCATTAATCGGCATACCGAAAGAAATACATTTAGATCGTGAAACTACGTTTACGTCCACTACGACACGAGAATTATTAGAAACGTACAATATTAAAACACATGTGACTACTACTAGTCATTCACAGTCAAAAGCTGATATAGAACGCTTTCACTCCACTCTAACAGAAATACTGATATTAATACGCACGGCAATACCGAACGTCACATCGGAAACTCAAATTAATTTAGCCTTAAATGCTTATAATAATAATATACATGGTGTAACTAAGCATACACCAAATGAAATACACTTTTGCCATGGGAACCGAACACCACAATCTAATGGTGTGATAACCCAAAATTACGTAGCCGATCATGCAAATCAATGTAAAGAACTAAACAAAATAATACATGATTTACAACATAAAACAAAAAATAAAACACGCGAACGAGTAAACAAAACACGTACGCCCCAAGAGATGTCCGTAGGACAACAAATACTTATAAAAGTTACCGCACGGGGTAAACATAAAAATAAATTCAAAGGACCGTTCACTATTACTAAAATATTACCACATAATGTACTCGAATATAAAAGTCTGAGGGGCCTAACAACAATTCACAAAGACAGTGTTAAATTGTTTCAGGCTGACGGCCATGACGCAAGCGCTACGGATCCGTCAATTAGCGGACAATGAGCACTTCATCGTCGCACCTCTGGGAAATGCACGAGCCGTCGAAGGACAGTGGCACGTCATTCATACCCTAGATTTAACTGAACTTATTGAACAATCGCAACAACTAGGAATTAATTATGATAAATTTATAAAAAGTAACAATGTGACTTTACCACATGTAGGATTAGAACGTTTGAAATATTTAATAGATCATAATAATCAGATAATGGACAATTTAGTTGTAAATAGATATAAAAGAGGCCTAATAAACGGACTCGGTACAATAATTAAAGGGATTACGGGAAACTTAGATGATAATGATTTAGATAAATTAGTGCAACGAATTGAAACTAACCAAAATATTAATGAAAAGAGAATCTCGTTGAGTTCAAGATCATTAGAGGATTATTACGGTAAACTAAAAAATATTTCACATAACCAAATGGTACTCTGGTCACAAATGAGCCATGATCATTATGAAGATAAGACAGACTTGTTGATTACACATTTAATTTATCAGACGGAAACTATCACCGAATTAATTACTAGAATTACAGAAGCTATCACGTTTGCCTCTCATGGAATGTACCACCCTAGCATTATAAAACCAAAGGTATTTATGGAATCTATTTCACATGTAAATCCTGAACAGCTACCTTCTAAAGATTTTGATATTATTCAACGCTTTTTGCAAGTTAAATTCATTAAAGTTAAACAAACTTTGCACTTTATTCTCTCTCTAACTTTAGTAGAACGCACCGTCTATATGTATAACGAAATAATTCCCATCATCTCCAAAACTAACAATAAATGTTTCCAACCCCACCTCCTACCGAGACGATTATTGAGAGATGGAAAGCAGATGTATAACGCACACAAGTGCCAAGTTATTACAGACAGCCTCAGCATATGCAACAAGGAACTCAACTCCATCGACGACTGCACAACTACCGTACTAGAAAACCACAGCGAACAGAACTGCAGTCTACGCCAGATTATTTGCCCAGAAGAATATACACACGTCATCGGAGATAATATGATGTACTTATTTCGCAACGAACCAACAGCGTTACGAGCACAATGCCCTCAACACCAACAGAATATAGTAACTTCCAAATCTGTACTTGTAACAAATGACGAGTGCAGTATACAAGGAAGGACTTTCACTATGGGAAGAATCGTTAACCAAGAAACATTACTCATTACATATTCGAAGGAAGAATTACATGTACTAAAACTACCCATCCTACATGTTGACGAAATACAAGAACCACGCAGAGAACTCGATATCCCTACCACTACGACGGGATTTGAAGGAACTATACACATAACACTTACCAGCTGCTTGATAATTACGGCCATCGGATATATCCTTTGGAGAAGATATAAACTCTTCACAGTGCGAAGGAGTTTCAATTTTAGGGGGGGAGAGTTAACCACCCTAAACGACCCCCACCTACAAGAAGACATCGCAGTACGCCCATTGCAACCGGCACTTCATCTTGCCTAAAAATAAACTAATAAACCCTACATGTTTATTGATAACAGCTGCATCCAGCCGAGGACCATTACCGGGATGATATACTCTAATCACTATCCCTTAATCGACATACCAACTCGAAGAAGACAATTAATAGACAAACCAACGAACATTTGGATGTACTTAAAACAACACGCAGCCCTCACGCCGAACAGTCCCAAAATAAAAGACTGGATTACGAAACCCCACGTATCCACGTGCATCGGGACAACAACCCCATTATCAGGATGACATATTGACCCCTTGACATGCAGCACCGAAAATAGGAAGACGACGCCCCCCCACCACGCCAGCAGGGACTATATAAACCCCGACTCTTACTTCCACTAGTTAATCTATTTTGTGCATTGAATCCAAGCACTTGCTTGTCGTATTGCTCACATAATAGTTCCCTTTGAAATTGTACTTATTTTAAGTTGTATTGTGTAATTAAACAATAAAGGATAATTTATCCACAAGTATATTTTTTTAACACCACACGGACATCAAAAGTTAACTCGCGCAACGACGATTATGCGATGCTCTGATCGCTTTTAGTCAGACGTATGGTCAGATACGACCATTGAAACCACATTGATGCGATCATTCAAAAGCCGAGGAGGCATAACAGGAGCCAGAAATGTTTCGCACAATGTAGTCAGCAATTGGTTAGTTGATATGAGCGCAATTCATGAGATCTGCACTTCCCCTGAAGAGTTTTGTGGAATCTTCTTCATGTCAAGTGAACAGCACAAGGACCTCGGACAAGCCCACCGAAGTAGAGATACAGCAGACATTTCCAAACTCGGTCAGTGGTTTGATGCACGTCCTCCCTTCCCACAAACCAGTGAAATAATGTCAATTCCCAAGGTCTTCTGTCAGCTCGTCGATAAAAATTAACGATGAAAAGGTTGCAGTTGACCCAACATTGCTGTTTCAGCGGATAAGCAAACGATCAAGCAAACTGATAAGCAGACGATTAGATGAGGATTTGATTAAATTCTTTGAGTATAAGTTGGCCACATTTCTCTTGGCACTGTTCAATGAAAGTGGGATGCGAAAGACCACTAAATCTGTCCTGTACAGCTTATTCGAACCTACTAAAAAACTGATCTACTACCTCAGATGAACATAGTTGTGGACGGAGGATTTCTACTACACAGAGTAATTTGGCCTACAAAAAGATGGCTCCGTTGCCACAATTTGTGATCGTTACATCTCCTACGTCAACCAACACTATCCTGGATGGCTCGCACTGTGGTATTTGATGGGTATTCAAACCCAGCCAACAGTACGAAATCACAAGAACAGATACAATGATACAGACTGAGAAGATCAGCTGACATAAAGTAATTGGAAAAGAAGTATCGGCCGAAGAAATAAAAAAAAGGAAACCGTGCTTAATGTTGAAAAGCCTGCAATGCCAATTGACTGAAGAAGAAATTATAGACGGGATTGTACAACAAAATGAAGGATTAACCCTAGAAGACAAAAAAGACATTAAGCTTATCAAGGAATTAAAAAATAAGTACAATGAAGGAAAAGAAAACGACACCACTAACTACATTATCGAAACAACTGGACAATTAAGGAAAAAACTAATTGAAAAAAAAAAATTAAACATCAAATTCCAAAGAGTGTACGTCAGCGACTGCAGCCCGCTCACACAATGTTACCATTGCCTCAAGTTCGGCCACACAGCTCAAAGATGTCACGCCAGGACGCAGCCTCCCATTTGCCCTCATTGCACTAAGGAACATATACTATCTAAATGTGAAAACAAAGAACAAACTCCAATCTGCAACAACTGCTGTGTCCAAAACAAAAGGTTTGATATGAACTATTCCACCGATCATAGAGTCGATAGCATAAAATGCCTTTACCGGCAAAAAATGCTTCGAATTGCCAAAGAACGCATTGACTACGAATAAATATTGTAAATTTTCATTTCCTCAAACTCTTATCTATAAATTAACAATGAATGATTTTTTATGTAACGCATTAGATAAAAAAATATGTATTGAAGAAAACTTATATCACTCTATAAGAGATTTCTATTTTATTTGCACTCAAAAAAGATTTACTCAATTTCATAAAAATATTAAAAGCGTAAAAATTTTTTTTGAAAAATTAATAATATCTTTAAAAGAAATATTTTTTTTCCCGGGCTTGATTGGGTTTACAAAGACCTACTCTACTGGCGAAACTAATTACTCCATTCCAGGGTACCAGGTAACAATAATAAGAATAAACAAAAACTCTGATATTGGAATATCTATTTCCAACCAGTATAATGTTCTCAATATTAATGAAGTAATTAATGATTATGATGTTAATATTTTAAATATAAAATTTAAAGACGTAAATAAATTATCGCATTATATTGCTATTTATCCTACACATAAGTCTACAGTACAACAATTTATAGTAGAATCAAAAAACGCTTTATTGAATTTTAGAAATATAAATAATATTATTTTACGAGATATGCATTTAAATATTGTAAATGATTATGCTAGTAATGATAAAGATGTGATCAATCAATATATGATCAATAAAAAACCGGAACATTCTTCAACAATCTCTACACATTATAAAATCCGTATTTGTATTACTAACTCTATGTCACACTCTACTTTGAAAATACTCTACATATTTAAAAGAAATCAATATCACATTAATATTTTTACTAAATGGATGACTTCATAGCTAATGAATTAGAAAATAATTTTAAAATACAAGAATATGAGTGTGTATACACCGATTCATGTAATGACATAATCTCAAAGAATCTCAATAATATTTTCATTTTTCATAGTAATATACGAAGTATGGAACGAAATTGGGATGAATTAATTCTAAAATTAAACAATCTAAATAAAAAACCTGACATCATAATATTATCAGAAACTTTTACTAATGACGAATCACCCACCTATCATTTACCAGAATATAATTATGTTACAACCAAAATAAACATCAATAAAAATAGTGGTCTCGTCATATTCATTCACGATAAATTTAGTATTGTCAAAATAACTGAACATCCTATACACCTAGTAAACTGTATTGAAATACAATTAAAACTCGACAAAACAAACTACCACATAATAGCTGTTTACAGAACACACGGTTCGAATATCTCGTCATTTATAAATGAATTTAAACAAATACTGTTAAAATTTAGTAATAAACTTTGCTTTATTGCAGGAGACTTCAATTTAAACATTAATGAAAACGTAGAAAATAATTTCAAAAATGAATATATTAATTGTATGACTGAATTTAACTTCATATCGTGCATTAATAAAAATACGAGAGAGATAAAAAATCACACTCCATCTTGTTTAGACCATATATGGACTAACATAAATATTAAAGATACCGACAAAATCAAATCAATTGTTTGGAAAACGAATATAACTGACCACCATGCATGCATTCTTCTCTATGATAACAAAATTAAACATAAAAAATTTAATCTAACAAAGACAAAATCCTACACAAATATGACTATTTTATCCAAAAAACTAAGAAATGAACAATGGAACAACGTGTTAAATAGTTATGATACCGAGACTTGCTCAAAAAACTTTGAAAATATATTGTCTCAACACATAAAAAATTCAACTACTGAAACTACAGTCCGCATTAAATCTAAACTAAGAATTTAAAGCCTTGGAAAACACAAGGACTTATAATATCAATTAGAAACAAAGAAAAACTTTATAAAACAGCATTGAAAAATCCTCTAAATGAAAAAGCATACACTTTTTACAAAAAATTTAAAAATAAATTAACAAACTGTATCAAAAAAAATAAAGAAGACTATTTCAAAAATAAAATACTTTCTACAGACAATAACAATAAACAAATATGGAAAACAGTCAACTTAGCCATGGATAACACTAAAAAAACACAAAAAATAAAATACATTGAACATGAAAATAAAATAATAGATGCTAATATTCAACCTAAACAATGTGCAAACATCATTAATTCTTTTTTTGCTAATGTAGGAAAAAATCTTGCGAAAAATATCAATAAATCTTTTAACCCGAAAAAACAAACGATTGAAAATGTACAAAATCAAAATAATTTATCAAAATTTGAAACAACCTCAGAAAGTGAAGTTTTAAAAATAATAGAAGGCATGAAAGGAGGTTCGTCTCCCGGATTTGACCTTATTACAGTACATTTTCTAAAATCCATGAAAATTCATTTGATGAAACCAATTACTCATTTGATAAACTTAAGTTTAACAGAGGGAATATTTCCGACAAACTATAAAAATACAATTATTTCACCTATTTATAAATCTGGAGATCCTCAACAAGTAACTAACTACCGCCCAATTTGTCTAATCTCAAACATTGGAAAGATTTTTGAAAAAATTGTGAAAAACCAATTGGTCGGTTTCCTAGAAAGTAATAAAATTCTTCACCAAAACCAATTTGGTTTAATAAAGTCACTCAGCACACAAGATGCTATTGCTAATGTAACCTCATACATCAATGAATCATTGGATAAAGGTGAAAAATGTGCCGGTATATTTATTGATCTCAGAAAAGCTTTTGATAGTATATCCCATGAGATTCTACTAAAAAAACTAAACAATATAGGTATAAAAGACAATGCAATTAAATGGATTTCGAACTACCTAAAAAATCGACCGCAAGTCGTAAAAATAAATCAGATTAATAGCGATAAAGAAATATCAGACTTTGGAATCCCTCAAGGTACAGTAATCGGACCAATCCTTTTCACCATATATGTTAATGACATTTTTTTTCAACCACTACATGGCCAAATTACTTCATACGCCGATGATACGGTACTAATAATTAGCGATAAAACTTGGGAAAAAGTAACATTTAAAGCCACCGAAGACATAAATATTTTAAAGAATTTCTTCGACGTAAACTTACTATCACTAAATGGTGATAAAACATTTGTAATTCCATTTGCAATACACAAAAATGATACCCCTAAAAACATTGACATCATCATCCATGATAATTCCAAAACACATAGTAAAAATTATTGTATCCAAAACTGCACAATATTAAAAACAACAAACACAATCAAATATTTAGGAGTCATTATCGATAAAAATTTGAAATGGAAGGAACAAATTTGTCAAGTTGTAAAAAAAATTAGAAAATTGATTTATATATTTTTAAGAATCAGAAATTTTTTATCTGTAAAAAACTTATATCTAATATATTACGCTTTGGTTCAATCAACTTTACAATATGCTATCATTAGCTGGGGATCCGCATACAAAACTAATCTTTCCCCAATTGAAGTTGTGCAGAGGCTAATAATTAAAATCATATTAAAAAAACCTTCTGACTACCCAACGGATCAATTATTTAAGGAATTTCAAGTACCATCTTTCAAAGATCTATACAATAGAAATGCATTGATTCAAATTATAAAAGAAAAAGAAAAATATCAATTTATAACTGAAAACCGTACTAGACATAAATATATTTTTTCATGCCCAAAATTAAACACTTCCTTTGCACAAAATTATTATACTTATCAAGGAAGACTTATTTTCAACCGATTACCGGATGAAATTAGAAAAATTAATGATAAAATCCAATTAATAAACACTGTAAAAAAATATTTTAAAGATAATCTCAAAAAAAAAAAAAACAGTTTCCGACTAATCTAATCTACTTATAACTCAGTTTCCAAGTGATACTCCATTCTTCAAATAAGTTAAATTTTGTATTGTTTTTAGCAACTAATTACAATAATTCTGGACACATTATCCAAATAGTAAAATTGTTTTGATAGTAGATAAATACTTATAATTACATATCACCGAACTTACAACTTATTGTTTTTTACATTCACATTGTAATTTAAGAACTTAAATATAGCATTAAAAAATGTACACTACTCTTCCAGACACAAGCTAACGCTTCCATGGAAGAGTGGTATTAACATATTTGAATATGAACATGTAAGCAAATTAACACATCATCTAAATGTACATTATATTTTATATGCTATAATCAATAAACGTTTGATATAAAAAAAAAAAAAAAAAAAAAAAAATAAAAATAAAAAAAAAAAAAAAAAAAAAAAAAAAAAAAAATGATCAATTTGACTTGGAACACCTATTAAACAGGGAGATTTTTTATCCAATCCTACCAACAAAATTAACTTCATCTCCTACAGAAAAAGCTTGGGGAGAATGGGACACAGACTCTTCACGCCACCGATGATGCCGATGTCCTTGTCGTTAAGACTGCTGTGGAACAATCCTCTCACAATTCTGTGACTGTCGTTGGTGAAGATGTGAACTCACTGTCATATTGATTGTTTCCACTCCTCCCACCCAAGATATTCTGCTGCTGAAACCTGGACGAGGGAAAACCGAAACAATGACACTGTACACTCAAGAGATGCAGCACCTGGATTTGAACACACATTACATTCATTTACCGGTTGCGATACAACATCTGCAACTTTCAGGAGAAGCAAGGTGGACTTCTCAAATTTGTACTTGGAGTCAGAAATCATCAAGCAAGCGGCAATGTTCTTTTACAACCCCTCCTCTACTCGCGACGAGGTTGAAGAGGCTGGAAATAAATGTTTCCTTTGATGGTATGCGGCGCCAAAAAGACAGAGCTCCCTTAACCAGTACCGCTTCCAGTCGTTCACAAGGTCGGTGGACCTAATATGTGGAACCTTATAAGTGAGCAAATATGAAGCCTGACATCAGCTCCCTCCCTCCAACAGAGAGCACAGCTAAACAGCATTCCCAGTGCACCGATTGAGCTGCCCCCTGAAGAATGGGGGTGGAATCATGAAGGAGAGACCCTGTTTCCAATTACAACAGAAGATCCACCAGCATCGGAGGTCCTTCTGAATATGATATTTTGCCGCTGCACCAAGGATTGTGCAATTGGCAAATGTGGATGCCGAAAAGCAATGCTGACCTGTTCTACAGCGTGCCTCCACTGCCAAAGGGAGATGTCTCAATAGCGTTGCCGAGGACGACGATGAAGACAACGTAGAGCCTATTCATCAAGAGCCATCCACTACTGAGGATGAAGATGCCATGGATGAACAATGCTTACCAGGACCCTCACGTCCAAAGAGGATGAGAGTGTAACATTATGTTATTGAGAACAGTGATAACAATGAGGTTTATATTTTTATGTGCTTGATGTAATGAAATATTGAATTTATTGGATACCAAAAATAGTGTAATTACAGAATATCAAAATTTACCCAGTGAAAATGGTTTAGAAAATGTAATATTAGATGTGACTCGGGATGAAATTTTAAACGGAAAAAAAGTGTATTCATGTATTGATCATATTGCAATTCGCAACCGTAATAACATTGTATTTTCATGTATTGTGACTAACAAAATATCCGACCATTATATAACAGGAGTTGCAATAGGTAAAGAGGTACTTACAAACGATTTAAATAAAAAAAGTGAAATTATTGATAATAAATTGGTATATTCTAAATTAAAACTTGTAAATTGGGGGAAATTATTACAAACTGAATGTAACACGTATACAACTCCTGTTATTACGTCGATGAGATTTAGACCTGTATCACAAAAAGATGTTAAAAAAATAATTAATGATATGGATGTTAAAAAATCAGAAGGCAATGACCAAATAAGAATTAAAGACCTGAAGTTAATTGCTGATAATATAATCCCAGTACTGACTAAACTAATTAACCTTTGTGTAAGTAAAAGTATCATGCCTGACGAACTTAAAACATCCATCATCAGACCTATATATAAATCAGGAAACCACAAAGATTTCACAAACTACCGACCAATAGCGATTCTCTCGTGTATTGATAAAATTATTGAAAAGGCTATCTTTAATCAAATACAAAATTTTATAGAAAAAAATAGAATCATAAATCCCATACAGTACGGATTTCAAAAAGAAAAAAAGTACTACACAATTACTTTCTAAATTCACTGACCATATAAATTGTCATTTGAATGAAAAGTATTATGTAGGCATAATATTTATAGACTTTAAAAAGGCCTTTGACACATTGGACCATGAAACATTACTAAGGGCAATGGAGGAATGTGGTATTAGAGGTCCTTTAAATAAATTGTTTAAAAATTATCTGTTTAATAGAAAAATTAATAGATGAAATTGAAATTAAAATTAAAATTAAACAGTTTACCAAACGTAATAAAACGTTGTAAATGCTACATGTTTGCAGACGATACTTGCATTATATGTGCTGACAAAAATCCACAAAAAATTGAGGAAATTTTACAAACAGACCTAAATAATATAATTAAATGGTCCCACGACAATGGCATTATTATCAACGCAAAAAAACCTAATATATGCTTATACATTCATCATCATCATCATCATCATCTGTGGCTCTACAACCCAGGTCGGGTCTTGGCCTCCAGCAGAGCCTGCCTCCATGACTGTCGGTGTTGTGCTGCGTTGCGCCAGTTTCGGGTGCCGATGGTGCTTGCATCCTTCACCACTCCATCCAGCCATCGAAGCTTTGGTCTTCCAACTCTTCTCCGACCCCCAGGTGCACCATCCATAATTCGCTTTGGAATATCTCCTTCGCTCATTCTCTGGATATGTCCAGCCCACCTGAGTCTTCCAGTTTTGCCACCACATGCAAATTGTCAGGATAAGGAATTGCACATTAAAAGTCATTCATATGATTGCTTGCACACAAAAAACAAATCCCTGCAGTGTAATTGCCCAAATATAGAAAAAGTGTACCAATATACATACCTTGGTCTTACAATAGATGTCAATTTTAACTGGTCAATTCATATTGAAAATGTATGTAATGTATTAAGATCCATATTAGGGAAATTTTACCACCTAAAAAACTTTGTTTATAAAAATATATTATACTGTATATACAACGCATTAGCAGAATCAATTACAGGATACGGAATAAATAGTTACGGATTAACGTACAAAACGTACTTAAATAAAATAGAACAACTACAAATCCGTTTCCTAAAATTGATATGAGGCAAAAAAAAGTTCAATTATGTGATGGCGATGATAAAAAGATGTTCTACTTGTGTAATGTGCTCTCTATACATAGTAGGGTAGATTACCAATTAACTCTAGATGAATTCTGGAATACAGAATTCAAAAAGTTGTAAACCATAACTACCCCACAAGGCATAAAGAAGCAGAAATGTTTATTATTAATAAATCTCAAAATGTATATGGTGATAGAACAATAAACAAAAATTTTAACAAAACAAAAAACGACTTCAAAAAATGCACTAAAAAGTAAAAAAATAATTTCGTATTCTTCTACAACTTCATAATCAACTTACATTTTCTTATCATCAATATGTAGGTACGATTGTTACTTTTGGAGTCGGTGTCAGTCAAGGTAGGTTTGTAACTACATACATAGTTATAGGTGAGGTGTGCTTGTATCGCACAAGCGACTTGACGAGGCGAGAGGCGAGAGCGGAGCCGCGGCGGCGCGGGGAGCTGTCAAGTGAACCCGCCGGGCCGGGTACCTTTGCTGACACCGACTCCAAAAATAACAATCGTACCTACATATTGATGATTAGAAAAAGTAAGTTGATTATGAAGTTTTAGAAGAATACGAAATTATTTTTTTACTTTTTAGTGCATTTTTTGAAGTCGTTTTTGTTTTGTTAAAATTTTTGTTTATTTTTTGATTTTTAGTGAATCTGAAGTAAACTAACTAATTTGTCTGAATATGGGTAAACCTACTAAACGTACTGCTCATATGAGACAGACATAATTTGACCATAGCGACGTTAAGGTCAAATTAAGAGATTCGGCCGAGTTTCGTTAATTTGTCATGGATCCGATAATCAGAACCTAACCAAACTCTCATTAAATTACCCTTGAAGTACATCCTTTCCAATAAAAAAAGAATAATCGAAACCGGTTGGCGTGATATTGAGTTATTCGTCCATTTGTCGCGCACATACTTATGCAAATTTAATACTTATATGGTTTTCTCATGGATGCTATTGTCGGAACTGAACCAAATTAAAACGGGACCACACGGGAAGCAACAGCTTTTAAATAAAAAAAGAATCATCAATATCGGTTTACCCAGTCAAAAGTTCTGGCGTAACAAACATAAAAAAAAAAAAAAAAAAAAAAAAAAAAATAAAAAAAAATAAAAAAAATACAGTCGAATTGAGAACCTCCTCCTTTTTGAAGTCGTTTAAAAAGGCATAAATTCCGGAAGTATTTAATGCATTACCTGAAAATATTAAAAACGAGACATCATATTCAAAAATCAAAACTAAAGTTAGATCATTCTACTTCAATAGAACACGAAAACTAAAATATTGTATAAAAATACCTAAATCTATAAAAAACAAATAATATTGTGAACGAATAGGTACCTAGATCTTTTTACCATTGTTCAAAGTAAAATTAATGTTATAATAAGCATTATAATAATTAGTCATGTATTTTAATATTATGTATTATATTATTAAATTATTACTAGAAATGTATTAAGCACCAAAATATCAAACATTTTATATGTTGTAAGTAAATAAATAAGAAAAATGAGAGATTTTTTACAATCAAACTGATTGATCAGTTTTGTAAAATTTATGTAAGAGAAATTATTGTACAATTAATAACTAAATAAACATATTTAAAAAAAATATATATTATAAAATTATCATGATATAATTATCATTATCATTATAAAACAAAATTTGAATTTTTTTAAAGTAATATGATTTTTGTCTACTTTATTAAACAACTGGCTTTAAAGTGTGGCCACACATATTTATTAGATGAACGAACAAAAGCTGTGGGCTAGTAGGTAATAGGATTAAAACGGCTTTTTCTGAAAATGACGACATTTTACGAAAATTTTTTAAATAGCTATAAATATTTACTGGTTGGAGATTTATGTACATATGTATATATATATATTCTAAAAAGGAATTAAATTCTTTTCAACTTCTTTCAAACAAATTTTTATGTGTGATAAATATTTTAGACGATATGAAGGAATGTTTGATGAAGAATGTGAGGTAAAATGATTTTTTTCGAAAATATCTACACTTGTGCAGCGTGTAACTCAAAAACAGCTGGGATTTAGAACAATACATAAGGAATAAAAGTTGTAGATATTTTTATTAGCTTTTACTTATTCTCAGAAAATTTTCCTCTGCGACGCACCGTTTTTGAGATACAAGCGAAAACCTAAAAATTGGGACCTCCCCCCCCCCCCCCCCCCTAGCTCACCACCTAGACGTCAGGACTTTTAGTATGTTCGCACCCTAAGCACCCTAAACAAGTCCTGAAAGAATCGCTTAGGTCCCTGCTCACGCACTCTACACCTCCTTCCTTGACTGGACTAAGGTGAAAGTTTATTCGCAATCCTTACTAAGAAATAGAAATCCTTAACATCACAAGCTACAACCATCAAATCATGAATGGCATCTTTTCACTGTAATATTAATATTGTTCATTGTTTTCAGGCTACGTGGTCGTTATTTGTGGGAAAAGACGATATTAAAGCGAGTGAATTGCAGCAAATACGCGATGAAACGAATGAACATTGAATAATAATGAGTAGCCGAATTGAATTAAACTGCTTTAATGAGAATTGTGTCTGACGGAACTCTGGAGGGAGATAACTGATGTAATGGAAGCTTAATTTAGGTTTAATATCAGTGAGCAAAGATCGTGGTAGGAAAGCTGGAAACTAGAACATTTGAAGTTATTGAAAGTGTAGATTGCGCTTAAGTTGACTTAAAGTGAATACCACAAAGTCACAACTTTTGCGGAGTATTCATAACGGTTTTGTGCAAAAAAAGGGTATGTTGTGAGCAGGGTAGCCATTCGTGGGGAATTCTCCAAATTTCGGAGAATTTCTAAGATTTTTCAAGAATTGGGTATTTTGCGAGTGCAACCTTTTTGTGATAAAAATGCGGGGATTCTGGGTATTTCTTCATTTTCCAACCGCATTGAAAAAAATACTTACTTTAACTCAACTTAATTGTGAGAATGTACATATTTATAGTTTCATTTTCTTTGGAGGCAAATGTTCAAACAAACTAACGTTTTTATAGCTTGAACGATAGAGAAAATCTGAAAATGACTAGATAAAAAAAATGAAATGACATTTTCAAAAGAATTTTATTTCATTTTGGAGGTAAGGGAACTAGTGGGAGGTTTACACATTTATTATGGATATTTTAGAACACATGAATGCAACCCTGGTTATGAGGCTGAAAGTAATGGGTAGGGGACGAATATTTACCAGAAAAAAGTTGGGCAATACCTGGATATTCAGATCTGGTCACCAAAAACGGCTAAACCAACATTTCAATTGTAGTCTGAATGGTGGTCTTTCACACGAGCGATATTGAAAGCATCTTCCACTCTGGAACGTATCGTAAATATGAATATATCACTTTAACCTGTCAAAGGCCAGGGTTTTTTACCTTACCTTTTTTAAATTACCTTAAGAACAAGAATGGAGGAAGCTATTTTAAGCTTTATTTTATGTTATATATTAATGGAATAAAATTTAAAATCTCATCCAAATTATTTGAATTAATATTCATTTTTGAAATTCGATTCTCGCGCGCCGGCGCGTTCCTGGCAAATGACAGGTTAAGAAAATTCATTGTAAACCATAAAAATCTGACGAAAATTTTTTTTGCGCACGCTGGGATTTGAAGGCGAAACCATCGAATTAACAACCTCGAAGAATTTTTTACCTCCACTGCTGAGGTCGTCATGTATACATTTTGGACAGTGATTTCCTTGCGGAACGTTACTGAGGAACGGAATTTTGCTTTTGTTATGCTTACGTATCGATTTAGCGAAAAAGATATATAGAGTGTATGGAGTGCATACGTTGATCAAATTTTCGGAAACCTTTGCAGTGTATTCTTTTTACCGGATAAATTATAAAAAAACCATAATCCCCATATAAATATACATAAACCATAGTTAATTTTGGGCATAAAAAATATATTTATGTCTAGTACGGTTTTCAGTTATAAATTGATACTTTTCTTTTTCTTTTATAATTTGAATCAATACATTTCTATTGTACAGAACTTTGAAAGAAGGTACTTGGAATTCCTTAAATAATTGATCCGTTGGGTAGTCGGAAGATTTTTTTAATATGATTTTAATTATTAGCCTCTGCACAACTTCAATTGGGGAAAGATTAGTTTTGTATGCGGATCCCCAGCTAATGGTAGCATATTGTAAAGTTGATTGAATCAAAGCGTAATATATTGGATACAAATTTTTTACAGATAAAAAATTTCTGATTCTTAAAAATACATCATCATCATCATCATCTTCTTCCCCTTATCCTATTCGGGTCGGGGACCCATTGCATCGACAAGGCTCCTCCATATGTCCCTGTCTTGTGCTGATTGTTCGGCCTCTGTCCATGGTAGCCCCATCCTCTCCTCACACAGTTTCTATAGTTGCCTCGCCCAACTGTGTCTGGGGCGGCCCATTGGACGTCTACCCTCTGGAATCGCACTCAGTATCTTCCTCGGAATTCGGTCATCAGACATTCTTAGTACATGCCCAAGCCACCTCAGTTGCGATTTTTCTACGAAGAGTAGCAGTGGTTCTAAGTTGTTTAGATCATCTCGGATGGTGGAGTTTCTTATATGATCCCATTTCGTAACCCCTGCCACTCCTCTCAAGTACCTCATTTCGGCAGCTTGGACTCTAGAGCGTGTTCGTTCATTTAGCATCAATGTCTGGTGGCCGTAAGTGAGCGTCGTGCGGTATACCGTTTGGAACACTGCCATATTTGTTTTGATGCTCAGCTCGGCTTTCCTTATCACTGAGCTGTAGAGAGGACGCAATACACTGCTTGCCGCACTTATTCTTCTATAAATTTCTCCGTCTTGCCGACCATCGCTGGAGAATTCGACCCCGAGGTATTTGAACCTGTCCACCTGTTTCAGCCGGGTTCCATTAGCGAGTATGTTGCACAGAGTTTGGTCTCTTCCTATAACCATCACCTCTGTTTTTGAGGTACTCATCTTCATTCCCGCCGCCGTGCACTCTTCGTTGAAACGGTTAATCCACTCTTGTAGTCCCTCCTCTGAAGTCGTTAATCTCGCGATGTCATCCGCAAATAATAGGGAGCTTATTCTAGTACTGCCTACCAGTGCTGCATCCGGTGTTTGGCTGTTTCGGCTGATTCGGTCCATGAATATAGTGAAGAGGATTGGCGACATAGGGCACCCTTGTCTGAGGCCGATTTCGACTTCAAATTCTTCCGAAACTCGACCGTTTACCGGACCCTACTGCTACTATTTTCATATAGAGATGCTATGCCTAAAAATACATAAATCAATTTTCTAATTTTTTTTACAACTTGACAAATTTGTTCCTTCCATTTCAAATTTTTATCGATAATAACTCCTAAGTATTTGATTGTGTTTGTTGTTTTTAATATTGTGTAGTTTGGGATACAATAATTTTTATTATGTGTTTTGAAAAAATTTCATGGATGATGATGTTAATGTTTTTAGGGGTATCATTTTTGTGTATTGCAAATGGAATTACAAATGTTTTATCACTATTTAGTGATAGTAAATTTACGTCGAAGAAATTCTTTAGAATATTTAATATTGAGGTTGAATATTAGCATCTATGATTTTATTTTCATGTTCAATGTATTTTATCTTTTGTGTTTTATTAGTATTATCCATGGCTAAGTTGACGGTCTTCCATATTTGCTTATTGTTATTGTCTCTAGAAAGTATTTTATTTTTAAAATGGTCTTTTTATTTTTTTTGATACAGTTTTTTAGTTTATTTTTAAATTTTTTGTAAAAAGTGTATGCCTTTTGATTTAAAGGATTTTTCGATGCTGTTTATAAATTTTTGCTTTGTTTCTAATTGATATTATAAGTCCTTGGGTTTGGGTTATCCAAAGCTTTAAAATTCTTAGTTTAGATTTAACGCGGACTGTAGTTTCAGTAGTTGAATTTTTTATGTATTGAGACAATATAATTAGTTTTTTGAGCAAGTTTCGGTATCATAACTATTTAACACGTTGTTCCATTGTTCATTTCTTAGTTTTTTGGATAAAATAGTCATATTTGTGTAGGATTTTGTCTTTTTTTTTTTTTTTTTTAGGTTTAATTTTTTTATCATAGAGAAGAATGCATGCATGGTGGTAAGTTATATTCGTTTTCCAAATAATTGATTTCATTTTGCCGGTATCTTTAATATTTATATTAGTCCATATATGATGGAAAAATAAGATGGAGTGTGATTTTTTATTTCTCTCGTATTTTTATTAATGCACGATATGAAGTTAAATTCAGTCACACAATTAATATATTAGTTTTTGAAATTATTTTCTAAGTTTTCATTAATGTTTATATTGAAGTCTCCTGCAATAAAGCAAAGTTTATTATTAAATTTTAACAGTATGTGTTTAAATTCATTTATAAATGACGAGATATTCGAACCGTGTGTTCTGTAAATAGCTATTATGTGGTAGTTCGTTTTGTCGATATTGAATTGTATTTTAATATGGTTTACTAAATGTATAGGATGTTCAGTTCTTTTGACAATGCTAAGTTTATCGTGAATGAATGTGACGAGACCACTATTTTTATTAATGTTTATTTTGGTTGTAACATAATTATATTCTGGTAAATTATTAGTGGGTGATTCGTCATTAGTAAAAGTTTCTGCTAATATTATGATGTTAGGTTCTTTATTTAGATTGTTTAATTTTAGAATTAATTCATCCCAATTTCGTTCCATACTTCGTATGTTAACATGAAAAATGAAAATATTATTGAGATTCTTTGAGGTTCGAGTCCCAGAGGTGTCAATATGTTTTTCTGATTTTTCTGTTTCCAGATTTTCGATTGAGTTTCGCTTATATTGTCTTCATTTATTTAAATTTTTTATAAAATTATTCATTTTTATATCTTTTGGATATTCAGATATACATAGATATATAAGACATTGAGATTAAACATGAGATACTTTTATAAACATCTCTTAAATTAATATTAATATTCAATCTTCTGTTGTGTAAATGCAAGTAGTTTTTTGTAATATTTACAATTAGTTTGAACAAGAAAAATATATTTTTATAAAATATATTTTTTAGCACCAATATCGAATGTGTCTTAAGTACAATTTTCAGTACATAGAAAGTAGAAAGTATTTGTGAATTTAGTAAGTATATGTTTAGTTGATTATATAGAAAGTATTTGTGAATTTAGTAAGTATATGTTTAGTTGATTATATAGAAAGTATTTGTGAATTTAGTAAGTATATGTTTAGTTGATTATATAGAAAGTATTTGTGAATTTAGTAAGTATATCTTTAGTTGATAACAATCGGTGATTTGGTGCATTCTTCGTTTGGTTTTTAAAATAATGAGGATTGTGTGCAGTCGATATAATATTTAGGTACACGTAGATAATGCAAATATTGAACAAACTACATTTTAGACGGGTAGACAATGCGCTAAAAGTATGTGGTGTTATATCGTAACTATAAAATTTATAGAAGTGATAGGGCAAGATATGGGTCAGTAACGTAAATAATAATAATTTTACGATAATAAATGTATAAATAAAGCTAAGAATATTAACATTTTTTAGTCTTTGACGCTGGCATATATAATACTGTTTTTATTGTTTGTAGACTGAGAGATATCCAGTTTATGAAATGAATATAATATAAAATACTTAGGTTTTGACGCGCTTAGGAGATAATTTTTAGTATCAATGATTATCTTGGATGGCAAGTATAAATCCTTCTATGTCTGCGCTTAACTCTTCAATACTGTTTGTCAACGTACGTTTGGTTGAGATAATTGAAGTGTTTTGCGTGAATAATTTTATTTGACCAGAAATCGAATAATTCCTGGTTACTATTTATAAGAACGTTGGCGTTCTCGTCATGTTAATTTAAAGGTGTAATGTTTCTATCTGCCTTGCATTTCTACCTGATTGTGATTCAAAGATGTTATTTTGACTACACGTCTACCTCCTAAATTTCTAGGAAAAATAAATTCGTTCTGTAGCTGAATTTGGATGATGGCAATTACACATTGTTAGCGTAGTTCTAATTAACTATTCTAAGCTATCTAAATCTGTATTAGACCATTTAATTATGCCAAATGAGTACGTTAATAGAGGTAATGCCCAAGTATTTATTGCCTTTACTAAATTTTTAGCAGATAGATTGCATTTTAAAATTTTTCTGATCGTAGTTGGAAATTTAATCCTAATATCATATTTAATACTAGTATGATCTAATCTATTCGATTGGGGGTATCCTAAATATTGATAAACCTCATCTCCTTCCATACTTTTAATTTTGAAATTTCTAAATATACCCTCGTCTCCATCTACGATTTTCTCTACATGGATCGTTCTATATTTATCTAAACCAAAAGTCATTTTAATGTCATCTGAATTTAAAAAAAAAAATATATCATAATAATAAAATATAATATACTAATAAATCTAACATGGCGAGATTTATTTTTTAACGCACCATATTTAAATGTCCGGGTTAAATTTTCCCCACAGGAAAAACTAAACCCTTTCAAACATTTCCCCAAATGATCATCTAGTCAATCCACGTTATGAAATTGCACTATATAAGTATTATAAACACAAAACAATACAAGAACAACATGTCAACCTACCAGAGACCAAATGGGAAAATAATTCACCGACTCCAGATATTTTCATATCAAAGGGTTCGGCTCTGTGGAATTCCTAATTGAACCTATAAATCCTACTGATCCCTCAATATGAAATTATAAAAAATCTTTTGTAATCTTACATGTATTTAAAATGACTGATTTTTGCATTTTTATATATAAATTCTTTGACATATCTAATATGCCTAAATTTTGAATGAGAGACCTAGGTATAATGCCAGTAGCCGAAATAACAAATGGTAATATTTTTATAGAGTCCGATTCGAGCCGCGGTCAACAGTGGTTGTGTGTACCTTACCTATTGCTTAGTGCCGTTCGTCCGTTCCTGAGAGCCTCATACAGATAAGAGATTATTGTTACATTTCATTTAATTTTGTTTATCGTATACCTATTTGTTTGCATTCCTGCTTACGGCTAATCCGTTTTTGTTTGTACAGTCAATGAAATGGACTGCGTATTATTTTTTCAGTTTAATTTTTAAAAGTTAAGTTTTTTTTATATAATGGAGGAAGACGAGGATAGGCCTCCCGACCCAGGGTCGATATTAGATTTTTCGATTCTAATACTAGCCAGGTTTCTATTACGCTCCCATCTCGTAAGCGACGACCATCGCATAGCCTTCACATTCCATCGAAAGTTAAATCTATACCGCCGATTCAACAAACCTCGACCTCTAACGACCTTAACACCAACAGTAACACCCAGAAAAGTACTTTAACTAGCGATAATACATAAAGTACTGACTTACTTTATCCTGCTTCCGCTTCCGGTCCTTTTATCGTTATGGTTCAGAGAACTGAACAAGGAAAACTTATTCATCCTTTAGATTTTGGAAAACTCTTATTTGACTCAAAAAATAATAACCTTGGTATTGTTAACGGTTCAATTAAACCGGAGGGGCGATATAAATTATCTATCGAGTTTTATACTGCTGCTTCCGCAAATGGATTTGTAAAAAAAATTGACTCCTTCTCAAACCATAAATATAAATCGTTCATTCCGACATTTAACCTCACGAGAATGGGTCTTGTGCGAGGAATTCCCGCGGAGATCCCAGAGGCTGAAATTGTTGATGCTTTGAATAATTCCCACGGAACCCCGAAAGTATTAAAAGCACGTCGACTGAACTACAAGGATTCTTCTGATGGAAACACGATCTGGAAACCTTCCCAATCTGTTGTTATTACATTTGAAGGACAATCCCTACCATCTCTTGTCTTTATTTATTATACCTCGCTTCCCGTCGATGTTTATAAATTCCCAACTGTTCAATGCTTCAATTGCTGCCGGTTTGGACATTCAAAACCCGTATGCCGCTCCCCTCCACGTTGTTACTTTTGCGGAGAAGGTCACCCATTTGATCAATATCCGAAATCTTCCAATGATCCCATTTGCATTAACTGTTCGGGTGCACATACCGCGGTCAGTCTAGCCTGTCCGGAATTATCAAGACAGAAGAACATAAAACATAAAATGGCTACCGACAACATTTCGTACTTCCAGGCCTCAAAGTTATTCTCTCCTGCGAAAAAATCATTCGCAGAGATGACATCGTCGTCAGCTCCTTTCCAAACAACCACCTTTTTAAAATCAACGTCATCTTCTCACAGAGAAATCATTCTCAAGCCAGTCAAACCCAACCCAAAATATACTCCTTACCTTGATAAAAAACAATTGAATAATATTTTGGCCAGCCCGAATGGGAATGCCAAATCCCAGACGCCCAGTGGGTGTGCCATTAATGGTAATACTTCCCCTCCTGCTCTCCCCGAAATAATGAATAATAATTCTTTTATAGAAACCTTAATTACCCTTTTAATTTCAATCCTTACAAACAACAATACTGTACCGTCCAACGCCGCCGATTACATTAAATCTTTATTTTCTTACCTCCCCAATGACTACGAAACTGAACAAAATTCTTCAGTGGAACAGTAGAAGCCTCTTCGTTAACAAATCTGCTAATTCAATTACTCGACGAACACGACGTTTCAGTAGCCGCCATTTCTGAAACGTGGTTAAAACCCTCCTTTCACTTAAGAATTCCAGTTTATTATTGTCTCAGACACGACAGACCGGATGGTAAAGGTGGCACGGCTCTGATAATCCATAATTCTATCCCGTTTAAACAAATTAATATTCATACTCCCTCCAACGATATCCAGATAATAGCAGCTGTCTTATTTGATATCACAATTTTATCAATATATATTCCTCCCTCTACGAATTTTATTGAAAATGAATGGGCACCAAGTTTAACCCAGATTTGTTCCCCTTATATGATCCTTGGAGATTTTAATGCACATTCCCCTTCTTGGGGTAGCAAAATAACAAATCGTTCTGGCCGCAATCTTTTAGATTTTATTGATACCCATAACCTATGTTTTTTAAATGACGGATCTCCAACCAGATTCACCCCCCCCCTCATCAACGGAAAAGTGCTGTTGATTTATCTCTTTGTTCGTATTCGTTAGCATCTAAATGCTCTTGGGACATCCTAAACGATCCCCTCTCTAGTTATCATTTCCCAATTATAATCCGATTCCACCATCAATCTAACACTTATCCCCCCCAGTTAAAAATAATCTCAAATTTAGAATAAAAGATGCGAATTGGAGCACTTTCTCTTCTGAACTAGATAACCTTATTAATTTAACAAAATCGTCCCCGGGAGACATCAGAATGCAATGTGAGACGTTTCCATCTATGGTTATAAATGCAGCAGAAAAATCCATCCCGAAACACAATGCGAACATTAAAATAAAACACTCTACTCCGTGGTGGGACGAGGAATGCACTCGCTCCGTCAACTCTCGTAAAAAAGCAATTTCCTCTTTTCGTAAGTGTATGTCACTAGAAAATTTTTTATCAGTTAAAAAAACCCAGGCAGAAACCAAACGAATTTTGAAAAATAAAAAACGCGCTCGATGGCGGAAGTTCTGTAAGAACCTGTCTCCGGAAACTCCCCAGTCTTCAGTTTGGTCTAGCTTAAAAAAATTCGGATCATCGTATTCTCCGCCGAGAATCAAACATATATCAGAAGAAATTCTTATAGGATTTGAGGATAAAATAGCCCTCCCATCAGTGGCCGGATGTGAAGAAATGCCTTCTATTAAGCCGTATCCATCTCATTCTAACTGGCTAGATGCTCCTTTCTCCATTGATGAGATGAAACGAGAAATAAGAGCCCTTTCTGACTCTGCTCCGGGTCCCGATGGAATATTTAATAGTTTCATTAAATCATTTTCTGATATGGCGGTTGAATATTTCTTATCTCTTATTAATAATATGTTTGAAACAGGACTAATTCCGGATGATTGGAAAACTCAAAAAATCATTCCCATTTTAAAACCTGGAAAAAATCCATCTGAAATTTCGTCTTATCGGCCTATTGCTCTTTCATCATGTTTGATGAAAGAAGCGGAGCGTTTGATGAAGAACAGATTAGAGTGGTTTCTTGAAAGTCAAGATATTATCTCACCAAATCAGTATGGTTTTCGGAAAAAGAAATCTACAATTTATAACTTAAGTTTGTTCACAACTGATATACGAGTTTCTCAATCCCTAAATTCTTATACATTGGCCACATTCCTTGACCTTTCATCAGCTTATGATGATGTTTTACTGAATGTTTTGAAAGAAAAGCTAATTAAAAAACAAATCCCCCCGAAATTGGTCCAATTTATTATTAATTTGTTCTCAGATAGGTCCATTATTATTGAGTCTTCCTCTAAATACTTAAGGCGCAAACTATGGAGAGGTTTGCCCCAGGGTTCTGTTATTAGTCCTCTGTTGTTTAATATTTATATAAGCGACCTAGACTCAGTAATTCCTTTTTCTATCAAGCGACTTTACTTTGCTGATGATATCCTTATATATTTGTTACATAAAAATATTATTCTTGCAGCTAAGGAAATGAATTTGGCTTTACAATATATTAAAAGCTGGTTGTCAATAAATGGGATGAATCTGGCGGCATCTCAAACAAGGGTCGTGGCTTTCACGCGCAAAAGGAAAATTCCACACTTCTCAATCTCTTTTGATAATGTGCCTCTACAAACCGCTACTCAAATCAAATTCCTTGGCCTCTTTTGAACCATAAACTTTCCTGGCTTCCACACATTCAGATAATTTCTACAAAGTGTGAAAAGGGACTTAATATGATGCGAGCAGTTTCCAGAGTATGGTGGGGATCTCATCCTACCACTCTAAAATTAATGTATAATTCCCTAGTTCGGAGCCACTTAGATTATGGCTCATTCCTTTTTGACCCACTCCCTAAATATTTTGATAAGAAAATGGAAAGAATTCAATCAAAAAGAATGATTATTGGAGCTATGAAGTCTTCTCCAATTAATGCGCTTCAGGTGGAATGTGGGGAGCCTCCATTATATTTCAGAAGGCAATTCCTTGCCAATAAATATATTTTCAAGGCTTTATTGTTATCACATTATCCTATTAAACATAGTCTTAATCGGTTAAGTGTTAATTTGAATTCTAACAAAAGATTGAGAGAAAAACAATGTTTTCGTCTCCTAATTAAAAGTTTTCATCTCTATAATTCTCTATCATCTTCCCTCCAATATCTTCAAGAAGTTCCCAATCTCCCTATATACAATATTCCATTTAAGGCAATCACTTTTATGCCGAACACAATAACATCAGTCTTTCAGAAGAATATTTTATCTTCCCCAAATAAATTTCAAAATGTGGATGATTGTTTTAAAAGCATTGTGGCTTCAAAATTCCCTGGATTTTCCATCCTTTACACTGATGGTTCCAAATTTGAAAATAAAAGATGTGGAGCATCGATATATAATCCAGAATTCAACATCAATCTCACTTATAAATTACCAAAGAAGCTTCCATATTTACAGCTGAATGCTTTGCAATTGAACAAGCGCTAAATCAAATCCAGGTTCTTAACATTCATCGAGCCTTACTATGTACTGATTCGCTAAGTGCTCTAATTAAAATTAGGTCAAATATTCTATGTTATCCGGAAGACAATACTATATGTAAAATAAAAAATCTTATCAATTCTCTAAGTGAATCTGGGTTTGAGACGATATTGACCTGGGTTCCTGCCCATTTGGGTATCGAGGGTAATGAGATGGCCGATTTTCTTGCCAAATCTGGTTCAGATTCCGGAACTATCCCACTAAATTTAAGAATTCCTATCTCCGATGTCTTCCCGATTCTTAAATCCAACATGACTCGTGCCTGGGAAGAAAATTGGGCAGTCTCCAAAATAAGAACTGGATCTTTCTATGCTGGAATTCAAAACCATATCCCTGCTAATCCATGGTTTCACGGTAAAAAACTTTCAAACGATTCATTTCATGTATTTCGAGAATGAAAATTGGTCACTGTTCAATTGCATCTCACTTGTGTAGAATTAGCGTTTTAGATGATCCGGTCTGCCAGTGCGGTGTGGAAGAGGAAACCCTCAACCACGTTTTCTTTAACTGTAAAAACCATTCATCTTTCAACAACATATACCACCGGCTTATTAAAATCACACACCAGTCCCCCCTTAACAATTCATACCTTTTATCTCTTAACAATTCTCGTGTAAGCTTTATGTAAGTTTATTAACCTGAATGAATTCAATATTTAATTTGTTTTAGTGATCGAAATGAGTCCAATATATATTTTGTTTTATTATTTTCCCAATAGATTAACCGAATTTTTTTATCCACTTTAACTATCACTGGCACAAAGCACTCTTTTCAGGGTGAATTGCCTAAAACCAAAAAAAAAATATATATATATATTTTTATAGTCTGAGAATGCCAAATTCTTTTAATCTCATTTCCTAAATCTGTGTATTTTCTTATTTTTTCAGAAACAGTTTTATGAATATAACAGGAATTTGGAATAGCTACATCAATGATATAAGTTATTTTTTTAAATTTTTTCATGTAAAACTATATCAGGTCTATTATGACTAATTGTTCTGTCTGTTAATACAGTTTTATCATAATATATTTTATAAAATTCATTTTCTAAAAATGAATTTGGTTCATATTCATAAAATGGTACTATATTACGGCATTCAATCAAGTTATGTTTAATCATCAAACTTTGGTGGATTATTTTTAATACCTGATTGTGCCTAAATGTATACTCGAACGGCGCTGATACAGAACATCCCGATATAATATGTTCTATAGTTTCCGGAAAAGCCAAACATTTTCTACATAAATCACCAATTTGATTTATATCTTTGATTATATATATGCTTCCAATAATTTTTAGTATTAATTACTCTATCTTGAATGGCAAGCATAAATCCTTCTATTTCTGCGCCCAACTCTCCAATACTCAACCATTTGTTTGACGAAAGTTTGTCAACATACGTTTGGTTGAGATAATTGAAGTGTTTTGCATGAAAAATTTTATTTGACCAGGAATATAATAATTCCTGGTTAGTATTTATAAGAATGTTGGCATTCTCGTCATATAAATTTAAAGGTGTAATGTTTCTATCTGCCACGCAAATTATTTTGTGCATTTCTGAGCTATTAGCTTTCCTATGGAAAAACATTTCTAAGCATTTCTACCTGATTGTGTTTCAAAGATGTTATTTTGACTACACCTCTACCTACTAAATTTCTAGGTAAATTAATTCGTTCTATAGCTGAATTTGGATGATGGCAATTAAACTTTGTTAATGTAGTTCGAATTAATCGTTCCAAACTATCTAAATCTGTATTGGACCATTTAATTATGCCAAATGAGTACGTTAATAGAGGTATTGCCCAAGTATTTATTGCTTTTACTAAATTTTTAGCAGATAGATGGCATTTAAATTTTTTTCTGATCCTAGTTTGAAATTTAATATTAATATCATTTTTAATACCAGTGTGATCAAATCTACTCGATTACGGGTATCCTAAATATTTTTAAACCTCATCTCCTTTCATTATAATGGTTCCATGACAGTTGATCCGGCGACATTTGGTCCGGCGACAGTTGATCCGGCGACATTTGATCCGGCCGACATTTGATCCGGCCGATATTTGATCCGGCGTACAGTTGATCCGGCGGACATTTGATCCGGCGACAATTGATCCGGCCTGATCCTTTAGAAGATTTTTTCTTCAAGTAAGTATGTAAAGAGGATATACGGCCGTACAACCAAAGTCGATGTACTTATATCTGAAGGCATCTTAAGTGAAAATCCGCTGAAAAAATATTTTTACTAACAATAATTTCGACTCTCCGAAGAAGCATGCGGCAATACAAAATACGACATACTTATACGTGCAGTCAGTTTAACAAAAAAACCGTAAAAGATTCCTACTTGCGCATAACTTTTTTATCTGAAAATTACACTAGAGTCCCAACTGCTCTCAACCGTCTCGAGCCAGTGAGTGCCAATGGCATCCCCAATTTTGTTATGTGGTTCGTAGTGGTCCGCTACGTTTGGTAACCGGGTTTGCATAAGATAAGACATTAACAAACCGTGGTTTGAAAATTTACCTGGCTATTCAGATCTAGTCACCATTCCAATAAATGGTTCCCGGGGCGACGGTATCCGTCTCCTAAATCTTAAGTAGATGTTGCACATATAAGAATGTCTTATTTTGCTATTCGTTCATTCAGAATTGAAACGTTACTTGAAATGGCTTTAGGCGTGTTTGGTGACTAGATCTGAATAGCCAGGAAAATTTTACACATATCATTCTCCTCCCCACTATCTTCAGCCTCACAACATATCAAAATTAGGAATACCATACTCTCACGTGCTCCAGACGGTTGGGAGCAATTGGGACTCTTGTGTTTTGATAAAAGTTCTAAAAAATAAAAATAAAAATATGAAAAAATTAAAATCATACGATTTTTGTAATTTGTTCGCTGGTGTACAGTAAATGTAGGTTTAGTCGGATTACTTGAAATGACGTGACTAGATCTGAATAGCCAGGTACGTTTTCCACATCTCCTTCCCCTCCCCACTACCCTCCGTATCACACCATACCAAAATTGGGGATGCCATTGGCACTCACTGGCTCGAGACGGTTGAGAGCAGTTGGGACTCTAGTGTAATTTTCATATAAAAAAGTTATACGCAAGTAGGAATCTTTTACGTTTTTTTTGTTAAACTGACTGCACGTATAAGTATGTCGTATTTTGGCTTTTTCGGAGAGTCGAAATTATTGTTAGTAAAAATATTTTTTCAGCGGATTTTCACTTAAGATGCCTTCAGATATAAGTACATCGACTTTGGTTGTACGGCCGTATATCCTCTTTACATACTTACTTGAAGAAAAAATCTTCTAAAGGATCAGGCCGGATCAATTGTCGCCGGATCAAATGTCCGCCGGATCAACTGTACGCCGGATCAAATATCGGCCGGATCAAATGTCGGCCGGATCAAATGTCGCCGGACCAACTGTCGCCGGATCAAATGTCGCCGGATCAAATGTCGGGTCACCCATTATAATCTTATATATTAATACACAGTTTATCGACCGCTCACTCTTTGACTTTACGCGAAAACCGACCACTCTGCCCCTTGCGTTTCTCCCACCTTAAGGTTCACTTTCGCTTAAAGTCACATTCAGCCACCCTCAGTACTTTGATTTTGTGAGGTCAATTTTTTTCGACAAAATTAGCGCTTTATTCACAGAAAAACTGACGCGAATCAACGGCGAAAACTAGAACCAATAGTAAAATTATACTCAATTCGGCCAGGTTACATTTCCCGCCGACAGGTTCGCGTTTCCAAAAAAAAAGATGTCATTTTGGCCATCAGTTTCACCCTCAGTACTTTGATTTTGCGAGGTCAATTTTTTTCGACAAAATTAGCGCTTTATTCACAGAAAAACTGACGCGAATCAACGGCGAAAACTAGAACCAATGGTAAAATTATACTCAATTCGGCCAGGTTAAATTTCCCGCCGACAGGTTCACGTTTCCAAAAAAAAAGATGTCATTTTGGCCATCAGTTTCAATGCAAATGAAAATGCTAGGAATCTTGAGTCAGGTCAGGGATCTTAGACGTCAAATTTTTAGCCTAACAAAACAGACTTTTCACAGTTTTCGGTAGTGGTTTTACGGTACGCGGCATTGTGGCCCCAAAACCGATCCCGGCTCGGATGTTTTTCAAAAATCTAATACAGTAGAGAATTCCTCAATTTTTAATACCAATTATACATGCCCATCCCATATAAAAAATTTCAGGAGATGCTGACAAAACTCGACATTTTCCGAAAAAAAATCATCAAAACACGTGCTTACAGATTCCATCGGAAGTTAAAATTTTGCTAGCCAGTTCAAATTAACACGTTATTCATTCGGGGTAGGTACCTACTTATTTCGGTAGTATTGCAAATATGATGAAAAAAGCAAAGATTGCAGGAATTGAAGGAAAGGCGCAGGTACCTGCCCGAATACGTAGATAAACAATTAATTAGGTTTTAATGCAATACTAAGGTAAGGTTGTTTCGATGATACTGAATAATTCAACTTTTTTTAAAGTTAATTTTCACGATCTGTATTGGTTCTACTCAAGTTCTGTTATTTTATCATTAAAGGCCAGTTACATTACAAAACTTAAATAATTACAGAACTCGAACGGAACTATCTAGAACTGAAAATTTACTAGAAAAATTTGAAGAATTGACATTTTTTTCTTAAACAACCCAGCCTTATTATTTTATTTTATTTATTGGTGTGTTGATTATGAATGAAGCATGGTTCTATTGGACATTGTTAAATAAAAAAATATATATTTTACGCGTGTTCTAGGTAGGTACTTACTTGCAGGGACTTTTTTCCTTTAAAAATCAAAACATGATATCGAATAAATTTATTTGTGCTGAAAAGAAAATTTATAAAATTATTTTATACTCAACAACATAATGGCGTCGTTTTGGTGAAATATTACAACAAAGTACCTACTTAGTACTTAGCCGTGCAAAATGAAATACAATACAACTACAAGAGTGACCTCTGGCATCATAAAATTTTGCATTGCTAAACAGTGCAACCGATTGTGATGAAACTTTGGGAATTTGATGTGCGCATCCCCTCGATTCTTTCTGTATAAAAAAGTAAGCTCTGGCATCATGAAATTATGCATTGCTAAACCGTTCATCCGATTGCGATAAAACTTCTTTACGCACCCTCGACATGGGGGGTAAGCTGGTGAATGCGTTACGAAAGAGAATATAAATATTATACATTTTATGCGAACGGTAATCGATGCGAATCGATGGTGATCGGGTGAGGCGAACGGTCGGGCCTTTACGCACGCTTGACTTGAAGAGTGATAAGGATAGGGATGCCGATGGGGATGGGGACAGGGACGGGGACAGGGACCGGGACTGGGACGGGGACCGAGACGGGGACGGGGACGGGAATGGGGACGGAGACGGGGACAGGGGCGGGGACGGGGACGGGGATGGTGATGGGGATAGGGAAGGGGATGAGGAGGGAAAGGATAAGAGGGAGATGGAGATATTAGTTAGTTAGTTTTTTTATATTTTTAATGGACTATTTGTCCGTAAATTAATAAATTATATACAGCGGGTACCGGCATGCGTTGCAAGGCCACTGTAATCTCGGGGTCAACTTAACTGTAATGGTTCCATCCCAACTCAATGCCTGTGCAAGCGCCTGCACTATATAACATTATACAAAACGGGTATCCGGCATGCGTCGCAAGGCCATTTTAACCTCAGGTCAATTAAACTGTAATGGTTCTATCCCAAGTCCCTGGAAATTACATAATAATGCAAGCACCTGCACTTTGTAACATTATATACAACGAGTACCAGGCATGCGTTGCAAGACCATTTTAACTTCGGGGTCAACTAAACTGTAATGGTTCCATCCCAGACCCCGGGAAACTACATTGTAATGCAAGCACTGCACTATATAACATTACATACAATGGGTACTTGGCATGCGTTGCAAACTCACTGTAACCTCGGGGTCAACTAAACTGTTATGGTTCCATTCCAAGTCCCGGGAAACTACATTATAATGCAAGTGCCTGCACTATATAACATTATAAACAACGAGTACCCGACATGCGTTGTAAGGCGACTTTAACCTCGGGTCAACTAAACTGTATTGGTTCCATCCCAAATCCTGGAAAACTACATTATAATACAAGCACATGCACTATACAACATTATATACAACGGGTACCCGGCATGCGTTGCAAACTCACTGTAACCTCGGGGTCAACTAAACTGTTATGATTCCATCCCAAGTCCCGGGAAACTACATTATAATGCAAGCACATGCACTATATAACATTATATATAACGGGTACCCGGCATGCGTTGCAAGGCGACTTTAACCTCGGGTCAACTAAACTGTATTGGTTCCATCCCAAATCCTGGAAAACTACATTATAATGCAAGCACATGCACTATATAACATGATATACAACGGGTACCCGGCATGCGTTGCAAGGCGACTTTAACCTCGGGTCAACTAAAGTGTATTGGTTCCATCCCAAATCCTGGAAAAGTACATTATAATGCAAGCACCTGCAAAATATAACATTATATACAACGGGTACCCGGCATGCGTTGCAAGGTCTCTTTAACCTCGGGTCAACTAAACTGTATTCTTTCCATCCTAAATCCTGTAAAACTACATTATAATGCAAGCACCTGCACTATATAACATTATATAACATTATACCCGGCATGCGTTGCAAGGTCACTGTAACCTCGGGGTCAACTTAACTATAATGGTTCCATCCCAAGTCCCGGGAAATTACATTATAATGCAAGCACCTGCACTTTGAAACATTATATACAACGGGTACCCGGCATGAGTTACAAGGCTACTTTAACCTCAGCGTCAATTAAACTGTAATGGTTTCATCCCAAGTCCCGGGAAACTACATTATAATATTTGATATTTAACCGATTGATATTTGATTTAACGCACACTCCTCGATTCATCCACGTTCACACGCAAATCGCATAGTGTTTTAACCCGTTAGTTGCTTTTGCAACGGGCCCAGCTAGTAGTTAATTAATAATTAAATAATTTATTATTATTATTATTTTAAAATTTGCAATTTATTTAGTTTGTATAACTTATAATTTAATTTATCAACCATAACATGTATGATTTCCAATCTGTAAACTACACCCGCCAAAACACAGGGACAACTATCATAACTCTTAGTCTTAAGTCACTAGCTATAAGTCTTAGATTAAGCCACTAGTTACAAGTCTAAGATATAAGTCACTAGATATAATTACAAATCTTAGTTATACCAATTTTATTACATATTTACTTGTACTGTACAGCGCCCTTGAGGTGATTTCTCACAAAAACGGCGCTATATAAATTAGCCAAAATACGCACCAGATTTAAATGTCCGGGTTAAATTTTCCCCCAAAAAAAAAAAAAAAAAAAAAAGAAGGAAAAACTAAACCCTTTCATACACTTCCCCAAATGATCATCTAGTGAATCCACGCTATGCAATTGCACTATATAAGTATTATAAATACAAAACAATACAAGAACAACATGTCAACCTACTAGAGACCAAATGGGAATATAATTCACCGACTCCAGATATTTTCATATCAGAGGGTTCGGCTCTGTGGCATTTCTAATTGAACCTATAAATCCTACTGATCCCTCAATATAAATATTTAAAAAATCTTTTGTAATCCTACATGTATTTAAAATTACTGCTTTTTGCATTTTTATATACAAATTCTTTGACAAATCTAATATGCTTAAATTTTGAATCAGATTCCTAGGTATTATGCCAGTGGCCGAAATAACAAATGGTAATATTTTTATAGTCCGAGAATACCAAATTCTTTTAATCTCATTTCCTAAATCTGTGTATTTTCTAATTTTTTCAGAAACAGTTTTTTGAATATTACAGGAATTTGGAATAGCTACATCAATGATATAAGTTATTTTTTTAATTTTGTCATGTAAAACTATATCAGGTCTATTATGACTAATTGTTCTGTCTGTTAGTATAGTTTTATCATAATATATTTTATAAAATTCATTTTCTATAAATGAATTTGGTTCATATTCATAATAAGGTACTACATTACGGCAATCAATCAAGTTATGTTTAATTACCAAACTTTGGTGAATTATTTTTAAAACCTGATTGTGCCTAAATGTATACTCGGAAGGCGCTAATATAGAACATCCCGATATAATATGTTCTATAGTTTCGGGAAAAGCCAAACATTTTCTACATAAATCATCAATTTGATTTATATCTTTGATTATATGCTTTCTATAATTTTTAGTATAAATGACTCTATCTTGAATTGCAAGCATAAATCCTTCTATTTCTGCGCTCAACTCCCCAATACTCAACCATTTGTTTGACGAAAGTTTGTCAACATACGTTTGGTTGAGATAATTGAAGTGTTTTGCGTGAATAATTTTATTTGACCAGGAATCTAATAATTCCTGGTTAGTATTTATAAGAATGTTGGCATTCTCGTCATATAAATTTAAAGGTGTAATATTTCTATCTGCCTTGCAAATTATTTTGTGCATTTCTGAGCTATTAGCTTTCCTATGGAAAAAATTTCTAAGCATTTCTACCTGATTGTGTTTCAAAGATGTTATTTTGACTACACCTCTACCTCCTAAATTTCTAGGTAAATTAATTCGTTCTATAGCTGAATTTGGATGATGGCAATTAAATTTTGTTAACGTAGTTCTAATTAATCGTTCTAAACTATCTAAATCTGTATTGGACCATTTAATTATGCCAAATGAGTACGTTAGTAGAGGTATTGCCCAAGTATTTATTGCTTTTACTAAATTTTTAGCAGATAGATTGCATTTTAAAATTTTTCTGATCCTAGTTTGAAATTTAATCCTAATATCATTTTTAATACTAGTGTGATCTAATCTATTCGATTGCGGGTATCCTAAATATTTGTAAACCTCATCCCCTTTCATACTTTGAATTTTGAAATTTCTAAATATACCCTCGTCTCCATCTACAATTTTGCCTTTCTCTATATGGATAGTTTAACATTTATCTAAACCAAAAGTCATTTTAATATCATCTGAAAAAATTTTAACTACCTTAATCATTTTCTCTAAATTTGATTCAGAATTTGAAAATAATTTTATATCATCCATATATAATAGATGTGAAACTATACTACTCTCTCTTGTATTACCCTTAATTTTTATTCCAAACTTGCTTTTAATTAACATTTTAGAAAGGGGATTCAATGCTAAGCAAAACCAAAGAGGGCTCAATGAGTCTCCTTGAAAAATCCCTCTTTTTATTGAAATGCCCGGTACTACTATTTTCTTACCTTTTAAATTAACTAGCAAATCTGTATTCCAAAAGGACATAATATTTTTCAAAAAGCTAATTATAATTGGGTTAACTTTATATATTTTTAATATTTTGATTAGCCACGAGTGCGGGACACTATCAAAAGCTTTTTGATAATCTATATAACAATTATGTAAATTACGCTTTTGATTTTGAATTTGTTTTAAAATTACAGAATCAATAACTAACTGTTCTTTACATCCCATATGTTTTCTGCGACAACCTTTTTGTTGTTCAGATAAAATATTTTTTTCATCCAAATGAGTATATATTAAATCTGTCAAGCAAGAGGTTAAAATTTTGTATATTGTCGGTAGACATGTAATGGGTCTATATTGAGAGGGATTATTAATATGTTCGCTTTTAGGCAACATATAAGTAATGCCCTTAGTTAGAAAATTAGGAAAATTTTGAGGTTCTCTGACAAGTTTTGAAAGATTTTTTGCAAAAAGAGGATGTAAAGTAGTTAGACGTTTGTACCAAAAATTATGTATCCAATCGCAACCCTATTATTATTATTATTATTATTATCCCTAGCATTTTTATTTTTTTTACATTAACTCCACACAGGAGGCCCTGAGGAAAATAATTTCCCTCAGGGCCTATGTCATCTGGGATGCTGTGTGGAGGGTCTTTTTGAGGAGAGGAAGGAATGAACATTGGTCTTGAAGAGACCCATGTTGTAGGAAGGAGGAAACACAGAGGCCGGCAAATCATTCCACAGCCGAGCTGTTGAGCACAAGAAGGAGTCGAAGAAACGACCCGTTTTCATGTGACAAATGTCAACTGTGTACAAATGTTGGGCACGCGTTTGGCGTGTTTCCCGACTATGCACCGGTGCCGAAGGGATCAATGATGCTAGTTCCTCGGAGCATCTTCCATTGTAATACCGGTAGAACAAGGATAGCATTCCCACCCGACGCCTGTGCTCTAAAGATTGCAATCTGTCTGTTAAGATGGGAGAATCTATCAAACGGACCGCCCGTTTCTGCACAGAGTCGAGGGTATTTTTCAGGTATTTTGGAGCTCCAGACCAGAGGTGGCTGCCAAATTCAACCGTGGGGCGCACTTGCGATTTGTACAGGGTTAGCAGTTGTGTACTATTAAAGTATCTGCGGGCCCTGTACAGTACGCCCAGTTTTTGGGAGGCCAACTTTACTCTGGCTTCGATGGAGCCCCCATACCTGAGCTGGTCACTTAGGGTTACACCAAGCATATCAATGGAGGGCCTGTTCGGAAGATTGCTTCCGTTGAAAGAGACTAGATTTTCATTTCGATCCCTTTTAGACGTAATCAGACAAGATTGGGTCTTTGAAACATTAAATTCAACGAGATTATTTTTACCCCAAGAGAAAACACTCTCGACGTAACCGTCCATTCTTTGCTTCAAAGCTTTACGAGCTGTTGGAGTTTGTGAGCCCTTTGGGGGCTTGTCAAACAAAAAGCTATCGTGAACTGTACTGTCATCCGCGTAACAATGAATTGGTGCACATGACAAAAGGTCGTTGATGTGCAACAAAAACAGAGTCGGAGACAGAACCGATCCCTGCGGGACGCCAGCATTTATCGAGTGTGAGGAAGAGGTGAAACCATCGACTACCGTCTGAATCGACCTCTCCCTCAAGAAGTCGGCAATCCACGTACACAAGGATGCGGGAAGTCCGTAAGAATGCAGTTTGTTGACAAGTCCTCGGTGCCAAACCCGGTCAAAGGCCTTGGATATGTCCAGTGCAACCGTTTGGGTCTCACCGAAACGTTCCAGGCATCGCCCCCAAACATGCGTCACATACGCGAGAAGATCACCGCACGAGCGGTTCCGCCGGAATCCGTATTGACGGTCGTTAATAATTTTGTTCTTTTCGAGGTATGTGAGCAGTTTGTCGTTGATCACACGTTCCATCACCTTAGACAGAACTGATGTGATCGCTATGGGGCGGTAGTTGGCCGGGTTGGAGCGGTCACCCTTCTTTGGAATAGGATGGATAACCGCTTTTTCATGGCGGATGAAATAACACAAAAATTCGAACAATGTACAATATTCTTATAATAAATAAATTAAATGGCAGCCATAGCAATAACACTGATGGTATTGTTAACTTGTTTGCAAATTTTTATTCAAGTATTTATTGAACAGACTCAAATAATGCTCCTGTTTCAACAACAACTCTAGATGAAACTCTTGATATTTCACCATAAGTCTCTGTGATAGTTGTACTAAAGTTAAATTCTTAGATATCCACAAATCTGCGGGACCGGATAATATCGCAACAATATTTATCAAATCTATTTTTATCCAGCGGAATTTTTTCCGGTAAGTGGAAAATTAGTTATTTGACTCCAATTTTCAAAAAGGGTTATAAAAGTGATGTTTCTAATTACAGACCAATATGCATTCAATCCACCATACCGAAACTCTTTGAAAGCCTAATGCTTGACATACTTTTTACACAAATAAAATCACCTTACCATTTTGGATTTATGCCAGGTAGAAGAACTCTTTCCAACTTAATTATTTATGAAAATTTTATAACCAATGCTTTTAAAGTAGACTCTGTTTATACTGATTTTTGTAAAGCCTTTATACAGTTTCTCATAAAATTCTTATTCGAAAATTAGGAAAGCTTGATATATGTGGTAATATATTAGCCTGGTTTGAAATCTATCTTACTGGAAGACAACAAATTGTTAGACTGTCGGAAAAAAATATGCAAAAAGTGGAGTTCCACAGGGTTCATCCCTTGGCTCAATCTTATTTATCTTGTTTATAAATTATCTTACAAAAATATTGCATGATGTATCTATCTTCTTTTTTGCTGATGACCTCAAATTTTTAGAATTATTCAAAATATTTACCATAGCAAAACTGTTCAAGATAATATCAACACATTGTTAATTTGGTGAAATGAAAAAAAATACTTAAAAATACTTTTTAAATATCTCAAAATGTCAAATAGTTAGATTTTATCGAACAAAAAATCCAGTGATCTTAAATTACAACTTTGATAACAATGCTCTTGAAAAATTAACACAAATTAAAGGCTTAGACATCACTTTTCAATCAAATCTTTCAGTTGTTAACCACATAACAGAAATCTCTAATAAGGACTTAAAATGTTATTTATAAGAGAAATTTTAACAACATAAAGTATAATAAACTATTATATTTTGACTATGTGAGAAGTCAACTTGAATACAATCTCCCGTCTGGAACCCACATTATAATATACATGTACAAGCTGTTGAAAGAATACAAAACCAATTCTTCCGTTTTGTAAATTTTAAAATGGGTATTCCAGCAATTATAATGAACTACAACATTCTGTTAAATAATATGAATATGCTCAAATTGTCAGACAGAAGAATTTTCACAGACTTGGTATTTACATATGAAATTCTAATTGATTTAGTTAATAGTCTGGTATTGCTTGAATTGACAAGCTTCCGGATTCCACTACGCAATACTAGAAGTCAGGATTTATTTCAGTGCAGAAATTCTGGGACTAACTCTTTGCCCAGAATACTAATGGAGGAAAACAGTCATACCGAGTAATTGGATATATTCAATTTATGAACAAATGTAAAATATTGTTACTGCGGCAGTTCAGCATACTGAAAGTGTGCCTAAGCATTATGTATTTTAGTTTGCTATTTGATTAGGTTCACTTAAAATAATTTTTAAAATTTTATGACCGTCAAGTTGACTCTTTCAAATGCAACGATTATCTTTTTCCATCAATTGAAAAGTTAGAGTAGGGTCCCAACAATTGTTTAAAGAAACCAGCGTTTAGGTTCAATAGATTGGTACTTTTTGGATACCTCATCCCCGGAAAATATTTATTGGATTACCGATGCCTCTGCCGTTGGTCACCCCAAGTGTTTCTATACGTTTGATAACTTGGCAAGGGGGCCCGGGTTCATGGGGTGAGGTTTGTCCGGATCTTAAAAAATGTCTAATAATTTTGCAATAATATTTTAATTTTATTTAAATAGATGTAAAAATATTTAGTTGTCCTCTCCTAAACACAAGCAGTTGATTTATTAGGAGAGTGATTGAAATATTGATATTATATTATGTTGTAAAATTTCAATTTTAATAAATGTTTAATAAAAATAAAAATAAATCTTGGCGGCGGATGTATCTGCCCACCAACTGACCCTCTGATAAAATGACCCTCCACACAGTATCCCAAAGATGTCTTGGGCCCTGAGGGGAATTATTTTCCTCAGAGCTTCCTGTGTGGAGCTAATGTAAAAAAACTATGTGTTCCAATAAATTACTATCCCAGAAAATGCACATAAAAATCGTAACAAATGACGAAGAAGTAAATCAAATATGAAAACGAAAATAATATGTCAGCGCAGAGAAAAGACTATATTTCCTTTATTCATCAGAGTTATTATAATGAGGGCTTACATTACTTCCTGCAGCGACTGAGTGCTATTTGACCACCCAACACTGGTTATTTCAGCTGTCTATACTCGTATATCAACCGAAGCCGGTTGCTTGTTTGAGTTCAAGACAAACAAATCCGCAAAAACCAACAGACTAGTCCAGGCATGCCCAACCTGCCCAACACTTATATTATATTTGTGAAATTATAACTGACCCTCGATGAAGTTTTTTTGACATAAGTAGTCCCTTCCACGGACTACTTACGCAATATACTTAACATCCTTAGTCTAACTTAATCTTAATGAGACGTTGTATGAATGTGAACGAGGCAAGGAGTGTGTGCCAAAATCGAGTTGTTTGGCGAATCGTCCTCTCTGCCTACCCCTGCGGAGAAACTACGTGATGGTTAGTTAGTTATTTTTTATTCGTGTATTATTATTGCAATAATAATATAACAACTTTTTCAACGTTTGGTTTCCACGGAACAGCTCCGTAGGCTTCTAAATGAATACTGAACTGCTATCGTGAGAGAGAGGGCACGGCCAACACACGGATCGAGTGCAGACAAGTGTGGCTTCGCGTGGCTTCTTCACCAACACTCGGCCGAGTTGCGGTGCGGGCGCGGTGCGTCCATGTGTGTTCCGGCCTTTACCTGTAAAAATTAACGGTAATATTCGCCGTTCACCTGTATTCGTAGACGGTCAGCTACTAACTACAGTCAACATTAGTCTTCTAACGGTCAGCATTTCAGCAAATGCTGAATGCCCCCTCTTCCGATGTCACACAAGTAATAAAATAATTTGAATCAGTTCTTCGTTTTATTTTTTTTACATGTGCGACCCACCAAACGATTTGGATTGGGCACCCCTAGACTAGACAGGCTGGGGAAGAATAGGGAGTTTGGAACGATTTTAGCTGAGATTGGTGGAGAGAAAACAAGGGATGGAACATTTATCGTATTTTGAAAATTTAAATCTTTTTCCCTATCAGTATTTACATGGATGGAATTGCATACCCTATAATTTTAATTTTAATATCCAAGAGTCGAGAGTGTAATTTATTTTGGCCCCCATTACCCATTGGAAAATGTAATTTAAATATTGCAAAAACTTTAATAAATAATCAATTAATACTTTCAGCACGGCATTTTTGTTTCCAGATATAGAGTGTGATTTATGGTTGATAACACTTTTCGTGTGTTTTTTTAAAAATATTATTTTAAAAGTCGAATGGTTGTTGTTTTATTGAAAGTAAACTAATACAATTTTTCAATTTAAAAACACATTAAGCGGTAGGCAAAATAAAAAATAATTATTTTTCAAAAAATCAATAGATATTTATTTTTTCTCCATGTTCCAGAGAGAGAACACAGGATTTTATTTTGAATTATAAAACATAAGACAATAAAAAAATCCTTTTATCGCGATTTTAGAGGCAATATTGGCAATTAAAATAAATATCCAAAATGATATAGTTTATGTTGCAAGTGTGTTTTAAATATGTTTGCATTTAAATTGTGGATCTCCATTCAACCAACACCCCAAGTGGCAACGTATGGTGACTTAGCAAGGGTGCGGCGGATGCGTCTGCTCACAAACTGCGTAGCAGGTCGGATCGGGAGAGTCTGGTTGAAAGAGACCTTTTGAGCAAGATTCTCTCGGAACATCGCCTTACAACGCAGTCGATGGATTGATTCATAGGTCCATCATTCCTGGACATAATGACCCCTCTATTAGATTTCTACCCACCCCTCACACCCTTTTCCTTTCCAGAATTTCCTCTACTTGCTTTCCTAAAAAGACCTTCCTCACAGCATCGCCAAAGATGTCATAGGCCCTGAGGGGATTTTTTTCCTGAGGGCTTCCTGTGTGGAGTTAACGTAAAAAAGGCATTTCATGCTTAATTTTTGCGTACTGGAATACGAAATTTTGTGTTGTGATTTGAAACTCTATGAAACGGAAACGAACGGCAATAAAAAGAGACATACACACACATCTATAGGATTTAACCAGCGAGAGAACGAGATAGCGATAAAATATTTATTTAATTCACGGGTAGGTACCTACTCTGTTCCAATAAAATGCAGTGAATCCACAGTCCCGTGCAAGTCTCGCTTCGTGTAGTGGTATAAAGCCCCAGACAAACCTTTGCAGACATTTAGCCGACCAAAGATCAAATCCAACTTTAATATCCAACTTTAAATATCCAAATTTTATTTGAATTTTTTTGTGAAATCCCTGTTCATTCCAAAATGAACAGGCAAAAGAAAACACAAAAGAAAGCGGCATCTACCAACTCCGAAGAAGAAAATACAAATACTAATAAGATGATCAAATATATGGAAAAAGGTGCGCCGAAATTCGACGACAAAAATATGGAAAAACATCATCCTTCATATTGATAAAAAAGTGCTTCGCAGTCTCCCCACTCTGGTCTACTATAGTTTTCTGGTGGTTTCACTTCTATTGTGTGTGAATTGCAGACTTTGATTTTATTTTTTAAATTTTGAAAGAGATTGATTTTATTAAAGGTAATAAATGCCTCCGGAAGGCAAAAAAGATGCCATGCATACTAATAATTACGAGTGTGAACGACAGACGTAAGCGCATTAATACTGTTCGATACAGCAGAATATATTTATAAATATTTTTTTTTTATAAATTAAATATTTCTTCATATGAAGCAGATACTTTGTGATGTGACATGTGGTGTTTACAAAGTTATTGTTTTATTTTAAATAAATTAAATAATTATATTATTAAATATTAAAAAAAAACTTGCTATCACAAATAATACATGTTGAAAATTGTGAGGTTTTTTCTCTAGCACCTGCATTCGTTGTATGTTGAATGAATCCATCATGTTTCTGCTGTTCAAAAGACTTTTAAAGTCTGGTCAATGTTTACCGAAATTATTCTTCGTTATTTTGTACCATCTTATAGCATCCAGTGCTATCGGGAAAGCTTATTTGATAGTGTGGAAATCTTTCTAGTGTTAATACCACTTTGCCCTACTTACATAATAATCTGAAGTACTTTCATCGTTTTAAAGACGGTTCATAAAAGCCTTGAATATTTATAATCAAAGTTTTGAATACTTTCTCTCGAAACGTTTTGCCAACTCAATACTACGTCGATACAATGTTATGATTTTATTGTTTACAATAAAATCATCCAAACAAAATGCTATCATGAACTGTACATTCACATATCAAAAGGTCATTGATGTGCATCAACTTTCTTTGTCGGGAAAAGAATCGATCCCTGTGGAATGCCAGTATTTATTTCATAAAAGCCTTGAATATTTATGATCAAAGCTTTGAATATTTTCTCTCGAAACGTTTTGCCAACTCAATACTACGTCGATACAATGTTATGATACATTATTATTGTTTACAATAAAATCATCCAAACAAAATGCTATCATGAACTGTACATTCACATATCAAAAGGTCATTGATGTGCATCAACTTTCTTTGTCGGGAAAAGAATCGATCCCTGTGGAATGCCAGTATTTATCGAATTTTTCTCTTAAAAATTATGTCCTTCTTTTACATGTCAGTACAAGTCATTTTTTAAATATTAAAATTCGTCCAATTTTCAGGTTGCTTCCTATATTTGTCAGAATGCCAACCTAACCAATAATTCACCTTTAGAGTGGGATTGTGCTTCTGAATTATTTAAAGTCGATAATATGGTAAACTTTCTGTGATAAACTAATGAAAGCATTCTTAATAGAGCACCTGCTTGAAACATCAGCGCGAGTAGTCAGTTCCTAATGTCAGTCCGCCCACACAACCTTACACCCTCCCCACAAAGGCAATTAAAATGTCCATAAATTAGCCTTCACTGTTTGCCGAGCTGGAGGAGTTCTCGTTGCAGAAAAGCTAATCCAACTGCCATTTGAAAGTGCTTTTCGGCGTCGAGCTGATGTCGGGAGAATCCGACGCCGGGCGCCGCGACGCATGCATAAGTGGATAAATATTAACATTACGCTGGGTTGTAGTATCGCTCCGGTGCATCAGATAATATAAGTAAATGTATTTGAACAAGAACTTATCCGCTGAAAGTGCCATTGAGAATGTTTGGTTTGATGTCTTTTAAATGGACGCGTTGGTTGTTGGATGGCGATACGATAAATAAATCCTCCATGTGGTGAATAAAGCCTTCGTACTCTCTATGAAACTCTCCACTTAAATGACAAGTTAAAATGATGCAATGAGAATCGCATCATTTTAATTTATCGCTTTCACTGATTTTTATTGAAATACCCGGATTCATTCGTGTGTTATTTCGTGTAATTAATTCAATATACTTTATGAAATCTATATAAAAGACAAAAACTCGGTATGGAAGCGACGTTAGTTGAAAATAGCGTTATCCTAGATATTTGCACCAGTGCTATGCTAATTTCATATCTCTACTCTGAGATCTTTCGCTGGACGGACAAAAAGACGAAAAGTAAATTAAAGATACGTTCAGTGTGAATATAGCAAAATTAAAAATAACATATTGACTTAGAGAATACATTTGTTTTAAAATGTATGGTACTGAGATCTTACTTTTGAATATATCTAACTAATTCGATACGTGTTCTCGTAACAATTTTTATCGTAACTTTCTTTGTCTGGGTCGTTTTCCAATTAAAGGTTGAAGTCAATTAGTAGGAAATTAATTCTCTTTTTGCCCCTCAACTTTTGGAAGATGGTCATCAACAAAGGGAGTGGGTTTTATGGAAAGAAAGGGTCGGCTTAGTACGATATGGAAACCTTACGAGAATTGCTCTCAGATGATGATGAAACCATAAATCAAACATGGTATTTCGATTAGGAAAGTAAAAAAATCAGTTATATATTAGAGAATTTTCTGTAAATAAAGACATTTTAGTGCTTTTTCATATTAAGACATTTCCTCCCTGTATATCTCTAACTAACAACGGTGTTTGTATTCTTACACAGAACCTTTATTATAATTTAGTTTTATATCCCAGATATTCTCTTTACCCAGAATTCTTTAATGACAATAACAAAAACTCTTTTTACGAGGAATAAGAAAAACATGCCGCAGCATTTAGCCCGAGTCGTAAAACTGTTCGTAAGTAATAAGCATACTTCCAACAACTGTACGTTAATGTATTCTTCAAGTCGTCTAGACTCTGAACACAAGAAGGCAATTAAATCCAAAGCCTGAATGTTACCAACCGCCAACCCATAATAACATTCTCGACCTCAGAAACCTACCCTACTTAGGCACCTTAAAATATTAGTAAACACACGTGAAGTGTATTAGTAAACATATACTCGTACATATACCTACACTGTTTTTAGTGCTGTTGTTCTTTTACTGCATGGAACACTTTTGAATTATATCGTACATGTAAGGCCCTTGGTCCACAGGGTAAGTGATTGATTCTTATGTTGGGTACTTACGTAGCAAACAACTGGTCACACAAAGTTCATGAAATACCTAGAACCGCGTCGCCACTAATCATCGTTGCCAAAACTAGAATACCATGACTTCACCCACAACCAAACTATTGTTGTAGCTGTCATTTTTATATTCTGTCGTAGCTTTTTTTTCCTAGCATTGATTTAAAGCACACGCATCGTTACAAAATGTCTTACACAAGTGACCCCATGTTGAAAGTCTCCCCGCTGACGCCGCTCGGCTGGTTGCGGGATTACTGGCTTCGCCGAAGGGTCTATAAAATGTCGGCAACGTGTGCTCGTGTACGAACATCCTCGCAGATGTATAGCGGTAGTCACCAAGGTACTTGAATTGTCGAGTAACGTTGCTTGCGTGTCCCGTTGACGAAGGGCCTAAGAAATATTATTATCGTTTTTTATTGCAACTAAATCCAAATCTAGTTAATCATACCCATTCAAAAATAATCTAAAGGATTTCATAGAAAATGTGCCAGCATCTGTTTTGCATAGTAGGTGGCATCTGCAAATCGTTTATATATATATAAATATTCTTGCCTCTGAAGCTACCCCCAAACAATATAGACGAAAGGAGGTCGTATTCGGCAATCAAGGATTCAATCTGAGGGATTATTATAATAACGGCGGAATGCCTGCAGAGCAATCTTGAGGTCAGCGAAGCAACCGTGGTCAGGGCCACCGCCACCGGTTTCGAGCGGTTCCGAGCGGTTCCGAGCGGTTCCGAGCAGTTCCGAGCGGGGCGGCAGGAGACAAAGGCACGTGATAAGGGCGCCGAACGGGGCGAATTACTCCCTATGAATTTATAGAGTGCAATAAACGCGGTCGCCCGCTTATTAAATAGGGCGCATCCGTTGCGAAAATATCCGCGCTCGAATCTTCTATTTTATTTTATGCCAAACTGTGGGGTCATACGGTGTAGGTTTGTTTTGTATTATTGTTATTTATTTTGTCTGGCACTTTATTTGATGTTGTTATATTTACGTAAATCGGAATTCATGAATTTTGAAAGTACCTACTCTAATTTGGGAGGCGGGTTTGGGTACCACCACACTAAGTAACACGTCACACTAAGAAAGTATGTGATATGTTTTCTGGCGCTGCAACATGTAACTATGAGATCTGCTCTAATGAAATTTGCGCAACGGTTTATCCGTAATTTTAAGGTTACAATAACCACTGGAGCGCTTTTCGCCACAATGTGGCTTCATTAAAAATAACTCAGCTTGATTTGCTGCCATTTTAAGGCAAATTTTCTTAGATGCATTAATTTTTTTTGCAATATTTTTATCACTGACGTTTTATAGAAACTAAAAGAGACTATTTCTATTTATATTCAATATATGTCAATGTCCTCTAATTTCTTACAAATTATTCGTTTTTCCAAAATCGTAATATGCAAAATTATTTAAAGCGATCAGCTGTCAAAGTGCAAGCGTGTAAAATGCCACGTTTTATCGTGTTTTAGTGGATTTTTCTAACATATTTGTATACCTGTGTCATAATGATTGAATTAATAATGCAAGAATCGTGTTTCAAACTTAAAAATACAGTGTAAATTATAATGTTTTTTTGTAGTTATGTTCGTAATTACTGTGTATTTTTTGGCCGGTTAGACTGTGTTTGACAATGCATTATTTTCAATAAATAAAGCAATAATCGATAAAGCAATAATCGTTAATTGGTATTCTCAATTTAAGGTAAATAATGAATCTGTTTGAGGTACTTTAGTTATTTTTGGTGAGTAAGTTAAAAATTCCATTTTAGTCCTTTAAAGTGTCTTAAGCAAAATTTGTGTCAAAAGTTTTTTCAAAGGAAACATTAAGCACTTCACAACTTGTCAAAATTCAGTTTTCTTATACATATATTAAAAGAAACTTGTAAAATATGTAATGTGAACGCAAATTTCAACTTCCTACGCGAGTTTATGGCTAGAAAATCCTGAGAATATTTCTGTTTCAAATGTTTACGATTTTTTAATATTTTTTTATAAATCGTCCAAATATATGATGATTATTTAAATATAGATGAATTCATTGGCCATATAGCACTCGGTTCATGTGTCTCCATATATAGATGAATTCATTGGCCATATAGCACTCGGTTCATGTGTCTCCATATTAAATATAGATGAATTCATTGGCCATATAGCACTCGGTTCATGTGTCTCCATATATAGATGAATTCATTGGCCATATAGCACTCGGTTCATGTGTCTCCATATTAAATATAGATGAATTCATTGGCCATATAGCACTCGGTTCATGTGTCTCCATATTAAAATTCAGAGGTATGATTTTTTTATGTTGGCGGAAAATATAAAAAATGTGCTTCAATAAATCGCAAGAAATCCGAGAATTTTTTATTTATTTTTTATTTATTTTTTTAATTTTTATTGAAACATTTATTATAATTACAATTTGACAACAAAATATTTTTTTTACAGGGTTTTTTTTTTAATACCCTTCCATTAAAAGCATTTGCTTGTGTATGGAAGGGGAGTGTACATAAATGTTATTAGTTATTAGTTATAAATTAGTACTTAAATAATTAATTGTACATAAATATATGTGAGCTGCAGTATTTATTTGATAATGGTGTGTATTTTAAAAAAAAGAAAGAATATTATGGAAAACTAAAGATATTTGTAAGATTAATTGACAGTAGTTTTTTTCTTAAGAATATTTTTTTAAATGTCTCTTGACAGAGAGCAGTATTCGGGTTTTATCATTAATGCTTCTGATTTCTTCTGGTAGACGATTGTAATATTGTATATATTGAAGTGAAACTTCTATAGACCCTCTATGATTTGGATTTCGGATGAAACGGAAATGACGATTACTGCACCTGCAATGCATCAGCTGCGTTCAGTGACGCTTTGATTATGGTGTCACTTTTAAAGGCTCCTATTTTTTGAGATATGAAACGGAAATTACGCTGGTCTGCGCTCATTGGTCACTTTGATTATGACCTCACTTTTCAAGTATTAGTTGAGATTGTTTTGGTAATGTTTCGCTTCTACCGCGTGTAAATTGGACTCGAATTTTTTTGGACCGTCGCGCGTCGCTCGTGTGGAAAGCATTAGTTTGCATTGAAGCATATCAATTTTTTCATATATCGTGATACTAATTTAAATAACTTAGTGATGCTAATTTACATAACTTAATGACAATAATTTTTTCAACGGAAAAAAATAACTTGGTGGTAGATACTAAGGGAACGTACCCATACAACGTGACCCACTTTTTGTAATTTTTAACCCCCCTTCCCCCCTCGGTGACCACGTGTAGTATATTCCAAGACCCCCCTTCAGTTTTCACGTAGTAATTTATAAATATGGTTTTAAATCATTTCTTGCTAACAAAAAGTGAACAAAAAAATTTGTCTTATATTTGTCTTAAGTAATACGGCGCTATCTGCGTGATGGCAAGAGTACATACATACCTATAATTATAAGTGCAAAAAATATTTTCATGATAAAACTAATGTTAAAATTTAGATTTCTAGATTGACTGCGTGATAAAAACCTAAGCCCCCTGCCACTCAATGTGACCAAGCGTGGTATTTTGATGATCCCCTCCCCCTCTGAACGGGTCACGTAGTATGGGTGCGTTCGCTAATTTACGTAACCTAATAATACTAATTTAATGAAAATAATTCTTTTAAGGACATATTTTTGAATATCTACATAAACTTATGAAATATGATTTTTTTTCGAGACTAGAATACCCCCCTAATGATAATAATTTGCACAACTCAATGATAGGAACTAATTTACATGACTTCATGAAACTTATTTACATAATTACATGGAACTATTTTGAAATTTTCAGTACTTACGTACGCAGCTGAGACTTGGGTACTAACTAAGAGGAATGAGCGAGCACTGGACGTTTTTGAAAGAAAAATTTTGAGGCGCATCTTCGGACCGGTTCTAGAAAATGGATTTTGGCGCAGACGTTATAATAATGAGCTCTATACTTTGTTTAAAGAGCTAAACGTCGCAAAATTTATAAAATTGGGAAGACTTCGGTGGCTAGGTCATGTGGAGAGAATGACCGAGCATCAAGCACCAAAGTCCCTGCTGAACTCAAGACCAATAGGGCGAAGGAGCCTGGGAAGACCAAGACTAAGATGGAGCGACAACGTCCTCAAAGACATATCTATCTTGGAGCTTCAAAACTGGAGAGAGCTGGCTCAAAACCGAGATGAGTGGAGGAAGACTCTTGAGGATGCCAAGACCCACCAGGGGTTGTAGAGCCAATAGTGATGATGATGATGGAACTATTTTACATAACTTCATGATACTAGTTTACGTAACTTAGTGATACTAATTTACATAACTTAATGATACTAATATAAGATAATTAATGATAAATTATAAGATAATTAATGACTAATGAATGATAAGATTCTGTTCGACAAAGATTCTACTCCGTTTTACAAAACAATGATGCACGCAGCCTATTTGATTCGCATCACCAATTACAGAATATTAATCAGTGCCCAAGTGTTAATTTAATTAAATGACGGTTTTAAAAAAATCGAAGAAACCGGCACGACTCTCAATCGAAAAAAACAGGGCGGCCATGGAGCAGATAGGGCAAAGAGAACATGGCGCGTGTCTGTTCGAGACGATCCAAATATGTCGACGCGCAAGCGTTCAGATACTTTGGCGATAGAATGTTTTCAACCGTAGTTGCAGCAGTTCTTTAGTTACAATTATAGTCTAGGATGCAGCAAAATGGTGCCACAGGCCATACTTCCAACGAGAGTATATCCATTGTTAAAGAAATTTTCCCTAACAAATTGATCTCGCGCAGAGGAGATATTCCATGGCCTCCCCGCAGTCCGGATCTAATTCCAGCTGATTTTTGAAAGGGATATATTTGTATATATATTATCTTACAAGTTGAGTCTACGTAAATAAACCAGCGACTATACTCCAATTAAAGGAGAACATCCATCAAGAATGAATCATCCGTCAACATACGCCGAGATTCGTGTCAAAAAGTTTTCGAAAATCTAATGGCCAGATTTAAGGAATGCCAACGACGAGATGGCGACCATTTTGACGTAATTATTTTTACAAAATGATTTTACAGAATATTTTTGTTCTTATCAATAATCATTTATTCAATCTTTACAATCTTTTAGTTTAGATACTTCACCCAACAGCACCATTTGTCTTGTCATGCTATTTGGTGCCAGAATATCGGTTGTACCGTGTTGTAAGTTGATTGTAGGAAGCGGGGCTTATCCTTGCTAAGGTGATTGCAAGATGGAGTTATAGGAGTACATATGTGGTACCTACATAATCCGTGCTCAGGGTTTATAATGAGACACACTAGCGTCTGGGAGTACTATTTCAAAGTTTGTCCTTATTTTTTCAGTTGCAGTTTAATGAAAAGATAATGACTCAAGATTTCCAACTTCCCGAAACCAGTGAGATTATGGCATCCTCAATAAGGAAGTTGAGTCCTTTTTTTTTATTTTCTTTTATCAATGTTCACATTCAAACTTAAATACTGGTATTTTTTTTTTTAAAGTTCATTTTCATAATAAAATTAATTCTCAAAGTTTAAATTTTATTAAGCCCGCCAAAACGAGCGGAATCCGAGCGGTAGGAAGCGGGGTGTGTGTGTGACGTCATTTGTACTCTTAAAAACACGTTGCTTTGGCATTTAGTATGGAGATTTTTTTAGTTCTTCAATAATGAATTCCAGTAATTTTTTTTATCAATTTTAACCGTCTATCAGAATTAATGGTATTAAAAAAAATAATAATTTATCAACATTTCATAGTTAAATTAATTTTTAAAGTCAGAATTTGTGTTTATCACGCCGCCCGAACTTCCCAACACGGTATTTATAAACTGACAGTTGTTGTTGAACGAGGATGCGTTCTACAAAATCGGTAAATACGTCGAGAAAGAATGCGATTCAATCACACAAACACATAATAAATCAAGCGGAATTACTTTCCACACGTAAGTTTATTGTTTACATATTCATATTTAATTAAAAAACGCAGATTGAAAAATAAAATGTCAAATTCTATAATATAGGTTCAGTGTTGCCACTAAAAAGTCGTTTTGATTTAACCACCTTTTTGGGAGAATACATAATTTATGGAATAAGTTACTATGGATGTAACTTCTCATTTAAAATATTTTGGAAATAATAATAAAAATTACGTTTTAATCTTCATACAAAAGAAGTCATTACAATTTATTTAGTTTATTAATGAATAATCTAGTAATTTTTTTTTTCATAAATACCGCACAAGAGTCCCAACTGTTTCCGTCTGGAGCCAGTGAGACTATGGCATCCCTAATTGGGGTATGTTGTGAGGCTGAAGGTAGTGGGGAGGGGAAGGAGATAGGGAAGAGGAAGGTGGGGAAGTACCTGGTTATTCAGATCCGGTCACCGAACACGGGTAAAGCCATTTCAAGCAAGGTTTCAATTCTGAATGGTGGTCTTGCATAATAGGGCGATACTGAGAGTGTCTTCCACTCTGGAACGTGCCTCAAATGTACTAAGTATATATTATATTAAATGAATAAATTGTGAAATAACACAAATTAATCAAATAAAATTTATTTGCCACGCCGGGATTCGATCCCCGACCTTCGGAGGAGTCAAGAGCCTTACCGCTGGACTACGCCGGCCGTCAAAGGTATTTTATATTAATAACTTTGCAGTTCACCTAAAGATGCAGCATCCAGTGGGAAGTGAGTGGAAATAATTCGATTGCTGAGAAAATAACTTTCAAAACAACTTTTGAAACACTACCGTTTGAGTATTATAATATACCTACTATTGGTACAATAAAAAATATTGGAACAAAAAACATCTTAATTATTTGATTAGTTGTGATATGCTTACTTTTAGTCATATAATAAAAAACACATATTAAAAATAATTTAAATTAGTTTATTTTGTTACAAACTAACGTTAATAAAACTCTATTTCATTGTTTATATTGGGTAAAATTTCAAAAGTTAGGCAACACCGGCCTGCCAACGCAGGTTTGTTTTGTCTGTAAAGCAAGCGTTTGGCCTATACTATCTGTCTCATCATAAATAAACCATCTCCCATGTAATAGAAAGAGATGCACGATCATGATAGTACAAACCGGGGTACAGATGACGTCAGAATTCTTTTGACCAATCATGGAGCGTTTTTAGTTTGTAGCTTTTTCGTCATTTTTTAAGAACATTTAATTAATTCTAAGAAAAATAATATAGAAATATATTTGTAAATTTAGAATCGATATTTTTAGATCTACATGAACATATTTTTTATAAGTCAAAATATTTTTCACTCAACTTCCTTATTGGGGTTTAATATTTTGAAAGTCCTCCATCATTGCGCAGCATAATATTTACAATTTAAACAAATATAAATATTGCTCGCTTATAGTGAAAGCAAGAGGAATTCAAATAATTCGAGTTTATTCGCATAATGCGGGAATATTTAAAAAAAATAATAATATTAAAATCTGAGGTGTCTGCAAATTTTATCAAAATTTTAGATTCTTTGTCCTTAATTATACGAAATATTTTTACTGTAAATTCCTGGCACCTATCTCAGAACAGGTTATATCTAATGAGGTAGGTAAACGTAAATAATGGAAAAATTATCTTGAAAATTAATTATGGACTAATATTGTTTTTTTTGCATGATAACATAAAAATTACATTTACGCCAATTTATCGACACTGATCTGATTTTTTAATTGATGGCCTCCGTGGTTGAGTGGTTACGATCGTTGGTTACGAATCCGGAAGTCACGGGTTCGCATCCAGGAAAGGGAAAGTAAATTTTATTTTTTTATTTTTTTTTTAAACTTTATGAGTGAAATCTCAAATTATAATATTTAATTAAATGAAGACAATATTAGCGAAACTCAATCGAAAATCTGGAGACAGAAAAATCAGAAAAGATATTGGCTCCGCTGGGACTCGAACCCAGGACCGAAAAACGATGTAAGCAAAGGGTCCTGGGTTTCGTAGCCTCCCTACTCTTGTCTACTTTAGTTTTCCGAAGGTTTCACTCTACCGCGTGTGAATTGCAAACTTTGATTTTTTTATGAAAGTTTAGGAATAATAGTAATTAAATTACCTAGTTATATCGAGCCCTATTACTCCTCGAGAACGGCTGGACGTGGGTTTTCAAGTGATGAACAGCAAAGAAAAAAGTGGATTGTGCTTAAAAATACGTAAATATAAACCAATATTAGAGACTACGTGATGCCTCCGGAATCTGTTGTAATTGTAAATATAAACCAATATTAGAGACTACGTGATGCCTCCGGAATCTGTTGTAATTGTAAATATAAACCAATATTAGAGACTACGTGATGCCTCCGGAATCTGTTGTAATTGTAAATATAAACCAATATTAGAGACTACGTGATGCCTCCGGAATCTGTTGTAATTGTAAATATAAACCAATATTAGAGACTACGTGATGCCTCCGGAATCTGTTGTAATTGTAAATATAAACCAATATTAGAGACTACGTGATGCCTCCGGAATCTGTTGTAATTGTAAATATAAACCAATATTAGAGACTACGTGATGCCTCCGGAATCTGTTGTAATTGTAAATATAAACCAATATTAGAGACTACGTGATGCCTCCGGAATCTGTTGTAATTGTAAATATAAACCAATATTCGAGACTACGTGATGCCTCCGGAATCTGTTGTAATTGTAAATATAAACCAATATTAGAGACTACGTGATGCCTCCGGAATCTGTTGTAATTGTAAATATAAACCAATATTAGAGACTACGTGATGCCTCCGGAATCTGTTGTAATTGTAAATATAAACCAATATTAGAGACTACGTGATGCCTCCGGAATCTGTTGTAATTGTAAATATAAACCAATATTAGAGACTACGTGATGCCTCCGGAATCTGTTGTAATTGTAAATATAAACCAATATTAGAGACTACGTGATGCCTCCGGAATCTGTTGTAATTGTAAATATAAACCAATATTAGAGACTACGTGATGCCTCCGGAATCTGTTGTAATTGTAAATATAAACCAATATTAGAGACTACGTGATGCCTCCGGAATCTGTTGTAATTGTAAATATAAACCAATATTAGAGACTACGTGATGCCTCCGGAATCTGTTGTAATTGTAAAAGTCTAATTTGAGCAACTAGCTATTTTAATGGCAATATAAATATAAATAAACATTAGGAATTTCAAATCTTGAATTAACAACTTTTGAACATTTTGTCTCAGAAAATCGTTTAAAAATGTTGTTTCTTTCGTAAGCCGCTAATCTGAAATTAAACAGCAAATTTATTTCTCATCTTATTCTGTTAAAATCAAAGATATTCTAATACAGAAGAGATATGCTATGGTGTCCGCGCAACTGTCGCCGGACTACGCGCTAATTAGCGTAGTTTTCATACAAAAAGAATTTGTTCATTTCGTTGTTTTTTTGAAAATGTGCATTAATCTTCCAAACAGGCCCTCCATTGATATGCTTGGTGTAACCCTAAGTGACCAGCTCAGGTATGGGGGCTCCATCGAAGCCAGAGTAAAGTTAGCCTCCCAAAAACTGGGCGTACTGTACAGGGCCCGCAGATACTTTAATAGTACACAACTGCTAACCCTGTACAAATCGCAAGTGCGCCCCACGGTTGAATTTGGCAGCCACCTCTGGTCTGGAGCTCCAAAATACCTGAAAAATACCCTCGACTCTGTGCAGAAACGGGCGGTCCGTTTGATAGATTCTCCCATCTTAACAGACGGATTGCAATCTTTAGAGCACAGGCGTCGGGTGGGAATGCTATCCTTGTTCTACCGGTATTACAATGGAAGATGCTCCGAGGAACTAGCATCATTGATCCCTTCGGCACCGGTGTATAGTCGGGAAACACGCCAAACGCGTGCCCAACATTTGTACACGGTTGACATTTGTCACATGAGAACGGGTCGTTTCTTCGACTCGTTCTTGTGTTCAACAGCTCGGCTGTGGAATGATTTGCCGGCCTCTGTGTTTCCTCCTTCCTACAACATGGGTCTCTTCAAGACCAATGTTCATTCCTTCCTCTCCTCAAAAAGACCCTCCACACAGCATCCCAGATGACATAGGCCCTGAGGGAAATTATTTTCCTCAGGGCCTCCTGCGTGGAGTTAATGTAAAAAAAAAAAAAAATTAATATTGGTTAACAATATATTTTGAATAAGGAAAGAATTCGTTCATTTAGTTTAACCTTCGTTTGGTTTATTCGTTAATTATTTGTTCTTTTAGTTTATTTGTTAATTGGTAAACAATATAGGCGACACCCAGAAGCGCAGACCCATATAGTAAAAACAGCAGATAGCACATCTACCTTATATTTCAATATCTTTGGTTAAAATCATGTGCCGATAAATACATTCGTAGGAAAACAATCTGAAATAGGTTGTTATTATGTACAAAGTCATTCTTTTCCCTCAATTAATTTTACTTTTGTCTCAATTAATTTTTAATAGTTTTTTAACATCCCAATCCGCTATAATTAACAATATATATTTGAATGCCTTTTAACCCCTAAAACAATGTATTTTAAATCGTGTGACATAGCAGGACATAGCTGTCATATTACGCAAATGACATTCAACCACACAGCGCCATCTAGTTCGAGCTTTCCAGCTGACCTGCCATTAGTAAAATTTGTGTTCTATGAAAGTGCGTGTTCAGGATCTCAACTTCCGCTCTCCTGACAGAGCAATCCGGCGTGGTAATACCAGATTCCAAAGGGAAGTGTGGCTGGAGTAACTCTTCAATAATAACTCCAGCTCTTGAATAATTGGTCTTTATTGAAACAATAAAAGACCCGTAGGGTAGCTCATGTACGGTGAGCCCAATGATGCTATCTCTCTCCGCGGTTTTATAACCCACATGAAGTGAAAACCTGGCAGCAGACGTTTTGCTAAAAACGACCCGCCCAAGACGGATGGTAACAAGAGAAGAAGGAATTAAAAAATCCGTGGCAATACGAAATCGCCCTGGCAATTGCCAACACAAAAAAATGTTGCCACAACCATTAGGGTGACAATCACAAATATTATAAATATTAATACAGTGCGCGTATAGTATTGTAGGTAATTCCTTTGTGCATGTTTTGGGCTAATTGCCATTATGACTAAAATCAAATGGCGAACCTAATTGCCAACAGAACGCTGACGTGCAACCGTGGAATTTTCATTAGTTGGTTTGAAATTGAATGTAAGCCAGTGGAAGGTATCCTACGACACGCTTAACTAGAGCTTTATTAATAAAGTTCGCAACATCGGGAGTGACTTGTACGTCGCTAGTTTGCCCCCTAAGCAATTAATTACTTAAGCCCAGAGGAATTGGTACGTTAGGTGTTTAATACCATGTTACCGTGTTGCACAATTTACCACCGTTGGATTTCGCCTAAATACTGTTTACAATGTCCAATAAAACGTGAACGTTTGAAGCAAACTTGACAAAGAAAAAGCTGAGGTGGAAAATGTTCCATGGTTATGTAAAGAAAAACTAATAAACATCGGCGTAAACAAATATGGGTGTATGTATGTTTAAATTTCAATATCTTTGGTTCATGTTATTCAATTCATTTGACGATTTTTTGTGGTTGTTTAAAAACCACGGTTACACCGTTGTGATCAGAAACTCGATGAAACGAAAAATAGCGACACCAAAAGAGACAAACACATACAACTATAGAATTTAGCCTGCGAGAGATCAGATAGTATAATCGGTCTCTTGTCTATGCTGTGCTTCGTAGCCTTTGACCAAGTATACCATACGTCAATGTTCGTAGCCTATCGGTTTCCTCTTTGGTATCACTCACACCGCGTGTGAACTGTACACTCTGATTTTTACTAATTAGTTTTGTTGCTTTGTTATCCGTCTTCACGTTGGCCCTTTTAAATCTGTAATAGCAGAAGCAATGGAAGAATTCTTAATTACAATTTCTGTGGACAATTACTGTATTTGAAATGGGTATTTCTTTTGTTTAAAAATTTGACTGATGTCGTAGTTATGTAGATGGTAATTTCTAATCGTCTTTTGAAAGGCAGTGATCCTGTGGCATATACATTTTTCACAAATATTTTCAGTTCAACAAATCTTACAATTATTATAATCTATGGGCTAGTGTATCTATAAAATTATAGAATAATATGACGAAGATACCATAACCTTAAACAAATAGTTTTCAACCTTCCTCTTCCACATCTCCTTCATTCTCCCGCTCACCCCTTTCACTCAGTCTCCTTTGCGTATTTCCACTGGCTCCGGTATTTAATAGTACACAACTGCTAACCACGTACATGTGCGCCCCACGGTTAAATTTGGCAGCCACCTCTGGTCTGGAGCCCCTAAATACATGAAAAAATCCCCGACACCATGAAAAAACGGGCGGTCCGTTCGATAGATTCTCCCATCTTAAGAAACGGATTGCAATCTTTAGAGCACGGGCGTCGGGTGGGAATGCTGTCCTTGTTCTACTGATATTTAAAAAATGCATCGAGGAACTAGCGTCGTTGATTCCTTCGGCACCGGTGCACAGTCGTGAAACACGCTAAACGCGCGCACAACATTTGTACAGATTAGACATCTGTCACATGAGAAGGTCGTTTATACGACTCGTTCTTGAGTTTAACACCTCGACATCGAGTATTACCTCCCTCTTACAACATGGACCTGTTCACTCATTCCTTTCCACGAAAAGACCCTCCACACAACATCCCCAAAGATGTCATGGGCCCTGAGGGAAATTATTATCCCCAGGGCTCCCTTTGTGGAGTTAATATAAAAAAATAGGGAGCAATTAGTACTCCCGCGACGTTTAGATCATTTTAACAGAATGAGGATAAAATAATTTGAATACAATATTATCATTGAAGAAGTAGATAACACTAATAATCTAAACAAAAAATCTAAGAGAATAAACAGTCCCAGTTGCGACCGTCATCTTTTTATTTTTATGTGTCTTGTTTCCTTTCATATTTTAGTTTTGATTATTATTAGTGTTATCTTCTTCTTCGATGATATATTAAAGTGATGGGAATAATCTTCAAAAGTTATAAACAGAGTTGTTCCAATAAAAATACATTTTATCATGGCGTTACATTATATTTAGCTGCCCATAGAATATATATTTTTTTTACTAGATATGATTTTCATGTCTGTAATAATATTTCTCGAGTCAACATAATTCAAACGTGTTTGAAGACAATATATTACGGTGCATAGAAAAGTGTGAACATTATTCAGCTAGAAGAATGATCTTCTCAATCTGCTTAAAAGTGAATGTACACTTTTCCAGCCCCGGTGTTGTTTTAATGGACTTTCCCAAGTGCGAAATGATTGCAGGCAGGCTATAATGTCAGTCGAGCATTATGACGCCTGTGTTGAGGCATTTAGCACATAAATTCTTGTTATTTGACACCTTAACTGTTATACCCGCCAAGGCTTTTTATCGTCTCTTGTTTTAAGGGCCTGCCTTTCAACGGATGGAATATTATAATGTTGGTATTATTATTATGACCTGCCTGAATAATTTACTAGGTGCAAAAAGCATTAGTGAACTAGAATTTTGGCCACTTTATTGTTGTGTAGTTTATTATACCAAACTTACATTGGTTTGCATAAAATAATGAAGAATATAAAACTTTCTGTATTTTTATGTATACTCTGTATAAGAGTCAACAGAAGTGTGGCGGAAGAGCATATTTGATGAGGAGATATTTGATGGATAACCAATACCTCTGCCATAAATACTCCAAGTGGTTCGCTACTTTTGGTGACAGGGATGCCCGGGTTCATGGGGTGAGGTTTGTCCAGGTCGCGTATTTCCTTTTCCGTGTTCAATACGAGGCAACCATGCCTCGAAATCAATACGGTTTTGTAACGCCAATTCCCTTCCCAAACCCGTGTTCAGTACGAGTAAGGTTGCCATCTCTAAAATTTGGCAACCAGGACAAGACGCGTGAAAACCCCGGATTTTAGAGCCCAGAACCGGGACATGTCAACAGGTTTTTTTAAAGATAGTCAGTGTAATTAAAAACAGTTGAAAATATCATAAATCACCTTTTTATTAATTTTCGGACCTTAAATTAAAATTAGGTCATCTTTTATCATCATTTTAAATGTACATAACAAAACAGAATCTTATTACAGTTTGTTACAAATTGTTTTGATAATTAGATTTTTTTATTCTTAAAATAAAACACAAATTATTAAGGGCCCGCTACCAGAATTACTACCGATTTCTTACATATCTCCCTTAAACACGTTAAGTTTTAAAGTTCTTAAAAAAATATATGTTATTCTTGAAGTATAATATCTAGACATTGCCCGCGCCGAAACGCAAATTACATAAAATTCCCTCGATAGAAAAAAATCGCAAAGTATGCTCCAAAAATTATTATAAACAAGTTTGTTTCAGTTATTTTACAAGTTATATGTATGAAAAAAATCACAGTGTTTCTCTAAATGCTGATTAAGACAATTAAGATTTTTGCTCTATTTTAAACGAGTCTTGTTTTATTAAACATTTTCGCAATTTTCGCATCGATTTTGTCGCTGTAAATGTTAGCGCTCTCCTCTAACATTCGTAATTTCGTATCTCTCAATCTTCTTCTTTTCTGGCCCGGTTGCGGAGCCTTAATATACTCTGTTATGATAATGTATTGATAATACCGTGATTTTGATATGATAATGATTTGATTTGAACATGGAGAACACCAGATGGTAGAAATGTTAACCAGATAGACCACCTACTTGTTGAGGCAAGGCATAAATCTGATTTAATGAGCATACGAACATACCGTGGAGCAAATGTTGACTCGGATCATTACCTTGTTATCTCCAAAATACGGAGTAGAATATCAAACGTGAAGAAACAGAGGGGATCACGCACAAATAAATTTGATATTGAAAGCCTAAAAGTACCAGAAACAGCAGAAAAGTTCATTACAACCATAAATCATAAGTTGGATGACATCAGCGACCATGTGGAACAACATGATATCAACTCATACTGGGATGGTGTTAAGTCTGTGATTACCAATGCAGCTGACGAAGTTCTGGGAAGCAGGCAAACAAAACCAAGAGAATTATGGTTCGATGCAGAATGCCAACAAGCAACCAATGTGAAGAATGACGCATATCTAAGAATGCAACAGCGACATCGTACACGGCAAGCAGAGATGGAATACAGAGAACTAAAAAAGCATGAGAAAAAACTGCACAGAAGGAAGAAACGAGTATTTCTCGAGAACCAAATCAAGGAAGTGGAACTAGCCAAGGCCCAAAACAGAAGTCGACTTTTCTATCAGAAGGTAAACCATCAAAGAAAAGAATACAAGCCCAGAATTACAATGTGCTATGACAGCGAGGGAAATATTTTGAATGAAAAGTCAAGAATTCTGAATAGATGGGTGGAATATTTTGATGCTCTGCTAAACGGAAGTGTAGATGAGAGTGTGGGTGAAAATTTGACAAGGGATGGAAACATCACTGATGGTGGTACTAATGATGATGACAATGTCGAGCCGCCACCAACATTAGAAGAAGTAGTGGGTGCCATTAAAAGTCTACATAACAATAAATCACCTGGAACTGACAACATCTCTGCAGAGTTATTCAAATATGGCGGAGAGAACCTTCAAGTCCATATATATAATATCATTAAATCCATCTGGTGCTCTGAGACTCTGCCAAGTGAATGGAACTGTGGAATAATTTGCCCCCTTCACAAGAAAGGAGACCCTATGAACTGCTCTAACTATAGGGGCATAACGCTGCTGAATATCTCATACAAGATCCTATCAAATGTACTGTGTGGTAGGCTTATGAAATATTCGCATGGCATAATTGGCCAATATCAAACTGGGTTCCGTAAGGGGAAATCTACAACTGATCAAATCTTCTCACTGAGACAGATACTGGAAAAAACAATAGAATTTAATGTTGATACATACCATCTCTTCATAGATTTTAAGTCTGCCTATGACACGGTAAATAGAGAAAGACTGTACAGAGCCTTGGATGAATTTAATATCCCAAGAAAACTGGTAAACTTAGTAAGGCTCACAATGTCTAATGTTGAGTGCCGAGTCAGAATACAACAGGATCTGTCAGACACCCTAAAGACCTTCAATGGACTAAGACAAGGAGATGCACTTGCCTGCATTTTATTCAATTTAGCGCTGGAAAAGGCCATCCGAAATGCAGGTATACAAACCACAGGCCATATTTTTAACAAGTTTGTTCAGCTCCTTGCTTATGCTGACGATATAGATATCATCGCACGCTCAGAATATGAACTAAAATCGGCGTTTAAAAGCTTAGCTACGTCGGCAAGGAACATGGGATTGGTCATCAACGAGGGAAAGACAAAATATATGCCCGTACATGGACGCCAGAAACCACCAAGTATACAGATAGATAATTATACATTTGAAACTGTCAACGAGTTTGTATATCTCGGTACTATGGTGACAAATGACAACAATGTATCCAGCGAAATCAAAAGAAGAATAGTAGCTGCAAATCGATACTACTTTGGGCTACAGAAGCATATGAAATCTCGCCACCTTACCAGAAGAACTAAAGTCCTGCTTTACAAGACCCTTATACGACCTGTTCTTATGTATGGTTCGGAATGCTGGACAATCAGTAAGGGTGATGAAGGAGCCCTAGAAAGTTTTGAAAGGAAGGTGCTGCGAAGGATTTACGGCCCAGTCTGTGATAATGGAGAATGGCGTATCAGATACAACCAGGAGCTATACGATCTTTACGAGGACCCTAATATCTCCAAGGAAATCAAAACTGGAAGACTCAGGTGGGCTGGACATATCCAGAGAATGAGCGAAGGAGATATTCCAAAGCGAATTATGGATGGTGCACCTGGGGGTCGGAGAAGAGTTGGAAGACCAAAGCTTCGATGGCTGGATGGAGTGGTGAAGGATGCAAGCACCATCGGCATCCGAAACTGGCGCAACGCAGCACAACACCGACAGTCATGGAGGCAGGCTCTGCTGGAGGCCAAGACCCGACCTGGGTTGTAGAGCCACAGATGATGATGATGATGAATGATTTGATTTGATATGATAATGATTTGATAATGCCTTCAGAGGGCGAAACAGCTGTAACGCATAATAATAATGACGAAGCAGAAGCAGAACTTGTTTATAATTAACTGTTTTTATACATTGAATAACAATATTATTAAATAAAAAAAACAATAATAAGTATCTTCTAATTTTTATCAGCAGCCATTTAAACAACAAAATAAAAATTAATTAACTGAATAACAATGAATTAAATTCAGTCTTCTTAAATCTTAAGCAACAAAACTGAAACTTTTTAAAGTTTAGACATACTGTAATGTTAGTTACATTATTATTTTTTTTTAAACATAAAATATCCGAGAACTATACTCATGTATATCTATTAGTTTTAATCAACAGCTATATTGTAAATTTCTTTTACGTAATAAAAACAATCATAACTTTAACTACAAAAATGAAAAAATATTATTGCACTCATAAGTACATTATTTGATTATCTAGCTATTAAAGCAATATCTTCACTTTTCAAAAGGAATTTGTAAAAATCAATGCAGCTGTATTCTTGGATATTGAATTTAATTTTAATTAATGACGAGAGTAAATTTGATAGTAAATTTCTTTCTTATGTCCATGTTGTGTAATTAATGAAAATATTCTCTCCACGTTGGCATTATGAACCGGAATGTAAAAAAGTATTGGGCAATTTTCATCAATTCCGAATACAAATTCGCATTTGATGTTTTAAAACATTGTACCCAAAGTTGATTTGAATTTAAAAGCTTGCCTTGTTCAGTTAGGTTTTGGCTAAAAGCCTTTAAATTCACCACTTGTCAAGTAATTTTACGTCGTTAATATCTATGTCCTTGTCTTTTAAATAAAGCACAGTGTCTTCAATAAGAGTCAATTCTGTGTAGTTATTAATTTTCGGCAAAAACATCCAGTCAAATTTCTTAAATTGTTTTAACGGTTTCATCCATTCTTCAATGTACGTTTGGATTTCCTCGTAGAAATCATGTGTGGATTTTTTAAACTCTTAATTCGTGTTTTTTTTTGGCCCAAGACTTTACAATTTTAAACCCGGACTACAAATGAAACCCCGCCCGGACGCTCGCCGGACGCCCTCTAAACTAGGACAAATCCGGGGAAACCTGGACGGATGGCAACCCTAGGTACGAGGAATGTTAAGTGAATGCATTATAGACAAGTGTGAACCTGTATTTATGACAGCAGAACGTGGAAAAAAAATTATTAGAATTATTACACATACCTGCTAGACGCTAGACAAACCCTGCTTTGCCAAACAAACCATTCAAAACCTGGGATGTTTTAAAAATTATGATGACATGCGAGTTTATTTTAGAGAAGTTATTTTATAAGATTGGTACCATAAAGTGTTACAAGTACTATATTATAAGTGTTTATCTATTTTATTAGTAAGGCTGTTTGCGTTTTATTGCCCAACCCTTATATTGTGCGTGTATGCACACACTTCCTTTTTTATGTTATAATCACGTTTGGAGGACGCGTGCCTCGTACTGAACATGGGTTTGGGAAGGGATTGGCGTTACAAACCCGTGCACAGTAGGATGCCGCTTGCCTTCTACTGGACACGGGTTTGGAGAAAAAATGGCATTACAAACCCGTGTTGATTTTGAGGCATGGTTGCCTCGTATTGAACACGGAAAAGTAATACGCGTCCGGGTCTTGGCAGCAGATGCATCTCCCTACCTACTGCGTGGCAGGCCGGATCGAGAGAGACTGGCTGAAGGAGGCATTTTGACCTCCACGACCCATGGGCTTGCACCGCTATTGGAGGGATAGACTCATACATCCGTCACTCGCAGATTCCTACCCACCCCTTATATAATTTTCCATCCCAGAACTTTCTCTCCTTTCTTTCTAAAAAAGCCCCTCCACACTACATCTTCTAAGATGACAAGGGCTCCTACGGAAATTATTTACTTAGGTATATATGATAGTTGCACCATGTTACCCAAATCTAGTAATCTTAGCTATTTTGAATGTTGGATTTTCATAAAGTCGAACCACATAACATGAATTATCAGATGTGTGAAAAATGTTTCCAACGTTTCAGACAGCAATGCCGTGTCCATTATCAGGGCAGATATGTAATCGAAGATTTTGGTGAAGTGTTTTGCTAGCTCCAATCCAGTTTAAAATGGTTTTCTGCGTTTGGTTTTGGTGTAGTCATCAATCAAAACATTTTCCAATTTCACGTATTTTGTACTTCCATTTCAGATTTTTTGTCATCGATGATTACTCCTAGTTATTTGGTTGTGTTTGATGTTTTTATTAATATTGTGCACTTCGAAGTACAATTACTTTTATTGGGAGTTTTGGAATTGTACTTATGATCATTTTATTTTTTTAGGGGTATCGTTAGTGTATACTGCAAATGGAACTACAAAATGTTGTTTTCACTATTTAGGGGTATCGTTAGTGTATACTGCAAAAGGAACTACAAAATGTTGTTTTCACTATTTAGGGGTATCGTTAGTGTATACTGCAAATGGAACTACAAAATGTTGTTTTCACTATTTAGTGATAGTAAATTATTGTTGAAGAAAATCTAAGAATGTTTATGTCTTCTATGGCTTTTAATGTTACGGATTCACAAGATAACTTTTATTATCAGTGCTGTAAAGTCGGCGTATGAAATAATTTGGCCATACAATGGTTTTAAAAAAAATTCGTTAACAATAGTTTCGTTAATATTAAGTTTCGATTCCAAAGTCTGACATTCTTTATCTCTATTAACATAATTGATTTGTACGACTTGCAGGCATTTTTTAAGTAGATGGTGATCCATTTAATCGCGTTCTTTTGGATATTATTATTTCGTTGTCTCAGCATAATCTATATACTTATCTTCGCTGTTTCAAAATTTCCAAAAAATTATATGTCAATAGCTGCTCCGAAAGTCCACAAAATGAACTTTGTGATTATCATATCCAACAAGGAAAACCCAGCATGTTAATTTTATTTCCTCTTAACAAACTCTCCACGTTTAATCCGCACGAGGATTCGCTTTAATAACTCCAAGCGTGTGTAATTGTAATCCGGTCATCCAAACTTTGAGTTTAAATTTAAATTTAATTTCATGGCAAATAAATTCAGAGCACAGGGCGTTTGAAGCCGAACGTTCCCAGTAAGTTCGCTATAAAAATACCCTGGCAGAGCATGGTGTTTTAGCAGCGCAGTTTGGAGGGCTGCTATGCCGGCTGACGTAATGGGAGAGGTAGCCATTCTTTGAAATAACACTGACGCCAAGCAAGTTATATTAGATAATAGCTATTCCAGACAAACGGTTCAGCATCTATTCGACTATACTTTCTACTTACTTCGTGCAAGTTCGGAAGCAGGACGAACGGTTGCTTGATGGTCGAAATTAAATAATTATATAACCGAGTTAGTAATATCCATTTGTTTATTTATAAACTTTGACGTGGTGTACGTAAACGAGTAAATTGGTTTCTTTACTAGTATTTTGGAAAGGGTAGGTTTAAGGCATTATTTCTAGAAGTGAATTTATTTTATCCGGATGCGCCAGTATTATTCAGGGTGTTTTGTATGAGATATTGGCAACATGGATACAACTTCTGTTATTCTATAAGTGTAGTTTATTAATTGATACGCGGATTTCATAGATAACTATTATGGCGGACTCATGTCTCACTTGGATGACAATCCGTTATAGAAAAAGGCTGAGCTCTATATGAAGCCTCACCTATTGTCGTCTCACTTTAACATTACTTAAATTCTTTTCTAATCAATGTAGTTATGATTTCCTTGTGGGAAATCTTTAAATTTTAACATCAAATGTGATAATATTGGTAAAACATTAATGTCAGGGATTATTTCTATCATTATCCTGATTCCTACCCACACTTGGTTCCTTCCTACATTTGTGAAGTCACAAGTTCAGTGCCTTGACAGTCTTCAAAGTGAAACCTGTGTTCCACGATCAGTGTTTTGAGTTCCGTGAAAAAATTCAAAATCACAACTGAGATAATCGGTGCAAAGCGGAAAGTGGTGATTGGACCATAGACACAATTATCCTGCTGCCGTGAATTTATGCGATCCTTTTTCCTACCTTCCACACAATTTCTAACAATTAACGATTCTTCCTAACTTCAAAATAATATCACGTATTGATAAAATATCTACGTGATCAAAATATTTCCATGTCGTAGAAAAACACTACCAACGAACAAATGCTAATAAACTTCAACAAAATTAAAATTTTCCCTTTTCAATGACTTTCTTTATTTTTTCTAATCCTACCACATAAATAATCTGTATAATTTTGACTACCAATAAATAATTTAATACTTTTTACTCCCTTTTCTTAAATAATCAATTTCACAAGGTAACCCAGGAAAAAATATTTTATTTTTCATATTAAACATTAATTTTAAGCTAGAACTTCTATCATGAGATGTGTTTTTGCGTTCATCGTTATTGAGCACTACGTTAATGGTATAATGTTAATTTCAACAATTTCCAGATGTCCTATACTAATGTTATTATTATTATGGAATATTATTTTTTCTCGAATCGTTATTTAAAAATAATATTGTAGATACTTTCATTAATCTTCAGGATCAACCAAATTAAGATTACGTCGGTTCAGTTTAGGCTGGTTTGATTACGTGCTTTGATTCCGGGACACATAAATGCATCACGGTCACAATGTCAATACGTCAAATTATTAATTTCATCTCCCGGGCCCTCAGTTTACGTGCTATCTAAAGTATTAATGGAACCCAAGTTTGTAATTTAACAAAGTGGATTATCAAGCGAAGCCGACGCCGACGCCTTGTGTGGTGACGGACGTTGACACGAAGTAATAACGACAAAGTGTAACCGTTTTGGCCACATAACAAAGCTTAGGTCATACTGTGTTGAGTTGGTCTTTCGTTACGTTGGATTTTGTTGAGTTGTGCGAAACGAGGCGGACAATATGCCTCAAGCAAAAAGGCCAGTGAGGGAAAGCCAAAATAGTATGCTGTGCCCATAGGCAAATAATGTGTATTTTTGTTATTTATTTTTGAGGGTGTTATGTCGTGTTGTGCTACCTTTCCTTTTAGCCAACGTTTCGGACAGCGTTACAGTGTCCATCATCACATCATCAACACACCTGCCCTGATGTTGGAAATTAAATATTGGCTAAAGGAGGAGGTAGCGCAACACGGCATAACACCCCAAAAATAAATAACAAAAATACTTTTGGCCGTGAAAATCTAAAATCACATGTGTTATATGCACATTAAAAATCCACAGCTTCTCTAATATTGCGAACATAAATGAATATGTTTTAATGCATTTAAAATTCCGTTTTTTTTTTAGTATCAGCCCCTAAACCAATGTCCAAGACACTTGTCCAAGAAAGAAAAACAATGTATATTCATACAGATGTACTCTTCCATAGCCAAGTTAGGTATATGGTTTTAAAGGTGGATCAACTTAGTCTAATAAATTCATAATGGATCAACAGGTACAAAAACATGTACCTATATCTGTAGATACTCTTGTTGATCCGATATGATTGAACCAATCAGAGGGTTTCAGTTATGAAAACAAATTATTTACATTTGACAGTAAATATTTATGTAAATATTAATGCTGCGAAAATTTAAAAACATGCAAGATATCAATTTGGGAGGCAAGTATGTGTACCGCCGCCCCGGGACCCATTTGTTGGATAACCAACACCTCTCCAAAGTTCATCCCAAGTGGTTTAATACGTTTGGTGACTTAGCAGGAGTGCACGGGTTTATGGAGTGAGAAGTGTTCGGGTCCTGGTGGCGGATGCGCCTGCCGACCAACTGCGTGGGGGTCGGATCGGATAGTCCTCTTTCGACCCATTGCCGCAATGCGTCGGAGAGATGGATTCATATGTCTGTCTAACCCGCAACCCATCTTATCACTCAAGCCATCTCTAATAGGTACATATGCTAAGTCTATTCTATTTCTCAGAACAGTTGGTGGGCGGACGCTTTCGTCGCCATGACCCAGATAAATCTCACCCCATGAACCCGGGCATCCCCTGCTAAGTCATCAAACGTAGCGAACCATTTGGGGTGACCTATGGCACGGGTGTTGGTTATCTAATAAACGATTCGCGGGGAGGCGGTATCCATACTCGCCTCCCAAATACATTAAGCATTTTTAAGATAATCCTGGGTGCTGGTACAATCGGGTTATAAGCACGGTAAAATAATTTTTAAATTATCCAATTTATAACAGCTTCCAGTTTCTAAGTAGGCGCAAACATTTTCTGGATCTCGCTCCTACGGGAATGTTTAAGAGCCTTAATGAAAAATAAATTATTAAGTTTTTTTCTTGGATTGCTTAAAGTTTTATACATTGAAATTCACGGTGCTAGAAAATTAACCCCGAAAAGAAATTATTATTCACTGTTTGATTATTTTTTCTGGTAATTGATTGTAAAAACCATTTTTGTTTAAACAAATTTTAAACGATCTCATGTCTAATTAGTCAGGAACCTAACCGGCTGAAAAATTATGAAATTCATGCATGCCCGGTAACAATTTTCAAATAAAAGTTTGGGAAATTGTCATTTTGCTGCAGAACACGGTGCACTGTGAACGGTTCCTTTGTGAAGGCTCCGGGCGGAAGTGAGAGACCGTAAGCTCAGCCGTCAATAATGACTACATTTCCGGAAACGTTAAACTGTTACGAGAACGAAAACCACGAAGATTATTATCAATTAAATGTTTTAATTTTAAAATGAAATAATAACTTTGTTTACATCATTTTTTTATTATACCTATTATTGCCGACCAGGTGTTACTTCTGCCGTAGCTTCTATAAAGCAGTATAACACTCGACAAAAATCTATGGATGGGTTACAGATGCGTTTACAGTGGGACTGTCCTTGAAGCAAAACTCTTTTATACGTACATTGTGAAACACTTTCGACTTTCCGCCACGGTCCTGTACATCGTACGGCACGATCTGGTTCCGCCAACATTGCATCCAATTTTAGAGAAATGCGTGTGTGTGAGTGAGTGTAATCTGAAGAAAAAATGGATTGTCATCGAAAACGATTGTATCTGTAAAGTTTCAGCTCGATCGGATGGGGAAGTGGCTGAAGTTCCGCTTACAAGATTCCACTTCATTCGTTCAAGAAAACAAAATCAAAATTCAAATAATAGATGTTTCACTTTTTCAATATTCGCAAATTCGCTTTTTAGCGTCATTTTAGTAAAATCAATTTGTAAATGTCGTAGGCTAATCGTAAAATGAGACAGATCTTGTCTCATTTTACGATTGGCATCGTGATGTGCCTGAGGCATCTGTCTGATTTTACAATCGGCCTACGACATATACACCACTTATTTAATAAAAATTATTAACTTGTTTCGAAGCAAATGGTTTCTTCGCCAGAATAACTTAATTAAACCGTTTAAGTTAATTTTATCCTGACGGAGAAAATAGAGTCAGAGCGAAACAGGACTTTCCATCGAAACCGAAACCAAATCTTCGGTGTCTATCTCAGTTTCGGCGAAACCGAAACTTTTTTAGACATTTTAAAAATCGATCATTTACTGTTATTTGGCTTATTTTTTACAATTATTCGGACAGTTTACACGTGTTAAATTAAAAAAAAAATAAATCTAAAATAATCGAAGTATGCATGTTTTGTAATTTTTTCCATTTTTTTTTTGTTTTACAGAAGTAATATTTTTTTATATTACTTCTATAAAACAAAAAAAAATATATAAAAAATAACAAAACATGTTAACTATTTCTTGGAACGAATAGTTGTCAATAATCAAAACTTAAAGGAAGGACGTCATTAATGGAGTATTTTGCTGATGATGGCGGGTGACATATAAGCCACGAATCCACGAACTCACCCGAAGTCAGCCGAACGAGAAGTTCCACGAAGTAGTTGACATGTTTTGTTAGTTTTTATAATTTTTGTTTTGTTTTATAGAAATAATATTACGACCGGCGCACTATGGAATGGCCCGGAACAACGCCATCTCATAAATCGAAAAAGGGTGTATTTTTTTTCAGATATACCTATAGCGGTTTTGATAAGATAAATGATTGATAAATTTTTATCCGTTGGAAAAAAAATTTTTTTTTTTGTACCTTTGTATGCAAAGTACGGGCTCAGGCTGAGATATTTAATTTAATCAAAATGTGGAATATTTTGTGGTACAAATTTCAAGCATTTAAACTAATTTATATATAGTTTATTATATATCATTGCAAAGGTTGTCTTTTAAGCTTTATTAATATATATTTTTTTATTTTATTTTTAAATAATACTTATTCATAAGCTCCCTTTAAGCAAATAATACCGAAATCAGATTTTGACAAAGTTCGGGTAAGCTTTCAACTAGTAGCAGGGCTTAGACCTGTAGATCAGAGACAATTATAAAATATAAACATTTTTTTTAATAGCGTCATTAAAAAAAAATCGCGGATTTTGTGCGTTTTAGCGACAACAACGTTTTTTCCGCTGTTCTTTTTTATCAGAAAATTACCTTGTCGCAAAGATAAATTGTTTTTGAAATGTCTTGTTTAGAATCAAAATATTAACAATTCAATAAATAAAAATATGAAATTTATAGATTGTTTAGTTTTTCATCAGCACACCAAATTTAATATTTTTATGATAAGAAACAAAGAAGTTACAGATTTATGAGATGATATAGAGCATTTGCAACCACTGTCATTATGGAATGGCCCGGAACAAATCGTCCCATAAATCGAAAAACTATACTTTTTTTTCGTATATTACCTATAGTGGTTTTAATAAGATAAATAATTGATAAATTTTTATTTCTTGGAAAAAAAAATTTTTTTGTTCTTTTGTATATTTAAAATAATGTCAAAGTACGGGTACGGGCTGAGATATTTAATTGAATCAAAATGTGGAATTTTTCGTGGTAAAAATTTAAAGTAGTTGAGCTACTTTATATATAACTTATTATATATCACCGCTAAGGTTGATTTTTAAGCTAAAATAATATGTATTTGAATTATTTTAGTTTTAAGTAATAATGATTTACAAGATCCCTTTAAGCAAATGATAACTAAACTGGATTTTAACAAAGTTCAGGTAAACTTTCAACTAGTCGCAGAGTTTTCCTCTGTGGTTATTAAAACACCATTTCATAAAAAAAACATTTTTTTAATGTTTTCATAAAAAAAAAATTGCGGATTTTTTGCGCAACAGCGTCAAAATCGGTTTTGCCGCTGCTCTTTTTTATCCGAAAATTACCTTGTCGCAGTACTAAAAAAGGATAAATTGTTTTTGAAATGACATGTTTTATATCAAAATAATAATAATTTACTAAATAAAATATGAAACAAAAAGATTATTTAGTTTTTAATCAGCATACCATTTTTCTTTGTTTTATGACAAGAAACAAAGAAGTTACAGATTTATGATATCATAATGAGTATTTCCAACCACTGTGCGGCGTAGTGCAGCGGTAAGGCGCTTGACTCGCATTCCGAAGGTCGCGAGATCGAATCCCGGCGTGACAAATAAATTTTATTTGACTAATTTGTGTATTTCACAATTTATTCATTTAAAAATAATATATAGTATATTTGCGACACGTTCCAGAGTGGAAGATACTCTCAGTATCGCCCTGGTGTAAGACCACCATTCAGAATTGAAACGTTGCTTGAATGGCTTCTGCCGTGTTTGGTGACCAGATATGAATAGCCAGGTACTTAAAATTACTTTCGAAATTAGATTAAAAAAAAGTTGTCGTGTATTACACATCCAATATCGTAAAAAGCTGTCACGTGTTGCCAAGATTGGCAACAGGGTTTAAAAGCTATTCAACTTGATGCCATCTTATGAAAGAAAAATCAACATGTTTGTAATTTGCTCAGTCATGAATTCGATTATCTACAATCCAAAATAAAATATTCTAATATACCATTATTTTACCACTGAATTCTATAACTTTTTAATGAATTATCTACAAAAAAACCGAATCGAAAAAATGATCACGTATAAAATTTTAATGTTCTTTAAAATAAAATACATATGTTGTCCATGTCCACCCTAACACAAAGCGTTAGGTCGGGTCCACTAATTAAAATGCCGGGATTTCCCGGTCGTGGGACAGGTTGACGGAAAAGGGTTGGCTGACTCACTTAGCACTGGCCACTGCTCGGCACCGTACACCGAACACTGAGCACTGTCTACTGTCTAGGGTAGGGTTAGGTGTGGGGTCGTGGTGTGACATCCGGGAAATCCCCTAGAACTGGGGAAAAATTAATTAAAGTATGAAAACCAGATTTTCTCTAGGTAGCAAATATTTTTGTGGGGAAAAGATACTGTACTTAAGTTCTTTCGCGGATTTATCACAATCTTTTCTAATTTGACGGCCTCTAATTGAAATGAATTTATACGGATTTTAAATTACAATAATTTTATTAATTTACAAGGCAGTCTCTACTTTTCCCTGCTGAAAGACCAGCAATCAGAATAAAAACGTCGCGTCTTAGAGAAGTGCCTAATTTTCACCTTACCCATCGTTCACGTTGAGACTAAGAAAAACACTCTTTCCCCTCCCCACTTCCTCATTAACCTCTCAATTTGTCTTAAGAACTAAGACTTGCCATCGGCTCCGGGCAGTTGTTACTCTTGTATGGTAATGAGATGAAAAATTAAATAGGAAAGTAGATTTTTTTGGTTTCATGATAGAATACTGAAACTGGGAATTTTCTGGGGAAATTTTGAATCAAATCCGAGAAATTCATTTTGGGCGTCACATCACTACTATAGGGTATAAAGTCGTAAGTAGTGGCGAACCGGCCGGGGAGTGACGGCGTGGTACATGTGTCATGTGTAAAGTGCTAATGGCTCCCCACTAGGGCACCACGGGACTTGCTCGCCACGTCAAACGTTACACCGTGGGTGGGGTGCAACAATCAGTCAGTGAGTTGTTTTGAAAGCGTGTTTATAAGGTTACTGTAGACGTCACGACAAATATGTTGTAAGAGCTTTGACCAGTTTTACATGTGAGCCTTATGGATTTCTTACAGCGCTCTTGCCCTTGAGATGATTTATCACAAAAACGGCGCTCTATGAATCAGAATGATGAAGTCCGCAGCCACGCCGCCTGCCACATACACTCTTCTTTATACAGGATGTTAAGAGATGCACTAACCACTGATTCCTGACTTTATTTGGAGAAAAATGTAAATGAAATTTTTTTTGATGATTTTTTTATACATTTTTTTTTTCAACTTAAAACATAATCAATGTGTTGGTCATTGGTCAGGTAAGGGGTTGGACGGTTACTTGATTGAGTGACGAGTGATGACATGTGGAAAAAAATTGTTTTAGTTGGGTTTTGAAGAAAAAAAAACTACACCTCTAAGTGTTACCGGGGACCAAAATTCTAATTACTCCAATCTTAAACCTCAATTATATCTAACATTGTAAATGTTAATGTTTTTCTCTTATAAGCTAACATAACTTCATCTCTTTATCTTGTACATCTTATTGTAATTCCTCCAACTTGTTATCAGGTACCTGGTTTACACTTTTCAATACTACTAACTTACCTACTTATCTCATACACTGTAAATCGGAATATAATATATTTATTTATTTATTGAAAAATAAGATACATGAAAAACATAACGATCTCCGTAGTCCAGTGGGTAAGACTCTTGACTCGCAATCCGGAGGTCGCGGGTTCGAACCCGGCTTGCGCAAATTAATTTTATTTGATTAATTTGTGTTATTTCACAATTAATTCATTAAAAATAATATATAGTATATTTACGGCATGTTCCAGAGTGGAAGATACTATCAGTATCGCCCTGGTGTAAGACCACCATTTAGAATTGAAACGTTGCTTAAAAATTGGCTTTAGCCGTGTTTAGTGACCAGATCTGAATAGCCAGGTACTTCCCAAACCTTCCTCTTCCCCACCTCCTTCCCCTCCCCACTACCTTCAGCCTCACAACATACCCCAATTGGGGATGCCATAGTCTCACTGGCTCCAGACGGGAGCAGTTGAGATTCTTGTGCGGTATTCACTGTAAAAAAAAAAAAATAAGCTGCATATCTCAATACTAGAGTATTCCTGTATCGAGATATACAGTTTTACAATGTAATTAAAAAAACATACATATAAACTTAATAAAAATATAATTATAAACCTACAAAAGAAGCACTGAGAACAATTATTCAGACATGGATTATTAATAATTTAATTATAGCTGGGCAGTATGCTTATCGTTGGCAACAATAGCATTATACTGTAAACTAAAAATACATGGTACCTGTTAGTTGTGGCTTATCAGATGCATTCATAGGGTGACCATACCACAGTAGCATTTAATTATTAACAGAAAATAAAGATTGTTAAATAACAACAGCTAAATAATATCAGGTAAATAATAATAAACTATTATGTATATTAAAAATAATAATAATTAAGTAATAAATTTATATAGTTTATGTAATAAATATAATATATTAAGTAAATAAATATAAATAAATTAAGTAGATAGTATATAATATAATTATGAGTAAACAATAATAAACAACTAGCTGGGCCCGTTGCAAAAGCAACTAACGGGTTAAAACACTATGCGATTTGCGTGTGAACGTGGATGAAGCGAGGAGTGTGCGTTAAATCAAATATCAATCGGTTAAATATCAAATATTATAATGTAGTTTCCCGGGACTTGGGATGAAACCATTACAGTTTAATTGACCCCCAGGTTAAAGTAGCTTTGTAACGCATGCCGGGTACCCGTTGTATATAATGTTTCAAAGTGCAGGTGCTTGCATTATAATGTAATTTCCCGGGACTTGGGATGGAACCATTATAGTTAAGTTGACCCCGAGGTTACAGTGACCTTGCAACGCATGCCGGGTATAATGTTATATAATGTTATATAGTGCAGGTGCTTGCATTATAATGTAGTTTTACAGGATTTGGGATGGAAAGAATACAGTTTAGTTGACCCGAGGTTAAAGAGACCTTGCAACGCATGCCGGGTACCCGTTGTATATAATGTTATATATTGCAGGTGCTTGCATTATAATGTAGTTTTCCAGGATTTGGGATGGAACCAATACACTTTAGTTGACCCGAGGTTAAAGTCGCCTTGCAACGCATGCCGGGTACCCGTTGTATATCATGTTATATAGTGCATGTGCTTGCATTATAATGTAGTTTTCCAGGATTTGGGATGGAACCAATACAGTTTAGTTGACCCGAGGTTAAAGTCGCCTTGCAACGCATGCCGGGTACTCGTTGTTTATAATGTTATATAGTGCATGTGCTTGCATTATAATGTAGTTTTCCAGGATTTGGGATGGAACCAATACAGTTTAGTTGACTCGAGGTTAAAGTCGCCTTGCAACGCATGCCGGGTACCCGTTATATACTGTACTTGGGATGCTAGATTATATACAACGTTACAGTGAGTTTGCAACGCATGCCGGGTACCCGTTGTATATAATTTGTAATTTGTATAAGTTGTATTAATGTTTTCCAGGATTTGGGATGGAACCAATACAGTTTAGTTGACCCGAGGTTAAAGTCGCCTTACAACGCATGTCGGGTACTCGTTGTTTATAATGTTATATAGTGCATGTGCTTGCATTATAATGTAGTTTCCCGGGACTTGGGATGGAACCATTACAGTTTAGTTGACCCCGAGGTTACAGTGAGTTTGCAACGCATGCCGGGTACCCATTGTATGTAATGTTATATAGTGCAGTGCTTGCATTACAATGTAATTTCCCGGGATCTGGGATGGAACCATTACAGTTTAGTTGACCCCGAAGTTAAAATGGTCTTGCAACGCATGCCTGGTACCCGTTGTATATAATGTTACAAAGTGCAGGTGCTTGCATTATTATGTAATTTCCAGGGACTTGGGATAGAACCATTACAGTTTAATTGACCTGAGGTTAAAATGGCCTTGCGACGCATGCCGGATACCCGTTTTGTATAATGTTATATAGTGCAGGCGCTTGCACAGGCATTGAGTTGGGATGGAACCATTACAGTTAAGTTGACCCCGAGATTACAGTGGCCTTGCAACGCATGCCGGTACCCGCTGTATATAATTTATTAATTTACGGACAAATAGTCCATTAAAAAGTATAAAAAAACTAACTAACTAATATCTTCATCTCCCTCTTATCCTTTCCCTCCTCATCCCCTTCCCTATCCCCATCCCCATCCCCGTCCCCGTCCCCGCCCCTGTCCCCGTCCCCGTCCCCATTCCCGTCCCCGTCCCCGTCTCGGTCCCCGTCCCAGTCCCGGTCCCTGTCCCCGTCCCTGTCCCCATCCCCATCGGCATCCCTATCCTTATCACTCTTCAAGTCAAGCGTGCGTAAAGGCCCGACCGTTCGCCTCACCCGATCACCATCGATTCGCATCGATTACCGTTCGCATAAAATGTATAATATTTATATTCTCTTTCGTAACGCATTCACCAGCTTACCCCCCATGTCGAGGGTGCGTAAAGAAGTTTTATCGCAATCGGATGAACGGTTTAGCAATGCATAATTTCATGATGCCAGAGCTCACTTTTTTATACAGAAAGAATCAAGGGGATGCGCACATCAAATTCCCAAAGTTTCATCACAATCGGCTGCACCGTTTAGCAATGCAAAATTTTATGATGCCAGAGGTCACTCTTGTAGTTGTATTGTATTTCATTTTGCACGGCTAAGTACTAAGTAGGTACTTTGTTGTAATATTTCACCAAAACGACGCCATTATGTTGTTGAGTATAAAATAATTTTATAAATTTTCTTTTCAGCACAAATAAATTTCATGTTTTGTTTTTTAAAGGAAAAAAGTCCCTGCAAGTAAGTACCTACCTAGAACACGCTTAAAATATATATTTTTTTATTTAATAATGTCCAATAGAACAATGGTTCATTCATAATCAACACACCAATAAATAAAATAAAATAATAAGGCCGGGTTGTTTAAGAAAAAAATGTCAATTCTTCAAATTTTTCTAGTAAATTTTTAGTTCTAGATAGTTCCGTTCGAGTTCTGTAATTATTTCAGTTTTGTAATGTAACTGGCCTTTAATGATAAAATAACAGAACTTGAGTAGAACCAATACAGAACGTGAAAATTAACTTTAAAAAAAGTTTAATTATTCAGTATCATCGAAACAACCTTACCTTAGTATTGCATTAAAACCTAATTAATTGTTTATCTACGTATTCGGGTAGGTACCTGCGCATTTCTTTCAATTCCTGCAATCTTTGCTTTTTTCATCATATTTGCAATACTACCGAAATAAGTAGGTACCTACCCCGAATGAATAACGTGTTAATTTGAACTGGCTAGCAAAATTTTAACTTCCGATGGAATCTGTAAGCACGTGTTTTGATGATTTTTTTCGGAAAATGTCGAGTTTTGTCAGTATCTCCTGAACTTTTTTTATATGGGATGGGCATGTATAATTGGTATTTAAAGTTGAGGAATTCTCTACTGTATTAGATTTTTGAAAAACATCCGAGCCGGGATTGGTTTTGGGGCCACAATGCCGCGTACCGTAAAACCACTACCGAAAACTGTGAAAAGTCTGTTTTGTTAGGCTAAAAATTTGACGTCTAAGATCCCTGACCTGACTCAAGATTCCTAGCATTTTCATTTGCATTGAAACTGATGGCCAAAATGACATCTTTTTTTTGGAAACGCGAACCTGTCGGCGGGAAATGTAACCTGGCCGAATTGAGTATAATTTTACTATTGGTTCTAGTTTTCGCCGTTGATTCGCGTCAGTTTTTCTGTGAATAAAGCGCTAATTTTGTCGAAAAAATTGACCTCGCAAAATCAAAGTACTGAGGGTGAAACTGATGGCCAAAATGACATCTTTCTTTTTTGGAAACGCGAACCTGTCGGCGGAAAATGTAACCTGGCCGAATTGAGTGTAATTTTACTATTGGTTCTAGTTTTCGCCGCTGATTCGCGTCAGTTTTTCTGTGAATAAAGCGCTAATTTTGTCGAAAAAAATTGACCTCACAAAATCAAAGTACTGAGGGTGGCTGAATGTGACTTTGAGCGAAAGTGAACCTAAAGGTGGGAGAAACGCGAGGGGCAGAGTGGTCGGTTTTCGCGTAAAGTCGAAGAGTGAGCGGTCGATAAACTGTGTATTAATATATATACTAGGTTTTGCCCGTTGCAGAAGCAACTAACGGGTTAAAACACTATGCGATTTGACGTGTGAACGTGGATGAAGCGAGGAGGAGTGTGTGTTAAATTAAATATATGAAGAAACCTGAGGTTAGAGTGACTTTGAAACGCATGCCGGGTACCCGATGTATATAATGTTATAATATAGTGCAGGCATTTGCAAGGCGCTTGCATAATAATGTAGTTTCCCTGAACTTGGAATGGAACCATTACAGTTAAGTTGAACCCGAAGTTACAGTGATGTTGCAACGCATGCCGGGTACCCTTTGTATATAATGTTATAATATAAAGCAGGCGTTTGCAAGGCGCTTGTATTATAATGTAGTGTCCAGGAACTTGGAATGGAACCATTACAGTTATGTTGAACCCGAGGTTACAGTGATGTTGCAACGCATGCCGGGTACCCTTTGTATATAATGTTATAATATAAAGCAGGCGTTTGCAAGGCGCTTGTATTATAATGTAGTTTCCAGGAACTTGGAATGGAACCATTACAGTTAAGTTGACCCCGAGGTTACAGTGATCTTGCAACGCATGCCGGGTACCCGTTGTATATAATGTTATAATATATTGCAGGCGTTTGCAAGGCGCTTGCATTATAATGTAGTTTCCCGGAACTTGGAATGGAACCATTACAGTTAAGTTGACCCTGATATTACAGTGATGTTGCAACGCATGCCGGGTACCCGTTGTATATAATTTTATAATACAGTGCATGCGTTTGCAAGGCGCTTGAATTATAATGCAGTTTCCCGGAACTTGGAATGGAACCATTACAGTTAAGTTGACCCCGAGGTTACAGTGATGTTGCAACGCATGCCGGGTACCCGTTGTATATAATGTTATGTAGAAATACAAATCCCCAAAGTTGACCTTTATTGGTTAACCAACACCTCTGCAATAGGTCACCCCAAGTGGTTCGCTACGTTTGGTGATTTAGTAGGGGTGCCCGGGTTCATGGGGTGAGGTCTGTCTAGGTCTTGGAGGCGGATGCCCAGGACACACTGAACCCCAGATTCCTACCCACCCCTTAAACCCTTTTCCTTCCCAGAACTCTCATCTCCTTCTTTCCTAAAAAAATCCTCCACACAGCATCCCCAAAGATGACATAGGACCTGAGGGAAATTATTTTCCCCACGGCCTCCTGTGCGGAGCTCATGTAAAAAAAAAATAATTAAATGCATATAAATTCACCTTTCCCAAAAAGCCTGAAATAATTGAAAAAAACATGTTCTTAATATATTTTCCCTTGCTTAGTTCTGCACTCCTGGTATTCATCCTTTTAAAATTTTGTTTTATTCGAGTAAAAAAAAGAACAGAAAAAATATTCTTTCATGGCGTACTCTACTCCCCCCCCTTCCTCCATCCCGCAAAACCCCCTCCCGGGTTCCCCTCCCCCTTCCCAGGTTACCCTCCCCCCTCCCTGGTTTTCCTCCCCCCTCTTTTTTAACCAACACCTCTGCCCTAGGTCACCCTATGTGATTCGCTACGCTTAGTGATTTAGCAGGGGTGCCCGGGTTCATGGGATGAGGTGTGTCTAGGTCTGATGATCAGGACACACTGAACCCCAGATTCCTACCCACCCCTTAAACCCTTTTCCTTCCCAGAACTCTTCTCTCCTTCGTTTCCCTAAAAGACGAAGCGAGCAGGAGTGTGTGTTAAATTAAATATATGAAGAAAAAACGATGTCTGAATGCGGATGAAGCGAGGAATGAGCGCCTACAAAGGGAACAGGTAGTCGATCGCTCCCCCAAAGTTTCGTCGCAATCGGATGAACGGTTTAGCAGTGCATAATTTCATAATACCAGAGCACACTATTTGTAGTTGTATTGTAAGTGCTGAGTAGGTACTTTGTTGTAATATTTCACCAAAACGACGCCATTATGTTGTTGAGCATAAAATAATTTTATAAAAACTTCTTTTCATCACAAATAATTTTATTCGATATCATGTTTTATTTTTAAAGGAAAAAAGTCCCTGCAAGAAAGTACCTACCTAGAACAGCGTAATATATATATTTTTTGTTATTTCACAATATCCAAATAGAACCACGCTTTATTCATAAATAATCTACACATTTAAAAATAAATAACATAAAAATAATAAGGCTGGGTTGTTTAAAAAAAAGAATTGACAATTTTACAAATTTTTCTTGTCAATTTTCAGTTCTAGAAAGTTCTGTAATTATTTCAGTTGTGTGATGCGACTGGCCTATAATGATACAAAATAGAACTTGAATAGAACCAACACCGAACGTGAAAATTAACTTTAAAAAAAATTGAATTATTTAGTATCATCGAAACAACCTTACCTTACTTAGTATTGCATTAAAACCTAATCAATTGTGTATCTACGTATTCGGGTAGGTACCTGCGCGTTTCATATTTGCAATACTACCGAAATAAGTAGGTACCTACCCGGAATAAATAACTTGTTAATTTGAACTGGCCAGGAATATTTAAACTTCTGATGGAATCTCTAAGCTCGTGTTTTGGTGATTTTTTTTTGGAAAAGTTCGGATTTTGGTAGCTTTTCCTGAAGTTTTTTACATGGTATGGGCATGTTATATCGGTGTTAAAAGTTGCGGAATTCTCTACTGCGTTAGATTTTTGAAAAACATCCAAGCCGGGATCGGTTTTGGGGCCACAATGCCGCGTACCGTAAAACCACTACCGAAAACTGTGAAAAGTCTGTTTTGTTAGGCTAAAAATTTGACGTCTGAGATCCCTGACCTGACTCAATATTCCTAGCATTTTCATTTGCATTGAAACTGATGGCCAAAATGACATCTTTTTTTTTGGAAACGCGAACCTGTCGGCGGGAAATGTAACCTGGCCGAATTGAGTGTGATTTTACTATTGGTTCTAGTTTTCGCCGTTGATTCGCGTTAGTTTTTCTGTGAATAAGGCGCTAATTTTGTCGACAAAAATAAACTCCGCAAAATCAAAGTACTGAGGGTGCACTGAATTTGCTTGAACCGAAAGTGAACCTTGAGGTGGGTGAAACGTAAAGGGCGTACTGGTCGTTTTTGCGTCAACAAAAAAGTGCGCGGAAAAAGAGCTTTCCCAAAGTGAACATTAATATATATATACTAGGTTTTGCCCGTTGCAGAAGCAACTAACGGGTTAAAACACTATGCGATTTGACGTGTGAACGTGGATGAAGCGAGGAGGAGTGTGTGTTAAATTAAATATATGAAGAAACCTGAGGTTACAGTGACTTTGAAACGCATGCCGGGTACCCGATGTATATAATGTTATAATATAGTGCAGGCATTTGCAAGGCGCTTGCATAATAATGTAGTTTCCCTGAACTTGGAATGGAACCATTACAGTTAAGTTGAACCCGAAGTTACAGTGATGTTGCAACGCATGCCGGGTACCCTTTGTATATAATGTTATAATATAAAGCAGGCGTTTGCAAGGCGCTTGTATTATAATGTAGTTTCCAGGAACTTGGAATGGAACCATTACAGTTATGTTGAACCCGAGGTTACAGTGATGTTGCAACGCATGCCGGGTACCCTTTGTATATAATGTTATAATATAAAGCAGGCGTTTGCAAGGCGCTTGTATTATAATGTAGTTTCCAGGAACTTGGAATGGAATCATTACAGTTAAGTTGACCCCGAGGTTACAGTGATCTTGCAACGCATGCCGGGTACCCGTTGTATATAATGTTATAATATATTGCAGGCGTTTGCAAGGCGCTTGCATTATAATGTAGTTTCCCGGAACTTGGAATGGAACCATTACAGTTAAGTTGACCCTGATATTACAGTGATGTTGCAACGCATGCCGGGTACCCGTTGTATATAATTTTATAATACAGTGCATGCGTTTGCAAGGCGCTTGAATTATAATGCAGTTTCCCGGAACTTGGAATGGAACCATTACAGTTAAGTTGACCCCGAGGTTACAGTGATGTTGCAACGCATGCCGGGTACCCGTTGTATATAATGTTATGTAGAAGTACAAATCCCCAAAGTTGACCTTTATTGGTTAACCAACACCTCTGCAATAGGTCACCCCAAGTGGTTCGCTACGTTTGGTGATTTAGTAGGGGTGCCCGGGTTCATGGGGTGAGGTCTGTCTAGGTCTTGGAGGCGGATGCCCAGGACACACTGAACCCCAGATTCCTACCCACCCCTTAAACCCTTTTCCTTCCCAGAACTCTCATCTCCTTCTTTCCTAAAAAATCCTCCACACAGCATCCCCAAAGATGACATAGGCCCTGAGGGAAATTATTTTCCCCACGGCCTCCTGTGTGGAGCTCATGTAAAAAAAAAATAATTAAATGCATATAAATTCACCTTTCCCAAAAAGCCTGAAATAATTGAAAAAAACATGTTCTTAATATATTTTCCCTTGCTTAGTTCTGCACTCCTGGTATTCATCCTTTTAAAATTTTGTTTTATTCGAGTAAAAAAAAGAACAGAAAAAATATTCTTTCATGGCGTACTCTACTCCCCCCCCTTCCTCCATCCCGCAAAACCCCCTCCCGGGTTCCCCTCCCCCTTCCCAGGTTACCCTCCCCCCTCCCTGGTTTTCCTCCCCCCTCTTTTTTAACCAACACCTCTGCCCTAGGTCACCCTATGTGATTCGCTACGCTTAGTGATTTGCAGGGGTGCCCGGGTTCATGGGATGAGGTGTGTCTAGGTCTGATGATCAGGACACACTGAACCCCAGATTCCTACCCACCCCTTAAACTCTTTTCCTTCCCAGAACTCTTCTCTCCTTCGTTTCCCTAAAAGACGAAGCGAGCAGGAGTGTGTGTTAAATTAAATATATGAAGAAAAAACGATGTCTGAATGCGGATGAAGCGAGGAATGAGCGCCTACAAAGGGAACAGGTAGTCGATCGCTCCCCCAAAGTTTCGTCGCAATCGGATGAACGGTTTAGCAGTGCATAATTTCATGATACCAGAGCTCACTATTTGTAGTTGTATTGTAAGTACTGAGTAGGTACTTTGTTGTAATATTTCACCAAAACGACGCCATTATGTTGTTGAGCATAAAATAATTTTATAAAAACTTCTTTTCATCACAAATAATTTTATTCGATATCATGTTTTATTTTTTAAGGAAAAAAGTCCCTGCAAGAAAGTACCTACCTAGAACAGCGTAATATATATATTTTTTGTTATTTCACAATATCCAAATAGAACCACGCTTTATTCATAAATAATCTACACATTTAAAAATAAATAACATAAAAATAATAAGGCTGGGTTGTTCAAAAAAAAGAATTGACAATTTTACAAATTTTTCTTGTCAATTTTCAGTTCTAGAAAGTTCTGTAATTATTTCAGTTGTGTGATGCGACTGGCCTATAATGATACAAAATAGAACTTGAATAGAACCAACACCGAACGTGAAAATTAACTTTAAAAAAAATTGAATTATTTAGTATCATCGAAACAACCTTACCTTACTTAGTATTGCATTAAAACCTAATCAATTGTGTATCTACGTATTCGGGTAGGTACCTGCGCGTTTCATATTTGCAATACTACCGAAATAAGTAGGTACCTACCCGGAATAAATAACGTGTTAATTTGAACCGGCCAGGAATATTTAAACTTCCGATGGAATCTCTAAGCACGTGTTTTGGTGATTTTTTTTGGAAAAGTTCGGATTTTGGTAGCTTTTCCTGAAGTTTTTTACATGGTATGGGCATGTTATATCGGTGTTAAAAGTTGCGGAATTCTCTACTGCGTTAGATTTTTGAAAAACATCCAAGCCGGGATCGGTTTTGGGGCCACAATGCCGCGTACCGTAAAACCACTACCGAAAACTGTGAAAAGTCTGTTTTGTTAGGCTAAAAATTTGACGTCTGAGATCCCTGACCTGACTCAATATTCCTAGCATTTTCATTTGCATTGAAACTGATGGCCAAAATGACATCTTTTTTTTTGGAAACGCGAACCTGTCGGCGGGAAATGTAACCTGGCCGAATTGAGTGTGATTTTACTATTGGTTCTAGTTTTCGCCGTTGATTTGCGTTAGTTTTTCTGTGAATAAGGCGCTAATTTTGTCGACAAAAATAAACTCCGCAAAATCAAAGTACTGAGGGTGCACTGAATTTGCTTGAACCGAAAGTGAACCTTGAGGTGGGTGAAACGTAAAGGGCGTACTGGTCGTTTTTGCGTCAACAAAAAAGTGCGCGGAAAAAGAGCTTTCCCAAAGTGAACATTAATATATATATACTAGGTTTTGCCCGTTGCAGAAGCAACTAACGGGTTAAAACACTATGCGATTTGACGTGTGAACGTGGATGAAGCGAGGAGGAGTGTGTGTTAAATTAAATATATGAAGAAACCTGAGGTTACAGTGACTTTGAAACGCATGCCGGGTACCCGATGTATATAATGTTATAATATAGTGCAGGCATTTGCAAGGCGCTTGCATAATAATGTAGTTTCCCTGAACTTGGAATGGAACCATTACAGTTAAGTTGAACCCGAAGTTACAGTGATGTTGCAACGCATGCCGGGTACCCTTTGTATATAATGTTATAATATAAAGCAGGCGTTTGCAAGGCGCTTGTATTATAATGTAGTTTCCAGGAACTTGGAATGGAACCATTACAGTTATGTTGAACCCGAGGTTACAGTGATGTTGCAACGCATGCCGGGTACCCTTTGTATATAATGTTATAATATAAAGCAGGCGTTTGCAAGGCGCTTGTATTATAATGTAGTTTCCAGGAACTTGGAATGGAATCATTACAGTTAAGTTGACCCCGAGGTTACAGTGATCTTGCAACGCATGCCGGGTACCCGTTGTATATAATGTTATAATATATTGCAGGCGTTTGCAAGGCGCTTGCATTATAATGTAGTTTCCCGGAACTTGGAATGGAACCATTACAGTTAAGTTGACCCTGATATTACAGTGATGTTGCAACGCATGCCGGGTACCCGTTGTATATAATTTTATAATACAGTGCATGCGTTTGCAAGGCGCTTGAATTATAATGCAGTTTCCCGGAACTTGGAATGGAACCATTACAGTTAAGTTGACCCCGAGGTTACAGTGATGTTGCAACGCATGCCGGGTACCCGTTGTATATAATGTTATGTAGAAGTACAAATCCCCAAAGTTGACCTTTATTGGTTAACCAACACCTCTGCAATAGGTCACCCCAAGTGGTTCGCTACGTTTGGTGATTTAGTAGGGGTGCCCGGGTTCATGGGGTGAGGTCTGTCTAGGTCTTGGAGGCGGATGCCCAGGACACACTGAACCCCAGATTCCTACCCACCCCTTAAACCCTTTTCCTTCCCAGAACTCTCATCTCCTTCTTTCCTAAAAAATCCTCCACACAGCATCCCCAAAGATGACATAGGCCCTGAGGGAAATTATTTTCCCCACGGCCTCCTGTGTGGAGCTCATGTAAAAAAAAAATAATTAAATGCATATAAATTCACCTTTCCCAAAAAGCCTGAAATAATTGAAAAAAACATGTTCTTAATATATTTTCCCTTGCTTAGTTCTGCACTCCTGGTATTCATCCTTTTAAAATTTTGTTTTATTCGAGTAAAAAAAAGAACAGAAAAAATATTCTTTCATGGCGTACTCTACTCCCCCCCCTTCCTCCATCCCGCAAAACCCCCTCCCGGGTTCCCCTCCCCCTTCCCAGGTTACCCTCCCCCCTCCCTGGTTTTCCTCCCCCCTCTTTTTTAACCAACACCTCTGCCCTAGGTCACCCTATGTGATTCGCTACGCTTAGTGATTTGCAGGGGTGCCCGGGTTCATGGGATGAGGTGTGTCTAGGTCTGATGATCAGGACACACTGAACCCCAGATTCCTACCCACCCCTTAAACTCTTTTCCTTCCCAGAACTCTTCTCTCCTTCGTTTCCCTAAAAGACGAAGCGAGCAGGAGTGTGTGTTAAATTAAATATATGAAGAAAAAACGATGTCTGAATGCGGATGAAGCGAGGAATGAGCGCCTACAAAGGGAACAGGTAGTCGATCGCTCCCCCAAAGTTTCGTCGCAATCGGATGAACGGTTTAGCAGTGCATAATTTCATGATACCAGAGCTCACTATTTGTAGTTGTATTGTAAGTACTGAGTAGGTACTTTGTTGTAATATTTCACCAAAACGACGCCATTATGTTGTTGAGCATAAAATAATTTTATAAAAACTTCTTTTCATCACAAATAATTTTATTCGATATCATGTTTTATTTTTTAAGGAAAAAAGTCCCTGCAAGAAAGTACCTACCTAGAACAGCGTAATATATATATTTTTTGTTATTTCACAATATCCAAATAGAACCACGCTTTATTCATAAATAATCTACACATTTAAAAATAAATAACATAAAAATAATAAGGCTGGGTTGTTCAAAAAAAAGAATTGACAATTTTACAAATTTTTCTTGTCAATTTTCAGTTCTAGAAAGTTCTGTAATTATTTCAGTTGTGTGATGCGACTGGCCTATAATGATACAAAATAGAACTTGAATAGAACCAACACCGAACGTGAAAATTAACTTTAAAAAAAATTGAATTATTTAGTATCATCGAAACAACCTTACCTTACTTAGTATTGCATTAAAACCTAATCAATTGTGTATCTACGTATTCGGGTAGGTACCTGCGCGTTTCATATTTGCAATACTACCGAAATAAGTAGGTACCTACCCGGAATAAATAACGTGTTAATTTGAACCGGCCAGGAATATTTAAACTTCCGATGGAATCTCTAAGCACGTGTTTTGGTGATTTTTTTTGGAAAAGTTCGGATTTTGGTAGCTTTTCCTGAAGTTTTTTTACATGGTATGGGCATGTTATATCGGTGTTAAAAGTTGCGGAATTCTCTACTGCGTTAGATTTTTGAAAAACATCCAAGCCGGGATCGGTTTTGGGGCCACAATGCCGCGTACCGTAAAACCACTACCGAAAACTGTGAAAAGTCTGTTTTGTTAGGCTAAAAATTTGACGTCTGAGATCCCTGACCTGACTCAATATTCCTAGCATTTTCATTTGCATTGAAACTGATGGCCAAAATGACATCTTTTTTTTTGGAAACGCGAACCTGTCGGCGGGAAATGTAACCTGGCCGAATTGAGTGTGATTTTACTATTGGTTCTAGTTTTCGCCGTTGATTTGCGTTAGTTTTTCTGTGAATAAGGCGCTAATTTTGTCGACAAAAATAAACTCCGCAAAATCAAAGTACTGAGGGTGCACTGAATTTGCTTGAACCGAAAGTGAACCTTGAGGTGGGTGAAACGTAAAGGGCGTACTGGTCGTTTTTGCGTCAACAAAAAAGTGCGCGGAAAAAGAGCTTTCCCAAAGTGAACATTAATATATATACTAGGTTTTGCCCGTTGCAGAAGCAACTGACGGGTTAAGACACTATGCGATTTGACGTGTGAACGTGGATGAAGCGAGGAGGAGTGTGTGTTAAATTAAATATATGAAGAAACCTGAGTTCACAGTGGCCTTGCAATGCATGCCGGGTACCCGTTGTATATAATGTTATGTAGTGCAGCGCTTGCATTAAAATGTAATTTCCCAGGAATTGGAATGGAACCATTACAGTTAAGTTGATCCCGAGGTTACAGTGACCTTGCAACGCATGCCGAGTAACCGTTGTATATCATGTTATATATTGCAGGCACTCGCTTTAAAATATTATTTCCCGGGAATTGGGATGGAACCATTACAGTTAAGTTGACCCCGAGGTTACAGTGACCTTGCAACGCATGCCGTGTACCCGTTGAATATTATGTTATAAATTGCAGGCGCTTGCATTAAAATTTTATTTCCCGGGAATCGGGATGAAACCATTACAGTAAAGTTGACCCCTAGGTTAAAGTCGCCTTGCAACGCATACCGGGTACCCGTAGTATATAATGTTACATAGTGCAGGCGCTTGCATTATAATGTAGTTTCCCAGGACTTCGGATGGAAACATTACAGTTTTATTGACCCCGAGGTTAAAGCGGCCTTGCAACGCATGCCGGGTACCCGTTGTATATAATTTTATAAAGTGCATAATTTTATAATGTTGTTTCCCGGGACTTGGTAGGGAACCATTACGGTTTAGTTGACCCCGAAGTTAAAGTGGCCTCGCAACGCATGCCGGGTACCCGCTGTATATAATGTTATGTAGTGCAGCGCTTGCATTAAAATGTAATTTCCCAGGAATTGGAATGGAACCATTACAGTTAAGTTGATCCCGAGGTTACAGTGACCTTGCAACGCATGCCGAGTAACCGTTGTATATCATGTTATATATTGCAGGCACTCGCTTTAAAATATTATTTCCCGGGAATTGGGATGGAACCATTACAGTTAAGTTGACCCCGAGGTTACAGTGACCTTGCAACGCATGCCGTGTACCCGTTGTATATTATGTTATAAATTGCAGGCGCTTGCATTAAAATTTTATTTCCCGGGAATCGGGATGAAACCATTACAGTAAAGTTGACCCCTAGGTTAAAGTCGCCTTGCAACGCATACCGGGTACCCGTAGTATATAATGTTACATAGTGCAGGCGCTTGCATTATAATGTAGTTTCCCAGGACTTCGGATGGAAACATTACAGTTTTATTGACCCCGAGGTTAAAGCGGCCTTGCAACGCATGCCGGGTACCCGTTGTATATAATTTTATAAAGTGCATAATTTTATAATGTTGTTTCCCGGGACTTGGTAGGGAACCATTACGGTTTAGTTGACCCCGAAGTTAAAGTGGCCTCGCAACGCATGCCGGGTACCCGCTGTATATAATTAATTTATTTACGCACAAATAGTCCATTAACAATAACAATCGGTTGCACGGTTTAGCAGTGCAAAATTTCATTATGCCGGAGCTCACTATTGTAGTTGTATTGTATTTCATTTTGCAAGTGTAAGTACTAAGTAGGTACTTTGTTGTAATATTTCACCAAAACGACGCCATTATGCTGTTGAGCATAAAATAATTTTCACTATAAATAAATTCATTCAATATCATGTTTTGATTTTTAAATGAAAAAAGTCCCTGGAAGTAAGTACCTACCTAGAACACGCGTAATTATTTTTTTTATTTAACAATGTCCAAATAGAACACACTTATAAAAAAAAAATATAATTAATAAAAAAAAATTGTCAATTCTTAAAATTTTTCTAGTAAATTTTCAGTTCTAGAAAGTTCCGTTCGAGTTCTGTAATTATTTCAGTTTTGTGATGTAACTGGCCTATATTGAGAAAAAACAGAATTTCAGTAGAAGCAACTCAGAACGTGAAAATTAACTTAAAAAAAGTTGAATTATTCAGTATCATCGAAACAACCTTACCTTAGTATTTATTGCATTAAAACCTAATTCGTTGTGTAGGTACCCATTCAGGTAGGTACCTGCGCGTTTCCTTAGATTCCGGCAATATTTGCTTTTTTCATCATATTTGCAATACTACCGAAATAAGTAGGTACCTACCCCGAATGAATAGCGTGTTAATTTGAACTGGCCACCAATATTTAAACTTCCGATGGAATCTTTGAGCGCGTATTTTGAAGATTTTTTTTCGGAAAATTTCGAGTTTTGTCAGCATCTCCTGACGTATTTTATATGAGAATCGTATGTTTTATTGTTATCAAAAGTTGCGGAATCCTTCCGGCTATCGTATTTTTTAAAAACATCTAGCCCGGAATCGGTTTTTCGGCGGCAATGACGTTTTCCGAAAAACAACGACCCAAACCGCCGAGAGTTCCGTTTTGTTAGGCTAAAACTTTGACATTTGAGATCCTGACCTATGTCAATAGTCCTAGCATTTTCCTTTGTGAAATAAGCGGGTTTTTTCGTCATTTTTTTTTTCAAACGCCGTCTGTCGGCGGGAAATACAACCGAGCCGAATCGAGTGATTCGAGTAGAGCTTCTAGTTTTCGCCGCCGATTCGTATCGGAGAATAAATCCCTGTATATATTTTTTTTGTCGAAAAAAAAAAACTTCCAGCTTCCTTGTCTGAATTTGCTTCGACCGAAAGTGAACCTTGAGGTGTGTGAAACGCAAAGGGCGTACTGGTCGTTTTTGCGTCAACAAAAAAGTGACCTTTTCCTGACCTATCCCAAAACCAAACAATACTATATATATACTAGCGGGGCCCGTTGCAAAAATGCAACTAACGGGTTAAAAAATTATGCGATTTGCGTGTGAAGAGCTTTCCCAAAGTGAACATTAATATATATACTAGGTTTTGCCCGTTGCAGAAGCAACTGACGGGTTAAGACACTATGCGATTTGACGTGTGAACGTGGATGAAGCGAGGAGGAGTGTGTGTTAAATTAAATATATGAAGAAACCTGAAGTTACAGTGACCTTGCAACGCATGCCGTGTACCCGTTGTATATAATGTTATGTAGTGCAGCGCTTGCATTAAAATGTAATTTCCCAGGAATTTGAATAGAACCATTACAGTTAAGATGACCATGAGGTTACAGTGACCTTGCAACGCATGCCGAGCAACCGTTGTATATCATTTTATGTATTGCAGGCACTTGCTTTAAAATGTTATTTCCCGGGAATGGGGATGGAACCATTACAGTTAAGTTGACCCCGAGGTTACAGTGACCTTGCAACGCATGCCGGGAACCCGTTGTATATAATGTTATAATATAGTGCAGACGTTTGCAAGGCGCTTGCATTATAATGTAGTTTCCCGGAACTTGGAATGGAACCGTTACAGTTAAGTTGACCCCGAGGTTACAGTGATCTTGCAACGCATGCCGGGTAACCGTTGTATATTATGTTATAAATTGCAGGCGCTTGCATTAAAATTTTATTTCCCGGAAATCGGGATGAAACCATTACAGTAAAGTTGACCCCTAGGTTACAGTCACCTTGCAACGCATACCGGGTACCCGTTGTATATAATGTTATATAGTGCAGGCGCTTGCATTAAAATGTAATTTCCCAGGAATTAGAATGGAACCATTACAGTTAAGTTGACCCCGAGGTTACAGTGACCTTGCAACGCATGCCGAGTAACCGTTGTATATCATGTTATATATTGCAGGCACTTGCTTTAAAATGTTATTTCCGGGAATTGGGGTGGAACCATTACAGTTAAGTTGACCCCGAGGTTACAGTGACCTTGCAACGCATGCCAGGTACCCGTTGTATATTATGTTATAAATTGCAGGTGCTTGCATTAAAATTTTATTTCCCGGGAATCGCGATGGAACCATTACAGTTAAGTTGACCCCGAGGTTACAGTGACCTTGCAACGCATGCCGAGTATCCGTTGTATATCATGTTATATATTGCAGGCACTTGCTTTAAAATGTTATTTCCCGGGAATCGGGATGGAACCATTACAGTAAAGTTGACCCCGAGGTTACAGTGACCTTGCAACGCATGCCAGGTACCCGTTGTTTATAATGTTATATATTACAGGCGCTTGCATTATAATGTTGTTTTCCGAGATTTGGGATGGAACCATTAGAGTTTAGTTGACCCTGAGGTTAAAGTGGCCTTGCAACGCATGCCGGGTACCCGTAGTATATAATGTTACATAGTGCAGGCGCTTGCATTATAATGTAGTTTCCCAGGACTTCGGATGGAAACATTACAGTTTTATTGACCCCGAGGTTAAAGCGGCCTTGCAACGCATGCCGGGTACCCGTTGTATATAATTTTATAAAGTGCATAATTTTATAATGTTGTTTCCCGGGACTTGGTAGGGAACCATTACGGTTTAGTTGACCCCGAAGTTAAAGTGGCCTCGCAACGCATGCCGGGTACCGCAGTTTAGCAGTGCAAAATTTCATTATGCCGGAGCTCACTATTGTAGTTGTATTGTATTTCATTTTGCAAGTGTAAGTACTAAGTAGGTACTTTGTTGTAATATTTCACCAAAACGACGCCATTGTGCTGTTGAGCATAAAATAATTTTCACTACAAATAAATTCATTCAATATCATGTTTTGATTTTTAAATGAAAAAAGTCCCCGCAAGTAAGTACCTACCTAGAATATATATACAATGTTCAAATAGAACACACTTAAAAATAAATAAAATAATTAATTAAAAAAATTGACAATTCTTTAAATTTTTCTAGTAAATTTTCAGTTCTATAAAGTTACGTTCGAGTTCTGTAATTATTTCAGTTTTGTGATGTAACTGGTCTGTAATGATAAAACAATAGAATTTGAGTAGAACCATCACAGAACGTGAAAATTAACTTAAAAAAAGTTCAATTATTCTGTATCATCGAAACAACCTTACCTTAGTATTTATTGCATTAAAACCTAATTCGTTGTGTAGGTACCCATTCAGGTAGGTACCTGCGCATTTCCTTAGATTCCGGCAATCTTAGCTTTTTTCATCATATTTGCAATACTACCGAAATAAGTAGGTACCTACCCCGAATGAAAAACGTGTTAATTTGAACTGGCCAGCAAATATTTAAACTTCCGATGGAATCTGTGAGCGCGTATTTTGATGATTTTTTTTCGGAAAATTTCGAGTTTTGTCAGCATCTCCTGACGTACTTTATATGAGAATCATATGTTTTATTGGTGTTAAAAGTTGCGGAATCTATCCGGCTATCGTATTTTCAAAAAACATCTAGCCCGGAATTGGTTTTTCGGCGGTAATGTCGTTTTCCGAAAAACAACGACCGAAACCGCCGAGAGTTCCGTTTTGTTAGGCTAAAAATTTGACATCTGAGATCCTGACCTATGTCAATAGTCCTATATAGCATTTTCCTTTGTGAAATTAGCGGGTTTTTTCGTCATTTTTTTTTTTCAAACGCCGTCTGTCGGCGGGAAATACAACCGAGCCGAATCGAGTGATTCGAGTAGAGCTTCTAGTTTTCGCCGCCGATTCGTATCGGAGAATAAATCCCTGTATATATTTCATTTTGTCGAAAAAAATTGACTTACAGTTTTCATTCGGAATTTGCTTCAACCGAAACTGAACCTTGAGGTGGGTGAAACGCAAAGGGCGTACTGGTCGTTTTTGCGTCGACAAAAAAGTGAGCTTTTCCCGACCTACCCCAAAACTGAGCATTAATATATATATTATTACAGAAATGCACAAAATAATTTGCAAGGCAGATAGAAATATTACACCTTTAAATTTATATGACGAGAATGCCAACATTCTTATAAATACTAACCAGGAATTATTAGATTCCTGGTCAAATAAAATTATTCACGCAAAACACTTCAATTATCTCAACCAAACGTATGTTGACAAACTTTCGTCAAACAAATGGTTGAGTATTGGAGAGTTGAGCGCAGAAATAGAAGGATTTATGCTTGCCATTCAAGATAGAGTCATTAATACTAAAAATTATAGAAAGCATATAATCAAAGATATAAATCAAATTGATGATTTATGTAGAAAATGTTTGGCTTTTCCCGAAACTATAGAACATATTATATCGGGATGTTCTATATTAGCGCCTTCCGAGTATACATTTAGGCACAATCAGGTTTTAAAAATAATTCACCAAAGTTTGGTAATTAAACATAACTTGATTGACTGCCGTAATATAGTACCATATTATGAATATGAACCAAATTCATTTTTAGAAAATGAATTTTAAAAAATATATTATGATAAAACTATACTAACAGACAGAACAATTAGTCATAATAGACCTGATATAGTTTTACATGACAAAATTAAAAAAAAAAACTTATATCATTGATGTAGCTATTCCAAATTCCTGTAATATTCAAAAAACTATTTCTGAAAAAATAAGAAAATACACAGATTTAGGAAATGAGATTAAAAGAATTTGGCATTCTCGGACTATAAAAATATTGCCATTTGTTATTTCGGCCACTGGCATAATACCTAGGAATCTGATTCAAAATTTAAGCATATTAGATTTGTCAAAGAATTTGCGTATAAAAATGCAAAAATCAGTCATTTTAAATACATGTAGTATTACAAATGATTTTTTAAATATTTATATTGAGGGATCGGTAGGATTTATAGGTTCAATTAGAAATGCCACAGAGCCGAACCCTCTGATATGAAAATATCTGGAGTCGGTGAATTATATTCCCATTTGGTCTCTAGTAGGTTGACATGTTGTTCTTGTATTGTTTTGTATTTATAATACTTATATAGTGCAATTGCATAGCGTGGGTTGACTAGATGATCATTTGGGGAAGTGTGTGAAAGGGTTTAGTTTTTCCTTCTTTTTTTTTCCTTTTTTTTTTTTTTTGGGGAAAATTTAACCCGGACATTTAAATCTGGTGCGTATTAAAAAAAAAAATAATAAGTTAATAAACATTAGTAAATTAAGTACATAATAATTATGAGTAAATACTGATAAACAATTATATAGTACAGTAAGTAAATTATGATACGAAAGAAGTAGATAATAATAAGTAAATACTTATAACAATAAGCAAATTAAAAAGTACATTGTAATATATAAGTTAAGTACATACACAGTTTTTAAATATGGATTGTATGAAATATAGCTAAATTCCAAAGTGATTTATGATATAAGCGACAACATGGGTAATCCAAAACCATCACTCTCAGTTAGTATACATATTTTGACCATTTTCTTGAATAAATGTAATGTACAAATAGTTTTTATTTTTTCATTGAGCATATTATAAAGGGTTCCATGTCAACTCATAATAAAACCAACTCAGAAACACCTCAAAAAGGTCATTAAAAGCTGTGAAAAAATAATTTTAAAATTGCCGGTAACCCTAACCTAACTTTACCTATTTGACAATTTTTTTATTTTTTTTTATCATCACTCCTAATGACCTTTCTGAGGTGCTTCTGAGTTGGTTTCTGTAGTGTTGGTAATATGTTAATCTGTCGGGTAGGTTCGGAAATACCGAACCTAGCCGAAGCGACCGAGCATCGGCACAATATAATAGCGAGCAGAGGGCTCGCGCGGCGTTCTTTCTCGTCAGACGGCTTACAGCCAATATTGTACTATTATATTCTATTAAACAGTTTCCGTGTATCAAAGTACTACGTGTTTAAATAATAACCCTAAAAACATCCTAGAGGAATACTGGAGATAAAGGGCCCAGTATTGCCTGCAACATTGGATATTACAAGTGGCGCAGCTGAAAAGGAATACACGGTTGACTGTTTATCAGATTGCGGCAAGTCGATTCGGTTCAGGGATCGTGACTTGCAAAAATCTCCCGAAGGTGACAATAAATCACTTGGGGCATCGCTGAAGTGCCATCCATCAGGAGATTCTCAGGGCATAATAGGAGACAGTGGAGAAGAGGAAATTACGGGACCCTGAGTAACTAAGTCCAGCCCGGTAATACAGTGGAGAAGAGGAAATTACGGGACCCTGGGTAACTAAGTCCAGCCCGGTAATACAGTGGAGAAGAGGAAATTACGGGACCCTGGGTAACTAAGTCCAGCCCGGTAATACAGTGGAGAAGAGGAAATTACGGGACACTGGGTAACTAGGGCCAGCCCGGTATTGATATTCCTGGAAGCGGCTGGGCGCCTGGACTGCAAAGGCGCCGGTTCCTGGTGTCAGGTTGTTTTGTTTCTTGTTTTTCTGGAAGGTGGTATTGTTGCCGGGTGTTTTTTTTTTGGTGTGGGCGATCATGGAATCGGGCGGAATTTCCAGGTTCTCTCACGTTAATGGGGATTGGAGTTTGTTTCGCCTGAGGTTAGAACAGTTCCTACTAATTCGTGATGACACAAAAACGATTAAGTTAGATGCTTCACAGAAACGCGCATATTTGCTAAATCTTCTAGAAGCGGAGACATTAACTCTTTTGATCAACTTATGTTTTCCTTCTAAAGTTACAGACGAGGCATTCGATCAGTTAATAGAATTAATTGAGAAACATTGTTCCAGACCGCGATCGGTGTTCAAGGAACGATAAAAATTTTATCAGGCCAAGCAATCACTTGGTGAATCAGTCAGGGATTTTGCAGTGCGTTTACGAGGATTATCTTCGTTTTGCGAGTTCAGAACGCGTTTACCGGAATGTTTAGCTGATGTTTTCGCAATCGGCATTTTGCCGGGCCGAGCCAAGGAGAAAATTTTTCTCGAGGGGACTAAATTAACGTTTAACAAAATAACGGTTTCAGCTTTAGATAATCTGGTTCCCGAAATTAAATCAGAAGTTTCCGTAGGGACGTCGGGCGGCGTGAATTCCATTAAACGCTCGAATTCGCCGGGGAGATATTCACATCCGGATAAAACTCAAGGTTTCCGAAGGTCACCTTCGCGGTCGAAAAGTCCCGAGCCGAGTGGGTTCTCGAATATTAAAAAATGTACCATTTGCGGTGAAACACATTTAGAAAAATATTGTAAATTTAAGAATGCAAAATGTTTTAATTGTCACAAAGTAGGGCATTTGAAGAAATTCTGTAAGAATCACAATGTTTATCCGATTTTTGAACAATCCCGGGATAAGGTTATTAATAGTATTTCTTACATTAATCCGTTTAGGGCTAATGTAATAATTAATAAATTAAAATGTTCCGCTATGATTGATTCAGGCGCCAGTATGTCGGTCATGCCTGATTTTATTTTGAACCGTTATTTTAGGGATGTAAAATTGTCACCTGATAAGCGTACTTTATCTGGATACGATGGTAAACCACTTAATCTTGTAGGTAGTGCTTGTTTTACCGTAGAATACAATAATATTAAAAATAATTTATTATTTACTGTTGTTATTAATGGCTCGGAATTGATAGTGGGTCGGGACTTCATGGAGGCTTTTAATCTGAAGATAGTTCCAGTGATGGATAATTCGGTTTCAACAATCAAAGACAAAATTGAAATGATTTACAACGAGTTTCCAGAAGTGTTTTCGCCGGGGCTGGGTAAATTCAGTAAACATAAAGTGAGTTTCAAAGTGAACAAGGAAGCTCGTCCTGTTTTTTTTAATGCGAGGCCGGTTCCGTTCGCTATTAAGGAAAAATTTGAGAGAGAAATAGAAACTATGGTAGCTGATGGTATCATTTCTCCGGTAACCAGCAGTGAATACGCGTCTCCAATTGTACCGGTAATTAAAAAGAACGGGAATGTTAGGATTTGCGTGGACTACAAGAGATCTTTAAATCTCATGACGGACTTGGAAAGGTACCCACTTCCCTCCATAAATGAAGTTGTTCACAAAGTAAGTTCGGGTAAAGTGTTCGCTAAACTAGATTTAAGACAGGCTTACTCACAATTAGAATTAGCTGACTTTTGCAAAAAGTATACTACAATAAATACGCATTTAGGGTTATTTCAATATAACAGACTAGTCTTTGGTTTTAAGTCAGCGCCAGCGATCTTCGCTAGGACTATAGCAAGCTGTCTTCAGGGGTTGAAGGGGGTGGCATTCTATTTAGACGATATCATCATTTCGGGGGTCAACGAACTGGATTTAGTGTATAATATACAGGCAGTGTGCGCGCGTTTACGAGAGTGCGGGTTGAGGGTCAACACGGATAAATGCGAATTTTTTGTAGAATCGGTTGAATTTTTGGGGTATGTAATTTCAGGGAGCGGAGTCCAACCACAGCCAAACAAACTTGAAGCTATAAAAAACGCTCCGTATCCTACGGACGTTCATAAATTGAAAAGTTTATTGGGTTTTCTAAATTTTTATCGGAATTTCATTCCTAGGATGTCATCGATACTGGAACCCCTACATAACCTTTTGAAAAAAGGGGTAGAGTGGAGTTTCTCAGAAGACTGTAAAGTAGCAGTCGATACCATTAAAGAATTAATGGGCAACAACACGATTCTTACAAATTATTTTCCGGACTTACCGGTAAAACTGTATACGGACGCAAGTACATGCGGACTCGGAGCTGCGTTAATGCATGCGTTTAAGGACGGCACAATGCGTCCAATTGAGTTCGCTTCTCGTAGTTTAACAACCGCCGAAAAGAAATATAGTATTTTGGATCTCGAAGCTCTGGCAATTGTGTTCGGGTTAAATAAATTTTTTCAGTACCTTTTTGGAAGGGAGTTCACGTTATGCGTTGACAATATGCCGTTACTAAGAATTCTGGGGGAACATAAAAATATTCCGGTTCTCGCGGCAAACCGTTTGCAGAGATATGGCATCATTCTGGCAGGGTTTTCGTACAAAACGGAATTTGTGAAATCTTGTAATAACCAAGCAGATTTTCTTTCTCGCTTACCGTTGAAGGACACAGTTGAGGATTTTAAGGATGATTGCGGGACTGACTTTGTTTGTTTTATTGAGAATTGTGACCATGTTAATTTTCAAGCAGTTTTGTTAGCCACCGCAGCAGATAGCGAATTACAGCTAGTGTTTAGGTATTTGCGGCAGGGCTGGCCCAAACGAGTAAATCGTGACAGCAGTATATGGAAATATTGGTTAAAAAGGAATGAACTTTCCATCGTAGAAGATTGTTTGTTTTGGCAACATAGAATAGTTATACCTGTTTCTCTCCAAAGGCAAGTCTTAGATTTATTACACAGGTCACATCTAGGTATTGTGAAAATGAGGGGAATTTCTAGAACATATTTTTGGTGGACTTCTCTGAACAAAGATTTGGAGGAAGTCGTTCAATCTTGTTCAGATTGTTCGTTGTCAAAACAGTCACCACCCAAAAGTCAATTGACGGTTTGGCCAAATCCAGGTAAAGCTTGGAGTAGGGTACATCTAGATTATTGTGGACCCCTAGCGGGGAAGATGTTTCTCGTGGTTTGTGACTCATTCTTGAAGTGGTTAGACTGTATCGAGGTGCAGAAGGCAGATTCAACTCATACGATTATGGAATTGAGGAAATTTTTTTCTAATTTTGGCAACCCTGAGTTAATTGTATCTGACAATGGCTCAGTTTTTACAAGTGAGGAATTTAGAGTTTTCTTAAAGGAGAACAATATTAAGCTTATGACTTCTCCGGTGAAACACCCCCAGTCAAACGGATTGGCAGAAAATGCAGTAAAAATTTCGAAAATGTTCCTCAAGAAACTGTTAATAAACGGTAAATTTCCACTAGATTTCAATGTCAAGCTGTTGAATTTTTTAATGGACTATAGAAATTCTTTCCATTGTTCGACAGGTATTGAACCAGCGGTTCTGTTAGTAGGAAGAAGGCTGCGTTCTACGTTCGACAGTTTATTGCCAGTGAAAAATGGAGAAGACTTTTCGGAAAAAGTCAAGGAAGCTAACGTTAACATTTCTAAAGCTCAATCGGATCAAGTTAGGTTTTACAGAGGGGTAAAAACCAGGGTTTTTAAAGTTGGACAAAAATGTTTAACAAAAGATTATCGTCATGATAATAAAGTCGTTTGGGCTAAGGGTGTAGTCTCTAGAAAGCTAGGTAAAAAAGTTTATATTATTAAGATAGGAAACACTGATGTGACATGGAAGAGACATGTGGACCAGATGAGGGAAATGTCAGTGAGCTGGAAGGAAGATGGCAACATTGAGGAACAAACTTTGAGGAACGAGCCTCATGAGTTAGAGACTGCGACCTTGTTGCGTGGATTGACTGGGTGTTCTCCTGATTTCAGGTTGGTGGGGGAGGAAGTGGTGTCGGAGCAGGCACGGCAACAGAGACCATGGTCGGGAAGACTGCGTTCAAGTCACAAGGCACTTACAACTTCCAGAGGAGACGGGACAACTTGACCCAGTCACCGCGGTTGAATTATGTGTATCTTAAAAAATTATTGTTTATGAAGTATTACAATGTATGTTAATTGTTATTTAAGTGTGAAATATTTAAGTAAGTAGCTTCAGAGTTGAAGGAGGGAGAGATGTAGTGTTGGTAATATGTTAATCTGTCGGGTAGGTTCGGAAATACCGAACCTAGCCGAAGCGACCGAGCATCGGCACAATATAATAGCGAGCAGAGGGCTCGCGCGGCGTTCTTTCTCGTCAGACGACTTACAGCCAACATTGTACTATTATATTCTATTAAACAGTTTCCGTTTATCAAAGTACTACGTGTTTAAATAATAACCCTGAAAACATCCTAGAGGAATATTGGAGATAAAGAGCCCAGTATTGCCTGCAACATTGGATATTACAGTTTCATTATGAGTTGTCTGGTCACCATTATAAAGCAACGGAGCTTTATATGAAAAACTTCTTTGTCCAAAGGATGTTTTGGTATGTACCGGCTGATACATTAAGGAATATATGTACCAGGTTTGTTTTTCTATTTTTTTTGTTATGTAATTATGTAAATTTCTTAAGGAACTAAATGAACTAAGCCTGTCAATTTGTCTGTCCTGGAACGGGAAACTTTCCTTGTAGTTGGACGGACAAAGCTTCCTAATATGTAATTTGTACTTTCTTTTGTATCTATCTGTAATAAATAAATAAATAAGTCAAAACGTCCTTTAACACCCTATTTTCTTGATTCTTATGAATGACTTGTGGATGCAGCAACACTCTCTGCGCAGAGAGTGTTTATTTATTTTATTTATTTATTAATATATCAACGCCCTGATGGGCTTTTACAAATAAGTTTATAATACAGAGACAAAGTTGAACAATAAAAAAGATGAACTTGAAAAGTAAACATCACATGAATGGAAGGTATAAAGATACATTTTAGTAAAAATAATGCATTGCAACACAAGAGAAAGTTTTTAAAGTTGCAGATGACATAAAATAGTATACATTGTGTATTTACAAAATTTACATAAAAACAGTTTTAGACAACTCAAATCAGATGTCACAGTATTTACATATAAAAGAAAAGAAAACGGCCACAGGTTTTTATATTGTAGATAAATACATAAATATATGCATTGTGCTATGTGATTAAGTTATACTACATAAAAATATCGTTCAAGTGTTTCTTAAATAATGGTAACTTTAAATTAAATATATCGATACTTGAGGTGAATTTGTTTGCTAGTGTATGAAATCGTGGAATAGATGCATGTGTGAGGTAGTTGTTGGTTCCAGAATTATTGTTGCCGAATACTATGTTTTGCCTTGTCGCTCGGGTTGGTACCTTAAAGTCAATGAGATGCAGGAGTTCACAACAGTTTAATTCGGAGTGAATAATTTTAAACAAAAAAGTTAGGTCAATTATTTTTCTTCTGTTTTCTAGGGAATGCAATTTAAGTGTATTTAGTAAGAATGTATAGTTAATGTGTTGAATAGGTATATGTAACTTGAAGTTAATAAATCGTAAAAATTTGTGCTGCACTCGTTCAATATTTTTTATATGAATTTGATAATATGGGGACCAAACGATGGAATTGTATTCCAGCAAGCTGCGAACTAGTGACAAATATACAATTTTAATAGCTTCTAGTGAATCAAAGTCTTTGATGGTTCTGATTATAAATCCTAGTGTCTTCATGCCTTTGTTGGTTATTTCTTGAATGTGGTTTATAAAATTTAATTGGGTGTCAAATATAACTCCAAGATCCCTGATTTCTTTGACTTTTTCTAAGATTTTGTTATTTATTGTGTATTTAAAAGATAACGGGGTCTTTGTTCTACAAAATGTTAGTGTCTTACATTTATCGATATTGAGGAATAAGTTGTTTGCAACACACCAATTGTGTAATTTGTCAATGTTGCTGGCCTATGAATGTTGTTTGCTTACAAAAATATGGATTCGGTGCCTGCACCACCATAGGCATTTGTATTATTCTCCTGGTACTCCCTTCTTCTTTAAATTTCAATCCACTCTGCGCAGAGAGTGTTGCTAGCGTATGAATGTTGTCTGCTTACAAAAATATAGATTCGGTGCCTACAGTGGCAGTATTTGTATTGTTAGGGGATGGTACGAACCTGGGTTAGGCTCATTTCAGGGGTCTTAAGAGGGCATTACCAGAGAAAACCAGAAATATGTCATTTTCAAATCAGATTTTAGACGAATTGACTCTTTTCCACAAAAAATTATAAATGGATTTCGAAAGATTGTTCTTTTATCTAGCACTCGCATGTAATAAATTTTGAGAAATTTTTTTAATTTTTAGTATAATAAGGTTATTCCATAGGTCGTTGGCAGATTTGTTAAATTTTCAAAAAAGATTTTGTATCATACCACACCTATTTCAAATAATATAATTATGCAGTAAAATAAATCAATATATCTAGCAAACGCATGTTTTAGAATTTTAATTTTAGTTTCAATAAAATCATTAAAAAATATGTACGTACATGTGTCTCTTGACGAAAATTGGTCCATTTGTGTATTTATTTGCGCACTTACAAACTAATAATAATAATAATAGGTAATAATACTAAGTATTCACAGTGTACACGCATCTTAATCGCTCCGAACAAACATTCAAAAATATATGGTTTATAACCCATGAAACACAAAGTAAAAAGTTTTAGCAGTATTTACAGTGAAGGATTTCAATTTTAAACTAACTTATACACGAAGAAATATTAATAAACATTTGTGATCTAATAATAAAGTGAAATGACAGTTGAACAATTGAAGTGATCATTCACCATTAACAGTGAACACAACAATAAACAATTATAGTCCGGTATTTTCACGGATCACCTCACGGTCTTCGTGGTTCAGTGGTATAAACGGCTGACCAAGTTTTCGCAGACATTTCGGACGAACTCGGTTCGAATCCTACTGAAGCCGACAGAAATTTTTTATTTTTAAAATAAAATTCGTACATTTTATTTATAACTAGCAGACCCGGCCACACGTTGCTGTGGCTAACGAAACACAACGCCATTACCCAACCTTTATAAAATCCACACCACCCGCTTGCCAGCTGCCCGCTGCCTGAATTGAATATTTGAATTTCTCGACTTTTCTCTACTATAATAAGCATGTTTTTATACATATAAACCTTCCTCTTGAATCACTCTATCTATTGGTGAAAACCGCATGAATATCCGTTGCGTAGTTTAAAAGACGAAGTAAGAGGGGATGCAGCTCAGCTTCTCGAGGTACCAAATTGGAAGTCAGCCGCTGAGGACAGGAGGAGTTGGAGGCGACTGTTGCAGGAGGCCAAAGCTCGATATGGGCTGTAGCGCCATCGAAGAAGAAGAAGAAGTTTAAAAGATCTATGTGCATATACATTTTGAGGGACTTCATCAAATAAAATAATTCAAATCAAATACCTACTTAAATATGTTTTCTTTGAATTTCTCGGCTTTTCTCTAATATAATTTACATGTATTATACATATAAACATTCCTCTTCAATCACTCTATCTATTGGTGAAAACCGTATGAAAATCCGTTGCGTAGTTTAAAAGATTAACGCGCACATACATTTTGAGCGACTTCATTTTATATTATGTAATGATGATAATGATGATGATGATTTAAATATATCCGATCATCGAACCATTTTACAAAATGAATAACAAGAAGAAACAAACCCAAAAAAAGGCGCCCTCTAGCGACTCAGAAGAAGAAGATACAATGACTAATAAAATGATCAAATGCATCAAAAAAAAATTTATTGAATTAACCAATCAACTTATAAAATCTTTTAATGAACAAATAAAAGAACTTAAGAAGTCCGTCGAATTTTGCTGTGAGAAATTAGACGAATATGAAGAAAAAAACAAAAATAAAGAAATACTGATTAAACAACTTCAAGCTAAAAATAAAGAAATAAAACTGCACATTAATAAAATAGAGCAAAATGAAAAACAAAACAATATTGAAATACAGGGTGTTCCTTTTAAGGAAAATGAAAATATCACAAATGTATTTAATAATATAATAGACATACTCAAATGTGATAAAAAAACGATTAACGTGTCAAATATTTTCAGAAGCAAATATAAAAACCCGATGAACAAAAATACTGCCATTGTAGTATCTCTACAAAACAAAGAAAGTAAAGACGTAATTATAGCACATAAAAAAAAATATGGTATTTTATACGCAAAAAACTTAAATTTTGAAGAAAACAACACAATATATATTAACGAACAACTGACCCAATTTAATAAACACCTACTATACCTAGCTAAATCGTCAAGACTCGGGTACAAATTTATATGGGCAAAAAATGGAAAAATATGGATGAGAAAAAACGAAACATCTCCAATCTTACTCATAAGAACGCCAGAAGACATCCCTTCCGAATAAAGGATAATAAAACTACATAGCAAACTACTATCCACCTTTCAAAATGTCTGAAGAAAACTATATACACGAAAATTATAAATGTAAAAATCCATGTGAACTAAATCACCTATTTAAAAATGTTAATTTCTCGATCTTAAACATGAATATTAGGAGTAGGTATAAGGAAAAACTTCGATGAGCTCTGTGTACTTATTAATAATCTAGATTTTTCTCCAAGCATAATTGTTTTAACTGAAACTCAAATGAAACAAGTAATTCCATATAACTTACCAGAATATACAACAATTTCATCTGCCTGTAAGCATACTGGTCATGATGGAGTTATGTTTTCTGTCATATTACTCTGAAAAATGTTACCACTGAATTTATTGAATTTAAAACAGCCAATGCAATAAAAGTAACTTTTTGTCAAAACAACTATAAATATCATATTCTAGCCATATATAGATCCCCTTCATTAAATGATTTTTTATTTGTAAAAGAACTAAAAACTTTTGTTAGTAAACTTGATAGAAACAATTTCACTTTTTCCATTGTGACAGGAGACATTAATATAAATATTAATGATAATAATACAAATGTGAATTGTCAAAATGAGTATCTTGATTGTTTATCTAGCTCTGGACACATGTCATACATTAACTCACCAACAAGAGTAACCTTAAGTCACTCGGCATGTTTAGACCACATATTTGTCAAGTCGCACAAGGCGGTTAATATCATTTCTTCAATTCTTGAAACAAATATCACAGATCATTACCCGACCTTTTATGAACATCATTTCAAAAATACTCATCTAAACCGAAATTCTGAAAATCTAGAAAAAGTAGACATTGATTATGAAACTCTAAACTCTTTACTTCGGTCAGAAAACTGGGAAAATGTGATATCAACAGAAAATCCACATCTCGCACTAGACAATTTCTATAAAACTCTGAGGGATCATACTCTAAAAAGTGAAAGTAAAATAGTTGTCACTAACAATAAATATAAAAAAATTATGCCTTGGATAACAGTTGGGTTAATTATATCAATTAAACAAAGAGATAAATTATATAGAGAAATGTTTAAATATCAAATAGATTGCCAAAAGAATAATCTCAGAATAATGCCTTATCTGAAAACAAAATATCTAATGTATCGTAACTTACTCAATAGGCTGATACGAAACTGCAAAAAGAAATACTATAGTATACAAATTGAAAATGCCAAAAATAATTCTAAAAAAACTTGGAATATTATAAATGAAATTGCCAACAAAAAAAGTATGTCTTCAAATATTGTAAATGAGGTTATAATAAATAATGAAATAATAACTAACAAATCGACCATTGCAGAAAGCTTCAATAACTATTTTACAAATGTAGTAGACGTAGTTCTTGAATCATCCGGCATTAATGTTAATGATGCTTATATGGAGACATCTCCTCAATTAGATTCAAATAATGAATCAATTAACTCTATAGAATATTTTTCGCCTGTTACATTTAATGAAATTGAAAAATATATTGATAACCTAAAACCATCCAACTCTAAGGGAAATGATGGATTATCTTGTGATACGTTAAAAAAAATAAAACAACATGTCCTAACTCCATTGCAACATATTTTTAATTTATGCCTCAAAAATGGTCATTTTCCAGAGCAATTTAAAATCTCCACTATAATACCTATTCATAAATCTGGAGATACGAATAAATTAGACAATTATAGACCAATATCTCTTGTTTCAAATCTCTCGAAAATATTCGAAAAATGCATCAAGTCTAGAGTCATTGAACACTTAGAAAAATATAAAGTTCTATCGAAAAACCAATACGGCTTTCGTAAAGACCTAAGCACCGAGGATGCGATATATGAATTGACAAAAAAGATATACTCATCTATCGATAAAAAAAAGAAATGTCTTGCCATATTCCTAGATTTAAGAAAAGCTTTCGACACCGTAAATCATAATTTACTCATTACAAAAATAAATCAACTAGGCTTCAAAAAAGACACTCTAAAACTACTCTCTAACTATCTTACAGACAGAACACAAAAAACAAAAATTGGGAATAATTATAGTTCAGAGTCAAAGATAAAAAATGGAGTTCCACAGGGAACTGTGCTTGGCCCGATTTTATTCTTAATTTATATTAATGATTTATGTAAGTTTGTAATCCCTGGTAAAATTGTTTCTTACGCAGACGACACGGCAATAATAGTGGATGGTAATCATTGGAAAGAAACTTTTTCGAAAGCAACTGATTGTATTTCACTGGTTTCAACATGGCTAAAATACAACAAACTCGTTTTAAACTATAGCAAAACATTTTACTTACCTTTTTATAAAACCATTAACAATAAACCTACAGACAACCTTAAAATTAGAATCCATAATACTAGTTGCAATCAAGAAATGTGCTTCATGTGTAACGAACTCATTAATGTCGAAAATATAAAATATTTAGGAGTATCAATAGATATAAATCTTAATTGGAAATCACATATTAATCAAATCACTTCTAAATTAAGATATCTGACCTACATATTTTATAGAGTTAAGGAAGGACTAAACATTGAAAAATTGAAAATGATCTACTTTTCCCTGGTGCAATCATCAATCACTTATGGCATTATAGGATGGGGTGGTGCACTTGATACATTTATTAAGCCTCTACAAATAATTCAAAAACACATAATTAAAGTCATATATAACAAACCTAAAACATTCTCGACCAACTTATTATACAAAGAAACTAAAATATTTAATATACGTAAATTATTTATATTACAAACTTTGAAATATGTATTCAAAAACAAAAATAATTTCGAAAGAAATGAAAACAGAATGAGCAAAAGAATAAATAATATATTTTACACCCCACAAACCAATACTAAATTATTGCAGACACATAGCAGTTTCATTGGTCCTCGTTCATTTAACCTTCTACCACTACAAACTCAAATGATAAATAAAATGATAAAATATGTAAAAGAGGTAAAATTATGGTTGAATAATGTAGATATTGAAACGCTTTTTCTATAAATTTATCCATCCTACTACATCTCACTTTCTATAATTTTCTTAACTGTAGTACAATATGTTTTCTGTTTATTTTTTTATAATAACTAAAAAAAAAAAAAAATCAAAAATAATTTTTTTCCATATTTTTATTATATTTTTATAATGGCTGAAAAAATCCTTTTTCACTTCTTCTACCTATGTAATACTAACTTTTTATACTAACTTTATATTTTATATGTTTTTTAAGTTTATTTTATACTTTGGGTACTTTTTTTAATATTACCCACACTCAGGCAGTGCCTTAGTGGGTTTTCATTTCTTGTTAATACTATTTGTTATTATATATTATGTTATTATATGTATACTATTTGTTATTATACATTATATGTACAAAGAAATGAGAATAAATAAAGTAAAAAAAAAAAAAAAAAATATGTATATTTCAGATTTTTTTAACATTCTTATTAAATTTAGACATTATTGAAAAATGATAAATACTTATAATCAAAAAATAATTACAAAAAATACATTATTTTAATAGTTTTATCATCACGCCTTTCAGCATTTTGGATGAAGGTATAAATTAAAGCTAATTTGGATTGAAATAAATTCGATATTGAATTATAATTTTAAAAAGCTGGTACGGATAATAATTAATCTTTCTCATTGTAACCGCCCTGCACGATCGTAAGAACAACTTTCGACGAAATGTGGATTTTCGTCCGCTGGCCGGTTAAAGGCTCTTAATAAGAGTTTAATATTGTGAATTTTTCAATTTGAGACTGCGAGCGAAGCCCTTTAAGTTTTTATGTTAATCCCTCAGGCCTCGGGCTTATTTTATCGGAACGTCAAAATATTTCTGCTTTGCAATAAAATGCAAACAAATGGAATATTTTAGAATGTACCCGAAAATTAAATACTGTTTTTGAAAGGTGATGAAATACTATTTCAAATTTAATAATTCGAAATAAACGAAAAATTTTGAATACCAAGATAAAAAGTTTTGTAATTGACTCAACTCACTTCAATAACGAAAAAAAAATCACAAAAAAATTCAATTAGGTATTAGTATTATGAACGTATTATAAAAGTTATCGTTTTGTTGTTTCATTTAAAAATTAATTATTTAAAAATTTCCAAGGGTTCATTCCCAATTCCCATTTCTTTAAAAAAAATGTATACCTATATTAATATTACATTAATTTTTGGTCCTCCCGACATAATACACATAACAGCTCATGAAAATGAACAAATATCTCATCGTAATTAAAAAGTTGTATGCTCCGTGTTGGAAATTTTAAATTGTAATTAATTTTTTATTTTATTTTTTTTTTCATACAATAGATACATAAATATAAAGAAAGTATAAAAAAAACTTAATACAATTATTATTAATACAAATATACATATTTTTTAAAAATATTCTCCATGATTAGCAAATGCTTGTGTGTAAGTATTATTTGTTAGTATGTTGTTGTATACTAATCCTCATCAAAACTTTTTTTATTAATGTATTTATTTCTATACTCGTACATACAATTTACAGAAATAAATGGGTGCAAGAATTACAAAAGGACGTTCCTAATAAAATAAGATAGTTGAGTTAAGATAATAATCAGTACTGTGATAATAATAAGTACCAGTTAAGATAATAATCAGTAAATGGTTAAGGGGAACGGTTGCGCAGCCATTTCCATACAAAACTTAAAATTGGCTTTCAATCAAAATAATTTTTTAAAAGATTTGTCAACAGTGATTCATGTCCAAGCGCTAACGGATGCAATTAAACATGATTGAACATGGTTGACACTATCACCAATTAAAAAAAAACACCACATTGATAAAATTATTATTAAAAATATAATAGAGCATAATACACTTCACATGCTAAGAAAACATTCTGTAGAGTGTATTATACCCAACAAGATACCATCTCAATACTGTAAGCATGGAAAATTATATATATATATATAATATACATACGTACACACACACAAACACACCCTTATATATATGAATGTATGTATATATATGTATGTATAATCAGTGGCGGTCCGTGAGTTTTCAGTGAGCTAGAGTGCTAAGATTGAAAAATACGATATTACTGATGTTGTACCTGAAATTGAATTTCATTTTTTTTTCAAAAATTCAACTTTTGTATGAAGATATTTCAGTATATAGATGCGGCGCATCCCTCGACTGAAGAAATCTTGAAGATCTTCAAATAAAAGGTGAAATTTTGAAAAAAAAAATCATTTTCAGCTACAACAACGTCAATAACGTTATATTTTTCAATCTTAGCGCTGTAGCTTACTGAAAACTCACGGACCGCCACTGATATACATAAATACATACGGCGTATGCCTTTAAAATCCTGCAAAATTGAATTATTTTATTACCATGTTAGCATCGGCGCTACTTGCGGCCAACGCCAAACCCAAAACCTGGAAAGGACATGCAATAAACAAGCCGGCGGCTAGCTCTGCACAGCCGGCGCGAGCAAGGTCCCTCTTAAACCCAGGGCGAGTGTTTGTGGTTCGCTTGTAAATTCCTACTCCCCTTCCTTTCCTCAAAATCTCCAGGTCTCCTTCCTCAATCAGAACACAGTAGTTATGCACGAAAAAGGGTTTTATTCATTTAAAGGTGAACAGGGTTCTACAAAAGGCCAGCATCGGCACTACACACATGAGTATTTGGCTATCTCTAATTAATTCTATCATAACGGGGGAGCTTCTCTCAACTCTCTCTACACGTGTTTAGTGAATTTAAATGTCAGTTCTTAGCACACAGAGGGGTAGCAAGGTTCATTGGTACTCACAAGCAGGAGATAGGCGGTCGGCAGACAGGTACTGAGGAGGCGGGAGCCTCTGGAGCACAATGCACAATTAAAATAAACATCGCGAGCGTTTACGGAGAGCGCAATCACGGGGACACAGTTGTTATGCCGAAGGTCGGCCGAGGAATGAATGCCGGGAGCCGCTCGGCGCTTGGCTATTTGTGTCGAGCGGTGCGGGGAAAGGGGGGCGGAGTGCCTGTGTAAGGGGTCAATTCGCTATTAGCTCGCACGGGAATCAATTCCGTAACGTAACACTTCCCCCCTCGCCGCAAAAAAGGCGACGTGGTAATGGAGCAGTAGGGCTAAGAAATCCTCTTACCCTTCTAGCACTTGTGCCAAAAAAAAAACATTTTAAGAGAAAAAGGAGAGAGAGAGAGAAAAAGAAAGAGAAAAAGTTGCTAGCTATAAAATAGTAGAAACAAAAACAAAAGAGAAAAAAAAGCATGGTGAACAAAGAATTATACATGAATGTACATGAAAGAGCAGTGGCATACATAAATATAAACAAGGACCTGCTGGAGAAAGGTACAAGGGTTATGCAGTGATAGAAAAAAAATGACTCTAAATTGTATCATTGGTCTGTGAGCTAAGTTTGCGTAGCGTGGTTTGCGTAGGATGTTTGGGGTGTTTGAACGTTGCACTGAAGTTACAAGGTTACTTTGTCACAGTAACCTGGCCCGTTTGAGATTACACTCAAGGAACACTAGGACCTTAAAGAAAACACGAAGACGAGAACGCAGGATGAGGCTTCTTGGTGGTGGAGAGGGTTCTACCTGTCACAGAGGTCAAAAAGGTAGCTGCTTCCGGATCCTGTGGGTGGGCCAGTATGACATCATTGAGGTACTGGAGAGTGGAATTGTAATTGGTGGTTGGTCCTTTATAGAGGAGGTGGTTTGTTTGCATGACAGCCGTTGTTGTGATGGTGGTTGGTACACTGGTTTGTATACAGTGGGATTGTTGTATGAACAATTGTTGGTATTGTTATTTGCGCAAGGGCACAGGAGCATTGGCATGATGGCAACAGAGCAATTTGCAAGGTGCAGCTGGAACATTTCCAAGATGCAGCAGGAACATTTGTACAATGGCAACAGGAACATTTGCGAGATGCCGCAGGAACATTTGTACAATCAGGAACATTTGCGAGATGCCGCAGGAACATTTGCACGATGGCAACAGGAACATTTGCAAGGTGCCGCAGGAAAATTTGTACAATGGCAACAGGAACATTTGCGAGATGCCGCAGGAACATTTGCACGATGGCAACAGGAACATGAACCAACTTAGAGCTGACGTGCTCGGGTTTGTTTGAGTGATGGTTTTGTGATGATACAATTCGCAACTACACGCACGACTCACACTAGGTTATGTTAGGTGTGGTCGGGTGCTTTTGGTACGTAGGGTTTGAAGGCATGGGACCTCCGTGACGGTAGTGAAGGCAGCATGAAGAGAGGCGCAGGTGTAGATGGGGTGAAGAGCTGCTGGTCTTCTTATTAATCCGGCGAAAAAATTATTATTAGAACAAAATTCTTGAAGTTTACCTGCCTGGTAGACCAATGATGAAAAGGTTTGGAGAGAAACAAGGTGTGCATGTTGAGAAAGATTGGATTTGTTTGACGTGTAGAGAGAGAGAGAGAGACGGAGAGAGAGTTAACTAAATGCAACTACAGACTTATACATATTACAAAGGTACGTATTCAAGGAAGGTTCTGTTTAACCCATTTAGTTTTTTTTAAACTAAATACATTTCCAAGAACACGTAGGTAAGGGTTTGTACGTATGACAAAATGCCACGTTCGAAAGAAGTTGGTCTTCCATGACCTATGCTCACGTCTATACGGTAGCATTTTTTCTACTTTCGAAGAACAAAAACATTGAGTACAAATAAGTTATGAAAAGTGGGAAAGGAGTAGGAAGTTGAAAGGATCCGTGTATGAAGGTTGTCCCATTTGACAAACGAAACGCCAAGTGCGTAACGCATATATCCCCATTCACGGATAATTTCGAGGAAGGGAAAGGGTGAAAATTGGGAACATTTGAACGAAGAAAACTGCTGAGGACTCGGCTATTTCCGAAATTCGACCTCTGAGTGGAAGGTGAAACAAGGTCTACAGCAGTTATCCTGGCACATTACAATACCATTTGGTAGTGTGGAACAAAAGGAATACACTGACATAAAAGAGTCTAACCCTCCACGTGTATTGGGTAGAAGATTAGAGGGTCGTTTTATTCTCCTACTTGTTTGCGAGAAATGACAGACCCTTGCTCAAATCTCACAAACCTGGGGGGTTTTCTTGTTCGTCTCCCAGACAACGAGTTAGGTGTTTTTTGTGTCCATCAACTTAACTCCTACGACACGATGCCCCATAATCATGAGTGAAGCGTATGATTAGTCCCTTTGAGATAGTGGATAGTTCCTGGGTTCTTGTGACAGGAAGACCACGGGCATGTTAATGAGTACTCTGCTGAAAAAGCAATAATTTTCTGATAACAGAAAATAAAAGGCGTGTCATCTACACTTGGTAGGTCACACAAACATGGGGTAGATATTATTTCGTTCGCACGACTCATGGTGAGTATTGTAACGTCTTCACGTTTGGTGCACAGATTATATAAGTACACAGTTATAACAAAGCGGTTCTCATGCCAAAAGACACACGACCAAAAAGGGGCGGTTCTCATGCCAAAAGACACACGACCAACTCAATAACATTTAGTTAAGAGTATAAAGTAATTATAACGAACTTCTCGTATCATGGCGGATGTTTTGAGGATCTCTCCTATGATGGTAGATATTGTCACGTTTTCACGTCTCACGTGACAGGAATGAACGATTTACAACAAATTTTGCCCAGTATTGAAAGACAGTAACCCAATAGGTATTTAAAACAATTTAATGAGATAAATCACCCTCTCGATCAACAACCCTGTGTTGACGAGTAAACAATGAGTAGTTATGACGGACTCCCCGTGACGTGTAAAAACACAAAGATATTATGAGATTCGCATCTATAGCAGTGGATATTGTAAGGTTCACACCTATAATAGTAGACATTGTAAGGCTCGCGCCTATAATGTTACAAAAGTTTACGTTCGAAAATGTGGGTCCCCATTCAATACAGACGGCGGTTTGCAATGATGTAATTAATACGGCACTGCTGTAGCTTAATAATTTCATATTAGCATACGTTACAAGACTTGCCAAAAGGCGATAAACACAAATTTTATTGAAGATCTGGCCAAGATTTTAAACTTCAAACAAAAATAATAGTACAATAAAGGACAAAAGAAACTGATGTCATGATAAAATATTTTACCTCATAATGAAGTTGTATATGTACAAAGAACAATGTTAATGAAGGGACGAAACGTATTGTCACTTTTATAACAAATATTTTTCTCAGAATCCGACAAAATACGATTCTGGAAAAAAAATAGAGCAATTGGGTTGAGCGCCATTCTAATTTTTGGAAAAAGAAGAAAAAACCACAAGTAGCAACAAGGTTGCCCTTGAATTGTTTCGAATCCAGCGAATGTGACCTGATAGGTGTGTACATTTGGTGTATTCGAAACGATCCCCAATATACAACATTACTATGAATGTGTTAGGATGGGGTGAAGAGGAAAAAGAAAAAAGAAAAAACGGGAGGATTTCCTATTATAACAGAAATCGTCGCGACATTCTTACAATATGGTGCTGTGACCATAGTAGTGAGCTGCGGCAATGGTCTGAAACCAATGGTTATTATACAGACTTGCACTTATGATTTTATATTTACAACATTAGGGTAGGGACGTACTGGTACGACAAAAACCCGACACAAAACAATTAAAAAAAGGTGATATGACAAGATGAGGCGATGAGGTGAGAAAAAAAAACGCGCGGATGCTGCAAGAATTGTGAAAAGGAAAGCGACGTCTTGGAGCAAGAGTTTTCCGGAACCGTTGATGGTAGGAGGAAAAGGAGGCCCTTTCCCGAAGTGATCAATTTCAGGAAGAGGATGCATACAAGTATGAAAACGGTGCCCCAAGAGGTGCTCTTGTGGTACAGCAGGCAAGGCACGCAGGATGTACAAGAACATATAAAATTATGCAAAAAGAAAAAGAATGTACAGGAGTTAGGCTACCGTTGACATTAATGTGCCTTCGGGTGTAAGGATTACCTTACGAATGCCCATGTGGGTGATTATTTACATTTAATATTTACAAGTAACTCACGTCACTTATGACAAGAGTTTTTCCAATTTGATAACGCCTGAGAACTTGATGTGATGGAATTTACTGATTCCGTCACAGTAAGGCATTTTGGAATTATTCCTAGGAGAAATCTTTCTATTTCTCAGGGCCTGTAGTAGTTCTTCCTTTCTTGAAGTAAAGACGTGCGGGATTATACCCAGCGTAACTTGAGGAACTTCCATGGTGTATAAGATCGTATCAGAGTGACCTTATGTTGGAAAAAGTGAGAACTAGACTCGCAATTGGAAAGAAATTGGGCAGAGATTGACCACTGGGGACGTATTTTTTACAAAAAGTTTTTGAAAAAAAACGCGTTTTTTATAAGTGTTTGGTTTATTTGAAAATTTGGGCAGGGGTTTGCCTCAAAAAACGTGATTTTGTGAAAAAATCCAGATGTTTTGGAAATTTGTTGAAAATTTTCCAAGTCCAAAAACGAGAAAAATTTGGGCAGCGGTTTCCCTTAAAAAACGTGATTTTTGTGAAAAAATCCAGATGTTTTGGAAATTTGTTGAAAATTTTCCAAGTCCAAAAACGAGAAAAATTTGGCCAGCGGTTTCCCTTAAAAAACGTGATTTTTGTGAAAAAATCCAGATGTTTTGGAAATTTCTTGAAAATTTTTTCAAAGTCCAAAAACGAGAAAAATTTGGGCAGCGGTTTCCCTTAAAAAACGTGATTTTTGTGAAAAAATCCAGATGTTTTGGAAATTTGTTGAAAATTTAAGTCCGGATATGAAAATTTCACAGGCCGGGATTCACCTTAATGGAACACGTTTTTAGAATTTATTCCGATGTTTTTGAAAAAGGTTTGCAAATTTGCAAAAGTCCGGAAAAGAAAAAAGAAAAAATAAAAAAACGGAAACGAGGTTCGCCTCAAACGAGCATGTTTTTGAATATTTCCATTAGCTTTCCAAAGGGGAATTCTTAAGAAAGGAAAGAAATATTTTTCTTTTATACGAGTTTTCGTGGAAGTATTTGTTTGAAAATTCAACAATGTCTTGGGGAATAGTTTTTTATTTACGTGGCTAGGCTGTAGCCTGATTTGAGCATCACCAATTATTGGTATTTACCCGCCGACTTCCTTTTGTCATAACAAGTTATATGCAGAAATGTGCATACGGATATAATGCCTGACTCGAGGAATCGACGTCAACGCGAACTAGGCATTTTTCGAATTATGTCGTCTGTTTCTTTATGAAAGATGATAGGTGCGCAAGAAAAAGGAAGAAACGGACGACAGAAGTACAAAAAAAGCCCAATTGTCAAAAGGTAGAAAGAATTTAATCCACTTGTTTCCCTTAAGCTGCAAAATATGCCGTTATATATACAGGCCAGTATTTTGCGAAATAGTCCCCTACCCGCAGAATATGTCGATATCAAATACAGACCAGCACTCTGCGGAATAAGTTTATTAATAAAAACTGGTTAATTAACTTTCGGGAAACGAAGCGGGTAATTGGTATAAGGTTATCTCTCTCTCTCTCTCAGGTTATGTGGGTCCTAGCGATCCGTAATGTAGGAAGGTTCTGCTTTTTTTGTTCCAGAATAAAAAAAAGAACAAGAATGTTTGGGAATAAACGAAAACAGGTTTCTACTTGTGAGGTTAAATTGGTTTCAGTAATAAAAGAGTTCATTTCCAAAACAACCAAAGCCCAGTATAATTTTATAAAGAACATAACAATGTTGCCCTTTTGAGGGGCCGGGTTTCACATCCCCAAAAACATAACAGATTCTGAAACATAACAGATTCATAACAGATTTGACAGGAATATTATTAAGCAGAAAGAAATATCGTACCTGCGGACCATGGATCTTTATCTAATTCTACACTGACACGAACTCTTAATTTACTTGAATATAGCGCGTTGATGAACCGCGGGCCATATTCTCTCGCAATCTCCAGGATGGGAACCAGGAAAGACCCCCAGGAAGGCCAGAGAATGAGGACTCCCCGCTAGGGAGTAGTATCCAAGATCAGCACCAGTGCTCCGGTTGAGCCCACCGGATGAAACACGATTTCCGTCAGCACACCTCATCAGGAAATGAACGCCGAGTGACCATCCGTCACAAATATGAGCAGCAATAACCGTACCAGGTCATAAGGACTCTCCCTCGCAAAGCTTTTCAATATGCCAGTCGCGATTATGTAGGTAATTTACAATACCGTTATTTCGCGGATAAATATCGGTCCCAATGGCGGCGACCAATCACATTAGAAACAGCGTTCCGATCACATCAGAAAGAAGCGTTTGCAAAATGTACATCGCCCGGCTCGCGATTAAAATCGTTTAAAACAATTTGTAACGAAGAGATTATCCCATTTTTTAAATCCAAAACTATCACTAAAGTGACAAGTCGAATCAACACCGGCTTCCCGTACGGTGCGAATTCAAAAAAAAAACCAGAGAGAAAAAAAAAGTGTTGCCAATCCATTCCGTGCTGTTCAAATTATCAGGTTAGTGGTCAGGTAAATAATTATATCACAAATTGATAATTATTTACGTGACAATTCCCCCCTTCTCACGAAAATGTTTGGCCCCAAACATGAAATCCACGGTTCCGATGTAAAAAAAAAATAAACAAATAAAAAAATAAAGGTACACTAACTAACTAACTAACTAGAAGATAGGTCCATCAGGTATCTAGAAATTTTACAACAAGTAACCATTAGCAATCATAAACAATAAATCATATAAATCTAGATAGATTGAAAGAACAATGAGAATAGGATGGTACGAGAATAAGGAGTCTACAACACCTTCAGCAACGATGGAGCTGGGTGCTGGCATTACTGGCTGAAGTCCAGACCTGTTATTCTCATGACATCCTAACATCGGGAACATCTTAAAAATAAAGAACACAATCAATGAAAAGAAAAAAAATTATGCACAAAGCATCACTTTTCCTTCAGCAGGAAATTTTGCCATTAAAAAAGAGGCTTCACTTTAGGGTGGTCAACCATCCCTCACTTCACTGAATTTAGGCTATTTATTAATAGCGAAAAGGTAACTATTCTATCTACCTAGGTCCAACAGGTCTAATAGGTTAACATAGAATTTTATTCAACAAAATACAGAACAGACATTAAACCTAGAATGAGGAATATCTTTCACAGATATTTAACTTAGTTTAATTAAGTTTAAAAAAAAGATTTATAACAATGTAGAACCATAAGTATATGAGTAGTACTTGTGTATTAATGAATTAGTTAGACCAAGATTGCAAAACTTGTCTACTAAAAGTGGTTAGATTAGGGTTTACATTTTTTAGAAATACCTATCCGTACAGGTGGTTACAATAGGGTTTACATAATAAGAAATACCTATGTTTCAAAATTAAAAAATTAGATCAGGTTTTACAATACCAAAGATATACCTGTCTACAAGTGGTAACAATGAGTATCAGTAGGAACACAAAGACAAGCGAAACAGAATCTAGAATGTTTAGCTGAATGCATAGGGATTACAATTTAACAAAAAAAACCTAGCTAATAGTAGTGAACCACTATGAAAAAATATATAGAGTACAAGCCATTTTAATAACTAAAACAGTGTACATAGTTTGCACAAGAAAAAGACTGAGATCACACCGTAGACGGAGATCCTTCAAAATATTACTTCAAAAGTAAGCAAAAGGCAAAATTTCTTGAACAGACAATATGTATTGGTGATCGAATATATTGTGATAATCGACACTATCTAAATTGGTGATCAATCAAAACATTTGAATGACACTAGGTACAAAATTGTGTAGAGAAACACTGGTGTTTCAGCAGTAAGACTAATATAAATATTTTACTTATGACTATAAGCTATACAAAAATACGCTCTCCTGTGCTAAAGGTAGAGTATTATATATTCCATGCTGGAATTACTTAATAGGAAAGTATGCCGAAGCAGTACTACCTTTGTTAGAAAGACATAATAATGTTGTTAATAAACTATGACTTAATATTATTCACTTTAAGGAAAGCTAAACCAAACTTAATTGTAACAAATACTAGCTAAATATAATCTATTTATTATATAATAAAATCTATTTATGAAAATATACACATTTTGTATACCAGAAAGTTGCTCAAATCTCTGCTACACAAAGAACTACACTTAAGAATATATTTTGTTCTCTAGTTCCTTGGAGGATCTTTGGTTATAAGGCATGTCGGAGGGACGACAAAATGGAAAGAAAGCTCCACTGAACTAGAGAAAAAATGGATTTAGATTTAAAAGTAGGGAACATTACAAAATATCCGTTAACTGGCGGAGTAGAGATGCGATACCAATGTGTGTGCGTGTGTGCATTGCAGTGATAATACTGACAGAAATAATATAGACAGGGTGTCTACTAAAAAAACGAGAAATACTCATATCCAATCTAATTATATATATCACTTGAAAAAAAAAAATAAGTCATGTGAAGGAGAGAGAAAAAAAAAAAAATGACTTAAGGTTTGGGCGCCACTGATCATCAGATCAGATTCTAGTTGAACGAGGGTAAATAACCGTTTATCATCAATAAACTAGAATATTGCGTTTACTCCGACCACATGCTTTGGAGGTACCAAACTCCAAGACACATAACCTGAACAAACACATAAAGAAACAAATGAAATGGAGTGGAAGGTTGGTAGTCTTACACACCACGACATTGGCTTCCTATAATGTACTTAAAGTAATAATTAGTCTAAACGAACGATATCCTTGACGTGAAAATTTCCTACTATTTTTCCTTTCATATCTGCCAAAGTATAAATTAAATCAGAGACTTTACCCTTTATGACATTGCGAACAAATCTAGGTGCCAATTTATGAGAGAAATAATCTGGTCCACTGGATTGAACAAAATTTTTCCTCCAAATGACGTCTCCAACATCATAAATAACCGACTTACGACGCAAGTTGTAGTGTTGGGCATTCTTTTTAAAAGCTTGTAGTAATGCATTAGAAACTTGCTCATAAATTGGAGCTAACTCTTCCAATTTTTTAGCAAATTCACTTCTAGATTGTTTTAGGGTAGTGTCTGCGACACCAGAAGAAATATTTATTTCATGAAATTTTCCGTCAATGATTTGTTTACTTCCGTGCATGAGGAAAAAAGGCGTGAAACCTGTTGCGAAATTAACCGTATTATTCAAGGCTGACTGAATCTGAGGCAGAAATCTGGACCAATTACGATGGTCAGACTCGGTCAAGATAGACAAGGCAGTCCCGATAGTTTGGTTATACCGCTCAACTACATTGTTTTGCGGGGTGTAATAAGCGTTATAAAAAGGCATGGGAACATTATAATCTGATAACAATTGTTTAAATTCTTTTGAGACAAATTGTTTCCCGTTATCACATATAAAAGTTTGCGGAACACCGTGTACCAAGAAAATATATTGTTCTACATTTTTAACAATGCTTTTAGCAGTAGCATTTCTGAGCGGAAAAATCCAAGTATATTTCGAAAAAACGTCAACAACCGATAAAATGTACATAAATCCCGCGTAACTACGTGGAAGAGGACCAACAAGGTCGATAGACAACATTTGCATCGGTCTGTTGACTAATTTTGGATTCGTAGAAATGCCAGCCGGCGCAGATGTATTTATTTTATGTGCCTTGCACGTTTTACATTTATTAACAAACTTTTTGACATCATTATACATACCCGGCCAAAAATAATGGAGTTGAACTTTCTTATATGTTCTGAATACACCTGGGTGGCAAGAGCTAATAGACTCGTGTTCTTTACTTAAAATAGCGTTACGGTCCTTAAAAGGAACTACCAGCTTCCAAGCTGTATCCTCCTGTAGAGCGAAACGGGACTTAGAGTGACGAAATAAACAATTATCCTTAATTTGAAAATTATTAAAACGTTGAGGATTATTTTTACAATTAGTAAATAAGTTATTGTACCAATTATCCGTGCTAGTAGGAAGGTTGTCAATGGCTCCAATAATTAAATCGTCTTTACGCGAAAGAGCGTCGGGTACAGTATTAAATTTACCCTTCCTGTGGACTACGTCAAAAGAAAATTGAGAAAGGCGGGTAGACCAACGTGCAAGTCTGCCTGTCGGATTTGATAAAGACACTAGCCATTGCAAACTGGAGTGGTCAGTTACTACTGTGAAGTGAACTCCCTCTATGTAGGGCCTGAAGTGATTCACCGAATCTAACACCGCTAAGAGTTCGCGCTCCGTCACGCCGTAGTTTCGCTCGTGAATGTTCAAACACCTAGAAAAAAAAGAAACCGGGTGTTCTTCTCCTTCAAAGACCTGTGTGAGCACTCCGCCTATCCCAACGTTGCTCGCGTCACAGTGTATGGTAAAAGGAAGTGAAAAATCAGGACAATTGATAACTGGCGCAGAAGTTAATGCCTTTTTTAATTTTTTAAAAGAGTCTTCAGCCTCTGAAGACCAAGAGAAATTACTCACCCCCTTTCTTGAGCCAGTGAGTCTTGTTAAAGGGGCCGCTATTGTGGAAAAATTCTTGATGAAACGTCTATAATATCCACAAAGTCCAATAAATGCTTTTAACTGTTTAGAATTCCTAGGAGTGGGGTAAGTTCGAATAGACTCTAGCTTGACTGGATCTGTGCGAAGACCCTTTGCATCAACAATATAACCCAGATACTTCAACTCGTCCTTACAAAACTCACATTTTTTGAGATTAATTGTTAAACCTGCTTCTTTAATACGTGTGAAAACTTTATTTAACAATTCTAAATGTGACTCAAAATCTTCTGAAATAATAATTAAATCATCCAGGTAGCAGAAAACGTTTTCATCGAACTCTGGACCAAAAAGAGCATCAACAAGACGCTGTAATTCACTAGGTGCATTTTTCAGACCAAATGGCATCCTAACAAATTCAAAAAGTCCATGACCTGGTACAACAAAAGCCGTTTTAGAACAAGAGTCCTTATGTAAAGGTATCTGCCAAAAACTTTTCGATAAATCAATAGAGGTTATAAAGCGTGCACCACGTAGCTTGTCTAAAATGCGCGAAATATACGGCAAGGGGTACGAATCCCTTGTCGTGACGCTGTTAAGTTTCCTAGAGTCCAAGCAGAACCTTGCAGAACCATCCTTCTTAGGCACGATCAAAACCGGATTCGACCAAGCCGAACGCGAACGGCGAACAACACCTAAATCTAACATTTCCTTAAGTTGTGATTCAAGTTGTTGCTGACGAGTTTGAGACAAAGGGTAATACCGTTGCTTAATGGGATCTCCTGTTGTATTAATTTTATGCTGCACTAAATGAGTACGACCCAGTCCACATTTTTCAAACGAAATTGACTTAAATTTATCAATTACATTATTTAGCCTATGATTGTCTTGAGGGGACAGTAGGGAAGCTGATGTGATCTTGCGAATTTCACTTAAAGTATTCTCAACATCACGTCCACTGTTGGCCTTTGAAAACAATTGAGGAGCGATGTCAAATTGTTTCCAAAAGTCGACTCCCAAAACAATCACGGGAGAAAGAGACGGAATTACAAAAAAAATTATATATTTCTTAATACTATTAAAAGTAACTAGTACCCGCATAGTACCAATTACATCTTGATGTTTACCATCCGCGGTGGTAACGTAAGAATCAAGCTTATCTAACTTAAAACCTAAACTTAAGAAAAACCTATACAGTGAACCACCAAAACAACTCACACTAGCTCCGCTATCCAAAAGAGCTGAAAAAACTAAATTGTTAATTGCAATATTAACATGAGGTCTAATATCTTGACCGCTGGTCATCATCGGCATGAATGCGTCCATGTCATGGTCGATGGGACTGGTACTCGAGTTTGAAACTATCGGTGGTCTCCTAGCATCCTCGCTAGCAGAATGTGGGGGACCCCCGTCTAGTTTTTTGAATTATGTCGTTCAGGATTAGCTTGTCGCTTGGTATGATTCTTCTGAGAATCAAACTTCCATTTTCTACAAAACGGCTTGGAATGACCTTTTATATTACAATAAGCGCAAAGTAATTTATTTCTATAAAATTGTGCAGAAGGTGAAGAAGAAGAGGAAGAAGGTGCAGCATTATTATTCAACGGAACGGATGACGGTTTATTCTTGTCTTTGACCGAATTTGCTTCATCGTCGGAAATAGCTAAACTTTTTTCAAATCGCTTACAAACACTAATTAAGGAATTTAAATTTTTATCCTCAAAATAAGCAATAACAAGAGCATATTTCGGCAATAGGCTATTGCACACTAAATCCACAATTTGTTCTTCCGGAAGTTGAACGTTTAATCTTAAATTAGCTAATTGCACGTCTTCAACATAATCAACTACGCTTTGATTATACTTCTGTTTCATAGAGAAGAGAGCTTTTAAAGCTTCGGTTTGGTTAGCGATTGGATCAAAACGAGATAAAATTAGTTTTTTCAGTTCTATCCAAGTTAAATTATCTTTATAAATGGTACGATACCATAGCAATGCTCTTCCCTCCAAAAGGTCAGCAAACGAAGTGACAACAAGCGGCAACTCAATATGACGACACCTAGATAACTCCTCCACACGTTGTATAAAGTCACGGATGTCTGAAGATCCGTTAAACTTAACACCCCAGCTATGTACGGAAGGATTTGTAGTTATATTCTGATAATAATTATTAGTTATGATGGTATTTGTATTAGGACTTTCATCACTGCTTGTTTCTTGTTGAGAAGAAGTACCACTAGATTGTTTAAGGTTCCTGTTGTAAATTCGCGCTTGCTCTCTCATGGCGGACAAAGTGGGTTCTGGAGTAATATTAACGTCAGAAAGCATCTGAATCATTTCCTCTTTTGAGGCCCCGTTGATGTTAGACAACGACATTTTGTCAAATGGAATTTATTTATGTAAAAAAAACGAAGAAAAAATTCCAAATGATTCCATATAAAATAGTTAATATTTATGAGATAAACCGAATAACACTATATTAAGTCTGGAAAATTGTTTATAAAGTTATTACGATAACATAATCGAAGTATAATAATGATCGTTTGACATCTGACACATGTCAACAAAAATCGCTATCAGCTGATCTGTAATAACAACTGACATAACCATAGACAAACTTGCCAGCCTACAAAAATGTCCCAAAAATATTATCCGAAAAAAAGAACGAAGCTGTTCTAGTAGGTATATTTATGTTTACGTTACACAAAATTTGAGAGCGAACGAAGCTCAACCGGAAACCAATACAATTTAAAGCAAAGCAAAAAAATGACATAATAATATGCACAAAATTTCAAACTACCGCGAAATATTTCATATAATCCATTATAACATTTATAACGCATCTACACACACACACTGGTACCATTATAACAGTATGAAGATATTAATGAATAATACATATCCAACCTTGAAAATTCGGAAAAAGAAGCAGAAACTTAAAACATAACAGACCGTTAGAATATACGGGCACCAAAAGCAGAATATTCAACTTAAAACGTTGGGAGCGCCAAATATAAGGTTATCTCTCTCTCTCTCTCAGGTTATGTGGGTCCTAGCGATCCGTAATGTAGGAAGGTTCTGCTTTTTTTGTTCCAGAATAAAAAAAAGAACAAGAATGTTTGGGAATAAACGAAAACAGGTTTCTACTTGTGAGGTTAAATTGGTTTCAGTAATAAAAGAGTTCATTTCCAAAACAACCAAAGCCCAGTATAATTTTATAAAGAACATAACAATGTTGCCCTTTTGAGGGGCCGGGTTTCACATCCCCAAAAACATAACAGATTCTGAAACATAACAGATTCATAACAGATTTGACAGGAATATTATTAAGCAGAAAGAAATATCGTACCTGCGGACCATGGATCTTTATCTAATTCTACACTGACACGAACTCTTAATTTACTTGAATATAGCGCGTTGATGAACCGCGGGCCATATTCTCTCGCAATCTCCAGGATGGGAACCAGGAAAGACCCCCAGGAAGGCCAGAGAATGAGGACTCCCCGCTAGGGAGTAGTATCCAAGATCAGCACCAGTGCTCCGGTTGAGCCCACCGGATGAAACACGATTTCCGTCAGCACACCTCATCAGGAAATGAACGCCGAGTGACCATCCGTCACAAATATGAGCAGCAATAACCGTACCAGGTCATAAGGACTCTCCCTCGCAAAGCTTTTCAATATGCCAGTCGCGATTATGTAGGTAATTTACAATACCGTTATTTCGCGGATAAATATCGGTCCCAATGGCGGCGACCAATCACATTAGAAACAGCGTTCCGATCACATCAGAAAGAAGCGTTTGCAAAATGTACATCGCCCGGCTCGCGATTAAAATCGTTTAAAACAATTTGTAACGAAGAGATTATCCCATTTTTTAAATCCAAAACTATCACTAAAGTGACAAGTCGAATCAACACCGGCTTCCCGTACGGTGCGAATTCAAAAAAAAAACCAGAGAGAAAAAAAAAGTGTTGCCAATCCATTCCGTGCTGTTCAAATTATCAGGTTAGTGGTCAGGTAAATAATTATATCACAAATTGATAATTATTTACGTGACATTGGTTTATCATATACAGGATTTTAATTGTTGAATAACTTTGTTTTAAATATTTGTGTACATTTCCACTATTAATCTTGTATTTGAAACTAGCAAATTTAGTCGGTCGACACTTGTAAACACTATATTATTCACGACGGCAACTTTCTTGGTTGAGCACTTTACGTAGGAATACCGGTGATAATGTTTTGTCGAGTGACGACTCGAAAATGAAGGAATCTTGCCCGTGATAATTTAAATTGCAATTCGAAGTTACAATCGCGCCGGGGTTCTTGATGGAAATGCTAGACAAATTGGGGATAACGAGACAAAACATTATACATTATAAAATTTAAACAATTGCTGATTGAAGAACGAGACTGTGGGACCGTGAAGAGGGAGGGAAAAAAATTGCCCCTAAGTTGGAAACCAGTGTTGGCATGGGGGAGGTGAGGAAAAAAAATTGCCACACGTTGGGCGACAGTGTTAGCATCGGCGCTACTTGCGGCCAACGCCAAACCCAAAACCTGGAAAGGACATGCAATAAACAAGCCGGCGGCTAGCTCTGCACAGCCGGCGCGAGCAAGGTCCCTCTTAAACCCAGGGCGAGTGTTTGTGGTTCGCTTGTAAATTCCTACTCCCCTTCCTTTCCTCAAAATCTCCAGGTCTCCTTCCTCAATCAGAACACAGTAGTTATGCACGAAAAAGGGTTTTATTCATTTAAAGGTGAACAGGGTTCTACAAAAGGCCAGCATCGGCACTACACACATGAGTATTTGGCTATCTCTAATTAATTCTATCATAACGGGGGAGCTTCTCTCAACTCTCTCTACACGTGTTTAGTGAATTTAAATGTCAGTTCTTAGCACACAGAGGGGTAGCAAGGTTCATTGGTACTCACAAGCAGGAGATAGGCGGTCGGCAGACAGGTACTGAGGAGGCGGGAGCCTCTGGAGCACAATGCACAATTAAAATAAACATCGCGAGCGTTTACGGAGAGCGCAATCACGGGGACACAGTTGTTATGCCGAAGGTCGGCCGAGGAATGAATGCCGGGAGCCGCTCGGCGCTTGGCTACTTGTGTCGAGCGGTGCGGGGAAAGGGGGGCGGAGGGCCTGTGTAAGGGGTCAATTCGCTATTAGCTCGCACGGGAATCAATTCCGTAACGTAACAACCAATATATCACAATTTAAAATAATAAATAACATATCACATATCGGTGCACGGTGTTTTCTTTACCTTTTGATTTAAAAAATAATAATGAATTTTTTACAGATTTCTCTTCGGTGACCGGACAATTCAGAATCATGCGACCTCAATACCTCCTATGAAAAGACATTAAAAGTGATTCTTAACTTTTCATTTCAAGTCATTACTTCTCAAAGAGGTTTGAAATGCCACTTTGTTGAGTTGGCACGGAACCTTCTCCTCAAAACTTTAAGATTTAGGTTCCTGAAAAAAAATACAATTTTGAAGATAATATATCTATACATTTGTAGAGCCGAAATGGTAATCATATGTAATTCCCTCTAAAAAAATCACAAAGTACGCTTCGAAAAATATTATAAACACATTTTGTTCTGTTATCTAACACGATATAGGTTTGAAAAAAAAATCAGTGTAACTCGGCCTCCGTGGTGGAGGGGCAAGGATCTTGACTAGCGACCCGGAGGTCGCGGGTTCAAATCCTGTTCGCAGATAAATTTTATTTGATTGATTTGTGTTTTCAAAATTTAGTTATTTGAAATTATATGAGGTATGTTCGCTGCACTTTCTAGAGTGGATGGTAATCTCGGTTAGGGGCCGTTCAAGTACTACGTAACGCAATTTTTGAAGATTTTTTACTCCCGCTCCTCCCATGTAACGCGCTGTAACGTTTTCCTGAATCCCCTCCCTAAACGTTACGTAACACCCAAGTGACAATTTTTACCTGAAAGTCACAATTACGTTGCGCAACGTGCTGAAATGTCGCTTAAGTACCCTTTTTCTTGATTTAATCGCGTTTGGGGTAATAAATAAAACAAGAGCTTTCTAACTCGCGATACAAGCATATATTTGCTTATTTTATTTAGTCATATTGTTATTTATGACGAAAAATAGAAATTATTATTATTTTCAGGCCTTGTATTCCTTCCGGATCTCCAAAATTTAACACTGTCTTGCCTATAATATACCTACATGGTTTTACAACACATACTTTTTTTACATTAGCTCCACTGAAGGGACTCTGAGGAAAGTAATTTTCCTAAGGTTTCCCTGTGGAGCAACACTTTACTCCACTCATAGTGGAGTAAAACCCTTTTCATGTTTTGAATGCAGTTTTACAAGTTCTCAAAGGGAAGATTTAAAAATCCACGATATATTTCACAGAAGAGGAAAACCTTTTTCATGTCCTGACTGCAACTAATCGTTTCCTCAAAAGGGATATCTGAGAAGTCACTTGCCGACTCATAGTGGAGAAAAACTCTTTTTCATGTTCCAACTGCAACTATTCATGTACCCCTAAGAGAAATCTAAAAATCACGTGTTTACCCACAGTGGAGAAAAATCTTTTTCATGTCCTGACTGCAACTATTCCTCTTCTCGAAAACATAACTAAATCGGCACTTGCTAACTCACAGTGACGAAACAACTTTTTCTTGTCCCGACTGCGACTACTCATGCGCTACACAATGGTATCCAATAATTCACATGCGTACTCACACCGGATAACAACCTTTTTCATGTTCCGACTGCGACAATTCATGTTCTCCAAAGAGGCGCCAAAAAAGCACAGCGGAGAAAATCCATTTTCCCGTCCGGAATGCACTTATACAAGTTCTCAAAAGGACAATTTTAAAATCCGCCGTATGATTCACAGAAGAGAAAAACCTTTTTCATGTCCTGACTGCAACTATTCGTGTTCTGAAAAGGGATATCTAAGAAGTCACTTGCTGACTCGACTCATAGTGGAGAAAATTTTTTCTTTTTCATGTTTCGACTGCATCTATTAATTTACTATGAAGAAAAATCTAAAACTCACATGTTTACCCACAGTGGAGAAAAACACATTTCATGTCCTGACTGCAGCTATTCTTCTTCTCGAAAAAAAAAACTGAAACGGCAGTTGCTAACTCACAGTGATGAAAAAACCTTTTTCTTGTCCCGACTGCGACTATTCAGGCGCTACAAAACAGTATCTAAAAATTTACATGTTTACCCGTACTGGAAAAAAAACCTTTTTCATAACCCGACTGCAATTATTCATGTTGTACAAAGGACTTCTTAGAAATCATTTGCTGACATTTGCTCACAGTGATAGACAAAACCATTTTCTTGTCTCGAATGCAGTTATTCATGTTCTCGAAATTTAAAAATCCACAGCGCGATTCACAGTGGAGAAAAACCGTTTTCATGTTCTGAGTGTAACTATGCATGAACTACAAAAAATAACTATATGTAATATTATTATATTTTAGCAGTAAACTAACCTGTGTGTATTAACTAAAAAGCGTTGTTCCAACAAAAACTCTCTTATAACATCATATGTTCATTAATTTTATTTTCTTTATTTTGCTGTATTCCAAATTTTGTTGGCATTTTTAGGTTGCGCTGCACTGGCAAGTCAGCATGAGAACTTTTAGAGGCCAATATCAGCTGATGATGTAAATCTCCCGCCTTTGAGGACATTATAGTAATTACCTACAAACTCACTTTAACAACACTGACAATTTGTGTTTATGCGTATTTCGTGTTTAAAACAGTAACGAAAACTGACAACGAAAATAAAATAAAAATGACGCTCAATACAGTCGAGGAATTCCCCGTACAACATAAACGAAAAGGTTTGCCAACTTGGAAGAGCTTAATCCGCTAGTTTTTTTTTATTTAAATAAATAAAAACATGTTACGTAACGAGTTGTTCTAACCCCCCCTTCCCCCAGTAACGCACCGTAACGTTTCACAAGACCCCCACCACCCCCCCAAGTGCGTTACGTAACACTTGAACGGCCCCTTACGCCCCAGTATAAGACCACCATTTAGAATTAAAACGTTGCTTTAAATGGCTTTAGTCGTGTTTGGTGACTAGATCTGAATAGACAGATATTCCCATACCTTCCTTTTCCCCCATCTCCTTTTCCTTCCCGCTTACCTTTAGCCTCACAACATACCACAATTGGGAATGCTGTAGTGCTCACTGGCTCTAGACAGGAGCAGTTGAGACTCTTGTGAGGTATTAAAAAAATGCCTTTCAGGCATTCGTCGAGAGATTTTTGATCGATTTTAAACGAGTCGTGATTTATTAAATATTTTAGCAATAATCAGTTAAGAGGGAATTTACCAGAGAAAATCAGAAGTATGTCAATTTTAAATCAGATTTTAGACGTATTGACTTTCCAAAAAAAATTATAAATGGATTTCGAAAGATTGTTCTTTTATCTAGCATTCGCATGTTTTAAATTTTGAGAAAAAATGTTTATTTTTAGTATAATAAGGTTACACCATAGGTCGTTGGCAGATTTGTTAAATTTTCAAAAAAAAATTTGGATTATACCACCCATTTCAAATCATATAATCATGCGGTAAAATAAATCAATACATTACCTGGGTATCGCATGTTTTAGAATTTTAATTTCAGTTTAAATAAAATCATTAAAAAAAATATACGTACATGCGTTTCTTGACAAAAATTGGTCCGTTTGTGTATTTATTTGCCCACTTACGAACTAATTTATTTCAGATTTTTTTAACATACTTATTTAACTTAGACATTATTGAAAAATGATAAATACTTATAATCAAAAAATAATTACAAAAAGTACATTATTTTAACGGTATTATCGTCACGCCTTTCAGCATTTTAGGATGTAGGTTTAAATTAAAGCAAGGATGTAGGTTTAAATTAAATTAAAGCATTTTCGGATGTAGTTTAAATTAAGGATGTAGGTTTAAATTAAACCAGAAGAAATGGAAATTCAAACATATTCATGCAAAAATGATTTTTCAAAACTCATCATCCGGTGTTAATGTAAACCCTCGGTACACAAAACATTCATAATCTCATCTCATACTACCCGTTTTATTACAGGATAAATAAAAAAGTCTTCTCGCGACATGCAAGAAAATATAAAATTTTACTTGAAAATTTTTATGCCAGAAGCAGCATCGGAAAGAGTAAGCATCTTCAGGTTTTGCAATTCTTTTCCTGCTGTCTATTAGGAAATGGTAAAGAAACTAAGTTAAATCTAGAAAATAGCGGGATCCCAGAAGTCAAGTAATGAAGAGAAATTTTAATTAAGAAAGTTATCGCATACTCTCGGACGAGGCTCCAGCCGAGAGAACGATGTCGAATATTAAAATTCTGCTACTTGCTTTTATAAATGGGAATCATTTTTCACCCACAATTCTAAAATTATGCAAATGCTCGCCGGAGTAAGCTAACCTTTTTCAAATACATTTGCGAAACTGACAAAAACTAGAGTAAAATATTTAGAGTAGGTATAATAACTTTAGAGTAGGTATAATAACTTGTGCTTTCATCGGATGGAATGGAATGGATAGAAATCGTTTAGAAAAAAAATGATCAGAAGATATTCATCAGCTCGGTGATCAAGAATTAGAGAAAATCCTTGGGAGAAGTCAACATATTTTTGCTATAATACTAAGAAAACCTGGCAAAAATAAGGATTTGAGTTTTTTCAGCATTTTTCACGGGAAATTTAGGTCTTAGTCCTTGATAATCTTTGTAAGTATAATATTATATAATGTTTTTAATAAAAATAGACAGAATTCGAATAGTAACAAGCACAATAATGAAATATATTTGTAAAAGGATCAGCAGCCTTGCAGAAAACTTGATTTAAAAAAAAACAGTGTGCAATTCACATGGGGTAGAAGTGAAACCTTCAGAAAAATAAAATAGACAAGAGTAGAGAGGCTAAACTAAACTAAAGAGGCCCTGCGAGAGCAGGGTAAATCCAACGTTGTAGATGTATGTGATTGCCTCTTTTTAGTGTCGCTATTTTTGGTCTCAACGAGTTTCAAATCAGAACAGTGTTAAAGAAGTTTTTACTTCAAAAAGCGAAAGTTCTTGTTGTCTGAAGTCTGGGGCACTTTGACAAATTTATTGGGAAATATTGTGAGGCTGAAGGCTGTGAGAAACGAAAGAAGATGAGGTAGATGAAGGTTGTTAAGTATTTTTTGTATATTAAAAAAACTGTGTGTCTATTTACAATACACATGTAACACTAACATTCATTCTGTTTAAAAAAGACAAAGGAAAATAGAAACATAAGATACTCGTACATATGAATGCGGGTATTTAAATGCCTCTTGAATTCTTCAAGGCTACTGTTAAAGATATCGACAGTTTTGGAAACGTTATTTAACAGGGCTTATACCTCGTGTCTTGCTACGCCGAGCCAGGTGGTAGGATACATAGCAGATCATGGTGCCGCCGCGGCTCTGGTTGTACGGTACGAACAACTTATGGTATTCCAGGAGGCACGTGCTATATATAAAATTATTAATGACTTTATAGGTAGTTAATGCAAGGGCCCCACTTCTCCTCGACTAGAGACTTTGGCAGCGCGTTTCGGCTAGTAGATCTTCATGATGCGTGAATCGCGGGTATTCTCATATACAGGTATCTAAGATTTTTTTTTGTAATCTGTTCTAATTTGTCAATGTATTTTTTCTGGCGTGTTCAATTTTAGACATTATAATGCAATTATACATAGCCATGTAGTGTATTGTATGCCGTGTATTTTGGTAATGTAGCCAGTAATACAAAGTTAGAGTTTATGCAGATAGTGTACCACTACTTTCAGTTCATTTTCGATTGACGAATCCATGAATGAAACCATCACCTAATTTTCATTGAAATCGCAACGTTGGAAAATGAAATCGAAAAGCTTTACACAAAATATGTGGTTTTGTTTACCTCAATTTCACTTTTGTGCGATGCAGCTTTAGGATGAGTTTTAAAAATGGATGAGTTTTAAAAAATGAGTAATTCATTTGTAAATAAAACAAACACTTGGTTTAAAACATAAATACTCAACCAGGTCAGTAAGCAATAACATCCTGGTTACTCCCAGTTTGAACACATCTTTTGGACAGAGAAATAATAAATTCCATGCTATAAAATTATACAATGCTCTACCAGATCAAATCAAAAATATAAAGGAAATGAATATATTTAAAACAAAAGTAAAAATATGGCTGAGAGATCAAAGTGATAATAAAATTACAAACATCATGAAGACGATATAAAGACAATCCATAACCAAATACAAATATTTTAAAAAACTACAGGCCACCTCAGAACAGGAAATCCTAGTGAGGAGGTCTGTGAAAAAAAAAATGAATCCATACTTATTATATACATCATACATACATGTACAAACCTTGTTATTGAAATTAAATTAAAAAAAAAAAAAAAAAAAAAAAAAAAGAATAAGTTTCATAAATGAAACTAATATATATATATATTTTTTTTTTTAATAATTTTCGATTGGCAAGGCTCTGGACTAGTTATCTAGAGGTCGCGGATTCAAATTCCGGCGTGCGCACATAAATATAATTTGATTTGTGTTTTGACTATTTCATTATTTACAATAATATAATATAGGTATATATGCGGCACTTTTCAGAGTGAAAGATTCTCTCAGTATCGCTTTATAGACTAAGAGCCGAGATAGGTAAACCCTACGTCGAGTACGCGGACAAACGACTTTGTGGTGATAATGGACATATAGAAAGACTTAAGACCCCGCTCTCTTGGCAGGAGCCGCACAGTCATGGAAGTAGTGAGTGATTTTTTTCTAAAAAATTACCTCATCGAGTACACCAACGGGAATGGTTTCATTTATCCCAGAACAGCATGGTTTCAGGAAAGGGAGATCCACTGAAACCAATCTGATGGTTTTCACCGACTATGTTGCTAGGTCCCTAGACAGTGGATACCAAGTAGACTGTTCGTATCACGACTTCTCCAAAGCCTTTGATACTATGAATCATGATATCTTACTCATAAAACTTGCCCAAATAGGTTTTTCCCTTCGGATGTTAAAGTTTTTCATAAGTTACCTCAAGAACAGAAAGCAATTTGTCACCCACGGAATCTTCCAATCTGTTGAGTTTCTTGTTTTTTCAGGGGTTCCCCAAGGATCGATCTTAGGGCCTCTTCTCTTTTCTATTTTCATTAATGACATTGCTGGAGTCATTCGTTTTTCTCGCTTTCTGTTGTTCGCTGACGATCTAAAATTATTTCTTCTAATAAGAAATATTGAGGACTGCCTGCGCCTTCAAGCTGATGTTGATAACATTTCAGAATGGAGTCAACAAAACCAGCTTCATTTCAATGTCTCGAAATGCGTTGTTCTGACTTTTACCAGAGCATTTAGTCTCACCTACCACAGGTACACTATGCTCGGTCAAAATCTCAACCGAGTTTCGAGTATAAAGGATCTTGGGATTATGTATGAAAATAAGCTGACATTTCGTCCTCATATCGAAGGGTTTTGCCAGTCGGCCTTATAAATGTTAGGGTGTGTTCTCCGAACCGTCAGAGTTTTTCGAGATACCCGTGCTCTGAGGATTTTATACTTCTCCCTAGTCCGCAGTAGGCTGGAGAGTGGTTCGCTTATCTGGAATCCTCATGAGGTGGGATGCTCCCTCATGTTGGAGAGGGTTCAAAAAAAGTTTCTAAGATTTCTCTACATGAGGGAGTACGGCCACTATCCATGGCTCTACCCGACGAACTTTCTTCTGGGCATGCTGGGACTCCATTCCCTGCAGCTCAGAAGGGAGGGGTACGCTGCTACCCACTTATTCAGACTGCTGCGTGGCTATATTGAGAATTCAGCCATTCTGGAGCGCGTGAGTCTCTATGTTCCGGATGACTATCTTAGACAACGCCAGCATAGATTATTCTATCTTCCTGCCTGTAGAACTAACCTGCCAATGGTTCTCCCGGTAGGAAGGAGTATATTGCTCCTGAACCAAATCTCCTCCGAGATTGATATGTTTGGCTTCAGTGAGGAGAGGTTCAAAAGTGAAATTCTTTTGATTCTTGAAAGAGTCTCTCCACATTGACGAGATCTTTCACCACTGCCTGAAATTTTTTTTAAATTGATTTATTTCTTGATGTTTCTTTTTTATGTATAAATATTTGTAAAAAAAAATTCTTTTTTTTGTATACTATTTATATGAATAACGTTATTTCTTATATGTATTAAAACTAAATTTGTAATGTGTAAGAAATTAATAAAAACATATTATTATTATTATTATTATATGATAAAGTTCGATCAATAAATGAGAAAATAGCAGGTCTGCCAATCAGCAGCCTGGGACGTTTGCAGGCAGCCGGTGTTAAAATGGGATAAAAATGAGTAAATTTTACGTAATCGAGTACACGAATGAAACCAACGAACAACTATAGTCTAGATTAGGGATCGGCAACCTTTTGAGTCGGAAGAGTCAAAAATTACAATTTAAAGAATTTCAAAGTTTTTAAAGAGCCACAATTTTTTTCTTACCAACAATAGTACTTGCAATAGTACTTGCATAAACATTTTTTAGGGAGGGGGGGGGGGGACTGGATAATTTTACTGTGGTAAAGGGGGGCGATTCCTTCAATACAGTTAAGAAACACTGGTATACATGATTTTTAAATCAATCAATTGCATTTGTAGAGATCCAGTATCAACTCCAAATGGCTTAATGTCGATTTCATTACTATTTGTGTTGAGAGGATCAGACCAACTTTCTTAAGGCTTTCTCAATGTCCATTATCACCACAAAGTAGTTTCATCCGCGTACTCGATGACTGTTGAAAATGGAACCTGTTTAACCACGAGTTAAGTGGAAGCTATATTTAAAAACATTCGAAATGTCAGACGTTGTTTAAACAAAAAAAACAACTGCCATTGTTTTTGGCCCGGTGTATTATCCGTTAAAATACGTTTATAACATGTCACTGTGAATAATAAAAGGTGAAATTTTTTGCAAAAGAAGTTATTTATTTAAAAGGACCATTACAATTTTAACATGGTTCTTCGAGCCGGATAGCAATCAGAGCATTGCTAATATAAAATCAAGAACCAGCTGCCAAAAAACAGATGACCAAAATTACAATTACCGGAATTATAAAGATGAACAAAGGAAGACCATGAATCACCACGGAAATGAGATAAGTTTTTAGTGCCATTCCCACCCGTACCCACATCCTTTTTCCACATTTATTCAGGCCTCAATTGTAGTTTTTTAAACAAGATTAATCCCATATATATCGTATTGTAAAAAATAAAATCACTACCCACGTAAAGATTTTATGCAACTCATGATTCTCAATTGAGGTGTGTAGATGCAAAGGCAGCAATCTCCAAAATATCGAAAAAAAAGTTATGAATGCAGTTCCATAGATATTCAAATTATGCACCTAACAAATGCATTGGTTATTTACATACTCAACTTATTCCCATCAAAATCCGAGTTTGAAAATACGTATTAAAAGCAAAGGCAGCTATCTCCATGTGCTTTTCAAAGCAAACGTAGCATTCTCCATTTCGGCCAATCAAATTCATAGGAAGTGTCACGTGACAAGATGGCCGCTCCATACCAAAGTAACATTTGGTGCTGATTTTTCTATGTGAGTTTTTGATGTTTTGAAGTATGTAAAAGTGTGTTTGGAATAAATATTTTCGATAATTATTGAAGATGGATTGTCACCCGATCCCAGCATTATCAAAAGACGCCCGCAAACCTATTATTAAGTCAGAAAATTAGAAACGAAATGTTACAAAAATATCATGGAATGTAGCTGTCAGATCTTATTTTGGCTTAGAGGAAAGCATTATAATTCTCAAAAAATTATCTTTTAGTGATAATCTATTTATTTTTCACTTTTTATTTCAAAAATACCTAGTACCAGTTAGATGATAATGAGAAGTAAGTATTTCCGTTTCCGAAAATGGAAAAAAAAAAATTTTAGTAGCCATTACATTAAAAATCAGACAATTTTACACCCTTTCTTCACGCCATGTTTGATGTTTTGACAGCCTCCGTGGTCCCGAGGTAACACTCACAATCCGAAGATCGCGGGTTCGAACCCGGAGTGCACAATTGATTAATTTGTGGTATTTCACAATTAATTCACTTTTTAATAATATCTTATATACATATAAAAATCTCGTGTGGTGATTTTTATAATTTTTTTAATGTATGTTTGGTAGATATGAGAATAGGTTTAAAAGTATATTTCAGACCGCTAGGTGATTAGGGTGTCCCTATCCAGAATTTTTTTTTTTTTTTAACAATTTTTTTTAAATATTTTTTTTTTATTTGGCATCAACAAATACCTATAACCCCAAATTTTAACCCTCCTACCCCCACCCTCCTATTTTTCAAAAGCGATTTTAATATTTTTGTATGAACAAATTTAACCGTCTTTCATATTTCAAACAGAACGAAATTATTTACATTGTTGAATGAAAGATGGCGCTATGTCCGCCTCATCGAACTTACATCCACACATGCGCAAGACATTCACGAGAAGCGTCGCGTCATTTTGATATTTCATTCGGCATCATGTTCTCTCGTGGGCAAACCATCGAGCTTATTTGTGATGGCTAAAGATGGACTGACAAAAAATAACGTACTCTCAATTGCTCTTCGAAATTCATATTGATTTTCTTTATTTCATTTTCCTACTTTAGTTGGTGTTTTTTTTGTTTTTATCGGCGGTCATCAGCTACAGCGTTCCATTCCTCTTTCTGTCATAGATCCTATCCCCACACACTTACAATTCACTTACAATTCACACATTCATTTAACAACCAAAATATTCATTAGAAATAATTTATATAACAGAATAGTGTTTGTCGGGTCAGCTAGTGTAGTATATATTTTTTTACATTTTTTTCCTTAAGGCCTATGTCATCTTTAGAGATGCTATGTGGAGGGTATTTTTTAAGGAAAGGAAGGAAAGTACTTTCAGCCTCACAACATACCCCAGTAATTGGGGATGCCATAGTCTCGCTGGCTCCAGACGGGAGCAGTTGGTGACTCTTGTGCGGTATTCATATAAAAAAATAAATGTTTTGACATAATAATATTAAACAATTTATCAGGCTTGTTTTTTTCTTCCTCATATTACACTCTTTTCTTTCTCATATTTTTGGTTCACTGTCTGAATTATTATTTATTCAGAATGTTATGTATCATCTTTTCTCATATTTTTTGCTCCACGCATAATAACACCTGTTTTCTGGAAAAAAATGTTCAATAATATCTTCAAAAAGTTTATTTTTTGCAATTACCCCTTATTGAGTTATAAAGTATTCCTTGAAGCCAATCAACACAAAACAAAGATGGCGGTTTTTTGGGAAGGTTTGTAGCAAACACAGCAATCTCCATTGTTGTATGTAGCAAAAGCAGCAATCTCCAACACTTGGTAGCAAAAGCAGCAATCTCCGGATTAAAAACTTATTTATCTTTTTATAGGCTTGCATTAAAAAAAATCTGATGATGCAAATAATCCAAAATATCCAACAGCTATTTAATGTATTTTTTTCAATGTTCTGTGAAATCCCATTTAATGTCTACAAGTTTTTTGCCTTTTTCTCAAAAACACATAAGTGGGAGATTGCTGCCTTTGCATCTACACACCTCAATTAATGATTGAACAATAGGTTCTCAATTAATAATTGCTAGGAATATTGTCGTTGTTGTTTTTCAGGCAGGTAGCTTCTCAAATAAATAAATACGCATTGTCGGAACACATTTTATCAGGGATTAAGCTACGAAAAGGTATTTGTACCCAAAATGGATAACATCAAATCGTTAATAGCCAAAAGAGGCGTGATTAAAGGGAAATTGACACGTTTCGCGGATTCCATAAACTCTTTATGCGCGAATGAAATTAAACTGAGGTACGACCGAATTAAGCCATTATTAGAACAATTCGAATCTATACAAGACGAAATTGAAATTTTATCGGATGAGGAACGGGAAAATTCTATTCAGCGTGAGACATTCGAAAATCAATATTTTTCAGTATTGGCAACTGCCATGGGAGCAATTGATTCAATCGACCAGGGTAGGGTCGAGATCAAACTTCCAACTCTCCAATTGAGAGAATTCGATGGAAATCAAAAAGATTGGGTGAATTTCGTTGAAACCTTTAAAACTTTGGTTCATAATAACAGTTCCTTGAGCAACGTCCAAAAATTCTTTTACTTGCAATCTACTCTGAAAGGGAACGCATTGAAAATAATTGCTAATCTAGAAGTTTCGGAATTAAACTACCTATCGGCTTGGGAATTGTTGCACGACAGATATGCGAATCTCAGGGCTACAATTAAAAGATATGAAACATGAAGAGCCTGTAGCATTAAGGTATTTAATTGATGAAACCAATGTAAATTTAAAGGCTTTACAAAACATCGGAGTCAAAGTAGATCAATGGGATCCTTTGATTATTTACATAATTTCAAATAAATTAGATGTAGCTACCCGGAAAAATTGGGAACAATATACGTTGCAAGGTGAATTACCTACATTAAAGGAATTCATAAAATGTTTATCTGCTAGGGCGCAAGTATTGGAGCTCATGAATGCTTCAGAGAAAAAATATTCTAACCTACATAAAACGCAAATAGGCAACAATAATAACAAAAGATTCATCGGTATTCTTGGCAATAAAAGCAAACAATTGCATTTATTGTAATGATAAAGATCATCAAATTTATTTTTGCAAAAAAATTCTAAAATTAAAATTACAGGATAGAATTGATGCTACGAAATCAATCCGGGCATGTTTTAAATGTTTGAGGTTGGGTCATCAAGCACAGAGTTGCAAGACAAACCTGATCTGCAAAATTTGTGGCAAGTATAGCCACAATACTCTACTACACAAGGAGGTACCTCCGCCGGAGACCTCAAATATGGATGCTAATAACGAGGTTATAGTATCGAATTTTTCTGCATCGGAAAAGGCAGAAAAAATAATATTATTGTCAATCGCCTACATAGGAATTGTGGGGGCCAACAATACAATGTTTAAGGCTCGCGCCCTGGATTGATTCTGGCGCGCAGAGTAATTTTATGAGAGCTGAATTTGCTAATAAATTAAATGTACCATGTGAATGGATAAACAAACCTGTGTCTGGGATCCATAATAATATCACACACATAAAAATAATATCACACACATTCCACAGGAATTTCAGTGGAAATGACTTCGCTTAATACTGATTATAAACGCGAAATATCATGTCTGATTTTACAGGAAATTACAACCAATTTACCACAAGTGAAAATGGCGAAAAAATAGTTCAAACTACCACCAGGACTGGAGCTGGCAGACCCGAACTTCAATATAGCTGCACCCATCGACATCCTGTTGAGCGCGGAGAGCTTCTGGGAAATGCTAAGCAACGATAGAATGAAACTCGAGTCAGGACCAACGCTTCAACGTACGCAACTGAGATGGATTGTGTCCGGTCCGATAAAAGTGTACCCCAAACAAAGGCCTTTATCAGATTTTTGCAGTTTATCTATAAATAAGTTGAGTCATCAAATAGAAAAATTTTGGAAATTGGAAGAGATTAATTCCACTAAAATTCAAACTCAAGAAGAAAAGGCTTGCGAAGCCATTTTTGTTAGTACTCATACTAGAGAAGATGACGGTAGATATGTAGTAAGTTTACCGCGTCGGGCATGCATTGATCAGTTGGGAAACTCATTGCTCACTGCTGAAAAGAGATTTAAAAATATGGAAAGAAAATTTGTGTCACATCCCGAGTTGAAGACACAATATGTAAAATTCATGCGTGAATATGAAGAATTGGGACACATGGAGGTGTGTGACCAGTCAAAAGGGGATCGTGATTCCTATTTTTACCGCATCACGCTGTAGTGAAAGAATCCAGCACTACTACTAAAGTGAGGGTCGTTTTTGACGGCTCCGCCAAAACCTCAAATGGAATTTCACTCAATGAAGCCTTGATGACAGGATCTGTTATACAAAAGGATCTATATACCCAACTATTGCATTTCAGGAAACACCAAGTAGTCATGACTGCCGACATCGAGAAGATGTACCGCCAGATTAACATGTGTGAAGATGACCTTGATCTGCAGAAGATAGTATGGCGCGAGTCGCCACAGGATGTGCTCATGCATTATCGTCTGAAGACCGTGACTTATGGGCTGGCGCCTTCCTCCTTCTTGGCCACAAGATGCTTAAAGCAAATTGGTATGGATAATAATTTAATTTTTCCTAGAGCTAGTCAGGTCATAGAAAATGATTTCTATATGGATGACTTGTTAACGGGAGCAGATGAGCTGGAATCCTGTATGAAGTTAAAAGAAGAATTAATCAGCATCTTGTCATCTGCGGGGATGACGTTGAGGAAATGGAGGTCCAATGCCTTGGAATTGTCAGCCGAGTCGGGCCAAGCTAAGTGTGCCGAATCAGGCAACTCCGACAAAATTATTACTGACAATCCAAAGACTGAGAAAATATTAGGATTAATATGGAACAATGAATCTGATTACTTTTCTTATGTAATAATGAAGCCATCAGGTCCAACCGAGAGCAAACGAGAGATATTGTCTTGCATCGCATCAACCTTCGATCCATTGGGACTCCTAGGACCGATAATAGTCATAGCCAAATTGATAATGCAAAGGCTGTGGCAGTCCAAAGCAGCGTGGGATGATCAATTACCTAATGAAATATTAGCACCCTGGGGGACCTACCTGCAAGATTTAATTCAGCTAAATGGGTTGAAAATACCAAGAAAAATTATTTGCAAGCAAGCAAAAGAGCTACAGCTACACGTTTTTTGCGATTCGTCTGAGAAGGCTTTCGGAGCCTGTATTTATATGGTGTCAATGGACCACAGCGGTAAGTGGCATTCACATTTAATAACATCCAAATCAAGGGTAGCACCATTGAAGTGTATTTCACTGCCTAAGTTGGAGCTGTGTAGTGCTGTACTACTGGCGAAATTAATGAAGACTATAAAACAAGCACTAAATATAAAGGAGATCAACACATATTATTGGTGTGACTCTACGATAGCGCTGTGTTGGCTGAAAGGTCAACCTACTCGTTGGAGCACCTTCGTGGCCAATCGAGTAGCCGAAATACAAGAACTGAGTGATCCAGATCAATGGAGACACGTATCATCATCCGACAATGCAGCGGATATACTTTCAAGAGGAACTACTGCAGATAAATTGATAAATTCTACAATACGGTGGAATGGACCAAGTTGGTTGACTGACGGAGTCAACGATTGGCCTATATCGAACATTTCCTGTTCAAACCCTCCGAAGCTCAAGAGCAAAAATATTCTATTATCTACAGATATTCAAGAATGGGAAATATTTGGAATAAAATATAAGGGTCTAATATTAATAAAATAGGTTAATATTACGTAGGGTTTACCTATCTCGGCTCCTGGTCTATTAGTGTAAGACTGAGAATTGAAACGTTACTTGAGTTGGGTTTAGCTGAGTTTTTTTATTTATACACAGGAGGCCCTGAGGAAAACAATTTTTGAGGGCCTATGACATCTTAGGGGATGCTGTGTGGAGGGTTTTTTTAAGGAAGGTTGGGGTAGGAAGTTCTGGGAAGGAAAAAGGTGGAAAGTAATCTGGGGGTCAGTGCGTCCAGGAGTTATTTATGCATGAATCCATCCCTACAACTGCGGTGCAAGGCGATGAGTTGAGAGAGCCCGGCTGGAAAAGTCAAAAGGCTTCCCTCAAGAAGTCTCTCTCGATCCGACCCGCCAACCAGCAGGTGGGCCGACACATCCGCCGCCGAGACCTGGACAAACCTCACGCCGTGAACTCGGGCACCTCGGCCAAGTCATCAAACGTAGCTAACCAATTGGGGTGACCTATGGCAGAGGTGTTGGTTATCCAATAAATGGTTCCCGGGGCGGCGGTACCCATACCCGCCTCCCAAATTGAAAACAAGTTTAGTTACTAGATCTGAATAGCTAGGTATTTCCCCGCCTTCCTCTCTCTCATCTCCTTCACATCCCCACTTACCTTCAACCTCACAACACACCCTAATTGGGGTACCACAGTCTCACTGGCTCCAGACGGGAGCAGTTGGGACTCTTGTGATATATTCACATTAAAAAAACCAATCGGTGTCGCTTGGTTTAAGCGCCATCGTGGTAACAATTTAAAATAAATAATAAGTAATCCTGGAAAACTGAGAAAGTGGGACAGAGATATTCTTACATTATTATAGAACGGGATGACATTTTATACGCACAAGAAAGTAGTTTTGGGTAGGACACGACATCAGGATGAGTTTGAATGACGTACTCAAATACTGAAATGAGGTGTTGAGGTGTCCCACCTCAATTGAGGTGAGGTGTGATAATATTTTAGCTTACAAGGACTCCCTCAACCACTCTCTCCGGATTCGGCCTGCCATGCAGCTGGTGGGCAGACGCATCCGCTGCCAAGACCTGGACAAACCAATCTACAATAAAAAAATATTAAAAAAAAAAAAATATTTTTGGAGCAGTTGGGACTCTTGTGCGGCATTCACATGACAATAATTTACAATAAAAAAAAAAATAAAAAAAAATTGGAGCGGTTGAGAATCTTGTGCGATTTTCACATAACAAAAATTTACAATAAAAAAATTAAAACATTTAAAAAAAATGGAGCAGTTGGAACTCTTGTGCGGTGCACATAACAATAATTTACTATAAAAAATATTTAAAAACAAAAAAATTTCACCTCACGGATCTTATACAAAAATGTCATGCAATACAAGAACCACCTCACCTCACCACATCATACATTTGTCTCATTCGATACGTGACGTGACATGTAGTTCAATTATTTTAATTTTAGCAGGTAACATATTTAAGCATGTAGGTATCATGTAGTCCAGCGTTCTTTGTCCATATTTGTTTAAGTGCTTAGGTACGATTAGTCCTTCATTTAACGTAAATCGAGTATTGTAAGTGTGGTCCAGTCTATTTATGTATATGGGGCTATTCATATGCTGAAAAATAATTTTATGCCACAGAATTGCTCTTACTGAGAGAATTTTAAGATTCTGGTAAAAGTACGGAACATTGTGTCTTTTTTCGTATAAACTTTTATGAGCTAATAATTTAACTAATGAATTTTGGACAGATTGAACATGATTAACATTTGTCTTACAGGAAAGTCCCCAAGCTGTAATTCCGTACCTTATAATAGACTCAGCTAATGATAAATAAATAATTCTAAGTGTGCATATTGGAACATAGAATTTAAGTTTAACTTAAAAATTAAATTTACTAACACTAGATTAATAATTAACACCTGCCTTTTGTGTCCTACTAGAATAAATGTATCGTTTCTTAAATCAGTAGCTTTTTTAATTTGTTCCTCCTTAATTTTAAGTTTATAGTTTTAGTTTGAACCCGCCATAAGGCGCGGGTGTATCAATTGGAATATTGGTTTTTGTGACTCATACGTGGAAAATACACGATTCTGAGTAAATCAACGTCCATCCCTAATTCATTAGTCGGTTGGCCTTGAGTAATGTCTGCCTGTTACTGCCGGCGCACACCTGCATTTTTGGAATTTTCCATAGGAACCGGCGTAAACCTGCATTTTTCGGATTTTATATCTTCAGTATGTTCGTAGACACTTCGGTCACAACGTTACCATAGTATTTGATGGTTATACTGATTGCATAAAAAATATCAAAGCTGCAGAACAACGTCGTCGAGCTACAAAAATATCTTCATCGTCTGATGTAGTTTTTGATCGATCAATGACTGTTCCAACAAACCAACAACAATTTCTCGCTAATGTTCACAATAAAACTCGCTTGATTTCGATGTTGTGTGAAGAATTCGCAGCTGCCAAAATTCTTGTGAAACAAGCTAATAATGATGATGATGTCCTCATTATTGAAACCGCAATAGATCAATTCAGTAGCAACAATATAACTGTCGTTGTTGGAGAAGATGTAGATTTATTAATAATACTGACTGCAGGAACTCCAAGTGATAAGATCATTTACTTTTTAAAACCTGGGAAAGCTCAAGTTCAAACAAAAATATATTAGTCACAAAGTTTAACTGCATATCCAAAATGTCGAGCTCATATTTTATTCCTATATGCGATAACTGGCTGCGATACGACATTAACAATTTTCAAAGGGGGAAAAACTGCAGTATTTAAATTGTTTGAAAAACGTAATGATTTGATAGATAACGCAGAAGTATTTAAAAACATCAACTCTTCAGCAGACGTCATCCTCACTTACGGAATTCGCTTTCTCCTTGCTTTATATGGAGCTCCGAAAAAAATGGAATCGATAGACAAGTATAGATTTTTGAATTTCGTGAAAAATACAAGGAACAATAAAAGAGTGCAGTTATCTTGTCTCCCTCCAACATCTGCTTCTGCTTATCAATACGTGTTTCGTGTATTCTACCAAGTGCAAGTGTGGCTGGGCAATCAACTGAATCCTGAAGAGGGCATTACCAGAGAAAACCAGAAATATGTCATTTTCAAATCAGATCTTAGACGTATTGACTCTTTTCCAAAAAAAATTATAAATGGATTTCGAAAGATTGTTCTTTTATCTAGCATTCGCATGTAATAAATTTTGAATTTTTTTAAAATTTTTAGTATAATAACTTTATTCCATAGGTCGTTGGCAGATTTATTAAATTTTCAAAAAAGATTTTGTATTATACCAGACCCATTTCAAATAATATAATCATGCAATAAAATAAATCGATACATTATCTAGCAAACGCATGTTTTAGAATTTTAATTTTAGTTTCAATAAAATCATTAAAAAATATGTACGTATATGTGTTTCTTGACGAAAATTGGTCCATTTGTGTATTTAGCTTCGCACTTACAAACTATATTTCAGATTTTTTTAACATTCTTATTAAATTTAGACATTATTGAAAAATGATAAATACTTTAATCAAAAAATAACTACAAAAAGTACATTATTTTAATAGTTTTATCATCACGCCTTTCAGCATTTTTGGATGAAGGTATAAATTAAAGCTAATTTGAATTGAAATAAATTCGATATTGAGTTAAAATTTAAAAAAGCTGGTACGGAGAATAATTAATCTTTCTCATTGTAACCGCCCTGCACGATCGTAAGAACAACTTTCGACGAAATGTGGATTTTCGTCCGCTGGCTGGTTAAACGCTCCGAAGACTGGGGCTGGAAATTGATGAATTAATAGTTTGGAGCCAATCCGTACTTTACTTCCACCTGCTTCAGAGAAACTGCTGAATACAATTTTGTGTAATTGCAAAAAAGGCTGTACGAACAATTGTGGATGCAGAAAAATTGGATTGTTTTGTTCACCAGTCTGCACCAACTGTCAAGGCCACTCTTGCACTAATGCTGAATCAAATGCAAAAGATGAAGATTCTTTCGAAAACGATGAGGATCTAGCTGATATATCTCTCTTCTTAGAGCAGTCAACACAAATTGAGCAAAAAGAGGAAGAAGAGAGCGAGGAAGAAGAAACGAGTGATAATGTAGAATCTGATGATGAATAATGTAAATTTCTGGCTGCTACAATTGGCCGCACACGCCGGACCAATTTTACCTTTTTACCTGAAAAGTGCCTCTAAAAATTGGAATTTCGAAAAAAGGTATTTATATTTTTGAATATAGCTATTACTTTGTGGTTATCCATTATAGAATAATGAAATAATTTTACTTTGTATAAACCACTTATTTGATGTGCAAATCCGACCGGTTTCGGAACAAACGTTCCTTCGTCAGGGAAAGCTTATACTTAAGGTATTTATCTTTTTTACTTGTACTATCGTGTAGAATCTCCTCCCGAAGTTAATGCACTTTACACCCTGTATCGTGGAGTATTTGTACTGGGGAAACCACATTAAAAAAAGCGCCAAGTACACTACCTCAAAGGTGGTGCGGAAATGTTTGCATACCTACCGTCTGAAATCGCGATAATTCGAGAACGATGCTTTGTAGAGAAAATAGTTTATACACTTTTTTGTAGAGAATTTTACGGTCTACAAACTTTAACTCCATATTTTTTTCGATAGCTCTTACCGTTTCAGAGATATACGCGCAAAAAACAAAAAATGGTGACCTTTGACCTCGAAAAAAAAAACCTTGCCAGAGCGGGATCACTGGGGACTTTTGACATAGCATTTGTAATGACGTATCCAAGACTTATACAAAAATTCAGCTTTTTAAGAATTAATGCGAGGTGGAATGTCTATTTTGACTGGATTATTTGTCCCATACGTGAGATGACATGTAGTCCAATACATTAACCACCTCACACCTCACCTCATATTTGTCCCATACGTGACATGACATTTGTAGTCCAATACACAAACCACTTCGCACCTCACCTCATATTTGTCCCATACGTGACATGACATGAATGTAGTCCAATACACCAGGGGTCGGCAACCTTTTGGCAGGAAAGGGCCGCAAGTTGGCAAAATAAACTAAAGTCGGGCCGCACTTGTGATATTAATCCTAAAAGCCAAATATACCTACCTTGATCATGTCCCATAGAAAAAATAGAAATGCTATAAAAAATTGTTAAAACATACGGAATTTAATTCGAACACGTAATACTCGTACTTACGTTATGTTTATATATTTGGGCTTTATAGCAAGAAAAATAACCACCGTAAATCATTCAGAAATTTAATGAAAACTACAAAGTAACTAAATAGCTAACTGATTTTATACAAATTTCAGTGTGATGTCTGAGGTTGCATTTGGGAGGCTATTTCTTGTATGTTAGCTGTCATATTTGAAGTTGCAATTCGTAGAATAGCTCTCAAATGCTCATCTGTGAGACGAGAAGCATATTATTTATTTAATTGTCAATTGAAAAAGTTTGTTTGCATAAATAAGTGCTACCAAAAATTTTAATGAACTGCTAAGAAATCCTTTTCAATTCCTCAAAATCAGATCGCAAGCTGCCATAAAATTTAACAAGATCGTTGATTTCATAGAAAGAGCTTTTGAGAACATCATTAGATTGGAGATCAATCACTTTCATTTGTAAATGACTCGGTACATCCTCAATATCACACGACAAAGGGTTTGCAAAAATTTTCAGTTTGCTTATAACTTTCTCAAAATAACCAAATCTGTCGCTGAATTGAGTGTGCAGTTGTATTAAAATATCCTTCTTCATCATTTTTCCAATGAAAATTAATTCTAGCTTCCTTGGTAGCCTTTTTACAATTCGGAAAATGATCTAACTTTTTTTCATCAATATGTTTTATACAGAGTTTTTTTTCATTTGGAATGCCTCTACGTCTGTGTGCATATCAGAGATTAGTTTGTTTTTACCTTAAGGCCGTACATTCACCGTATTTAATTCTTGAGTTACATATGTCAAAAATCCAAGGTCTATTAACCATTGAGTATCTCTGTTAGCTATGGAATAGATTTGCATTTTTTATTCATAAAAGTGTTGATTTATATTCTGAGATCAAAAAATCTTTTCAGTACTGCATCTCTACTTAACCATCTCACTTCAGAATAATAAACAACATCTCCATGATCTGCTTCCGTATCTGACAGAAACTGCTGGAATTGGCAATGAGTCAACCCATTTTTTCTAATGTAGTTTACAGTCGATACCACGATGTCCATTACTTCTTTCCATGATACGACTTTGGAACATAACGCTTCTTGGTGGATAATGAAATGAAAAAAAAATGGGACGCCACTTCCTATCTCTGCCAGTTTCGTTTTAATTCTACCTACCAAACCCTTATTTTGTCCACTCATGTTCATGCCTCCACAGTTGTTACACTTACCAATTAAGAGAGAAAAAAATGCGTTTTTTTTAATATTTATAACTTATTTACAAAACATTCACGGGCCGCAAGTAAGATGTCCGCGGGCCGCATGCGGCCAGCGGGCCGCGTGTTGCCGACCGCTGCAATACACCAATCACCTCACACCTCATATTTGTCCCAACTCATAATTTGTCCCATACGTGACAACGCGACATGACATTTGTAGTAATACAAAGAAAAAGAGTTGGTACAAATACATTTTGTGAGGAGGGGGGGGGGGACATTTTACGTGTTTGTATGGGACATTTGAGGTGCCTCTTGTATGAGGTTCTCAAGATTACAAGAAAGAGACAGAACGCCATGAGAATAAGGGTTTAAGAAATAGTGGGAATTTTCCAGGATTTAAATGGAAGCATACATAATATAGGACTGATTACTCTGATTATTAATTATATGTCGCGTCGTGCGGCCCGTCTGTAAGACGCTATTCATGCAAATAGTGGGTCACAATATATACTTGCATTGCAGATTTCAGTCTATACCGTCTGCCTACCCTTTATGTGAAAGGGAGTGATGGTTATTAGTTAGAATTGATAATAAATTTAAAGGTTGAAATTTATATATAAAAAGGGTTGGAATTTAACTATATTCAAAACCAAACATGAAAACTTCATACAAGCAATATTATGAAAGTTTTAAATGAAGAAGAGTGATATCTCATAAGCAGGAGCATGAAAAAAAAGTCTGAAGATACTTGGAAGGATTCTGAGTTTACTATTGGGTACTGTGTGAATAGTGGTTATATATAGGATAAGTTGGCCGAGTTTTTTTACCTGTTGCTAGAATTTATCTGTTAACTTATTAATACTCGTTATCGTATTGACAAGCTATCAGGAGGATGGTGAAATACCTCCCTAGCCTGCGAGAGAATGAGAAAGAATAATCGGTCTCCTCTTTGTGGGGTGCTTCGTAGCCTCCCCACTCTTGTCTACTTTGGTTTTCTGAAGGTTTCACTTCTACCGAGTGTGAATTGCAAACTTCATTTTTTGATAATCTGTACTGATATATTTTTTTTCACATTTTTGTTTTATTAGTGTTATATTTTTCTTCAGTGATATTTTGCACTGATGGGTGTAATCTTTAAAAGTTATTATAACAAGTAATTATAAAGTAATTCGAATAAAAAAAAGGGTTTATTCTCATCAGGTGCACTTAATTTCTCTCGTGATTTTCGAAGCTTGCGTACAAAATAATTACCAGAATGTTGGTTATTCGTTACATAGTAATTCGTTAAGCGACTATATTTATTTTTGCTGTCTATATGCATATTAAGCTTCATATTTTTAAACTAAATTGGCCGGTCCATCCAGAAAATTTGTGAAATAATTTTATTTGATTTCAGTACGATGTTCATAAAATCAGTTAAAAAACAACTTTAAAACTGCGTCAAAAATTAACCATCCGATAAAATCCAGCGGCATTTTATAATTTTTTAATCTATTTATGTTGCAGTTACCAATCGACTTCATTAGTTTGAAAATATGTTTTTTAATTGAAAAATTAAATAATACGGAGCAGCGAACATGGCGACCTGATTGACTCGATTTTAGACACCATCAAAAAAATAATGTAATAATAATTATTAATTCTTATGCATCATTAATTCATTATTAATATCCTATTATCCCATTAATATTATAAAGGTGAAAGTTTGCATGGATGTATTTTTGTTACTCTTTCACACAAAAACTACTGAATGGACTTTAAAAATTCTTTCACTAATTATTTCCGAGATCTATAGGTTATATATATTGGTAAGCTCTGGCGCTATGAATAATCTCTGGCGTTTGAAATTATTTATCATACGTTTTCTGTCAATAACAAAATCGATTTATTGCAAACGTCAACCAATTTTCGCCTTGTAAATGATGTTTTGATTTGTTTTTTTATTAGGCAATTCACCCTAAAAAGAATGCTTTGTTGGTGTCGTACTTAATAACTATCTCTAAAAATGAATCACCGAAATGTATGTATGCGCATAAACCCAAACGACTGTACCAAATTGGATTTTTTTTTGTTCGTTATATTGTATAAAACTACCGTTGAGTTCTGGCATTATGAAATTTGTATAAAAAAACATAAAGGTGGCACGCGAGCAGTTTGAAAACTTGTAATTGTAAAACTTGTAAAACTTGAATATGTGGAATGCGAGAGGTGAGAGGGGGGAGTGGTGAGGGGTGGAGGGGGTGTTGGGAGGAAGGGGATGAGGGTGGGGGGAGGGGGTTAGGGGAGGGAGAGGGGGGAGGAAAGGAAGGGGAAAGGGGAAGGATGTTGGGGGTGGGGGGGAAGGGGGTTGATGGGGCGGAGTGGTGTGGGGAGAGGGAATGTGGAGGGTTAGGGAGTGAGGGGAGGGGTGGGTGGAGGGAGAGGGGGAGGAGGTAGATGGGGGGAGTGGAGTGGAGAGAGGGAAGGTGGAGGAGGCGGAGTGGGGTGGAAGAGGGTGGAGGGAAGGAAGGGGAAGGGGGAGGGGTGGAGGAAGGCGGGGGGGTGGAGTGGGGTGGGTATGGGGTGGGGGAGGGGTGGGTGGAGAAGGAGGGGGAGGGAGAGGGGGGTTGATGGATGAGTGGAGTGGGGAAAGGGAAGGTGGCGGGGGGAGGAGTGTGGGGAGGGGTGGGTGGAGGGGAAGGGGTTGGTGGAGGGGGAGGGGGGTTGATGGGGGAGTGGAGTCAGGAGAGGGAAGGTGGAGGAGGCTGAGTGGGAATCCCCTAACACCATGCGAGCGAAGCCGCGGGAAAAAGCTAGTAATTTATATTTACTCGTACATAAGAATTAAATTAGCAAATAATATAGGATAACAGTAATTCCGAAATTGAAATAGGAAATTGAAAAAAAAATAAAGAATTTAATTAAGTCTCACTGGCTTAATTGGTGGAGTGTTAGTTATTGGTCTTATATTCATTGACAGTTGTTAATATAATTTCAATAATTAAGTATACAATGAGGTTTTAAATTCATATTTTTTTTCGTTGATCTACAAAATTTATACAATTTATCAAGAATTATCGTATCGCCGGAACACCGTGAATACCGTTCGCGAATTCTTATTTTTTTAGACGAACAGATTGCCTGCTTTACAGTGAACACATCAAATCAGATTTATGTTTTGAAGCAGTAGAAATATAATGTACGTTTGTGAACGAAGTACCTACATCTTACATTTTTAATAGAAAGCTTTTAAAATGAGTTTTCTAATGAAAGTTCTATTTTTCACAAATTCAATAAAATAAAGCCTAAAATTTGAAGATTTGTGGTGTATTGGTATGGAACAGTTAGGTTATGTTCGCCAATGTATGGTCAGGTGAGGTCAGCTACCTGCACAATATCTGTAATGAAAAATTATACATATTATAGATGCACGTAAATTTTTTTTACGTGAATCTTCCTAAAGGAAAAATAAAATCCCACGTAAAATTTGAGTTGCGTCTGCCTTTTTGCTCTTTGTACTTTTGAGATTCAATAGAACCGGACGCGAATTGAATCCTCATCGAAAAATACCGTTGAATTTTAAATATTTAGGTGGATTATTTCAGAGGATAAACGTGTTACACATTTATAGCGAACGATCCGGCGCGGTGGCGCCTTTGCCCGCCAAAAATTCATGGCTAAATTTTAAATTGCTTTAAGGGCTGTTTGGGTCACACGAGGGGCTGTGGCCACCATACCACCCCTAAATGGAGCACCACTGATGAATACAGATCAGTTTATTCAAGGGGACCGATTGTAAATGCTCGATAGCATGCGCTTCAGACGCTCCTCCGTAGATTGACTGAGATGGGCTTCATTACTGAATTTTATGTAAAAAAGTCGAAGTTACGTTTCACTCAGATGTTTACTAGTTTTACACGTCACACTACTACAGCAGTACATGCCTTAGGGCGCGACGGGTTTTCAAGTGTCTCATGATCAAGTGTGTGCCATCGAACAATCATTGGTAAACTCCGAGGAAGAGAGCATTGCTCTCTAAACATGTCGGTTTTATAGACATTAAAAGTGGTTAAAACAAAGAAATCTTTTAATTTTGAATAAAAATGGTGCCACAAAATAAAGCTGCTGTATTTGAAGAAATCATTAATTGTTGTCAATACTCGTATTTTTCTGCTGATTAGTGTGTTGTTTCACCGCAAGCATATTAATTAAACAGAGCTATGAGACTATTTTAACGTAGTTTGACGGCCGCGCTCCCAGGCATGCAATCTAGTCCGCAACGGATCAATAATATCAACTTAAAAATTATGATCTTGGGGTGAGGATCTGTTGTAAATCTGTCCACCCACCCACTTCACCAAGAAAATTTACAATTATTTTCATTAAATTACTCACATTGGCCACAGTCGGATTATTATGATTTTTTCTGATGGAGTTAAATACGTAATTTAATGAAAATAATTGTAAATTTTCTTGGTGAAGTGGGTGGGTGGGCAGATTTACAACAGATCCTCACCCCGAGTACCATGCAAACATTAATCCAAATATTAAGTCTTTAAAAACGTTTTCACCGCAAAGTTTTGTTTTTCGAGTTAGTGTCCGCGCTGTAGTGGAAATAAAACCATTGTACCTAATTCTGAAATGGTGTTACGAATGAAACAGGACTTTAAGTCATTATATGCGTTGTATGCATTAGTACAAATAATATTGTGATATTGGTCTGCTGGCAAACTGCTTTGGCAGTTTACCGGGCCCAATGGGACGCAAGCGGGTGCAAGGCGATGTCCCGAGAGAGCTCTGCTAAAGAAGTAAAAAGGTTTCCCTGAATGATTCTCTCCCGATCCGGCTGCCACGCAGTTGGTAGGCGGATGTATCCGCCGCCAAGACCCGGGAAAACCTTGCCCCATGATCACGGGCACCTCTACTGAGTCACTGAACATAGCGAACCACTTGGCGCGACCTGTGTGACAACGCCTTAATCCAGGCGGCCATTACGACCTTATTTCTTACTTCTTTATTGTCGACCGATTACAACCTTCAAAAGTTATAAAAAAATATGTTCTAATAGAACGAAGAAAGCCTTACATATATTATTATAATATGAGGGTGTGTAGACAGGCTCACCAACAGACATCTAAGAAATGACGGAAACGAATAAAGCACAACTTAATTTTGCGTGGACAATTTTATTTATATTTATGTGACCAGCAGCTTTTTCATACGAGTATTATATTTTATAGGTTCCAGGCTAACTCAGAATCTAGTCAACTCAACTCAACTCGGTATGGGTACCGCCGCCCCGGGAACCATTTATGGGATAACCAACACCTCTGCCATGGGTCATCCCATGTGATTCGCTAGGTTTGGTGCCCGGGTTCGTGGGGTCAGGTTTGTCCGGATCTTGACGGCGGATATGTCTGCCAACAACAGCGTGACAGGTTGGACCGGGAGAGACTGGTTGAAGGAGATCTTTTGACCTCTCCATCAGGACTCTCTCGGAACATTGCCTTGCATCGCAGTGGAAAGGAGGGATTCATTCGTCCGTCACTCCTGGACACACTGACCACCAAGTTCCTACCCACCCCTCATTTCTTTTTCCTTCCCGTAAAAAGACCTTCCAAACAGCATCCCCAAAGATGAAATAGGCTCTGAGAGGAATTATTTTTCTTAACGCCTCCTGTGTGGAGCTAAGGTAAAAAAATCTTAAGAGCTAAGAAAAAATAAATAAGTGAAAAATAGCCCATAACCTAACCTAACGTAACCTACTTAACCGATTTTCAATATATTGTTTTTTATCACTTTTAATGACTTTTCAAAGGAGGTGTTTAGTTGATTTCATTCTGAGTTGTCCGGTCATCGTTTTAAATGTGTTTCCTGTTCATTATAGATCCTGTCCATTATAATATGAATGTTTTAAATGTGTTTCCTGTTCATTATAGATCCTGTCCATTATAATATGAATGTTTTAAATGTGTTTCCTGTTCATTATAGATCCGGTCCACTATAATATGAATGTTTTAAATGTGTTTCCTGTTCATTATAGATCCTGTCCATTATAATATGAATGTTTTAAATGTGTTTCCTGCTCATTATAGATCCGGTCCATTATAATATGAATGTTTTAAATCTGTTTCCTGTTCATTATAGATCCTGTCCATTATAATATGAATGTTTTGCAACAGCAGCTAAGCAATTCAAATTATAGGAAAATCCCTTTCCTAATTTAACGGCTATTTGTGTAATTCTTCTTGTTTTTATTTGTCTTGCAGTAAGGGAATAGGCACATATCGGGTTAGATCCTTATCTCGTATGTTTTTTTTTTTTAATTTTTAAGTGCATCCAAAATGCGCCCTGGGTACTAGTGACGAAATTCCTTCTGCTGTGATTTTCTTAATAAACAAAATCACGTGCATATTGAGATCTTGCAGGACTATTTTTCATTTTCAATGATGTAAATTAAATTAAATCTAATAAAGTAATATAGACATTTTTGTCTGAAGGCGAGAGATATTCTTTTCTGCCGTTTCAAAGTCGATATTAATTTACAAATTTTGGTGCTTTTAAGCAAATAGCCCTGAGATCTACAGATTATTACCGATGCCACCCACACACAACGTTTGAATTCACATATACGTTTTCAAAGTACTTTTCAATCACTGCTGGTAATCCTTCCATTCACAAAATTGTCCTTCTCAATTGGAACTGAGGAGTCTTTCATTCCATATTCCGTCCTTCAGGATCCACCTGGCAATGCAGAGACTTTCTTTACTTCTTTACTTAGCACTCAGGAGTGTGAAAAGAAAGCGCCGATACGCGTGCTAAGCCCGAACGTGAGGGCGCTTCACCTATCTTTATTTGTTTAGCAAAGTGCCAGGGCTGTCCCCTTATTGCGGCAGAAATGGAAATGAAGCCGTCCTTAAAACAAAAAATCATCCCCAACAAATCTTACCCACACGCAAAAAATTCTAAAACATTAATTTGTAAAATTTTCTGACTTTGGTATTGCTATTGCCCTCTTTTGATAAAAGGTGAAAAGTGAAAAGTAGGCCTTTTGTTTCTCTTGTCTCCTGTGAGGAATTATTCACTCAAGAAGGTGGATTACACAGGTGAAAATCGAAGCACCGGTACATGCGATACACTGCGATGCTGTTTGCGTATGTAAATCTTGAGGGCGTTTTGATAAATGTGCATAAAAAGCGTTCAGGGAAATTGGCATATAACTTACACTTATTTTCCTGTCAAAAAACCTCTGTTCCTTTATTCTATCCTAATAATTACAATACATAATATTTTCCCTTTTAAAACTTTATGAGAATTAAGTTTTCTATTTTGAAAAAAAAAGTTATTGTGGTGTTCGATAAAAATACAGCAATGAAAAGGATTAAAAATATAGAAAACACTAATTTATGTATACTAGCTTTAATGCAATGTGGTTTCTATAAATAATGTTATACAAACTATATAAATAAGGCTAAGTTAGACATAAAGAATAATGTGAAATATTTTTGGACCTTCGAGAAATCAAAACAAACCTCCTCTAATATATCTAATAACTTGTTCTACGGAAACTCTTCTTTAAGTGATGGGCAACAAATTTGCAATCTTTTTAACGATTATTTTCGATTTGTTTTTGTCCCCTCTCAATCTAAAAACATTTCTAAAAATAGTGTAGATATAATCAATAATAATACGCGTTCAATACATCTGAATTCCATTAGTATTACTACAACTGCAGTATTAAAAAACCTAAAAATGTCAACACAAAAAAGCTCTGGATGCGATAACAACTTGTTACTCCTGTGGTCACACTCTCTTTGAAAGAAGGCGTATTTCCCATTATTTGGAAAAAAGATTTTTAATACCTGTTTTTAAAAATGGGGGATAAACACAATATTGAGAATTATAGGCTTATATCAAAACTAAGCATTTTAAGTAAAATCATGAAAAAAAATCGTTTTTGACCAACTCTTTAATTTATGAAAAAACAATTATCATCAACCTCCCACAACACGGTTTTTTTTTCAAAGCACATCTGTTGGGTCAAACTTGGAACAGTTCTCCGATTTTGTTTTTAATTCTATGGACAAAAAGAAACAGGTTAACTCTACCTGTACTGATTTTTCTAAGGCTTTCGACAAGGTACACTTAAATAAACTCGAAAAAGTTGGTATAAGCGAAAATCTTCTCAGATGGTTCTCATCTGATATTAAAAATGGAAGCCAAGCTGTTGCCCTAAAATCTAAAAGGTTACATGTCATAGATAATAATTATCCTCTCAGGGGTAGGTACCGTAAAGTTCTCATTTAGAACTCTTTACTTTTTATATCACAATGACTTAAACCATATCATCACGCATTCTGATTTTGTTCTTCACGTTGATGATATGAAAATATATAAATGCGTAAACTCAGCAGATGATTGCATAAAATAACGAGAAGGCATTAATAGAATTAATAAATATTGCAAAGAAAACCAATGAACAAATTAGAAAAAATTAGAGAGCTTGGAGTATTTTTTTAATTTTATTTTTTTATATAAGTATATATTTTTATTTTATTTTTAATAATAAGGTTTACATGGTATTTACACGATAATTTTACATCTCAGGTTTTTTTTTCTACCCTTCCATTAAAAGCACTTGCTTGTGTATGGAAGGGGAGTGTACATAAATGCTATTAGTTATTAGTTATACATAAATTAGTACTTAAATAATTCATTGTACATAAATATATGTGAGCTGCAGTGTTTATTTTGATAATGGTGTGCATTTAAAAAAAAGAAAGAATGTTATGAAAAACTTAGGATATTTGTAAGATTAATTGACAGTAGTTTTTTTCTAGAATATTTTAAAAATGTCTCTTGACAGAGAGTAGTATTCGGGTTTTATCATTAATGCTTCTGATTTCTTCTGGTAGACGATTGAAAAAAGTTCTTTCCTGGTAAGTGTAAAGGCGGGTACAGATTGCGGTAACGTAACATGCAATGTAACATGAAAGGAACATTTCATAAGTGTGGACGCAGCGCGCGCACGAACCGAGCATGTACCTACTCGCAGCTGTTCCCGGCATGCGCGGGGTGAACATAGCTCAGTCTGCCGAGAACAAATTCTCCATTGTTCGCGCGCGTTCTGACGTACAGACACGAACAAGCCGTCCACACAGACGCTCCGCGCACACTGCGCGCCCCTTTGTATTCGGCGAAAAAACCGAAGCATTTTGGATTGCGGCGCGCACGAGTTGAAATGCTCTGTTCGCGCGCGGAGTGTGCGCGGTTCGTGCGCGCAAGGCGTCCACACTATAAGGATTCTGTTACATTGCATGATACATTGCGGCAATGTGGACGGCAAATTCTTTCATTACGTGTTACATTGCGTGTTACGTTACGGCAATCTGTACCCGCCTTAATGATACTGTGCAAAAGACGTATTTAGTTTTGGGCATAGAAAAACATGTTTAAGTCGAGATCTGTTTTCATTTAAAAATGGATATTTATCTTTGTCTTTTATAATTTGAATTAATGAATTTTTAATATATAAATATTTAAATGTTTGTACTTGAAATTCTTCAAACAGGCGTTCTGTTTAGTAGTCCCAGGATTTTTTAATATAATTTTAATAATTGTTCTTTGTATAATTTCTATTGGAAGAAGGTTACATTTATACGCGGATCCCCAACTAATAATAGTGTATTGTAAAGTGGATTGAATTAAGGCGTAGTAGATTAAATATAGATTTTTTATTGACAGAAAATTTCTAATTCTTAAATATATATATATATATATATATATATATATATATATTTATCCCCTCTCGTACTATGTTGATTTTGCGCGACGGTACACCAGTTTTTTATTGATCCGTTTGGGTTTGTTGATCTGGCCGGATTTTTAGATCCGTTACCGAAGCTGGCATACAAATCCTGATCCATGTGGATCTACTTTTGTCATCGAGATTTACCTCTAAGCCACGCCCATTTTTCGGTGACATATACATTTTACACGTTTTTATTTGTTGATCTCCATATATGTATATATGGATGGTGCCGGTCTGTCGAACTTTTCTGCTCCTTTTAGTAGGTAATCGTAGGTACGTTCTTATTTGCCACGTTTTGACCGCGAACTGTGCGCAATGCAAATAAAAAATGTTCTATGTGCGTCTGTCGTATTGTTCAGGTCCATTTAGTATCGGTACGTTCTATAAAGATTAAAATATACTTAAGAGGATAGACCGCCTCACAATTGCGTCATGGTACTTTACCCTTGAAAAGTGTTTTTATTTACCACCTAACACGTGCCAAACTACTTGTACGGACTAGTTAGAGCGGCTTTTTATCGTTACCCGGTTGGGAAACTTTCTGATGCGAGTTAAGGTGGGGACCAAAGACTCGAACTCGAAAAACTACTGTAACCATTAAATAGAGTTAGCACACCTATTGGAGATGGCTTGAGTAATGAGACTACGAACTTTGACTACGAATCCAGAGGTCGCGGGCTAGCATCTGTGCGTAGTATGTATATTCATTTCTAATTAAGAGGATGAACAGTTTGAACGGATGTACTTAATCTTCGAAAACGGTTTTTATTACTTATATGTACGCCATTACGAACTTCGACTAAGAATCCGGAGGTCGCGGGTTAGCATCTGTACGTAGCATGAAGATTAATTTTTACTTTAAGAGGATTAACAGTTTCATCTTGGGGGTCATCTATTAATCACGTGAGACTCGAAAGGGGGGGGGGTCGGAAAAAAACACGAAATATCACGTGGGGGGGGGTATAATGAGATATCACGTGTATTTATTTTTCGTGATAATATTCTGAAAATTTCAAAATACTTTGTACTAAAAAAAATACACGTGATTTTGGGTATGGGGGGGGGGGTAGTCTTAAACCTTACCACATATCACCGGGGGGAGGGGGTTAAAAAGTTGCTAAAAAACATCATGTGATTATTAGACGACCCCAAATGAAAAGGAATAAAGGGTGGGTAGGAATCTGGAGGTCGGTGTGTCCAGGAATCTATCACTTCCACTGCGGTGCAAGGCTATGTTCCGAGAGAGTACGGCTGGAAAAAGTCAAAGGGACTCCTCAACACTCTCCCAATCCGGCCTGCCATGCAGCTGGTGGGCTGATGCATCCGCCGCCAATACCCGGACAATCCTCACCCCATGAACCTGGGCACCCCTGCTAAGTCACCAAACGAAGCGAACCACTGGGGGGGACCTATGACAGAGGTATTGGTTATCCAAAAAATGGTTCCTGGGGCGGCGGTACCCATACCCACCTCCCAAATCTTAATCTTGAAGGCGACCTTTTGAATTTCCAGATGGATTTTCTCGAAATAACGCCATGCGCCGCAGTGAGAGGGATGGATTCATCCGTCCATCACTCCTGGACACACTGACCCCCAGATTCCGACCCACCCTTCATACCTCTTTCCTTCCCCGGACTTCCTTTTCTTCTTTTCATTAAAAGAAGCCCTCCACACAGCATACCTAATAGAGATGATTTGACTAAGGACTAATTGAATTATTATAAACGAGGTATTCCAATTTGGGAAGCGGGTATGGGTACCGCCGCCCCGGGATCCATTTACTGTATAACCAACACCTCTGCAAGCAGTTTGCTACGTATGGTGACTAAGCAGGGGTGCCCGGGTTCATGGTATCAGGTTTGTCCAGGACATGGCGGCGGTTAGGTCTGCCCTGCTGCGTGGCGGGCCGGATAAGAGAGTTTGGTTGAGGGAGGCCTTTTGTCCTTTCCAGCCGGACTCTCGCGACCCATCGCCTTGCACCGCAATTGGAGGGATGGAATTTTAGGTCCGTCACTCCTAGGACACATTGACCCCAGATTCCTATCCACCCTACATACCTTATTCCTTCCCAGAACTTCCTATCCTTCCCTTCCTTAAAAAGACCCTCCACACAGCATCCCCTTAGATGACATAGGCCCTGAGGGAAATTATTTTTCTCAGGGCCTCCTATGTGGAGCTACTGTAAAAAAATGATATTGCGATATTCAAAACAATGATATTATACTGCGCACGCACACACAGTTGCAATCCGCCGGCCGGAAACCCCACCTCCCCCCGTTCCGCAGTCCCTAGACCTTACCAGCACGTGATAATACTGATAATACATTGCGTCTCTCTGGAGTCTTGTACCTACCTAGGTACCTAAGCAAACCGCATAATAATTATTTGTTCTTTTCGCCTGGAGGGTATCGGCTCCTTTAATCAATTAGTAAACCAGTAGGTATTGTTTATTATAATAAAATATAATAATGTATTGTTTTTTATAATATTTATTTTTATTTTATAATATAATATAATAATGTAAGTTTTGTTTATTATTATTATTATATTATATTATTATATAATATGTTAATGTATTGTTTTTTTATAATGCCTTGCGCCGCAGTGGGAGGGATGGATTCATCCGTCCATCACTCCTGGACACACTGACCCCCAGATTCCTACCCACCCTTCATACCCCTTTCCTTCCCCGACTTCCTTTTCTTCTTTTCATAAAAAGAAGCCCTCCACACAGCATCCCCAAAGATGACTAAGGTAGGTACTGAGAGGTTTTTTCTCAGGTGGACACCCGTGGAAGTAATGGCACGATCAAGTGAATCAGATACTTGAGTCGGGCCGTGTCAAAAGTCAGAATAATAGAAGAGAATGTATGAGACGATGTTTGAATGTGAATGAGGCAAGGTGTGAGTGTCAAGACTGAATTGTTTGGCGGTCCGACCTATTTCATTGTTTAGTAACGTGGTTTATGTCTGTCTGTAACTCGGGTCCAATGAACTCGAATTGGCTTTGAATTTAAGTGTCATTTTGAAAATTGAACGTGTTTAAAATCCACAAAAAGTACCTACCTAAATAATTCAATACAACCATTTTATAACTAAGTCTGTCACGAGTCACGACCCATTTACGCGATCCATTACTTAATACAAAAGTTTGAATACGATATTTTATATAGAATATACAAGAAAAGAAACTATTCATAAGCGTTTTAAAAATTTAGCTGATCCATTGGATAGATTTTTTTACTATGTGCCGTTATATTAAGTGTTATAACATTCATCATTCAAGACTGCACGTGCAAAATAACGACAATTTAAACAACGTTTCAACGGCCGCTTACAAAAGCAAGAAATTTAACATTTAAGTACATGTTATTAGGTGTCAAAGTCCTAAACCACTGTAAACCACTTCTAACGCCGTTGAAAGTTTCTCCAAATGAGGTCACAACTTTGCGGATTTTGACGAGAAGCATACAAGTGCTAGTCCAAAATTTTTAGAAATAAGTTTTTGATGCAGTCTTGAATCGAAGTAAATAATCATGTTAATCAGTGGCAGAACGATACAGATCCTATCATGAAGAAAAAAATAGGTTTTTTTAAAATGAATATAACTTAGCTTCTGCTCTAAGATAGTTGTTCCATGAAGCGATTTAGTTGCATTTTTAGAATTATGACTCAAATCCTACGTATTATGTGGTATTATGACTCAAATTATACATTACTACGCATTCTATGGAAGTAAACAATTTTTAAACATTGATCCATTCATAATACACCACATGTCAAGAAGGACTGAAGTCCATGCTATTGTTTGACTCAAATCAGCTTTTTTAAAAGTATATTCAAAAAATTATTTAAAACATATAAAATATTTCGTTTTATTTGCTCGTTTTTTAAACAAAACTAATTGACTTGGTAATAATTTTTTTTTATCTATCAACAAGGATATCCGAAGAAGTAATGAGACCATAGTTAGAGAAAAAATAGTTTTTTGGCTCTTCCGAACTTTAAATTTTTTGGACTTGCACCCGTATATTATTCTCGGTTACAGAATATATGAAGATCAAATTACCGATTACATCCGGCTTCCAAAAATAACATTGGTTAACGTGGTAGGTAAAACAATGTGTGATCGTGTGTATGATTATACCCGTTTCTGTTTGACACGTGAAATATAAATGGAGTAGAAAGAGACAATTAGGTATGTTATTTAATTGGTCGAAGGAATTGATAAAGAACAAAAAAACAGTACGACGGTTGAAGTCACATGCGAGAAAAGTGAAAACTAAAGTAGACGAGAGTGATAGATACGAAGCATCGCACAAAGAGGAGACCGATAGGCTGGCTACGAAGCAACGCACAAAGAGGAAAGCGATTAGTCTATGTCATTCATTCTCTTGCAGGTTTAATCCTACAGATGTATAACAGATTGTTTATCTATTTTTAGTGTCGCTTTTTTCGTTTCATCCAGTTTCAAATCACAACGGTCCTAAAGAAGTTTTCACTTTAATAATTTTATAGAATCTGTGTGCAGTTCACTCACATGCGAGAAAAGTGAAAACTAAAGTAGACGAGAGTGATAGATACGAAGCATCGCACAAAGAGGAGACCGATAGGCTGGCTACGAAGCAACGCACAAAGAGGAAAGCGATTAGTCTATGTCATTCATTCTCTTGAAGGTTTAATCCTATAGATGTATAACAGATTGTTTGTCTATTTTTAGTGTCGCTTTTTTCGTTTCATCCAGTTTCAAATCACAACGGTCCTAAAGAAGTTTTCACTTGAATAATTTTATAGAATCTGTGTGCAGTTCACTCACATGCGAGAAAAGTGAAAACTAAAGTAGACGAGAGTGATAGATACGAAGCATCGCACAAAGAGGAGACCGATAGGCTGGCTACGAAGCAACGCACAAAGAGGAAAGCGATTAGTCTATGTCATTCATTCTCTTGCAGGTTTAATCCTATAGATGTATAACAGATTGTTTGTCTATTTTTAGTGTCGCTTTTTTTCGTTTCATCCAGTTTCAAATCACAACGGTCCTAAAGAAGTTTTCACTTGAATAATTTTATAGAATCTGTGTGCAGTTCACTCACATGCGAGAAAAGTGAAAACTAAAGTAGACGAGAGTGATAGATACGAAGCATCGCACAAAGAGGAGACCGATAGGCTGGCTACGAAGCAACGCACAAAGAGGAAAGCGATTAGTCTATGTCATTCATTCTCTTGCAGGTTTAATCCTATAGATGTATAACAGATTGTTTATCTATTTTTAGTGTCGCTTTTTTCGTTTCATCCAGTTTCAAATCACAACGGTCCTAAAGAAGTTTTCATTTGAATAATTTTATAGAATCTGTGTGCAGTTCACTCACATGCGAGAAAAGTGAAAACTAAAGTAGACGAGAGTGATAGATACGAAGCATCGCACAAAGAGGAGACCGATAGGCTGGCTACGAAGCAACGCACAAAGAGGAAAGCGATTAGTCTATGTCATTCATTCTCTTGCAGGTTTAATCCTATAGATGTATAACAGATTGTTTGTCTATTTTTAGTGTCGCTTTTTTTCGTTTCATCCAGTTTCAAATCACAACGGTCCTAAAGAAGTTTTCACTTGAATAATTTTATAGAATCTGTGTGCAGTTCACTCACATGCGAGAAAAGTGAAAACTAAAGTAGACGAGAGTGATAGATACGAAGCATCGCACAAAGAGGAGACCGATAGGCTGGCTACGAAGCAACGCACAAAGAGGAAAGCGATTAGTCTATGTCATTCATTCTCTTGCAGGTTTAATCCTATAGATGTATAACAGATTGTTTGTCTATTTTTAGTGTCGCTTTTTTTCGTTTCATCCAGTTTCAAATCACAACGGTCCTAAAGAAGTTTTCACTTGAATAATTTTATAGAATCTGTGTGCAGTTCACTCACATGCGAGAAAAGTGAAAACTAAAGTAGACGAGAGTGATAGATACGAAGCATCGCACAAAGAGGAGACCGATAGGCTGGCTACGAAGCAACGCACAAAGAGGAAAGCGATTAGTCTATGTCATTCATTCTCTTGCAGGTTTAATCCTATAGATGTATAACATATTGTTTGTCTATTTTTAGTGTCGCTTTTTTTCGTTTCATCCAGTTTCAAATCACAACGGTCCTAAAGAAGTTTTCACTTGAATAATTTTATAGAATCTGTGTGCAGTTCACTCACATGCGAGAAAAGTGAAAACTAAAGTAGACGAGAGTGATAGATACGAAGCATCGCACAAAGAGGAGACCGATAGGCTGGCTACGAAGCAACGCACAAAGAGGAAAGCATAGCGAACCACTTGGGGTGACCTATGACAGAGGTATTGGTTATCCAAAAAACGGTTCCCGGGGCGGCGGTACCCATACCCACCTCCCAAATCTTAATCTTGAAGGCGACCTTTTGATATCTCCAGCTGGATTTTCTCGGAATAACGCCATGCACCGCAGTGGGAGGGATGGATTCATCCGTCCATCACTCCTGGACACACTGACCCCCAGATTCCTACCCACCCTTCATACCCCTTTCCTTACCCGAGCTTCCTTTTCTTCTTTTCATAAAAAGAATGCCTCCACACAGCATCCCCAAATATGATAAAGGTAGGTACTGAGAGATTTTTTCTCAGGTGGACATCCGTGGAAGTAATGGCACGATCAAGTGAATTAGATACTTGAGTCGGGCCGTGTCAAAAGTCAGAATAATAGAAGATAATGTATGATACGATGTATGAATGTGAGTGAGGCAAAGAGTGTGTGCCAAGACCGAGTTGTTTGGCGGTCCGTCCTCTCTGCCTACCCCTGCAGAGAAAAAGCGTTATGGTTAGTTAGAATTTTATAAAATACATTAAGCAAAATGTTAGAAAACTAACACGAGACTGCATACTGATCCAATCACGATGAGATGGGTTTGATCAAACTAGCGCTGTCTCGTTTGTTTAAAGTGCCGCTATAATGCTGCTAGAGCGAGATGCAACGCCTGTCGAATGACCGCGGGCAGCAAATTGAATATTTTGTGGAGAATTTACAAAAATATATATTCTTCATAAACGTTGAAAAAATTTAGCTGAACAATTGGATACCTTTTTTTAGTAGGTGCCTTCCATATCTGGTCAACCAATGAGAAGGCTTCGTTCACAACACACCACGCCCAACACGACCAATCAGAAGGCTTCCTTTTTCAGCCATCTTTGATTATACACAAGCGGATCAAATGCGTACGGATATTTGGGCGGATCCGCAACGTATGGGAATTTGGACGGACCAACAAATAAGATGCGTATGATTTCCATACAAAGTTCGAAAATTTTATGTGCAATATATCAAAAACTTTTACCGAGAAACTGGCAACCTTGGTATTTGTAGTAACGTTGTTGCCAATTCATACAGATATATTCCATCAAAGCCAAGTTATACGGTGTTAAAGGTGGATCAACATTGTCAACCAACTTCTTACAGGATCAAGATACTACGGGAAGAGGTCAATATATATATATATATATATATATTTATGTCATACCACATTTTGTGGCTCATCTTAGAAGAAGCCACTTAAGTTGCTCATTCTTTCGCATGTAATATATACTTACGTAGATGAAGTACCAACATGCTGTCTTTTAAATTTTGTTTAAAATATGGTCAGCTATAATATGTAATCAAAAATTATGTTTATTTATTAAAAAAATATATCTTAAAATAACGTGCATTCCTTGATCTATTTTAAGAACACACTTACCGCATCAAGCTACGTTGCCAAGTTTAATGTTACCAATATAGTCACATATGTAGGTAGGTTGACAGAACAGTTTGGATGTTGCTTGTTGATTATTCACACATATTTATCATTTCTAGCGGCCGTTTTTGATTATTGGCGCGTTTTTTTTAAATTGTAGTATGATTTGCTAATTAATATTGTTATTTATTTGGTGTTTACGGTTGTTTTTTTTTTGTGTTAAGGTTTATTTTATTATTATCATAAATAAAATTAGGTATTTAAATACATATTGGTGTAGTTTCTTTTATGTGCTACATAATTATTTTATCTTAGTTTTACTAGTGTTTTCGAAAAATTATGAATAAACTTATTAGAAATATATTACATAATTTACTTTATTCATTGATTCGTACGTTTCTTTAAGTTGTCACCTCCGATCTATATGGATAAAATCGATCTAAAAGAAACTAACTAACTAACCATCACGCCGTTTCCCGCAGGGGTAGGCAGAGAGGACGGACCGCCAAACAACTCGGTCTTGGCACACACTCTTTGCCTCACTCACATTCATACATCGTATCATACATTCTCTTCTATTATTCTGACTTTTGACACGGCCCGACTCAAGTATCTGATTCACTTGATCGTGCCATGTCTTCCTCGGGCGTCCCCGACTTCTTCTACCATTCACATTTGCATCATATATTCTTTTTACACTACTTTCTTCGCTCATTCGCTCTACGTGCCCAAACCATCTGAGGGTCCCTTTCTTAATTTTGCTCATTATTAAATTATTATTATTATACTTAGTTGCTATCATATTTTACAATTTACAAATAGAGACGGACCGCCAAATAATATTAATTGGTTAAATTGTATTTTTTCTCGCATTAGCACCACACCTGATAAAAAATCCCTCAGTGTCTTTGTCATCTTTGGGGATGCTGTGTGGAGGGTTTTTTTTAGGGAAAGGAAGAAGAGGAAGTTCTGTAATTAAATAATTTTTGTATCTTAACCGTAAATCCAGAACTAAATTTTGTATGAAATAGGCCGCGAAGAAGTTTCTCTTTTCAAGAGCAATTATAATACTCTTAGAAGTCGGGGACGCCCGAGGAAGACATGGCACGATCAAGTGAATCAGATACTTGAGTCGGGTCATGTCAAAAGTCAGAATAATAGAAGAGAATGTATGAGACGATGTATGAATGTGAGTGAGGCAAAGAGTGTGTGCCAAGACCGAGTTGTTTGGCGGTCCGTCCTCTCTGCCTACCCCTGCGGGGAAACGGCGTGATGGTCGTCTCATACATACTCTTCTATTATTCTGACTTTTGACATGGCCCGTCTCAAGTATCTGATTCACTTGATCGTGCCATGTCTTCCTCGGGCGTCCCCGACTTCTTCTACCATTCACATTTGCATCATATATTCTTTTTACACTACTTTCTTCGCTCATTCGCTCTACGTGCCCAAACCATCTGAGGGTCCCTTTCTTAATTTTGCTCATTATTAAATTATTATTATACTTAGTTGCTATCATATTTTACAATTTACAAATAGAGACGGACCGCCAAACAACTCGATCTTGGCACACACTCCTTGCCTCGTTCACATGCATACTTCGTCTCATACATGCTCTTTTATTATTCTGACTCTTGAAATGGCTCGACTCAAGTATCTGATTCACTTGGTCGTGCCATGTCTTCCTCGGGCGTCCCCGACTTCTTCTAGCATTCACATTTGCGTCATCATATATTCTCCTTACACTATTTTTCTCGTTCATTTGCTTTACATGCCCAACCAATCTAAGCGTCTCTTTCTTAATCTTACTCGTTACGCTTACATCAGGCTTACATTATGTGCGGATCATTATTATTCATTTCGGTCTACTTTCATCATTTCTCTACCAGTTCCGAGCCTCACAGCGAAGCATTAGGGTAGGTACCAGCACTCCATTATGGACGGCTAGCTTCGCTTCTTTCGATAGTTTTTTAGACCGGGGTAATATAATTACACTAAGAACAGTTTTACTCTGTATCTCAGTTGTCTTTTACACCATATACTCAATAATTTTGGTAATCATAGAAAAACTATTTGCTTATCGATCTGTTTTTAAAACTGTATATTGCATTGCTAGTTTTTTTAATATAAAATAATTTCTATCAAATTCCGGCAAAGTATCTGTAGCCCTCCCCCTCTCCGCCACGCATCGCATAGCGTTACCCCGTGCCTACAAACTGAAGATTCCACGGACTGGTAGCGGATCGGTAATAGTTGCATTTTAATAAAAAGGGAAGTGTCATAATAATTGAATCACGCTAGCTTCCTTAATATCGCTTTTACTTTTTTACTTTACTTAAGTTGAAAATGGGCGTTGGCGTAACTTGACAATTCAAGCAATAATAAGCAATTTCTAAGTTATTAATGGAAAGGACTACATCCCGTTCGCTTACACTTTGCATTTCATATGATCTTTTTACAATGCTTAAATATTTGCGTGCCGGTACTAGATGATTCCGTCTGGGACATTTCCGGTAAAATATTGAATTTACCATTTTTAGAAACATCACTCCAATTATACCCGTCTCTGTTTGTCGTGTGAAATAAAAATATATCAGAAAGAGACAATCATTATTGTTTAATTGGTTGAAGGAATTTGTAAAAATGAACTCCAACATTGTACAGGTGGTTTAAGTCTACATTGTATAAATAGTCTTAAATTGGGTTTTCGGTTTTAATTGCTAACTTGTTTAGATTAGGTGGTAATATTCATCTGGGAGGCGGATATGTGTACCGCCGCCCCGAGAACCATTATTGGATAACCAACACCTTTGCCATAGAGGCAGGGCTGGGCAAAATACATGCATTACTGTAATTAAAATACAAATTACAAAATACTTTTTCGCATGTATTTAAAATACGAAATACAAAATACTTTCAAGTCGTGTATTTGAAATACAAAATACAGTATTTTAACCATTTTTAAATTTCAAATACAAAATACAAAATACAAATTACAAAATACATTTGGTTTAGGTAGAACCTTTGGTTGCAATAAATTGTCGTAAGTGCCCATATCTAAGAGTGCGTTTCCATTGAAGCAAAGCAGAGCATAGTGAAACAGAGACGTGCTAAAATTGACTAATCATATTGCTCAGGACACACATCTCGTCTCCGCTCCACTTGTAAAGATTTGTGGTATAGGACTTAGGTGTTAGATTATAATAATTATTATTATAATAACACTAGCTGGTTCCCGGTATGCGTTGCACTGCAATATTCAAAGAAATAAATTGTTTCTCCCTGCATGTCCTTTCCCGTGCGTCCCCGTTCCCCTACCGCTTCCCTTTACCCTCTTGCATTCCCCGTACACCTTCCCTGCCTACCCTCTCCCCTCTTCCGCTCCCCCATCCCGCCAACCCCTCCCGCGTTCCATATATTTAGTCCCAGAACATTTTTCTATATTATAAAAACAATCAATAAAATCTGGTACCTAACATAGGTACCTATTTAAAATATCTATAATTTTAAAAATCCAATGAAAATTCTTTGGTTACAAAAAAACAGCTGCCTGCTAAATTTATTTTCATCTAACGCGCGAACTGTCAAACGTGCGTAGTTAAAATAGTCGTTAAGTTTTCTGAAATTATCCCATTTTCTGCGTAATTTTCTTAATTTTTCTTTCCGTAAGAACCTTCTAAAAGTATAAGAAAACTTTAAAAAAATGAATGAAATAGGTAAAGTCATTTTGAAGTTATGGCGTGACCAAGGGAAACAAGGATTCATTTTTATATATAAATGGATGACATTTGTGTAGCGAAGTTTTGTGTTATTTCACTTCAAGTGCGCTCTACAGTAGTTAACTTAAAAACATTCTAGTATTCAGTCCAATATTTTATTTCTAGTATTCAGTCCATTATTTAATTATTCCAATAGTGCTCGATCAAAAACTGGGCGTACTGTACAAGGCCCGCAGATACTTTAATAGTACACAACTGCTAACCCTGTACAAATCACAAGTGCACCCCACGGTTGAATTTGGCAGCCACCTCTGGTCTGGAGCTCCAAAATACCTGAAAAATACCCTCGACTCTATGCAGAAACGGGCGGTCCGTTTAATAGATTCTCCCATCTTAAAAGACGGATTGCAATCTTTAGAGCACAGGCGTCGAGTTGGAATGCTATCCTGGTTCTACCGGTATTACAATGGAAGATGCTCCGAGGAACTAGCATCATTGATCCTTTCGGCACCGGTGCATAGTCGGGAAACACATTGTACACGGTTGACATTTGTCACATGAGAACGGGTCATTTCTTCGACTCGTTCTTGTGTTCAACAGCTCGGCTGTGGAATGATTGCCGGCCTCTGTGTTTCCTCCTTCCTACAACATGGGTCTCTTCAAGACCAATGTTCATTCCTTTCTCTCCTCAAAAAGACCCTCCACACAGCATCCCAGATGACATAGGCCCTGAGGGAAATTATTTTCCTCAGGGCCTCCTGTGTGGAGTTAATGAAAAAAAAATCTAATACTATGATACAAGAGTGTACCATACAAAGCAATGACAAGTATGATACAAAATGTACAATAACAGTGCTATTATAGCACAGGACAATAATAATAACTAGCATGAAGTAAAAAAAAATATAGTACAGTACATTATAAAGCAATTATAAGGGGGCATACATTAATTAGGTGAGCAGTTTTTCTTCCAAACTAGACTCCCCCCGCCCCTTGGTGAGATAATTTGGACCACTTCGTTTATTCTTTTCAAGTACCGTGAGATTTTGCTGGACCCCCCCCCCCCCCCTCCTTTTTTGAGCTCACATAATTAATGTATGCCCCCTAAGAGAACTACAAATAATCATTAATAAAGAGTCCTATAGCAAAGGACAATAGTAGGTACAGGATTCTAGCGTTTTTAGTCTATGTATTATCTATGTGTGGTTATTTTTAATTATCATTATTAAAATCACTAAATGTATTTGAAAATGTATTTTGAAGCCTTAAGTATTTGAAATACAAATTACAAAATACCTCAGCAGCAGGTAATTGAAATACCAATTACCAAATACATTGTATTTGTATATTATTGTATTTCAAATACGTATTTCAATTACAAGTTTTTCAAATACTGCCCAGCCCTGGCCATAGGTCACTCCAAGTGGTAAGCTATGTTTGGTGACTTAGCAGGGGTGTCCGGGTTCATGGGATGAGGTTTGTCCGGGTCTTGTTGGCGGATGCGTCTACCCACCAGCTGCATGGCAGGACGGATCGGGATAGACTGTTTTTTTTACATTAGGTCAACACAGGAGGCCCTGAGGAAAATAATTTCCCACAGGGCCTATGTCATCTTTGGGGATGCTGTGTGAAGGGTCTTTTTAGGAAAGGAAGGAGAGCAAGTTCTGAAAAGGAAAAAGGGTGAAGGGTAGGTAGGAATCTGGGAGTCAGTGTGTCCAGGAATCTATCCCTCCCACTGCGGTGAAAGGCTATGTTCCGAGAGAGTACGGCTGGAGAAATCAAAGGGACTCCCTCAACACTCTCTCCCAATCCATCCTGCCATGCAGCTGGTGGGCAGAGATGCATCCGCCGCCAAGACCCGGATAATCCTCACCCCATGAACCCGGGCACCCCTGCTAAGTCACCAAACGTAGCGAACGACTTGGGGTGACCTATCGCAGAGGTGATTTTAGATTTTCACGGCCATAAGTATTTTTGTTATAAGTTTTTGGGGTATTATGCCGTGTATACCTCCTTCTTTAGCCAAAGTTTCGGACAGCGTTGCAGTGTCCATCATCAGGGCAGATGTGTAATCTCTTTCAACCCATCGCCTTGCAATGCAGTGGGAGAGATGGATTCATATGTCTCTCACCCGCGACCTCCGGATTCGTAGTCGAAGTTCGCAATCTCATTTTTTTTACAGTAGCTCCACATAGGAGGCCCTGAGAAAAATTATTTCCCTCAGGGCCTATGTCATCTAAGGGGATGCTGTGTGGAGGGTCTTTTTAAGGAAGGGAAGGATAGGAAGTTCTGGGAAGGAAAAAGGTATGTGGGGTGGATAGGAATCTGGGGTCAATGTGTCTAGGAGTGACGAACCTAAAATTCCATCCCTCCAAATGCGGTGCAAGGCGATGGGTCGAGAGAGTCCGGCTGGAAAGGACAAAAGGCCTCCCTCAACCAAACTCTCTTATCCGGCCCGCCACGCAGCAGGGCAGACCTATCCGCCGCCACGTCCTGGACAAACCTGATACCATGAACCCGGGCACCCCTGCTTAGTCACCAAACGTAGCAAACTGCTTGCAGAGGTGTTGGTTATACAGTAATGGTTCCCGGGGCGGCGGTACCCATACCCGCTTCCCAAATTGGAATACCTCGTTTACAATTAGTCCTTATTCAAGTCATCTTAGGTATGATTAGTCTATTGTATATTTATCGGCGTAGTCCAGCGGTAAGGCTCTTGACTCGCACTCCGAAGGTCGCGGGATTATAATTTGTGTTATTTGACAATTTATTTAGTAAAAATAATACATATATTTTATATTTGCAGCACTTTCCAGAGTGGAAGATACTCTCAGTATCGCCCTGGTGTAAGACCACCATTCAGAATTGAAATGTTGCGTGATATGGCTTTAGCCGTGTTTGGTGACCAGATCTGAATAGTCAGGAACTTCCCAACCTTCCTCTTCCCTATCTCCTTCCCCTATCCACTACGTTGTGCGATATTCATGTAAAAACAAAATAATCAAGATTTTTGAACCCTACCCTAAATCCAAAATCAAATCTAAAATCAAATTCAAAATCAAATTCAAAATCATGAGAACTGGTCGCTTCTTCGATTCGTTTTTGTGCTCAACAGCTCGGCTATGGAACGATTTGCCGGCCTCTGGGTTTTCCCCTTTCTACAACATGGGTCTCTTCAAGACCAATGTTGACTCCCTCTTCTCCTCAAAAAGACCCTCCACACAGCATATTAGATGACATAGGCCTTGAGGGAAATCGTTTTCTTAAGGGCCTCCTGTGTGGAGTTTTTTTTACAGTGAATACCGCACAAGAATCTCAACTGCTCCCGTCTGGAGCCAGTGACACCATGGAATCCCCAATTGGGGTATGTTGTGAGGCTGAAGGTAGTGGGGAGGGGAAGGAGGTGGGGAAGAGGAAGGTTGGGAAGTACCTGGCGATTCAGATCTGGACACCAAACACGGCCAAAGCCATTTTCAAGCAACGTTTCAATTTTGAATGGTGGTCTTACTTACACCAGGGCGATATTGATAGTATCTTCCACTCTGGAACGTGCCGCAAATATACTATTTATTATTTTAAATGAATTAATTGTGAAATAACACAAATTAATCAAATAAAATTTGAGACCTGCGGTTTGCGAGTCAAGGGTCTCACTCCTGGACTATGTAGGCCGTATATTGTAATTTATTTTTAAATTATTGTTTATTTTTGTTCATAACTTTTTTTTATAAAATACACCAAAACAACAATAAAACATATTTTAATTACTTCAATACAACTAGAGACAATGCTTTTGAAAAATTGTCACGCGTAAAGTAATTAACTAGGTACAGAACATTTTTTAAAATGAAAAACTTGTTAGATTTCTTAAATATGATAATATAATCCATTATAAAAATTACGTTCTACTAAAAAAACATTTAAAAAAAATAATATAACTGTATGAAAAAACATATTACATGAGTACCTAATATATTTCTGAAATTTTTAGAAAACCCTGTATAGATATCATTACATTACAACTGACTATGCTTTCAGAACGCAAAAGACAAATACAGAATGACGTAGCAAATATTTTATTTATTAAAGAAAAAACTACATAAATGTGTATTAAAATACGTAATAATATCAACCTTGTAATAAACACAAAAACAATTAACACAAAATTAATAACGATATTATAAAAGCAATTCGTAAATCAATCTTCAATTTTAAAAAAGCGCGCGAATAGCCGCTAAATATTACTCGTATAATATAATGTCTGTTCTTCTAAAACAACTAACAGTCCACAGCGAGCGCTTGACAGTAGCTACCTATGCAGATAGAATACAACATAACATACCGGCAAACATATAACATATCGCAAAAGATTCAATCTGACATAGCAATGTCATGCGATAATAGATTTTGAGGAATTTAACCATTGAGTTCAATATCGCAAAGCATTGATAAACGACTTGGAGTTTGAATGATATTGTATGACGAGAACATCCGGCAACGTCGCATGCCGTGATGGTTATAGATGCGATAAAAAGTGTACCCAGTTGATGTTCTAAGTATTGATGAATATTTACTGATAAAAAACGCATTCCGGAGCATTAACGGTCCACGTAAAAATGTCATTTATTCACTCAAAAATTTTTTTTACACCGTTCGACTCGTCTCATCGAGTTTGATATGATGGACTTAAAAAAAAAAAAACGATGAGCCACTAAGTGCCCAAATGAGCCAGTAAGTCGAAATGATCAAGAAGTTCCGGTAATTAAAGGACGCTTTGAGCCACTAAATGCCGTAACATAAACTTATATATATATATATATATATATATGTCTACTCAAATATCTACTCATATTTGAGTAGACATATATATCAGTATGCAGTCTCGTGTTAGTTTTCTAACATTTTGCTTAATGTATTTTATAAAATTCTAACTAACCATAACGCTTTTTCTCTGCAGGGGTAGGCAGAGAGGACGGACCGCCAAACAACTTGGTCTTGGCACACACTCTTTGCCTCACTCACATTCATACATCGTATCATACATTATCTTCTATTATTCTGACTTTTGACACGGCCCGACTCAAGTATCTGATTCACTTGATCGTGCCATTACTTCCACGGATGTCCACCTGAGAAAAAATCTCTCAGTACCTACCTTTATCATATTTGGGGATGCTGTGTGGAGGCCTTCTTTTTATGAAAAGAAGAAAAGGAAGCCCGGGTAAGGAAAGGGGTATGAAGGGTGGGTAGGAATCTGGGGGTCAGTGTGTCCAGGAGTGATGGACGGATGAATCCATCCCTCCCACTGCGGTGCATGGCGTTATTCCGAGAAAATCCAGCTGGAGATATCAAAAGGTCGCCTTCAAGATTAAGATTTGGGAGGTGGGTATGGGTACCGCCGCCCCGGGAACCGTTTTTTGGATAACCAATACCTCTGTCATAGGTCACCCCAAGTGGTTCGCTATGCTTTCCTCTTTGTGCGTTGCTTCGTAGCCAGCCTATCGGTCTCCTCTTTGTGCGATGCTTCGTATCTATCACTCTCGTCTACTTTAGTTTTCACTTTTCTCGCATGTGAGTGAACTGCACACAGATTCTATAAAATTATTCAAGTGAAAACTTCTTTAGGACCGTTGTGATTTGAAACTGGATGAAACGAAAAAAAGCGACACTAAAAATAGACAAACAATATGTTATACATCTATAGGATTAAACCTGCAAGAGAATGAATGACATAGACTAATCGCTTTCCTCTTTGTGCGTTGCTTCGTAGCCAGCCTATCGGTCTCCTCTTTGTGCGATGCTTCGTATCTATCACTCTCGTCTACTTTAGTTTTCACTTTTCTCGCATGTGAGTGAACTGCACACAGATTCTATAAAATTATTCAAGTGAAAACTTCTTTAGGACCGTTGTGATTTGAAACTGGATGAAACGAAAAAAAGCGACACTAAAAATAGACAAACAATCGGTTATACATCTATAGGATTAAACCTGCAAGAGAATGAATGACATAGACTAATCGCTTTCCTCTTTGTGCGTTGCTTCGTAGCCAGCCTATCGGTCTCCTCTTTGTGCGATGCTTCGTATCTATCACTCTCGTCTACTTTAGTTTTCACTTTTCTCGCATGTGAGTGAACTGCACACAGATTCTATAAAATTATTCAAGTGAAAACTTCTTTAGGACCGTTGTGATTTGAAACTGAATGAAACGAAAAAAAGCGACACTTAAAATAGACAAACAATCTGTTATACATCTATAGGATTAAACCTGCAAGAGAATGAATGACATAGACTAATCGCTTTCCTCTTTGTGCGTTGCTTCGTAGCCAGCCTATCGGTCTCCTCTTTGTGCGATGCTTCGTATCTATCACTCTCGTCTACTTTAGTTTTCACTTTTCTCGCATGTGAGTGAACTGCACACAGATTCTATAAAATTATTCAAGTGAAAACTTCTTTAGGACCGTTGTGATTTGAAACTGGATGAAACGAAAAAAGCGACACTAAAAATAGACAAACAATCTGTTATACATCTATAGGATTAAACCTTCAAGAGAATGAATGACATAGACTAATCGCTTTCCTCTTTGTGCGTTGCTTCGTAGCCAGCCTATCGGTCTCCTCTTTGTGCGATGCTTCGTATCTATCACTCTCGTCTACTTTAGTTTTCACTTTTCTCGCATGTGAGTGAACTGCACACAGATTCTATAAAATTATTAAAGTGAAAACTTCTTTAGGACCGTTGTGATTTGAAACTGGATGAAACGAAAAAAAGCGACACTAAAAATAGACAAACAATCTGTTATACATCTATAGGATTAAACCTGCAAGAGAATGAATGACATAGACTAATCGCTTTCCTCTTTGTGCGTTGCTTCGTAGCTAGCCTATCGGTCTCCTCTTTGTGCGATGCTTCGTATCTATCACTCTCGTCTACTTTAGTTTTCACTTTTCTCGCATGTGAGTGAACTGCACACAGATTCTATAAAATTATTCAAGCGAAAACTTCTTTAGGACCGCTGTGATTTGAAACTGGATGAAACGAAAAAAAGCGACACTAAAAATAGACAAACAATCTGTTATACATCTATAGGATTAAACCTGCAAGAGAATGAATGACATAGACTAATCGCTTTCCTCTTTGTGCGTTGCTTCGTAGCCAGCCTATCGGTCTCCTCTTTGTGCGATGCTTCGTATCTATCACTCTCGTCTACTTTAGTTTTCACTTTTCTCGCATGTGAGTGAACTGCACACAGATTCTATAAAATTATTCAAGTGAAAACTTCTTTAGGACCGTTGTGATTTGAAACTGGATGAAACGAAAAAAAGCGACACTAAAAATAGACAAACAATCTGTTATACATCTATAGGATTAAACCTGCAAGAGAATGAATGACATAGACTAATCGCTTTCCTCTTTGTGCGTTGCTTCGTAGCCAGCCTATCGGTCTCCTCTTTGTGCGATGCTTCGTATCTATCACTCTCGTCTACTTTAGTTTTCACTTTTCTCGCATGTGAGTGAACTGCACACAGATTCTATAAAATTATTCAAGTGAAAACTTCTTTAGGACCGTTGTGATTTGAAACTGGATGAAACGAAAAAAAGCGACACTAAAAATAGACAAACAATATGTTATACATCTATAGGATTAATCCTGCAAGAGAATGAATGACATAGACTAATCGCTTTCCTCTTTGTGCGTTGCTTCGTAGCCAGCCTATCGGTCTCCTCTTTGTGCGATGCTTCGTATCTATCACTCTCGTCTACTTTAGTTTTCACTTTTCTCGCATGTGAGTGAACTGCACACAGATTCTATAAAATTATTCAAGTGAAAACTTCTTTAGGACCGTTGTGATTTGAAACTGGATGAAACGAAAAAAAGCGACACTAAAAATAGACAAACAATCGGTTATACATCTATAGGATTAAACCTGCAAGAGAATGAATGACATAGACTAATCGCTTTCCTCTTTGTGCGTTGCTTCGTAGCCAGCCTATCGGTCTCCTCTTTGTGCGATGCTTCGTATCTATCACTCTCGTCTACTTTAGTTTTCACTTTTCTCGCATGTGAGTGAACTGCACACAGATTCTATAAAATTATTCAAGTGAAAACTTCTTTAGGACCGTTGTGATTTGAAACTGGATGAAACGAAAAAAAGCGACACTTAAAATAGACAAACAATCTGTTATACATCTATAGGATTAAACCTGCAAGAGAATGAATGACATAGACTAATCGCTTTCCTCTTTGTGCGTTGCTTCGTAGCCAGCCTATCGGTCTCCTCTTTGTGCGATGCTTCGTATCTATCACTCTCGTCTACTTTAGTTTTCACTTTTCTCGCATGTGAGTGAACTGCACACAGATTCTATAAAATTATTCAAGTGAAAACTTCTTTAGGACCGTTGTGATTTGAAACTGGATGAAACGAAAAAAGCGACACTAAAAATAGACAAACAATCTGTTATACATCTATAGGATTAAACCTTCAAGAGAATGAATGACATAGACTAATCGCTTTCCTCTTTGTGCGTTGCTTCGTAGCCAGCCTATCGGTCTCCTCTTTGTGCGATGCTTCGTATCTATCACTCTCGTCTACTTTAGTTTTCACTTTTCTCGCATGTGAGTGAACTGCACACAGATTCTATAAAATTATTAAAGTGAAAACTTCTTTAGGACCGTTGTGATTTGAAACTGGATGAAACGAAAAAAAGCGACACTAAAAATAGACAAACAATCTGTTATACATCTATAGGATTAAACCTGCAAGAGAATGAATGACATAGACTAATCGCTTTCCTCTTTGTGCGTTGCTTCGTAGCTAGCCTATCGGTCTCCTCTTTGTGCGATGCTTCGTATCTATCACTCTCGTCTACTTTAGTTTTCACTTTTCTCGCATGTGAGTGAACTGCACACAGATTCTATAAAATTATTCAAGCGAAAACTTCTTTAGGACCGTTGTGATTTGAAACTGGATGAAACGAAAAAAAGCGACACTAAAAATAGACAAACAATCTGTTATACATCTATAGGATTAAACCTGCAAGAGAATGAATGACATAGACTAATCGCTTTCCTCTTTGTGCGTTGCTTCGTAGCCAGCCTATCGGTCTCCTCTTTGTGCGATGCTTCGTATCTATCACTCTCGTCTACTTTAGTTTTCACTTTTCTCGCATGTGAGTGAACTGCACACAGATTCTATAAAATTATTCAAGTGAAAACTTCTTTAGGACCGTTGTGATTTGAAACTGGATGAAACGAAAAAAAGCGACACTAAAAATAGACAAACAATCTGTTATACATCTATAGGATTAAACCTGCAAGAGAATGAATGACATAGACTAATCGCTTTCCTCTTTGTGCGTTGCTTCGTAGCCAGCCTATCGGTCTCCTCTTTGTGCGATGCTTCGTATCTATCACTCTCGTCTACTTTAGTTTTCACTTTTCTCGCATGTGAGTGAACTGCACACAGATTCTATAAAATTATTCAAGTGAAAACTTCTTTAGGACCGTTGTGATTTGAAACTGGATGAAACGAAAAAAGCGACACTAAAAATAGACAAACAATCTGTTATACATCTATAGGATTAAACCTTCAAGAGAATGAATGACATAGACTAATCGCTTTCCTCTTTGTGCGTTGCTTCGTAGCCAGCCTATCGGTCTCCTCTTTGTGCGATGCTTCGTATCTATCACTCTCGTCTACTTTAGTTTTCACTTTTCTCGCATGTGAGTGAACTGCACACAGATTCTATAAAATTATTCAAGTGAAAACTTCTTTAGGACCGTTGTGATTTGAAACTGGATGAAACGAAAAAAAGCGACACTAAAAATAGACAAACAATCTGTTATACATCTATAGGATTAAACCTGCAAGAGAATGAATGACATAGACTAATCGCTTTCCTCTTTGCGCGTTGCTTCGTAGCCAGCCTATCGGTCTCCTCTTTGTGCGATGCTTCGTATCTATCACTCTCGTCTACTTTAGTTTTCACTTTTCTCGCATTGAGTGAACTGCACACAGATTCTATAAAATTATTCAAGTGAAAACTTCTTTAGGACCGTTGTGATTTGAAACTGGATGAAACGAAAAAAAGCGACACTAAAAATAGACAAACAATCTGTTATACATCTATAGGATTAAACCTGCAAGAGAATGAATGACATAGACTAATCGCTTTCCTCTTTGTGCGTTGCTTCGTAGCCAGCCTATCGGTCTCCTCTTTGTGCGATGCTTCGTATCTATCACTCTCGTCTACTTTAGTTTTCACTTTTCTCGCATGTGAGTGAACTGCACACAGATTCTATAAAATTATTCAAGTGAAAACTTCTTTAGGACCGTTGTGATTTGAAACTGGATGAAACGAAAAAAAGCGACACTAAAAATAGACAAACAATATGTTATACATCTATAGGATTAAACCTGCAAGAGAATGAATGACATAGACTAATCGCTTTCCTCTTTGTGCGTTGCTTCGTAGCCAGCCTATCGGTCTCCTCTTTGTGCGATGCTTCGTATCTATCACTCTCGTCTACTTTAGTTTTCACTTTTCTCGCATGTGAGTGAACTGCACACAGATTCTATAAAATTATTCAAGTGAAAACTTCTTTAGGACCGTTGTGATTTGAAACTGGATGAAACGAAAAAAATCGACACTAAAAATAGACAAACAATCTGTTATACATCTATAGGATTAAACCTGCAAGAGAATGAATGACATAGACTAATCGCTTTCCTCTTTGTGCGTTGCTTCGTAGCCAGCCTATCGGTCTCCTCTTTGTGCGATGCTTCGTATCTATCACTCTCGTCTACTTTAGTTTTCACTTTTCTCGCATGTGACTTCAACCGTCGTACTGTTTTTTTGTTCTTTATCAATTCCTTCGACCAATTAAATAACATACCTAATTGTCTCTTTCTACTCCATTTATATTTCACGTGTCAAACAGAAACGGACATAATCATACACACGATCACACATTGTTTTACCTACCACGTTAACCAATGTTATTTTTGGAAGCCGGATGTAATCGGTAATTTGATCTTCATATATTCTGTAACCGAGAATAATATACGGGTGCAAGTCCAAAAAATTTAAAGTTCGGAAGAGCCAAAAAACTATTTTTCTCTAACTATGGTCTCATTACTTCTTCGGATATCCTTGTTGATAGATAAAAAAAAAATATTACCAAGTCAATTAGTTTTGTTTAAAAAACGAGCAAATAAAACGAAATATTTTATATGTTTTAAATAATTTTTTGAATATACTTTTAAAAAAGCTGATTTGAGTCAAACAATAGCATGGACTTCAGTCCTTCTTGACATGTGGTGTATTATGAATGGATCAATGTTTAAAAATTGTTTACTTCCATAGAATGCGTAGTAATGTATAATTTGAGTCATAATACCACATAATACGTAGGATTTGAGTCATAATTCTAAAAATGCAACTAAATCGCTTCATGGAACAACTATCTTAGAGCAGAAGCTAAGTTATATTCATTTTATAAAAAACCTATTTTTTTCTTCATGATAGGATCTGAATCGTTCTGCCACTGATTAACATGATTATTTACTTCGATTCAAGACTGCATCAAAAACTTATTTCTAAAAATTTTGGACTAGCACTTGTATGCTTCTCGTCAAAATCCGCAAAGTTGTGACCTCATTTGGAGAAACTTTCAACGGCGTTAGAAGTGGTTTACAGTGGTTTAGGACTTTGACACCTAATAACATGTACTTAAATGTTAAATTTCTTGCTTTTGTAAGCGGCCGTTGAAACGTTGTTTAAATTGTCGTTATTTTGCACGTGCAGTCTTGAATGATGAATGTTATAACACTTAATATAACGGCACATAGTAAAAAAATCTATCCAATGGATCAGCTAAATTTTTAAAACGCTTATGAATAGTTTCTTTTCTTGTATATTCTATATAAAATATCGTATTCAAACTTTTGTATTAAGTAATGGATCGCGTAAATGGGTCGTGACTCGTGACAGACTTAGTTATAATATGGTTGTATTGAATTATTTAGGTAGGTACTTTTTGTGGATTTTAAACACGTTCAATTTTCAAAATGACACTTAAATTCAAAGCCAATTCGAGTTCATTGGACCCGAGTTACAGACAGACATAAACCACGTTACTAAACAATGAAATAGGTCGGACCGCCAAACAATTCAGTCTTGACACTCACACCTTGCCTCATTCACATTCAAACATCGTCTCATACATTCTCTTCTATTATTCTGACTTTTGACACGGCCCGACTCAAGTATCTGATTCACTTGATCGTGCCATTACTTCCACGGGTGTCCACCTGAGAAAAAACCTCTCAGTACCTACCTTAGTCATCTTTGGGGATGCTGTGTGGAGGGCTTCTTTTTATGAAAAGAAGAAAAGGAAGTCGGGGAAGGAAAGGGGTATGAAGGGTGGGTAGGAATCTGGGGGTCAGTGTGTCCAGGAGTGATGGACGGATGAATCCATCCCTCCCACTGCGGCGCAAGGCATTATAAAAAAACAATACATTAACATATTATATAATAATATAATATAATAATAATAATAAACAAAACTTACATTATTATATTATATTATAAAATAAAAATAAATATTATAAAAAACAATACATTATTATATTTTATTATAATAAACAATACCTACTGGTTTACTAATTGATTAAAGGAGCCGATACCCTCCAGGCGAAAAGAACAAATAATTATTATGCGGTTTGCTTAGGTACCTAGGTAGGTACAAGACTCCAGAGAGACGCAATGTATTATTACGTGCTGGTAAGGTCTAGGGACTGCGGAACGGGGGGAGGTGGGGTTTCCGGCCGGCGGATTGCAACTGTGTGTGCGTGCGCAGTATAATATCATTGTTTTGAATATCGCAATATCATTTTTTTACAGTAGCTCCACATAGGAGGCCCTGAGAAAAATAATTTCCCTCAGGGCCTATGTCATCTAAGGGGATGCTGTGTGGAGGGTCTTTTTAAGGAAGGGAAGGATAGGAAGTTCTGGGAAGGAATAAGGTATGTAGGGTGGATAGGAATCTGGGGTCAATGTGTCCTGGGAGTGACGGACCTAAAATTCCATCCCTCCAATAGAGAACTCCAGTCCAATTTTTTTATTTTTTTTTATGAATAAAGACCTTCAAACTTAAATAACTGCATTTTTATTTTTATTTTTATAGTTAGTTTTAATAGTTAAAATAATTGTCAAAGTTTTAATTTTTAAAAACTCCTAGAAACGCACCGTATCTATGGTGGCCTTCACCCACCTGTAGTTTATTATTTTCAAGTTGTCTTTTTGAATCAGTGATATTATGTCGAGGGGAATTTCCCTAGATCTAGGGGAGAAAAATATTTTTTAGGGATAAGGGAAATCAGGACAAAATCTAGGGAAATTTCGAACTCTGGCAAATTTTTTATTACATATTACAATATTACTGGTATTATTTATACATATATATAAATATATATTTTTTGGAATTCCCATGAATCTTAATTATTGTTGTACTTACCATGCAATGTTATTTTTAACACTGACAACTCAAAATGATATTATATGTATCTAAAAAGATAAATGGGAGCTCTGAAAAAGAAATTAATTTATGTTTTAAGTTCCATTTTTTCGGTGATTGCGGTTGATTTTTATTTTGCAAAGTGTTTTTTTTTTTTTTGGAATTCAGTTTCTAATTCAGTGGTGAGTGTATTCGTACTTTTAAATTATTACTTCACGTAGCAAAAAGTGTTTTATTTGGAAAAGCACAGTATTTATTATAAGTATATTTACCAAGTTCCGATATCTTTCCAATTAATAAATCATATAACAGGATTAGTGTTACACAATCAGGTGGCTACGTAGGTAATTGCGTTAATGTGAAATTCTAGGGAAATTTCACTTCGAAATCTAGGGAAATAATTTTTTTGGGCAGAGCATCCCTGATTTTGTATTTCAGAAAATGGCGGAATAAAGTGAAGATAGGATGACTCAATGACTTTTGTGTAAGAAATTGAGGCGTTTTTTATTTAAGATTAACTGCTTTTAATATAGAAAAACATTGGTAAAATGTCCACATTTCACCGCTACTGTTATTGTATTTTAACAAAGTGCAATATAAAAATAATGAATCATCTTTGCAAATACAAGTGATATCGTTCTTCAATTTTGTTGGTCCAGGCGTGATTTTGTACATTGTTTTATGTATAACACACACATAAACTGGCATAATACACTGCATGACGATTGCGTAATAGCTTGTATCCGTTTACTAAAAACAATTTGAAAATACAATGTCAAAATATGACACGAATAGTTAACCTCAAATAGGCAAAATTTATTCCCGATTGTCCGCAAATATAGCCCCTTTCGTAAATTGTTGAGGGCCTAAATTATGTTTCAATAAACACAATAACTATTATTTATCTAAATCTCTATAAACAGTATGAAAATAAACCAAAAACACGAAATGTTGAATTGCTTAAGTGTCATTTCAAATGTCAATACAATACAATACACGCGATCACCAGGTGACAGCGTGACGCGTGACGTCACGTTTCACCATTTCAGTAATGCCAACTTAACGCTGTGTTTTCAGGAGAGGTTTAAAAATGCACTTTTTAATATTTTTTTAAAAACTCTGCGTTTAATATTATGAAATAAAAGTTATATATTCAGAATCAGCGTTTATTGGTCTATATGAACATATTTTTTTAAAGCCATAATATTTTTCACTGGAGTTCCTTATTGCGGTGCAAGGCGATGGGTCGCGAGAGTCCGGCTGGAAAGGACAAAAGGCCTCCCTCAACCAAACTCTCTTATCCGGCCCGCCACGCAGCAGGGCAGACCTAACCGCCGCCATGTCCTGGACAAACCTGATACCATGAACCCGGGCACCCCTGCTTAGTCACCATACGTAGCAAACTGCTTGCAGAGGTGTTGGTTATACAGTAAATGGATCCCGGGGCGGCGGTACCCATACCCGCTTCCCAAATTGGAATACCTCGTTTATAATAATTCAATTAGTCCTTAGTCAAATCATCTCTATTAGGTATGCTGTGTGGAGGGCTTCTTTTAATGAAAAGAAGAAAAGGAAGTCCGGGGAAGGAAAGAGGTATGAAGGGTGGGTCGGAATCTGGGGGTCAGTGTGTCCAGGAGTGATGGACGGATGAATCCATCCCTCTCACTGCGGCGCATGGCGTTATTTCGAGAAAATCCATCTGGAAATTCAAAAGGTCGCCTTCAAGATTAAGATTTGGGAGGTGGGTATGGGTACCGCCGCCCCAGGAACCATTTTTTGGATAACCAATACCTCTGTCATAGGTCACCCCCAGTGGTTCGCTTCGTTTGGTGACTTAGCAGGGGTGCCCAGGTTCATGGGGTGAGGATTGTCCGGGTATTGGCGGCGGATGCATCAGCCCACCAGCTGCATGGCAGGCCGGATTGGGAGAGTGTTGAGGAGTCCCTTTGACTTTTTCCAGCCGTACTCTCTCGGAACATAGCCTTGCACCGCAGTGGAAGTGATAGATTCCTGGACACACCGACCTCCAGATTCCTACCCACCCTTTATTCCTTTTCATTTGGGGTCGTCTAATAATCACATGATGTTTTTTAGCAACTTTTTAACCCCCTCCCCCCGGTGATATGTGGTAAGGTTTAAGACTACCCCCCCCCCATACCCAAAATCACGTGTATTTTTTTTTAGTACAAAGTATTTTGAAATTTTCAGAATATTATCACGAAAAATAAATACACGTGATATCTCATTATACCCCCCCCCCCACGTGATATTTCGTGTTTTTTTCCGACCCCCCCCCCCTTTCGAGTCTCACGTGATTAATAGATGACCCCCAAGATGAAACTGTTAATCCTCTTAAAGTAAAAATTAATCTTCATGCTACGTACAGATGCTAACCCGCGACCTCCGGATTCTTAGTCGAAGTTCGTAATGGCGTACATATAAGTAATAAAAACCGTTTTCGAAGATTAAGTACATCCGTTCAAACTGTTCATCCTCTTAATTAGAAATGAATATACATACTACGCACAGATGCTAGCCCGCGACCTCTGGATTCGTAGTCAAAGTTCGTAGTCTCATTACTCAAGCCATCTCCAATAGGTGTGCTAACTCTATTTAATGGTTACAGTAGTTTTTCGAGTTCGAGTCTTTGGTCCCCACCTTAACTCGCATCAGAAAGTTTCCCAACCGGGTAACGATAAAAAGCCGCTCTAACTAGTCCGTACAAGTAGTTTGGCACGTGTTAGGTGGTAAATAAAAACACTTTTCAAGGGTAAAGTACCATGACGCAATTGTGAGGCGGTCTATCCTCTTAAGTATATTTTAATCTTTATAGAACGTACCGATACTAAATGGACCTGAACAATACGACAGACGCACATAGAACATTTTTTATTTGCATTGCGCACAGTTCGCGGTCAAAACGTGGCAAATAAGAACGTACCTACGATTACCTACTAAAAGGAGCAGAAAAGTTCGACAGACCGGCACCATCCATATATACATATATGGAGATCAACAAATAAAAACGTGTAAAATGTATATGTCACCGAAAAATGGGCGTGGCTTAGAGGTAAATCTCGATGACAAAAGTAGATCCACATGGATCAGGATTTGTATGCCAGCTTCGGTAACGGATCTAAAAATCCGGCCAGATCAACAAACCCAAACGGATCAATAAAAAACTGGTGTACCGTCGCGCAAAATCAACATAGTACGAGAGGGGATAAATATATATATATATATATATATATATATATATATATAGGTTTATGTTACGGCATTTAGTGGCTCAAAGCGTCCTTTAATTACCGGAACTTCTTGATCATTTCGACTTACTGGCTCATTTGGGCACTTAGTGGCTCATCGTTTTTTTTTTTTTAAGTCCATCATATCAAACTCGATGAGACGAGTCGAACGGTGTAAAAAAAATTTTTGAGTGAATAAATGACATTTTTACGTGGACCGTTAATGCTCCGGAATGCGTTTTTTATCAGTAAATATTCATCCATACTTAGAACATCAATTGGGTACACTTTTTATCGCATCTATAACATCACGGCATGCGACGTTGCCGGATGTTCTCGTCATACAATATCATTCAAACTCCAAGTCGTTTATCAATGCTTTGCGATATTGAACTCAATGGTTAAATTCCTCAAAATCTATTATCGCATGACATTGCTAAGTCAGATTGAATCTTTTTGCGATATGTTATATGTTTGCCGGAATGTTATAATATGTTGTATTCCTACATAGGTAGCCAGACTGTCGAGCGCTCGCGGTGGACTGTTAGAAGAACAGACATTATATTATAATATTTACCGGCTATTCGCGCCCTTTTTTAAAATTGAAGATTGATTTACGAATTGCTTTTATAATATCGTTATTAATTTTGTGTTAATGGTTTTTGTTTTTATTACAAGTTTTATATTATTTCGTATTTTAATACACATTTATGTAGTTTTTCTTTAATAAATAAAATATTTGCTTCGTAATTATGTATTTGTCTTTTGCGTTCCGAAAGCATAGTCAGTTGTAATGTGATGATATCTATACAGGGTTTTCTAAAAATTTCAGAAATATATTAGGTACTCATTTAATATGTTTTTTCATACAGTTATATTAATTTGTTTAGAGTTTTTCATTTAAAAAAATGATCTGTACCTAGGTAATTACTTTACGCGTGACTATTTTTCAAAGGCATTGTCTCTAGTTGTATTGTAGTAGATAATAAAAAGGTGTTTTATTGTTGTTTGGGTGTATTTTATAAAAAATATTATGAACAAAAATAAACAATAATTTAAAAATAAATTACAATATACGGCCTACATAGTCCAGGAGTAAGACCATTGACTCACAATCCGCAGGTCTCAAATTTTATTTGATTAATTTGTGTTATTTCACAATTAATTCATTTAAAATAATATATAGTATATTTGCGGCACGTTCCAGAGTGGAAGATACTCTCAGTATTACCCTGGTGTAAGACCACCATTCAGAATTGAAACGTTGCTTGAAAATGGCTTTGGCCGTGTTTAGTGACCAGATCCGAATAGCCAGGTACTTCCCAACCTTCATCTTCCCCACCTCCTTCCCCTATCCATTACCTTCAGCCTCATAACATACCGGGAATGCCATAGTCTCACTGGCTCCAGACGGGAACAGTTGGGACTCTTGTGCGGTAGTCACTGTAAAAAAATAATATTTAGGTATTAACTTACTGGCATAATACGGTGGTTTGAGGGATAGCCAAATTTAGTTGTTTTCTGATGGGTTACGGTAGTGAATTGGTCAAAATAAAGTTGGCAACACTGTCTCGGTGATTTAGTTGATATTTGCGCTAGATTGGTATTTGGTATATTTATGGCGCCGCCGATTCGTGTGTGGATGTGGATCAATGTGGATCATATGAATCCTTTCCTTTCGCATTTTATAAAATGTCGCGCTGGCGAAGGTACCATTATTGCAATATCAATGGATTCTTCAATTAACGGTAAGATTTTATCATATAACCTTAAATATTGTGTTGCATAATGAATTATTACAATCAATGACATACCAAAAATGTTTGGTGATTATCGGTTCGGACTGGCCACGCTTATTACGAATAATTTTTATTATATAATAAAAAGTTTCCTTTTTAAGTAATTAAGGCGAATCTAAAGTGTTTTTCTAAAAATTATTCGTAATAATCGTGGCCAGTCCGAACCGATATTTACCAAATGTTTTTTTAGGTAAAATTACATTTTAGGTTATGATTTCTATAAAAACGCTTTTCACTGATATTTTAATAATAATTCTTGTTGATTTTCACATAAGTATGATAATTATGCTTATTGTTTTATTATGTTTATGATTTTTAATGTGTTTTGTTATTTTATAGATAAAAATATATGTAGTACAAGTGAAAGTTCGCCAATTTCAGAGGATAAAAGAGCCGTAATTAATGAAATGGAGGAAAAACTGGATGATCTATTTGCAAACTCTTCAGATTCAGGTAGCTATGTACATAATAATTACTGATAATATACAATAATCTTAGGTATTTTTCATTACATACCAACATTACGTTACTTATTATTGTGAAATGTTTTAGCAATTAACGATAGTGATGCGGAATATTACGTTACGTAATATGAATTGTTTTATTTCGAATATTACATTATTATGCTTTATTTTAGAAGCAAGTGTGACGTCCGGCAGTGATGACTTATTCAAGTTACCCTCGAGAATTTCGTCTGATTCTGGTAGGTAAAACAAACCCCTTTATCTGACAAACGTTAACCAATGATTCCTGATCATATATGTGATAAGCGCATGGTAAGCGCTCGTTTCAAATTTCCAACTTGGTAATGTAAACGCTATGCTGTAGCGCAGGGGTTCCCAACCTTTTTGTACTCTAGAGCACATTCTAAAATATCGGTAGGGTGGCGGGCACCACATATTTTTAATCGACAAACTCCTCCCATAACTTCTCATTTTCCCATAATTTATTAATAAATAATAAACAAAAATGTTTCAAAATAATAAAATTATTATTCAAATTGCATACACACAGAGAAATGTATTTAATGTATTATTACGTCTCGCAATCGCAATGAAAATCTCGTCTCCTTCAACGGAAGCAACCTTCCGAACAGGCCCTCCATTGATATGCTCGATGTAACTCTAAGTGACCAGCTCAGATTTGGGGGCTCTATCGAAGCCAGAGTAAAGCTAGCCTCTCAAAAACTGGGCGTACTGTACAAGGCCCGCAGATACTTTAATAGTACACAACTGCTAGCCTTGTACAAATCGCAAGTCCGCCCCACAGTTGAATTTGGCAGCCACCTCTGGTCTGGAGCTCCAAAATATCTGAAAAATAACCTCGATTCTGTGCAGAAGCGGGCGATCCGATTGATTGATAAATTCTCCCATTTTAACAGATGGATTGCAATCTTTAGGGCACAGGCGTCAGGTAGGAATGCTATCCTTGTTCTACCGGTATTTCAATGGAAGATGCTCCAAGAAACTAGCATCATTGATCCCTTCGGCACCGGTGCATAGTCGGGAAACACGCCAAACCCGTGCCCAACATATGTACACGGTTGACATTTGTCACATGAGAACTGGTCGCTTCTTCGACTCGTTCTTGTGCTCAACAGCTCGGCTATGGAACGATTTGCCGACCTCTGTTTCCCCTTCCTACAACATGGGTCTCTTCAAGACCAATGTTAACTCCCTCTTCTCCTCAAAAAGACCCTCCACACAGCATCTTAGATGACATAGGCCTTGAGGGAAATCGTTTTCTTAAGGGCCTCCTGTGTGGAGTTTTTTTTTACCGGGTATACCGCACAAAAATCTCAACTGCTCCCGTCTGGAGCCAGTGACACCATGGAATCCCCAATCGGGGTATGTTGTGAGGCTGAAGGTAGTGGGGAGGGGAAGGAGGTGGCGAATAGGAAGGTTGGGAAGTACCTGGCGATTCAGATCTGGTCACCAAACACGGATAAAGCCATTTTCAAGCATACCCGGCGATTCAGATCTAGTCACCAAACACGGATAAAGCCATTTTCAAGCAACGTTTCAATTATAAAAAAAATATAATATCAATATGTCAATGTGATCTGAGGCAATGCATATCATTGGCCACTGCCTCATAATTAGGAGGGTATGACGATAATCCTGTTAGCAAACAATCATAAGGATGCTCATCGGTGAGTCGAGATCTATATCTTGATTTTATTAAGTTCATGTTTGAAAACAAGGATTCGCATAAATATGTCGAACTGAAAAATGATTCAATTTTTTATGCGGCTTTTTTCAAAAATGGGAACTTTTCTCTGTCCACTGTATTCCAAAAGTCCTCTGATATTAAGGATTTTAGCTAAATATCATTCTTAAGGTCCAAAATTTCTAACTCTAGTTCTTCTATCTTACCTTGAACAAAATCTGCAGTACAATGCGTGATGTGCAATAGTGAATAGCACTTCCCGTTCCAGGCTAGCGTGAAGAGTACAGTCTGGCACGCCGCGGCCGCTAGACAAGTTGCGAAGTACTGTCAGCAAAGGAACCACTCATACAAACAATATCGCAAACATACAAACGTATTTAATAAACCTACGCACTTAAAAACTTAAAACTCTAACAAATAAATAAAAATAATTCACATTTTTAATTAATGTTTATGAAAGAATTCTGTCTCTGTCGAATAGTGGTGGGAACATACGAACCGTTCACGGGGTCGGGAAACCCTGCTGTAGCGGGACAGCTTGCGTGAATACAGTTTAAGTTTATCGAACAAAGAAGTCATCCCATAATAAAATGACTGACACACCACATATGCTCAGGAATCGCTGGTTTAAGTTTGTGTGGTAACTTTGTATAATTCACTCTGTATAATTTTCCACACAAATTTAATTTATTAAATATGTTATAAAATGTTATTGCATTTTTAAATTTTAGATTCATATACCAGCGATCATCCAGGGAAGCAGGAGAAAACGGACTGCTATGTGTCATCAACTTCAAAACAATGTACATCTGATTTAGCTAGTAAAAAACCAAGAGTTTATGACCGTAAAAACTTCTGTCCATACTGCTTCAAGCTGATAACCAACTTTGTACGCCACATCACAATCCAACATCCCTTAGAGGCAGAAGTGATTGAATATAATAAAATTTTAGATCCCGATCTGCGCGAACGAAAAAAAAAGTGTGAATTAATTTCGAAGAAAATAAGAAATAGAGGCAATTATCTATATAAGCAGGACGCGATAAATAGAGTTAATGGAATAATACTACCGAATCGCCGCCCAAGAACGACTGCGACAGCTAAAGATTATGCGGTTTGTATAGAATGCTGTGGCACATTCAAAAGAAGTTTACTCTATAGACACCTGAAAAAATGTTCAAATAGAAAACAATCACATGAAGGAAATCCACTAAAACGCTGCAGAGTGTTAAAATCATCCGCTATTTTATTATCCCCAGACAATTCTGAGATCACTGAATCTTTAAGATCTCAGATATTTCCTGTGTTCAAAAATGATCCTATTGCAAAAATTGCAAAGTCTGAGCCATTAATTTGTGCATATGGTTCCCTACTATTAAGCAATCATAAAGAACATCATTTGAAAACACACATTACATCCAAGATGAGAGATCTCGCTAGACTGTTCATGGTCATCAAAGAAAAAAATCCTGCAATATCCTCATTTGACCTTGCATTTGACCCTATACATTTTAATGTTTTTATGGACGCTGTCAAAATAAATAGTGGTTACGATGAAAGTACAGGTTCTGTAAAAATTCCTAGCATCCCTCAACGACTTTGTACAGCTATAAAAGATTGTGCTGATATTTTGATGCGTAAAACAATACAGAATCCTGTGCTGACCACTTCATCCAAAGATGTTATAAAAAACAAGTTGTCTGAATTTAAAATAATCTTTGGTCACGCTTGGAAATTTGAAATTTCTACTAACGCTGAAAAATCAAGGAAAACTCAAAAAATGCTGAAAACTGATGTCATGCCTTTAACTACTGATATAAAAAAAATATGCACGGAAGTTATGAAACTAGAAGTGAATATAGCTCAACGATTTGAATGTGAAAAGTCTTATATCGCCTATGAGGAGCTATGTAAAATAACAATTGCTCATATTATAATTTTTAATAGGAGGAGGGCAGGAGAAGTTGCAAGAGCTCCATTAGAAAATTATATAGCCAGCCAAAGTGAAAAACAAGACATTCCTGAAGAAATATTGGAAATCATGAGTTCTGAGGAGCAAAATGCTATACATACATTATATTGCTTCCATATCCCAGGAAAAAGGGGGAGAACAGTTCCAATACTTCTTCGAAATCAGATGAAAAAAAATGTAGACACTATATTTGCGTACAGAAATTTAGTTGGAATTCCAAATGAAAACAAATTTTTATTCCCAAAACTAGGAGGTGAACCTTATTTTTGTGGCACGCAAATTTTAAGGGAACTAAGACACAAGTTTTCCTTTGTGAATTCAGATCATATAACTTCAACTGGGCTGCGACACCATGTTGCAACCATGAGCCAAGTAGCTGGAAAGAATAATGCTTATGTAAACGCTTTGTCTCATTTCTTAGGGCATACACCAGGTACACATAAAGGGAATTACATGATACCACAACTAGCTCTTGAGAAAGGTAAAGTTGGCTTGAATTTACTGCAATTAGCTGAGGGAAAAATATCTTGCCGATCACAGTCTGATAATGGAACGAACATTACAACAACTTTACAAAATGAAATAGATTCCGTCCCTCAACCTGAAGAATCACATAAAGAAAATGTGGATCATGTTACGTTGGATAATAGCTTAGAAAATGACCAAGAGTCTTTACCAAGTAATTTACTTGATGGGAATATGGCAAAAAAAATTATAGTTAGAAGGAGGTGGCTTAATCAAGAAAAAGATGAACTTTATAAAAACTTTGCAAATTATTTCATCGAAGGGATTGATCCTGGCGCTACGAAAATAAACGAAATAAAAAAACAAACAGGAATATTGTCAATGAGGTCATGGAAGCAAATTAATACATTTATTAATAATCACCGTGTCAAGAAATTGCCCTTACCTAAGGATTTGCAGAGAAAAAGAGAATTCTACCTCCAGGATGCTTAACTTGAATTCAAATGAATTGTATTGATTAAGAGACCGCTATACCGGCTTCAACGATTGAACGATCCAAAGGTATCGACTCCGATTCCACTACAGCTGATATAAAGCGTGAAGCAATCGTAAAGTAGCTGTTGGCTTGTTCCATAGTTTGATCATTGGCAGTCGTTATAGCAGTTCCATATATTTTATCTTTTGTAATACTGGCATACAGAGTACCGGGCGAATAAGGCCCCTTTATCTTTCATCATGATATTGGTTGTGGAGGGTTATAATTTATTTTAGTTTTTGTTAAATTTATGTGCAAGGTATAATTTGATATCCCTTGTTAAATAAAAAAAAAACGAAGGATTCTTCTGTAATGTACAACGCTAAATGTTTCGTGAACGATGTATAATAAAAAGTTATTTGGTTTTAATTATGATTTAATTTTTTATTATATTATGCTGTTTTTATAATGATTGTGAATATAAAGTTATTAGGCTATAATTATTTTTTTATTGTGTTATGTTATTTTTCAAATGATTACACACTTTTTTTAGTATGTATAGTAATATTTTTTGTTTTTAAAAATTCAAATTAAATAGTTTTTTTTCAAAATGATCGTTTTTATTTTATCACCCTTGAAATGTTGAAAGTTACGTTTGAGACCCGTATTGTAGGAGGGAGGACACACAGAGGCAGGCAAAAATGAGTCGTAGAAATGACCCGTTCTCATGTGACAAATGTTGGGCACACGTTTGACGTGTTACCCGACTAAAGGGACCGGTGCCAAAGGGATCAATGACGCTAGTTCCTCGGAGCATCTTCCATTGAAATACCAGTAGAACAATGACAGCTTTCAAACCAGACGCCTGTGCTCTAATACACACACACACCGACACTAATCTTGGGATTAGTGTGTCGGTAACGGGCATATGGGTCTATCCCTTCTACTGCGGTGCAAGGTGATGAGTCGAGAGAGCCAGGCTGAAGAGGTTAAAAGGTCTCCCTCAACCACCCTCTCCCAGATGCGACACCTAGTCAAACCATTTGGGGCGGCCTATTGTAGAGACGTTGGTTGTACAATGTATACTATAGAAAATAATAAAATTAGAATACGTGTATAAAATTGGTGGAAGGTAGGTACCTACCTATGTGTCATACAACTGGAGACAATGCTTACACGTGTAAAAATAATTATAGGGTAAGATAAGATAAGATAAGTAGGTATAACATGATAATATAAAACATTATATAAAAATTACATTTTACACACATTTTAATAAAACTGTATGTAAACATGAAATTAATAAACATATTAAAAATTATAATTTGCAAACCAACCTACAACTTAAAGAAGCGTACGAATCAATGAACAAAGTAAATTTTGTAATATATTTCTAATAAGTTTATTCATAATTTTTCGAAAACACTAATAAAACTAAGATAAAATAATTATGTAGCAAATAAAAGAAACTACACCAATATGTATTTAAATACCTAATTTTATTTGTGATAATATTAAAATAAACCTTAACACAAAACAACCGTAAACACCAAATAAATAACAATATTAATTAGCAAATCATACTCCAATTTTAAAAAAACGCGCCAATAATCAAAAACGGCCGCTTGAAATAATAAATGTGTGAATAAGCAACATCCGACCTGTTCTGTCAACCTACCTTCATATGAACTATATTGGTATGTATATGTAGCATTAAACTTGGCAACGTAGCGTGATGCGGTAAGTGTGTTCTTAAAATAGATCAAGGAATGCACGTTATTTTAAGATATTTTTTTTTAATAAATAAACATAATTTTTGATTACATATTATAGCTGACCATATTTTAAACAAAATTTAAAAGACAGCATGTTGGTACTTCATCTACGTAAGTATATATTACATGCGAAAGAATGAGCAACTTAAGTGGCTTCTTCTAAGATGAGCCACAAAATGTGGTATGACATAAATATATATATATATATATATATATATATATCTACTCAAAGACATGTAACATACTCAAATATACGCATAGCTCTATACATTGTGCATACTCAAAAGCATACAACATTCTGAACATACTAATGGGCATAAACATACCTACTCAAAGGCATATAACATACTCATATATTTACTTTTCTTTGTTAACACTTCTTATACTTAAAATATTATATCATTGTACACCATATATATTTTTTTTCTTAAAAAGAAAGACAAACATTCCCGGGTTAAGAATAACACAACAATGTTTGAAAATCTCCTTCTACCACCCCAGAAAGCAGAAAATATTGCTTGTGTTGTGATGGAGGACTTAGCCAGCCGAGGAATCGAACACGCGACGCTCGGGTGGGACCCAAGCACTGTGCCCACTCAACCACTGACCGGTCAATAATATAATATCTTATTTACTTCTACACCAAACTCAAGAACTTTGGCGTAGAAATACTTTAAAATAGGTTTTCAATATTTCTTTTTATGCCACTGTATTATGAATTATTGTAACAATATTATTTAATTAATTAATTTTTCAATTAATCATAATCTTTCTTTATTAAATTACATAGTTGATTGCGCTGTGCCTGTCTCACTAGGAATTGCTGTTGTACGAGATGAGTGGGGCGTTTATACAATACTGTATTTCTGAAAGGTGCTGTACAAATTTTTTCAGGGCCAAAAGCCTTTCACAGAGTTACGCAGCAATCATTTTATTACTGTATGGAAATGATTTTCATTTCACAAATATGGGAAAGAATATGAATTTAATTCTGAATTAATACACTTGAAAATATGTTTGAACTGGTAGACTTTGGTTGTAAGAGACTGTGACTTCGTTGGTGGTAGATTTTTAACTGCCTGTGGCGGGAGAGAGAGCCCTATTCATAGGACCGACCCGGGTTGAGCTTTTGTTGTAAGAAAACTCCCTGCTTTTTGCTGGGTATGTAAATAAGGCAGTTTTCCTGGTCGCTATATTCGGCGATCAGATGTTGCACAATTATTTGCAATATTTCTCACCAAGTCAGATCAGCTCTTGCAAACCATCGTCTCCCAATTTATAAGAAAACTACCTTTTTCCCGCGGCTTCGCTCGCATGGTGTAAGGGGGGTTCCCACTCCGCCTCCTCCACATCCCCCCTTTCGATTTTAAATTTTTTCATACATGTAACTTGTAAAATAACTGAAACATACGTGTTTATAATAATTTTTGGTACATACTGTGCGATTTTTTTCAATCGAGGGAATTTTATAATTTGATTTTCGGCGCGGGGAATGTCTAGATATTATCTTCAAGAATAACATAAAGAGCTTTAAAACGTGAAGTGTTTAAGGGAGATACGTAATAAATCGGTAGAAATTCCGGTAGCAGCGGCCTAAGGCGCATATCCCGGTTAGACGGGAGGACTGGGTTCGAATCCCAATTGCCACCATTATCTTTTTCTATTTCTCTGTGTCTTGTTCTCTTTCATATTTTCGTTTAGATTATTATTGTAATCTTCTTCTTTTTTATTTATTTTTGGAAGGCAAATATCCTGAAGGCAAATTTTTTTTTTTAATATTTTCAGCTTCATTAATTCTACATAATACCTGATATTTCGCAGGTTTACACTAGTAATACACTAATTTACATACATTTATTGAATAGGGGATTCAACACTTTGAGGGAATAAACCATTACAATATTCAAACCCATGTTTTTTTCTATGTAAATAAATAATATTGACTTTTTTCCGCCACTCCACGACACTGTATTTGCCGCCCAAATTCGGACCCCACTAGAAATATAACCATTTTAAACAAAGATTCACTTTGGGTGAAATAGTTTAAAGTTTGGTAGCCACTGTCACGAAATGAGTGAACTTCTCGAAAGTCCAATAAAGACCAGAATGTCACCGGAAAATAAGGAAAAGGTACGGGGAGGAGAAATTCTAGGGCTGGCCAAAAGAACCTCAAAATAAAAAAGGCATTCAAAAACTGTTTCCAGGAAAATAACTAATCTTCCTGCATATCTCACAAAAACATAAGTATATAACAGCGACATGTCATTGGTACCAATTATTGTATTAATTCTATAACTTTGTAACTATTTCCCATTATGTAATAATGTACTGTTTGTTTCTGCAAAATAAAAATAAAATAAAATAAATAAAATAAAATATTGAAAATAAATTTTCTTTAAATTTCATTTGGACCTAACGAAGGAAAACTACAAACAACAATAATAATTGTTTTTTTATTGTTACTTGCTATAATTTTTTTTTAAATTTGTATTCTTTCCTTATTGCCTTATTCAAGCAAGGTATTTTTTTAAAATGATCAATCGATAAATCTAATGTAATGAAGTAGATCGTTGGGTAAATATAACCAAAAAATGGGTTTACTTTCCTGGAAAATATATTTTCATTAATTTGATATATTTTCCAATAAAACAAAATAAATAAATTCTTAACTTTGTTTTTCTCTTGTAAAAAGGCTTTAAATCAGCAAACAGATATGTATATCATAATGGCTCAAGGTTTCAAAGTTATGATGTGATTCCAATATTTCACATTTTTGATTATTCATTAGATGTGAAAAAGAACACAATTCTTAAATACACAAATATTATATTCACAAACTGAAAAAAAATGTGGTTAAACTTTTTTTACCGGTTAGCTGAACAAAAATACCCGCGTTTAGTTATGTCGAATGTGTTTTAGTAACAAGATTTTTGATAGCCATGCTCAAGTATCAAAACTAGTTTCGGGTCCAATCAAAATTTCAATAGGTCAAACCAAGCTTTTGTTTGATTTTTCATCTCTCAAAACTCGGGCACTAAATATTATGCCCTATCAAGACATTATTAGTGCCTCGATTGGACCAAAATGCAACACGGGCACTCCGGGACACGTAACCCATGAAACAAATGTACGAGTATTTAAATAAAGAAGGGTGTCGCCGAGTGTCGAGGGGGGCGTGGATATAATTTTTATTTTTTATACAAATCTACAGTTTTAGTAATAGTTTTTTTTAATAATACCACCAAGTCAGTAGTTATGGTTTTTAAACCGAAAAACGAAATCGTCCAAACACCGTCAGTATGGCTAGATGAAAGGAAAATGAATGTTAATCACAGCGTTAAATACCTGGGACATGTCATCACAGACGACCTTAAGGATATCGAGGACATGGAAAGGCAGAGAAGAGCAATATCAGTTAGAGCGGGTATGCTGTCAAGACGTTTTTACTCCTGCAGCCCCAAAGTAAAAAGAATACTGTTCAACGCTTTCTGTACCTCGTTGTACACATCAGAACTCTGGGTTGACTACACTGCAACCCAATGGCATAAGTTAAAGGTTGCTTACAATAACGCTTATCGCCAACTTTTCCGCCTACCGAGATACTGCAGTGCTACGAAAATGTTCCTGGAGGGACGAGTTCATACTTTCCATGCACTTCTCCGCCACCGCATGGGAAGTTTATGGCGCAGACTGCGCCATTCGAAGAATGCGATCATCACCGCCATGACTGCCTGGATGGAATCTCCCCTGATGACCCTCTGGAGACGGGAGACGATGAAATACCCTCCGTAAACGGCTATTTACATTCATTTTAGTGTTTACATACATAATTTTTTTTTTCATTTTTCATGCTTATTCGTTTATTCAATTTATGTGTTATTTACTTTTTACCTTAACTTATTATTTATCTTTTTTTATTATTTTACATTATGGAATGTATTGCATTGCACTTCCCCTGCATACATTCTGGAATAATCTTATATTATTATTATTATTATTATTAAAGATTTCTAAAAACACGGCGTAGAGCCCGGGCAACGTCTCGCATTTCTATTGCATAATATACAAGGTGCCAGGAGGTAAAGCGCATTAACTTTGGGAGGTTACTCTACATGATGGTAAGAGTAAAAAAGATAAACAACTTTTTTTCCCCTACTAAAGACTTACCTACTTAAAAACCCTTAGTGTAAGGTACAAACTTACCCGATAATTTTGCTGTGAGCTTGCCGGGCGCGATTTTGGCAACATTGCAGGTTGTGATTGGCCCGTATCATGACGGAAAATTTTACACGCCGGACAAAATTTATCTTTTTACCAAAAAAGTTGGTACCCCTAGAAATTGGAAATTCGAAAAAGTTAATTATCTTTTTAAGTTGAGGGAGCGGGAGACAGAAATGAAAGGCGTCAGTCGATGTAATGAGTCAGTCTTTATTGAAGCTACGTAGCGAGGGTCGAAGCGGAGCGGAGTGACGGTGGTGCCGGAAGTGTTGCTGCTGCGTGATGAGTGAGAAGAAGGTCAGGAGACTACGGCGGTGAAGATCACTGGTCTTCAGGGAGCCGGCGTGTTGCTCTACACCTACACCATGGCGGTGTAGAAGTGACCTTGGTCCAGGCGGTCGACGGTCGTGTTGACGAGGTATGGCGGCTGTGTGTCCAGTGGGTCGGAGCACACACGTGACGCAGGAAGGAACCTTGAGAGGCGGTGAGGATGCTGGTTGCTGGCTTGTTGCCGGTTGCTGGTTGCTGGCTTGTTGCCGGTTGCTGGTTGCTGGCTTGTTGCCGGTTGCTGGTTGCTGGCTTGTTGCCGGTTGCTGGTTGCAGGCTCGTTGCCGGTTGCTGGTTGCTGGCTTGTTGCCGGTTGCTGGTTGCTGGCTTGTTGCCGGTTGTTGGTTGCTGGCTTGTTGCCGGTTGCTAATTGCTGGCTTGTTGCCGGTTGCTGGTTGCTGGCTTGTTGCCGGTTGCTGGTTGCTGGCTTGTTGCCGGTTGCGGGTTGCTGGCTTGTTGCCGGTTGCTGGTTGTGGTTTCTGGCTTGTTTGCCGGTTGCTTGACATCTCATGTCGAGATGGTAGTTGGAGATGGAGTCCTCGAAGGTGTTATGAAGATGTTCCTGAAGTCACACTGGATATGCGTTAAATCACTTGCTGCGAGAGCGATATCAGCCCGCGTGGGCGGATATTGCTTAGCGACACTGAATCACTGCCCGGTGTATGTGAGTCGATCAATGAATGAAAAACTAGACTTGAGACTGAGCTGTATGCGGCTCGCGCTGACTTTTATACTCTGCCGGCCGGGCAAGTAGTTACTATCACGGTAGGTAATGCCGTGAATTCACGCAAAGGTGAGAAATCGCTCGAACTTTCTGCGGGCATTTGTACGGTACAGCCGTACGTTCTAGGCCTTTCGCGTAGGTGGCGGAATTATTATTCCTAGGCGGCCGTCGGTACTACGCTGAAGGTAGGAATGCCTTAGTTTCCAGCGTGTTCCGTGGAGGTCAGTGGCGGCGCGATGAATTTAGCAAAAGTGGCCGCTACATATACTATCATATAGAATCAATCACCTCCCGAATTTATGCACTTTTCCCCCGGACACCCGACATTTAAAGGCGAGAAATAGCTTTGTTATTCGTAAATATTCATGGATTTATTCAGACATTGGTAAAATTTTGCAAACTTGACTTTCAGTAGAAGAGAAAGGTCACTGTTTACATGAAATTTCGAAAACTACCCCATTCATATTTCGCACCCCTTAAAGCAGAATTTTGATAATAAATACTTGAAAAAATTTTGCAAACCAGACGTTCAAAATAAGAGGAAAATTACTGTCTACATCTGATTTCGAAAAAGTCCGAGTTAGCAGCGCCTCCAATCTAGAAAGAATGATTCGGATGGAAATTGTCCTATTATTCACTAATGGACCCGAGACCCGAGACGTCTGCCACTGAAGTCGAGCTCATTCTTATTCCCAATACTGTGTTTATCGAACTGATCCGTATTCCCGCTATACGACAAAGGCCCAAACGTTTTATTATTACGGTTCACGTATTTTCTACAAAACATTCAAATTTTTGGGTGAATTCAGAGATTTTAACCGCGTTTTCATCATTTCATCAAATGTTTGACTTGCGTAAATGTCAACCTTTTAAATTAACTACCATGAAAATGCCAATACAGCATTCTTCCGACCAAAACTGCCAAAAGCGTATTATAAAAGGAAAATATTTAAATAAAAATAGTTCTAACAAAAAATATATGTCAAAGTAAATTGTTTCAAGACATTTTGGTTTACCTTATTATTTAGTAAGTTTCCGTAGTAAGCATTCAAAGAGAAGAAGAAGATTGTTTGAAAGGGAGATGTGTGAATACAAATGTTAGGTCTAATGTAGCATTTGAAGAAATGTGAATTTTTACATACAAGTAATATGTTAAACAGCAGAACCAAATGTGTTTTTATAATTTTTGAACCCTAATTTTAGATTTTTTCTGTGAAGGAAATTTTATATAATTAATTTTTCGGCTCGGCAAATACATAGAAATCGACGTATTCAAATATAATATTATATATATATTTTTTTAAGAGACTAAAAACTTTAAACGATTCAAGGGAAATATGTCATCAATCATTTTGTCTATACAAGCTCCCCTTTTCCAAAGAAAACAAAGGAATACAAAACCTCGATTTGAGGGGAGGGGAGAGGGGAATAACAGCGACAGTAACGGCAACCGTTTTACAATACATAATATTATTCAAATTAAACCTTCCGTGGTCGAAGGGTAAGGCTCTTGACTCACAATCCGAAGGTCGCGGGATCGAATCCCGGCGTGCGCAAATACATTTTACTTGATTAATTTTTGTTATTTCACAATAATACATAGTCCAGGAGTAAGACCCTTGATTCACAATCCGCAGGTCTCACATTTTATTTGATTAATTTGTGTTATTTCACAATTAATTCATTTAAAAATAATATAAAGTATATTTGCTGCACGTTCCATAGTGGAAGATACTCTCAGTATCGCGCTAGTTTAAGACCGCCATTCAAAATTTAAATATTGTTTGAAATGGCTTTAGCTATATTTGGTGACCAGATCTGAATAGCCAGATACTTCCCCACCTTCCTATTCCTCTCCCAACTACCTTCAGCCTCACAGCATAACCCAATTGGGGATGCCATAGTCTCACTTGCTCCAGACGGGAGCAGCTGGGAATCTTGTGAGGTAATCGCATAATAAATAATAAATAAATAAAAATTTATGTAAATGTTTGGTCATCATTCCTGTCTTATGTACTGAAAAAAAAAATTTAACAAAACAAAAAAAAAACAAAACAAAACTAAAAAGTAAAAAAATAATTTCGTATTCTTCTACAACTTTATAATCAACTTACCTTTTCTACTCATCAATATGTACGTACGATTGTTATTTTTGGAGTCGGTGTCGGCGGGAGAGGAGCTGTCAAGTGAACACGCCGGGCCGCGGGTACCTTGGTTGACACCGACTCCAAAAATAACAATCGTACGTACATATTGATGAGTAGAAAAGGTAAGTTGATTATAAAGTTGTAGAAGAATACGAAATTATTTTTTAACTTTTTAGTGCATTTTTTGAACTCGTTTTTTTGTTTTGTTAAAATTTTTGTTTATTTTTTGATTTTTAGTGAATCTGAAGTACACTAACTAATTCGATTAAGATTCGGCCGAGTATCGTAAATTTGTTCTTCAGAATTGGAGAGTTCCGTTACTTTGTCATGGATCCCATAATCAGAACCTAACCAAACTCTCATCAAACTACCCTTAAAGTACATCCTTTCCAATAAAAAAAGAATCATCGAAATCGGTTGGCGTAACATTGAGTTATTCGTCCATTTGTCGCGCACATACTTGATGCAAATTTAAGACTTATATGATTTTCTCACGGATGCCATTGTTAGAACTGGACCAAATTAAAATGGGACCACACGGGAAGCACCAGCTTTCAAATAAAAAAAGAATCATCAATATCGGTTCACCCAGTCGAAAGTTCTGAGGTAACAAACATAAAAAAAAAAAAAAAAAAATACAGTCGAATTGAGAACCTCCTCCTTTTCGAAGTCGTTTAAAAATAGCACAGAGAAATAGCACTAAGATTATTGTAACAATGTAAGGAAGTTTATATTTTACAAGTTCGTGATCAGAATCAATATGCATGGCCGGTTACCACCGCAGCTTCATAGAATTAATAGCATTTTTCATCCCCTGTGGATATTTACGCCGTAGACATGCAATACTAACTTTAACCACTAGCTACGTCGGCCGTATTATATCTCTGCAGGATATTGTGTGAAAGCTCACTGCGTTCCTACCGGAAAGTGTCTTGCTATCCAACCGCAAACTGATTTACTTGCCCCAAAGTGCACCATTTGTCTGTCTGTTCGTGTGGACAAGGGGTGGATTTTTAAAAATATAGATCTTATATCATTCGACTGGAAAAAAACAAAATGCAAGTGAAAGAACATAATAAAAAACAATAATGTCAAAATGTTTGTAATATTATTTTATTATTATCATGGGTGTTTAAATTTTAACCTAAAAATATTATATTAGTTTTTTTTAAAACAATTAATGTGTAAAACCTCTAATCGTAATCATTGATGATAATAATAACGACTCACAAAACTATCAATGTAAAATTGAAAAGATACAACGAGAATCAGTTGCTTCCAGGAGTTGAATTGAGGACCTCTTCCTTGCCGGTGATGTTCTCTGACCAATGATCTAATATCAACTTACGTCATTTTTAACTGTTTCATACTTCGACTGATAGCTCTAAACTTCAAACAAACAAAATCATCTTCATTTTCTTAACGAATATTTTATTGGCTGCTATTATTGCTAGGCGATCAAATTTTAAAACCAAAAACACATTATTTTGATTTTGATTTACTTCCCACTGCTTTGCCAAAATACGAAATCTATTTATAAATCATACAATCTGGTAAATATGAAAGGGAAATAGACAACACGCGTCAAAAAGGTTGCCAAAAAGTATCACTGAGCTAACACAAAGAAATTTTCAAACAAGGCCGGATTTTCCATTAATCCTGAGTTGTTGAACATGTAAATTCTTTTTTGCGCTGATTGCATTGGGGTGACCAGTGACCACCCGCCCAGTGTCTCCAGCACATTAACCCAATCACCGGCTTAAAACACAACAACACCTGTAATGGATTGTCAACCCAACTGACCCGGAACTGACAAAATCCACTAACAGAACGAACAAAACGGACACTTCATAAAAAAATCTTTTAGACGGATTGGTTTAAACATTGATCTGCAAAAATCTTCCGATACGAGTCCTTAGTTTTGAATTCCTGTATAATTTCAGAGATTTCAACGCTCTAAAGACGGAATTTATTCAAAATCGTTACAAACAATTTTGCACTTAGTAAAAATGTCCACATTCGAAAAAGAAAGCGAGGTGAAGATGCTCATTAAATCTTATTTTCTTATTATGAATGTGTTCTGTTTTAGCTCGTGTTTGAAGTAATATTGTTTAGACAGAGCTATTTGACCGTGGTAAGCTAACAAGTGCGTTATTTCCTGCCCAATGGCGCCAATGCTTCCGTCCCAATCATTTACACGCATCCGCTCTGCCGGAAATATATCTGTTTCCCGGGTGGGAATAGTACTCCAGGATTTCCCCAAGTGTAAGTTGTATTTATCACCTCTTAAATTTAATTTCGCTGTGCGTAAGGTGAATATATTACAATGAAATGCTTAGTGAATGCTTTCTAGTCTGCTTGGGTACAAAATTAATGATGCATACATTAGATTAAGTAACCATCACCAGGGACCTAAAAATTTTAAATGTTTTTTTGGTGTAATAACAACATTTTTTGGTATAATAATAATTTGGGCGTAATTCGCGTATTTTCTTGGTTCAAGTGTTGATATTTTGTAAGCAAAAATGACGTTTTGTTTGCTTTTTCACATTTGCACAAAAAATGGCACAACTGTTTTTTTCTTACTTTATTTTAAAGCTTCTCAAAATCAGAGATAAAGAAATATTCATTTAGAATATTATGTTATTACTTTCTTATTTTAAGCTAGCTTTCTAGCTGGGGTACCCGGCTTCGCTCAGGTAGTTGACTTGAGTTTGAACTGACGTCCGAACCCACGATGGATCTTGTTTTATATATCCCTACCAATGGACTGTTCCAAATGATGTTCCCATTCTGGAATGTTCCACAATGATGTTCCCGACTCCTTATTCCCGAACATTTCACAACGTTGCAGAATGTTCCGGGATGATCTGGAATGTTGTGGAAATCTCTCGAATAGTGTTTTGGAGTGTTCTGGAATGTTCCACAATGATGTTCCCCAATCCCTATTCACGAACATTCCACAACATTCCAAAATGTTCTGGAATGTTTTGGAATGTTCTAGATTAATCTCGAATATTCTGAACTGTTCTAGAAATTTCTAGGGGGCGAAACTCCCAACCCTTATATCTTCAAAAGCACGCCCTTCCGGTAAAAACGGGAACCTTCTTCGTGGTTGGGGATAGAGGGCTCTGCACCATATAACTCCCTTAATCGTACCTGGACTCGTTTCTGTTAAATCAAACGTATCGTGAAAGGGCATTTTTGAATCTGAAAATGTTTTAAACTTTGGTACATTGATAAAAAATATTTCAATGAAAATAATTCTTAAAAGCTATTTATCGGCGTATAAATATTGCTAAAACAGAATATTTAAAAAAAATTACACATCGACCAATTTTCCATTGTCACCATTTCGCCTAGTTAAAAATGAAATTCATATTCTCCCTTCTTCTAAAATCTATCAACTCTCCTTCTTACCGTTGTGAAAATCTGAAAACTTTTCGAAAGGTTGAATTTCAAAACGCACAGGGTTATATTTTATACTTCCCTTTGTCCTTTAATCTGAAGTAGCACATTATTATAAGGGAAGAGTATAAAGGCCAACTAGTCCACAAATGGATGGTTGAAAGGCTGAATTAATGAGGCGAACAAACGGGTTTCTTTGACCAACAAACAACTGAGTTTTGAAAATTGCCTTCAAACTTTTTGCATGGGCTCTTCTTCCAACGGGCTCCTACGTGCAATGGGTAGCGCACTTGACCAGTATGTCAATGATTGTAGGTTGTAGATTGTAACAATTCCCGACGAAGTAAATGGAAAGTTGAGCTTGTATTTTGAAGAATTGAACTTTGTGTCAGTGATGTCACCCATTGACGTCATATCGATAATTCCACCACAACGACTGCGTTCAGTCAAACATTCGATCAGTAATGTATGATTATTTATTTATTTTGAATTTCATGCCCGGCTGGACTTTTACATGTTATTTTTTTATTTATTACAAAGAACATCTAAATAAGCACAACAAAATCAAAGCAAAATCAAAAAACAAAAATAATAAACAAAATAGAAGACAAAATCAAAAACCACATCTAAAGCAAAAACAAAGTAAAAAACAAAAAAAAAATCGAAACTAACTACTCCACCATGCAAGATGGAAAAATGCAATACTATGAAAATTACAATACATTGGTAAGATAAGTCGATGCAGAGCTTCGTAGTTTGTTTAGTTAAATTAAATTCAATTTGACGTTTTTCTTTTCGATATAAATGACTTGTTTATATTTGGTGAATGGTGTGTTGAATATATCAACAACATCTTTATAGTCATTATCCAAATTTTGTGTACGCAAATGGGGGTATATAATTGTGATTCTGTGTTGGAGTTGTTACAATAGAACGGTAGATAATGCCTCGATATTGATTTGCGAGGTACACAGGGTGTTAAGGGACGAACTTGACTTACTTTAACCAGTGATTCCTGACATTATTTGGAGTAAAAAATGTAAATGAAATTTCGGTCTCCGGTTACATTTAGGATGTTTTTTTTTTTTTTCTACAAAAACATAAAAAAATGGTAGTTGTTGTACGGTTGGAGGCGGGGTAAGGGGTTCGTCGGACACCCGGCTCAGTCAGTGACGATATGTAGAAGAATTTTTGTTTGATTTTGGAGAAAAAAAATTGAAAAAAAAAAGTCATCAAAAAAGTCACCGGAGACCAAAATTTCATTTAGATTTTTTACTCCAAATGATGTCAGGAATCACTGGTTAAAGTAAGTCAAGTACGTCCCTTAACACCCTGTATGTGAAGAAATCAATTATAATAGTTCAGGACTGTCAATTATTGAATTTATGAATAGATGATAAATAAACGTGATAGGTCATTGACTATTCTACGTTCAGATAATTTTAATAAATTGAGTTGACTTAGTAGAAAATCATAGTTGACACATTCCCTTGTAATACACATTTTAAAATTAATAAATCTTAAGAATTTATTTTGAATTCTTTATATCGTGAGCGAATGATTAGTGTAACTAGGTGCCCACACGATCGAGTTGTACTCAATTTGACTCCTAACCAGTGACATGTACAAATTTTTATAGGTTTGAATATTTTTTTAATTGACTGCAAATTCTTATCACAAAGCCCAACATCTTCAAAGCTTTATTTGACGTAATTTCAATATGGTTAATAAAATTTAGTTTTTTTATCAAAGTTTACAACTAAATCATTCACCTCGGTTGCAGCTGTTAACACTACATCATTGCTGGAGTATTCATAAATAATTGGATTTTTTATTGAATGAAATCTCATAATTAGACATTTGCTTATATTTAGTTGTAGATAGTTTTCTTGGCACCAAATAAAAAGTTTAAACTAGTTATCTGACAATGTTTGACAGTTATTAATACATCTTATAGCTTTGAATATTTTCATATCGTTCGCGAACGTTAAAACTTGGACATCTTTGAAAATAGAAAGAACATCGTTCTCAATGTTAATAAAAAATAATAATCATTTTTGGGTATATAACCCACACCTTATCTCTCAGATTTATTTAAAGCTAAAAACTTTTTAGAATTATAATTAATTTTTTAATAGTGGCTTACAACTATGGGAACGTACCCATACTACGTGACACTTTTAGGGGGGGGGGGTCTTCAAAAGGTCACGCTCCATACAAATGAGCGGCGGGTTCCTTAGGATTTTGGTCACCGGGGGGGGGGGGGGGGGGGGTTAAAAATTGCAAAAAGTTGGTCACGTAGTTTGGGTACGAAGATTAATAACAATTAGTGACTTACAACTAAGATTTAAAACTGTACATGTTTATGGTCGAGTGGGTATTAATGCACAACGCTGCTTCAACATGACTCGTATGACTTACATGCTTTTTTACATTTACAAAAATACATTTTGTTATTATTACTGCCCATGCTGTGAGTAGCAGATCCGACAGATGTGTGCTGGATCTGGCCTGATGATGGACACTGCAACGCTGTCCGAACGTTGGTTAAAGAAGGAGGTAGAGGAACACGGCATAACACCCCAAAAACAAATAACGTGAAAACAATCCAGTTGTCGGGGCAATCGCAATCAACCTCCTGAACAAAATCGAATTTTTTCTGATCTGACATGTCAAAATTTGACAGGTCGTGAGCCGCTATCGGTCAAGTTTTCGAGTAATCTGCGATATGTCATAACAGAAAAATATTAATATCGATTTTGTTCAGGAGGTTGATTGCGTCGACAACTTGTTTTTTCAGTTTCTCTTTTAGCGGATGGCCTCAGTCTTCGACCATAATTTATTGCAATGAGGGGGAAGAATCAACGAACTGTTGAATATTAGTGTAAATTTAATTTAAGCAAAAAATTGTTGGTTAGTTGTAAGTTAAATCAATGGAAAAGTAATTTTTTCAAAGGTAATAAATATTGCTTTAGTGAATAATATTAACTTCTGAATGATATATAACCTACACACCTACCTGCACATCGTACAAAGTTGTTGTAAGGCTGAATGTATTGGGGAAGGGAAGGAGATGGGGAAGAGGCAGGTAGGGAAGTACCTAGCTATTCGGATCTGGTCATTAAACACGGCTAAAGCCATTTCAAAAAACGTTTCAATTCTGAATGGTGGTCTTACACCAGGGCGATACTAAGAGTATTTTACACTTTGAAACGTGCCGCAAATTTACTATATATTATTTTAAATGAATTAATCGTGAAAAAACACAAATTAATCAAATAAAATTTATTTGCCCACGCCGGGAATCGATCCCGCGACCTTCGGATTGCGAGTCAAAAGGCCGGCCGTATATACTGATTCTCTTTGTACATAATTCGATAGAGCCTTCGAAGTCATATTCGCACAGCGCAAGTGGAGTGATTTTTAACAAAATCAGCGCTAATAAATGTATTTTTTTTCAAGATAAGCAAACCTTCCCGTTTGACTCATTACTTGAAAATCTCCAACTACCATTGAAGTAAGCGGAAAACGTTGCTTGTGTCGGTTTGTGGGAGTTGGCCCGTCGAGGAATTGAACTCTTGACTCCTGCGTGGGAACTAAGCGCGGTGTCAACTCCGCCACCGACTGGTCGATGTTAAAAATAACTTACGAGGTACCTATTAACTAAATAAATATACCGTTTAATATTCCTGTTTACTGAGTAAATACGTATGTTAAATATATTACGAAAATTATACATTTTCATGTAATTTTGTCCAAAATTCATATCGTTCATTATCTGGGTCCATTCCTAGTTTGAGGTCGAAGTCTATTTGAAGGAAATTACATTCCTCTTTAGTAACAGGTTTCCAAATTATTGGAAGTTGTTCATCAACAGCAGGAGTGGGGTTTCTGGAAAGAAAATTTGTTGAAGTTAGTACATTATAGAACAAAATTCTACAAAACGACGATACCTAAAATTAATGAAATTATTTTTTCTCTTTTTATGCCAAAGCAAAGATTTTCCTTCTTCAAACTTTGCAAACACACTTTGTGGTATCAATTTTTATTAAATGAAAACGAATTACTCTGTAAAAACAACTACATAATCAATATTATCAACATATTTGGAAAACCAAGTTTTCTTCGTCAGGACAAGATAAATATAAATCTTAATCTTATTAGGGTGCTATTAGAAACCAATGAAATAAACAAAAAAATTAATCAAAAATTAATTTAGTTAATAAATAAATGCACCCCGCAAATCGCCTTTATTAACAATGTTCCCGTGTAATTTCGACTCCTCCCACCGTTCTTCCCCTCCCCCAAAATCACCCCTCCCACTAACCCCACTTGATTAAATCTAATTATTTTTGTACTTGCGTAGAATTTTTAAGTTAGTTTTATGTTTTCTAGTGAATGGCACGAATGTGTCGAAATCGGTAGCAAAAAATAAAAGTAACAAATGTAAAAAGGAAATTAATTTTTTTCAAAACAAAATTTCTAGAAATTATTCCGTAGTTAATGCCCAAGAAATACACTAAATTAAAATCAATGCTTCGTAAAATGCCTTAGAAAGCCTTGGAAAATAAAGTATTTTTTATCGGAATCGAAAATTCCAAATTTCACTGAATGAAAAGGTAATAAAGAAGTAACGTTGAAAATTCATCCTATCGTCACCATAGATAAGCCAAAATCATCAGGTTTATACCAAAGATCAAAAATCTTTGAGTTGTACACACAATGTTAGAATAACGGAAATCATTAAAAAATATACCTTAATAATCGAGACCATATCAAAAATAATAAAATCGAATCGATTAATAATAATTATAATGCAACAAAAGCGAATTCTCTGGAATAATGGAAAGTGACATAATTGTCACTGGTTTATACTATTGTCACTTCAATTAAGACAGGACAAACAGTGTTCGACAAATCGTCCTATTAGTTGAGTTTGGGCGTGCTCTAATGCCATTAACTGTGTTAAATTATTGAATCAAGTAAGAAAATGGACGCGATAAAGAAATGTAATTTAACATGTATTTATTAATTTTTTTTTCACTTTATGGGTAAAACCTCTATTCACATAATTTTTTTTTTATATGTAGATATATATATAATTTTTTTTTGGTAGAAATCAGTCACTTTATGGTTTGACATATTAATTGAAATAAAACAATAACTTTGTTTGAAACCATGATTTAATTATTTAATTTTTTCAATACCGACTGGTTTCGCTTAACGTAAGCATCTTTAGGGTATAAAATTAAACTGTTTTTGAAACATCTTCAGAAGATGCTTATGTTAAGCGAAACCGGTCGGCATTGAAAAAAAAATTAAATCGTGGTTATAAACAAAGTTATTCTTTCATTTCAAATATTTGTTTATTTCATAAATATATAATTTTTTTTAAATCATGAGAATAATACTTTTAAAAATTGCAAATACCCGTGCTTTGCAAAGTTAGTCCACATTTTGGTCATTCGTCTTAATACTTGCATTGCTTCGGATCCTTCCTCAGCTTCATATGCAGATTTGAATAAGTAAAAAACATCATCCACGTGACAGGCGCCTTTCTGTCCAGAAAATCCTAAGCTGGCTCTCATCAAATTTAGTTCACTATCGACATCAAAACGATATAAAAACACCGGTTCAGGCGAAATCTCTGCGAAAGTTTTAGCAAATCTCAAAACATCCATTGAAACATTATAGTCCGATTCCATGTTTATGATGCTCGTAACGGTTTCCTTGCTCACATCTTTTCCATTAAAATAAAATTGTTTGATTTTATCAGCGATGATGAATTGTTGCTCCTTGGATACTTTTTCGGCTATTTTCCTAGGAACTTTTCTTGTAAAATCTTCATTTAATGCATCTTTCTTTTTAATGGATTCCTTGACAGCAAATGCTCCTTCAAGATTATTATAACCTAATATCAAAGGACATTTTTGGAAAGAACCTTCACACATAATTTGGTCTGGAGGTGCTGGCATGAAACATTCCTGACCTGGGAATTTCTTTTCAACATTTGGAACGTATCGTATCGGCAAACCACGCACGTGTTCCTCGCCGAGCTGAGTTTCCCTCGAAATAAAGGTTATTTTAGTTGCGGGAACGCTTCGAAGGAACTTAAGTAACTCATCTGTATTTTTAATGTCTTTTCCGAGGTGCTTCGCGAGTCTAAAAGCGCGAGCCCTGGGATCTACTGAAATGGACCACTCATTGAAAAAGGTGCCGCTTTGAGCAATGAATTTGTGTCCTAGCCCTTGGCTCATGGGGGAGACCATGTGAAGCGTGGCGCAGGAAGCACCCGCACTTTCACCAAAGATGGTGACATTGTTCGGGTCTCCGCCGAATTGTGAAATATTTTCCTTCACCCATCGTAGTGCCAAAACCTGATCCTTCATTCCAGCATTTCCGGGAACTTCCTCAGTGTCCAGGCACAGAAATCCTAAGACCTCTAATCGATAATTCAAAGTTACAATAACAACTCCCTCCTCCACCAGATACTCCGGTCCATGAAGAGTAGCGTCTCCAGATCCGCAGAAAAAGCCTCCTCCGTGCAACCATACCATCACAGGTAGGGGTGGGCCCTTATTTTTATGCGGGGAATATACGTTGAGAAACAGGCAATCTTCGCTTCCATCCAAAAAACCCCCAGAGAACATATCAAACTGTGGGCAGACTTCTCCGTGCTCTTTGGCGCTGCGGATGCCGTTCCACTTATCAGCAGGTAATGGAGCCTAAAAATATTCTTAATGAAAAACTTCAAAATTTATAGTCTAAAGATTTTATGTGTAAATGTAATTAAATCAAAAATATGATGTGCAAAAGGCTTACCTTGAATCGAAGTTCTCCGATTGGTGGCTTGGCATAAGGTATTCCCTTGAAACTGGCGTAAGTATCACCTGACGGCAGATCCTCGATGGTTCCCTCGAGTTCACCCTGCTTCACTTTTACTCGGGAATTTGAACTCTAAAATTTAAGACATCATTATTAATAAATTGCATTGTAAAAATTTTAATTATTTAACATAGTGTAAAAAAGATTTTATCAATGGTCACAGTGAATGCCTATACCTAATCTGATTGTGATAGGTTCTGAATAAAAAATCACTACAGGGTAACTGTAAGCAGTCGGAAAGTATACGCGGAATTGTTTCGCTTTTTCCTCAATTTTGCAATTCCTTAGGTCGCCTTGAATCCGGTCGTGTGTATTGTGAGCCATACTTAAAAAAATAAAACTTGACGGGTGATATTGTGCAACCATAGAGTACTTTAACCTAACGAAGGTAATTTTATTTTAGTTTTGAGTTGTCGAATTAATTTTCTGTAATGATATAAAATGCACCATTTTTGTTGCTTTTTGCTTTTGTTCTATTTTACTAACTAACTAACTAACTAACCATCACGCCGTTTCCCCGCAGGGGTAGGCAGAGAGGACGAACCGCCAAACAACTCGGTCTTGGCACACACTCTTTGCCTCACTCACATTCATACATCGTCTCATACATACTCTTCTATTATTCTGACTTTTGACATGGCCCGTCTCAAGTATCTGATTCACTTGATCGTGCCATGTCTTCCTCGGGCGTCCCCGACTTCTTCTACCATTCACATTTGCATCATATATTCTTTTTACACTACTTTCTTCGCTCATTCGCTCTACGTGCCCAAACCATCTGAGGGTCCCTTTCTTAATTTTGCTCATTATATTTACATCAGCCTTACATTCTTTGCGGATATCCACATTTCTAACACGATCATACATGGTTTTACCACACATATTTTATATTTGCTTTAAAAAAATTACTTCACTAGTACACTACTCTTCCACTAAATTATTATGTATATACTAGCTGACACGGCAAACCTTGTTCTGCCATGTAAAACATTTCCAGTGAATATTTTGGCTGTTAAATAAAAAATAACGAATGTATTGAACAACATAAATAATTTTGTTCTGTTTGAAATACGGACGACGCGACGGTTGTTCATACAAAAATACTAATATCGCGATAAAAAAAATGGGAGAGTGGGAGTAGGAGGATGAAAATTTGGGGTTATGGGTATTTTTTTATGCAAAAAAAAAATACAAAAAAAAAATTGTCAAAAAAAATTGAATTTTTTTTCTGGATAGGGACACCCTAATCACCTAGACGTATGAAATATACTTTACGACCTATTTTCATACCTACCAAATATGCATACTACAGCGCTCTTGAAGCGATTTTTCGCAAAAACAGCGCTATATAAGTTGTCCAAATTTATTATTATTATTATGCATAAAAAAATTATAAAAATCTATATAGCCGTTTCGGAGGAGTTCGACCACAAACCGCGACACGAGATTTATACATTTATCACTTGTTAGTAATAGTCCGTACGGGTGTGTAATATAAAAAAAAAATCAGAGTGTGCAATTCTCACACGGTAGAAGTGAAAACATTAGATAACTGAAGTAGACAAGAGTCGGGAAACTACGAAGGAGCCACACAAAGAAGAGACGATGGGCTACGAAGCACCGCACAAAGAAGAAACCGATTATATTATCTCATTCTCTCGCACGCTGAATCCCATAGATGTGTTTGTTTGTCTCTTTTTAATGTCGCTACTTTTTGTTTCATCGAGTTTTAAATCACAACGGTGCTAAAGAAGTTTTCACTTTAATAGATACATACATTACAGAAAGTTCGAAAATGTTTACCTACATTACGTTTTATAAGGCATTCCTTCGAACTGCGAAAACATTTCTCTTGGTAAAGTCGGGAAACGGCGCGAAGTGAATACATTCCCAGCTTATATAAATAAAACTCAAATAATTTGTTTAATTATGATAGACACACACGTTTATTTAAAAATAACTAAGGTCAACACCTATACTGAAGGTATGTCAGCAAAATATATATAAACAAGGGGGTTTTTATAGTAAGATTGTTTCAAATGTTGCTGACAGTTGCACGATATGAACTTTACCCGGATGTTATTTAACAAACGTTCTGCGCACAAATAAGGATAACACTGGTGTTTGCTTCTTATTGTAAACTCGGATAGGTTTTAGAGAGGGAAAGCACGTAGGTACTTTTATAATGTCACTGTGGTATTTACTTTTTACTTAAAAATACAGAAATTACCTGAAAAATAGTTTTAAAAACACGACTAACAAAAAACATATAAAATAAAGACGTACCCTTAGGTCGTGAATTATTATGTTGTAATAAATAAATTGTGGAGCTGTGGTTAAATATTAATAGTTTAACCCTTCGAACGCCGAACTCATACTCCTTAGTCTACCAGGGGTAAAATGCCAAACGCCAGATTCTCGCCGGCTTACAACATTTTCTTAATATCTTACTTGTTTTTTTTTTTTCAAAATTAAGTTTTTTGTAAATTGTGTCTACCGTCCAAAATTTTTTTTTCATAAATTTTTAAAAAAAAATCTGTTTGTCTTATATGTATATGTACTTTCACCAGAATAGCTATTTATATTCTGGTGAAAGACTGGGAAGACTTCGGTGGCTGGGTCATGTGGAGAGAATGACCGAGCATCGAGCACCAAAGTCCCTGCTGAACTCAAGACCAATAGGGCAAAGGATCCTGGGAAGACCATGACTAAGATGGAGGATGGAGCGACACCGTCCTTAAAGACATATCAATCTTGGAGCTTCTAAACTGGAGAGAGCTGACACAAAACCGAGATGAGTGGAGAAAGACTCTTGAGGAGGCCAAGACCCACCAGGGGTTGTAGAGCCAATAGTGATGATGATGATGAGCTATTTATGTTCAGAGAGAATTATTTTTTCTCTCAAAGTTAAAAAAATATTTAAGAAAGGAATACGCAAATATTCTTGAATTTTATTATGTTTTCCATAAAGCGAAATAAGTGATCTTTACAGAAAAAAATAAATTATAAGAGTCTTTCACTCAAATAAATACAATAAAAATATGGCTTTGAAAATCGGAATAATTTTTCGCCTTCACATAATATAAAATTTCAAAGCTAAAATGAATATATTTGTACTTCATGAATCCAGAGTCTAGAATAATATTAAGGTATATTATTACCTTGCCTGGCGAATAAAATATATTTTAGTTTGTGATTTTGTTACAAAAAAAAACAACAAAATGCCTTGAACTTACTGCAGGCACAACCGTCAGAAATCCGTGATGGATTTCTCGGCAAGTTAAGGGTTAAACTCAAGTAATGATCATTACTACCATTTCATTTAAATTAACGTTCTCTTTGTTGCGGTTATGTGACACCATTGCAGCATAAAAAAAAGGTCGTTAAATGTCATGTAGGTGATGGAGGTCGTCATATGATCCTGTGGTCAATTTTACAATTATATTACTTTTACTTTTGAAATATATTTTTTTCATAACCTCCATAAAACAGTTATACATAATGACATTTCTATGAGACACTTTCACTCACACACTCACATGATTTCTCCTACGGTTTTCTTGGAGTTCAGCCTTAGAGAGGGTCAGGAAAGTCCCTCATCTGCGACTGCCTCTCTCCTTCCGGTAGAATAATTGTTTAAAAGCGTGTCTTTCCCCGTATGTCTATTAAATAATTTAGGTGGGACTGGATTAAACTAAAGTATAATCCCTTCTTGTGCTGGTTTAATGAAGATATTGGATCTTTCGTGGTCATCTGGTGAAACATGAAGACATACAGATATACATTTTTTAAAATAGCAATCAGGCGGTCTTCGATTTTAAAAAAATCATTTACCGAGATATAATATATATAACATATCTCATTCACGAAACATCCGGACAAAGTTCTTGAATACATAAATGAATGTTTTACTAATATTGGGTCACAATTAGCAATGAAAATCAAACAACAAATAACAACAAGCATTTTGCCAGAAGAAAATGATAATATGAACCAGAAAAATAATCTAAAGTTAACTGAAATATCTAGTATTGAAATCAGAAAAGTAATTTCAAACCTCAAAGCTAATAGATCATCAGGAGATGATATAATCTTAAATTAAACAATTACAAAAAGAACTGACCTTTCTATTGACATACTTAGTCAATCTGTCTACATCTGCAAGTATCTTTCCTTCATGCATATTTCCTTTTTGTTACCACTTTTATGCACATCCATAAAAGTGGTAACAAAAAGGAAATATATAATTACCGACCCATACATAAGTCTCTTAAGCTCCTTTTCAAAAATCTTGGAAACTGTTATGAAGAAGTAAATTGTTCAATTTCTAGAATGAAACAAATTATTATCACCATCCGAATATGGCTTTAGGGAAATCTAAGTACCAATGATGCCATGGAAAATCTAACAAGCATAGCCATAAAAAACACAGATGATGGGAAAAATGTTTGGCTTTATTCATCCAGAAATCTTTTGACACAATTGACCATTAAATATTATTTTTAAGCTAAAAAAAAAATAGAATTAGCCGAAACAACAATGAACTTATTGAAGTCTTATATAAGAGGGCGAGAACAACAAGTACAGTGTCACATAAATAATTATGTAACTAATGCAGTTCTTGCTTAGGTGTTTATTTTGTCTATGGTGTTTTTTGGACACTGGTAATTTTTGGAAAAGAAAGAAGAGCAGTTTTGTTTATGGGCACTTCCTCCCGAGCAGCCATGGACTAGGTTGTTCTGGAATTGGTCACTCACCATAAAGGTGTTTAATTTTGAGTTTAAACCATGAGAATCTAAGTAAATTAAAACCTAACCGATCGCGGGTGATTTTTTCGTATCACGCGAGGCTCGTGTACGTATAATGTTAATGGATGACTTGTAAGTCCCATTTTTTTATCGATGTGGTTGACCGACGCCGGCAGTGATATTTTCGGCCTTGCTGTAACTTTAAAAGTGTGATTAGTTGTCCCGGTCAAGGGATGTATTTTGGAAATGGGAATATAAAGAATTCCCGACAGAAAAACGGAGTGTTAAGCCCGTGCAATGATGTTTTCGGTCGTGAGATGCCTAACACGCGATCAGAGTACGGCCGGCAAATTAATCCGAATCGAAACGTGAATTAACAATCCTCACCCGTCCTGCAATCGTGGCTTTGCCAAAATCGGGAACACGCTGCTTTTCATCGGCCGAGATTATTATTTACTTGGGACAAGTCCGACATCTCATAATCTCGCCACGTTGTCTGGGAGCCTGTTCCTACCTCGTTTGGAGACTTTCTTGGGTCATCATCACATCACCAATCCATCCTCATGGAAAGCCCTAGGCTGGCTTTCATCCAGGCGCGGACTGGAACGTGCTACCCGCAACATTTCTCGATGGGCCGGCTTTCATCCTGGCGCGCACCTCTTCAAGGAACATCATCACGGCATTGTTTAGTTAGATAGATAGTTTAGCGAGTCCATCTGGTACGTATGTTTTTATATGTTTTCCTTTGATACCCTGATGGGAAGTTTGTACACTTCCGTGTTGCTTTTGTGTTCAATACATATTTTTTTGAAAAGTTAATATTCTTTGATTTAATTGAATCCCTACCTACATGATAGAGAATTACTTGGCCCACTATCCCGAGTTTGGATCTCTGCTCTGCCGCCAGGTTATATTTAATACGAGCCCTTATTCGTTACAGTGGCGCCCAACGTGGGGCCCGATTTTGGCAAAGCATTGTAAAAAATGTTGAACAATTTATTTTTCTAGTCCACGGTGTTCCGCAAACCCTTGTGTGTGATAATGGTAAACAATTTGTTTCAAAAGAGTTTAAACAATTGTTGGCCGATTATAACGTTCCTATGCCTTTTTATAACGCCTATTACACCCCGCAAAATAATGTAGTGGAGCGGTATAACCAAACTATCGGGACTGCCTTGTCTATCTTGACCGAGTCTGACCATCGTAATTGGTCCAGATTTCTGCCTCAGATTCAGTCAGCCTTGAATAATACTGTTAATTTTGCAACAGGTTTCACGCCTTTTTTCCTTATGCACGGCAGGGAACAAATTATTGATGGCAATTTACACAAAATTAATGTTTCTTCTAGTGTCGTGGACATACCTTTGGATCAGTCTAGAGCCGAATTTGCAAAAAAATTGGAAGACTTAGTTCCTATTTACGAACAAGTTTCAAATGCATTAATACAAGCCTTTAAAAAGAATGCCCAACATTATAATTTACGCCGTAAATCCGTGGTTTATAATGTAGGTGATGTCATTTGGAGGAGGAATTTTGCTCAATCCAGTGGTCCGGATTACTTTTCCCATAAGTTGGCACCTAGATTCGTTCGTAATGTGATAAAAAATAGAGTCTCGGATTTAGTGTACACATTGGCAGATATGCAAGGTAGAATTGTTGGTAATTTTCACGTCAAAGATATTGTTCGGATAGATTAGTTTTTGTTTTTTTTTCTTTAAGGAGGCCTATGTTGTAGTGTGTTGGCCTACCAACCCTTCACATTATTACATTTGTTTCTTTTGTGATTGTTCTGGTCTCATGTTTGGAGTTTGGTACCTCCAAATCTTGTGCTCAGTGCGAACACTTTATTCTAGTTCATTGACGATAAAACGTTTATTTACCCTCGGTAAACTGGAATGTGATCCTTGTGGTCACTGGCGCCCAAAATTTTGTTAGTTAAGTCTTTCTTTCCTTCGTTACTTTACCTTTTCTGTTAATAATAACATGCTCTAGTTTCGAGTTTTTTTTTGTATTATTAAACGTATGATTATTTTGGTAATAATATACCTATTCACATAAGTACACACACACTGATTTCATACCTTGTTCCGTCTGTTTAACGGATTAAGTTGTAATGCTATTATTTTTAAGTTTATGCCTTTCTTTCTTCGGTCCACTGGAGGCTCTTTTATTGCCCATAGTCCACAGAACCTCCAGGGAACTTGAGAAGAAAAATCTTGGAATTTTGTGTCTCAGAGACTTGAGCTACTTTCTGATGCACAAAAGTTCTATTAGTTCTATTATTGATAGTTTGTATTTCATAAGTCCAAGTATAGTATAGCTTTCCTAAAAAGTTCTTTATATAAACCTTAGTTCATAAGAAAGTTGTTTCTGTCTCTAACAAAGAAAGTACTGCTTTGGCATGCTTAACTAATGATTAATTCCTTTGGAATTATCGCTTTGCCTCTAATACAGGAAAGTGTGTTCTGTATAGTTTTTTAGTCTAAATAATATAAACATTAGTGTCTTACTGTTAGTATTATTATTAAACTATAAATTAAGTATTACTAGTGTCATTCATTAAAATTTTGAATTGATCACCCCTCGAATAGTGTCAACTCACTGAAAGCCATAGTTGATCACACATTTTGTTTTGTTTGTACAAGAAATGCTGACTTTTGTCCACACGTGGATTGTTTTTTTTTAAGAATGCCAGCTTGGGTATTGCCTTGGTCTAATTTTTTTTACAAACAATGTCACTCTGTTGAGTGTTTGCTGCAGGTTGTTTTATGGATTTTTGGATATCCTAAGCTGCGGGCTTAACTTTCTGTTTTGCTGTTGAGTACCAATTGACTTTTGTCATGATCTGATAGACAGGTATTGTGTTATGTAAATCCTAGTCTGACCACCTTGATTGGCAGTTATTTATTGTTTTATAGAACCTGACCTGATTTGTTTTTTGTGAAAAATGGATAATTTAAATATTATTCTAGTTTGACGACCCTTCTTACAAATAGGTATTTCTTCGGAATTGTAAATCCTGGTTCAATGATGACAGTTAGATGATCCAATGTAAGATCCCAACTCTGTCCACATCTGATAGACAGTTTGTAAACTGATTCTATATTACTTGACACAGAAAAGTATTTTCTTGTGTCCTAGTTTTGAAAAATGTATATCTATAAAGATATTTTCATAATTTAGGCTTCTTTAATTTTAAGTATTTGTTTAATTTTAAGTTTTGTCATAAGAATGTTAAACCGGATGGACTTAGTTAGATAGGTTACTCATTTTTGCTATTTAAATATAGCGTAAATTCAGTGTAAGTGAGGGCTGTTTGACCCTAAAGTGAAGCCAAATCGGCCTTTATTTCCTATGCAAGGAAAAGTGTTTTTTTTTAACGTAACGAATTAGGCTCGTATTAAATATATCCTGGCGGCAGAGCAGAGATCCAAACTCGGGATAGTGGGCCAAGTAATTCTCTATCATGTTTGTATTAATATGTATTGAACACAAAAGCAACACGGAAGTGTACAAACTTCCCATCAGGGTATCAAAGGAAAACATATAAAAACATACGTACCAGATGGACTCGCTAAACTATCTATCTAACTAAACAATGCCGTGATGATGTTCCTTGAAGAGGTGCGCGCCAGGATGAAAGCCGGCCCATCGAGAAATGTTGCGGGTAGCACGTTCCAGTCCGCGCCTGGATGAAAGCCAGCCTAGGGCTTTCCATGAGGATGGATTGGTGATGTGATGATGACCCAAGAAAGTCTCCAAACGAGGTAGGAACAGGCTCCCAGACAACGTGGCGAGATTATGAGATGTCGAACTTGTCCCAAGTAAATAATAATCTCGGCCGATGAAAAGCAGCGTCTTCCCGATTTTGGCAAAGCCACGATTGCAGGACGGGTGAGGATTGTTAATTCACGATTCGATTCGGATTAATTTGCCGGTCGTACTCTGATCGCGTGTTAGGCATCTAACGACCGAAAACATCATTGCACGGGCTTAACATTCCGTTTTTCTGTCGGGAATTCTTTATATTCCCATTTCCAAAATACATCCCTTGACCGGGACAACTAATCACACTTTTAAAGTTACAGCAAGGCCGAAAATATCACTGCCGGCGTCGGTCAACCACATCGATAAAAAAATGGGACTTACAAGTCATCCATTAACATTATACTGTTATGCGCCACATTGCGCGCCCGTTGTTATGATGGGCCCTAAACATGTCCCAGGCCAGCTCACAGCAGAGACAAAAGTACCCTCTATTCCAGGGGCAGGTCGCACGAATGCTTCGGAACTCTCATCTCCCCACGGTCGTCCGGGAAATACACTCTAGGAAATGCTCCTGCCGAGGCAGAATAACAACAGGATTGAGTTCAAATAGATTCATGTATTGCAAATTCAAAACACAGTTTCATAGGTTATTACAGTACAATTCAATACAAGAAATGCATATTACACAATCCTAGCTATCGTGTTTATACCTCGTGATCTCTGAATCGAAACTCCCTCTGAGTGATGGCTTTTCGCGAGGGTTACAGTCTATCGTTAAAGGACACAAACAGAAGAGGGAATATTTGTACAGCTTACATGATGTTCGGGGATCCACGCCTTCCGGGTTCAGCAGGGGGGCACTTCCGAGTCTAGGACAGGACCCGAAGTTCACACAGGCATGGCAGAATACCAGCGCTAAAACCCGTATGTACTTCAATTAACATCGCAGATGTAATTGCGTTTCAAATTGGTCGACAGAAATTAGCCGCGAACTCGGTGTTCGATCCGGGGGAGCGTAACGTGTTCCCGAGGCCGCTTGCAATTCTCGACTGGCGGGACGCGTTGGTGTGCGCGGGAGTGCAGAGAGGGGAGGAGGTAGGAAGCAGGAAACAGGGGGGAGCGGGGTGTTGTTGTCCGCGGTGGAGCTCCCGTGGGCTCGAATTCTGTCGTTTAGAGCGTACCATAACACTTCCCCCCACGCTTGGAAAAAAAGCGACGTGGCAATGGAGCTGTAGGGAAAAAAAATCCTCTTATGCTTCCATCGGGGTTTTGAGAGATTCGTTGCTTGAGAGATTGCCTAGCTAGAACATACCGTTTATGCTATAGTTTAGGTCACAATGTTTGTAGGGAATGGATGGGGGTACATAGAATGTTTGGAAAAGACAACTTTGGGGAAAGTACATGGTGTAAAACAACATACAAGGTTATGCAATTGAAAATAACAATACACATGGTTATGCAATTGAAAAAAATGACAATACACATGGTTATGCAATTGAAAAAATGACAATACACATGGTTATGCAATTGGAAAAATGACAATACACATGGTTATGCAATTGAAAGAATGACAATACATTTGTACAAGAGAAGAGAAAAGGTGTGATTCTAAGGTTTCATTGGTCTGGGAGCTAAGTTTGCGAAGCGTGGATTTGTTTGGTTTCGGAGAATTTCGAAGAAAAGGACGTGGTTTCACAGATTCTAAGGATTACATTATCACTGCAATCAGACCCATTTGAGATAACACTCAAGAGTACACTTAGGCCTTAGAAAACACCTGGTTTGGTTGAAGACGTTGAAGTTCACAAAGTGGAGACTGTGGTTGCTGTGCCGTGACTATGGTTACAGAGGCCATTGAAGAGAAGAATCCAGTATCTGCAGACATGCCAGTACGAATCCTAAGTGTTATTATGGTAAACACGGATCGTATATAATGGTTATTGAAGCATAATGTAGCTCAAGATAACTTGTATTGGTACGCATTCAGCGAATACTGGTGGGTCAAGGTAATGATGGTTTACACATGACGATATATGCGTCACTGCATGACAGAGCAAGAGACGGCAAGGTTGGCATTGATAGCAAGAGTAAGAACAAACCTAGGAGCTAGCGTGCCCAAAAGGTAGTTTAGAGTTCATAATGTATGGTGGGACAACTCAGCTTGCTGTGGCACGACAAGACAACATACATATGAGCGGTATGGTCTGTGCTTTCAGGAACAAATACGTAGAAAATGGCAGCAGGAGGGACCTTGTAACCACAGCGCGTGCTGTCAGGAAGTGAAGCTCAGCTTGGCTGTCGGTGATGACATCCGCCTGGGCTTCTTTTTAAATCCGGGAGAAATTATTATTAGAGCAAAATTCTTGAAGTTTACCTGCCTAGGGACCAATGAAGAAAAGGTTTGGAGAGAAACAAAATGTGTCCAGAAGATGAAATAAACGAAACACCGACTCAGAGAGTGACGAAGAGAGATTCCTAACTAAATTGTGATTACATGAACATTTTCCTTTTCCAGGATGACTTGGCGCTTGCCGAGAGACAATATGTCTTGGTTAAAAAACAACCGGCCCTCTATGGCCTATGTAAACATAAGATGGTAACATTTTCGTAGAATTTCAAAGAACAAGACAAAGAATCGTGAACTAGTCACGGCAAAGGGAAACCAATTCATGAATAAAGGTTGTCAAAAAGGAGACAGACGTTACGCCAAGTGCATATCGTTTATATCCAACATTCATGAATGTGTTTCGTAGAATTGAGAAAGAGAAAAAAGGTGAGACATATGCAGAGATTGAGGGGGAAAACCTGTAGATAACCGGACAGTTACCTATTCGAACTCCAAGTGAGGGCGAAATATGGTCAACGACAGATTTTTCACTTCATAACATAATCTGAGAACATGGGGGAATGGGGGGGAGGAGGGGAGAAGGGAGACGAGTTACGAAATTTGCTAGAGACTGGACTAATTTCCAATTCAAGCTCTATGTGAAAATGAAACATAATCAACCAGCAGATTTCCTGACTCTTTACATTTATCAGAAAAGGGTGAGGAGAAATTTGAATACACATTATAACAAAGAGGCTAATCTTTCGCGTGTATTGGGCAAAAGATTAGGGATCATTTTAAAACTTCTACATGATTGTGAGAAAAGACAGACCCTTGCTCCAATTTCACAAACCTGGGGGTTTTCTTATTCGTTCTCCAGACAACGAGTTAGGTGGTTTTGTGCTCAATCGATTAACTCCCACAGCACTATGCCCCATAATTGACAGTGAAGCTGAAAACTAGTCCTTTTGGGATAGTAGATATTCCTGGGCTTCTTTCCTTTTGCAAAGAAGTAAAAAAACAGGAAGTCCACGGGCATCGGCGTTGAATGACAACAAAGGGTTGTGGACTACATTTCGTAGATCGCACACAAAAGGTTTGATATTATTTCGTTCGCACGACTCATGGTAAGTGTTTTAACGTCTCCACGTATAGTGTACAAAATATGTAAGTACACACAAGATATAACTCAATTATAGACAGAAGTCAAAGAGCTTATACAGTGCATCTTAAAGAAGATGGCAAAGCCGATATTATGTCGTTCACACGAATCACGGTAAGTGTTTTAACGTCTCCACGTGTAGTGTACAGAGTTTATACACAATTATACATAAAAGCGGTGCTCACGGCAAATAAATGACGCACGACCAGAACAGGTTATACAAAAGGGTGGTACTCATGGCAAATATGTCACACGACCAAAATAGAATGTACAAAACGGTACTCATGACAAATATGTCACACGACCAACTCAATAACATTTAGCTATGAGCAAAAGTGATTATGACGAACTTCTCGTATTGTGGCAGGTATTTTAAGGATCCCTCCTATAATGTAACAGGGTTGCGTTTAAATACAACACAATAAACGTTAACAATGCTTGTTTTAACACAGTATATGAAGATTTGTTAGATTAACTAACTCCGTAGCCCAGGAGCGTACGATAGAATAACAAGGAGGTAAACAATTTAATGTCACTTCGTATGTTATAAAGGCGGGGTGATGACAGAGTACTTTTCTGTTTACACCATGTGACAAACAAAGACAGACCTATATGGTTTTACATACTGTCTATTGTAGCAACTTCGGTGGGGGCAAACAAAAGGGACCAATTGTGGTTTTACATACCCTTTGTGCAGTTACAACATACCAGGTTATGTGCAATTTAGGTTGCAAATACTTGGTTAAATGGCGAAACAAGAGTTGAATGCCTATGTTTGCAAAACGATGATCAAACAAAACATTGATGATTTACGTTAAACTGCGGTTATTTATGTACGGAAAACAGGGCTGCCGTTAGGTTTTATTAACCTTTTCCGTCAGGGTTGAGGCATGTAATACAAGACATACATGTTGTGAAGAGGGACAAATCGAGGACTTCTTATAACAACAAAAGACCGAGTATTTGGTTTTACGTACTTTAGTTGAAACGGGCCCAAGAAGATTTGTATAAGGGTGGAAAGACCAATTTAAAGGCTTTTCCTTTATTTATATACATATGATTTCAAAATGGATCATATGTGTCAAAATCCAATTTGTTAGCAAAGAGCTCGGGTAGGACGCCATCAATTTTTTAACATTTGAGAAAAATTGAAAACTACTGTACACAAGGAATGTGATTATGTGAGTAACCACTTATTTTTACCATGATGAGTAAAATATGGAGCATGTTAAGAAGGTTTACTAGTCCTGGGTCGTGATTTAACGCTTTGGAGTTTACCAAATCCGACTTTAGAACGACGCTCCAGTACTTACAGAACATAAAAGAAAAAATTTTGAAGAGATTCCTTCCAATATGATGAAAAAACAACAAACAAAAATGGTGAAAATTACAATATTGCATTACATAGCAAAGCGTGCCATGGCATGAACGTTGCGTAGTGTGAGGGGTTGAGAGGCAATGATTTGGGTTCATGACTTCCCAAACACTGTGACTCGAGGGGTGTCTCTGCTCTAAAGTGATCAATTTTGGAACAGGTGAGAAAAAAAGAAAAAAAACAAAAAACGTGTGGAACAAAAATTACGGTGGTTGCCAATTCATAAACATGAACGGGGCAAACTACGCCGTGGAGTGTACATAAATTTACAAAAATGATTTTTTAACAATATTCGTTTCATCAACGAAAGGGTGGACATGTAATTGACACTTTGCACGCCAGTCATTGTAAGACTTGATGTGCTTACCAAAGGGTTGTGGTGATACACACTGGATCATTTTGAGTTTGCTGAGATAGTGGGGGCAGTTTTACTTGACTCCTCACTTCCAGTCTTTGCAATATCCTTAATATGGTAATTACCAATGTGCTTTCCAGAGGAGTCAGACAAAGAGTACACTAGATCTGATATCTTTCTTAGAACTTTGGCCTTCACGAAACGTGGTGCCAGCTTGGCAGAGAAATACATGGCTCCTTGGGAAAGTGTGTTGTTCTTTCTCCAAACTATGTCTCCAGTATTGAAGGTGACATGTTTCCTACGTAGGTTGTATCTGTCCGCGCTCTTTTGATGAGCCAGGAGTAAAGCATCAGTGACTTCACTGTAGATGGCCGACAGTTCTTCCAGACGATGGGCATAGTCCGCGGTAGGGTTGCTTGTGGCGGCAATTGACGTAGGAAAGTTTGTGTCCCTATGTAGAGAACCGTGAACAACTTGTTCCATACCGTGTTTTAAGAAGAAAGGTGTGTAACCAGTGGCCAGGTTAACCGTGTTGTTCATAGCAGCCTGAATTTTATCTAGGTTTTTACACCAAGTACGTTGATCTTTATCAACTAGAATAGCTAGAGCTGTGTTGATTGTCTGGTTATAACGTTCGACAGTGTTATTCTGTGGAGTATACAAGGTGTTATAGTAAATGTCCTTGATTCCGTATTTGGCAAGAAAATCTTTGAATTCTTGGGCAATAAATTGTTTTCCGTTATCAACTATTATGGTTCTGGGTGTTCCGTAAGGTATAAAAATGTGTTTTTCCAGGAGTTTGATGATGGCGGACGCGTTGGCTCTTTTTAAAGGGAAGATCCAACAGAATTTAGTGAAAACATCCACTACACTAAGTATGTGCATGTGTCCGGCATAACTTCGAGGAAAGGGTCCGACGAGGTCCATTGACAATGATTGTAGGGGTCTGTCGGCACGTTTGGGATTACCCATTAGGCCGGCAGGTGCTGCCGTGCTATGTTTATAAGCTTTACAAGTTTCACATTTAGAGATGTAATTGCGAATTTGCTTAAAGAGACCAGGCCAATAATACTTCAAGGCGATTTTTTTATACGTCTTGAAATTTTCTGGGTGTATGGAGTCGGGAGCACTATGATTGTCAATGATTATTTGTTCTCTACCTTCGAGGGGAACGACAAGTTTCCACGAGTAATCTTCGAGGATGGATAATGGTGCCTTGCAATTACGGTATAGTTGTCCTTCTTTTATGATAAAATTTGGAAACTTTTGTTGGTTATTTTTGCAACCTTTAAAGATTTTCAAGTACCATTCATCTTTTGTAGATGGAGGGGGGGCAATTGTGTCAACATTTAATGAAGCTAGTTCAATTCTTGAAAGGGCGTCGGGAACAATATTGTCCGCGCCTTTACGGTGAACAACATCAAAATTGTATTGAGACAAACGGGAGGACCAGCGAGCGAGCCTACCGGAGGGATTACTTAAAGAGATCAACCATTTCAAACTACTATGGTCTGTGACTACAGTAAATTTGCTACCGTCTATGTAACCGCGGAAATGGTGAACAGAATCCAATACAGCCAATAATTCTTTCTCGGTAATTCCGTAGTTTTTCTCGTGTTTGTTTAGTGTACGGGAAAAATACGCTACAGGGTGTTCGCCATCTGGGAATTCTTGAGTAAGGACTCCACCGATTCCTACATTGGAGGCATCCGTGTGGAGGGTAAAAGAGAGTGCAAAATCCGGGCAATTCAGAACGGGAGCTTTTTGAAGGGCATTTTTTAAAGTTGTGAACGCTTCTTCAGTTTCGACAGACCATCGGAAATTGCTGACACCTTTACGAATGCCGGTAATTTTATTTAAGGGGGCTGCAATAGTGGAAAAGTCTTTGATGAATCTCCTGTAGTAACCTGCAAGTCCAAGGAAACCTTTGACTTCCTTCGCGTTTTTGGGTCGGGGAAAATTTGCCATGGCTTCCACCTTAGCGGGGTCTGTTCTTAGACCTTTTTCGTCGACAATGAATCCCAAATAACGTAGACGGGACTTACAGAATTCAGACTTCTTCAAGTTGATGGTTAAACCAGCGAACTTGAGTTGTTGGAAAACTTTTTCCAGCATTAATAGGTGTTTTTCAAAGGTATCGCTGACGATGATGAGGTCGTCAAGGTAACAAAACAGGCTATTATCGACTTCAGGACCGAAAAGTTTGTCCATCAGTCTTTGTAACTCGGCGGGGCTGTTTTTTAGACCAAAGGGTAATCTTTTAAAATGGAACATTCCCCTACCAGGTACAACGAAAGCAGTTTTTTCGCACGATTCTGCGTCCAAGGGTATTTGCCAAAACGCTTTGCTGAGATCGACAGAAGAGATGAACTTGGCGTTACGCAGCTTGTCTAAGGTTGCGTGAACGTGAGGTAAGGGATACGCATCAGCTTCCGTGCAAGAGTTTAAACGTCTACTGTCGAGACAGAAACGTGCAGAGCCGTCTTTTTTAGAAACCAAAAGAGTTGGGTTGGTCCATGCACTTCTGCTGGGAACCACCACACCCATTTTTAACATTTCGTCAAGTTCGTTTTCTAAAAGTTTAAGTTTTTGGGGGGCTAAGTTGTAATAACGTTGCTTGATGGGTGGGCCATTGGTTTTGATATGGTGTTCCACCAAATTTGTCAAACCTAGTCCACATTTTTCGAAGGATATTGATTCGAATTTATTGACCATTTCCTTTAGTTGGAGAGCCTGGTCCGTGCTTAAATTTTCGTGAGGTATTATTGTGCGGATCTCACTAATTTGAGCGGCAGTGGAGGTTTCGCCAAGAGTATTAAATACTTGGGGAGCAATATTGAATGCCTTCCAGAAGTCAACGCCAAGGATGAAATTCTGGGATATAGAGGGCACTATTAGAAAATTGATTGTAACTATTTTATTGTTACAATTAATTGGCAGGGCAAGGGCACCGATGACCGGCTGAGAAACATTATCTGCAGTCGTCAGGTGTGTCGATTGGGGCGAAATTCTAAAATCACTGTTAACAAAAGGCAAGTGAGCATTGTTGCCAAGACAGCTGATAGATGCCCCACTATCGAGTAATCCGGAAAAGGTCACATTGTTAACAGAGAAAGAAGCATAGGGTCTCCCATCTTTAGCTTGTTTGCAACAAACCGAAGAAACATTTAAGGTCTGGTTAAAATACTTAATGTGTGCTAACCAATCAGTCCATTCTTTAGACCTTGGTTCAGAATGGGTGCCTGAGAGGTTATTATTTAGTTTTTTGGCCTCTTCATGTAGAAATTTGGTGGGGGCTTGGAGAAATCCACCTGAGGTCTGACATCGCTTGGGTTTTGTAACCTTTCCATGTTGTGCCTTGATTTCTTGAAACTATTGCGCAGTTCGTCGCGTGGAGGAGAGCGGTCCCTAGAGTGATGCCTCTTGAAAGTTCGGGGTTCCTTGGATTCCAGAAACCTCGCTTGCTTGAAACAAGTAGTGGCCAGATGGCCTACTTTTTTGCAAAAAGAGCACACTTTTTTGTTGTCGAATTCTGGTTTTAAACCAGACGAACGGCTTGGCACAACTACATTATTTGACACATTCTTTATGTTCTTCCTATCCTGGTATGATTCCAGAAGGAGACAGACCTCGTTTAACTGGGCCAGGGATGCAATTTTCTGCGAGGTGATGATGTTCTCGTATTTGCTTAAAAGGCCATCAGTTATGACTGGTAATAGTTCAGCTTCCGAAACGGGATGTGAAAGCTTGATGTTAATGGATTCAGCCCTTTCTATGAATGTTGCTACGGGTTCATTTACCAGCTGTTTAATAGATAGTAAAGATAATTTGATCCTGTGCTGGGCTTCTGTTTTTCCGAAGCTCGAGATTAGGGCAGATCTGAGTTTATTCCAATCTTTGCATTTAGTTTTTTGAATGCGGTGCCAGGGTATCAATTCTGGGGAGATGAGTTCTATGAAGTTTTTTCGTAGAATCTCGAATGGGATATTTTTGATTGTAGCCGTTTCTTCGATACGGTCGATGAAATCCAGCACATCGGAGACGCCATTATATTTGACTTTCCAAGAGGATAAATCGTAAGTTTTATCTTGTGTCAAGGTGGGTGCGATGTCCTGTTTTACCATTACTTGCGGTATAGGTTCTTTGTTAGGAACAAGATTATCCAAAACTTGCGTAGCCGAGCGTGAAGTGAGTTTTGGATAAGTTGTGCACGTTGGGAATGATACCCAAATTGGATGATGCCATAGCTTGATTGTTTTTCATTGTGAGTTTCCCGGGTGGTGAAAAAATTTTTGCCAGGGGTTTCCTTTAGCAAACGCAAAATTAATTTTCAAATAAGAACAAACTTCCGGATGAAAATAACTAAATATGGGATTCGTTACGACAACCACATTAAAATTATTTTATTTATTCATGGAATCAATCATTTGTTTTATTATTATTTCACTTTTCTTTATGTAAGGAAAAAAACAATTCACTTTACACTTATGCTGAAAAAAAACGGTACCTGTAATGTAGAATGGGAAAAAAAGTCATTATTTTGTCCATTTGGTGAAATATAAGGTGCACTCATTTGACAGATACGAATGGGCCAATTGGTATATTGTGCAGAAACAACAAAAAACGTAAGTCCGAAATTTTTGATTCAGGAATTCGCAAAATAACTGGGGTTCCAGAATCAAATTTATAATAATTTCCGTTGCTATCCGGTTCAGTCATAAAAAAGGGCGATTTGATTATAAACGCTGCATAGCAACAGTTAATTATTTCTTTCCGACGGGTTTTTTCCGTTGGAATTTTGGCGCGAGACAAAGCACTTGCGCGCGCAATCCAGAGAATGGTCACGCCTGCGCAGTCAAGTTCGCGGTTAAAAGTATTGGCGCTTTCTAGTAGCTTCCACAATGGCCGTGTTTTCAATTGCGGCGTGATTCATGGTTTTTTCACAGAATTCACTGTACACTGGGTGTAGAATATCAAGGTATAATTAATGTTCACAAAACAATTCCTGTACAGGGAGGATTTCGACGAGTTGCACTCCGCGAAGCGATCGTGATAGAGAGAAAAAAATTCCGAGGCCCCACGCTATGGCGACAGTTGTTATGCGCCACATTGCGCGCCCGTTGTTATGATGGGCCCTAAACATGTCCCAGGCCAGCTCACAGCAGAGACAAAAGTACCCTCTATTCCAGGGGCAGGTCGCACGAATGCTTCGGAACTCTCATCTCCCCACGGTCGTCCGGGAAATACACTCTAGGAAATGCTCCTGCCGAGGCAGAATAACAACAGGATTGAGTTCAAATAGATTCATGTATTGCAAATTCAAAACACAGTTTCATAGGTTATTACAGTACAATTCAATACAAGAAATGCATATTACACAATCCTAGCTATCGTGTTTATACCTCGTGATCTCTGAATCGAAACTCCCTGAGTGATGGCTTTTCGCGAGGGTTACAGTCTATCGTTAAAGGACACAAACAGAAGAGGGAATATTTGTACAGCTTACATGATGTTCGGGGATCCACGCCTTCCGGGTTCAGCAGGGGGGCACTTCCGAGTCTAGGACAGGACCCGAAGTTCACACAGGCATGGCAGAATACCAGCGCTAAAACCCGTATGTACTTCAATTAACATCGCAGATGTAATTGCGTTTCAAATTGGTCGACAGAAATTAGCCGCGAACTCGGTGTTCGATCCGGGGGAGCGTAACGTGTTCCCGAGGCCGCTTGCAATTCTCGACTGGCGGGACGCGTTGGTGTGCGCGGGAGTGCAGAGAGGGGAGGAGGTAGGAAGCAGGAAACAGGGGGGAGCGGGGTGTTGTTGTCCGCGGTGGAGCTCCCGTGGGCTCGAATTCTGTCGTTTAGAGCGTACCATAACAATACGTACACGAGCCTCGCGTGTTACGAAAAAATCACCCGCGATCGGTTAGGTTTTAATTTACTTAGATTCTCATGGTTTAAACTCAAAATTAAACACCTTTATGGTGAGTGACCAATTCCAGAACAACCTAGTCCATGGCTGCTCGGGAGGAAGTGCCCATAAACAAAACTGCTCTTCTTTCTTTTCCAAAAATTACCAGCGTCCAAAAAAACACAATAGACAAAATAAACACCTAAGCAAGAACTGCATTAGTTACATAATTATTTATGTGACAATTCCCCCCTTCCCACGAAAATGTTTGCCCTCAAACATGAAAAATTAAGTTCATAAACTAACTAAACTATGAGTCCATCAGGTATCTAGAAAAATGATAACAAAACATTGATTAGTAATTAAAATAGCAACTTAAAACTAAATTTCTTAAAAGTAAGTCTCTTAAAAATAAATTTCTTAATAATAAAGAACAAATAAGAAAAGAAAGGCACGAAAACAAGGAGTCAACCAACATCTACTAAATTAAACAAAGTTTTGAATTTACTTTTTTAAAAAAAAAGGAGACTTGTTGTTTTCGTGTCAACTTAACAAAATTTATAAATATAACATACTCAAAATTATTTACTTAAAAAAAAACACAACCCAATATTTTGCCGAAAAGAAAAAAAAATCACTTTTCCTTGCACAGGAAATAAATACCAATCTGACTTCACTTTAGGGTCAAACAGCCCCCACTTACACTGAATTTACGCTATATTTAAATAGCAAAATGAGTAACCTATCTAACTAAGTCCATCCGGTTTAACATTCTTATGACAAAACTTAAAATTAAACAAATACTTAAAATTAAAGAAGCCTAAATTATGAAAATATCTTTATAGATATACATTTTTCAAAACTAGGACACAAGAAAATACTTTTCTGTGTCAAGTAATATCGAATCAGTTTACAAACTGTCTATCATTTGTGGACAGAGTAGGGATCTTACATTGGATCATCTAACGGTCATCATTGAACCAGGATTTACAATTCCGAAGAAATACCTATTTGTAAGAAGGGTCGTCAAACTAGAATAATATTTAAATTATCCATTTTTCACAAAAAAACAAATCAGGTCAGGTTCTATAAAACAATAAATACCTGCCAATCAAGGTGGTCAGACTAGGATTTACATAACACAATACCTGTCTATCAGATCATGACAAAAGTCAATTGTTACTGAACAGCAAAACAGAAAGTTAAGCTCGCAGCTTAGGATATCCAAAAATCCACAAAACAACCTGCAGCAAACACTCAACAGAGTGACATTGTTTGTAAAAAAAAATGAGACCAAGGCAATACCCAAGCTGGCATTCCTTAAAAAAAACACTCCACGTGTGGACAAAAGTCAGCATTTCTTGTACAAACAAAACAAAATGTGTGATCAACTATGGCTTTCAGTGAGTTGACACTATTCGAGGGGTGATCAATTCAAAATTTTAATGAATGACACTAGTAATACTTAATTTATAGTTTAATAATAATACTAACAGTAAGACACTAATGTTTATATTATTTAGACTAAAAAACTATACAGAACACACTTTCCTGTATTAGAGGCAAAGCGATAATTCCAAAGGAATTAATCATTAGTTAAGCATGCCAAAGCAGTACTTTCTTTGTTAGAGACAGAAACAACTTTCTTATGAACTAAGGTTTGTATAAAGAACTTTTTAGGAAAGCTATACTATACTTGGACTTATGAAATACAAACTATCAATAATAGAACTAATAGAACTTTTGTGCATCAGAAAGTAGCTCAAGTCTCTGAGACACAAAATTCCAAGATTTTTCTTCTCAAGTTCCCTGGAGGTTCTGTGGACTATGGGCAATAAAAGAGCCTCCAGTGGACCGAAGAAAGAAAGGCATAAACTGTATGCCGTAAATTCGAAAAGCTTTCGGTAGACAAACCTGTACCTCAATTTAATTCTTCTCCGCGAGTTCCTTTTCATAAAACGTCGTATTCTCATCGGGTTCCATATTCTCAACCGTCGCACCCGCCACAAGCTCAAGGCTCGTACTCTCCCCGCGCTACTTATAAACAAGCTTCCTTTTCTCCACGCGCATCTTCTCCTAGTTCTGCTTTTAATAGTAAGAAAACTTTTAATTGTTTCTATTCTAAGGAACAGGGGCATACGAAACAATTTTGTCAAAAATGGAAAAGGGATTCTCTTAAGCATAATGAAACAAATAAGTTTAATTCAAAAAACTAGCCGACGATCTTTTGCGTTCTGTGCACAAGGATGACAGGAGGTCGTCGTCAATTCCTAGTAATATATCTAAGTTTATCACGCACAATATGGACGCATGTGTGCCGTTAGTTGATTGTGGACAAGATGTTAGATTAGTTTTGTTTTTTTTAAGGAAGTCATAGTTGTAGTGTGTAGGCCTACCAACCCTTCACATTATTACATTTGTTTCTTTTGTGATGTGTGAGAAACAAATGTAATAATGACAAAATTGTTTCGTATGCCCCTGTTCCTTACAATAGAAACAATTAAAAGTTTTCTTACTATTAAAAGCAGAACTAGGAGAAGACGCGCGTGGAGAAAAGGAAGCTTGTTTATAAGTAGCGCGGGGAGAGTACGAGCCTTGAGCTTGTGGCAGGTGCGACGGTTGAGAATATGGAACCCGATGAGAATACGACGTTTTATGAAAAGGAACTCGCGGAGAAGAATTAAATTGAGGTACAGGTTTGTCTACCGAAAGCTTTTCGAATTTACGGCATACACTTACTAAAGCTGAAAGATTCTTTTCCGAGAAATAGGCAATGGCCAAGGCATACTTCGGTTGTAGACTGTCACAGACTAAGTCCACCAATTGTTCCTCAGAAAGTGGAAAATCCAACCTTAAGTTTGCTAACTGAACATCTTCGACATATTCCACTATAGCCTGGTTAAATTTTTGCTTCATAGCGAACAAGGCTTTTAAAGCTTCCGTTTGATTGGTACAAACGTCAAAACGAGAAATGAGGAGCTTTTTCAAAGTTGACCAAGACAAAGAATCATCAAAAATAGTTCTAAACCAGGAAAGTGCCCTTCCCTCCAGGAGGTCAGAGAAAGAGGTAACAACCGCGGACAACTCCACCTTCCGGCATCTGGATAATTCTTCTATGCGTAAAATGAAATCTCTGACATCCGAAGACCCAGAAAATTTTAAACCCCAAGAATGAACGGACGAAGAAGAAGTTGGAGGAATAGGCGACTGGTAATAATTATTAATTACGGTTGTAGTCTTTTCTAAACTAACTGTATTATCATTACCTATATTCATATTGGAACCACTCCCTGTATTATCATCACCTATATTCATATTGGAAGTACCTCCTTCTTTCAAACTTCTATTAAAAGTACGAGCCTGTTCGCGCATACTGGCTAATGTTGCTTCCGGAACTATCTCACGATCCGTTAATAATTTTGTCATTTCCTCCTTTGACAGTCCATTAATATCGGAAATCGCCATTGTTGAAAACAAAAAAACAACAGCTGACTGCGTATCAACAACATTTGACAGATGACAGGTAATGCAAAAATTGCCAGTAAAAGAAAAAAAAAATTCCGTACCGTAAAATAAAAGTACCGGTTCAAACTTCAAGGTAATATTATTTATTACTTTCCTTGTTTAATCTGAGTGGCAACACTTAACGTTAGTGTCAATATAATTGTACGATGTAAACAAACGAGAATAAACCTCATAATGATCACAAGACAAAGAGTTGTATTTTCATAATGACACACAGAATCCCTGCAGACCGGTTAATGTCAGAAATATAACCAAATAAATGCACACACACCGACTCATCTCTGAGTTCTGTAAAGTTATCAGCAAAAGTTCCCAAAATCTATCCCACAAGACAGAGAAGTACCTATGTTTCGGGCACCGAAAATAACTGATTTTACACGTTGAAGCGCTCAATATTACCTTGAAGTTTGAACCGGTACTTTTATTTTACGGTACGGAATTTTTTTTTCTTTTACTGGCAATTTTTGCATTACCTGTCATCTGTCAAATGTTGTTGATACGCAGTCAGCTGTTGGCGTTGTTGAGTTTGCGTCACTGACTTATTGAGAGAATACATTGGTCTAACTGAATGTAATCTTACTGTGCGTTTTTATAGAGTGCGTAAATAAATGTTGTCTATAAATACAGTTCCTGGTACGTAAGCAATGCGTATAAATACTTGAATACATTGAATTCCTTTTGAATTAATTATAATTTAAAATGAGCAACTTACATTATCAAATCTGAAGAAACCATTTGTACATTATTGTGAGGCAATATTTGCTTGACTTTACCATCATCGTGAGTGTGTGGAAATGTTCATGATATCTTGTAAGGGCTGACATTATTGTTAGGCGATTTTGGATAAAACGAGGTTTTATTTATGCTTATATTAATGGAATACTTTTACTGCATTGAAGGAAATACATTTACATAAGTTTTAGGTTGCATAATCGTTATTAATAAACAATAATTTTTTTATTGAATTTATAAGTACAGGGTGTTTGGTAATTAAAGTGTTACGATTATATTATTATTAATTTCAGGGTGGATAATTATATTATTACGTTTAATTAAATATAATTATTTATGAACAATAATTTAATTATAAATTAAATTATTTAAATTTAAATAATTTTTTTTATTATTTTGAAATTTTTTTGTTTTCAACAATGGCGATTTCCGATATTAATGGACTGTCAAAGGAGGAAATGACAAAATTATTAACGGATCGTGAGATAGTTCCTGAAGCAACATTAGCCAGTATGCGCGAATAGGCTCGTACTTTTAATAGAAGTTTGAAAGAAGGAGGTACTTCCAATATGAATATAGGTGATGATAATACAGGGAGTGGTTCCAATATGAATATAGGTAATGATAATACAGTTAGTTTAGAAAAGACTACAACCGTAATTAATAATTATTACCAGTCGCCTATTCCTCCAACTTCTTCTTCGTCCGTTCATTCTTGGGGTTTAAAATTTTCTGGGTCTTCGGATGTCAGAGATTTCATTTTACGCATAGAAGAATTATCCAGATGCCGGAAGGTGGAGTTGTCCGCGGTTGTTATCTCTTTCTCTGACCTCCTGGAGGGAAGGGCACTTTCCTGGTTTAGAACTATTTTTGATGATTCTTTGTCTTGGTCAACTTTGAAAAAGCTCCTCATTTCTCGTTTTGACGTTTGTACCAATCAAACGGAAGCTTTAAAAGCCTTGTTCGCTATGAAGCAAGTTAACCAGGCTATAGTGGAATATGTCGAAGATGTTCAGTTAGCAAACTTAAGGTTGGATGTTCCACTTTCTGAGGAACAATTGGTGGACTTAGTCTGTGACAGTCTACAACCGAAGTATGCCTTGGCCATTGCCTATTTCTCGGAAAAGAATCTTTCAGCTTTAGTAAGTGTATGCCGTAAATTCGAAAAGCTTTCGGTAGACAAACCTGTACCTCAATTTAATTCTTCTCCGCGAGTTCCTTTTCATAAAACGTCGTATTCTCATCGGGTTCCATATTCTCAACCGTCGCACCCGCCACAAGCTCAAGGCTCGTACTCTCCCCGCGCTACTTATAAACAAGCTTCCTTTTCTCCACGCGCGTCTTCTCCTAGTTCTGCTTTTAATAGTAAGAAAACTTTTAATTATTTCTATTGTAAGGAACAGGGGCATACGAAACAATTTTGTCAAAAATGGAAAAGGGATTCTCTTAAGCATAATGAAACAAATAAGTTTAATTCAAAAAACTAGCCGACGATCTTTTGCGTTCTGTGCACAAGGATGACAGGAGGTCGTCGTCAGTTCCTAGTAATGTATCTAAGTTTACCACGCACAACATGGACGCATGTGTGCCGTTAGCTGATTGTGGACGTGATGTTAGACCACATGTTAATATTAAAATTATGAATTTGGTTTTTTCAGGGCTTTTGGACAGTGGAGCTACTGTCAGTTGTTTCGGGGGTTCTGTGTATAATTTTTTCATAAGTTTAGGATATAAGTTAAATAAGTTAGATTCCTACGTTACCACCGCGGATGGCAAACGTCAGGATATAATTGGTGCTATGCGAGTACTAGTATTGTATAATAATATTAAGAAATATATTAAGTTTTTCGTTATACCGTCTCTGTCCTCTTCAATTGTTTTGGGAGTAGATTTTTGGAAGCAATTCGACGTGGCCCCTCAGTTGTTTCCAAAAGTCGACAGCAATGTTAATTTTGGGAAGGTTGTCGGTGAGGTTCGTAAATTAACATCAGCTTCCTTGCTGTCCCCCCAAGACAATCTCAAATTAAATTCTGTTATAGTTAAGTTTAAATCAATTTCTTTCGAAGAACGTGGTTTAGGTAAAACCCATTTAGTACGTCATAAAATAAATACAACTGGGGATCCTATTAAGCAGCGTTACTATCCTTTATCTCAAACTCGCCAGAAACAATTAGAAGAACAATTAAAAGAAATGTTAGATTTAGGTGTTGTCCGTCGTTCTCGTTCGGCTTGGTCAAACCCAGTTTTGATTGTTCCTAAGAAGGATGGTTCTGTCAGGTTTTGTTTGGACTCGAGGCGTTTGAACAGCGTCACATTGGCAGATTCCTACCCCCTCCCTTACATTTCGCGTATTTTAGATAAACTAAGGAGTGCTCGTTTTATTTCATCTATAGATTTGAGCAAATCATTTTGGCAGATTCCCTTGGATAAGGAATCATGTCCTAAAACGGCTTTCGTTGTACCAGGCCATGGTTTATTTGAATTTGTGAGGATGCCGTTCGGTCTTAAGAATGCTCCCAGCGAATTGCAGCGTCTGGTGGATGCTCTTTTTGGTCCTGAGTTTGACGAGAACGTCTTTTGTTATCTCGATGATTTAATTGTTATTTCGGAAGATTTTGAGTCACATTTGAAGATTTTGAATAAAATTTATGAACGATTAAGAGATGCGGGTTTAACAGTTAACCTCAAAAAATGCGAGTTTTGTAAGGAAGAGTTAAAATATCTAGGTTATATCGTAGACGCGAAAGGTCTTCGTACAGACCCCGTTAAATTAGAATGCATTCGTACTTAACCTACCCCTAAGAATTCGAAGCAAATTAAAGCTTTTATAGGTCTTTGCGGTTATTATAGGCGTTTTATCAAAGATTTCTCTACTATTGCGGCCCCGTTGACAAAACTCACTGGTTCTAGAATGGGAATAAGTAATTTTTCTTGGACTTCAGAAGCGGAAGACGCATTTAAAAAATTAAAAAAAGCTCTAACTTCTGCTCCCGTTATTAGTTGTCCAGATTTTTCTTTGCCCTTTACTATACATTGCGACGCGAGCAACGTTGGAATCGGCGGCGTGCTTACTCAGGTGTTTGACGGTGAAGAACATCCTGTCTCTTTTTTCTCTAGGTGCTTAAATGTTCACGAACGAAACTACGGCGTTACGGAGCGCGAACTCCTTGCGGTGTTAGAATCAGTCAATCATTTCAGGCCTTACGTAGAAGGTGTTCATTTCACAGTGGTGACGGATCACTCCAGTTTGCAGTGGTTGGTTTCGTTGTCCAATCCAACTGGTAGACTTGCGCGTTGGTCTACGCGTCTTTCCCAATATTCTTTTGATGTGGTGCACAGAAAGGGTAAATTAAATACTGTTCCAGATGTTCTTTCTCGTAAAGACGATTTAACTGTTGCTGCCATAGATTCTTTGCCTACAACTTCGGATAGTTGGTATAGTAATTTGTTTTCCAATTGTATGAATAATCCCCAACGTTTCAATAACTTCCAAATTAAAGATAATTGTTTATTTCGACATTCTAAATCTCGTTTCGCTTTGCAAGAGGATACAGTCTGGAAGCTGGTTGTGCCTTTTGAGGACCGCAACGCTATTTTAAGTAAAGAACACGAATCTATTAACTCTTGCCACCCCGGTGTTTTCAGAACGTATAAGAAAGTTCAACTCCGTTACTTTTGGCCGGGTATGTATAATGACGTCAAAAAGTTTGTCAGTAAATGTAAAACGTGCAAAGCACATAAAATAAATACATCTGCGCCGGCGGGTATTTCTACGAATCCAAAAATAGTCAACAGACCGATGCAAATGTTGTCTATCGACCTTGTAGGACCTCTTCCACGTAGTTACGCGGGTTTTATGAACATTTTATCGGTTGTTGACGTTTTTTCCAAATATACATGGATTTTTCCGCTCAGAAATGTTACTGCAAAAAGCATTGTAAAAAATGTTGAACAATTTATTTTTCTAGTCCACGGTGTTCCGCAAACCCTTGTGTGTGATAATGGTAAACAATTTGTTTCAAAAGAGTTTAAACAATTGTTGGCCGATTATAACGTTCCTATGCCTTTTTATAACGCCTATTACACCCCGCAAAATAATGTAGTGGAGCGGTATAACCAAACTATCGGGACTGCCTTGTCTATCTTGACCGAGTCTGACCATCGTAATTGGTCCAGATTTCTGCCTCAGATTCAGTCAGCCTTGAATAATACTGTTAATTTTGCAACAGGTTTCACGCCTTTTTTCCTTATGCACGGCAGGGAACAAATTATTGATGGCAATTTACACAAAATTAATGTTTCTTCTAGTGTCGTGGACATACCTTTGGATCAGTCTAGAGCCGAATTTGCAAAAAAGTTGGAAGACTTAGTTCCTATTTACGAACAAGTTTCAAATGCATTAATACAAGCCTTTAAAAATGCCCAACATTATAATTTACGCCGTAAATCCGTGGTTTATAATGTAGGTGATGTCATTTGGAGGAGGAATTTTGCTCAATCCAGTGGTCCGGATTACTTTTCCCATAAGTTGGCACCTAGATTCGTTCGTAATGTGATAAAAAATAGAGTCTCGGATTTAGTGTACACATTGGCAGATATGCAAGGTAGAATTGTTGGTAATTTTCACGTCAAAGATATTGTTCGGATAGATTAGTTTTTGTTTTTTTTTTCTTTAAGGAGGCCTATGTTGTAGTGTGTTGGCCTACCAACCCTTCACATTATTACATTTGTTTCTTTTGTGATTGTTCTGGTCTCATGCTTTGGAGTTTGGTACCTCCAAATCTTGTGCTCAGTGCGAACACTTTATTCTAGTTCATTGACGATAAAACGTTTATTTACCCTCGGTAAACTGGAATGTGATCCTTGTGGTCACTGGCGCCCAAAATTTTGTTAGTTAAGTCTTTCTTTCCTTCGTTACTTTACCTTTTCTGTTAATAATAACATGCTCTAGTTTCGAGTTTTTTTTTTGTATTATTAAACGTATGATTATTTTGGTAATAATATACCTATTCACATAAGTACACACACACTGATTTCATACCTTGTTCCGTCTGTTTAACGGATTAAGTTGTAATGCTATTATTTTTAAGTTTATGCCTTTCTTTCTTCGGTCCACTGGAGGCTCTTTTATTGCCCATAGTCCACAGAACCTCCAGGGAACTTGAGAAGAAAAATCTTGGAATTTTGTGTCTCAGAGACTTGAGCTACTTTCTGATGCACAAAAGTTCTATTAGTTCTATTATTGATAGTTTGTATTTCATAAGTCCAAGTATAGTATAGCTTTCCTAAAAAGTTCTTTATATAAACCTTAGTTCATAAGAAAGTTGTTTCTGTCTCTAACAAAGAAAGTACTGCTTTGGCATGCTTAACTAATGATTAATTCCTTTGGAATTATCGCTTTGCCTCTAATACAGGAAAGTGTGTTCTGTATAGTTTTTTAGTCTAAATAATATAAAAATTAGTGTCTTACTGTTAGTATTATTATTAAACTATAAATTAAGTATTACTAGTGTCATTCATTAAAATTTTGAATTGATCACCCCTCGAATAGTGTCAACTCACTGAAAGCCATAGTTGATCACACATTTTGTTTTGTTTGTACAAGAAATGCTGACTTTTGTCCACACGTGGAGTGTTTTTTTTAAGGAATGCCAGCTTGGGTATTGCCTTGGTCTCATTTTTTTTTACAAACAATGTCATTCTGTTGAGTGTTTGCTGCAGGTTGTTTTGTGGATTTTTGGATATCCTAAGCTGCGAGCTTAACTTTCTGTTTTGCTGTTGAGTACCAATTGACTTTTGTCATGATCTGATAGACAGGTATTGTGTTATGTAAATCCTAGTCTGACCACCTTGATTGGCAGGTATTTATTGTTTTATAGAACCTGACCTGATTTGTTTTTTTGTGAAAAATGGATAATTTAAATATTATTCTAGTTTGACGACCCTTCTTACAAATAGGTATTTCTTCGGAATTGTAAATCCTGGTTCAATGATGACAGTTAGATTATCCAATGTAAGATCCCTACTCTGTCCACAAATGATAGACAGTTTGTAAACTGATTCGATATTACTTGACACAGAAAAGTATTTTCTTGTGTCCTAGTTTTGAAAAATGTATAACTATAAAGATATTTTCATAATTTAGGCTTCTTTAATTTTAAGTATTTGTTTAATTTTAAGTTTTGTCATAAGAATGTTAAACCGGATGGACTTAGTTAGATAGGTTACTCATTTTGCTATTTAAATATAGCGTAAATTCAGTGTAAGTGAGGGCTGTTTGACCCTAAAGTGAAGCCAAATCGGCCTTTATTTCCTATACAAGGAAAAGTGATTTTTTTTTCTTTTCGGCAAAATATTGGGTTGTGTTTTTTTAAATAAATAATTTTGAGTATGTTATATTTATAAATTTTGTTAAGTTGACACGAAAACAACAGGTCTCCTTTTTTTTTAAAAGTAAATTCAAAACTTTGTTTAATTTAGTAGATGTTGGTTGACTCCTTGTTTTCGTGCCTTTCTTTTCTTATTTGTTCTTTATTATTAAGAAATTTATTTTTAAGAGACTTACTTTTAAGAAATTTAGTTCTAAGTTGCTACTTTAACCTGTCATTTGCCAGGAACGCGCCGGCGCGCGAGAATCGAATTTCAAAAATGAATATTAATTCAAATAATTTGGATGAGATTTTAAATTTTATTCCATTAATATATAACATAAAATAAAGCTTAAAATGGCTTCCTCCATTCTTGTTCTTAAGGTAATTTAAAAAAGGTAAGGTAAAAAACCCTGGCCTTTGACAGGTTAAGAGGGCATTACCAGAGAAAGCCGGAAATACGTCATTTTCAAAAAAGTTTTTAGACGTATTGACTCTTTTCCACAAAAAATTATAAATGGATTTCGAAAGATTGTTCTTTTATCTAGCATTTGTATGTAATAAATTTTTAGAATTTTTTTTAATTTTTAGTATAATAAGGTTATTCCATAGGTCGTTGACAGATTTGTTCAATTTTCAAAAAAGTTTTTGTATTATACCACACCTATTTAAAATAATGTAATCATGCAGTAAAATAAATCAATACATTATCTAGCAGAGTTATGTATTAGAATTTTAATTTTAGTTTCAATAAAATCATTAAAAAATATGTACGTACATGTGTTTCTTGACGAAAATTGGTCCATTCGTGTATTTATTTGCGCACTTACAAAGTAATATATTTCAGATTTTTTTAACATTCTTATTAAATTTAGACATTATTGAAAAATGATAAATACTTATAATCAAAAAATAACTACAAAAAGTACACTATTTTAATAGTTTTATCATCACGCCTTTCAGCATTTTTGGATGAAGGTATAAATTAAAGCTAATTTGGATTGAAATAAATTCGATATTGAGTTATAATTTTAAAAAGCTGGTTCGGAGAATAATTAATCTTTCTCATTGTAACCGCCCTGCACGATCGGAAGAACGACTTTCGACGAAATGTGGAATTTCGTCCGCTGGCTGGTTAAACGCTCTTAATTACTAATCAATGTTTTGTTATCATTTTTCTAGATACCTGATGGACTCATAGTTTAGTTAGTTTATGAACTTAATTTTTCATGTTTGAGGGCAAACATTTTCGTGGAAAGGGGGGAATTGTCACATAAATAATTATGTAACTAATGCAGTTCTTGCTTAGGTGTTTATTTTGTCTATGGTGTTTTTTGGACACTGGTAATTTTTGGAAAAGAAAGAAGAGCAGTTTTGTTTATGGGCACTTCCTCCCGAGCAGCCATGGACTAGGTTGTTCTGGAATTGGTCACTCACCATAAAGGTGTTTAATTTTGAGTTTAAACCATGAGAATCTAAGTAAATTAAAACCTAACCGATCGCGGGTGATTTTTTCGTATCACGCGAGGCTCGTGTACGTATAATGTTAATGGATGACTTGTAAGTCCCATTTTTTTATCGATGTGGTTGACCGACGCCGGCAGTGATATTTTCGGCCTTGCTGTAACTTTAAAAGTGTGATTAGTTGTCCCGGTCAAGGGATGTATTTTGGAAATGGGAATATAAAGAATTCCCGACAGAAAAACGGAGTGTTAAGCCCGTGCAATGATGTTTTCGGTCGTGAAATGCCTAACACGCGATCAGAGTACGGCCGGCAAATTAATCCGAATCGAAACGTGAATTAACAATCCTCACCCGTCCTGCAATCGTGGCTTTGCCAAAATCGGGAACACGCTGCTTTTCATCGGCCGAGATTATTATTTACTTGGGACAAGTCCGACATCTCATAATCTCGCCACGTTGTCTGGGAGCCTGTTCCTACCTCGTTTGGAGACTTTCTTGGGTCATCATCACATCACCAATCCATCCTCATGGAAAGCCCTAGGCTGGCTTTCATCCAGGCGCGGACTGGAACGTGCTACCCGCAACATTTCTCGATGGGCCGGCTTTCATCCTGGCGCGCACCTCTTCAAGGAACATCATCACGGCATTGTTTAGTTAGATAGATAGTTTAGCGAGTCCATCTGGTACGTATGTTTTTATATGTTTTCCTTTGATACCCTGATGGGAAGTTTGTACACTTCCGTGTTGCTTTTGTGTTCAATACATATTTTTTTGAAAAGTTAATATTCTTTGATTTAATTGAATCCCTACCTACATGATAGAGAATTACTTGGCCCACTATCCCGAGTTTGGATCCCTGCTCTGCCGCCAGGTTATATTTAATACGAGCCCTTATTCGTTACAACAGATTTGGCAAACGAAAGAGCAAACTACTACCTGTAAACTATGGCGCTTATGACTATGGCTAATTATTCCCTTCCTCTCTCCCCATTTGTCCTCCAACACTTCAGTGTTCGCAATCAACGACAGTGACAACGGTCTCCCGTGAATTTATAAATCACATATAAACACGCTTCGCAAGATTCCTTGGAAAATCCATAGTGAAATCATTCAAAAACATAGTAGAGAAGTCAGCTCACCTTTCAGTGTAATAAATTGCAAAGAATTCATCGCACCTTTACTTTCCCTGAGTACCTTATAAGAACACGGAAATCATTTTGCCGTGGAACGTAAGAACCACCATCCGAAACAAGAAGAAAAGTAATAAAATCTATTAAAATTTTCACCCCATTTACAACAAATCATCACCAACGTTCGGCAAAAATCGGGAGTGTAAGTACTAGGTACTTAAAATAGACACAGAATATACTTATGCATATGATATTTTATAAAATCGTTTATTGAGGTGTATAAATAGTATTTTATGAAAACAAATAACTTAGTATGCACCACTATATTATTAACAACATCGACATATTTTAAAATAATGTTTTCTTCGTCAGTATAATTTGTTAATACTCGTATAAAAAAATAAAAATCATTGCATACTAAGTTATTTGTTTTCATTTTATCAATAATGACGCCACAAAGTATAGGTATTTGCGAAGTTTGAAGAAGTGTATAAATAGTGTCTACGTACATTTTTTTAATCAGAATTCATATATTGAAGCAGAACATTGAGAACATTGGAAGGCGCGAATTTCCCCAGTCGCCCAATTTGTCATTGACAAACGTTCAGGATGATGACGTTTTAGTCAACGCTCAACGTTTAAATGTACTTACACAGACTTTAAAACCAGGTTTGAGATTGTTTTGACTATGGAAATACCACAGTGGATTATCAATCCATTTGGTGATACTGAAGAATCGGTTATCATGTGACAAGAAGAACTGATCGGATTAAGCACTAACGAAGAACTTATTCAGTTCAGAAAGGGATATCAGCAGTTATAGCTTCAGAAAGAAATACCTGATGCTTATCATGCATTAGAACTATTGCAAGAAAGTTTTTGATAGCTTTTCCATCTTCATACCTGATGGAAAGGGGTTTAAGCGCGATAGTTAATCTGCTAACGAAAAAATAAAATAAGAACACATTTGACGTGAATAAATTTTGGAAAATTCAATGTTCGAGAGGCAGGAGGCCTACGGGAAAAAAAAATCGGCTACATGGAGAAAAAAAATTATGAACCTCTGCTTCAGAAATTAGGTGCGAATTTTGGCTGCTCTTGTACCTTTGTATCACTGGTAATGTAGGTACATATTAAGAAAATCTTCAATCGTTTTAGGAAACCGCGAAACTATGTTATTCTGTGAAACTATTTCGTTTGATATTATTCGTTCCTGTTTGTAATTTACCAATTTCATGGAAGCCAGCTGATGTGGCCAAAGTCAAGGAGTGCGTAAATTCGAGTATGTGTAGTGTAGTAACTTGGCGATCAAAATAAGCGCGACGTGAATGGATGCGTTCATTGGTATATAGTTCCACCATTATTCCTTTCACTTGATATCTTGAAATGATTTTTTTTTCATAATTTATAAAAATAATATTATTCCTTAAAATTTGACAAGTAACTTATTTCTTAAAATCGAGTCGGTATTTCCAGAGTAGAAGATATCGCCCTGGTGAAAAACCACCACAAAGAATTGAGACTTTGCCTGAAATGGCATTAGCCGTATTTGGTGACCAAATGCGAATAGCCAGGTACTCCCAAACTTTCCTCCACCATCTCTTTTCTTTTTTATGTGCGGTATTCACATAAAAAAATACACAAAACAATTTTTTAAGAACCTACGTACGTAGCTACCTACTGTTTTAAAGTAAACGAAAATGTTTAAAAACTCCGGCATTTTTAGCTTTTTTTTTAAATTTTTCTCTTTAATTTAAAAACATAAAATCGGTGTACATAACTGCTCTCCTCCGTTAACCAGCGACTTCTGGGCAAATTTGCATTTAAACATGCACTTTATCACTTTGCCATCCGATGATTTTTTTTTTCAATTAAAAATAATTTTAAAAATCTGTCACACGTCGCCACTGAACACACTGCCACACGTCGCCGCGCACGGATCCCGTGATATGAAATCTGTCTCGTCTGTACGGTGCTGCTGGATCGTGACAGGGTGCGGTGCGCTTGGTTGTGCCCAAAAAAAATTTTTTGTTCTTAAAAAAGTCTGGAAAATTAAAAAGGCTCAACAATTCTTTTTTAAATGAGTTTACACAACTATTAAAATTTTATTTTACCTTTTCAAATGCAAAATAATATTTTCACACATTAATTGTGTAATACACAAGACGATAGTGAAATTTTTAATTTGTGTTATTATTTAAACTTTTTTAAACGTTCCCATATCTCCAAATCACAATTAGGTGACAAAGAGCTATCTTGCACTCAGATCACGAATTTTTGCACGAACCCCTCCAATAAAATTGTAGAAACATTATTTTATGATTTGTTGTTTACCTATAGGTTTTAGGCTTTCAAAAATAGCCCGTAAACTCAGTGTGTCCATGGGCATATCCCCTTCACAGATTATGGCGGCCCTACTAAGGTGAATATATCTGCTCGCCAATGAAAGAAGAATATATTATGTTTGCTGGTTATTAATCGGCACGGCTGTGGGTCTCAATGATGGACCTCGATGGACCTCGACAGGGCCATCACGCCTAGCGGATCGCGACCAACAGTGGACTGTTGTTGGTCGTAAAAAACGACCCGCTACTGTAATAGGTAACTTAAAGGAGCAAGGTACCCATACTTATTTCCACCTGTACCCGCTACATCCTGAAACCTCGATCAACGATTTAACGTCGTATCTTCAGTCGATTGTAAGTACCGCCTCATTTAAAGTCTCTAAAATTAAATCAAAGGGAGAATATGCCTCATTCAAGTTAGGGATCCCAAATTCCGTGAAAACCGAAGTTCTAAAACCGGAACATTGGCCTAAATATTCATATCTTAAAGAATGGAAAAATAAAATAAATGCACCGCGGCTTCCGGGTTTAAAACCCAGTTGACTTGCGGATAATTTACATTTCTTTTACCAAAATGTTAGAGGACTAAAGAGTAAATGTGCCTCATTTTACTCTAATGTTTTGATAAACAATTATGATGTAATTGGACTCACTGAGACGTGGCTAAACTCAAGTGTGTTCAATCCAGAGCTCTTCGATGACAGCTTCAAAGTATTTAGAAAAGACAGAGACAGTGGAAGTGGCCGTAGACAGGGAGGAGGCTGTCTATTAGCCGTAAAGAGTGCGAATGGCCTTATTAAGGTAGAGCACTTACCTGCTCTGGAAACTGTCAACGAGGACTTGTGGGTCAAAATTACATTTAAATCGTGTGTAACTTTTATATGTATAGTTTATTTTCCACCTGCATCTCACTTTGAAACATATAAATTATTTTTTGATACAATACAACGTAATGTAGATGTTATTGGTGGAAAGAATGTAATTGTTCTCGGAGATTTCAATATGCACTCCGCAAGCGGTTCCGTAGAAACGGAAAACGACCTTAATTTTCTATGCGCCGTTTTTGGTCTCTCCCAATATAATAACGTTCAAAACATAAACTTAAGAGTTTTAGATTTAATTTTATGCAACATATCCATAAATGTTATTCATTCCGATTCTCCCCTTGTTATCGAAGATAAACATCACCCTGCGCTAGAATTTATTTTTTCATGCAAAAAAAACATTAAAACTACAAACATACCAAAAAATGACAAGAATGCTTTGCGTGGATGGAATTTTGGGCAGGGCGATGTTTATGAACTGTACAATATGATGAGCCAACTAGATTGGCAAGAAATGTACAATTTTAGCACTATAAATGAGGCGGTACATCATTTTTATGCTTGTATTTACAATATTTTTGATGCCTGTTTCTCTAGGAAACCTCCCAGTAGAGGTGGTCGTCGATATCCGAAGTGGTTCTGTCAAGATACCATCGCGAGCATTAGGAAGAAACATGCTCTCCATAAAAAATGGAAGGCTACCGGCTGTCGAGGTGACTATGATTTGTTCAGTGTGCATAGAGCCGTGGTTAAGCGCAATATACGCACTGCTTTCCAATTATATGTAAATTCTATTGAACACGAAATCAAGCATGATCCAAACATGTTTTGGGACTACGTCAAATCACTGAGAAAAGATGGTGGTATTCAAGACACCATGACGCATTGTGATCAGGAAGTTCGTGGAGTAGATGTAGCTAACGCTTTTGCAACACACTTCCAATCCGTGTATAGTAATGAGTCTCCATTACTAAATACAAATATTGCTGCCAAGTTGAATATAAAGGGAGCCCAGAATATCGATATTAATCAAATTGATGAATCAGATATAGAAACTTCCATTAGAAAAATGAAAAATACATATTCACTTGGTCCAGATTTTCTTCCAGTATTCTTCCTTAAAGGTTGTGCCGAGTTTTTAAAAAAGCCACTTAGTTTCTTATTTAATCTTTCCCTGGAAACCGGTGTATTTCCTGATTCCTGGAAAATTTCGAAGATTTGTCCGATTTATAAAAGCGGTACAAAGACCTCTGTAGAAAATTTTAGGCCAGTAGCAATACTATCTGCACCGGCCAAACTGTTCGAATCGATTATTCATAAATACACACTGCCACAAGTGGAGCCGTACTTAATTTCAGAACAGCACGGATTTAGAAAAGGTCGATCTACAGAAACCAACTTATTGGTGTTTACTGATTACGTATCAAAATCTTTAGATAAAGGCCATCAGGTAGATTGTTCGTATAACGACTTTTCAAAGGCCTTCGATACTGTTAATCACGACGTCTTACTCAATAAGCTGGCTGAAATAGGATTCTCAATGAGACTACTCACCTTTTTTGCTAGCTATCTTGCAGACAGGAAACAGTTTGTATCTCATGGACTATTCCAGTCTATTCTATTTTTTGTACGATCAGGAGTACCCCAAGGTTCTAATTTAGGCCCACTCCTTTTTTCCATATTTATTAATGATATTTCAGAAGTAATTCTGCACTCCAGGTTTCTTCTTTTTGCTGATGACCTGAAACTATTCTTAGAAATACTAACCCTAGAGGACTGCAATCGACTCCAGTCAGATATTGATAGAATTATTGACTGGAGTAAAAGAAATCGGATTGAGTTCAATATATCTAAATGTTTAATTTTGTCATTCACTAGGGCGTGTCATACCTGGTATTACCGGTATACGATGGACGCCCAAAGTCTAAAACGTGTCTCCACCATGAAGGACCTTGGAATCATGTTTGATAGTAGGCTGACATTTCATACTCACATTCAGATGGCTTGTAGCACTTCATTGAGAATGCTGGGCTTTGTTCTGCGTACTGCAAGGACTTTTAAAGACACCCGGGTTCTCATAATTCTATTCAATTCCTTAGTAAGGAGTAGACTTGAAAGTGGGTCGATAATTTGGAGTCCGCACCAAGAAAAATATTCCCTCATGTTGGAGAGAGTTCAGAAAAAATTTCTGAGATTTCTGTACATGAGGGAGTACGGCTATTACCCGTGGCTCTATCCTACCGACTTTCTTTTGGGTATGCTCGGAATGAACCATCTACGTGTCAGAAGGGATGTACATATTGCTACGCATTTCTTCAGATTGATTCGTGGATGGCTTGAGAACTCAGCTATCTTGGAAAATATTCATTTTTATATTCCCGATGGTTATCTTCGCCATCGACAGCATAGGCTGTTCTATCTTCCGGCCTGCAGGACTAACTTGCCAATGGTCATGCCGATCGGGAGAGCAATTTTGCTGTTGAACAGAATTAATTCGGATATCGACATATTTAGCGTCAGTGAAGCTGCCTTTAAAAGGCAAGCTCAATTGATGCTCATATAGTTTTTTTTTTGCTTACCATTTATATTTATGTTTAATGTAATACTGTTACAAATGTATTTTAAAAACGCACTGAAATTTTAAATTTTGTAATGTTTTTGAAAGAATAAAATAAATTGAATTGAATTGAATTGAAAAAGACAAATTAAAAAAGTAGTTTCCTCTTCATCGTGGTTCGCGATAGGTTCCTTTCTTTCCGATAGTTCGATGAAATTGCATTGTGAACATAATTTCAACCAAAATAAAATATTGAAAAGTGATTACAAATTAATAGTTTCATCGAACAATACTGAAGAATCTTCATAGCCCCTCCAGACTCACGGCGAGAAGCCCCGAGAACACCCAAGAAGCGTGAATGTGATGAGTTTCTCGCATTCTCTTTCTCGGGCTCGCCTGTTCTCGGATCACTGTCGGTAAATTTGGCCGCTTTAAAGGATTTCTCGGGCGAGAAGCGAGAAGACTACTACACTCACGTTTTGTCTCAGTGTTGTTTAGTGAGCGGTTGAGAGTAGACGTGCGTTATATTTTTGTTTTTGTTTCGAAAATTTTGTTTCCTTGTATTAAGAATCAACAAGAGTGGCAATTTATAGAATATTTTCAATCTGAGCCGGTGTTATAAGACAAAAGTTTGAACCACGATGCGTGGAACAGACTTGGAGAAATAATGGAGATGAAAGTACCTGAACTCAAAAAGAAAAAAAGATTCCCTTTTTGCTAGTTAACGGAAATATAAAAAAAAATGGTGAATGATTCCTCCAAACCGGGTGCTGATGAAAATGAAATTTATAAACCTATATGGTTTGTACAATATAACGCTCTGGATTCCTTTCTAAATCAAGGGCTAACTACAACGTTCACAAAATTATAATATGCCATGGCGCACAGAGCCAAACCTGCTGCATTTTGAATATCGTCTGTAATGTCGTCCATACCTCAACATGGGAAACAGATCACGAGAGAAAAAAAGGAAAATGTGGATTGTTCTCACGAGAAGTCTCGGCGAGAACTTCTCGCCAAGACTTCTCGCCGTGAATCTGGAATCGCCCAGAAAATATACAAAATAAAATCAGGAAGAAAATTGACTCAAGTAAGATTGGTGCCAAAGTGATTGGTGTTAATGCGATATCTAACAACAGAATACTTATAAAATGTTCGACAAAGTAAGATGCGGAAAAAATGAGTAAAGCTATTGGGGACGAGTTCAAAGACATCAGTGCTACAGAAATTAAAAAGAAAAGACCAACCATAATAGAGGGTGGACCTTAACTGTGTTCGCGATTTGTTTCGTTAATTTTTCAACAATGCGTGGGGCGAACGCGGTTCGGAAGGTATCGCTAGACGCGTTATTTCATGGAAATTTTAGTCGCCACGGGAGAGCAGCGCGCATTTTGTGTCCGTGCAATTACATAAGCAATTATTCCGTGACGATTTCGAGACGAATGTACCTTGCTCATCTCGGTTTACGAGACATTAATCAAGCACCAAGCGTAAACTCTATTCGGAAATGGATCAAAATATTTGAGACAACCGGCTCAACAGTAAAAATAATTAATGAAGGCCGCCCGAAGTCAGCGAGGATACCAGAAGTTATTCAGCGTATTAGTGAATCAGTGAGGGAAAATCCACAACAAACTACTCGCAAGAGAAACCAAGCCTTATCCATCAAGAGGACCACTTTACAAAGAATTTTACGCCACGATTTACATTTAAAAGCTTATAAAATTCAGCTGACGCAAGAATTGAAGCCGAATGATACCGATCTTCGACTTAATTTTGCCAATTTGATGCTGGAACGTTGTGACAATTCTTTCAGCATAATGTTCAGCGATGAGGCCAGTTTCCATATCAATGGCCATGTTTATAAACAAAATTGCCGGTATTGGTCTGAGAATAAAAGAAGAAGAAGATCCCCTGACAGAAGCATCAACTTCCCTTGAATAGCCCGAAGGTCGTTGTGTGGGCTGCAATGTCAGCTAGGGGTATCATTGGCCAACATTTTTTTGAAAACGAAAGGAGAGTTGCTATGACAGTGATATCTAAGAATTATTGTCAGATGCTTCAGGAGTTCTTGGTCCCAGGTCTTCAAGATTTTCAAGGCCACAATTCCAGGAGCTGGTTTCAGCAGGACGGCTTCACCTGTCACACTGCTAAACTGTCCATGGACCGTTTAAAAGAGATGTTCGCCGGAAAACTCATTTCACGAGGAGGAGACATTGAGTGGCCCCCACGGAGCCCAGATCTCAGCCCGTGTGATTATTTTTTGTGGGGATACTTAAAATCAAGAATCTATTACGACAATCCGACAACAATAAATCAGTTAAAACAAAACATTGTACGGGAAATTAACGCCATCCCACGGGCAACTTGTCAACGTGTTTTTTGAGAATTTTCGAATCTGCCTTAGACAATGTCAACAGGCTGATGGAGCTCACTTGGACAATATAATTTTTAAAACTTAATGTCATTAAAATTTCCATTTATTGTAATTTTTGAAAATATTAATAAAACATGTCTAAGTTTTACCATTATTTATTTATTGTTAATTGAAACTAGGTATACAGTTAAGGACCACCCTGTATTTAAGGGCATTACTAATGACTATAATAAGGATGATATTTTACAAGATATTATCGAACAGAATGAAGATATCAAGGCTATTATGATAGATAAACCAGGAATTGAGATGGCGTTAAAAAAGATTTTGAACAAAAAAATAATAACACATCTAATTACATAATACAAGTTAGTACCAAAATAAGAAGATGGTTAGTTTCTACCGGTAAAATCTATTTGGGGTACCAGAGAATACAAGCAGAGGATGCCCGTCTTGTGGTTCAGTGCTTTCACTGCTTGGGTTTTGGACATACTTCTGTCAGGTCTCTTCATAAAGAAAAGGACAAACCATTGTGTACACACTGTGCTGGTGATCATTCCTACAAACATTGTGCTAACAAAGATAAAGAACCTAAATGTAAAAACTGTGATAGCAAAAATAAAAAATGAACTGGAATATTGACATCAGGCATTCTGCAAACGATAATACGAAATGCAATTTGTATAAAAAAATGAGCATTTTAGCAAAGAAAAAATAGAATATTGACTAGAAATAACAATAAACCTGTCTCAAAGTAGATATAGTGCTATTATAGTACATATGAATTTTTCTCGTAAAATTTGCTACATTTCAATAATTACAATTTACGTTATTATTGCCAAAGATTACACATTTCTATTTCTATATTATATTAAAGAAAACAATTATTGTATAAAGACACTAGATTTCCAAACGTCGTCATATTCTGTTATTAAAAATTCATTTCAATACATAAATATTGTTATAAAAATTATAAAAGATCACGAAATAACTAACAAAAAAAACACTATTATATTACATTAATTTTTGAACAGTAATATCATAACGACACCTTCAATAACATTTTTTTGTTTACTTAAACATGCATATATTCACTGTGTACTGTATTTCACATTCATAAATATAACAACACCTTTTAAAAAAATCATAAAATATCATAAATATTCTGAAATAACACTAGATGTGAACATACAGTTTATTTTATATTTATTAAGTCTTTATCAAAAAGTACTTGTACCAATTAGCTCTAGATAAAAACACTTTTATATTGTTAAATATTTAAAATTAAATTCTTCAATCTATACTCAAAAAAATTCTCTTTTTAAACAAAACAAGAAAATAATTTATTCTTACGCGCTGAAACCTACAAAAGGTATTAATTATTGTTTAGGTTTCATAAATTGAGTTATTTTATATTACTCTCTTTTCATGTTTACTGGACAGATAATAAAAATAGGTGTTAAGTATATTATTTATGTATGGGATTTAAACAACCTAACAAAAATATTAAATTTTATTGTTTTATCTAAAAATGAAATATTTGGAATATTATTTAATGTTAAAAGCATGGAAAACTATTTTGTATCATTATATTATACAAAGGGCTTTTAATTTAAGAAAAAGAATTGTGGTGTCTTTGATAAATACAAATGCTTTATCACATTAACTTGTATAATAACTGTTTATTGCTGTATTATGCTAAGTATAAATACGGGTATTGGAAAAAAAAATGTATGTAATTATATCAAGCATTAAATTGAAACTTATACTGCATTATAATATAGAGTTATTTCTTATAGAAATATTTCAATATGTAAAATCAACAAAAATTCGTATCACAATCTTATTGTATTGCATAAAATTTAACTACGAATTAAATGGCACAGAATAATTTCTCGTATATAGATAATAGCCATACTTGATTTCTTTTCATATACCTCGTAAACCAACATCGAGGCAATATCTACCGTTCTATTGTGATAACTCCAACACAGAATCACAGTTGTATACCCCCGCTCGCCGCATACAAAATTTGGGTAATGACTATAAAGATGTTGTTGACATATTCAACACACCATTCACCAAATATAAACAAGTCATTACCCAATTTATATTGAAAAGAAGAACATCAAATTTAATTTAATTAACCGAACAAACTACGTAGCTCAGCATCGACCTACGAGACCTTACCAATGTATTGTAATTTTCCTAGTATTACATTTTTCCATCTTGCATGGCGGAGTATTTAGTTTCGATGTTATTTCGTTTTTTACTTTGTTTTTGCTTTAGATGTTGTTTTTGATTTTGTCTAATATTTTGCTTTTGATTTTGTTTTTGATTTTGCTTTGATTCTGTTGTGCTTAACTTAGATGTTCTTTGTAATAAATAAAAAAAATATCGTGTAAAAGCCCAGCCGGGCGGGAAATTCATAATAAATAAATATTTTACTGTAGATTCTCAACTAGGTACTTACTTCAGATATCTTTACTAACAGACTGAAGAGAGATAGCTTTTAAATGTATTATTTTATTAAAAATGATTTATTTTTTTTAAACCAAAACTATTATTAAATATTTAACTGACAGCCCTGAAACAGTTAGCTAATTAGCAATACCTGCTTAATAATTTCAAACAAAGATAACTTTGAAGGTAACAATAAACTCAATGCAAATTTACTCTATTTAGTGCTTATAAATACTGTTGACAACTTGTTCACAAGTCCCCTTTGTTTAGGTACATATTTTTTATTCTAAATAATCCTATCTAAATTTTATGTTCTCTGTTATTATTACATTGATATTATTTTTTTTTTGTATAGTAACAGTAGTTTAGTAACACATAATAGTATCCTTCACCTAAATACTTGCTACTTTGTTAAATGTTCATTTCTACTTTGTTATTATTGATAATCTCCTGTGTACCACTGTATACTTATAATACCATGTACTCACTTCAGTGTAAAAGCCATGCTATGGCGTTTAAATAAATAAATAAATAATGATAACAAAATAGAATGTATTACAGTAAATAATTTAGAAGATTGGATAAAAAAACAAAACGTAAATGCGTCTGATAATCTTGTTTGTATTCAATTAAATATAAGATCTATACAAAAATATTGGAATATATTGCATATATATTTACTTAATTGTTTGAAGCATATTGACATTATAATGCTATGTGAAACATCTATTCAAACTGAAAGTACGTGTTTGTACAATATTCCCGGATATAATGCATATAACTAACTACTGCAGGACTGATAAGTCAGGAGGAGCGATTATATTGTATATAAGAAATAAATTTGAATTTAGGCCAAAATCGTTCCAATCAATTCATTTTGAAAATATAACAGGAAAGCTCATACTCGATTATATCATAACTTCATATGAAAACTTAATTATTAACCATTATTTAACTAAATGCATCAATGTAGTAACCAGAGAAGCTGTATTAAATGGCCAAATTGCTCGCACGTGCATTGACCATATTTTTTTTTTTTTTTTTTTTTAATTTATTTATTGCAACATTTATTATAATTACAATTTTACAACAAATATATAATTTTTTTTACAGGTATTTTTTTTTACTACCCTTCCATTTAAAGCATTTGCTTGTGTATGGAAGGGGAGTGTACATAAATGCTATTAGTTATTAGTTATAAGTTAGTACTTAAATAATTAATTGTACATAAATATATGTGAGCTGCAGTATTTGTTTGATAATGGTGTGAATTTTTTTAAAAAAAGAAAGAATGTAATGGAAAACTAAGGATATTTGTAAGATTAATTGACAGTAATTTTTTTCTTAAGAATATTTTTAAAATGTCTCTTGACAGAGAGCAGTATTCGGGTTTTATCATTAATGCTTCTGATTTCTTCTGGTAGACGATTGAAAAAAGTTCTTCCCTGGTAAGTATAATGATGCTGTGCAAAAGACGTATTTAGTTTTGGGCATAGAAAAACATGTTTAAGTCGAGTTCTGTTTTCATTTAAAAATGGATATTTATCTTTTTCCTTTATAATTTGAATCAATGAATTTTTAATATATAAATCTTTAAATGTGGGTACTTGAAATTCTTCAAACAGGCGTTCTGTTGGGTAGTCTAAGGATTTTTTTAATATAATTTTAATAATTGTCCTTTGTACAATTTCTATTGGAAGAAGGTTACATTTATACGCGGATCCCCAACTAATAATAGCGTATTGTAGAGTGGATTGAACTAAGGCATAGTAGATTAAATATAGATTTTTTATCGACAGAAAATTTCTAATTCTTAAAAATATATATATTAATTTTCTGATTTTGTTTACTACCTGACATATTTGTTCCTTCCATTTCAGATTTTTGTCGATAATTACTCCGAGATATTTAATTTTATTTGTTGTTTTTAATATTGTACAGTTTGATTTGCAATAATTTTGGCTATGAATTTTAGTATTATCGTGTATGACAATGTTAAAATTTTTGGGAGCATCGTTTGGATGGATTGCAAATGGAATTACAAATGTCTTTTCACTATTTAGTGATAGTAAATTAGTGTCGAAAAAATTCTTAAGCGTGTTGATGTCTTCTGTGGCCTTTAATTCTACATTTTCCCAAGTCTTTTCACTTATTATTAATACTGTATCGTCGGCGTATGATGTAATTTGACCATTTAAATGTTGAAAAAAAATATCATTTACATATATGGTAAAAAAAATTGGTCCAAGCACTGTACCTTGCGGGATTCCAAAGCTTGAAATCTCTTGATCACTATTAACATGATTGATTTTTACCACTTGAGGGCGGTTTTTTAAGTAGTTTGTGATCCATTTAATCGCGTTGCCTTTAATGCCAATATCATTTAATTTTTTTAATAGCATCTCATGGGATATGCTATCGAATGCCTTTCTGAGGTCAATAAATATACCCGCACATTTTTTACCTTTATCTAATGATTCGTAAATGTATGAAGTTACGTTAGCAATGGCATCTTGTGTGCTGAGCGATTTAATAAAACCAAACTGGTTTTTGTGTAGTATTTTATTACTATCTAGGAAATTTACCAATTGTTTTTTTACTATTTTTTCAAATATCTTTCCTATGTTAGAAATTAGACAAATTGGGCGATAATTCGTTACTTGTTGCGGATCACCAGATTTGTAAATAGGTGAGATTATTGTGTTTTTGTAATTCATTGGAAATATTCCTTTCGTTAAACTCAAGTTTATTAAATGAGTGATGGGTTTTATTAAGTAAGATTTCATAGATTTTAACATTTGTGCCGTAATAGAATCAAAACCGGGAGACGAACCTCCTTTCATATTTTCTATTATTTTTAAGATTTCACATTCTGTTGTTATTTCAAATGTTGAAAGTATATTACGTTTCTGTAATTTTTTATTTTTTTGTTTTTCTGGGTTAGAAGGCTTATGAATATTTTTCGCAAGATTTTTTCCAACATTTGCAAAGAAGGAATTAAATATGTTTGCACATTGTTTAGGCTGTAAATTGGCATCTATAATTTTTTTATCATGTTCGATGTACTTAATATTTTGTGTTTTTTTTGTATTGTCTATGGCCAAATTCACAGTTTTCCACATTTGTTTATGGTTATTTTCTGAAGATAATATTTTATTTTTAAAGAACTCTTCCTTACTTTTTTTAATATAAGATGTTAATTTATTTTTATATTTTTTATAAAAAATATATGCTTTTTCATCATGGGGATTTTTTAAAGTTGTTTTATAAAGTTTTTCTTTGTTTCTGATAGATATTATAAGTCCTTTGGTAATCCAAGGTTTTAAACATCTTAATTTTGATTTTATGTGTATTATTATTTCACTTGTCGAATTTTTAATGTGTTGTGACAGGATATTTGCCAAATTTAGAGGCAAGAAAATAACTGCTTGCGCCAGTGAAAATAATATTGCCTATCATTTTATCACTGCTATTAATATAAAATCTCATAAACGTCAGGTAGACTTTGCAAATAAGTATATTCAAATCATCTCACAAAAGGCTATTGATCGATATATCAAAGATTATAACTGGAGTAAACTTACAGAGGAGAGGAATTGTATTTCATTATATGAAAAAATAAAATCTTTATTTAACAAATTTTACAAGAGTAGTTCTAAAACGATAGTGCAAAAACCGAAAACACGACCTTATGCAATAAATGAATGGATAATAGGGTGTGTCAATTATTTCAACTTTTTAATTCAGAAACGCCGGGTGGCCTCAAAAGTTGCGTCTTGCAAAGAAAATGAGAACTAGATTTAATTTTTTTTTAAATGGTTATTAGCCCGCTAAAATGCATTGAAAATCAGAAAACAAAACTAAAACCATTTTTTTTTTAATTTTTTATTTTTTTTTTTGAGTAATCTAACCTTTTAACGTTTGTTTATTATTAAAAAATGCGTGTAACTGACAAAAATGAAAAAAAGTGCAAGTTTATGAATACAAATAAGTCAACAAGAATTCTGATTTATCCAGAAAAAGTGTTATTTTCCCCTTTTATTTTTTTAACCAACACATCACATATAGTTAAAAGATGTATTTTTTTTTGATTTTTTGTACTGCAGTTATGTAATAAAAAATAAGTTTGGTACAAAATATAAAATATGAACCCTTTGTTTTATTTTTTTTCCAAATCCCCGGGCGTTTAAAAATAAGGCCATTATTTTTCTTTTTATGGAGAGCGACACACGCTAATGGGTAAGCAGTGAATTATTATGTCATATAAATAAAAGGGATAAACTTTATAAAAAATGGAAAAATACACCAACAAACAAAACATTTGAAACCGAATACAAAAAAACACGAAACCTTGTCAATAAACTTATAAATAAAGATAAAACTAACTACTATAATAATAAATTTAAAAACTTTTTTAATGATACAAAAAAAAACCTGGGACGAGATAAATAATATTTTACGACGTAAACCCAAAAACTATTGTGATGAAACTATAACACGATATATGTTAAAAGATAGAACTGAGGATTCTGTGTCAAATGATTTTGTGAATTACTTCTCGGATAGCATCAGCAACACATAAATGCAATCACAAAGCTACTAATAGTATTCGAAGAACTACCTCACATTTTATATACACCAAGAGCTACTATAACTGATATAGAAAACTTTGTTAAAAAAAATTAAAAACTCTAAAAGCACAGGTATTGACAATATAAGAATGTTTGATTTAAAAAGAAATATAAAAAACTCTTGTGCCAATAATTACTCATTTAATCAATTTGATAATAAAGTAAGCAAAAATTCCACAAGAATTTAAATGTAGCATTACTAGACCAATATTTAAAGGTGGAAAACACATTGAACTGGGAAATTGTAGGCCTATTAGTATACTACCAGCATTAGAAAAAATTCTCGAAAAATTTTTATCAAATAAATTAAATAATTATATTGAAAAATTCACTATCATAAATACAAATCTATCCGGCTTCCAAAGAAAAAAAAAACACTGAAAAACTACTGCAAGATTTTTCCAATTATATAAATACTCAATTAAATAATAAATTACATGTCATTGTTTTATTTATCGATAACTTTGCTTTTGACACAATTAACTCTAAAAACTGCTGAAAACTCTAGAAAAAATTGAAATTATTTATTATTTTATTATTTTTTTTTATTTTGCTGAAAAAACAGTACATTATTACATAATGGAAAATAGTTACAAAGTTATAGAATTAATACAATAATTGGTACCAATGACATGTCGCTGTTATATGCTTATAACGCTGTTGCTACATGTTATATAACAGCGACATGTTATATGCTTATAACATGTCGCTGTTATATGTCGCTGTTATTAGCCAAGTGCAAACTTGGTTATAAAAATAGGTATAGTTCTAAGTCACTAGTGATATAAGTCTTAGTTGTAAGTCATTAGTTATCAATCTTAGTTGTAAGCCACTTATAGTACATATGTAGGTATAGATTAAATGTATAAATGAATTTTTAAAGCGCCCTTGAGGTGATTTTCTCACGAAAATGGCGCTATAGAAGTCATCCAATTATTATTATTATTATTATGTTTTTGTGAGATAAATAATACATTATACATAAATTAAATTAGTAAATTATTGAAGGAGAGGGGTGTGTGAGAGTGTTTGTATGTGTGTGAATGTGCGGATGTGTGAATTATGTGTGCGAATTCAGTGTGTTAAAAATGTTTTTCTTAAATACAGGGAGGGAATCAAAAAATATATCGGTATTTGTGGTTTTTTTAATTGAGTTGAATCTTTGAAGGATACGGGAAATGGGGGAGTTGGCCGCAGCGTTCGTATTATTACTGGTTGTGTAAAAAAGGTTGGTGTGGCGAGTTCTTTTAGATGGGATGTTAAAATTTATTTGGGATAGAAGTTCTGGGCAGTCTATTTTGTTATGTATTATTTTATGGAGAAATGTCATGTCAGCTACCGTTCGCCAAGATTTCAGGGATTGGAGAGTGCAGATGTAATTATTGTTGTATTTATAACCGAGATACTAAATAAATTTATTTTGTATGCGCTCTATATTATTGATGTATTGGGTGTATTTAGGATTCCAGACAGGCGATGCAAATTCCAGTGTACTTCTGACTAGTGAGGAGTAACGCATTACTAGAGTATGCGGATCTCTAAATAATTTACTCAGACGTAGTATGAAACCCAATATTTTGTAAGATCTATCAGTGATTGAATCAATGTGCGTATTAAATATAAGTTTACTGTCTGTATCGAACGTGTCATAGGAATACGTGTGCATTGAACGAGTGCGCGAAAGCATATGACAACCCTGGAAATTCAAGATTGGAATTTACGCTCTCACAGAGTACCATGCCGCTAGCACGACAATCTGAGTGCTGCTATTGGCTAGCGGAATAATGTGCATGTGGTGCCCCTTCCAAATGATTTGTCTACAACGCAATGGGCCACTTGCATGGATTTCATAACGACTTGGAAAAAATCATGTGGATAGATCTTTTTACTAAGATTAAGAAAATGTTAGTAAAATTGTTTAGAAATGTACAGTTGTTTTTATTTTTAAATAAATAAATCCATTATTTGGGCTCATGACATCACTACATGAAAATGTCCCGTCGCCGAAAATGTTCCTATTAATTTTAAAAAATTCCACACTGATTTATTTTTTTTATATGGCATCACTTTGATTTCAGGCGAATTTTTTAATTCGTTCAATAGATTTATTGTTTGTTCTCTGCGAACTTATCATTTGATTTCACTTTTTGACAGATGTTCTGAAGAGAACCCCGTACATTTTAGATGTACGGGGTTCTCTTCAGAACATGAAGAAGATGTTGGTACGTGTTTTAGAGTTATAATGATTATGGTGCTGATTTTAACAAAATAAAATTTTATAATATTCTTATTATTATTATAATTTACAAGCACAAGTATATTACATTGAATTTAGTAATATATACGCTGTACAATATAATGATTTATGATCAACAAGATGGATCAAGGAAAAAAATATTTATGAGATGTAATATTTTTGGTATGCCTCGTTATTCTCCTGTGCCATTCGTGTGGAAAACGTTCTTTTTTTTTAAATGATTTTCGGCTATGTAATTACCGTTTTTTCACACCTATAAAATTATGTCCCGTATTTCCGGTTTATAAAAAATGGTCTGATTTTTCGGATTGAAATTTTCAAAAAATCCCCAGGGTTTCAAAAATACGAAAAAAAAAAAAAATACAGAATGTCTTAGAATATTTGCCTAAACCGGAAAAAAAATTAAAAAAATGTGATGCAAGTGGCCTATTATCTCCTTTAACTAACCAATCAATTGAAAACATAAATGAAATTGATAATGAATACATGCGGCAGCCTCATTGGACTGGAAAACACATCTGAATAACCACCTAATACTTCCACAAGGGACTCCAGACAGCAATGATCAACGCCAAGGAATTGGCTGACTATTTACGTCACCCCCACCATGCGACCAGCCGAGCCACTATTGGTCAATTCTGAACAAAGGAAAAATCTGAATCGTAAATATTTAAGACAGCGAATTCATGTTCCGAAAAATTTGAAGCTCAATTTCGAGAAATTGGGAATAATTTGGATCAAGAAATAAACATCATCACCTAAAAATAAGTATATGCTACAAAAACAACCCAAAAACTGACGTCTATCAGTGATTGTTGCACTTTAAGAAAAATATTTACTGTTTAAAATTGTACCTTATATCACATATGTATACTTGTACCTTTTCTTGTAAACACAATAAAAATGATGTGAGGCTTTGGTATCCTGAGTTGGTAAAATCATGGCAAAAACTATCATACATAATTTTGACACAGCTGACTTCCAATTGTAGCGACCAGGGAAATTACCTAAAACAAGTACCTTAGAAAAATTAAGGAGGTTCTGTCCCCCACAAGTCCGACCTGAGTTTGCCCTATAAAAATAGAAGTCAAACCGGTAGGAATTCAGTTCAAAACTATCAGCCAAGCAGAAACAATACTCAGATACCAACAGTCTCCAAGTTCATACCTCTTTTCAAGTGTTTTAATCAGTGTTTTAATTTTAATCAGTCAATCTTTTAATCTTTTCAAGTGTTTTAATCAGTCTTAGATTCAGTTTACCTCTCCCAGTATCCCAGTAACCTAAAATCCTAAAAACCCCAGTCTCCCACAGTCTCCAAAGTGAAAAATATTTATTTTAATCCAGTATAAAATCAGTTTTGCCATTATACCTAGAAGCATTTTTTGTCAAAGTAGTAAATTCATTTAAAAGACCAGTGGCGTTCCAAAATCCACTGGTGTACCAAACTCCATTGGCGAGTCATTGTGGCCAGCTCCCTATTATATTTAGTTTATGTACAAACGTCTAGTACACTATCTAAATAGACTCCAAGGTCCTTGCATTCATTTTTTAAGATCACGGGTTCATCGCAGAGTGAATATGAAAAGTTAATTATGTGCTTGTTTCTAGTAAAGGACATAGTGTGGCATTTAGAAACATTGAGGTCTAAATAGTTAGAGGAAATGTGTTAAATTTATTTAAAGATTATCTTAGAGGTAGAAAAATATGTACCAAAATAAATAATACTTTTAGTAAAACCAAATATGTATCTGCAGGAGCTCCACAAGGTTCCATATTAGGACCTACACTATATATAATTTATGTAACTATAATGAAAAAACTTTTCTCTTTTGTTAAACATTTTGTATTCGCAGATGATACGGCATTGGTCATATCACATAAAGATCTAAAAATTGCAATTGAACTCATGCAAATTGACTTTAATCAACTTTGTAAATGGTCACATGACACAGGACTATTAATAAATGCTAAAAAAACCAAAGTAATACCTATAAGATCACCTAATGCCAAATTTCAATTTAATCCTAATATTATTTCCTATAATTTTAATTGCGTCCATAAAAATATTCCAACTAATTGTAAATGTGAAAGCTTAGAATTAGTTACGGAATACGTGTATCTTGGTGTTACAGTAGATTGTTTTTTTTTTTAAATGGGACAAACATATAAAAAAAAAAACTGTAAAAGACTCTGATCAATTGCTGGCAGAATGTACACATAAAATTTTTTCTTATCAATTGAAACACTTAAAATAATTTATATGTCACTGGCAGAATCTATTATAAGATATGGTTTAACAATATGGGGAAATACTACCATAACCAATCTGAAACAAATCCAAGTTGTACAAAACGCAATTGTAAAATTATTGGTCGTCCCTAATATTTTCAAACAGAGATAATAATACACCATTGCTGTTTCAGAGTGCCAAAATTTTACGGTTAAGGCAATACTATGGCACAAAATTATAATTCAACATATATTTATCCCGAAGCATAAAGAGAAATTAGAACATAAATACAGCACTAGATTCACGCGCAATGACGCAACGGGAGTTCCGAAATTAAACAATAAGTACGGACAGAGAACGTTTGAATACATTATACCGAAGATATTTAATTTATTACCTGACACTATAAAGCAATGTAATTCTATGAATAAGGTTAAATATATGGTGAAAAATTGGCTATCGGAAAAAAAATATTTATATTGATATGTATGAATAAATGTTGAATCTGTAGATATAAGATGTAAATTTTAAATGTAAAAAATCTATATGTAACTAAAATATAAGCACCTGTTGACAAGCCAAATCAATTGGCTTAGCAGGACTTGTTTGTTGGTTTTAATATGTAAAAAAAAAAAGAACGGCTCAAGAGCGGCTCGTGAAGAGTTCGGTCTCGCAATGTATATATACCCTGCTATAAAACTATGAAGCTAATAATAAAAGCCAACCCCCGCCAGGAAAGGACATCAGTAAGAAAAAATGGATGAACAAAATAATTATGAATATAATTAAAATAAGTACGAAATTTACAGTTGCATTATATTGTCTTTATTGAAGTTTTATTCCCATTACACATTATAGTCACATCATATTGACTTGAAATGTTTTACTACAAAATATAAATAGACCTAAGCCGCCCTCCATCTCAGTGAACCGATTATTGAAAAATGACAGGGAAACTTATCCATTTTTTAACCAAATTTTATTTTATTTGATAAAGTTTTAACTTTCACATAAAACACCTCCAAAACAAAATTTTTCCAACGTATCACTTTATACACATTTAATAAAAATAATTACAATAATAATAACAATGATAAAGATCGGTCAGCTTGTCATCGCAACTGGGTCCCAGGCGTCGTTAGTTCAATTATTTGTCTGGTTAAGTCCTCCATCTAGACATAAGCAACATTTTTCACTACCTGTGGTGTGGTAGGAGTTTTTCAATTTATTTTTAAATAACGACTAATGAGTAACAACTTTTACCATCAATCTGTAGTTAGTTAAAATAAACCGACCACAGTTTTCGGTTTGTGGATGAAAATCACTGCCTACCTGGAAAATTTATCATTTTGAAACTCAAATACAAATTTTCGACAGCAACAAAATGGTTTTTGTAAATACGAGATATTTGTGGTTGTTATTTCTATTTAATGTGTGTTAGCATTGCCGCTTATACGGCCATTTGCTAAATCAAAACCTGGAAAGGACACGCAATACATAGGCCAACAGAACTAGCTCAGAGCCGGCGCAAGCAAGGTTCCTCTTAAAAACCAAGGCGAGTGTTGTGGTTCGCTTGTGAATTCCTCCTCCTTCTTTCCTCACAATCTCCAGGTCTCTTTCCTCAATCAGAACACAGTTTTGCACGTAAAGGGTTTATTCATTTAGAAGGAGACAAGGTTTTACAATTGCCAGCCTCGGCAAACTACACATGGGTTCTTGCTAGGTCTAGTATTTTAACATGGCGGGGAACTCTCTCTCTACTCCCCACACGTATTAGTGAATTTAAACGCGGGATGTAACACACCAGAGGGGACAAAGATTCATTTTACTCACAAAGCAGGATATGAGGTAGTCGTCAGACAGGCTACTGTGGGCTGGAGCCTTCTCGTGCACAAAACACATTATAGAAACAATCACGAGTTTTTAGGCTCTCGAACAGCGCACTAGCGCAATCACTGTTGTCAAGCCCGCGACCAGCCGGGGAATGAATGTCGTGGCCGATCGGCGCTTGGGCTACGGACCTCCGCGTGTGGAGAGGGGGGGCGGAGAGGGGGCGGTGCGGCGAGCAGTGCACTGGGGGCCAATTTACTAGCTCCTCGCAACAGGAATAAGGGGGTCTATTCTTTATCTTTTGTAACGTAACACTTCCCCCCTCGCCGCAATAAAAGCGACGTGGTAATGGAGCAGTAGGGCTAAGAAATCCTCTTAACCTTACAGCACTTGTGCAAAAAAAAACATTTAAGAGAAAAAGGAGAGAGAGAGAAAAAAGTTGCTAGCTACAAAATAGAAAACAAAAACAAAAGAGAAAAAGCATGGTGAACAAAGAATTATCTATGAATGTACATGAAAGAGCAGTGACATACATAAATATAAACAAGGACCTGCTGGAGAAAGGTACAAGGGTTATGCGGTGATAGAAAAAAATTACTCTAAATTGTATCATTGGTCTGTGAGCTATGTTTGCGTAGCGTGGTTTACGTAGGATGTCTGGGGTGTTTGAACGTTACACTGAAGTTACAAGGTTACTTTGTCACAGTAACCTGGCCCGTTTGAGATTACACTCAAGGAACACTAGGGCCTTAAAGAAAACACGAAGAAGAGAACGCAGGATGAGGCTTCTTGGTGGTGGAGAGGGTTCTACCTGTCACAGAGGTCAAAAAGGTAGCTGCTTCCGGATCCTGTGGGTGGGCCAGTATGACATCATTGAGGTACTGGAGAGTGGAATTGTAATTGGTGGTTGGTCCTTTATAGAGGTGGTTTGTGTGCATGACAGCCGTTGTTGTGATGGTGGTTGGTACACTGGTTTGTATACAGTGGGATTGAAGTACCCACCACTGTCCCACCCCGGTATAGGCAACTTATGGTCGCCCCTTCGGAGTTTGGTCATACAGTGGGATTGTTGTGTGAACAATCGTTGGTATTGTTATTTGCGCAAGGGCACAGGAGCATTGGCATGATGGCAACAGAGCATTTGCAAGGTGCAGCTGGAACATTTGCAAGATGCAGCAGGAACATTTGTACAATGGCAACAGGAACATTTGCGAGATGCCGCAGGAACATTTGCACGATGGCAACCGGAACATTTGCAAGATGCCGCAGGGACATTTGTACAATGGCAATAGGAACATTTGCGAGATGCCGCAGGAACATTTGCACGATGGCAACCGGAACATTTGCAAGATGCAGCAGGAACATTTGCACGATGGCAACCGGAACATTTTCAAGATGCCGCAGGGACATTTGTACAATGGCAACAGGAACATTTGCAAGATGCAGCAGGAACATTTGCATGATGCAACAGGAACATGAACCAACCTAGAGCTGATGTGCTCGGGTTTGTTTGAGTGATGGTTTTGTGATGATACAATTCGCAACTACACGCACGACTCACACTAGGTTAAGTTAGGTGCGGTCGGGTGCTTTTGGTACGCAGGGTTTGAAGGCATGGGACCTCCGTGACGGTAGTGAAGGCAGCATGAAGAGAGGCGCAGGTGTAGATAGGTTGAAGAGCTGCTGGTCTTCTTATTAATCCGGCGAAAAAATTATTATTAGAACAAAATTCTTGAAGTTTTACCTGCCTGGTAGACCAATGATGAAAAGGTTTGGAGAGAAACAAGGTGTGCATGTTGAGAAAGATTGGATTTGTTTGACGTGTAGAGAGAGAGAGAGACGGAGAGAGAGTTAACTAAATGCAACTACAGACTTATACATATTACAGGTACGTATTCAAGGAAGGTTCTGTTTAACCCATTTAGTTTTTTTTTAAACTAAATACATTTCCAAGAACACGTGGGTAAGGGTTTGTACGTATGACAAAATGCCCCGTTCGAAAGAAGTTGGTCTTCCATGACCTATGCTCACTTCTATACGGTAGCATTTTTTCTACTTTCGAAGAACAAAAACATTGAGTACAAATAAGTTATGAAAAGTGGGAAAGGAGTAGGAAGTTGAAAGGATCCGTGTATGAAGGTTGTCCCATTTGACAAACGAAACGCCAAGTGCGTAACGCATATATCCCCATTCACGGATAATTTCGAGGAAGGGAAAGGGTGACAATTGGGAACATTTGAACGAAGAAAACTGCTGAGGACTCGGCTATTTCCGAAATTCGACCTCTGAGTGGAAAGTGAAACAAGGTCTACAGCAGTTATCCTGGCACATTACAATACCATTTGGTAGTGTAGGACAAAAGGAATACACTGACATAAAAGAGTCTAATCTTCCACGTGTATTGGGTAGAAGATTAGAGGGTCGTTTTATTCTCCTACTTGTTTGCGAGAAATGACAGACCCTTGCTCAAATCTCACAAACCTGGGGAGTTTTCTTGTTCGTCTCCCAGACAACGAGTTAGGTGTTTTTTGTGCCCATCAACTTAACTCCTATGACACGATGCCCCATAATCATGAGTGAAGCGTATGATTAGTCCTTTTGAGATAGTGGATAGTTCCTGGGTTCTTGTGACAGGAAGTCCACGGGCATGTTAATAAGTACTCTGCTGCAAAAGCAATAATTTTCTGATAACAGAAAATAAGAGGCGTGTGATCTACACTTGGTAGGTCACACAAACATGGGGGTAGATATTATTTCGTTCGCACGACTCATGGTGAATATTGTCACGTTTTCACGTCTCACGTGACAGGAATGAACGATTTACAACAAATTTTGCCCAGTATTGAAAGACAGTAACCCAATAGGTATTTAAAACAATTTAATGAGATAAATCACTCTCTCGATCAACAACCCTGTGTTGACGAGCAAACAATGAGTAGTTATGACGGACTCCCCGTGACGTGTAAAAACACAAAGATATTATGAGATTCGCATCTATAGCAGTGGATATTGTAAGGTTCACACCTATAATAGTAGATATTGTAAGGCTCGCGCCTATAATGTTACAAAAGTTTACGTTCAAAAAGGTGGGTCCCCATTTAATACAGACGGCGGGTTGCAATGATGTAATTAATACGGCACTGTTGTAGCTTAATAAATTCATATTAGCATACGTTACAAGACTTGCCAAAAGGCGATAAACACAAATTTTATTGAAGATCTGGCCAAGATTTTAAACTTCAAACAAGAATGATGGTACAATAAAGGATAAAAGAAAGTGTGACGCTAAAAAACAAACGTGGCCATCTCCATTATAAACGCAACAGAGTAAATCGAGTTTTTCTTTTGCGGGGTTAAATTAACCATTGAGGTAATATTATGCTACTTTATAATTATGCCTTACTTTAAAAAATACGATTTTAGGACTTCTTAATAATCTCAAATCCATAATAAAAGAGAAATTATAAATTTTAGTTTGGAGATGACCATGTTTGTTTTGTATCATCCGGAGATGGCCAGGTTTGAAATAAAAACCACTGGAGATATCAATATTTGTTTTGTTCTCTAACATTTAGGTATGTTCATAAGAAAACAGGGTTGTGCTAAGATACACATTCACATTATTGAAAAAACTCCTCATTAATTCAAATAATCAAAACAATTTCGTATAGTTTAATTTACACTACATAAATATGTATAACGGTTACAATTTACTACCTAGAAAGGCTTCTTTACAAACGGGTAAAAGTTTTCTAGTTAAACGTTGAGGAACAAAATACTAGTTTTAGGATTTCGTTCCATATTTTTCGGACATTTTCTTTCGGTTGTTGATGTCTCAATAAATTTTAGTAGGAAGTTGTCCTGCTCAGTTTCCTTTGAATGCTTGAAAAAAGATTTGTGACATTCAAAAATGTCATTGGACTTCAATTTGGCACATTGAAAAGCACTTTTGTTATGTCCGCAAAGCAGTCTGAGAGGCAATCCTGGAGCTTTGTATTTAGAAAAAAAAACTTCAATGATAGTTTCTGCGTACTCATTAAAAATAGCAAGTGTTATCTATAAATGATAATGGAGATATGATAATGGAGATTTAATTTGAATAAACGGTATAAATATACCAAAAACAATAATTGCACCTCACAGGCATACTGTCAGTAGCATAGCGAGGGGGGGCGGACCACCCCGGGTGCCACCCGACGGGGGGGGGGGGGGAAACTACACTCGACGGGAGGTGACACCCGACCGTGGAAAAAAAATACGAACGATATTGTCACAAAAATATTGAATACGCTGTTATTTATATTTTCGTAGCTCTATGGCTCCCCGTGGAATGTCAGAAAATTGGGAGAATTTTGTGCCTGGCGGGCTTTTTATAGATGAAAAGAAAAAAGCCTATTTCTGAAATTCTTTATCCACCCCCCCTCCCCACACCCCAAAAACGACATAATAAAAAATATGCACAGCCCTGAGAGTTTGAGATGTTAACTATTGAAATTCGGTTACATTTCAAAGTTTACTTACAGTTTTTCAGTCTTGTTTGTACGTTTAATGGCATAATTTGATCTGGTAAGCTTTTGGGCTTTATCTAGAGTCATTATTTCCACCATATTTGTATTGTTTTCTATTTTAAAACTGTTATTTCACTTAAAAACACGAGAAGCACACCTCCCATGCAGAGCAAAGTTTTCGAGAATGGGACGCCATCTTGAAAAATTCCGCGATGTAATTGGTTCAAACGGATTTGGCCATGTTAGATTTAAAAACAGGATGGAGATGACCGAGTTTGAAAAAAACCACAACTTTAAAATTCATTTTTAAAGCAGAAAAACGTGAAATAACCATGTTTGAACTGAATAATATAAAATAAAAAAACCTAAGCAGTGATACCAATCAAAAACCTGAAAAAAAAACGATTTTTGGAGATGGCCACGTTTGTTTTTTAGCGTCACAAGTGATGTCATGATAAAATATTGTACCTCATAATGAAGTTGTATATGTACAAAGAACAATGTTAATGAAGGGACGAAACGTATTGTCACTTTTATAACAAAAAATTTTTTTCTCAGAATCCGACAAAATACGATTCTGGAAAAAAATAGAGCAATTGGGTTGAGCGCCATTCTAATTTTTGGAAAAAGAAGAAAAAACCACAAGTAGCAACAAGGTTGCTCTTGAATTGTTTCGAATCCAGCGAATGTGACCTGATAGGTGTGTTCATTTGGTGTATTCGAAACGATCCCCAATATACAACATTACTATGAATGTGTAGGACGGGGTGAAGAGGAAAAAGAAAAAAAAGAAAATACGGGAGGATTTCCTATTATAACAAAAATCGTCGCGACATTCTTACAATATGGTGCTGTGACCATAGTAGCGAGCTGCGGCAATGGTTTGAAACCAATGGTTATTATACAGACTTGCACTTATGATTTTATATTTACAACATTAGGGTAGGGACGTACTGGTACGACAAAAACCCGACACAAAACAATTAAAAAAAGGTGATATGACAAGATGAGAAGATGAGGTGAGAAAAAAAACGCGCGGATGCTGCAAGAATTGTGAAGAGGAAAGCGACGTCTCGGAGCAAGAGTTTTCCGGAACCGTTGATGGTAGGAGGAAAAGGAGGCCCTTTCCCGAAGTGATCAATTTCAGGAAGAGGATGCATATAAGTATGAAAACGGTGCCCCAAGAGGTGCTCTTGTGGTACAGCAGGCAAGGCACGCAGGATGTACAAGAACATATAAAATTATGCAAAAAGAAAAAGAATGTACGGGAGTTAGGCTACCGTTGACATTGATGTGCCTTCGGGTGTAAGGATTACCTTACGAATGCCCATATGGGTGATTATTTACATTTAATAATTACAAGTAACTCACGTCATTTATGACAAGAATTATAAGACTTCTAATGAGACCGCATCGCACTGATTGACGACTAGCCAAGAGAGGTCAGGGGCGTAATTATGATCAGGGTTAACAAGATGCATGTTTTGCCAATTTGATAACGCCTGAGTACTTGATGTGATGGAATTTACTGATTCCGTCACAGTAAGGCATTCTATTTCTCAGGGCCCGTAGTAGTTCTTCCTTTCTTGAAGTAAGAATGTGCGGTATTATACCCAGCGTAACTTGAGGAACTTCCATGGTGTATAGGATCGTGTCAGAGTGACCTTATGTTGGAAAAAGTGAGAACTAGACTCGCAATTGGAAAGAAATTGGGCAGAGATTGACCACTGGGGATGTATTTTTTACAAAAAGTTTTTTTGCAAAAACCGCGTTTTTTATAAGTGTTTGGATTATTTGAAAATTTGAACAGCGATTTGCCTCAAAAAACGTGATTTTGTGAAAAAATCCAGATGTTTTGGAAATTTGTTGAAAATTTTCAAAGTCCGGATATGAAAATTTCACGGGCCAGGGTTCACCTTAATGGAACACGTTTTTAGAATTTATTCCGATGTTTTTTGAAAAAGGTTTGGAAATTTGCAAAAGTCCGGAAATAAAAAACGGAAACGAGGTTCGCCTTAAACGAACATGTTTTTAGAATATTTCCATTAACTTTCCAAAGGGGGGTTCTTCAGAAAAAGAAAGAAATATTTTTTCTTTTATACAAGTTTTCGTGGAAGTATTTGTTTGAAAATTCAACAATGTCTTGGGGAATAGTTTTTTATTTACGTGACTGACTGTAGCCTGATTTGAGCATCACCAATTATTGGTATTTACACGCCAACTTCCTTTCGTCATAACAAGGATTATATGCAGATAGTGTGCATATGGTTGTAATGTTAGCTTTCGAGGAATCGACGTCAACGCGAACTAGGCATTTTTCGAATTATGTCGTATGTTTCTTTATAATAGTAGGAAAAGAAAAAAGAAGAAGAAACGTACGGCAGAAGTAAAAAAAATGCCCAATTGTCAAATGGCAGAAAGAATTTAATCCACTTGTTTCCCTTAAGCTGCAAAATGTGTCGATATGAATACAGACCAGTACTTTGCGAAATATGTTAATTATAAAATAATAGGTTTATTAACTCTCGGGAAACGAAGCGGGTATTTGGTTTATCATATACAGGATTTTAATTGTTGAATAACTTTGTTTTAAATATTTGTGTTCATTTCCACTATTAACTTGTATTTGAAACTAGCAAATTTAGTCGGTCGACACTTGTAAACACTATATTATTCACGGCGAGAACTTTCTTGGTTGAGCACTTTACGTAGGAATACCGGTGACAATGTTTTGTCGAGTGACGACTCGAAAATGAAGGGATCGTGCCCGTGATAATTTAAATTGCGATTCGAAGTTACGTTCGCGCCGGGGTTCCTATTGAAAATGCTAGACAAATTGGGAATAACAAGACAAAACATTATACATTATAAAGTTTTAACAATTGCTGATTGAAGAACGAGACTGTGGGACCGTGAAGAGGGAGGAAAAAATTTGCCCCAAAGTTGGAAGCCAGTGTTAGCATTGCCGCTTATACGGCCATTTGCTAAACCAAAACCTGGAAAGGACACGCAATACATAGGCCAACAGAACTAGCTCAGAGCCGGCGCAAGCAAGGTTCCTCTTAAAAACCAAGGCGAGTGTTGTGGTTCGCTTGTGAATTCCTCCTCCTTCTTTCCTCACAATCTCCAGGTCTCTTTCCTCAATCAGAACACAGTTTTGCACGTAAAGGGTTTATTCATTTAGAAAGAGACAGGGTTTTACAATTGCCAGCCTCGGCAAACTACACATGGGTTCTTGCTAGGTCTAGTATTTTAACATGGCGGGGAACTCTCTCTCTACTCCCCACACGTATTAGTGAATTTAAACGCGGGATGTAACACACCAGAGGGGACAAAGATTCATTTTACTCACAAAGCAGGATATGAGGTAGTCGTCAGACAGGCTACTGTGGGCTGGAGCCTTCTCGTGCACAAAACACATTATAGAAACAATCACGAGTTTTTAGGTTCTCGAACAGCGCACTAGCGCAATCACTGTTGTCAAGCCCGCGACCAGCCGGGGAATGAATGTCGTGGCCGATCGGCGCTTGGGCTACGGACCTCCGCGTGCGGAGAGGGGAAGCGGAGAGGGGGCGGTGCGGCGAGCAGTGCACTGGGGGCCAATTCACTAGCTCCTCGCAACAGGAATAAGGGGGTCTATTCTTTATCTTTTGTAACGTAACATGTGCTTTAAAAACCTATAATATGGTAGATACACTTCCAGTTAAAAGGTTTTAAAACATAATTTAAATGATTATAAGAGTAAATTATTAATTAAAAACAAATTATCAGAACTATTCTAACCGGGTTATAACAATTATCAAATGATTTCAACAATGTCCATTACTGGGAAAATCAGAGTGACTCTCGTCAATAAACTTACATAATAAGTAAAGTTTATAAGAAAATCGCCCCTTGACGAACTCAGTTAAAGTGCATTTTAACTTTTTTTATTTATAATTTTTATTTTTTTATTTATTTTATATATTTTACAAATATAAGACAAAAAGTCCCGATAAACTACTTTTTAGCAGTTTGTCTAACGGGTTATTTACATTAAAGATCTTATTATAGAGATTTAATAGTTACATTTTTACAGTTAAAGATATAAAATTAAATTAATTTTTTTACAGAAATATACTTTGATACATTTTTACAATTATAGATATATGTAAGATAAAATTAATTTTTTTACAGAAATATACTTAGATAAAAGAAAAATTATGAAAACATGAATAACAATTTTAAAGTCTTTAGAATAAGTAATATGTTATTGTAAGCTAATACAAATTAATTCTTTCCGTAAGCCAAGTCTTCAGTAAGTTCACCAATTGTTTGTTTTGGGCACAGTTTTTAATTTCAGCTGGATGCATATTTAAACAACTGGGAGTCATGTAATTTAACGTTCTTTGTCCATATTTATTGGTATGTTTAGGTACAAATAGTCCTTCATTCAAGTTAAAACGAGTATTATGGTTGTGTTCCAGCCTGTTTATATATAAAGGGTTATTTATGTGCTGAAATATAATTTTGTACCACATAATTGCTCTCACTGAAAGAATTTTGAGACTTTGATAACAGTGTGGAATATTATGCCTTTCTTTGTATACATTTTTTCAGCTAATAATTTAACCAATGAATTTTGCACTGATTGAACATGGTCTATATTTGTTTTACAAGAAAATCCCCAAGCTGTTATTCCATACCTTATAAAAGATTCAGCTAGAGATAAATAAATTATTCGAAGTGTGCAGATAGGAACAAAAAATTTTAGTTTATACAATCTGTTTACAATTGATCTTAATCGTGCACAAACTTTGTTTATTTGTATATCCCACTTGAAAAAGCAATCAATAATGACACCTAAATAAACATATTCTTTAACTAGTTCCATATTTTCACATGTACACGTTGCTGGAATACCATTGTGTAAGCAATCTGATGTATGTGTCTTTATTTCAGGTGTTATACATACCTTAACATTAGGGGATCTTATGTGTAACAATTTAGTTTTTTTTGCATTTATAATTAAGCCAGAGTCATGAGACCATTTTAAGAGTTCAATGTAGTCTTTTTGTAAAAGATCTATACAAGTTTGCAAATCACTGCTTGAAATAACTAAAGCAGTATCATCCGCGTATACAAAGTACTTTACATGTCTAAAAATGAATTTAATAAAAGATACATATATAATATACAGGATTAGACCTAATATGGAACCTTGAGGATCGCCGGCAAAAAAAAAATCTTTCTTTTACTTAAAGATTTTTAATTTCATGCATCGGTTGTTTAAGTAATTTTCAAAAAGTTTTAGTAGTTTTCCTCTTATTCCTATAATTTCTAGTATTTTAAGTAATTTACCATGATCAATAGTATCAAAAGCTTTCAAATAATCTATAAATAAGACTAATGTATGTTTTTTACAGTTTAATTCATTATTTATCATGTTGGCAAATTTTTGAAGCAGCAATTCGGTACTCATTTTTTTTGGAAACCGTATTGATTAGTATCTATTATAGAAAAATCTTCAAAATATTTTATTAATTTTATTTGAATATATTTTTCAAGATTTTTTTCTAGAGATGTCAAGATACTAATTGGTCTGTAGTTACCCAATACAGTGTGGTCACCTCCCTTATATATAGGTCTCATAATACTACATTTTAAATCATCGGGGATTTTTGTTTGAAATAAGATTGTGTTTATAAAATGGGTTATAATTGGACCAAGGACTAAAATATGTTTTTTAATATCTTTCATCCTGATATTATCAATTCCTGGGGAATAAATCTTCATTTGTCTAATAATACTTTATATATCCGCCGCTTTTGCCCTCGGTAGGTACCTACATGCTTTGAGGCATCGCCTCTGGTTCAAATTCAGTTGTCTTATGATTGCACTTATGTAACATATTGTAAACACTTCCAGAGAAATAATCAACAAAATCATTAATTAAAACTTCTTTTGTTCGATCTTTCAATATTTAGAAGCATTTTCATCAAAGTCATTTTTACATTTAGTTCCTTAAATTTTATTACACTCCTCCCATGTTTTTTTTTTAATCTTGAAAATAGTTTTTGAATTTATCATTATAGTAAGAAGTTTTTAGTTTAACTAATAATTTATTTAACACATTTCTAAAACATATATATTCTTTCTCGTAATATTTGTTTGTCGGAGCATTTTTTCAAAGTTTATATAAGTTATCTCTTTTTTTAATTTTACATAAAACATCGGAAGATATCCAATCGTTTTTCGCATAACGCCGGGTTTTGGATTTTTTACTTATCACAATTGTGCTATTTTTATACAAATCATCAAAATATTTTGGAAATTTACAGTCATTTTCTTCTAGAAGTGATTTCCAATCATAATTTTGGATATTATTATCGATATGTCTCTGCGAAAAAATCGTTATATTTTCAGTTTTGTTTAAGTTTATTTGTTCTATAGAATCTAACCGAACATTTATAGCCGTGGTATGGTGATCTGCAATGTTATAATCACATACGCATGAGGCGATTGAACTCACACCTGTAAAAGCTCCAGCGGATTAAAATTATTAAAACTAAGATTACATGGATCTTGTTTTTCATAAAGTTAGTCCACTTTGGCCTTACCTATATCGTTAAATTGCCGTAAAACGACCCCACCTGTTCGATCTAATTGAATTCCATTACAATTAAACGTGCCAATCGGAAATGCGATTTTATTCGCTTACGGAAGAACGACCATGCACTTCCGATCAGCATCCGGCATGAATACTAAGGCGCCAACTGAACCTTGAAATAAGCCAACAGATTGGTGGCACCGAGTAAAAAATGCCAGAGAATAAGGGAGTAGATTAATCCACGGTGAGGAATGTTTAATATACTTTTTGGTCGCGGTTGATAATCTAGATTGTTGGGGTTTGCGAAAGGAACTAGCTTAAACTTATTCCGGCCATGCAAGTATTTTCTAATAACGACCGGTGAATAGTGCTCTAAAATTCTAAGGCATTGGTTGAATTGAGACCACCGCGACCGGTGCAAGAGCAGTCGAACTTAAAAATAGCACAATGCATTTCAGTCTGATTTAATTCAACTTCTTTACAGCAAGTTTGTCAATAGGTTAGGTTAGGTTATTATTTTGGGGTATACCTTGTTTGATTGGTAGGTTGGAAGATAAGAATATACCGTGTTAAAGCGCGTTTTGATAGTAAGACCACTATACTAATATTCAATCTCGGAGGTGGGTATAGGTAAAACCGATCTGGGAACGATTTATTGGATAACCTACACCTCTACTGTTTGTCTAGATCAGCGTTTCTTAACCTGTGATCCGCGGACCCCTGGGGGTCCGCAAATATATGTATGGGTGTCCGCAGTCTAATCTCTGGACCATTTAACATAATAAATAAATGCCACCAAAAGTCTCGTAATTGCTACGCGTCTTCGTTTCGGGATGATTTTCCGGTACCAGACAAAAACAAAAATTGAATATTACACCCTTTCAATACAGATTTTACTGATATTACTGGCTTGACAATGGCACAGGAAAACCAATTAATAGAAATATCTTACGATTCAGCTTTGAAACGTAATTTCAAAGAATCGTCTTCATCAAGTTTTTGGGTAAATGCAAAGAAAGATTATACGGAAATGTCAGAAGAAGAACTGAAACATTTAGGTACTGCTTTTCTCAACCACATACATACCTCTGTGAAAAGGCATTCTCTGCTCTTGTATATACTAAAAACAAATATAGAAACAGATTACAAGTGGAATCCGATTTGAGATTACAATTTAGTAGTAACATCAACCCGAACATCACTAATTTAGTTGCAAAAAAGCAACAACAACCTTCACAATAATTAAACGTTAATTAACATGAATGTTGGTGTTACTGTTGTACGTTAATTATTTGTGATTTGAAACTAGATGAAACAAATAATAGTGACACTTAAAAGAGACAAACACATACTTAGAATAAGATAGTGTAATCGGTTTCATCGTTGTGCGGTGCTTGTTGCCTGTCGGCTTCGTAACCTCCCCACTCTTGTCTACTTTAGTTTTCTGAACGTTTCACTATATGAATTTATATATTTATATATAAATTATTATATAAATATGTATTTATTATATTTTTATTTATTATATTTATTATATTAAATATATATTTATTATATTTCTATATATTTCCGCGTATGAATTGCACACTCTGATTTGTTTTAATTAAAGGGGGGCTTGAAAATTGTGTTTGTTACCTGGGGGTCCGGGGCTGAAAAAGGTTAAGAAACGCTGGTATAGATCTTGACAGCGGATGCATTTGCCCATTAACTGCGTGGCGGGCCAGATCGGAAGAGACTTGTGGTGTATGAAATGAAGCATGTCTTGGTACAGGTGTTTATTCGGGAGCTGCTAATTAACCAGAGAGGACGAATCACACATTCATACCTTTATATAAGCACATGCAAGCATTCTGTCTCGCTCACGCTCGTCCCCTTTCATTTGTCCTCTTGACCTCTCCAGCAGCGCTTTCTCGACCCATCGCCTCGCACCGCAGTTGGAAGGTTGGATGCATACGACCGTAACTCCTGGACACATTGACCCCCAGATTCCTACCCACCCCTCATACCCTTTTCCTTATCAGAACTGCCTCTCCTTTCTTTCTTTAAAAGACATCCCCTCTACATTACGGTTGAGCGGTCTAGTATGGAATTTTTTTTTTCGTAATATAGAATTCGGCATAGGCAGGTTTGGTGCTCCGTTATGTACTTATCTTAAATAAAAAATATAAAAAATAAATATTTATAATTAGGACATCGCCACCACTTTCAATTTTTCATAAAAATATTGAAAACACAAAAATGTTCTCCAGATTCTTAGAAATGCTTGTATTTATGTAAAAAAAGAATATGTATTTACTTTTTTTTTATTTATTTATTTACAAAAAGATACATAAATTATAATATATTTTTTACAATAATTAATTACGTAATACATGTATTTGATGTACCCCCATAAATAAGCAGGGCTTATGTGTATGTGGGGCTTATTCTCCTTTGACATAATTATAAAGAAACACCGTGGCAACAGTTAAACTATTCCCTCCAAAGACTCAATCCTCCCACCCCAAACATCGTTCAAACACAGTGATTTGATCTAGATGAATTTTCCATCATATCTAGCGGATTGGGCTTCCCTCTAAACCAGTGGTTCCCCACCATTTGTTGGCCAGGGACCACCATGACATTTATTTGTTCTCATAGGGACCACATGGTACAAAAATGAGCTCTTCTTGGACTTCTTCAGCTACCTCCCCAACACTAATACCAAAAGGGTTAAGAATCAGCTTTAGGACTGACTTTTTTCGATTCGGTTTTGTAGTAAAATGAACAAATGTTTCGCTGACCACATTTTAGATCTCGCGGACCACCGGTTAGGAGCTACTGCTCTAAACGGACTAGGACCTTCCCTTCTGAAGGAACTCAAAGAATTGTTGTGTTTATTGGGGGTATGGCCTTCGTCTCTTCGATTATTTGTTTTTATCCAAGTGCGCGTTGGTCGAGTTACAGTTTACGTAGTATTTTTATGTGCTGCATTAGTGTAATGTCCGCGACAATTACAATCTGTATTTATTAAAAAAGGTCTCGTTATACGAAAGTTGATTATTTATTATAAGTCAATTATGGAGTAGTACAATGCTTCCTCTAGTGAGGTGAAATGTGGAATGTTGGCGGCCCGGCAGCTCTGTGAGCTCCTGGCTAGCTCCCCTCCACTACCTTGTATTCGGGCGGGATCGGAAGCCTTCGGCTTCGTTCGACCCCGGGTAAAGGGTACCACAGACACTCCAATTAGAATATTCAACTATTTTTCGATGGGCTATTTAAGAGTTTATATTAACTGTTCTTTGAACTTTGAACATAAAGGCAATGTGACATCTGGATGAGAATTACCTTTGAATGTTTTGCCTACTTGTGAAGATGTATTACGAGGTTTTTTGTGAATGAAGCATAACAAAAAAATATTCAGCATCATGCTGACCATCCTGCAGTGAAAGCCTTCCCTGTTGTAGCCAGAACGTTAGGCAGATATTTTTTCTGCTGTATTACAAGATGTTGGCTCAATTTCACAGAACGGTACACGTTGTGTACAGGAGTAATATTCGTCTGTATAGTTTGTTGCAATTGGATGCGAAGAAACCGCAGTCAATACGGGCTACAAAAGAGTTGTGATTTGGTGTCTTAAATCACTTCTCAAACGGCCTTTACAGTGGATTGTCTGTCAGTTACACGCAAACGAGCTCATTTTGCGACTACTTTTTAACTGCATCGACTGGACCGCAAAGTTTCACTGGCATTATTGGAAAATCCTTAAATAAGTGTGAACAACTTCCTATCCTGAAATTTAAAGTCATTCAATGTTATTTGGCAAGTAATAGAATATGGCAATGTTATTTAGTAAGTGAATAGAATTTTAGTACAGCTCAGCTGCATATATGGAAAATATGTAAAACCATCGACTGATTGATGAGATTGATGATTCCAGATTCCGCAAAGAAAACTTGTCAAAAAAAAAACCGGTAAAATTATACATTCCAGTTGGCTCACTAAAACGAAGCGGGTTCTTCGGCTTTACATTTCTACCCTAAAACCATCAGAAAATTTGTTAACTTTAACGACAATTTACGCACCTATGTTACCAAACCAATATGTATTTCCGGAGTTAGACATTTGCATGAAACAATATTGCTTTCACGATATTTGTCCAGTGATTTTAAAAATATTATTAACACAGTAATCGAGAGCAATGGTTTTTTGAGTATCACAAACATATTGTTAACCATTTTACCCGACAACCGAAAATGGTTAAGAGAGTTGGCGTTAAGAAGAATATTGGAGGCCCGGCAAATGAAAACGCAATCAGACTTTATTCGTACCTTCAAACTGCTTTTTTGATTTTTCGGTAGATAATTATATTGGTGTTATGAATTGCGATAATGTAACCGAGTCGTAATTGTAATTGTCGATGTCATGGTAAATGGTGATGTGAGAAAATTGTAACAGAAGCTTCAGCTGCTGTCAGTGAACCCTTGAGACGAGATGACTTAATAAAAACAAGGTTATAGTCACGAAACCTTATGCCACTTTTTGACTCCAAAATGCAGTACCGTTCATAGCAACTTTGGCAATTTTCAAGTTTTTCAATGCGGTAAATAATATGTGTACTTATTTTATTTCCACTATTTGTTCCTTTCTACCAATCTATGAATGTATTATCTGTAAGATAAATGGTAAAATACAAACTGTATGTGTGTTTTATTTCGCGTAAATAAGGGAACGTACCCATACTACGTGACCAACTTTTTGCAATTTTTAACCCCCCCCCCCCCGGTGACCAAAAACCTATGGTCTCCGCCGCTCATTTGTACCAAGCGTGACATTTTGAAGACCCCCCCCCCCCTGAACGTGTCACGTAGTCTGGGTACGTTCCCTAAGCTATAAATACTTAGGTAAAATCGTGAAAATGGTAAAATATAAAGCTTTGGCGATGTTCAGGTTTAATGAATATATATTTTTTATTATTTTTGTTGTAATTGTTAATATATGAAGCACCTTCAATTTTCTTCAGGCCCTCTGCAGGGGTGTGTATTCATACGGACGTATGAATCTATCTCTCCCACTATGGTGCAGGGCGATGTTCCAAAGAAGCCTGCTGGATAGGTCTCTCTCCAGTCCAGTATATGATTTGATAATTTGGGCGGGTCAAATGCAAGTGCCCACCTAACGCGTGGCGGGCCGGTTGTGGAATTGTTTTTGACCTCTCCAGCCAGACTCTCTTGACCCACCGCCTTGTACCGCAATGAGAGGGATCAATTTATACATAAGTCACTCCTGGACACATTGATCCTCATATTCCTATCCACCTCTTACATTTTTCTTCCCAGAACTTCATCTCCTTCCTTTCCCTAAAACGACCCACCACCCAGTATTCCCATAGATGAAATTGGCCCTGAGGAATTTTTTTCTCAGGGCCACCTGTGTGAAGCGATTGTAAAAAAATACCGTCTCTCCCGATTCGACCTGCTACGCAGTTGTGGGCAGACGCATCCGCCGCCGAGAACCTGGCAAACCTCACCCATGAACCCGGGCTTCCCGACTAAGTCATCAAAAACTGCGAATCACAGGGTAAAAAAAAATGTTAATTCATTTAAGTACCTAATTTGTACCTACTATTTCACAGTACCAATGCTTAAGCTTTTGCCTAACTGCTCCCGTCTGGAGCCAGTGAAACTATGGCATCCCCAATTGGGGTATGTTGTGAGGCTGAAGGTAGTGGAGAGCAGTGGCGGCTCGTGAATTTTGGGTATGCTAGAGTGCTGGTATTAAAAAAAATGGCATTATTGATGTTGTTGTAGCCGAAAAATATTTTTTTTTTTTTTGAAAATCAGTTTTTTGTATGAAAAATTTCAGAAAGTTTCAGTTTGGCGGTGTGCCGCACCGATTTCCTGAAAAATCTTCATACAAAACACCGATTTTTGAAAAAAAAAAATATTATTTTTCGCCTACGACAACATCCATGATGCCATTTTTTTTAATATTAGCACCCTAGCACACCAAAAGTCACGAGCCGCCACTGGTGGAGAGGGAAGGAGATAGGGAAGAGGAAGGTGGGGAAGTACCTGGCTATTCAGATCTGGTCATCAAACACGGCGAAAGCCACTTCCGGCAACGTTTCAATTCTGAATGGTGGTCTTACACCAGGGCGATACTGAGAGTATCTTCCACTCTGGAATGTGCCGCAAATATACTAGGTATATATTATTTTAAATGAATAAATTGTGAAATAGACAAATTAATCAAATAAAATTTATTTGACGGGATTCGATCCCGCGACCTTCGGAATGCGAGTCTAGCGCCTTACCACTGCACTACGCCGGCCGTCAAATATAATATATAATAGTTATATCTACTTATTCGGAAAAAAGCTGGAACGGCGAGTTCAACTTCAAATTGATCTGAACCATTGTCAGTTACGCGGGATATGCGGCTTGCAATGGAACTAAATCTCGTTCTAAAAACGTCCGATCGCAAGGCGTTTTTTGATGAAATTTTAATTCCGCTGGAAAAGCCGCCTTAAATGAAAGTTCGCAGAATGCATATCGGGTTTAAGCGAAGTTCTAAGTGTGATGAGAGGATGAGAGCAAGGGAGTTTAAAAAGTTCCAAGAGCCCGTATCACGTACCTACACCGTTCGGGAGAATGGTGGAGATATTGAAACGAATCTCACACGAAGTGTCGGTTTCCCCGTTACGGTGTTTTGCGCTCTGCCGGACTTGCTGGTTAAGTTTTAGACCAAACAAAACAACTTGCATTTTGTTGAGGCTTCGAATTGTATATAGATTTTGTTTGGTATAGTTTTGTATAACGATAATTTTTCTATTGACGTTTGTACGTTTAATAGTGAGAAAAGGTTGTTGAATTTTGTTGCCGTCCTTCATACGGTTGAAACTATTGCCACATAACAAAAAGGTTATTGAGAAAGACGGCTTCCATAGCGAAATGGTTTTTTCACTCACTTTTATGTCATATATTCTCATTACACGCCTTTTTCCATGACCAAACTTAAACTTGTTCGTTACATTACGCTTACGTCGGTCTCGTATTCTTTCCGGAAGTTTGTAATACGGTCGTATATGGTTTTACGCACACACTCCTGAGGGACCTTATTTCCACAGATTCGGTCTACTTTATCCTTCCTTTTTGAAGTGAAAACTACTATAGCACCGTTATTTTTTTTTACATGAGCTCCACACAGGAGGCCCTGAGGAAAATAATTCCCCTCAGGGCCTATGTCATCTTTGGGGATGCTGTGTGGAGGGTTTTTTAAGGAAAGGAAGAAGAGGAGAGTTCTGGGAAGGAAAAGGGTTTAAGGGGTGGGTCGGAATTTGGGGTTCAGTGTGTCCTGGTCATCCGCCTCCAAGACCCAGACAAACCTCACCCCATGAACCCGAGCACCCCTGCTAAATCACCAAACGTAGCGAACCACTTGGTGTGACCTCTGGCAGAAGTGATATGATTTGAAACTCGATGAAACGAAAGAGCAACACTAAAAAAGACGAACACATACATCTATAGGATTTAGCCTGCGAATAAGAAAGAATATAGAATACTCGGTCTCTTGTTTGTGCGGTGCGTCGAAGCCTCCCCACTCTTGTCTACTTTAGTTTTCTGAAGGTTTTACTTTTTTATTTTATTTTTTCTTAAGGTGTAAATTTTTTAAATTAAGAAACTGCAAAATTATCAGAACTTACCTTCTATTTCTAAAGTGTACTAACGTTCAAATTTGCACATTTGCTAACGCTTGGCGGCTCTCCCCCGAAACTGGAAGTTCTCTTCAAATAGTTATCTATCCATCTGCGAGCAACCTCTGCTTTTCTTAATCAAGGACGCCATCCGATGATAGCTACTATGATTCCAACGGTCCGTTATTCGTACCACTTGCGCAGAATAATTCCACCCGATGTTGGATATTGTAATAATGTCATCTAGCTACCAAACATTTGCATCTTATCCTTCTACCAAGGTGGTTACACGGGTGTATCTTTATCAACTCCTGAAGCAGTAGATACTCTCAGAATTGAATCGAGGGAAAGCTGAAAAGGGTGGAGTAGAATTCAGAAGTACAAAGATATTCAGATCTGGTCTTATTTATTAGTGAAAGAAATTGAAAACATAAGCCAAAAAAGTTTCTCTCTCTCCGATGGCGTTACAGCCCATATCGAGCCTTGGCCTCCCGGAACATTCGCCTCCAACTCCTCTGTCCCCTGGGTCTTCCCACTTTTCTCTTTCCACCTGGGTGTCAAATCAAAATTATTTTTGGAACGCGTGTATCCGGCATTCTCTATACATGCCCAGCCCATCTCAACCTGAGGAGTCCCATATGGGCTGAGATTGTAGGGGCCTGATGTATATAGGAAAAAGTTTACCTACTCATCGTCGCCTTGGAAACGTTTTTTTTTTGTTTTTTTTTTTTAATTGAGCAATTCACCCTAAAAAGATTGCTTTGTTGGCGTCGTACTTAATAACTATCTCTAAAAATGAATCGCCGAAATGTATGTAAGCGCATAAACCCGAACGACTGCACCAAATTGGATAATTCTTTTTTTGTTCGTTATTTTGTATAAAATTACCGTTGAGTTCTGGCATTATGAAATTTGTATAAAAAATTATAATAGGTGGCACGCAAGCAGTTTGAAATTTGAATGTATCGGGAATGAATGTGAGGAATGCGAGAGGTGTGAGGGCGGAGTGGGGAGGGGGGGAGGGGGTGTTGGGAGGGTGTTGGTGGAGGGGAAAAGGGGAGGGGGAGGAGAGTGGGGGGAGGGGGTTAGGGGTGGGAGAGGGGGGAGGGAAGGAAGGGGAAAGGGGAAGGATGGAGGAGGGTGTAAGGAGGGGTAGGGGTTGGGTAAGGTGGAGGAGGCGGAGTGGGGTGCGAGAGGGTGGAGGAAGGTGGGGGGTGGTGGAGTGGGGAGAGGAAGGTTGATGGATGAGTGGAGTGGGGAGAGGGAAGGTGGAGGGGGAAGGAGTATGGGGAGGGGTGGGGGGAGGGGGGTTGATGAGGGGAGTGGAGTGGGGGGAGGGTTGGGTAGAGGGGGAGGGTTGAGGGGGGTTGATGGGGTGAGAGGAGTGGGGAGAGGGACGATGGAGGAGGCGGAGTAGGAATCCCCTAATACCATGCGAGCGAAGCCGCGGGAAAAAGCTAGTTATATCTATTGGTATCCCGCAGGAGCAGTTACCAACGCGAAACAGTAGAAAATATCGGGACTAGAGAGACTAGTGCGATACTATTATGTCTTTCCTCTCTTTTACTCATACCTAGCAGCCTTAGTGCTCAGTTTGCATAGCACCAATATCTCAGGCGGTGTGTTTGTGTTTGTTTTGTTCCTGATAAGTGTGTCCCCGATATTGGCTTAATATGGATCAAGAAAAAGTAAGAATGGAAGATGTTTAAAGTAATGTTGAAAAATTATAGACGAATACTTTATAGATCAGAAACACCCACATTAGATCAGGGATATAAAACACCCTGCTTTTCATTTTCCGCCACCGCGAGAAATTTCGGCAGCGTTGACAAACCTATCACCATTGAAGGAATCAAAAATGGCTGCAAAGTTACAAAATTCCTCTTTGTCGAAACTCTAACAGGCTCGGAGGCTGGAGAAAAACTGAAACTATCAAGTAAATTTGAACGTGAAACGACTAGGTACAAAGAACGTATTCAAAGAATTTGAAGAATTTAAAAAAGATTTGCCCAACTATGAAATGTTTTCGTTTATTAACTGTGTAAAGTCGCAGAGCAACTTTTTGATACTTGAAGATCTGATGAAAAACGGTTACGGATGTGAGTTATAATAGAAATACTTTGGATGTAGATCTTATCTCAATGATGGTGCAAGAGTTGGCCAAGTTCCTTACTTTCTTATTTGTGCTGAAACAGAAGAGTGCTCAAAGATTCGAAGAGCTGAAAACAGGCTTTAAAAATTATTATAATTTTTAAAGTGCAACGCAATAATCTCCGCCACCATATACACCATATACATATATTATTGTCTTGACGATTACAATTAACGAAATATTGTGTAAAATATAATGAGGTTAGTATTTTTCTTTAATTACACGTAAATGTATTTCGGTATTCTTTATAACAAATTATTAAATGAAAGTTTGGTTGGATTAAGGCAGGCTTCTAGGTAAAATTATATTCTGGTTGTCTTGATCACCATCGATCAAACAGGCTTAATTCTGTTGTGGGTCCATCTGTGAGCGATAACCCCGGTTCAATGAACTTGAATTGGTTTTGAATCTAAGTGGCATTTTGGCACTGATTATGTTATTTTAACTGAATTCTATATAATCACCTATAATAGTTTTTTTTACCAGAAAATCATTGTAACTCAATATTTGTAAAGTTTTTTTTTAAATTGCTTAGAATCTTGACAATAAAGTCAGACATTTTGATTTTTTTTCAAAGGTATGCGATTTTTCAATTTTCAAGAAAGCGTTATTGATCAACTAATTAATATCCAGAGATTTTTCACGGGTCTGCGCTGGAATTTTACTAATTATGATCTTCATTACCACTAGGTCAGAAAATCCTCTGGGATGGTCAAGATAAACTGTCTCATTATTCTTCACCTGTGAGGGATATCTTCTTCCTGGTGGCTTCTTCGATGTCATCTCAACTGCAAAACCAGCACTATAGTTGCAATCTGCTTGCACTGCACTATGATTCTTCTAAATTCCTGGAACTTCTGCGGTGCGACGAGAGTCATTGCTACGAAAGCATTTAAGAAAGATTTCAAATACCATTTTCCAACAGCGTTTTCCCAAAGTTTGATAGTGTTACGAGTCTTGTGCAGCCCAGATAAAAGCGACGAAGATTTGGATAAGATGTATGAAGGTCCAAAGGGCGGGGGTTCTATCTTCGACTTTCAATGCGGTAATGAAGAAAAGGAGTACGAGGAAAGAATCAACGGACTGATGAATCATTGTGTCAGTTTAAATTTAAACAACGTAATATATAATAATATATTTATGCATTTTTTATATCAAACAACAAATAAAATGTAATTTTTTTATAACAATGCTTACGTATGAATAATATATGTATGTAAGAAGTCGTCCATTAGTCACGTGTTGTTTTGTAGTAACTTTTAACCCCCCCCCTTCCCCCTGGTGATATGTGGTGAGGTTTTAGACTACCCCTTCCAATACCCAAAATCACGTGTATATTTTTTTTAGTACAAAGTATATTGCAATTTTCAGAATATTATCTTTAAATACAGGTATAATCTGATTAAATTTTGGAAAATTAATCATCGTGATTTCGCATTAAGCATTTAATTTCCAGAGAGACATTGAGTTTGACGAAAAATAAACATCTCATTTATCCCCCCCCCCCCCCCCCTCCCCACAGTGATTAATGGACGACCCCTAATATGCATGAATATTTTTTTAATAGGATTAATAAATCTGTTATACAGGGTGTTAAGGGATGTACTTGACTTACTTTAACCAGTGATTCCTGACATTATTTGGAGTAAAAAATGTAAATGAAATTTTGGTCTCCGGTGACTTTTTTTGATGACTTTTTTTTTTTTTTTTCAAAATTTTTTTCTTCAAATTCAAAAAAAAAAAAAAAATTCTTCTGCATGACGTCACTGGTCACTCAGCCGAGTAACTGATCAACCCCTCACCCTGCCTCCAACTGTCCATCACCGATCATTTTTTAATGTTTTTGTAGAAAAAATAAATTAAAAAAACATCGAAAATGTCACCGGAGACTAAAATTTCATTTACATTTTTTACTCCAAATAATGTCTGGAATCACTGGTAAAAGTAAGTCCTGCGACATATACACCCTGTATATGTCGCAGGCCAATCGTAAAATCAGGCAGATCACGATGCGCCTCAGGCACATCAAGATCTGCCACCATTTCACGAGGCGGCAAATCACGATGTGACTAGGCGCATAATGATCTGCCTGATTTTACGATCGACTTACGACATATACATCGTATAAAAAAGAAATGATAAATCGTAATAATAAGTCATATTCGTAGAGCGCGATTGGGGTAATTTTTCACACAAACTGCGCAATACACTTTTTTTTTACAAAAAAAAATTAAACATTTTCGTGTAATTTCGTCCAAAACTCATATCGTTCATTCTCTGGGTCCTTTCCTAGTTTGAGGTCAAAGTCTATTTCAAGGAAATTACATTCCTCTTTAGTAATAGGTTTCCAAATTATTGGAAGTTGTTCATCAACGGCAGGAGTGGGGTTTCTGGAAAGGATAGTTCATATTAATACTTTGTGGAGCTGACAAAATGCCACCAAGAGACAAAAATCCTGTAAGGTGTTGATTCCATCTCATGAATCATCCAATCCCAATATCGTTTATCGTAACAAAAATAGCGGAGTGTCGCTACATCCGTCGAGTGTAAGAGTCCAACAGAGCGACAGCTCGGAGGCAACCCAGTTCAATCCAGCCAAGTCCATCAAGAGGAATCTCTACTGACGACTCCCAGAATAATCTCACAATCGTAAAAACTTCCTTTATTATTAGATTATCTATTTTGTTACCCATTACATTCTCGCTTACAACTTACTTGTGCGCTGATTGTCTAAATGTCACCATCGCCCATAAAATTATCTTAAATCATCCCCAAATATCAATCAAGTTTCATTTGTGACATTCTTTGAATGTCGGAGATTTACTTTGGGTTTCCGACCACTCCCCGGAGATTATTATTTAGAGTCTACCATAATTCTTGTCTTGAGTAGATTCAATAAATCATTTTATTTTATAAATTCTGACTTTAATTATTAATGGTATATTGTCATTTTACATAGCATACTCTGGATTCAGATTTTACACTCTACATCTTACACCTTTAAATACACTATTTAAATTCACTATATAATCAATACCATCCTTATACAGGTTCCAATCCTAAAATAAATACATCTTTGTTTTTTCGTCAATAACTTTTTTTTTTTTAATAACTTTTTTTTCGTTGTATTAAGTAAGGCGTTTTCAGCAAAATGTACACAACTAATGCGAATCTGGTTTAAGTATGTTTGGGAAAAAATATTATTATTGAAATCAATAGAATCTAAAAATAAAATCAATGAATGCATCGGGAATTCTCGTTAGCCTTTGGAAAGTTAACCATTTTTATTGGAATTGAAAATCCCCTGACAACGGTCCCTAAAATTGTCAGAATAAAAAGGGTACCAAAGGAGAATGAGGCACTTAATTCATCCAATCATCATGGTCGAAAAGCAAAAACCACCCACTATATATGGGTTAGCCGTAAAAATTTGCGGAAATAAAGATAAAAAATTTAATCTAAACAATAGACAGCATATCGAAAAAAACAACATTTTCTTCAGGACCCTTCTGTCTGTAGCTAATTTAAAAATAATGGAAAATATTACATAAATGTAATAAATAAATAAACATACCCATGCTTTGCAAAGTTGGTCCACATTTTTGTCATCCGTCTAAGTGCTTGCATAGCTTTAGATCCTTCTTCAGCTTCATACCCAGATTTAAATAAGTAAAAAATATCATCCGCGTGACAGGCGCCTTTCTGTCCAGAAAACCCTAAACTGGCTCTCATCAGGTTCAGTTCACCATCGACATCAAAACGATATAAAAATACCGGTTCAGGAGAAATGTCTGCGAAGGTTTTGGCAAATCTCAAAATATCCATTGAAAAATTATAGTCCGATTCCAAGTTCAAAATGCCCATGGCGGTTTCCTTGCTTACATCTTTTCCGTTAAAATAAAATTGTTTGATTTTATCAGCGATGATATGTTGTTCTTCCTTGGATACTTTTTCGGCTATCTTCCTAGGAACTTTTCTTGTAAAATCTTTATTTAATGCATCTTTCTTTTTAATGGAGTCCTTAACAGCAAATGCACCTTCAAGAATATTATAACCGACTATCAAAGGACATTTTTGGAAAGAACCTTCACGCATAATTTGGTCTGGAGGTGTTGGCATGAAACATTCCTGGCCTGGAAATTTTTTTTCAACATTCGGGACGTATCTTATGGGCAAACCACGAACGTGTTCCTCGCCGAGCTGAGTTTCCCTAGTAATAGAGGTTATTTGAGTAGCGGGAACACTTCGAAGGAACTTAAGTAACTCATCTGTATTGTTAAGGTCTTTCCCGAGGTGTTTGGCAAGTCTAAAAGCGCGTGCCTTGGGATCTGCTGAAATTGACCACTCATTAAAAAAGGTGCCGCTTTGGGCAATGAACTTGTGCCCCAGGCCTTGGCTCATGGGGGATACCATGTGAAGCGTGGCGCAGGAAGCTCCAGCACTTTCTCCAAAGATGGTGACATTATTCGGATCTCCGCCGAATTGTGAAATATTTTCCTTCACCCATCTGAGTGCCAAAACTTGATCCTTCATTCCAGCATTTCCGGGAACTTCTTCAGTGTCCAGGCACAGAAATCCTAAGGCCTCTAGCCGATAATTCAAAGTTACTACCACAACTCCTTCCTCCACCAGGTACTCTGGTCCATGAAGAGTGGCATCTCCAGATCCGCAGAAAAAGGCTCCTCCGTGCAACCATACCATCACAGGCAAGGGTGGGCCCTTATTTTTGTGTGGGGAATACACGTTTAGAAACAGGCAATCTTCGCTTCCATCCAAAAGACCCCCGGAGAAAAGATCAAACTGTGGACTAACTTCTCCGTGTTCTTTAGCGCTGCGAACGCCGTCCCACTTATCTGCAGGTAGAGGAGCCTAAAAATATTCTTTATGAAAAATTACATAGTGCAAAATTTCTGGGACCCAACAGTTGATTCGCCGACAATTGGCTCCCCGAAATGGTATTTTTTGTGCATTATTTACTAATTAGGTATACCGTATTTTCCCTAAGCCGACTGCACATTGTAGATAAGTACGCCGGGGGAGGGGGGGGGGGGAATTTTGGCGGGTCGGCAACGATAGAATCATTTTAATTTCAGAATAAATATTGAGTTTTTTTTTTTTTAGAAATTTAATTAAAATTAAATTTGATAATGTTAAATCAGAATCAAAATGTCATTGCTTTAAGAATTTTGGGGGAACACATAATTAAATCAAACATATGATATGCAAAATGCTAACCTTGAATCGAAGATCTCCGATTGGAGGCTTGGCATAAGGTATTCCCTTGAAACTGGCGTAAGTATCACCTGACGGCAGATCCTCGATGGTTCCTTCGAGTTTACCATTTTTCACCTGGACCCGGGCAGTTGAGCTCTACAAAATTATCGAATGGATTAAAATTAAAATTTAGTATTTTTGCCAACGATCGCAGCATTTAAAGAGGATTAAATTGACCATCATAAAGAAAGGCTGAGCCTTAGGAGCGTTTAACCAGCCAGCGGCCGAAAATCCACATTTCGTTGAAAGTTGTCCTTAAGATCGTACAGGAGCGCGCGCATTGCCCGCAAAGGTTTCTATACATACTGGTGAGCTCTGGCATTATGAAATTTGTATTAAAAAATGCAAAAGGTGGCACGCAAGCTGTTGTACTGAATGTACCGGGACTGAATGTATGGAATGCGGGAGGGGGGAGGGGTCTAGAGGATGGGAGAAGCGGGAGAGAGAGAGTGGGGAGAGGGCAGGCGGAGAAGGCGGAGTCGAACGCGTGAGGGGAAGGGGTCGCGGGAGAGGAAGGGGAGGCGGAAAGGAAACGGGACGAATGGGAAAGGACACGCAGGGAGAAACAATTTCTTAGTGGCGGTAATACTCGTAAAAATACATACTCGTACATACAGAAATACCCTATAATACTCGTAAAAATACATACTCGTATATACAGGAATACCTTACAATACTCGTAAAAATACATACTAGTATATACAGGAATACACTATAATACTCGTAAAAATACATACTAGTATATACAGGAATACCCTATAATACTCATAAAAATACATACTCGTATATACAGGAATACCCTACAATACTCGTAAAAATACATCCTCGTATATACAGGAATATCCTACAATACTCGTAAAAATACATACTCGTATATACAGGAATACCCTACAATACTCGTAAAAATACATACTAGTATATACAGGAATACACTGTAATACTCGTAAAAATATATACTTGTATATACAGGAATACACTAAAATACTCGTAAAAATACATACTCGTATATACAGGAATACCCTACAATCATCTTTGCTTACAATACTTGTAAAAATAGTTAATAATTCACATTTCGCGCATGTTCGGTTTGATAAAATGAATTCTTATTTTGTATTGTTTAATTTTCTTTCAACTTCCACAAAAGAAATGTGTTCGAAATACCAACTTCAGTCAATTTTTAAACGACTTCGAAAAGGAGGAGGTTCTCAATTCGACTGTATTTTTTTTTAATGTTTGTTACCTCAGAACTTTCGACTGGGTGAACCGATATTGATGATTCTTTTTTATTTGAAAGCTGGTGCTTCCCGTGTGGTCCCATTTTAATTTGGTCCAGTTCTGACAATGGCATCCATGAGAAAATCATATAAGTCTTAAATTTGCATCAAGTATGTGCGCGACAAATGGACGAATAACTCAATATCACGCGAACCGATTTCGATGATTCTTTTTTTATTGGAAAGGATGTACTTCAAGGGTAGTTTGATGAGAGTTTGGTTAGGTTCTGACTATGGGATCCATGACAAAGTAACGGAACTCTCCAATTCTGAAGAACAAATTTACGATACTCGGCCGAATCTTAATCGAATTAGTTAGTGTACTTCAGATTCACTAAAAATCAAAAAATAAACAAAAAATTTAACAAAACAAAAAAACGATTTCAAAAAATGCACTAAAAAGTAAAAAAATAATTTCGTATTCTTCTACAACTTTATAATCAACTTACCTTTTCTACTCATCAATATGTAGGTACAATTGTTATTTTTGGAGTCGGTGTCAACCAAGGTACCCGCGGCTCGGCGTGTTCACTTGACAGCTCCTCTCCCGCCGACACCGACTCCAAAAATAACAATCGTACGTACATAATGATGAGTATAAAAGGAAAGTTGTAAAAGAATACGAAATTATTTTTTTTACTTTTTAGTGCATTTTTTGAAGTCGTTTTTTTGTTTTGTTAAAATTTTTGTTTATATACGTTTAAAAAACGTCTAAAAAAATAAATAAAAGTATGGTAAGCGATTTTTGACAACATTTTTATATTTTTTACGTTAACAGCTCACCGCTCCTGCTGCGGTGTAAGAACGATGAGAGAGACCATTTAGAGAGGTCAAAGGGTCTCCCTAAATTGGTATCTCCCGATCCAGCCAGCCACGCAGCTGGAGGGCAGGCGCATCCGCCGCCATAATCTAAACACACCTCACCTTTTGAGTCACCAAACATAACACCTTTTGTTTTCCTCAGGGCCTCCTGTGTGGAGTTAACACAAAAAATATATATCTAACCACTAGGGGTGACCTATGGCAGAAGTAAGTTCCCGCAGCGGTACCCATACCCGCCTGCTAAATTCTTGCTTAATATTAAAAAATATATATTTAGAATAATTAGTAGCGTTTATTTTGAATTCAGTTCACCGGAAAGACAATTTTATCTAATTTCTAAAACAGTATTTGTTTTTAAGGAAAATTAAAAACTAAGATGTATAGGTACAGCAAATTTGAAATATATCGAAAATATTGAAAAGCTTGAAGGGTTCTCCAAACTTAATAAACAAATGACATTATTACTTTCGAATCGTCGTTTCATCAGAATAAATTAAAATGTTGCTAAATAACATCAAACCAATTTGGCATGCCAGAATGGGTTCCACCGCTCCGGGAATAATTTATTGGATAACCAGGTCATCCCTAGTGGCTCGCTACATTTGGTGACTTACGAGGGGTGCCCGGGTTCATGGGGTTTGTCTGGTACTGAGAACTTCCTCTTCTTCCTTTCTTAAAAAGACCCTCCACGCAGCATCCCCAAAGATGACATAGGCCCTGAAAATTATTTTGTGATGGAAATTATTTTTCTCAGGGCCTCCCGTGTAGAGCTAATGTAAAAACAAAAAAAAAACAAAGGTCTCCGTGGTTGAGGGTTAAGACTACGTTAATACCGACGGCGACGTGCGCAAGTAAATTTGATAACATTGATTTTTGTTATTTCATAATGAAATCAATTAAAATCATTAAATAGAGCGGAAAATACTCTTAGTATCCCCCCGATGTAAGAACCATCCTAACTCCTTCTTCCCCACCCCCTTCACCGCCCCACCACCTTCGGCCTCACAACATAGTCTCACTGACAAAAGACTGTTGGGACCCGTCAGTATTCAGTGCGGTATTTAAATTTAAATTAAATGATAATTTCGTTAAAATAATCCTATACAGTCAATCGTATGTCTTGTTTGTGATAAATGAAAATAGGGTTCTGGGTACAAATTATTTTTAATTTTTTTAAATTAAATAGTAACTTAGAACCTATTTTTATTATTAAGTTCTTAGTTTTGGTATATTTAATTAGTCAGTTATGCCTATACGTCATACATATATCTGGTAATATTAAATCGTTGTTAAAACAAGCTTATGGGTCTGAGCGGTTAAATAACCTTTCAGCCCGATAACCTAAACCCAAAATCCCATTTACAAACTAAATCAATAATTTATTTTATTACCTAAGAACATTATTTTTCAAAATAGGTTCTTAAGCTCTTAGTCGGGGTTTAATTTAAAAAATAAGAAGAAAATAGACTTGAAAATCGATTTTCATAAGTCACTAATATCACATCAATACTGATATTATTTTAATATAAGATGATCGCAAAGTGAACACGGCGAATTCGTCATATTTTTATTTTTATTAAATATTAATTATAATTCATTATTTTCCTCCTCCGGTTACTAAAATCATTGTTTCTCATTGTGTTTAAACTGGTGCGAAGTGTTTTTTATTATTATAAATTGTAAGTAAAAACTGAAGAGCGTATCTATCAGGATATTTTCCAATGGGTCTTTCTACTTTTTAGTGCAGGTTTTTGTATCCCATGGCAAAGAAACTGCCATTTTCTTAATAAAATAAAATAAAAACATACGCAATATTCATCTGCCGCATTATTTCTTCAACTTCTATAAACATAGAAATTTGAATCTTTTGTATATTTTAAGATGGTAAAAAAGTGGAGCTTCATGGTAACATAGTTATAGTTGTTTTTCATAGTAACGCAACATGTCCCAGACATAATACGCAGACAAACTTAACCAAAAAAAAAGTATTTTTCTTTCAAGGCAGCTCTATGTAATAAAAAAATAATATTTTTATTAAATACGCCGCGCGCTTTTTATGTTTTCATTTTATATTTTTTAACTATTTAAAAAATTAATGTTTTAAAAAATAATAATAATTTTGTCCCCAATGAACAAGATTCAATACGGTACCACTATGTTACTGTTTAAATTGTTAGATGTCGCTGTACCGCTGGTCGCTCGCTCGATTCGTTTGGTTGTGAATGACAACTGCGGGCGGGGGGGAATCGCTGCAAACCGCGCGACGCCAATCATGTTGTGAATCGAATCATTATTTGGTGTCCACTTTGTTACTCGGAAAAAAGGTAGGTTTTTGAACTTACTTTATTTACATTTTAAATATTGAGACATGGCATTTATGTCACACAATAGGGTATTTCCACAAACGAGGGATTCTGTTGAAAATATACGGAATATTTAAAGATAATTTTTCTGATTTTAATAATCCTACCAAAAATGTTTAATTTTTATGTTTTCATTCAATATTATTGATTTTAAAAACGATCTAAAACTGACCAAATCAAAACGGCCCATGGTTGGGAAATGGGTTTGAGACGTCACAAGTGTCGCTCAGCTGAACTAGCATAAATAAACACTGCCAGTGAGCGTCCTCACTCATGACGTCACACGATAGCCACGCCCCAAAATATCGTTCTAGCGGTAATTCCAAAATGGGAAACTTTAACTCGCTGTAGAAAATTTATTCGTCAACATAACAATAAAATAAAAATGCCATAATCATCGTAATTTTTTGCTTAATTTTTTAAAGCAATAAAAAAAACATGTGGAAATACCCCATTGTGTTCTAGTGTAAGATTTACAAATCACAAGAAATTTCGTAAATATCAGGTAACTTTACAACTGTAATATCATGTTATTTTACAGCTGCGTTTCCGGGCAACTTCGGTACTCCGCTGTGGTAACGCAATGTGTGAGTGCTGTGTTTTAGCAAAAAGATTATAGTAATAATAACAAAATCATTATCTTCAACCTTTGTAGTTACTAAGAGACTGATAACCAATTTTTTTGTAAAAGATAATGTTCTATTGAAACAACTTTGTTACTGTTGAACTGTGTTACCATTATTATGTCCCCTATTTCTACGTAGAGGTTTTTCGGTTGTTCGGTATTTCGGTTATACAATTGGTATATAAATTACATTACAGGTATATATCAGATGAATAAATATATTTTTATCAATGTTTAAACACATTGCTAAGATATTTTTACAAGTATAGTATACATGTTATGTCAAATATTTTGTAACAAAAGTGTACAACAGTAACACAGTTGTCTTTTTAATGTGATGATAATGATAAGTTTCTCCTGTTCTTTTATTTTTACGCATCATAATGTTTTCGAGCCTAAAATAATCTAAAATATTTTGTTCGATTTGGCAACCCTAACTGTCCAATCTAAAAAGATAATGACGTAATTAATTTTACGATGGTATATATTTAATCTCGTACGTACATAATATTAATTAAATTACAAATAAAATCATGAAGACAAATTTACCCACATTACGTTTTATAAGGCATTCCGTCAACTTCCGAAAACATCTCTCTTGGTAGAGTTGGGAAGCGGCGCGAAATGAATACATTCCTAACCTCTTTTCGTGCAAACAGTCTAGTCTAAACAAACGCCCAGTAAACACAGCCCGTTATAATTTAAACGCACATAACTCGGAATTTCAATATACACACACACTTATTATTAAAAAATACAAAGTTCAACACTTATGCTGAAGATTTAACGGCAATATGGACATAAATAACCGACTTTTACCGTAAGATTGTACCAAACAAACAGCTGACAGTTACGCAGTGTTGCCAGCCGTGTCTTGTAAAAAGTCACCTAAAATATATAAAAAAGTAACCTTTTTGTGTGAAAAATAACCTTTCATATTTTTTTCCAGTGGTATGGTAAAAAGTTGATGGAAAACTTGAGGAGCTCAGTATCAAAGTGGGACATAAGACATTTGGATTATTTTTCAGTAGAGCGAGTTTTTTGTTTCGAATACACCAGTATGAAAAAAATGATATTTTTTCTACCTGCATAAGCCACAAGCCATAATACATAACATCCTATAATTTAATACTCTTTAGCTGTTTTATTATTAAGTTTAAAAATGCTTATGTTCGCTTTTGATGCTAAAAGGAGCAATTGTCCGTTTATGAAACGCATGGACTTGTAATTATCCGTTTTTTGATACAAATTCCGTAGGTTCTAATTCCGTAGGGAATTAATTCTACGAATTCTGAAAAATCACCTAAAAGTAACCTTATGAGTAGTGTAACCCGAAAGAAACCTTTCAGAGTTAAAAATCACCTAAAAGGTTACAAAAATAACCTTCTGGCAACGCTGCAGTTACGCGATGTGAACTTTGTCCGGATGTCATTTCGCACCAGTGTTGCCAACTCTCAAAAATATTTACCCCTAAACTAAACTCAAAAACCCCTAGAAACCGGCAAATTACTTGAAAATACCCCTAAAAAATTTTTTTTGTCAAAATAATGAATAAATGATATGCTGTAATGTTTTTCAATAATCTTTATTTACAAATCATTTAAAACATCAAATATTGCATCATTTTCTTGACAAGAATCAGATTTTTTAAAATTGTACATGTTAACATTGAATAGGCTTAACATTTCAGGTGATGGATTAAATGTAGTGCAAGATCCACCATTTCAATTTAATGTGAACCGAACCATCATCATGCTTTGAAGCATTTCAATGGAGAGTCTATTCCGTAGCTTATTTTTAACTACATTGTAAATGGAGAATGCACGTTCGACACTTGCGTTTGAAATTGGAACCGTGGAAAATGCTAATCCAAATTTTGAGATGTTTCCAAAACGTTTACATCCAGCTGCGTCACAATCATTGTAAACTTCGTAATAAAAATCAGCTGAAGTTGACGTATTTTTCCATGTTTTGTTACTCAATTGGTGCCACTCAGACTCAATTTCATTTTTGTTGCCAAAGATATGAGTACGATGAATTTGGTTCAATATTAGTTTTATATCGGGTTTAACTTGAGACGTAGCAACCTTTGGGTGCAAATCAGCAACCATTTTTAACATTGATAAATTATCCGGAAGCCTTTTTTGAATTTGCTCGGCCAGACAACATAAGAAACTCTTGCATCTTTCCCTGACATCCATCAAATCCATTTCTTCAAGATCTTGTGAAATATTTTGAAAATCAAAACCAAAATCACAAAACCCCCAAAAATACCCCTAAACATATTAAACCCCTAAAAAAATCCCATCCCACTTATTTTCCCCCTAGATCTGGGGGTAAAACCCCTAAGTTGGCAACACTGTTTCGCACTACTGCGCAACCATCTGCGCACAAATGAGGATTACACTGACGTTTTGACGTTTGCTCATTTGACGTTTGCTCATAATATCGGTTCAGACGTTCCAATTTTAGTTGCTCAATTTTTATTGGAAGACAAAAAATGTTTGAAAATACTTATTCATATTTGTTGAAAGAAGGTTCACACCTGTTAATACGCCTTCATGTGGCGATTTTATCAACTAAAATTGAAATGTCTGATTCCGCTGTGGTTACCACAAAATACGTTACCTAGGTAGGTTTTGAAAGGGAAAACGCTTAGGGAACGTACCCATGCTACAAGATCATATTTTTGCAATTTTTAACCCCCCCCCCCCCCTGGTGACCAAAAACCTAAGCCCGCCGCCGCTCGCCGCCCGTACCAAGCGTGACATGTTGAAGACCTCCCCCCCCCCCCTAAACGTGTCACGTAGTATGGGTACATTCCCTTAGGTACTCGTATGTGTTTGGAGGAAGAAAAGAGAGCACTAATGAAAATAGTTAAACAGAACAGTAGGTAATAAATAATTCAAACCTGGTCTATTGATCCGCCGAAATGATATAACTTCCTATAAAATTATAATTTTTTGTGCATTATTTACCAATTTCAAACGTAAAATATATTAATTTGTGCATAAGCCGCCGCACTTTTAATATGCACAGATTATGCACTCTTTTCAACTGAGTTACCACGAAAAAACATCGGTTTCAGTCGAGACGGGTGGAAAAATGTTTCTACATTTAAATTTACATTAAAAAAAACGTTTTTTCTCGTTACGGCTGACCTTCGTCATATTTCGCATTGCTTCTCAAACTGAACGATCTCCAGGGTACCAATAAATAAATATTAAAAAAGATTGCCATATCGCAATAATCACACATATTCGAGGAAAGTACTAACTTCTGAATAAATAATTGAGTATATTAAATTTAGGGTATACGAATTGAAATCTGTATATTATTAATTGGGTTAGGATATTAGGTTAGGCTAGGTTAGGTTAGGTTAGGTTAGGTTATTAGGTTACGAAGGTTATTAGGTTAGGTTATTAGGTGAGGTTAGGTTGGGTTAGGTTAGGTTGGGTTAGGTTAGGTTAGGTTAGGTTAGGTTATTAGATTAGGTTGTTAGGTTAGGTTATTAGGTTAGGTTAAGTGAGGTTATTAGGTTAGATTAAGTTAGGTTATTAGGTTCGGTTAGGTTAGGTTAGGTTAGGTTAGGTTAGGTTAGGTTAGGTTAGGTTAGGTTAGGTTAGGTTAGGTTATTAGATTAGGTTGTTAGGTTAGGTTATTAGGTTAGGTTAAGTGAGGTTATTAGGTTAGATTAAGTTAGGTTATTAGGTTCGGTTAGGTAAGGTATTTATTTTCGTTCGATCGGCTTTTATTTAGTAATTATATGTACCTACTCATTAGACAAACCATTTTCCTTTTATTAAAAAAAAAAACTAGGTGTACTTGTAGTGATTTTTACGATATGGCAATCTTTTTTAATATTAAAAAATTGGTACCCCTTTAAAATCTTCGATGTGTGAAAGAATACAACATGAAATGTCAATCGTAGTGGAAAAATCACGTTCAATAAATTTTTATGAAATAAAAATTTAAATGCATATCTTTCCGTCTATCCCGACTGAAACCGATGGTTCTTGTGGTAATTAAGTTTAAAACTAGTTTACTTATTAAAATATATTCAGTTCAACTTCAAAAATACCCTTTAAAAAGTCAGTATGAATACCAAGGGGATTTATACACATCGTCGATTTTTTGTACTTATGCGCTGGTACATACTGTAAATAGAAAAGCCGTTTTTTCATTGATTCATTTGAAAGAAAATATTTTTTATTATTTTGTTATTCGTCGGTAAATCTCTCGGAACATCCCTACGGGGTCACCTAGTTTTTTTTTGTTTAATTATGTATAAAGCATTTTCCCTAAAGCGACTGCTTATTGTATATAAGTACACCGGGGACGAATTGTTAGGGGACGAATTGTCATGGAACGTTCCTTTAGATATGGTCGTTTAATAGAACGAATGTTAAAGTCCATTCAACTTCGGATTTCTATTTCAAAGAAAAGCCTGTTCCACACGAACGGATCCGGTAAGATCAGGTAAGATTCCGGCTTACGAGGAAGCCACAAGCCAAAAATGTAGGTATTCTAATAATAGGCATAAAAATCGCTTGGCAAAGTCACGATTTCAAACACAAAAATGATTTTCATTTATTTTGTGAATACTTTTGTAAGAAAGAGAAAAGTTAATTAAGGGAAACTGTCACAAATAATTTAAGCCTTAAGCCGTATTTTTAAAAGGTGCTTTCTTAAAGGCATTCGTACAATTCTAAGGAAAAAAAAACACATAGTAGAAGTACCTACACGCTTTAGTTTTTTGTAAAAGAACTAGCGAATAACCGGCGGCGGCATGCGTTGTAATGCCACTCAAAGAAAGTGTTTGTACTTATTTTAATTCTGTTTATTGAAGTCCTTTTGGATACACAATATTTTTTTTGTTTTTCCGTCTGGTGCGTACACAAATAAATCAGAAGGTTTTCCGACCCGTGAGCAGGACAAGAGCTGATAGTGTGGAAGGCAGAAGAATCAGAGGAAGGTCACCAATGCGCTGGAGTGACTAAGAATCACTGGCGTCCGGTACGTCGATACTCCACGCAGGGCAGAACCGCGAGGAGTGAAGAACTGTCCACCTTGGAAATTGGAGACGGGGTCACCATCGTCAGCAATTAACCGACTTAAGAAGAATTAATTACACTTACATGTGTTACTTAACTAAATAACCACCACGCCGATTTTTCTGACTGTTGTCGTACCCGTAACCCGACCCAAGTATGGTTCACTTGATCGTGTCATGTCTTCCTAGGGCGTCTCCAACTCGTTCCATTTACATTCTCGTCACATGTTCTCCTTGCACACCTTTATTTTTTAATAATGGAAAACAAATCAGGATAATCATTTAAAGACTTCAAAATTGAATAAATAATAATTAAATCAGCAATAATCCAACAAGTGTCACTTCTTAATCTAATAATTAATCATACTGCTGTCAGTAAAAAATATCAAAATTAATCAGTGATGGCGGCAGACGGGGTTACTCAGAAATCGATTGCTAGATTACTGAAAAAATAATAATGCACGCTAGAGATGCCTTTCATGTAGAATTTGACGGAAGCCGATGTCGCCACTGTCTTAGCTTCTTTCTGTTCTAGCCCATTTGGACCGGTCAGTAACTGAGTGGGCATCGCGTTTGGGTCCCACCCGGGGGTCGCGTGTTCGATTCCTCGGCTGGCTAAGTCCTCCATCACGACACAAGCTAAATTTTCCGCTTACTGTGGTGGTAGTAGGAGATTTTCAAACATTGTTGGGTTATTCATAACCCGGAAATGTTTGTTTTTCTCTTTAAAAAAAAATGAGCATTCTCACTTTCTTTCTTATCTTTCCTGACATCGCCATTACATTTGAATCGAAAAGATAATTTCATAACGATAATGAAACACAGTTTTGGATTTGAAATTTACGTTCCATTTCCGTTGCAGTTAGACGTTCGGATCACGAAACACGTCCACAACTTTACCACAACGCATCTCGTGGATTCTTCTTCATCTTGTGTGCTACAAAACTCATTTTATTTCAATCATTAAATATGACAAATGTATTTATTAAATAAATGCTTATCAGCTGCATGGCAGGTTGGATCGGGAGAGAATAGTTGAGGGAGTCCCTTTAACTTCTCCAGCCGTACTATCTCGGAATACCGCCTTGCACCGCAGTGGGAGGGATAGATTCATACGTCCGTCACTCCTGGATACACTGACCCCCAGATTCCTACCCACCCCTAATATCCTTTTCCTTCCCAGAACTTCATCTTTTTTCCTTTATAAAAAAAAATATTTATATACGAGTATGCTTTAATAAAATATGATGAAACAGAAAAAGACACAGAAAATATAATTGTACTATGTACACTTATACCTGTAAATGGTACAATAAGGAACTCCAGGGAAAAATATTATGGCTTTAAAAAAAAAGTTCACATAGACCAATAAACGCTGATTCTGAATATATAAGTTTTATTTAATAATATTAAACGCAGAGTTCTTAAAAAATTATTAAAAAGTCCATTTTTCATCGTATTATTAAAATGTTTAGTAGTGACGTCACTATTCCTCGTGTCGTGACGTCACCGTAAAGTCATTATATGAGAATGTAGGTACGACACAAGCCATCGTATTAATTTATCGTTTATTTACATACTGTTTATAGAGGTTTAGAATTCAAAATGGCGGCAGTTGATCAGCTGATTGCTCGATCCTATAGTAACTTTTCAGGAGTGATGACGTCACGTAATTCATACATTCTGTGGTTTTCGGGGATTTTGAGAAATTAAAACTTTGACTATTATTTTAACTATTAAAACTAACTCTAAAAATAAAATAAAAATGCAGTTATTCAAGTTATAAGGTTTCATTAAAAAAAAATGGACTGGAGTTCTCTATTGTATCACCATCACCATCCCATCCGCATAAGATAATGAAACTATTTTTCTTTATATTCACTAAATAATTAATATACGCCTGTGAAAGCCTATTATATGTTAAATACATTTCACATATTTTATCATAAATTATAAATTATTGTAACTGTTGATTTTCCAAGTAAAATAAAATAAAATGAAATAAAAATAAAGTTAACGGTCGTAACTGGGAACCGAATCCAGAAAATCTGTCGCATTGAAAAATACAGTATTTTTGACTCCATAGATATTTCTTCCTTGTAGAAATCAGGGTTGATATTTTAACTCTACAGCTCATTGCCCGAGCTCTGCACAGAGTTTTTCGAAATCAGATGTACCTACTACGAGTACAATTTAATTTTCCCCTTATTTTGAACGTCAAATGTGCAAAATTACATCCAGAAGTATCAGAACTCCGCTTTAAGGGGTCGGAAAGGAGGATAGGGGTGATTTTTCTAAATTGCGTGTAAATTGACCTTTCTCTTTTTTTGGAGGTCAATTGTGCAAAATTTCATCAATACCGGAATAAAACTGTAGACTTGTCCATAAATTTATAACACACCCTGCAGCCCGCTACAGACATAATTCATTACATAAATAAATAGATAACAAAATTTCTCAAAAAGTGGGAGTTAGACCATTCTTGCGCCAGTGGTCAAAGATAACAAAACTCGAGCAACACGTGAAGCTCTTTCACTCGCCTCTTGGGCAAAAAGTACAACCTCTTGGTTGCACTTTTTGCTAGTTCGACCAAATGAAAGTTCGCAGAATGCATATCGGGTTTAAGCGAAGTTCTAAGTGTGATGAGAGCAAGGGAGTTTAAAAGTTCTAACAGCCTGTATCACGTACCTAGCTACACCGTTCACGGGAATGGTGGAGATATTGAAACGAATACACACGAGGTGACGGTTTTCACGTTGCGGTGTTTTGCGTTCTGCCGGGCTTGTCAATTAAGTTTTAGAACTTGCATTTTATTAAAACTTCGAATTGTATGCAGTTTTTGTTTGCTATTTTGTTTGCTAATAAAAAGGTATTTTTTCTACTAAAATAATTGTATTTTTATAGCGAGGTAAAGTCGTTGAATATTGTTGATGTTGTTCATACGGTTAAAAATATTGTTAAACACTGGCAAACGTAGAATGTTATGATTCTTTGCGACTTTTTAAAACAAAAAGGATGTTAGGGAAGACGGCCTCCATAGCGTAATGGTTTTACACTCACTTTCATGTCAAATATTCTTCTTACACGTCTTTTTCACAGCCATACTTAAACCCATTCATTACATTACGCTCACATCAGTCTCGCATTCTATCCGGATCTTTGGAATACGGTCAAATATGGTTCTACACACACGTCACACATCCCCGAGATACCAAATTTTCCCGGATTAAAATTTTACTTTATCTTTCCTTTTTTAAATTAACAAACTCCCTTCTGACGTCCAGATTCGCTGATGTGCTGATGCATGGCAGTTCTCCCTCGTCCTAAACCTAAAGTACTCTTGGAATGGTTATCCTAGCTCATCTGTTAACGATCTCTGCTTTTCTTTCCCAATCAAAGACCCCATCCGATGGTACCTATTGTGATTCCAACGGTCTTTAAATCATGCCTTATGCCCAGAATAGTTCCACCTAAGGTACGATGTTGTAACATTTCAAAGTTACATTTGCTCCTTATCCCTTATGCAAGGTGAATAATGTAGTTGTGTCTTTATTTATCTCCCCCAGCAGTAGATTCTCCCATTGTTCCTTTGGAAACAGAACACCCAGCCCCAGATCTAGGCCGGGGGGGGGATAAACCGGATCCCCTGCCCCGGATGGCAGAGTTTTAGGGGGCGCAAAAATCGTAATTTATATGTTTGATCGAAAAAGAACTTGATTCACAAAGCGCCTGGCAAACAGCGCACGTTGTTCTATCGATTATTTATTGATTTTAAATAGCCTAGTTGGTTTATAAAAACATCCCAAATCGATTTATGAACATATCCTAAGTCGATTTTGAACGTGTATATGGTGTACGTCATAGGTTCTCAACGTGGGCGATAATGTCCCCTCGTAGGCTTTATCGCCCACGAAATAACCAGAGAAAATTAGGGGGGCGTTGAAACAGCACAGTGAGGGCGTGGACAGTTAAAAAAAATATCATCTGAAAAAGACAAAAAAACACGCTTGCAAAATTCACTATTTCGGTAATTCGGGAGATAGTTGAAATTGGACAGAACGATTTCATTACATTCAGATTCACATTAAATTGGATGATATGAAATTTTTTATTTTTTATTATTTATTATTGTCATCTTACGTGGATTATTATTATTAAGATTTGACACTATCTCAAGAATACAAGAAGGAAGGAGGTGCAACTAGGGAATGCAATCTCGTTCTCGCGAGATCTCGTTCTCCCGAGATCTCGGCCTTTTTTAGCGAGATTGATCTCGGACGAAAAAAGGGCGAGATCTCGCGAGTTTAACGAGATTGCACTCGAGCATAAAAACGTCTTATTCACGTTCGACGGAGTTGGGATCTATCGGTTTCGTTCGGTGGGCGTGAGGCGGCGGCCTGAGGTAGCCTGAGATCTGTGGTTCCAACTAGCGTTGAATCCGAAGGGGCCTTCTCAGCGGCAGGTTATCTGGTCAACAAAATAAGAAGCCATTAGCAGACGATTCTTTGGACATTTTGTGCTTCTTAGGGAGCTATTTTCAAAATAATTCGTAATAATGGCTTGTGATTTGAACTGAACAAATCTTTCATTTGATTGGTATATTTTGTTAATTAATCTGTAATTTCTAATAGTTTGACTAGTTGGTATATTTTGTTAATTAATCTGTAATTTCTAATAGTTTGACTAATTGGTATATTTTGTTAATTAATCTGTAATATGTAATGGATCTACTGAGTAGATATAGTTTTATTTAATTGATAATAATATCTCGGTTTAACAGTTAACTCAACTTAGATAATAAGTTTCCTTTTTTTGACTTCTCGTTTTTTTGTTTGTTATAAAAGAACTGTTTTATTACTAAAAGACTTTTGTTTGATATTACAAGAGAAGACTGGTTGTTTCTATCATTTGTTATTTGATAGATACGTACGTCAAAGTTTGCTACTTAGAATTTTTTTTAAAAATTATAGACAATTACGTCAAACAATGTTTGATGCATAAAAGTATATTGAAAAATTCGTGAAAATAAATGTTTATGTCACTTAAAATGTAAAAAAAAATATTTTGATAGAGTTGTTGGAAAATTTCTTCTCCCCCATCCTTTAAAAAAGTTATATTTGTATTTTGATATTATTATTTATTTTCAAATGAAGTTCTATAAATTATCGCTAAAATAAGAAAAGAGTCAAAGTTTTTATTTTGAATGTTTTGTTCGAAATCATATTTCGATATCATATAAAAAAGATTTCGAAAATTTTGTTTTTTTTATCCTCCAAAATATAGATAAATTTGGTTTTTTTACCCCGGGCACATGGTTTTTTACTTTTAAGACATGGCATCACTGGACCTCAGACATTTCAGATAGTGTGTCATAAATATACCAAACCACCCACCAGTGTGTATTGAGGTGTGAATCTGTTCAGTTGTGTTTGTTTTATTCTTGATAAGAGTGTTTATTGTGTGCCCGACGTTGACTTAACATGGATAAAGAGAAAGCAAGAATGGAAGATTTTAAAAGCACTATTGAAAAAGTCGTGGACGAATACATTATAGAACAGGGATATGAAACACCCAAAGTTTCATTTGCCGCCACCGCGAGAAACTTCAGCAGCGTTGCCAAACGTATCACTATTGAGGGAATCAAAGATGGGTGCAAAGTTACAAAATTCCTGTTTGTCAAAACTCTAACAGACTCGGAGGCCAGAAACCAAAGGCTGAAACTTTCAAGCAAATTTGATCGCGAAACGACTATGTATAAGCACGTATTTAAAGAATTTGAAGAATTACAAAAAGAGTTAGCCAACTGTGAAAAGTTTTCGTTTATTAACTGTGTAAAGTCGGAGAGCAACTTTTTGATACTTGAAGATTTGATGAAAAAGGGTTACGAGGATGTGAGTTACAATAGAAATACCTTGGATGCAGATCTCATCTCAATGATGGTGCAAGAGTTGGCTAAATTCCACGCTTTCTCATTTGCACTGAAACTGAAGAAACCTGAAAGATTTGAAGAGCTGATAGGAGAACTTGATGATATATTTGTAGCTCCGCACAGAGCTAAGCTTGTGTTCGAAAGGTCTTTGCAATTTGCAGTGGATGCAATGACGAACGAGGAAGTTAAGGCAAAATTGATAGAAAATGGAAAAAACATTATAGAAAATGCGACGCAACATTCTTTGAGACCAAAATATGGCGTTATTTGTCATGGCGATTATAATTTACGAAATGTAGTATTCAAATATAATGAGGTTAGTATATATTTTTTCTTTGGTTAGGTACTATGTTTTGTCTGTGAGCAATAATTCCGATTCAATGAAATCGGATTTATTTTTAATCTAAATTTCAAAATTGGAACTGATTGTGTCAGAATCCAGACAAGAGATAAAGCACCTACCTACGTATGTGATCACAATCCTGACATTTTCAAAACAATAGTAATTTAACCTCTCAACCAAAAAAAAATGACCTCTTGTATTGCGAATATTTTGCGTATTTTTCTATTATTATAATGTAATGATGATAGGTTCTTGTTATTACTGCAAAATTTGTACAAATTTTCCCAAAATTACACTTACAAACTCAATCACTTGACGCTGGCTAAAACATATTATGTCGTGAGAAGCCATGAAGAAAGCACCTACCTGTAACTAATGTAATATTTTAACAGAATTACATATCGTCCGTGCAACCGTAATTCGTCGTAAGCCACCACATGAAAACCAACGCATAAATGCTTTTCTAGTTTTTTCCAGTGATAATCGTCAGGCAAAATATCTTAACCCAGAAAAATCGATTGGTCTCTGTTTTTACTATTAACGTACATGTCTTTCCCCACTTGGATTAAAATCGCTTATTTCAGTACGTCGTAAAGCTACTTTGTGTACTATACCACATATTACTTTTTCTTTAGATTTCACTTCATATTTTCTAGGATTATATATCCGAAGCCACAATATTTGTGTTTATTTTTTATAAAGTTACGCCGATTTTTCGCTCTCGCTGTAGAATTTGTATTTTGTGGCTTACGACATATTACGGTTGCATGATTGATATATACCTACACAAATAAGAGATTGTTTTTCTGGGAAGTCATTTTAATTCTAAATAATAAATGTAGGTTTTTAGCTTGACAATTCAATCTTTCAAAGGTGTGCGATTTTTCAATTTACATGGTATCGTTATTTACCAACTAGATTCTCAATCATACCTAGTGTTCAGTGGTATTTCACGGGTCCGCGCTAGAATTTTACTCATTATGATCTTTATTACCATTCCAGGTCAGAAAACCCACTGGGATGGTCATGATAGACTTCCAACTGTCTCATTATTCTTCACCTGTGAGGGATATCTTCTTCCTGGTGGCTTCTTCGATGTCATCTCAACTGCGAAACCAGCACTATAGCCACTTGCTAGAACTTTACTACGATTCTCTTTCTAAATTCCTGGAACTTCTGCAGTGTGACGTAAGTCATTGCTACCCCAAGAAAAAATTTGAGGAGGATTTCAAATACCATTTCCCATCAGCGTTTTCTCAAAGTTTGATAGTGTTACGAGTCTTGTGCAGCCCAGATAAAAGCGACGAAGATTTGGATAAAATGTATGGAGGTCCGAAGGGCGGGGGCTCCATCTTCGACTATAATTCCAGTGAAGCAGAAAAGGAGTACGAGGAAAGAATTAACGGACTGATGAATCATTACGTCAGTTTAAATTTAATTTAAACGAAATACATATAGGTATACATTTTTATTATAACAAGAAAACCAATAAAACGTAAGAAATTAGAATCACACATAATGTCTACGAATTTATAATGTGTAAAATGCATATTATGAGTAATTTAAAAGGATTGCTAAATCAGTTATACACACCATAAACATATTTTTTAAATTAATACTTCCGACAAAATTAGCCAGCACGTTTTCTGTTGTACATAATTGTATAGCGCCTGGGAATTCATGAATCGGGCGCAATTGAGGTGATTTTTCTCAAAAATGGGGCTATACACATTACACAACTATTATATTACAAAAATTGTTTTTTCGAAAAAAACTTCTTCTGACAGGTTTTCACTTTGTGATGGCATTATTTATTCTATTAAAAGACAAATAACTTTATTTACATCTACTTTATTTTATACACAATTTTTGTCTGTTTCTCATTATACTTTGGAATTTGATCTCTTAAAGCAAATAGCAATTAATAATTGTTATTCCACCAAATTAATAGACCAAATACTAAATAAAAAAATGAAACAGAATTTCTTTAAACGGAAGATATAAATAAACAATGGCGCAGAATTCTATTTGTTGGTAACGATACCGCAAAAATAATAAGTAACAACATTCCCAGTACTATTCAACCGGCATTTTACACGAATATTAAATTAAAGAAATACATCCTTAACAACAAAGATAGCGACGTTAAAACAAAAAAAAATCAGATTTTTATGAACGCAATAGTAAGGATTGTAATTGCTTTTACATCGGTGAAACTAACAGAAATTTTGAGATAAGAATAAAAGAACATCTTAGGGCTTTAAATGGTCATAACGAATCTGAGTTCGTAGATCATTTAATAAAAAATGATCATTCATTTGACGCAAACTTAGGACTTTAAACACTACATACGGGTTGTAAGGCATCGCAGATAAATAGTTTTGAAATATTAGAAATAAGGAAAAATGGTAATACCAAAACATGTAATTAATAAGCAAATTTTTTTTATGAACCCTTTTTTGAATATTTTCCTACTTAACCGGTCTTTCCCTGCTAATGATATTGTTATCCATTATTCCAATGAACTTTCCCCACTCTTACCTCTCCCCCTTCTTTCTACCCCTTCCCCAGTTACTTAATCTGAAATTTGTGACTTCAGCGTACTCAGCGTACTTTGTGACTTCAGCGTTGTGACTCCTGATGATGTAAACATTGATCACGAAACATGTAGATTGTGTTTAAAATAAAGTGATGAAAACAAAGTTATTTGTCTTTTAATAAAACAAAATTGTCTTCGGTAGGTAAAAAATTATACATTTGCATGTAATTTCATCCAAAATTCATATCGTTCATTGTCTGGGTCCTTTTCCAATTTGATGTCGAAATCAATTTTAAGGAAATTACATTCCTCTTTAGTAACAGGTTTCCAAATTATTGGAAGTTGTTCATTAACGGCAGGAGTGGGGTTTCTGGAAAGAAAGATTGGTTTGAATGTTTTATGGAGCTGAGAAAATTTCATCACACGACAAGACAACGAAAATAAATACTTTATTTTTTTTTCGAAGGAAGAATGCACACAAGTGTTTACAAAATTAATAAATCTTTAGTACTACAATAACTTAACTTGCCAAATTAACGTAAAAAATTACTATAATTGCGTCAAACTTTTAAATATTCCCTCAGGGAAATTATTTTCCTCAGAGCCTCCTGTGTGGAGCTAATGTAAAATAAATAAACAGTATTCCATAAATTAACAAACATACCCATGCTTTGCAAAGTTGGTCCACATTTTTGTCATTCGTCTTAGTGCTTGCATAGCTTTAGATCCTTCTTCAGCTTCGTATCCACATTTGAATAAGTAAAAAATATCATCCGCGTGACAGGCGCCTTTCTGTCCAGAAAACCCTAAACTGGCTTTCATCAGGTTTAGTTCACCATCGACATCAAAACGATATAAAAACATCGGTTCAGACGAAATCTCTGAGAAGGTTTTGGCAAACCTCAAAATATCCATTGAAAAATTATAATCCGATTCCATGTTTAAAATGCTAGTAGCGGTTTCCTTGCTGACATCTTTTCCGTTAAAATAAAATTGTTTGATTTTATCGGCGATGATATATTGTTCCTCCTTGGATACTTTTTCGGCAATCTTCCTAGGAACTCTTCTTATAAAATCTTCATTTAATACATCTTTCTTTTTAATACAACCCTTAACACCAAATGCTCCTTCAAGATTATTATAACCTAATATCAAAGGACGTTTTTGGAAAGAACCTTCACACATAATTTTGGAAGTGCTGGCATGAAACATTCCTGGCCTGGGAATTTCTTTTCAACATTTGGGACGAATCGTATGGGCCAACCACGAACGTGTTCCTCGCCGAACTGAGTTTCCCTAGAAATAAAAGTTATTTGAGTAGCAGGAACGCTTTGAAGGAACTTAAGTAACTCATCCGTATTTTTAAGGTCTTTCCCGAGGTGTTTGGCAAGTCTAAAAGCGCGAGCCTTGGGATCTACCGAAATGGTCCACTCATTTAAAAAAGTGCCGCTTTGGGCAATGAACTTGTGCCCTAGGCCTTGGCTCATGGGGGAGACCATGTGAAGCGTGGCGCAGCAACCGCCAGCACTTTCGCCAAAGATGGTGACATTATTTGGATCTCCGCCGAATTTTGAAATATTTTCCTTCACCCATCTGAGTGCCAAAACTTGATCCTTCATTCCAGCATTACCGGGAACTTCTTTAGAGTCTAGGCACAGAAATCCAAAAGCCTCTAGCCGATAATTCAAAGTTACAACCACGACTCCTTCCTCCACCAGGTACTCAGGGCCATGAAGAGTGGCATCTCCAGATCCGCAGAAAAAGGATCCTCCGTGCAACCATACCATGACAGGTAAGGGTGGGCTCTTATTTTTGTGGGGGGAATAAACGTTGAGAAATAGACAATCTTCGCTTCCATCCAAAAGACCCCCGGAGAACATATCAAACTGCGGGCAGACTTCTCCGTGCTCTTTGGCGCTACGGATGCCATTCCACTTATCTGCAGGAATGGGTGCCTAAAAGAAATTCTTTATTTCAAATCTCGAATTACAAAATTTTATAGCTTGAAGAATTTTGCGAGTACACATAATTAAATCAAAAATATGATACGCAAAATACGAATGAATCGAAGATCTCCGGTTGGTGGCTTGGCATAAGGTATTCCCTTGAGACTGGCGTAAGTATCACCTGACGGCAAATCCTCGATGGTTCCCTCGAGTTCACCCAGCTTCACCTGGACGCGGGCATTTGAGCTCTACAAAATGAACTAAATAATTAATTATTTGAAATTAAAATCAAATAGTTTTGTCAGCGATCACGGTATGGTTTTATTATCATTGCGTCAACCATGAATGTAAATTCATAAAGAAAGGCTGTGACTTGTCTGGTAGCCTTAAGTTCCTAATATGAAGTAACTCAACTCTACTCTAAAGATGTATGTAACTGAACAAAGAAAGATGAAAATATGGAAAAAAAAAACATTGTTTTTGTCGTACATAAGATCGTTATTATCGCTATCGACGTATTGGTACGAGTATATTATGAAAAATAATTACGAAATTTACATCAATATGAAGAATAGTGTCTGTGACCAACGGTGGGCGGATGGTCGATGTGAATTTGTCTTGTTTAGAAAGGTACAATTTTTTTCCGAGATTGATGAAACATCCCAAAATTGACCTCAAAACAAGAGGAAGGTTACTGCTTATATGTTATTTCGAGAAACTACCCTTTTTCCCACCCCATAAAGCAAAATGTTGATACTTCTCAATGAAATTTGGAATATTTAACGATCAAAATAAGACGAAAATAACCCCAAATGCCCAAAAAAATAAAAATGTGCAGCCCGGACAACGCCGCGGCAGGGGACTTTTACAACTGGTACCTGGCATGCGTTGCAATGCCATTCAAATAAATAAATTGATTCTTTCACCCTCCCCGCCTTCCCCTTTCCTCGACTCTTCACTCTCCGCGAAACCCACCTTCCCCCTACCGCTAAAATATATGAAATACACACATTTTCATTTATACAACTTCATAACGCCAGAGCTTACCATTATATACAACCCATGTTACTCGCTGATAATGTAGCTGTCTATTGCTGAAAGAATTTTTAAAATCGTTTTAGTTGTTAAGGCGTGAAAGCGTACCGAACAAACACACGCACTTTGCACTTTCGCATTTAATATATTAGTATGGACTAGCTTTTACCCCGGCTTCGCTCGAATGGTATTAGGGGGGTCCCACTCCACCTCCTCAACCTCCCCTCTCCCTACTCCACTTCCCCCCCTCCCCAATTACCCCCTTGCTTACCCAAAAAAGGGTTCACTTCACTTCACTTAGCTAGAATATAATAAATTTTAACCTTGTATAACCTCAATCATGACTTTGCACAACGCAAAGCAGATAAAAACAATGACAAGCAAAAACAGATTTTATAAATACGTTTTTAGAGCAAAGGTAAGTTATTTATCGCTATTCATATAAAATTATAATATTTATTATTGAGTTATCCGTACTAAAAATTAATTTAATTATATGCTTTTCAACCAATTATATTTTGAATACAAGTAACTACCTAGTAGTTAAGTGAAAAGTAAAGTAAGCCTCGCGTCCAATAGTGTATTTTTCTAATTTATTATCAATACCAAATTTTCCACTGAAATCATAAAATGTGTATGTAGGTACTCAAATACGTACCTGCTTAATTATAAATTATAATTTTTCTTTCAAGCATAAAATAAAAAAAGATAAGGCAAGGCAATGACCTAATTTGAACTCCAATTAGATGTTTCACAATGTGATTTAACCTATTATAATTACAATACCTTTATGTAACCTTTACATCTGATATACACAAATTGTTGATTAAATTACACTAACTATGAAACTTAAATACTAAACCTATATTTACCCACATTTCGTTTTATAAGGTATTCCGTCAACTTCCGAAATCATCTCTCTTGGTAGAGTTGGGAAACGGCTCGAAGTGAATACATCCCTAAATTCTTTTAATACCAACTCAGCCGGTAATAACTTAATGCGCATAACTTGAAATTTCAACAGGCACACACTTAATGTTGAAAAAAGGTTTGACGGCAACATTGATATAAGTAGCGGGCTTTTATCGCCTGTAAGATTGTACCAAATATTGATGGTATTGACACACATGATCATAAATGAGCATGCTCATGAGCGTGCTCATTTATAAGCATGCTCATCAACAACTGTACATGTTGTATTGTTGACTTTGAGCATACTCGTGAATGAGCATCCTCGAAGCCAACAATTGAACACACTTTATTTTTTTTATTTTTTATTATCATGTGCATGCCCTTGTCGAATAAATATCGACATAGGATGGTGGGTTTATATTTGTTTGACATTTTTGTGTCGCGATGTCTTTCACATCTATATGTTGTGTTCTGACGCTTTCTGACGATTTCTGGCGCCCAGCACCCTTGAGGTGATTTCAGTGCCCTTGAGGTGATTTAAGCGCCCTATAGGTGATTTTTCCCAAAAATGGCGCTATAAATCGTCCAAATATGATTATTATTTCTGACGCTTTCTGACGATATTTTGAATCAATACAGTCGTCACAACACGGCACTGGCTCGTGCATACTTAATAATAATAATAATAAAACGTTTATTCATCAATAGATTTTTTTACAATATTACATATTTTGTTCTTTTTTCATTGATTCTCCTAGAATGCTACTGGTTTTCAGCATTGCCTCCAATATAAAAACAGAAAATAAAATTAAATTAAAATAAAAAAATAAATAACATTAAAATTAAAATTAAATAAATAGAATTAAAATAAATGACATAAAAAAATAATTAAATCAAATATCCAATTCAACAAACACACTATAATACAATAGAATTTAAAATAAAAACTTAAAATAATTAAAAAATATAAATAAATTAATATTGCAAATCGGATTTCAAATTAAAGCCAATAATTTTAAAATTAAAACTGCAATATAAAATAAAATCAATTCAAATAAAATATAAACAATTCAAATCAAATTCAAAATAAAATCAATTCAAGTATAAAATATAGAATATAATCAAAAATATGACTTGACTGATCAGTCGAGACGCGGCCGCTGCCTCGCCCCCCTAAAATGCACTGCCCTGACGAAAATTGAGATCGATACGACACAATGCATCACGACACATAGAGACACACAAATATACACCTCACCATTCCAAATGTATGAAACCGATACCGTTCTGACGCGTCACAAGACACATCAGGCAAGTCCACCATCCATAAATCCACCATCAGTTCCATAGTTCCATTCTCCCAGAACTAAAGAAAATAATCTGATTGCTTGCCACGCAATTATTCAATAATCTTTGACGAATGAAATTAAAACAGTTGATTTGGGTCCAAGATGTCAATAATTCCGAAAATGACTAGATAAGAAAAGTAAATGATAATTTTAATAGAATTTGGTTTTATTTAGGAGGCAAAGGTGGTTTTGTGGGGATTTTGAACATCTATTGTGGGTATTTCAGAGACCCTGTTTTCCAAAGACATTCGTGACTATAATAAATCACGAAAACCAAGGTTTTTCGTCTCTCCATTTGTCCAGCGGGACATTTTTGTTATTTTTGCCTCAGCTGCCCTGAACTGACATCAGATCGAAATGAGTGTAATCATAAGCAAGCATGCTCACACATGCTTAGAGCACTTCCCCCTCAAACCGCGAAAATAGTACGAGTAGTATGATAAATCAACCGGCCGTTGAATTGTGTGCATGCTCATTGAAGCGTGCTCAAAACTAGCAACGTCACTGACAAACATGGTACTAGGAAGCATTATTTGCTCAATAGTGGCATGCTCTCGTGCTACCAATGAGCACGTCCGTCAGTACCATTTGATCTTTATCCGGATTCCAGATGTTATTTCGCTACTGCGCAACCGACTACGCACTAATGAGGATTACACTGACGTTTGCTTATCATCATAAAAACAATGTATGTAGGTTTTGAGAGGAAAACACCTAAGTAGTAGGTACGAGGAATAATCATAGATAAAAAGATGTTATATCGATCACGGAAATCTGAATTGCTGTAAAGGACAATAAATCCAAAAATGAGTTGAAATGTCAGTTTTCTCTGTTATTTTTCTCTTTCGATCGAAATATTTCTAAGAAAATAAGTGCGTCATTTACGTAAAGCATTACACGCGGATTTTATTTCTGAAAAATTTTATAAATTAAATACTGTTATCAAATTAATTTCCAAAAAAATGTTGGGCATTCCGAAAGATTCATTCAATGTTATTTTTAGTTTAATGAAACATGTTTTTTTTCCGTTATCGGGATGGAAAATAGTAAAAAAAAACTCTGTTATAAATAATATAAAATGAAGACTTACTTAAAGCTGCGTTCGCACCAGACTTATTCTTTATTAATCTTAATCTATGGTCAATTAATAGAACGTAAGTTGAAGTCCATCCTACTTAAGTGCTTTCAATCATTCAATTCCATTGAAAAACCTGTTCTCACGTATCTATTTCATTTGATAACCAACACCCCTGCCATAAGTCACCCCAAGCGCCCGGGTTCGGTGACTAAACAACTCAACTACGCACAACTTCAACACCTCCTTTGAAAAGTCATTAAAAGATATAAAAATAATAAAAAAATGATTATTTATTTATTTATTTACTTACGCATATTTAGGCTTTTACATACATATGTATAACAAAATTTACGAAATTATACTAGTAAATAGTGCAGGAAATTACTGTTTAAAATTGGATCCACATAGTATGTGTGTATGTAAAATAAAATAAAAAAGCAAAATAGTTTTTTTTTCAGCCCACAAAATACTATTAATGTGTTAGTCATTTTAAATAGCTTTATCAAAATATTCCCTGCTTGATGAAAAAAACTTCCATAAGGTATGCTTATATATTAAAATTGATGTACTAAATATATCAACAACATCGGAGTATTTGTTTCCAAGCTGTTGAATCCGTCGCATAGGAGTGTAATATTGGGATTTTGGTGTAGAATCGCTACAATAATTTGGTGGGTACTGTCTTGTGACTGACCTTCCTGGAGTATGAAAAGAGATTACATATAATAATTAGGGGTATCAAACATTGAATTAATGATTTTATACGAATAGGTTAAATCGGAAATGATTCTACGATCAGATAATTTTATTAAATTCAATGAACAAAGAACGTTATCGTAATTTAGACATTCACTAGGAATGCCCATTTTAAAATTTACATGTCTTAAAAATTTGTTTTGAATTCTTTCAATCGCTTGTGAATGAACCTCATGATTTGGGGACCAAACCGTGAATTGTATTCTAAATGACTCCGTACGAGTGACGTATATAATGTTTTTACAGTGTTGACATTATTGAAATCACTAGATACCCTTAACTTAAATCCCAACATTATCAAAGCGTTATTAGATTAGTTATTATTTTTATATGCTTAAAGTTGATTTTCGTGTCAAACCAAATACCTACCTAAGTCATTTTTTTCCGAGACAGATACCAACGACATTTTGTTAATGGAATAATCGAAAAATATTAAAATATTAAACTAAAAATATAAAAAATATCTTTATTCGATAAAACCTCATAATTTGACATTTGCTTATGTTAAGTTGCAAGCGGTTATGACACCGTATAATAAATCTCAACAAGTTATTTGACAAAATACCTATGACAATAATTAATGTTTCTGATTGCTTTGAATAATTTCAGTTCGTCTGCAAACATTAATACTTGAACATAATTGAAAATATATAACACATCATTAACAAATAACAAAAACAGGGTTGCACCTATATAGATTACGTAAGATTAGGTTATGGTAATGACTTTATATAGGGGTGTTAACATGCCACATTGTTGAATTGTCGTGGAACCCCGGGGTTAGGTTTGTCTAGTTCACAGACGTGTTGTTAGTTTGTCTACTGCGTAGCGGGCCGAATCGGGAGAGCCTGGTTTAAGGAGACCTTTTGAACTCTCCGGCCGGACTCATGAACCATCGCCTTGCATCGCAGTGGGAGGGATGGATACACATATCCGTCACTCCTGGACACATAAACACCCATTTTCCTACCCCTACCCACCCCTCATTCCTTCCAGAAGTTTTCACTTAAAAATTACTTTATTTTATGCAGTCGTACATTAGTAATGAAAAAATGCATTTTTAATAATATTTTACATAAAGCAATTAATAATTTTATTTCGAAATAAAACAAACACTTTGTATACAGGGTAAAGTGCATTAACCTTGGGAGGTGATTCTACATGATAGTACAAATAAAAAAGACAATAACTTTTATCGAAATTCCAACTTTTAGGGGTAGGTTTGAGGTAAAAAGACAAAATTAGTCCGGCGTGTACGGCCAGATTTATTATTTTTCCGCTGTAACGATACGGGCCAATCACAATCGAGTCGGGCACCCGGCAGCGTATTTACAAAACCTATACCGATTCAGTCGCGGTAACGACAATTTACGTTTTAAGTATACCTCTATATTGGTTATTTTTTATCACATTGCAAAAACAAAAATTGTTCTAAAATCTAGATAAAATAATCTTTCCAATGTGTATATTAGAAATTAATAATTTTATTTCTAAATATTTAAATTTTGATATTGAAAATTTAAAGTGACTGAAACGCGGTAGGGATTGTAAATACGCCACCCGGCAGGCTCTCAGCAAGTAAGATCGCATCTCACACTAAGGATTTTTAATAGATACGTATTTTTGAATGGGAAAATAAATGTTGGAATGTCGGAAAAAGTTGTTAATCTTTTTTTCTCCTACCATCATGTAGAATCACCTCCTGAAGTTAATGCACTTTACCCCCGGACACCCTGTATAACCACGAATATTTATTATTCGTGGTTAAATAGTGTTTGTTTTATTTTTATAATATAATGTCTAACAACAAAGTAATTGCTTCTTATGAAAAAATAATAATTTTATTAAATAGGTACTATTTTAAAGAAAACATAATGTATTAGAAAATGTAAAAAACCTTTTTAAAGTTCTCCATAAAACAGCTATACATTAATATTTAGGAAGAAGATTACAAAATTTAAAAAAAAATTCTAGGGGCAGTTTTACTATGTTGTGGCGTAAATTAAAAGATATTTACTGAACTCTCTGTAGGTGACATTGAAGATGTCGATGGTCAATACAGAAGTTGCTCTGTTTTATGGTGCATTCTGATTCGCAGAAGTTTTCGCTTTCAGAGCATAAAGGGCGTGGGATCTCCCACGAGTATACGCAATATTATATTTACCTATACAGGTACCTGTAATTGTTTGCGTCGACTTTGCCAAATATTATTATTATAATTGTATAAGATTTTAATATGAGTTTTGGTGAGAATGAGTAATGTTTCTTTTGTACCATAAAAATATTTGTAACAAGTATGCACCCTCTTATACACTGCTTTATTTATGGTTTTGGTGTGTGGCACCTCTTGTGCTTGTCCATTGACATTTGGGCATTGGTAATATTATGAGCCCTGCAATATTTTTAATGCAACAGTTGTTGATCCTGGACAGATTCAAAATGAGCAGATTTGAAAAGAAAGCACGCCATTCTTTGTGCAGCAGTCGAGAGCTCAGGGCGGTCCTCTCGACACGACACACGCAACACGACGCATCCTTTTTGAAGACCGCTACGATCGTGATTGTAAATTTTGCACGTCATATTCGCCATCTTGAGAGCTGACTGGAAATCCTCCTGGAGGGATGATTGACATCGAAAATCATCCGCTTTTCCTGTTTCTGGAGGGTCCTTTTGGCTGGGAGCCATTTCTCTGGAGTCCTGCCCATCTCACGATGTGAGATTCGTTTCACAAAAGATGATTTCATCATGCGTCATTTCAACTTACCACGGTATCAAAATGTACTATTTAAACCTAAGCAAGCCCAAGCCAGGCAGGCGTAGTTTCAGGATGTCACCTTTTGATCTAATATATATCTTTGTATTCCTAATACCATCTTTTCTTTGAAAATCATTAACCTATTCCTTAAATCTGCCATGCGAGTCATTTTTGCTCATAATAATTTACCCTGTACATTGTTGCCACCTCATCCCCAGTAACAATTTTTTTAATGTTAGACGTTTGGGAATATTCTTTTCAATTTCTACTTATTTAATTTGATCGGCTGAAAAATTAAGGATACGAAAAACGAAAAAATTCGTTTTAATTATGTTTATTTAAAAATCCACAATAAATTGGTAACTAATCACAAAACACCATACTTATAAAAGACTATAGAAAAATGTTAACAGTGTCATAATATTTTTTTTACATTAGCTCCACACAGGAGGCACTGAGGAAATAGGGAATATCATTTTCCAGGGAAAATTACATATTTGGGGCTGATGTGTGGGGGGAATTTTTATGGCCCCGGGACACGGAATTTTTTTTTTCATTTTCAGAAAAATGCATTTGTTAAGAATGCTCTTCCCAAATGTTTTAAAGAAATTCGTAAACTTGACGGAGATGCAGGATTTTATGTGAAACCGTTTGAAACAGTTATATGTTAAATGCAAATCGACTTGATGGATGCAAATCGGATGTATAGTTTATTTAATATGTTGTCAACCGGGTTGAAAAACGTAGTTTCGAGAAAAACGCGTTAAAAGTTTTGCTGATGGATAATTCAACATTCAAACTGTTTCAAACGGTTTCACATAAAATGCTGTACCTCCGCCAATTTTACGAATTTCTTTTTAAAAAATGGTGAGAGCATTCTTAACAAATGCATTTTTTAGATAAATTAAATTCAAAAATATTAAAAAAAAAAAAATCTTTCACACTTTCCTGGGGCCTTAAGGGAATGAAAAAGAGGAAGTTACGAGGGGAAAAGGCGTGTGAATCTGAGGATCATTGTGTCAGGGTATTATCCATTCCTCCCACTGCGGTGCAAAACTTAATAATATTTTTCAGGAATGCCAAGTCGAGTTAAAATAATAATTATTGTTTAATCGCAACAAATTTGTTATTATATTTATAATAAACTATTTTCGTTAGCCGATTTTAATACTGATTTTAATTATTTTATTATTTCACATTCTGAATTAAATTCTGAAAAAAAAATACAAAACTATTCACGTCCATCACATATTTCGAAACTTTATTTTTCTTACTGAGATTGAAAATAACAAAATTGTTCTTCTTTTAATACGGCGATTTAAAAAAGCTTTCACAGCGTAATAGCTCATGTTCATTTTATCACGAATGAAAAAAAGATATTTGTTTAAAATCACTTTATATTATTGTTGATTGATACCTTCCTCGCGATAATAAACATTTACAGTCTTACTAGTAAAAAAACATTATTTCTGTTCGGTGACTCTTTCATTCGCGGGAAGATTTCTTTCGTGACATTTGATATTTTACGCGCAGTTAATTTAATGTTTTTAACGTGATTTCCGTAGTAAGGATCAATTCACCATTATATTCGTATAATTTAACATAATTACTATTATTCGCATTGTTTTTGTCAGTTTTGGTGCTTTCATAATGCCATATTGTTAATTTTGTTAACATAAAAAAGGACGCTTGAGTTTTATATAACATCCATAAAAATACTTATTAAATAACATAAATGGCTTGTGCTTGTGTAAATAAATACCAAATTTGAGTTATCAGCGTTAAAATTAAAAAAAAATGAATCTAAAATGTCAGATTTTTTCATTTACTCTCGTGGAATAATTATTATATTTTTATATAATTTTAAATTGCATGAACAAGAAAAAAATTGATGTGATAGTTTTCTTCCAAATTCATAAAATAAAAGGACTGTATATTAAATGATTAAAAATGTTTTTGGCAGCTTTTTTTAAATCTTTCCGTGTTTGAGGCTTAAAATATGGTAATTTTTAAATACGAAAGATATTTCAGATACAAAAATTAAAAGGTGATTTTATCTAGTTTCTATAAATGAATTTGTTTTTACGTTCATCTCCAAAAATAAGAAATATACAAGAAATTTAAAATACATTGGAAAAATTCAAAAATTCGTTCAGAAATTATTAATAAAACAAGCATGTACAATAAACAACCCCCTATGGCTGTGTAAGCAATATAGGTATGTATATATCTTTCCACGAACATTTTTTTCGTCATTTTTTTAATTAGTAGTGTTTTCACATTTTCTGTACAGTAGTGTCAATAGTTTTATAAGTTACTCTTTACCTTTTTACTATTATTATTATACACTGAATCTACAATACTCATCCACAGTTCAAATCTCTCCCTGTCAGGATCCTGTCCGGGGGTTAATTTGTGTATACAAATATCCAGAAAATTAATCTTCGTCTTCGTAACTGGTTCCCAGGTGATTTGTATCAATTCATCCCTTTTCGGAGTTGGATTGCTGAAAATATATACATTTGCATAAGATTTCTCAGAAAAGTTAAAAATTGTTAAAAAAACGTGTCAAAAATAAAAATTATGCTACTGGAGAAACTGGGATATTTTAAAATTCATTAAGAGCTATCAATACAACCCGGTTTCACCAAAATTTTAAAAATTATCATTACAACCCGCTTCACTATGATTTAAAAAAATATTTTACAACCCCAACGAAAAATTGCAACAGGAAAATCGGCATGTTGTTGTTTTTTTTTTGTTGAAAGTTGAAAGGATATTCAAAATCTTTATAGTACATTTTTAAAATTAAATAGCATGCTGAACATAGTTGCGCTGACCTGAAAGTTCTAAACAGAAAAGACTGAAAATTTCATAATACCAGTTATGTTGGTAAATAATGATAAATATGCATTACCTGTATTTCGCAAAATTAGTCCACATTCTGACCATTTTCTTCACGGTTTTCCATTCCTTCGAACCTTCTTCAATATCTACAAAAGTTTTGAAGAGATAAAATAAGTCGTCCGCGTGACAGGCCCCCTCGAACTCACTCAGGCCCATATTATGCTTGAAAACATTTAATTCGCTGACAGCCGAAAATCTGTACAAATAAACTGGATTTGTAGAACGAAGACTCAACTTTTGAGCAAACTCCATAATTCCAACAAAAAAATTGTAATCTGTTTCCAACTCAACAATCCCTGGAATCGTTTCAGCGCTCATTTGTCTATCTCCAAAATAAAATTTCTTTACTTTAGCCGTTATTTCTTTTAGTTGTTCTTCTGTCGCTCGTTCAACGATGTGGTTATGAACTTTTCTTTCAAAATTTGCATTTAATCCTTCGGCTTTTTTTAAAGTGTCTTTCATATTAACTAAGCCCTCTTTACTTGTGTAGCCAACCAGTGTTGGAATTTTGACGCAATGTCCTTCTTCTAGTAATTGATTTCCTAGTTTGGGAAGAAAGAACTCCTGACCATTGAAAATCTTTTCAACAGTCGGACCAAAATGCATCGGATAACCTCTATTTTTTTCTTCTTGCGACATGGTGATTCGAGTTACTTTAGTAAGTTTTTGAGCAGGTACGCTTTGCAAGAACTCGATCAATTCGTTTTCGTCTTGAGTTTCTTTGCCTAATACTTTTGCAAGGGTGAAAGCGCGCTGTCTCGATTTGCCACAAACAGCCCATTCATTTAAAAAGCAACCACTTTGAGCAATTACTTTATTGAAAAGTCCTTTGCTCATTGGCGATATCATGTGATACGTGGCAGAAGCGGCTCCAGCGCTTTCGCCAAATAATGTTATGTTGTTAGGATTCCCTCCAAACTGAGCGATGTTTTGTTTTACCCATTTGAGGGCGGCCACTTGATCCTTCATACCGGCGTTGCCCGGGAAATCCGGAGTGTCCAAACAAAGAAACCCTAGAACCTCCAATCTGTAGTTGACCGTGACTATGATAACATTTTCTTCCATGAAGTGATCTGGGCCGTACAATTCGGAGTCTCCGGAGCCGGAGTAGAAACCCCCTCCGTGGAGCCAGACCATAACGGGGAATAGGCCTTTTAGATTGGGGGTGTAAACGTTCAGGAAGAGGCAGTCTTCGTCACCGTCTATCATAGCTCCGGACGCCATTTCCACTTGGGGGCAGACTCCTCCATGTTCTGTGGCATCGCGAATACCTAACCAATTTGCTGGTGGAATGGGAGCCTAAAAACAGGATTTGTATTAAGAGCAGTTTTTACTGAAGAGAGTGATATAATCCCCCAACCCTTCCTCTTTGGAGAGGTATTGGAGAAATCGAGGGGGCGGTAGTACCTGTAGAGGCAAGAGAGTGGCATTGATGGACAATAAGGAATTGCAAAGGCAATCAAAGACATTTACTCGTACAAAATAACTACAAATAACTACAAATGACACAAAAACCTACCTGCTATAACATCTTACCTGTTATAACTTTACAAATCCCTAATTTTTATTTGACCTTTTTTGTTTTTCATGCATATATATTTTTTTTTTAACTTTTGTTTTTTAAATACGGAATTATTTGTTCTATAAATATGTTAAAACATAATTATGTTTCAATTTACTAATTTAAAGTGTAATTTGCTGTGCTGTGTCTTAACTGCATTAAAAAAAACTTAAGTATACCCACGAACTGGCGATGCCTATGTGGGATTTTTTTTGTTACCATACATATATGTATAATATTGTAATATCTTTTTTTTGTTGTTAAATTGTATTATTGTTTATCGTTAAGCTACATATTTTATTTTATTTTTTTTACTTCTTATCAAAAGAAATGTTTTTTTGTAATATTTTTATGTATGTAACAAAAAAAAAATTATTAATAAAAAAAAAACGGTTGAACTATCTAATTTTTTTCCATTTGACTATTGGCACAGATACAGTCTTGAATTTTCAAAAAATCTTATGCATAGCATTTATTATTATTATTATATGCATAGAATATTATTCCATTCACGCATTATTTATTATTTTCACGACATGATATATTTTCAAAAAAACGAGGCAAAAATAATACGTGCAAAATATACAAGATTGCGAGCGATACGAAACGCACCCTTGACAATCTACTTTTGTGTTTAGTTTATTTTAATTTCTAGCTTTTAGTTGCATGGTGTTTGCCATATTATATTTTTTTCAATTAGTAAACATAGATGGCCATCAATGTAAACATTATGGAGGGGTGTAAGGGAAATAATTTTTTTTAAAGTTGAAAATAGAATTTTTAAAAGTTCAAAATATTTCTGGAAAACGTAATTCATCGGAATAATTTATTTAAAATATAAAAATTAACTTATGAAAAATCATTTGAAGGATACCCTTGCTTTTTTAGTGGTATACGGGTGGATGTAGGTATGTTTATTCAAATACAATACCAATTTTGGTTTTTTTTTGGGAAACTGAAGAATGAAACAATAAAACTGAAAAATGACATTATTCAATAGAATCGTAAGTATAAATTTAAACCGCATTGATGAACGTCAATTGAAATGCACCTGGTATCTTTGGGAATTTACGGGGTAAGAGAGGACTAGTTCAAAAAACTTTCGATACTTCGTGCACAAATACATTCAAATGTTATCGTGATTTATTTTTGGGTTTATTATCCCGTGTTGCGCTATTTCAGCTATCGTTTCGAACAGCATTATATCGTTCATCATCAGGATTTGCACTATAATGCTATCCGAAATGTTGGCTAAAGAAGGAGGTAGCTCAACACGGCACAACTAGCTCAATACGGCACAACAACCCAAAAATAAATCGCAATAATACTTTGGCCGCGAAAATCACAAATCGAATCTCATTCAAATGAGTTCTCTTTAAAATGATTTTGCTTATTCTTAACTTTTGAAAATCTTTTCGATTGCGCCAAAACATAGTTCGAAAAACATAAACGCAAGTAATATGCATCCACTTTAATCAAACTAGAATCTTGCGATAACAAAATATTTATAACGTGATAAGGTCTAACCTTAAAGCGCAGTTTTCCTACGGGTGGCGCCGCGTAAGGAATTCCTTTGAAACTTGCGAAAGTATTTCCGGAAGGTAATTTCTCCACTTTTCCTCGTAGCTCCCCCTGCCTCACTACAACGCGAGCCATCGCACTCTGGAATCATAAAACATGATGTTTTTCAAAGTATTTATTTAATTGCTCTTTGCCAAAGTGCAATACATATGATTTGGGATTATTGAACGGTTTTGTGTCTTAAATACTCACATGTTAAAAAACAAAAAAAATATTCTTGAAAGAACCAGTTGGAACTCCATCAAAATATACTTATTTTTTCAGCATTGTAAAACTTTACTGAAAAAATGCTTCACTCAACTTTACGAACAAAAAAGTTCTATACCATTCTGACCAACAACCAAAGACAAAAACCTCAAATCTACAACATTCCAAAATTATATACTTTTTGGTCAAAAAAACTTTAATTCCCCGCCACAAACTTATGTATTGCCTTTCCAAATGAAATTGAGAATGCCATGGAGATAAAGAAGATCATACAAATTATAAAGTAACACCAAAACAACCCACAGTCAACAAACATGAAGATGTAGAAACCATGAAGAAGACCAACTAACTAACGAGAACTAGAAGACTAACATGAAAACCATGAAATTAACAAACATGGTCAAAAAACATGAAGATAATGAAATCAACCAACGTGAAGATGAGGAAATCACGTTAAAAGGACGGGTTATTTCAAGGAATTTAAACAATTCATGAAATTTCATGGTTTATATTCGAGTTCCGTGAAATTTAATTTCTATTCTAGTTCTAAAATTATCTCATTATTAGCCGGTTGTTTCACAGTGCCAGAGAACTTGAAAAATTACTTTTAAATAATGAATTGATCAAATTTTGTGATACAACTGTTCCCAGCACAACTGGGAATAATAATAAATTGCCTCGGTCTTATTGAGGAGGACTGTGAATAAATTAATACGCTTTGTTTATAGTTATTAAAAAAAATAAAAATTAAAAAATACAACCTAGGTCTTAATTCTAAAATGTTACCTGAAACGTCTAAATAACAGTCTATGGAACGAATAAAGTCCAAAGAGTTCACAATTACTTACCTCACAAAAATAAACACAACAGCCGAAATGAAAAATATTACAATGACTATTTAAACGTTAAAATATAATGGATTTTTTAAAAATAAGTTATGATCTCAGCAGTCCAATGGTTCTCAAATATTATCATGCGAATAATCATTACAATCATGTTATGCATATTTATTTATTCAAAAAAATAATAGAGTAATATCTACAATAAAAATCAAAAGCACAAAAAATTATGTTCTTTTAAAGAGGCTAAGTTAAAAATCTGTTTCTACCAAAGTAAAAGTTTTAATAGTTTTTTTTAACCTTTTTATATACCGTCTTCCATATAATAAATACCAATAATGCTTAAAAAGTATATCACTAAAATAAAACAGACGAGATGAAAACTCGGTCTAAGACACTGTGCGCGAGAATACGTGTTATGCCGTTGGGCGCGAGAGATTATACGATGAAAATATATGTACCTAACTTTCTTGTCATGTTTTGTTCTGTCTTTTCTCTTTCTATCCTTTTCTTTCCCTTTATTTGTAGTCACCATATTTATATACTTACCCTTGTTTTTTTTCTTTACTTTTATTCTCTTGTTATTTGTTCTACTTAAACCGTCTTTTAGTTTTATGCTATACTCTATGTGAAATCCTAAAAATGAGTTTTGTAACTCACAAATAAAAAAATATATTATCTCTAAAAACTGATTTGTCAAGAATTTACACAATCCTGTGATTTTTTACGGTTTTGCGCTAGTATTTGATTATGAAAAACGTTATCTTTATTTATCTCTACCGGAAAAATAAACTGATTTAAAGAAACGTTTAAAAATTGGTAACTAATACACTGACGTCCCTACTACCTGCTGCGGCGAGTAGTGGTTGTACGTTGTACCTAACAAACGAATAGCGCTATCTAGCGACCGCATCATAAAACTGTCCGCGCTGACTTGTTTATTTGCTCAAGGTTTGTTTTATCCCGTTCGTTACGAGCTATTTCACCGTCAAACTGTGTTATTTAATGAGTTACGCAATTAAATAAGGTATGCACATAAATGATGATGACTTACCTGCTCTTGAAGTTTTCTCTACGGTCAGAAAAGCGTGCACATTCCGAGGCAGACTTTAGTTGTTTGGCAGATAAAGCAAAGTTTCTAACCTAAATTTGACGTCCGCACTGACAGTAGGTACTGGCCGTTACTCGATACGAAATATTCAGTCGGTTCAAAGTCAAAGTCCGACGTTTAGAAAAGCGCGCAACACATGGTGCCGTCCTTTTTTTCCCGTCTCTCTCGCTCGTGATATTTTAGAGCGTGCGGAAGAAAAGGTGTGATTATAAAATACTCTGACGCGGGCGCATTATTGATAGTGGAATTTTAGCAATTTGCTTAAAAATGGGAAAAATATTATTTTGAAGTGCTTTGTACACTTTATTGGTATTATCTGTACATGGTGTTCGGAAACCGGTGGTGGTGGAACATAGTTATGTATGGAAATATATTTCCAATTTGGGCCTATATTTCCATACATAGAAACTAACTGTGTTTCACCATCATTCAATTCGGATTGCGATTTATAATTTCAGGTAAGTAAGAGAGATAGATCAGGACCAAAAGGTACTAAGTCAGTGGCACATTTTTTTGCAATCATATTTGTATGGAAGGCACTTCTAGTATCATATTCTTTATTCTATGGTATTAACATTATTACTTAATCACGTGTACCTATTTGGATATACATTCACCTAGGACAGCTTTAAAACTTAAACTTTCTACCGATGGTATAAACTGTATAAAGCATGGAAAAAATTCGTTTTAGGGGCGGCGTTCCTAGATAATTTTTTTATTTTTTTTATACTAGTTATGGGCCGGAAAATCCGAATCTGAATGAATTAGTTGTCGGCAAGCAATATTAACTGAATTACACGACTTTAAAATTTTCTATAAACACAAAGGAAAAGAAGCCATTATTGACAATATTGACATTACAAGTCATAGAAAAACAAGAAAGATGTTACACCACATAAAATTAAGTGTTGCCAGGTTTGTGTAACATGGTTTGTGATGGAAAAGAAAGTGCCCCCTTCGTAGCGCCTACTCGCGTCACGGCAAAAAAACATCCCAGTTTTCAAGTAGTTTAGCGGCTACGCTAGGTTTGTGTAACATGGTTTGTGATACAAAAATTAGTAAAATTTATAAAAAATAATTACTTAAATTAGTTATTGATATTATTGCTTAATGGCAACACTTAATTTTATGTGGTGTAACAACTTTCTTATTTTTCTATGACTTTTAATGTCAATATTTAACTAACCGTCACAGAAAGCTGGCATGAAAATGGCGAGTCTTATTCAATCAAGAGACTTCAAGCTCTAGGATATGCTGTTCTGGAGGAGGCTCGACCCCGAGCTACGGAACATGCTCTTAACATATCGCACGTGAATCACGGGGGTGTTGTGATAATAGCCCGACAAGGACTGCGGCTTACCAAGGTGGCAAACGGTACATTCAGTACGTTTGAGTATATCGGATGCCGTGTTTCTTCTGCTGGATCGTCATTTATATTGCTAACACTGTACCGACCCGGTTCGAAACCGATTTGTATAGACTTTTTTAGGGAGCTTTCGAGTTTTTTGGAATGGGTACTGGGACTTTCTGAAACTCTCATCATTACAGGTGACATAAATATTCATCTTGAGCGCGAGACGCTAGCTCGCGATAGCTTTGGACTCCGTCAATGGGTCGATGTGCCAACTCATGATGCTGGTGGAATCTTAGATATTTTTGTATCCAGGTGTAATGGCCCATCATTGATAGCAAATGTTCTTGACATAGGTTTGTCAGACCATCGTCTTAATCGCACGGAAATTGAATTTAACCCACCTAAAGTGCCATATAGAACAATAGTATCGAGGGAATGGCGTAAATTTAATTTCAATAGTTTCCTTGAAGAACTTAAAAAGTCTTCCTTGTGCATAGAAAGCAGCTGGGAAACTAAGACACCGACAAAACTCATCGAGGAGTATAATAAAATTCTTTCAAGTTTGCTAAGTAAATATGCTCCAACCACCTCGAAAACGCGGAAAGTCCGAAAATTTGATGGCTGGTTCGATGAAGAGTGTCGGAGTCAGAAGAGGCTAATGCGGAAACTAGAGAGGTCATACCGAAGAAGCCCCGACGTTACTCCACGAGACGTGTGGATTAATGCTCAGACAGAGTACAGAAGAATAATAAGCTCAAAGAGATCCGAATACTGGATCAATAAAATTGACTCTGAGCGGAAAAATCCGCGATGTCTCTGGAACTCCGTTAAAATTATCATCGCTAATAACACCGTGCAAACCTCTACAGACATTACATTACAGTTTTTCTGTAAAAAAATAGAATCCATTCGCGCCTCCACATCTTCTGCCCCCCCGCCAATATTTACAGCCAATTCCAAAGTAACACTGTCATCCTTCAAACCTACAACGCTAGAAGAAGTAGGAAAGTTAATTCTAAGTTCGCCAAATAAACAATGTGTTTTAGAACCTATCCCAACGTGGCTTCTCAAGAAATGTTGCAACGTGTTGGCCCCATACCTGCTTCACGTGTTTAATAAGTCCCTAAGCACAGGTGACTTTCCGGAAGCACTTAAGTATGCAGTAGTTATCCCAATTATAAAAAAACCACAGCTTGATGCCGACAACTTGGGTAATTATCGACCTGTGTCAAATCTGCCTTTCGTAGCAAAACTACTCGAATAAATTGCTGCTTCCCAAATAACCTCCCACTTAAACCTAAATAAATTAATTACCGATAATCAATCCGCTTACAGAAGATTCCACTCAACAGAAACCGGGTTACTTCGTGTCCTGTCAGACATTACCCTTGCAATAGAGTCAGGTAAGTTAGCACTTCTCTCACTTTTAGATATGAGCGCCGCATTTGACACCATTGACCACGACTTTCTCATTAAGAGACTAGAGGTAACATTTGGTTTGCATTCTAACGTAAAAAATTGGCTACAATCCTATCTATCGAATCGCTCACAAGCAGTGAAGGTGGGAAATAAACAATCTAACTTCACAAAACTCTCTTCAGGGGTACCCCAGGGATCCGTTTTGGGTCCACTTCTCTTCATCCTCTTCACAAATGATGTCGCAAAAATTATCGAGTCATTTGGTCTCCTTTCTCACTGTTATGCCGACGATCAGCAAGTCTACTTTTACTGCTCACCAAATGAGATCACCGGCCTTAAAATTCGCACAGTTGAGTGTCTAGAAGCAATTAGTTTCTGGATGTCCTCAAACAAACTGAAGCTCAATCCATCAAAGACCGAATTTCTGTGGGCAGCCACAAATAGACGTCAACATCTAATAGACAACTCACCAATTGCTATTTCCGGCAATGACGTAATTGCGAAAACAACTGTCAAACTTCTGGGAGTTTATCGGGATTCTGACCTTTCATTGAAAAGTCAGGTGAATAGGACCGTTAGCACAGGGTTCTTCTACTTAAGACAACTTAAATCAGTTCGTAGGAACCTTTCAACAGAAGCAACTAAGCTTCTTGTGAATTCATATATTGTATCACGTCTTGATTACTGCAATGGTATCTATGCAAGTCTTCCTAAATGTCAAACTGATAAATTACAATCGGTGTTCAATGCCGCAGCACGACTAATCACTGGGGTACCCAAGTTTTCGCACATTTCGGAACACCTCCGAAATCTTCACTGGTTGAAGTGCCCTGAAAGGATCCAGTATAAGTTATGCTGGATGGTGTTTAAAGCTATCAATGAAATGGCTCCACCCTATATCTCTGAACTATGCATTCCGGAAAATATAGGTCCAAGGCAGTCATCTCTTAGATCAGCGACATCATCTGCAATTGGAAGGTTGAAAGAACCCAAGCGAAATCCGAACACTAATTTTGGTGATCGTGCGTTTGGAGTATCCGGCCCTGAGGCTAGGAATAAACTTCCCATGGAATTGAGATGCATAACCAACACAGCGGAATTTAGATCCAAACTAAAAACTCACTTTTTCAAATACTCATTTCCATAAATTCGTCATTTGATTTAACTTGATTTAAATTTCGTAATTTTTATTTCTGTTTATTTATACCGACTCTAATAATTGTTTATATCCACGAATATATACTATTTTATTTGCTATTCCCTACAACTATTCATGAAAAAGTCAAAATGCTATTGATCTACCTACCAATAGACTGTCAGTGATAATCTAACACCTCAATCTGTTTAATGTTGTGCGGTGAATCATCTTAATACGGTAAAGATCGGCGATTAATTTCAATAATTAATTAAGATATCCATACGTTTTCGTAAATCCGATAATTTTGCATCCATGTTCTTAAAAAGTAATATTATGTAAAAACTTCCTTCTTCTTCTGGCGCTGTGTATGATTCTGGCGAAAGTATGACATGTATAAGATGTGTAGAAGTATTTTTAAATGTAAATACTTATATGTTAGTTATAAATCTCTAACTTTAAGTCATGATTGTAAACATGTATGTCATTGAGTTCAGTTTTAGGTTAGCATTTATATGTCTTAGACATAAGCCACTAGCTATAGTCTTAGATGTAAGTCACTAGTTATAATTGTAAATCTTAGTTATAAGCCAGTAATATTATTATTTTATGTATTTATTTGTACAGCGCCCTTGAGGTGATTTTTCGCGAAAACGGCGCTATATAAATTAGCCAAATATTATTATTATTATTATTATTGTCAATAATGGCTTCTTTTCCTTTGTGTTTATAGAAAATTTTAAAGTCGTGTAATTCAGTTTATATTGCTTGCCGACAACTAATTCTTTCAGATTCGGATTTTCCAGCCCATAGTTAGTATAAAAATAACTAGTTTTATTATCTAGGAACGCCGCCCCTAAACCGAACTTTAGCCTAAAACATTATGATTATTGGAGATATGGTAGTAGGTATATGCATTTATTAAAAAAAATTCACAGCATTGACATTTTTAGTAATAACTTAAAGAAATATCGATTTGAAGTAACGCGTACAATCGATTAATAAAATGAGAGTATGGAATGTATCGGCAGCATCTGCTATCCTTTTCCCATATTCCGCTTCCTCTCCCCTTCCCATATAACCCAAAATTAATTATAAGATCTTAAAACTTCATTTCCAATGTACTTTAGCATAAGAAACTTCTGTGGCTTGACTTCAGCTCACTTGTATATCTATTATCACTGTATGTATATTATATAAAAGCTGTTTGTTTCTCACAAATAAATAAACAAATTATTAGACTGGCAATTTATTTATTTATTTTAGTGGGTTTATTTATTTATTTTAGCCCTTTTTAGTGGCTTTTGCATGCGTATAGTAATACTTATACAGTATTAAGATTCATCCTACATAACTAGACTATTTCATTAACAAGATTTTGTATTAGTTTTGTGACAAATTGAAGATTTCCACTGAAATGGTATAATTATTTCCCTCCATTAGTATTCCGGGCAAACATATGGTACATAGTTAGCCCTATAATTTATACACCGAAATAAATTCTGTAGTGGAATCCGAAAGCTAATCAGTGCAAGCAATTGACCATCAACTACATCATTTAATATTTCATATAAAAATACCAAGTTGATGAAAATCCTTTAGTCTAACAATTTAAGCATAAATCAAATCAAATGAAATCAAATCAAAAAATATTTATTTCTAAAATAAAAATTACAAAAGGTGTAGCTTATGGGTAGACCCCATTTCTTCCAGCTAACCACATTTATTTAATTTCAATGTTTATATAATATTATTTGTTTTATTATAATTACAATGTTTATACAGATAAAATAACAATATACCAATGAAAAAAAAAAAATAGAAATATATATACCAATAAAAATAGGCGTTTCATTTACGTGAGGTATTCACTCAACGTGTAGTGACATTTATTAACAAGGAAAGTGTTTAGCGACGATTTGAATTTGTGTGTATCTTGTATTTGTTTAATGTTATGTGGAAGGTTGTTATATACTTTAATGGCCATATAGTATGGTCCTTTTTGGCCATATAGTATGGTCCTTTTTGGCCATATAGTATGGTCCTTTTTGGTCCTTTTTGTTTGCTTTTGGTATTAATACGTTTTCTGTGAGCCTTGTAGCGTATTTAGTTTTTTAGTGGGAACTTCTCTGTAGATGATCGCACTAACATGCATAACTCCATTATATATATGTCTGTGACTGTCAGAATTTTCAGATTTTTAAACATAGGTCTACATGAATGAACGACCAGAGTTTGTAATTTTTCTTATGCATCTCTTTTGTATGATGAAGACATCTTTGGCGTTTACCGAGTTTCCCCAAAAAATAATACCGTATTTTATTATTGAATATATATAACCATTACTGATTCGGTGTTCAATATTTTTCTCAAGGTACCCAGAACATAAGAAAAACTACTGATTTTTGCTACAATTTTTGAGACATGTTCTTTCCAGTTTATGTTTATGTCTAATTCTATTCCCAGTAGTGAACAGGTTTGGGAAGGTTCGAAAATATTATTATTAATGTTTATATTTATATTTATAGGTGTAGCTTGCACTGGACAAAATTTTAAAATTTGGGTTTTGTTTGTGTTGCGATAACAGCCAGTTTGCTATTAATTGACAAGTCTCGTTAACTTGTTTGTTAAATTCGTCAACGTCTCCATTACATTCAAACAACAAAGCGGTGTCATCAGCGAACATTGAACATTCTGTGCCAGCAATTATTGGAAGTTCGTTTATATAGATAAGGAAGAGGAGAGGCCCAAGAATGCTTCCTTGTGGCACACCCTTGTTTATTTTTCTCCATTTGGATATTCACATCCGAGCCGAGCAGAGCTTGCGCGGGGCGTCTCTGTCACCACGGTAAATACAATAATTACTGAAAAATACATCTATAGAAATACGCCCATACGGACCAAACGTCCGAAAGACGTGTGATTAACTAGTGTGTAACTTCGGACTTGTTCGTATAAATGTGATTTACGAAATAATAATATATATATATTTTTTAAATTATGTACAACAACATTTAAACTTTCATGACATTTAAAAATAATACGATTTAGGCATAAAATGAAACATTATTTTTCATTTGAAAAAAGCTTAATATTTTGTAGTTGATTGGTAAGAGGTTTACATAAAATTCGTATTTTTTAATTATATACAATATATTTTTTGATAATTATTTTGTTTTTATTTAAACTACAAAACCCTAAACTAATTATTTAACCACTTTAAACTGTGTAAGTAGGTATGATAAAATATCAAATATTCACTTTTAAACTTCAGTAAGTCTCTAAGACGTATGATTATCTTTATGGTATGTAAAAATAAGATTATCCTTCTAGGATTAGTATATAACCGTTTATAAAATAAATATTGATATTTTGTATCTAGTACTCGTAATTCGTTAAAGTATATGTCAGTAAAAGTCAGCCTTCCGAAACTCACAACTTGATTATTCACAATTGTTTTCAAACATGTAACTGCAACCCTTTAGAAAATGTAGTCAGCATCAAATACCTTGGTGTAAAAATAGATAAATTCTTGAGATGGAATGATCATGTTAATATGTTAGTAAATAATACTAGGAGACTTACCTATATCTTTAAAGAACTGAGACATATACTAGACAAAGAAAAATTAAAAACTGTTTATTTTGCAATAATCCAGTCTCTGCTTTCTTATAATATAGTGTGCTGGGGATCCTGCGCAAAGACTTATATAGAACCACTTAATATTGCCCAAAAAATGATTCTTAAAGTTATGTTCAAGAGAAAAATTAAATATCCAACTCATTTACTTTTTAAGGAATGTAATGTAATGAACGTAAAACAGTTATATATTACACAAACGCTTTGTAGATTTTTTAATAATATTAATATTGCAGAAAGAACACAGCAAATTCGTACTACGAGAATTGGCTCTGGTCTGAATTTTATGGCAATTCAAACTAAATCTTCTTTTGGTCAAAGAAATTATTTTTATCAAGCTCCACTCATATTTAATAGCCTTCCAGAACATATAAAGTCATCTAATTCCTTGTACACTTTTAAAAAGAATCTTAAATTATTTGTGTTAGTCGAGGATTGCCAATTAATTTTCTCTACTTTGTCCTTTCTTAATTATTAGCTAAATGAGTATGTTTATAAAATAAGCTAAAATAATTTTTATTTTTGTTTAAACTGTTTTTTTTTTTAATCTCCCTCCTGCCAAATCTATAGCATGTTAAATTATATACATATATTTATTATTTACAACTTAATCCTTAAAAACAAAACAAAAAAATACTTTATTTTATTTTATTTTGAATCAGATCTCAAAACTATGGTCACCCTAAAAGTCTACGTTAATGTACTACCTAGCGCCATCAGTTTAGTGGGTACCCATAATCTCAATCTGTAAGAAATACAACAATATTGTTCTTTCAAAATCTGTATAATTTTGTGTTATTTTGTTAACTTGTAAAATTATTGTTAACCTCAACACGGGCTTGTCCTAGTGAGGTAACAAATTGTATTGTAAACATTTTTACCTACAGTGTAAAGAAACAATAAATAAATAAAAAATAAATAAATATGTTTTACTTAACTAAATAACCGCTCCGCTTCGACCTTAGCTACGTAGCGAAGGTCGAAGCGGAGCGGAGTGACAGTGGTGCAATGAGTGTTGCTCGTTGTTGTTGCTGTGTGATGATGGTCAGGAAGCTGCGGCGGTGAAGATCACAGATCTTCAGGGGGCCGACGTGTAGCTCTACACCGTGGCGGTGGAGAAGTGACCTTGGTCCAGGCGGTCGATCGACGTCGTGATGACGAACATGGCGACTATGTATCCTTTCAGTCGGAGCACATACGTGACGCAGAAAGGAACCTTGAGAGGCGGTGAGGATGAACTCTGGCAGCGGAACGCGATAGGTTTCGGATGCCAAAGAACGGGTTGCACTTAAACAGCAAGCGCGTACGGGCTTGATAGTAGTAGATCGGGTGGCATCTCATGTCGAGGCGCGATGGGCTAGACAGCGAGATGTTAGTTGGAGATGGAAGCCTCGAAGGTGTTATGGAGATGTTCCTGGTATCACACTGGATGATAGAGTAGAGAAGGGATGATATGCTTGCAAATCACACGATGCTGACTGCGGGCAGCCCAGCGAGGGCTTGTACAACGTTACGGCACTGTATCACGCTCGGTGTGTGTGTGTGTCAACCGATGAATTGAGACTAGACTGAGCTAGCGCGTGAGTTGCGGCGCTTATATAGCCGATCGGTAGAGTAGCTTCCCAGAGTGCCAGGTAATATTGCGAAATCACGCAAAGCGAAGAAAGTGCTCGAACGTTCTGTTGCCGTAGTGATGAACGGCCGTTGACTCGAGGCCTTTCGCGTAAGTGGTGGAATAGTTAACCGGCTAGTAGTAATTATCAGCTGTTGGTAGATATGTATCGGCGGTGCCTTGTGCGGTGTGGGCCGGTAGGTAATTTATAGCGTGTTCTTGCAGAGCCAGTGGCGGCGCAATGAATTTGATAAAAGTGGGCACTACAGAAATTGATGGTGAAAAATAATGGTGTCGCCACACTTCTAAGCCTGCAGGAGAAGGCAGAGAATATGGACTGTCAATCTAACTCGGACTTCTGACTCTTGCCATAACCCATCCCAAGTATTTTTTTTTATTTTTTTTTTATTAGCAAAATTTTTTGATACATGGGAATAGGTACAAACATAAAATATAAGAGAGTAACAAAAAAAATCCCACAAAGGCGAAACCTGTGCGTGGGTATTATATTATGTTGATATTAAACAGTGGTGGTTAAAATAGAATTTAAAAATGTATATATATATATAGTGTCTTTAGTGATCAACATAATCGATTTTACAGGAGTTGCTGTGAGATTTCTTAAAATTAAAGATATGTACATATAATAACGTATGTATACACCCAATAAGTACATACACACGTTCATAAATATGTGTACATATAATACACACATATATTTCCTTTTATTAATCTAAAATACAGAAAGACATGGAATATTTTAGGAATTTAGAAAACATATAAAACAATTTAAAGAAAAAAATTTCTCACTTCCAAATTATTTTTTACCCAGCTTTAAATATTTTTTTTATATACGTTCGATTTTGACACGTATTGATTGAATTGGGTAGGGAATTGAACAGTTTTGGGGCAATACAGTTAATGTGCCTTTGGGCCAGTCTGGTTTTGCAGTGAGGCACTGTGTACACGCACGTGGTATGTCTCTGGCTAGAACGATTTGTGTTTTTAGTAAAATTGTCAGGACGAGAAAATATAAATTTAAGACACTGGATACAGTAGATCTGCCTTAGTTCCATAATTTCAGTTTCCTGAAATAACTGATTGATGGGATACGTCTTGGCCTTCTGGTACATTACCTTAATGATGGACTTCTGTGCAATTGCTAATGGTTACATGGTTATTGTATGTTCCTCCCCACACGATTATTCCATAGGAAATGGATGAAAGCACCAATGCGTTATAGACAAGTTTCATGGTTCTTATATTGACAATGTTGCTCATGCGTTTGAATATGTAATTTAGGTAACTCAGTTTATTAACAATTTTTTCTATATGGTAAGTCCATTTGAGGCGGCAGTCTATAGTTACACCTAAGTATTTGATATAATTTCCTAATTTCACATTTTCGCAGTTTGAGCATGTCGCAAAGTTACAATTAACGTTATGGAACTTCAAGTTAATATTGTTTTTAGGGGATGACTTTTGGGTTCACATTTGATTTACTTGATCGTATCATTCCTGTTTTCCTTGGGCGTCCCCGACTCCTACCATTTACATTCTCGTCATATGTTCTCCTTACACTTATCTCTTACTTAATTACGGATAACAAATCCCGACAATCATTTAATGAGTTGACAATTCAATAAATAACTACTAAATCAGCAGTAATCCGACGACTGACACCTTTTAATCTAATAATTAATCACGTATCAGTAAAAAATCAAAATTAATCAGCAATGCGGCATACGGAATTTTAATTAAGTGGCACTGGATAGATAGTAATCGCTAGAAATTCTTTCCACCCTATTATTATTATTAATTATAATATTATAAAGGTGAAAGTTTGTATGTTTATTACTCTTTCACACCAAACAAAATGAATGGACTTTAAAAATTCTTTCACTAATAGAAAGCTACATTATTTGCGAGATCTATAGGCTATATATATTGGTAAACTCTGGCTGTATGAATAATCTCTGGCGATATGAAATTATTTATCATACGTTTTCTGTCAATAACAAAATCGATTTATTGCAAACGTCAACCAACTGTCGCCTTGGAAACGATGTTTTTTTTTTAATTAGGCAATTCACCCTAAAAAGAGTACTTTGTTGGCGTCGTACAATAACTATCTTTAAAGATGAATCAATGAAATGTATGTATGCGCATAAACCCAAACGACTGCACCAAATTTGGTAATTATTTTTTTTTGTTCGTTATTTTGTATAAAACTACCGTTGAGTTCTGACATTTAAAATTTGTATAAAAAATTGTAATAGGTGGCACGCGAGCAGTGTGAAAACTGAATGGATCGGGAATGAATGTGTGGAATGCGAGAGGGGGGAGTGGGGTGGGGGGGAGGGGGTTTTGGGAGGATATTGGTGGAGGGGGATAGGGGAAGGGGAGGAGGGTGGGGGAGGGGTTAGGGGAGGTAGAGGGGGGAGGGAAGGAAGGGGAAAGGGGAAAGGGGAAGGATGTAGGGGGTGGGAGGAAGGGGCTTGATGGGGGGGAGTGGTCTGGTTGGAGGGAGATGGGGAGAAGGTTGATGGGGGGAGTGGAGTGGAGAGAGGGAAGGTGGAAGAGGTGGAGTGGGGTGGGAGAGGGGGGGAGGGAAGGAAGGGGAAGGGGGACGGGTGGAGGAAGGTGGGGGTAGGTGGAGTGGGGAGGGTATGGGTTGGGGGAGGCGTGTGTGGAGAAGGAGGGGGAGGGAGAGGGGGGTTGATGGTTGAGTAGAGTGGGAGAGGGAAGGTGGAGGGGGAGGGATGGGTGGAGGGGGAGGAGTGGGTGGAGGGGGAGGTTGATCGATGTGGGGAGTGGAGCGGGGAGAGGGAAGGTGGAGGAGGATGAGTGGGAATCCCCAAATACCATGCGAGCGAAGCCGCGGGAAAAAGCTAGTATAGAATATAATGGAAACTAATTAATATGTTTCTAAGAACTAGCATACCTAATATAACTCTTTATGAGAAGTAAAAATTATTCTTTTCCATAATTCAACACTCACCGTTGATAACATACTTAAAAGTTACGTAAATGAATATCAGGTATTCCTACTTCGCGATTCTCCCTGTTCTGTCGAAATGTGTTTATCTCCTGCATATTTTCAATTTGGGAGGCGGGAATGTGTACCGCCGCCTCGGAAACCTTTATTGGATAACCAACACCTCTGCCATAGGTCACCCCAAGTGGTTCGCTCCGTTTGATGATTTAGCCGGGGTGCCCGGGTTCATGGGATGAAGTTTGTCTAGGTCTTGGAGGTGGATGTCCAGGACACACTAAACCCCTGATTTCTACCACCCCTTAAACCCTTTTCCTTCCCAGAACTCTCCTCTCCTTCCTTTCCCTAAAAAACCCTCCACTCAGCATCCCCAAAGATGACATAGGCCCTGAGGGAAATTATTTTCCTCAGGGCCTCCTGTGTGGAGCTCATGTAAATTTTTTTTTTAAATATGACAATAACATTGCCTACAATCACAAAAATATTAAATAAACCTGTGAATGAAGTCATTTCACTGCATTTGTCATCACCCAACTTCTTAAGTCTAATTCCAATGCAATTCGCAACAATAACCACAATGCGCGTGACCCCGTTGACATCCAGAATACGTAAACATCATTGAATAATACAAAATTAAATAACTGTTCAAAGGTTTCTTGTAACCTACAAAACAATATCAGCCTTATTTACAAAAAAAAACATTTCACGACGGTTAAACGGTGTTTTTGTCACACATGTTGTACGGAAGACTGTTCATTTTATTTTTTGGATCTTAACTAATAAAAAAAAAAGTCATTATTATGTTGGCAATGTTGACCTTCGGTAGATCTGTGCATGCGCGGATCCACTATGTTTTTTTTTCACGCCAATTCACTATTACTATTTTTTGTATTACTTTTCGTCAGTTTTAATCCTTTAAACAAAGTTTTGTTAATTTAGATTTGCTAACAGTTAAAGATGTAGTAATTTCTGAACCATCATTTTTTAATTAAGCGACTGGTCGGTGGTTGAGTGGGCATAGCGCTTGGGTCCCACCCGAGCGTCGCGTGTTCGATTCCTCGGCTGGCTAAGTCCTCCATCACAACACAAGCAACATTTTCGGCTTTCTGTGGTGGTAGTAGGAGATTTTCAAACATTGTTGGGTTATTCGTAACCCGGGAATGTCTGTCTTTCTTTAAAAAAAAAAAAAATTGACGTTTCCGCTTGAGTTTAATAAAACTTCCATGAAAGTAATGTTATTCAATTATATGAATGCCTTATGCGTTAAAATAAACGTGTGCAATAATATCAGATTTTTCAGTTATTCTTGAGGAATTATTATTGATTTTTTTCAATGTTTAATTTTATCAACGAGATTGGGAGTTTTAATTAGTAAGGTTTATATATACACGGTCGTTAATCAATTGAAAAAAATATTCTCGACGTTTTTTTATTAAGGCCAACTGTGTATTTAAATTGTTCTAAAACATTGTAAATACATATGTTTTTGAATATTCTTCACTTAATACCACAGTCCACAGTTTAGTCCACAATGACTGAAAAGCCTTACGTTTCATCAGAAAAACGAACCACATAATTATATTTATAATAAATACAATTAAATAACTTTGTTTCAATTCCACTTTATTATTTTTTAATCCCTTCCTCAGGGGAGAATAAAAATATATTGAACATAATACAGAAAAACATGGTACTTATAAGTAAAATTAGAAGAGGGAGACAGAACATCAACTTAGGTGGGGGCGATGAGGGAGGTGCCTAAGAGGGAGGGGTGAACGTGGGCGGGGGTAATGGAAATATTTTAAAAATCGGGGTGTTAGACAAATCTAATTGTTTATTAAGTAAATTGGTTTTATTTATTTTTAATGACTTTTTTTATTTTAAGGGCTTCAAGATTATTAAGGCGTAGACCTATCCATTTCAATGCAATACATCTATCCCGGAAGCTTTATTAAATGAGTGATTTTTATCTATTAGGTGGGAGGCGAATTCTGAAAAACCTACACTGTTTAGACATCTCAAGTGTTCGACCACTCTTGTTTGAATGTTTCTAGCCGTTTTACCGATGTAAAAGGCCGAACAGTAATTACATTTAAGTTTATATATGCCAGAATGGCTTAAGTTATTTTCTTTATCTTTAGAGTTTATTAAAAGTTTACCTAGGTTGTTATTAGTATAAAAGGCAGCTTTAATTTCTGTAGGAAACATGAAGATGAAAAGTTATTTATGAATAAAATTCTACGCCAACCGTGGTTTTTATTATCTCTGATGTTGTGTGTATTATTATAAAGGAATTTATTAGTAGATATGAGATTAAGTTTTTTTGTAAGGATTTTATCGATTAAGCTATTTTTTATCGATTAAGCTAACTTACCAAAAGATCTCTCGGATGATCTGGCCCGTATGTTTAACATCTGTCTAAATCAAAATTATTTTTAATTTAATGATATTATATATCAACAAAATGAAGGTCTCCCCATGGGTCTACCTACGAGTCCTCTTTTCGCCGATGTGTTTATGGATCACTTGGAAATTTTTTTTTTTAATTGTAACTCACCCCTTCTTAAAAATGTGTTTTTCTGGAAACGCTATGTTGACGATATAATATGTATTTGGAAAGGTACTGACCGTCAACTTAACTCCTTCCTGTCCCTCCTAAATTCATTCCATAAAAAAATTCAGTTCACTTTAGAAAAAGGAAAAAATTGTTGTTTAAATTTCTTAAACCTATCCCTATCCATTGATAATAATAAATTTGAATTCAATATTTATAGAAAACCTACCTTCACAGATACCGTAATTCACAGTACTTCTAACCACCCCATCTCCCATAAACACTCCGCACTCCAATCTATGATTCACAGACTTGTCAATATTCCTTTATCTAACGTCAATTTTACTGAAGAACTCGCTAAAATCAAATCTATTGCAATAAATAACGGATACCCCCATAGCTTAATCGATAAAATCCTTACAAAAAAACTTAATCTCATATCTACTAATAAATTCCTTTATAATAATACACACAACATCAGAGATAATAAAAACCACGGTTGGCGTAGAATTTTATTCATAAATAACTTTTCATCTTCATGTTTCCTACAGAAATTAAAGCTGCCTTTTATACTAATAACAACCTAGGTAAACTTTTAATAAACTCTAAAGATAAAGAAAATAACTTAAGCCATTCTGGCATATATAAACTTAAATGTAATTACTGTTCGGCCTTTTACATCGGTAAAACGGCTAGAAACATTCAAACAAGAGTGGTCGAACACTTGAGATGTCTAAACAGTGTAGGTTTTTCAGAATTCGCCTCCCACCTAATAGATAAAAATCACTCATTTAATAAAGCTTCCGGGATAGATGTATTGCATAGAAATGGATAGGTCTACGCCTTAATAATCTTGAAGCCCTTAAAATAAAAAAGTCATTAAAAATAAATAAAACCAATTTACTTAATAAACAATTAGATTTGTCTAACACCCCGATTTTTAAAATATTTCCATTACCCCCGCCCACGTTCACCCCTCCCTCTTAGGCACCTCCCTCATCGCCCCCACCTAAGTTGATGTTCTGTCTCCCTCTTCTAATTTTACTTATAAGTACAATGTTTTTCTGTATTATGTTCAATATATTTTTATTCTCCCCTGAGGAAGGTTCAGTACGAACCGAAACCGGTCGGATTAAAAAATAATAAAGTGGAATTGAAACAAAGTTATTTAATTGTGTTTATTATAATTATGTATTTCCACAAAGTGTTTGCTACATGTCAGGATTTAATTATATTTAAAAATAATCAAAAAATTCTCTAACTTCCGATTAAATTTATTTTTTCGGTAAATTTGTTCAAGAAATTGCACGCTTAGGTCGTACCCCTTGTATTGGACTGTGACAAGTCTAAAATTTTCATTTTTGATTTGTGTAGAAAAATTGAAATCATTGTTAAATGAGTGCTAAAAACTTTCACATCTCTTATCGAACTGCACTGAATTGAAGGCAGAAAATACCAGACACCTCTGATTTCTTTCCCTGAGTTGAAACCTTGAATATAATAATTAGATGTCTTGAAATGACGTGTTATAATATACTAGGGGTATCGACGGAAAATTATAATAATGTGGCCATTTTTAAATATTCACTGTTAATGACTACCACAACACGAGCATTTACCTAGTAGACATGATCGTAGAAAAAAAACTATAATGTATAAAACATTATTAAATAAAATATTGCTTTTGTGCATTTACTCGAACAAAACAACTATAGGCATCTGCACAGCATAACTTTGGTCTTAAAAATTGCTGAGCAACAAAATTGTTAGATACTCTCGGTTTCGTCTTTCTGAAAGACGGCAATAGAGAGCTCCAGTCCAATTTTTTTTTTTTTTTTCAATGAATAATGACCTTCTAACTTAAATGACTGCATTTTTATTTTTAGAGTTAGTTTTAACAGTTAAAATAATTATAATTTTAAAAGTCTTTATTTTTCAAGATCCCCCGAAAACCACCGTATGTATGGTTAATCGTGTGACGTCATCACTACTGAAATATTAGTATAGAATCGGGCAATAAGCTGATCAACTGCCGCCATTTTGAATTCCGTTGTTCGAAGTATTCTCCCTAGAAGTAGAATTACCATTTTTTTGTGCAGTAGTTTTTGAATATTTTCAATAATAGAGATAAACTAATAAGTGATACCTTTATTTTTGAAACATTATTTAGGCCTAAATAATGTTTCAATAAACACAACAACTAAATCTCTATAAACAGTGTGTAAATAAACGAATAAATTAATACGATGGCTTGTGACATATCATACAGTCCCATACAGTGACTTTACGGTAACGTCACGACATGACGAACAGTGACGTCACCACTAAAATTTCAATAATGCCAACTTGACTGCGTATTTTCACGACCCGATTAAAAATGGACTTTTTAATAAGTTTTTAAAAACTCTGCGTTTAATATTGTTAAATAAAACCTATATATTCAGAATCAGCGTTTATTGGTCTATATGAACTTTTTGAGTTCCTTATTTAGAATCGAAAGTTTGCTTTAAAGACCACGTTGTTTTTTCTTCGTTTTATCATCACTTCTCAGGACGGTAAGTAACCCTTATCGAGTATTATTTTAAAAGCTGTGTACGGCGAGAATATTCATTTATGTGGGATAGTGTTTAATGAGTAGTCCCATTATTTAAAATTAGAGAAGAGATGGTGAAGGGAAAGAAAATAAGTTAAGCAAGGATGAATATATGGCGCAATTACGCAAAGAAATAGAAGACCCTTTTGATTCGTGCGCTACCAACAAATCAAGTAAACAACGTATATCGGTGCAAGAGGTTCCTTTTATTATTTATTTGACAAAGAGATATCCGAGTATTGTTTTGATGTGACGAGGAAAATGCTATGACAATTGATACAACTCTTATAAAGATGTTGATCTAAAACAACGCTTATTTATATGGCGCAGTAAATACGGTGGGATCCTATGAAAGATTACAAAGGCAGGTGTAATTTGATATCTTGTGATGTAAACTTTCTTCATTATTAGAGCAAAATAGCGACAAAATATGTACATTTTCGTAACACAATTGTTTTCATGCATAATTCGCATTTATCATCAAAGTGACTATTTGTCGACATTTCGTTGAAATTTTTTTCAATAGTAAACTTCTTTTGCACCGTAGTGCTTTGAAACTCAATGAAACGAAAAATCGACACTGAAAAGAGTCAAACATCTATAGGATTTAGCCTTCGATAGAATGAGATAGAATAATCGGTCTCCTCTTTGTGCGGTGCTTCGTAGCCTCCCCGTTCTTGTCTGCTTTAGTTTTCTGAAGATTTTACTTCTACGCGTGTGATTTTTACTTTTATTTCTACACTTGCATTTTTATTTTTTTATTCGTGAGTTAATTCTCGAGATGAAACATTTTTGTATATTCCTAACCTAACCTAACTTCATCAGTGTATTTCGGCAGGCAAACAATTGTGTATCATGCTGTGAGAATAACATAAAGTCACCAAAAATATGCAATTTCACTCGCAATACAATTGCTTTATTTAGGGACCTATCACATAATCTAATAATGTCGTGACTACACGGTGCATACCTTTAGTGGAGGTAAACGTGTCCACCCATTTCCTGCAACTATTTATTCAAATATGTAGTGTAGGTACAATACTTTTCAATAAATCTTTCCTCGAAAGACAAATGTTGTGTTCAAGATCCTACCCTATTTATAAAATATATTTTTTTAAAGTCACACTGAAAACACACCAAAACAATTTTCACCAGTAACTTTGTTAAAAATTTTTCATGTTCCAGAAATTTAAGTAAAATTCGTCATAACGGTTAAACTGGCATAAAAACTTTATTTTCTACACCAGACTTACAAAATTGCACATTACTGAACTAAATTAAAATTTAAAAAATACGTAATTGTCATTATCAAAAAAAAAAAATAACAAAAATTATCCTTTTTAAAAAACTGAACTCCGTAACGTAAAAAAAAACAATAACTTCGTTGTTTAAAGCATCGTATGCGTCCCCGTTTCCTTCACCGCCTTCTTCCCCCTCCCCCCTCCTCCTCCTCCTCCTCCTCCTCCTCCTCCAAGGAGAATCCTTCCACCTTCACGCCTCCCCCCCTTCGTTCCCCTCCCCTGTCGCGCTCCGTCTTTGCCGCTAAGATTTTTTTTCTGTATTCATGAAATTAATTTTGTATATGGCTTTTGGACTACCACGCTAGGCACATACCCTTAGATATTATTAACTATACGAAATACATTTTTCAAACAAGTTTCATCGCAACAGGAACGAATGGGGAACAATAAAAGAAACATTTATTTTTATACACAAAGATAAAGATTAAACGTATTTTGTTTATTATAAAATATAACAATATCGTAATTGACATTATAAAAAAAAATAACGCCCTGTACAATTTTTTCATGTTCAAACATTATTTTCACGTGCATAAAAATATATGCTCCGCTCGGTTTACTGAAACAACATACATTTTATCAATTTAATCAGTTCGCAAACCAGATTTTGAATAGATTCTAATCGGTGCCGGTGGTCATAACAATATAATTGATTGTCTATCTTTATCACTATAACGCAGAACATTTTGCATTAGATAAAATAAAATAAAAATATTATTCGTAATTTATCAATCGTATCAAAATATAAGTTTTATTTAATTTAATACATCTATTTTCGTCTTGAAAGATTAAATAATGGTTTTCGTGAGATTTGATCTACGAGTATCGTACCTAATTATCGGAAACAACCGCGCTACCGACCTTGCTATTTTTTTCAAACCAATTTCTACCAAAAGATAATAGAATGTATTGTCATCGACAACGAGTTTCAGCACGCTCGGTTGTTTGTTTTGAAATGTACGTAAGTATTTTTATTCATCCATAGGAAAATATAAAAAAATACGATTTACGGAAGAACAGTAACATTTACAAATACAATCACTGGAACGCTTTTTTCCGAATTTCGGAACCACTTACAAAATATAAGTTTGCCAAGTTTCCGAATTTCGGAAGATTCTCCCTAGTAGCACCAATGACGTTATATAAAATAAATAGACTCGCCATAGTCTCACATACTCACAATATAATGTGGAAAGTAAGGAACACTCTTTTGTTTTCAGCGATTTTCAGTAATTTCTTAATTCAAAAGTTTATTCCTGTGTGATAAAGATAGACAATCAAATAATGTGTGTGTATGAATGCAATGAATGTATTAATTTCTTCGCCGAATACTGTTTTCACATCATGGGTGTGACTAAGATAACAAGATACTCTCACTCGGTTACACTACACACAGGGGAGGGTAAAGGCGGGTAAAACAAGACACACGGGCAAATATTTTTTTATTATAATTATATGAGTTATCATTAGTAATACAATATGGGTACTATTATAGTAGTATTGTTAAAACATATTTTATTATACACTACAGGTTATAGGTTCAAATGAGTATACAAATCTATTTACAATTTTCATCAACGACATTATAAAATGCTTCCATTATGCAAATGTTCTACTCTTCGCTGATGACATCAAAATATTTCTTCCTATTAACGCCTTATTGACTACAAAAGACTACTTACAAAAAGATCTGTACAGGCTTAACCCGTTGAATAGCACGAGACCATATTTGTCCCAGCTCACAGAGGTCTCACATAAATCACTGTAACTCCCTTACTAACAGAGTGAGAAATATGTTCTAAACGGTGTTAGAAAGACAAAATACAACGCTTTATATTCAAATCTAAAAATGACCACCAAAAAAGTAAAACGTAAAGTTTTGAATAGCAAATTGAATTTTTTTTTAATTTTTGGGATTTTATTAGGTAATTATTTTCATATGATGACAAATGACAAAAAATTATATTTATCAACAGAGCTTAACTACAACTAGCGTGTTTACATGTATTAAATTATAGTGTCTTGTCATTGTCAGCAAGGAAGCTCGGTTCGAGCGTTATGACAATTCAAACATAATTAAGTTAATTAACGATTTACCCTTTGTACGTTTTACCCCATCTTTCCCAATAGAAGAAAACGAGTGCCGGATGCTGTGTGAACCGACCTACTGTTAGCAGGTTGTCTTTGTTATGGTTGTTACTTTTTGATGCAACGTTCTCTGTCTCGTAATGACGTGTAAAACCGCGAGCGGGAAACATGAAAATTAATTGTAATCTATCTATCTTCTTCTTCTATCTTCTTCTTCTATCTTCTTCTTCTATATAAATATAAATCTTTATATATATATAAATAAAAATGAATCGCTGAAATGTATGTACGCGCATAACTTCCGAACGACTGCACCAAATTGGATAATTCTTTTGTTTTTGTGTTCGTTATTGTCAGGACAAGGTTTGTATAAAACTACTGGAGAGCTCTGGCATTATGAAATTTGTATAAAAAAATTGCAGTAGGTGGCGTGCGAGCTGTTTGAAAACTGAATGTATGGAATGCTGGAGGGGGGAGGGGAACTCGTGTAGGGGGTTCACGGGAGGGGGGGAACCCGGAGAGGGGAGGGGAACCTGGGAGTTTGGTGGGAATTTGGGAGGGGGGTTCGCGGGACAGGGGAAGGGGGGGGGGGAAGTGGAGGGGGGGGGGGAGGTGTAGGAATCGGAGTGGGAACGCGAGAGGGGAAGGTGACGTGGGAGAGGAAGGAGAGGAGGAAGGGGAACGGGACGAATGGGAAAGGACACGCAGGGAGAAACAATTTCTTTATTAAATGGCATAGCAACGCATGCCGGGAACCAGCTAGTATTTATAATAATCGATAATATTAAGTAATTTGCGTGTACTTACAAATGAAGTGTTATTCCTTCGCCTTTACTATTATTTGCAGTGTAATTGAAACATTTTCTCATCACACAGGAGGGCATTTTGACACTTTTTAAAATGCAATTTACTTACTGGTAAGTACTGGTAAGACGCAAACTTACTCGACGCGTAGCAGTTTAGTACTAAAGTACTAGATATCGAGACCGGTACAATTGTCTTGCCATTGTCTTCCCACTTTGAGATTTCTACCCCTCGTCTAATATAGTATGTAACGTCATTGAGTAGCACTAGATTTTTTTTTTAAATATTTTCGAAACTCCCGCGATCTGTGATTTGCATAATCATGTAGTTGACAAAATCCTTTATAGGATTTTACATAGATGTCTCTATTCTTTTGCATCACGATTAACTATAAAGATATGCCATAAACATGTATATTGTATTGTTGACAAAAATTTCTCGGTTAAAATTACAGCCGTGTGTTAGCTTAGAATGATGTTAGTGATTGTTTTAATTCATTTTTATTACGTGTTTACGTACGACAGTTCCCGCAATTCAATTATCAATCTATTTAACGTGTTTTCAATTCGTTCAAATTAAATTAGTGCCTTTTTACCAATGACGTTATATAAAATAAATAGACTTGCCATAGTCTCACAAACTCAAGATATAATTTGGCAATTAATCAAAACTCTTTTGTTTTCAGCGATTTTCAATAATTTCTTAATTCAAAAGTTATTCGTGTATGATAAAGATAGACGCTTAAAAGAATATGTGCATTAGTGCGGAACGAAATTTTTTTTTTTCTAATTTTTATTTGGAATAGTTGTATTAAGTTGCCAATTGCCATCAATTACCTCAATTAATAATATAAAAAATATCAGACAACGGTAAAAGCCCCCGCCAAGACATTGAACATTTACAAAAACGACAGTTTTGGGGCTATTTGCGCGGCCTACAAAACAGTACAGAATTTATTAAAATAGGTTTATTTTATTTAATGACATATTTGAATATAGTTAACTAGCTGTTGCAATCAAATATTTCATTATTGGCGCTGTGATAAAGGAGTAAAGTGCGGGACGAAGCGGGGGGGCGGCATGACAATCTACGAAATGCAGTGTTTTGTTTAAACGATAATTGTTTTAAAGTGAAGGGTCGCGCGTCAATTATATTCACGAGTACTTGTTGATAAACGTTTTTTTAGTGATTTAACATGACTTCTACAAGACAAACGTTAAAATGTCCGATATTTGATGAAAGTGCAGATTTCAAAGAGAATATCCTACCTACCTACGAAAATGTGACGGAATTCTATGAATGAGTTCGACAAGACTTAAAAGTAAGGAATAACACATCAAAAGAACCTACGTTTTAGGAAATTGCCGAAGTAATTGGAACAAAAATTGAAGAATTGTGGATAAAATCTACTATTCCAATTGTCACACACAAACGAGTCTTACAGTTACTAAAAAGTTATCACTCGAAAGTGTTATGAATTTGTAAGCTGTACTTGTTTGAGGAAAAAAGTGCCAAAAGAGGAAAAAAAGTTTTTAGAAGACCAACGCACTAACAGGCTAAATCTGTTTTAAAAGGATCAAAGAGGTTTAGAGTGATTGTACAAGAGGAACATATTTCGATTATAAAAGAACCAGGTTCTATTTATATTGGATATGTGGTTCCAACATCGGGGAGTGCAAGAAATATTGAAAGAGCTTTCAACAGCTCTTTAACGACTGAAAAGATATCACTAGAGGGTTTAATGGTTGTTGGCTGTGATGGAACAAACACAAATGCAGAAAAAGTGAGATGCGTGATTCGTCTTTTGGAAAACAGACTATCTCGACCATTGCAATGGATAATTTGTCTCTTACATGCCAATGTGTTACCATTGAGGCATTTGTTTACTTATTTGGATGGCCCTACTGCAGGACTTAATCATTTGCAGGTCAAATTGGTAAAGCATTAGAGATATGCGAGACGCTGCCGTTGGACAACTTTGAGAAGATAGAAGGTGAACTACCTCCACAAATATCCACAGATCTAAGTACAGACCAGAAATATTTACAAGAAATTACTACCGCTGTCATAAACGTATCCTGCTCTCCTGATTTATTACAGAGAAGCCCAGGTAATCTATCCCATGCCCGCTGGTTGACGAGAGCTAATCGTATACTACGTTTGAATATTTCTACGGAAAATCTACAACAAAATCTTGTGACTTTATCAAATCATACGCTCCTGACTGGTTTGCTATCAAAACACATTCATCCTGCAAAGATGGTTCAAATCATTTATGAAAGCTCATTAACAGCACTCGATATTTGTCCAACTAGTTGTTAGCGATAGTGGACCCTGTTATAATTCGAAACACTTACTTTGCTCATCCAGAAAACTTGTTGTTGAGTATGATTCACCTAAGCACATTAGAGAACTCGCTGCAAGACGCATTTTAAAGGCTCGTCAAGTAAATAAAAAATCTGTTTGGCGCATGTTTGAGGTGCCAAAAGTGGACTTAAATGCAAGTTCTTACGTAGACATGATTGACTGGCCACAAAATATATACAAACCCCCAATACTGATGAATATTTCCGATAAGCAGTTACAAGATCTTATAGAAAATGGAGAAGATACAGTGTTGGAGTTTATGAGACTGCCTTGCCACACCCAGGCTGTGGAAAGATTTGTAAAAGTTGTGACAAAAGCAGCTCTAAGTGTATGCGACAAGACAAGACAAGAGGGATTCATAAAATCTAAATTAGCATCTCGAAAACTTATACCAAGGTTTGAGACGAAAATGGATTTTTGTCATAAAAAATGATGTTATTCATACCTACATAACTTTCTGAACCTGTGTGTACTTTTGAAATAAATGATTTTATTGGTTAAAATCTACTTTTATTTTATCATTTAATTCATAAAATATTATATTTACTTATTATTTTGTTTATAGGGTGGATAATACAAAACGTCTATAAAAACTTAAAAAAATAAATTTCAAGCCTATGGCGGGGGCTCAAGCTGTCGAGCTAGAACTTCCAAATTGAGGAGTGTTATTTACAATTATATAAAGCAACTTTTACCTGGTATTCCAATTCGAAATTCGAAAAAAAAAATTTTTTCATACAAAAGTGTTCCACCCTAATGTGCATATGAACGAAACAAAAGATAGAACGCGGACGGCATTTTCGTATTCAAAATTCAAAAGTTCCGTCGAATACTGTCTCAAGGCCGACTAAAGTAGGAAGCCTGGGTACCAGTCGAATTTTGAGGTGTCAAATAGCTATAATGAACAACGATAGTTTGCAAATGGCGTTGATTGTTATTGTATTTGTTTTTTCTGCTGATTTGTATGTTGTTTTACCGCAGGCAAGTAAATAAATAATCATTAGATTATTATTGTAAAAAGTAAATTTTACTTAGCGACGGCATGACGAATTTGGCTGTTGCGCATCCCGACCTGTACTTTAGTAGGCCTTGAGTTCTCTAATGACGCATAAAATCTTTGGGCGGAAAGCAATTTTATTATTTATATAATCGATAATAATAAGTAATTTGCATGCATTTACAAATAAAATGTTATTCCTTCGCTTCTACGACTGTTTACCGTGTAATGGAAACATTTTCTCATCACACGGGAGGGAATTTTGGCGCTTTTTAAATGCAATTTACTTCCTAGTAGGACACGACCTTACTCTACGCGTGGCAGTTTAGTACTAAAGTACTAGAAATCGAGTACTCTACAATTGTCGTGTTGGTGGCTTCCCATTTTGAGATTTCTACCCCGCGTTTAAAGTATGAAACGTCTTTGATTTTACGTAAGTAAAATTTAAATTTCGAATTTCACCCGATCTTTGTGTTCATTTTTACAATTATCGACCTAATTACTTGATGTGTGCATTTGAACTATAGTTTATCAATTAGAAGGATTCATAACAAAGATATACATGTAAATTCCAATTAGTTTTGAAAAGTTTTAATCCAGTAAATCACAACCAAAGCCAGCTGTCAGATGGCATTTTTTGTCGGAATGGAAATTGCGAAACTCGACAACATTCATGCAAGTATTCTTAAAGGTAAGTAATACGTATTCTTGTGATTTATATCTTATTAAAAACCTTGTATCTTAATTTACTACATTATATAAAAACATGTTGATGAATATCCAATGTTAGATCACAAATGTTTATGAAGCTGCCGTCTGATTTTGATATTGTGATTTGGGGTGTATTTGTAAAACGATTATTTGTTAAATAAAGCAAAAATCAGGTTAACTCTTATTGATAATTGTAGACAGTGCACGTATCCTTCTAATTTCATACAGTTACTTTGTGTTAAATGTATTTCAATATACTAAAAAGTGGATTTCATTTTGACACTATGCGATCTCAAAAATCTATAAAAAAATTTCCAGCAAAATATTCCATCAGCTTATTGCACTTAAAAATGGTCAGTTTAAAAATATGTTTGCTTCTGTGGTTATCGAGTAGGCCATAGACAACGTGTAGAAATCGAAAATATCCAATGTTGACTTGAAAAAGTAACATTTAGGGCAATTTCAAAGGAACTAACACGCAGGATTTGCACATTTTTAAAGTTTACGATTTTATAATATTTTTTTATAATTCCTACGAATACCTGATAATCAAAAATGATAGGTTAATTCATTGGCTATATAGAACTATAATCAGTTTGCATGTCTCCATATTAATATTCGGAGATATGATTTTTTCAATGTCGGTGGAAAAAATTCAAAATGGACTCGAAAATATCACGAGCAATCCGATGCAAAAGTTATAAAACGCGCCGTGCGTCGCTACAGTGGATAAATAAGAATAACATTGGTAAGTAATCAAAACATACTTTTTTACATATAATGCATTGCACATATCCAACGTATTTCGAGATGAGACTTGAGGCTTCCTTTACGGCATTTGGCAGACTGTTATATAGTTTTTGCCCTTTATAAAACGCGCTCTTTTGTGTGCACGAAAGTTTAGTTTTGGGAAGTCTAAAGTCTCCGGGAAGTGGGTTACATAAAGAAAACTAAAGTGAAATTCAGATTGATACTCGTATCTACTTGAATGTTAAAAAAAATTGTAGTTGGCCGAACACGTTAAACTTTTAAATAATCTTATACATATTTGTTTGTTCAAATTGTATGCGCTGCCATACCGTTCTTCTGATAGCCGGGGAACTTCGGTCATTTATTGTGCGCATGCTCACGAAGGTTTCTATATTTAATTTTATTTACAAAACACATGTTACATAATTAAGACATTTACATAGAGTAGATCACGGACATATGAATATATCTGGACCTGCCCTAAGTGACAAAAACCTATTATTTCCCCCTCCACATGGCGCCGGCTGTAGCTCCTCCTTGGAACCGACTCGCTCCATGGGGAGGGGATATAGCCTCGCTTGAATCTAAAATGTGTACGTCATCATTCTTGCTGTGAACAGCGAGAAGCTGACATCCATACATTTAACGAAATAACGGCAGCTTGTGCTATACAATATATCTACGTATCAATGTGTACATAGCGAATGTGGGCGGTACTCCAATGTGCTCGTCGCTGGTTACAGGGGTAAGTAAATTATGAAACATTTGTAAAAGTGTTTTAACTAAACACGGTAACAAAATATTGATATGTGTATTGGCGCGAGTCTTTTTGGGGCGAGCATTTGGCCTTAGCAAATATGTTTTGAACGTGGCAAGCAATTCGCGCTCCCATGTAAAAAGGTCTATTCATTCAAAGCAGATTTTGCTTTTAAGAACTAAATGGTGATATTGTAATGCGAGATGCCTATATACTGTCAGATTGATTGTTCAACGAATGACAGTCATCTTTCCCCTCTTCGCTCTCCATAGTTTGGTTTTACCCCTCATCTGTAATTGCTTGTCTATCCATTTGGATGTCTATGGAGTAGATGCATTAAATCACCATTCTAGGCGGCTGCCTGTTTCATGGTGACCAATGGAGGATAGTTACTTTGCATGAAGTCTAGTGTAAGCATATAGTAGCTACTAGTGTGTAATGATGTTGAAAATTGGTAAAATTGTTATAAAAAGTACAAAATATAAAATAACATAAAGAAGAAAAGAAGTGCGTAAGGATAAGATCATGAAAATGTACATGTTCTTATTTTAATTTTTATATTTATTTTTATATGTGTGCGTCCATACGTACATGTATATACAGGTGCACACATCCATATACAGGGCATTGTCGTTGAACAATTGCAAAAAGGTTGTGGACTATTTTTTTTTTAGTACGCACAAAAGGGTTGATATTATTTCGTTCGCACGAATCATGGTGAGTATTGTAACGTCTTCACGTTTGGTGCACAAATTATATAAGTACACAATTATAAACAAACAAGGCGGTTCTCATGCCAAATTTAATGACACACGACCAAAAGGGGCGGTACTCATGTCCAATTAAAGACACACGACCAAAAGGGGCGGTACTCATGTCCAATTAAAGACACACGACCAACTCAATAACAAGAGCATAAGTGATTATAACGAACTTCTCGTATCATGGTGGATATTTTAAGGATCTCTCCTATGATGGTGGATATTGTGAGGATCTCTCCTGTGGTAGTGGGTGCATTTAAATATAACACAATAAATGATAACAGTATTTGTTTAAACACTGCTCTTAAAGATTTGTTAGATAGACTAACTCCGTAGCCCAAAAGGCGTACGATAGAATAACAGAGAAAATATACGATATAACGTTACTTCACATGTCAACAAGGTGCAGGGCGATGGCAGAGTAAAATTCTGCTTACACCAAGCAAAACAAGACAGACCTATAGTGGTTTTACATACTGTCGGAGGTAGCAATCTTCATTGAGAAGAACAAAAGGGACCAATTGAGGTTTTACATGCCTTCTGTATAGCTACAAGTGAACCGTGTGATTTGCGATTTTTGGGTCGCAAACACTTTGTTTAAGTGGCAGAACATTGGATGCCTGAAGTTGTAGAACGATGATCAGACCACACGTTGCTGATTTACGTAATGTTGCAACTATTTGCGTTCGGGAACCAGGATGACCATGAGGTTTTATTAACCTGTCCCATAGGACTGAAACGTGTAATACAAGACATACGTGACGTGACAGTAAGGATTTTGCTAAGACACAAAAGACCGGATTGTTCGGTTTTACATACTTTGGTCGAAACGAGTAAGAATAGATTTGTTTATGCAAATCTACAGACCCTTTCTTGGTTTTTTTTTTAATATATGCAATTTCCAAAATGGATGTGTCAAAATCCAATTTCGGGTAAAAATGAGCACGGGTAGGACGCCATCAATTTTTTAAAGAAAAAAGATTGAAAAACTATATGTACATTAGGGGTGACTGTGTAAGTGACCACACTTTTATACTTGAGACCAATGTTGGGTTTTACATACTCAAGATAAACCAAAAACAAGAAAACAGCAATATTTTACCAGGGTAGGTAGAATGGTAGGTTGCAGGAATAATTAACTGGTTCCGAGTCGGGATTTAACACTTTGGAATTTACAAAATCCGATTCCTAGGAACGACCGCCGAAGGGCAATTGTTAATTATTTTAACCTTTACGAGAAAAAATTGGAAACGGTAAAGAACAGGGGCAATAACAGGCTTGAGTTGGGGTTTTTACACTCTGGATTTACAAAACCCGAACAAACAGAAACCTACGCCGTTGACCGATGTTGATTGCCTTGCAATTATAACGAGAAGCGTGACATTGTTTCCATCACGACATGTTGATAACAAAACAAAAAAACAAAAAAATTACATGGCATGGAAAGACGGAGCAAAACAGGCCTGCACATTGCGTAGTGTAGGGGATGAGAAACAACAGTTGGGCTCATGACTTCCCAAGCATTATGACTCGGAGGTGCCTCTGTTCAGAGGTGATCAGTCTCGGAACAGGTGAAAAAAGGAAAAAACAAAAACACAGCACAATGTCGTGAAAGAAAGAAAGTTAGAGCAAAAACAACATATGAAAATGCATTTAAAAAGGTTTTTTTTAAGAATATATCTATATCGTTTTGTCAACGAAAGAGTGGACATGTAATAAACACTTTACACGTCTAATATATGCATATTTATTTATTTACAAACAATGTCTAGAGATCGCTCGGAAGCTGACTCGAGACCTGCCTCACGCTTGAGGACTTGTGCCACAACTCCATGACTCGGGGTGTAACTCTTGTAAGGTGTGCACGCTGCGAGGGAGGTAGTGATACTTATTGAATTAATTTGTCGTTCCGTCGATAGTGGGAGTGATGTCGGTTATCTCCTCACTTCCGGACTTTACGATGTCTTTAATATGGTAATTACTGACATGTTTGCCAGAGTTTAAAGGTGACATGTTTTCTGCGTAAGTTATACCTGTCCGCACTCTTTTGGTGGGCCAGCAGTAGAGCATCAGTAACCTCACTGTAAATGGCTGATAATTCCTCCAAACGGTGGGCATAATCGGAGGTGGGATTATTTGTGGGGGTGGTGGACGTAGGAAAACTTGTGTCCCAATGTAGTGAACCATGGACAACCTGTTCCATGCCGTGTTTTAGAAAAAAGGGGTGTAACCGGTGGTTAGGTTAACCGTGTTGTTCATGGCGGCTTGGATTTTATCCAAGTTTTTGCACCAAGTACGTTGGTCCTTGTCAACCAAAATGGCCAAAGCTGTATTGATGGTTTGATTGTACCGTTCAACGGTGTTATTTTGGGGGGTATACAAGGTATTGTAATAGATATCCTTGATCCCATATTTGGCAAGGAAGTCTTTGAATTCTTGGGCTATGAACTGTTTTCCATTGTCAACTATCACCGTTCTGGGTGTCCCATATGGTATGAAGACAATGAAGACAATGAAAGTTTGACAATGGCGGTAGCGTTGGCTCTTTTAAAAGGGAAGATCCAACAAAATTTAGTGAAAATGTCCACTACGCTGAGTATGTGCATATGTCCGGCATAGCTTCGGGGAAAAGGTCCTATGAGGTCCATGGCTTGCTTGCAACACACTGAAGAAATATTCAAGGTCTGATTAAAATATTTAATGTGGGATAACCAATCAGTCCATTCCTTAGACCTTGATACGGAATGTATACCTGAGAGGTTGCCATTTAGTTTTTTGGCTTCTTAGAGAAGTAGTTGGATGGTGGTTTAGAAAAATCCACTGGGGGTTTGGCATTGCTAGTATCTTGCAGCCTATCCATGTTATATTTGGATCTCTTGAAAATTTTGCGTAATTCATCGCGAGGGGGGGAGCGGTCCTTAGAGCGGTGCCTCTTGAAGGTCCTGGGCTCTCTAGGTTCCCGTAATTTGGCTTGCTTAAAACAGGTATCAGCTAGATGGCCTATTTTCTTGCAGAAGGAGCAAATTTTTTTGTTGTCATATTCCGGTTTTAATTCCGAAGAACGACTTGGCACAGTTATGTTGGTTGAAGACGCTTGGGTATTCTTCCTGTCTTGGTAAGATTCTAGGAGTGTGCATACTTCGCTTAATTGAGCCAGTGACGTGATTTTCTGTGAGGTGATAATATTGTCGTATTTGTAGAGAAGACCATCAGTTATGACTGGTAGTAGTTCAGCTTCAGGGATCGGGAGAGAAAGTTTGATATTGATGGATTCGGCCCTTTCTATAAACGTTGCCACCGTTTCGTTTACTAACTGTTTAATAGATAGTAAAGACAGTTTTATTCGGTGTTGTGCTTCAGTTTTGCCGAAACTAGAAATTAAAGCTGATCTGAGCTTATTCCAATCCTTGCATTTTAATTTTTGAATGCGGTGCCAAGGGATTAACTCCGGAGAAATGAGTTCTATGAAATTTTTTCGTAGAACGTCAAGCGGGATGCTCTTAATTGATGCTGTTTCTTCGATTCGATCAATGAAATCCATTACATTAGAAACACCGTTATATTTGATTTTCCAAGAGGAAAGATCGTGGACTTTTCCTTGTGCCGCGATGGGTACAATATCTTGTTTCATTTTGACAAGTAGCTCCGGCTCTTTATTTGTCACCGTGACTTCTGTATCCTTGGTGATGGTACATGGATTTTCTTCAATTGTTGATGCAAGGTTTATTTTCTTGATGAACTTTTTGTTGAACAGAAATGCATACGCTCTTAATGCAGATTTCGACTTGTTTTCCAACGAAAGACCTCTGTCTTTTAGAACAGATAGGAGGTTGGCTTTAGATAAACTGTGGACGTTGGGAATAATACCCAAGTCCGATGACATAACCGTTCGGCTGGCTTCCATTGTGGTGTTGTTTAAAACCGTGCTCCTTGGAGAAGAGAAGAAAGAAAAAAAATTTTCCGAAATTTCCCAAGTCCAGGAATTTTCAAATTTTTGGCCAGGGGTTCCCCTAGGAAAACAAGAAATTTAATTTTTGTAGTGCACTTTTGTTCACTTGTCACTAACTGCACTGAAAACTGGGAAAACTTCCAAAATGGCACTTCCCAATAAAATGAAAAAAGAACACTAATTTTCCGAGGAGAAAATCACTTAAATGCGGCTATTATTTGAGCACACCACTAGTTTATTTCATTTAGACAACACTTTTTTAATGAAGCACTGTTATTTTCGTTTGATAATCACAACTGTCACTTTGACGTTTGATAATCACAACTGTCACCTTGACGTTTGATGATCACTTATTTTGTAGAAAAACAGAAAAAAGAACTTAATGTACCTGTATAAGCACTGGGAAAAAGGTAAGTTATTAATTAGACAGCATTATGGATTTATGAAAGAGGCAACTTGAAATTGCTTGGGCCAATTGAGTGATGTACTGGAAGGTTCCCGCTAGAGGCTACCTTTGTTATATAACATAGGAACTCCTTTTTGCTGCGTCGACGAATGATGTGTACAGACGATGTGCTTATAGAGGCACTATTGTTGTATTCCGTAATTATTTTAGTTGCGAAAACAGACGAAACAAGAATTTCCAAGCAATACATACGAGAATGTTTGATTCATATCTCTGCGTATCAGTGATTTACAAGTTCTACCGCAGGGCGGCAGTAACACACCAACTGCGCACGAATTCTGCGCACAGGGCTGTGCTCCAAAAAAAAACTTATGCTCATACTCAGCTGTGCTCCAAAAAAAAACTCATGCTCCAAACGGCTAGCTTCCGCCGTGTGTAAAAAAACGTTGGAGATTTCGCGCGCACGCAATGCTTCTGGGATGTTCGAAAATGGCGGCCGGCGCAAATTATGATGTAATTTTGATACAATTTTCGACAGGGTTTTTTATGAATTTTGTAGCTTCCGCACGTAATAGGTACAATATTTTGAACCGTAATAGTTAGTATTACAGAATAACATAATTTACAATAATAGAATATCGATGGATATTCCGTAAGTACATGCTAGAAGCCACAAAATTTGCCATTAAAGAGATTTCTTATAGCTCGAGAATCTTGCTCGAGGTCATCACAGTGCCAGTTAGGGTAAAAAATCCAAAAAAAAAGCCTTCACGTTATAGCGTCAGTGCTAACACAACGTGGGGGAAAAGATGGGGAGAAAAAAATTGCCCAGAGTTGGCGCGCCAGTGCTAACAACCTGGCAGCGGCTACATGGTGTCAGAGTTGCGCTCGGGGACTACGCCCCGTATAGGAACCAGAACCTCGCTGGGCCCGGGTGCCACCAGGAGGGCGGCACCACAGGGCGGGCTCCGACCTACCTTGCAGGCGGCTAGCTCGAACCAACGGCAAGCAGGGGAGACCCTCGTCATCAGGGTGGTGTGGTCGCCGGTAGGCTGTTTGGAATGTTTTACATGGGGGGAAATACTGGCCGTGATCACCCTCGAACAATCTCCTCAATAAAAGAACGGTATTTAGGTAAAACAAACAAAATGTATTGTGAGAAAACACAGAAATACAAGGTTAAAAGGCAGTTCCTGGCTAGAATGTCCCTACACGGTAAGTCTCTCAACCTGTCCTCTCTGGGGTCGTCATTGCTCAGGTAAAATCGCGAGGGCAAATAGAACACATTAATTTAAGGGGGCTTACTGCGATGGAGGCGGCAGGTCCAATCCTCGTCCGCAGCAGAGGGGATCTCGTTCCAACAGGAGTCTCCAGGTGAAACGTCCCACACACGTAAACATTGTCACTGTACTTTAAATTACGCCTCGGCCTTGTCTGCCGTAATATCTAGAACACGCATTTGCGTATTAAATTCCCGACGCCATATTGCGTCGCGGATGACTCGGGCCACAAAGGTGCCCTGCGGAGAGAATTTCTCCTTAACACAACAATCGACTGTTCGCGGAGCGCTCTCCCTAGGAAGTGTCGAGAGTCGGTGGCTTCGCCGACCGTTGCTCGCGTTTCGCTCCACTAGCGCGCGCGGCGCGCTTGCGGCGAAAGAGCGAAACTGTAGTCTGTGCAGTGGCGTGGGTGAATAATTAGTAGGGGCTTATTTGTGCATCGTAACAATATATACACACAAGTATGTGAACTTACTTACATTAATACATACATGTGTATACACGCGTGCTCACAATACCAACACATATACATATACACATACATACATATATTCTTCTTCCTCACATAAATAATGGTCATGAAAATTTACTACTGGTGGTGTGCGAGTGGTTTATAAATGTGTGTATTTCATATAATTTAGCTGAAGGAACGGAAAGCAGGAGGGGAAGTAACGAAGGAGGTGGGGTTCGCGGGATGGGTGACGAGGGAGGGGGGTGGCGGGGAAGGTGAAAAAAGAACACAGGGGTAAAGGATTTTTTTTTTTACATGAATACCGCACAAGAGTCCCAACTGCTCTCGTCTGGAGCCAGTGGGACTATGGCATCCCCAATTGGGGTATTTTGTGAGGCTGGAGGTAGTGGGGAGGGGAAGGATATAGGGAAAAGGAACATAGGGAAGTACCTGGCTATTTAGATCTGGTCACCAAACACGGCAGAAGCCATTTCAACAACGTTTCAATTCTGAATGGTGGTCTTACACTAGGGCTATACTGAGAGTATCTTCGACTCTGGAACGTGCCGCAAATATACTATATATTATTTTAAATAAATAAATTGTGAAATACACAAATTAGGTGTGCCGGGAGAAACAATTTTTTATGGCATTGCAACGCATACCAGGTAATTATTAATAATCATGAATAATTTAAAACTACAGAGTTTTAAAGCTTTTTATGATTATTTTTAACAAACTCTCCTGTGCTAAAATTGAGCAATACAAAAAATAATATTTAAAATAAATATCCGCTCTTTTTTTGCCACAATGTCAATATCAAATAACAATAAAAAGCAACTGTGAAATCATGATGTAACGGGTAGTGGTGCACCGGAGCCAGTGATACTTTAGCGTCCCGAATTATAGTATATTGTCAGGCTGAAAATAGTGGAGATGAGGAAGAGGAAGGTGGATAGGTACCTGGCTATTCAGATCTGGTCACCAAAGACAGTGTTGGTGACAGTTGGGGGTATTTGCCCACGGAAGAGACTGGTTGAGGGAACATCATCGCATTTCCATCGTCTTGCCCCGCTACCCTTCGTCCGAGTTTGTTATTCTGGGGGACTTCAATGTTCATAAAGAATCATGGTTGAAATTCTCAGAAACAACAGACTCGGTTGGCCGATAGGCGGAATCCTCTGGCCTTTGCCACGGATTTGAGCAAATGGTTCAGGAGCCTACAAGGGTTCCTGATGTCCACACTCACTTTAATAGTGTACAACTGCTGACCCTGAATAAATCGCGAGTGCGCCCCACGGTCGAATTTGGCAGCCACAGCAGGTCTGGAGCTCTAAAATACCTGAAAAATCCCTCGACTCTATGCAGAAATGGGCGGTCCGTTTAATAGATTCTCCCACCTTAACAAACGGATTGCAATTTTTAAAGCAAAGCGTCGGGTGGGAATGCTATCCCTGTTCCACCGATATTTTAATGGAAGATGCTCCGAGGAACTAGCGGCATTGATCCCTCCGGCACCAGTGCGTAGTCGGGAGACACGCCAAACGCGCGCCCAACATATGTACTTAATTGATATTTGTCACATGAGAACGGATCGCTTCTTCGACCCGTTCTTTAGGTCAACAGCTCGACTACGGAATGATTCGCCGGCCTCTGTGTTTCCTCCTTCCTACAACATTGATTTCTTTAAAACCAGTATTCCTTCCCCTCATCGAAAAAACCTGACCCTTGGCTCTGAGGGAAATTATTTTCCTCGACTGTGTGGAGTTAATGTAAAAAAAAAATGTTCCGCAGTGCTCCCACTGCGATGAATTCGAACATCACTCTTAGACACACTGACCCTCAGATTGCTACCCATCCCACATGCCTTTCTCCTTGTTAGAACTTCTTCTTCTTCATTTCCTAAAAAGACCTTCCATGCAGCATTCTCCAAAGGTGAAAAAGGCCCAGAGGAGAATTATTTTTCTCAGACCCTCCTGTGTGGAGCAAATACAAAAAAATGTAAAAAGGATACAGTTTTACACTTTCCCAAAAATCTTATAAATTTCCACAACGTGTCATTGCATTCAGCATTTGCCGTCAATATAATAAAATGAAATTGTATCCATTTAAAACACGTAGTGGAAACCTCGAGAAAAAATCAATTAAAATTCCACGGCTTACCCCCGGACCAAATTAAGCCGTTGGGGCAGCAGATTTTGGGGCATTTAAAAACGGGAACGAGCCATGAATTGGTAATAAAGGCATGTCTAACCCCTCCTTGCTCCACGTCAAATCCTGCGTTAATTTGTCCCGGCATTCTGGCCACTTATCCCATTACTGCGAATCCATGGGGATGGATTTCACAAGGTGAGCCTGATGCTAAGTTTGTAACTTGAAATCTGAGACGTAAGGAAGGATAAAGGAAAACAGAAAGTTAAGAAAAATCTCAAATTTACTTATCAAAGTAAGGTGAATACACCTTAGCACAAAGTTGTAACATTTGTTGGGCTAATTATATATTATTATCTATCACTTATGTCATTCTTTGTATTATTTGTCATTTGTATGAGCTTTTAAATTTATTTTTATGATTTTGTAATTTGGAGATGTTATGAAGGCATCCTTTGACTGAAGCCGAATAGGTTTTTGAAGCTCAATTGTTCTTACATGTTCTCAATTATTCTTAGGTGAGAATATATTATTTAAGAAAAAGTAATAAATAAATGTTTTAAAGAGGCAAACCTCGGTCAGGTTCAGTAATAAAGTAGTCTGACTAGCATACTTGGTCGACTATTCGACATAAAAGTCTTTTAGCAAACACACAATATAATCCCCTGTATTCTATTTCGTAGAGAATACCGTCTCCTTTGTAGGTATGGGGTGATTAATGGATGGACTAACGACCCTATGGCCAGCAACTCATAACTCGATTGAAAACTTTGAAAATTCATTTCCACAGGATGACTTTGCAGTGCCAACAGAAGCGCAGAGTTCGGCTCGCGGAGTGTTCGGTGTTCACCCCGCCCGGTCCCTGCGCTCCTGCGCTTTCATTCACAATATTTATGTGGCTCGATGACGGGAGTAAATCTATACAATTAAATTAATTTTGAAACGTCACCAAATATTTTCGTACCAAAGTTTAGTAAAGTTTTTACAATTTTCTTTACGAATATTAATTTTACAAAACCCCTTGATCTTTGTCAATAATAATTATTACAACCGGTCTTCTATTATACTTTGCTTTATATTATTATTTTCAAATACATCTATTTATTTCGAAGGTCCTGGGTTCGAGTCCCAATGTCCCAAGGTGCCAATATATTTTTCTGTTTTTTCTATTTCCAGATTTTCCGTTTTCTGTTTTCAGATTCATACGTCCATCACTCTTTTCCCTCCCAGACCTTCCTTCCCCTCATAATGTGAGGGGAAGGAAGGTAAAAGGTAAAAGGTAAAAACAAACATCTGTCACTCAAAGTGACAATAACTTTGAGTGACAGATGTTTGTTTTTATTTTGCTCCCACATAAATTGATAATAAAATAAAGTGTACAAGTTGCAAAAGACTTCAAAGTGATAGTTAAAGTGAAAATTATAACTATATAGTGATTCAGCATTATTTACGAACCATAAAAAAACAATAATACACTACTACAAGTGCAAAATAAAATTTGTGCCGGGCATTATTCCAAAATGAAGCGAACACCATCTGGCTCGCCTTATCAAGCTCCTGACTCCGATGACGAAGAGGATGAGGTGCCTCCCAGGAGTGACCCTGCCCAAGTGTCCGCTATTGAGACACCCCTAATACCTGAAAGTGACACGGCAGGTTATGTCAAGCAGCTGGCTGAGAGGGTCCAGACCGCAATGACAATCATAACAGATCCTTCAAGCCGTGCCACCAGTGGCGGATACAGAAAAAACTCAAGGGGGGGGCGCTAAAGATATCTTGAGCTACTTTTAGGTACTTTTTTTACATTAGCTCCAAACAGAAGGCCCTGAGGAAAATAATTTCCCTCAGGGCCTATTTCATCTTTGGAGATGCTGTATGGAGGGTGTTTTGAATGAAAGGAAGGAGAGGAAGTTCTGGGAAGGAAAAAAGTATGAGGGTTGGGTAGGAATCTGGGGTTCAGTGTGTCCAGTTCATCCGTTGCCAAGATCTAGACAAACCTCACTCCATGAACCCGGAAACCACTGCTAAGTCACCAAACATATCGAACCACTTGGGGTGACCTATGGCAGAGGTGTTGATTATCCAATAAAAGGTTCCTGGGGCGGCGGTACCCATTCCCGCCTCCCAAATTACAATTTTATCGTAATTAAAAAAATAATCAAGTCACATGCAAAGTTTAAGAAAGTTTTATTTAAACTGATTAAAAACATCTACAAAACAATGCCATCTTATGATATAAAAAGTAACGATTGTGGTTCTCATTTTTCTGCGCCTATTCTTCCTGGCAAACTGGATAAGTACATCGTCAATAGGACAATCAATTTCATGGTGAATGTTCAACAAAACTAAGCCATTAAGTCGATCGTCCTTCATTGTCGACCTCAGCCATGTCTTTGTACGCCGCAATTTTGAAAAACTTCTTTCTACTGTAGCAAAAGATATAAGTAGACAAGCAAATATTTTGTACAGCATGTGCAAAGTAGGATATTCAGATGTAGGACAAACAGACAACGCTTGCATCACAGAATCACGACCATTAAGGGCGTTTATGCTCATTTGCTTGTATTGAAGAATCTCTCCTATAAGTCTCTTTTTAATCACAGAGGGTGATTCTTCTTCAAAGAACGGTAGTTCAGTTAAGCAATGATTCAATTTATGTGCCAGATCATTACCGGCATGTTTCAGTAGTTGTGAGGGCAAAAGTATGTTGAATTTTAAATGATAAATATTTTCCTCAGGAAAACGTTCTCTCATGTAACATGGTCCAGTGTTGGAATAAAAATAGTTCTTTTCCAATATGTCACAGCATCATCATTATGATCGCAGTTTTCCTTGGGTCTTTGCCTGCCTGTAAGTTAGGGCTGCGTATTTATCTTTTTTTTTTTTCTTAAGTGAGGCAAAACGAGATAGATCTTTGTAGTTCGTAAAGCGCTATCGACTACTTTCTTTGGATCAAAAACTATTCGATAATACCACTCCTCCATTGACAAAATCATAACCTACACAACCATGAAAACCACAACTCACCCAATATCCACGGACAAAACCAAATAACTTCACAACCATGAAAACTACTAATAACTAGACAACTAGCCAATATCATCTGTAGCCGGGCCAGCAGACGCGTTGCCGTCGTCGCCCACCCTCGAAGTTATGGAGAAATAACTAAATAACCAAATAACCATTTTATAATTATTTATTTAGATACCAATAACCAGTAGGTTATGTTATTGAAAATCTGTTCAGGGAATTAGTATATTTATGCTGTTCAGTCTGGCCAGTTACCCAAGACTAGAACGAATAGCTTGCGGCCCGCAAGGGGGGGCGCCCCCTGCGCCCCCCCCCCCCCTGTATCCGCCACTGCGTGCCACTAAAGATCAGCAGATCAGGATTCAAAAGGAGCTCATCAGTGTTCTCTCCATTTCCAATATGATGGCTCTGGAAATGGGTAAACTAGAAGGTGCCCTTTCTGCGTTTACATCCAAGTGCATGCCTAATAAATCACCGTCTGCGCCCACCCGTTCCTGGAATACTGTCGCTGCTTCCACTTCTGATACCAGTAGAACTCAATATCCCTGCTTGCCGCTAATTACTAGAAATAATGCTCTTCCTGGCCCTGCTAGACCTTCAGTTCTCGTGTTTCCGGCCAACAACACCCATTCCACTTCCAAGGCCACCATGAAAACCCTGAAAACTGCGGTCAATCCTGCCACACTTGGCATACGAGTAATGGGTATGCGTGAACTGAAAAGTGGTGGGGTGATAATCCACCCTAGCACTTCTGCTGAAGCGACGAAATTGACAAATGCTCCAGCTCTATCCGAAGCCCGTCTAAAAGCAACGATCGCCCCAACTCGCCTCCCTCGTATTGCTATACATGACCTCCCTCAAAATATTTCGTCTGAAGATATTATCTCGGCGATTCATCATCAATCTTCCAACGACACCGGTCTCTCATTAGAAAATTTAAAAGAAAACATATCTTTCTCTCATAAATCGGGCCCTTGCACTGGTAACTGCATCCACATTTTTAGAGTCCCTTCGTCTGTTCGTCACTCTCTAATATCCCGTTCAAAACTTGCCATTGACTGGCAGCTACACCGTGTAAGAGACTGGATAGATAGCCTGAAATGTGGCCACTGTCAATTATATGGCCACATAGCTTCCAAGTGCCAAGCAGCCTTACCCACCTGTGCCCACTGTGCCAAAGTTGGTCACAACCGTGATGCCTGCCCCAAAAAGGAGAAATCTCCATTATGCGCCACGTGCACTTTCTTCAGAAAAACGGCTTCCCACAAAACTGGAGCTCAAGAATGCCCTGCCCTCCAAGCTGCTGAGAGACGTGAACTTTCTAGGATAATTTTTTTAGGTTGAACCTGAAGAATCGTTCTATAAATAATTACTTCTCAACGTACTACCAAAACGTTCGTGGCCTAAATACAAAACTGAACACTATTCGCTGTAACGTCAGTGTATGTCATTACGACTTTTTATTTTTTACCGAAAAGTGGCTCTCTGATAATGTCTCATCTGCTGAGCTTGGACTGTTTGACTACAACATTTTTCGTTGTGACCGTTCTACTTCTTCTGTGAAGTGTAAAGGTGGTGGAGTGATGATATGTGTAAATAAAAAATACCCTTGCCATATTCTAGAAACATCTGACAATGTTTCTGATCAATTGTTCCTATGTGTTATATTTGGTACCAAAAAGCTTGTACTTGGTTGTGTTTACATTCCTCCTTCCTCTTCGGTAGAAGTCTACAAGTCGCATACTGCTTCAATTGAGCGTGTCTCTAGAAATGCTGATTCCTTACTTATTTGTGGCGATTATAACTTACCTAAAATATTGTGGCTGAATGACAACCAAGGGGTCAAAACTCCTACTAGTAATCTTTCCCAACAAGCTATTGAAATTGTAAATTTTTTTGCCTTTATGAATATGTTTCAAGTAAATCCAGTCACTAACTATCTAGGTTCTTGCCTGGACTTAATTTTGAGTAGTATACCTAATGTCATAGTATGTGAAGCTGATGTCTCGTTGTTACCTATTGATAAATATCATCCACCTCTCTCTATTAACATCACAATTTTTTTTTTATTTGAATCTTTGAAACCAAGTGTCTCGTATCACTACAAATATCTTAATGGTGACTATTCTAACATGAACAAATATCTTTCCCTGATTAATTGGGCAAAACTATTTTTAAATTCTGATATAAATGATGCCGTATTTAAATCTAATGAATGTGTAACACGTGCTATAGATTTGTTTGTTCCCAAGGGATGTTACTCTCAACCCAAGTTTCCAAATTGGTATAGCTCGAAACTTAAGCAGTTAATAATTGAAAAAAAGAAAACTTATAAGATATTTAAAGAAACTGGCAACTTAAAATTTTATCAAAAATTTTCTCAATTAAGGGAACTGTCTAAAATCGAATCAGCCAAATGCTATAAATCTTTTGTAGAAGTTACTGAGACAAAATTACTTAAAAATCCTAAACAATTCTGGCAATTTGTTGCACAAAAGCGTACAGATAACGATCTCCCTTCAAGTATGTATTATCATGAAACTCACGCTACAAATGTTCACGACATCGCCAACCTTTTTGCTAAACACTTTTCCTCTGTATATTCTGATGTTTCATGCACCATCCCTCCACTTAACTATGACTATAATATTGACTTGAATGATTGCCAAATTTCACTTGCAGAGGTTTACCAATCCTTATATAATCTTTCTAACAAAAAAAGTACTGGACCTGATGGCATTCCAGAAATCTTGCTAAAAGAATGTAAATGTTCAATATCTAACCCAATTTGTATGTTGTACAATTTATCACTCTCAACCGGTACATTTGCTGACTCATGGAAAATTTCATTTATTCCACCCATTTTTAAGTCTGGAAGCAAGTCAAATATTGGAAATTACAGACCAATATCAATTATATTTAATATTCCAAAAATATTTAAGTCGATAATTACAAAGAAAATCACTCCTATTTTCAAAAATGTTCTGATCGAGGAACAGCATGGATTTAGATCGGCGAAATCTACAACAACTAATTTACTGTCCTTTATAAATACCATTCTTAAAGCCTTAGAAGACAACACTCAGGTTGATATCCTCTACACTGACTTCTCCAAAGCCTTCGACAAAGTTAATCACCGTATTTTCATGGCCAAACTTTATGCTATAGGCTTTAGAGACCCATTGTTATCATTCTTTCACTCTTACTTGAGTAATAGAAAACAAAGGGTTAAAATAAATAACTTTGAATCCTTTAACATTGATGTAACTTCCGGCGTTCCGCAAGGAGCCCATTTGCCCCCGCTTCTTTTTAACCTTTTTATTAACGATATCATTAAAGTTTTTTCTCACACACGTTTTTGGCTTTTTGCCGATGACAATAAGATTCTTAAGATAATTAAATCCCATCTTGATTGTTTACTTTTTCAACTTGATATTGACTCATTTAATGATTGGTGCAAAATTAACTGCACGGAACTTAATATTGATAAATGCAAAATTTTGTCCTTTTATAGAACTAAAAAACCTATTCAGTTTGATTATAAACTAAATAATGTTTGTCTCTCTACTGTCACATCTATCAAGGACCTTGGGTTCACTCTGGATTGTAAACTTTCTTTCCGGGATCACATTAATAACATCGTAAACAAATCACTTAAACTACTCGGCTTCATTCATAGAATTACCTCTGACTTTAAACATATAAATACACTTAAAACTCTTTACTGTTCGCTGGTCCGCCCTCACCTTGAATATGCTGGTCTCCTTTTTTTGCTGTCCACATTTGTTACATCGAATCTTTTTTGCTGTCCACATTTGTTACATCGAATCTGTACAACATCGCTTCCTACGAGGAATTGCTTGGAGGTTAGGACTTGAAAGAGGAGAATACTCATATGATAAAATTGAATAAACTTTAAACATTTCCTCTTTAGAAAAACGTAGAAAGGACTCTGATCTAATATGCATTTTCAAAATTATCAACAGTATTACTGACACACCTGCTTTGTTGCAACTCATCCAGTTCAACATTCCTTCCCGTAGACTCCGAAATAATGAATTGCTGTTCCTCAATCAACATTCTACTAATTATGGATATCATTCTCCTTTATCCAGAATGTCGAGACTTGTCAACACAAATCAAAGCATTGAATTTTTTGGTGTAAGCCTAAATGACTTTTGGCAGTCGTTACGCAATGTGGTTTTTTAAAGTCTTTTTAAATCCATCTTCAAGCTACTTGTAGTTATCTTCTCTATGTACTTTTATATTATATGTATTTTGTCAATGCTCTTCATCTATATGTAATCTCCTTTCATTGTGATCTCTCATTTTTTCTTTTCTGTTCGTGTTATATTGTTATATTGTTAATTAGACTATTTGTCCGTAAATAAATAAATAAATAAATAAAATAAATAATATGTATTCGCACATAGATGTATGGAATATGTCACTGACACAATTTAAAAATGAAATAATGAAATCATTTATCCGTGATACAAGTACTCACTTAGGAATTCTTTGGTAAATTTAATAAACTACTCGTTCATCGACACATTTGTTAACCCCTAGGATACGACACACTATCTCTACCTATCCTATTAATGTAATTAAATGTAATGTCTTAGTAAAATCATTGTAATATGTATTATAAACCATCATAACCTGTAGTATTATTAAGTTATATTAAAAAAAAAAAAAAAATTTTCACTGTAATATTAAAATCCAAATTGGAGTTCTGAACCCCTGCAACTTGCAGGTGTACTGGAGGTACCATCGATGTAGCGGTTTGCCACTTTCCGAAACTAATACTTACGTTTTATTAGACATGGTTAATGTTGCAATTTTGTAAACCTCTGATCACCTTACTTAAAAAAATTTTGTTGTTTGTATTTTTATATCATGTATGTATTTTTTTATCGCAACTATATATCTTACTGTAATTTAAATTTTTGTTGCTTATATTTTTATTTAACTAATGTACTTTTTTTATTTTTATTGTAATTTTATTTATATTATTTTCTTCTCATGTTAAAGATGTACTGCCTTTATTTATTTATGTAAAAGCCCTCTGGGCGTATAATAAAACAAATAAATAAATAAATAAATAACATAATGCTTCAAATATACGACCAATAAAATCATGAATTCATAACCTATAACAATTAACTTCCCTACAGGCAGCGGCGAGAAATAGGCATCCTCGGTGCGGGCCAAAACTGTTGGGGAATATTGCCAACATTCGCGGCCGGCGCACTAATTTAAACTCTGTCTATCAACACCTTTTTTCTCAACGTCTCAACTTTCTTTTCCTGTCTGAAACTCGGATAACCGAGCCACTAGACGCCTCCTATCTGAACTGCCCGGGCTTCACCCTCGTAGACAAGTTCAGACCTAAAGGAGGTATCTGTCTCTATAATCGGGTGGGTAGACGCATCGGCCGCCAAGTCCTGGACAAACCTCACCCCATGAACCCGGGCACCAAACGTAGCGAACCAATTGAGGTGACCTAAGGCAGAGGTGTTGGTTATTCAATAAATGGTTCCCGGGGCGGCGGTACCTTTAAATGATTTTTTTTCTGATATCCTAAGCTATTGCGAAAGAAATCTTGTAAAATATCTGTTTTATAAATTCTTAAAGAAAGTAAAAATATATGTTTACCCCAAAAGATGAGAATGTTTGTTAGTCACTTGATGATTCGTAATATAGTCAACTTTATTTGCAACATTCCGTCATTGTCTGAAGGAGCGCTTTGCTCCCCTTAGCGGTATAAGGCTGCGTTTAGTCTCTCCGTCCCACTTCAGGCGCGCTCCCTGCCTCAGTAGAACCTTCAACCCTCGCGCGAGGGTCCTTTGTGAGGCCGGAAACAAACAATAAATGCAGGACCTTTACGAACGACGCTTTATGCTTTTAATGCAGGCGGGTGAAGGGATATTATTTACTAAACAATGGTTTTACTCACTGGTACTACGTTTCGCATTCCGATCAGTAATTTATTACTATAATTAAACATTATATCCACTGAGTACAAAATTTCTAGATGTATACCTTTTTAGAATAAAACTGATACTCAGATGAATTACTGCGAGAAGGATCGTGGTTTTACTGAATTAGGACTAGTGAACATACTTTAGCAGGCCATTCACATAATTTACGCATATTTTTTTTATTATATGCCCATAGGGCTTTTACATAGAATGCAGTACATGTTTTTTTAATTACAGTGAAAATAATGAGTTTACAAAACACAAGTAGCATAATGTCACATCACCAGTACCGGATTATCCCTAAGGCAGAGTAGGCAACTGCCTAGGGGCCCCGCATCGGCTAGGGGCCCCGCTTCCCAAGAAAAATGACTTGCTTCAATTAGTAAGCAAAGAAGTTTCGGAAAAAGTCAGCTTTCAAGATGTTTAAATTTTTTTATTAGGAACATTTATTAACATTTAATAACATTAGGTACACGCGTTAAAGAAAACAACAAATTATAATAATTAGGTTATAACCCAATAAATAACTAATGTTCACATCATGTAGTCAAGTCAAAATTTTGAGTTATGATGTTTGCAAACTTCAGAAATGTTGTTTGCGAGAAAACGCATGAAGGCCTGTCGCTTGAAAAGACTGTACCTTCGTTAGTTTTGATCCGATTTACTTTAAATTTTGAAAAAATACTCAATATACTGACATGTTTTAAAACCTTACCCCCCCCCCCCCTCCCCCTTAAAGCCTTGCTAAGGATTTAATTAAGGGCACAAGAGGCGTTTGGAGGCCCTTTCAACCCCCCCCCCCCCGTTATCCGCCATTGGTAAAGGGGCCCCGAGATGTGCATTGCCTAGGGGCCCCGACATGGTTAATCCAGCCCTGCACATCACTATTGTTATATGTTGCACATCACTAATCACTAGTGATGAACTACCTGTATAATGTCACATCACTATTGTTATATATGTTGCACATCACCAGTGATGAACTACCTGTATAATGTCACATCACTATTGTTATATGTTGCACATCACTAATCACTAGTGATGAACTACCTGTATAATGATTATCGTCTTTGGTCTCTCTGGAAGTAATGTCAATGTTTGAACACCCAGTCAATAAAAAAAGTCTTTATTGGAAAATAACAAAGTGTTTTCTATTACACATCCATATTAAATATCTAACAAAACACATAATATACGTTAAAAACAAAATATGGGTAACATAAAATATAAGCGTTAAAAAATAAACAGGTAACCTAAAATATAAGAAACAATATATAGTCCATAAAATATAGGAGTTGACGTAAAGTAGGTAATGTTTAAAATAGTGGTTCACCTTAGTTTATGGAATAGGTAGAAATACATGATTGGCACACATGGCGTTTGAAGTTTGCTAAGTTCAAATTATTTTCAAATACATCCGTATTGTTTAAGTATTTGTTACCAAGACTATGTAAACGTTGTATTGGAGAATACAAATCGTAGTTGGAATAGTTTGTATCGTAGTAATCGTAGTTTGTCTAATTGTTCGTGTAGTGTAGATAGCTGTAGGTTTATTAATTGCAGGAGTTCACAAGTGTCAAATTTAGAATTTAATTTTTTAATTAAAAGGTTAGGTCGTTTATTTTTCGTCTGTTTTCTGAAATTGGAATATTTAAAATATTCATTAACGACGGCTAATGTGTGTGCTCTAAAGGGATGTTAAGTTTAAAATTACGAAATGTAGAAATTTTCTTTGAATTCTTTCAATGTCATCAGTATGAATTTTGTAGAAGGGCGACCAGGACTATTATTTGAATGGCTATCCTTTTCATTAGCGGTGCTACAGTGTTTGTTCAATTAATAAGAATACGTGTCTTGTATTTGTATTATGTCGTATCGGTGTCGTAGTTTTTTCAAATTTACTAATAAATTCGATAAGTAAATTTCACATTTTATAATAGGTACAATGATCCAGAGGCAAATATGTATTTTTTAAATGCTTTCAGGTTCACAAATCTACAATTATAATTTCCCGTAATTTTTCACGGTTCAGCACTCGTTATTCCTAATTTATTTATTTTGGAAAAGTTTTTCGTGTAATTGGAATATCTATTAATTGCCATGAACTAATCACCCCCGAAGACTTTCCTTATTAAATTAAATTTCCTTATTGTTAACCTCCCCAAAGGGACGTAGAATCAAACTTTCCTGGCCAGCCGAGAAGTGTCAATATCTAAAAGTTTACACAGCCTCCCATCTGGACCCGTGTTAATATGTATGAGTGGAGAATACTATGGGAATCGGACTAAACTTCTTTATTAGGTTTACCTCGTTACGTTCTGTTTGATATATATTCCAAAGTAGACAAATTTATGTTAAAACGTAGGAAAATACCGTAAAGTTTAAAGGGTGAAATACAGGTCATTCGCATTTGTTAGGGAGGTATCCGAATACGTTTAGCATTCAGACTCTGTCGGTCGGAAAATGGGAACTGTAAAAAATGAAAATAGAGGAATTTAACCGCGTGTATTCGAGAATATTTCCTTTTTCTTTTATGTTTCTCTCGTTGTTTGTGTATTCTGTGCTTCTCGCCATTTAAATTATTAAAAATATATTACTACCAGTTTTACTATCCCGTTTTCCCCAAGTATCACATTCTTTTTCGAATTCTTAGTTTCAACAATGAACAATAATGAAACGGTGGAATAATCCACCTCGACAGCAGAACGGATACATTTGTAAACGATGCAATAATACTATTTAACCGTACTGTTCTACACCTTTACTTTGCTATCTTCTACTGCCTACACTCTATTCCTTGGTGAAGAAGTCCTTATCCACATTGTCTAAAAAGAAAGAACGCGTCCCACGGAAATTATTTCAAAATTAGCAATCGAAATATTGCCGGTCTCAATAACGGCTCGTCGTTGAACGTCGGATATTGTATAACACATAATGATATCGTGTTTTATTTATTTATACGAGGTGTACAACTAAAAACTGGAAAAGAACGGAACTGCTAGGTGCAGCTGCGACAACCGATCTGTTATAAACGACGGCCTCCGTGGCTCAACTTGATCCGAAGGTGGCGGGATCGAATCCCGGGGGGGGGGGGGGAGGAAATAAAGTTATTTCACAAGTAATTAAAAATAATATATGGCATATTTGCGGCATGTTCCAGAGTAGAAGATACTCTCAGTCTCGCCTTGGTATAAGACTATCATTCAGAATTGAAACATTGCTTAACATGGCTTTAGCCGCGTTTGGTGACCAGATCTGAATAGCCAGGTTCTTCCCCACCTTCCTCTTCTCCATCTCATTCCTCTTCCCAATACCTTCAGCCTTACAACAATCCCAAGTGTGGATGTCTTACCTACTCCCACTGGCTTCAGACGGGAGCAGTGCGGAATAGACACGACATAAAAAAACCCCGTCAAATACTTTACGTCAATTTCTCGTTTTTGCCATCGGCCATAGGGCATAAACATGTATATAATGTATTATGCGTTTGGTTATATGCATATTTTGCCATCGGCCATAGGGCATAAACATGTATATAATGTATTATGCGTTTGGTTATATGCATATTTTGCCATCGGCCATAGGGCATAAACATGTATATAATGTATTATGCGTTTGGTTATATGCATATTTTGCAACTCTATTGTATTGCTTATGATAACGTAAAGTTTGTTTTTACCTCCAAATATATTTAGCCAACATGGAAGTAGATACCTATTTCCTAGAGGCGGCAAGGACTCTCGAAGGGTTTGGCATCGATGCGAATCGAAGAATCATAACGAAATACCTATTTTCTAGGATGATCACATCTTACATACGTATATTTTTTTAATTAGTCACTATGGCCAAATTTGTAAATGATATAAGTAAGCATAATATAATAATAACGTCACAGTTTTTACAGTACTCCTCACCATGGTTTTCTGCTCTGAGGCGGCCGGCAGTGGTGACATTACATCCTTGATTTTATATTTACACACGGTTTTTCAAACAGTACTTTATCAAAACCAAAAAGATTTTCATGCTTGAATTCAGATGGTAACGCTTGTAACAACAAGCTGTTTACGAAGCATTTATTTAGTGCATCGAACAATACGGTTCCAAACAGTAAATAAATTCTTCTACATTTCTCAGAGCAAATTTGCCCCAGTTTTCTAAGAGAGCAAAGGTCGCACTTGAGAGTTATGTCCTACCATTTATTCTGCGTAATTCACCCCTTCCTTCCTAACTTTTCACTGCAATCACTTTCTTACTCCTTTTTTGTTTATTCTTCACCTCCTTCTTCCATGATAATCTATTTATAAACTTTACCCTTTGAATAATTGAGTTTCCATTTTTTTACCGTGTTGTGTACCTCGTTATAACCACTGTACAGTCCTTTGTGATGTTTTTATCATGTATGTGCTTCTTCCATGAATTAAAATGCTGTAATTTTTCTAGTAGAACCTACCGCAAAGCGTAGTATGGAGTTATTATTTTACCTTTAGTCCTCATACCAGGCACCGAGAATTCTCTCAGATCCTTTCCCCCCAGCACGTATTTGAAATTGTTGTGAGGAGTGTCTCTTTAACGAGAAAAAGGAATGAACGCGGATCTTGAAATTAATAATCAATTTTTTATGACCAGTTCTAATCCATTTTATTAGCCCCTACCAAAGATATCAAGAGTGTTATTCAAAACAATTTGTTTACTGACCAGATCCAAATATCCAATTAATTACAAATTGTTCTCCTGCTTCTCCAACAATTACAAAAAGAGGGGTTTGGTTTGTATAATGTGTACGGATCAAGGCTCCGAGCAGACGCTATATTAAAAATAAAAATAATAATTTAGGTTGTGACTCTGTAACTGCGGTTCAGTTAACTCTAGAAGTTTTGCTTTGAATGTAAAAGTTTTAAAAATTGTGAGTGTTTGTTTTAAGAAACCCCAATATATAATACCCAAATTGTGGATGCCATAGTCTCACTAGCTCCAGGTGGGAGCAGTTAGGACTCTTGTAAGGTACATTTCAAAATGTTTATTTTTTTAATTTTCCTTTGATTTCTCACGTGTCTGCGCTAGTTGGTATCTTAATAAACAATGATTCAAATTCATATCAATCTTTTTCAAATAATAATTTGGGTCATTGATTCACACGTATTGTTAGTACATGAATTGTTTGGTGTTCATGTCTCAACACAATACAGCGAAACGTAAGCGTCCTTCTTCCGGCGCCGGTACCGGCGTCTCGAATGCAATCGGCGTCTCGACAGCCTTTGACCCTAGACAAAGGCTTCGTTTACGTGCTGCGCTTGGCCGACACGTGACTTCTCGCGCTGAGCCGAATCGGGCGGGCCGAACCGGAGCCGTCGGGTTGGGGATCCCTGGGCCGGTTCGAACTCATTGCTGAATGCTGAGATCCTGTAGTGGTAGTTAAAGGATATTCAAGTGAACGTGCCGTCCCGAGGGTAAAGGGTCAATATCCGGGTGATATATTTGGAGTATAAGCGGTCAGTTATCTGAATTCGAATGGCAAAAATTGAAAGTTATTATTCGATTTTTGAAAAAATAATTTCTTTTTCAAACTTCGCAAATACACTTTGTAGCGTCATTATTAATTTAATTAAAACAAATGTCTTTGTATAAAACCTTTTTTGGAGTTTATGGAAAGTCATTTGTTTTTATTTGAAATAACAATTTATTTACTTCATATTTTATCGAAATTCATTCCGCAGAAGAGTCCGGAGCCAGTGGAATTATGTAATCCCCAAATGGAACCTCCTGTGAGGCTGAAGGAATAGGGAGGAGAAGGATAGTAGAAAGCTAATTAAAAAAACTTCACACATTTCTAATACTACTCAATTCCTTAAATATATCCTTATTTTGTGCAGACTTGTAGGCGTATAGGTATATAACTGACTGAACGTAGCGAAGCCCTGTTTTAACATCATTTGGCATTTCATCTGTCTGTAAATTTGTTTTTTATATTCCGATTTCGGTTTAAGATGGTGGTCGTGAAGGATAATACCTCCGCGTAATGTTGGTTTCTACTACTACTAGCTGTCAAAATCAGAATAATCAATATTATAGAACCTATCCGTCCAAAAAAGTTAGAATAAGCAATTGTCATTGAGATAGTGTCATTTCTATGAAAAACTTTATGCATTTTAAAAAAAAATTTAAGAAATAAATAAAACTTAAATAATTAAAAAAAAAAAAAAAAATTTGTTTAAATAGGTAGGTACCTACTTACAAATCTTACTATTCTAAAGGAAATTTTGGTTTTGGTTTATTAAATAAGATAAAATTAGAAACGTATTTTTTAGATACGAGGTCTAGGTACTGCTCACAAAACCACTGGTATATCTACCTAGTTAAGTAGAACAGGTTTGCTAATATTGGGGCTTATGCTCACAGTAATCTTACGAGTATTGCGGACTCGAACTTCCCTTGTTTCAGATTAGATAAACAGGCACCGGAAATAGCGGAAATACGCCGTTTCCTCATTCCGAAATCTGCTACTGAATATATTTGATAAATATCACAATTGAGCCGAATACAAAGCAGTAAATTTCACTCCGGGTTTATGGTGAAATTCCGAAATAATTCAAATTCAATTACGGACTGTTATTATTGATACCTGGATCAAATTAATGTTCGGATATGCGGAAATCATGAAGCGAATAATAAGTTTATTAATTTGATTTCCTCACAAATGCGTAAGAGTGGGTTACATGTCAAAATCAGACAACCAAAGAAAACGTTTAAAAAAATCAGAATAAGATTATAGAAAAAAAAACGTGTGGATGAGCCGCCGTACAGCTCTTTCTGACATATACCCTTTGCTTCATTCAAATTCATACATCCAATATTCTATCAATTTGAGTCTTGAGATGAACTTATAGGTACCAGTATTTTGTTATTTTGATATATTTATTTTATTTTATTTTATTTATATCTATATATTACAGTTTTAACCTTATTATTAACAGTTTTACATAATATATTTTGGACTTTTTTTTACATATTAACATTACATTTCATTATGTTTGGTGTAAGGTAGGTTTAAGAAGGTGAAACTGTTGGTTGGTAATATTGTATGTTTCGTGAACACCTCACTAGGAAAACCTGTGCTGAGGTGTTTACGTGTTTACGATTAAGTGTGACAAGTACAGGTATTTATGTGTTGTAGTAGAAAGTTAGTTTTTTTTTTCTTTTTTTTACATTTTAATGGTAATTGTACATTGATTATTTAGAAGAAAAGAAATAAATACATATAAGGTATATATATATGTACATATGAATAGTTGGTAAATTCTTGAAAGACATGTTTATTTATTTTAAAGTTTGGTTATGTTTGGTTAGGGATTAACGTATTGTGCATAAAGTGAAAATCTTGATTTTGATCCAGGCTGTGATATGTTTTTTGTGAATGTTTGTAGATGTATTTGCAGTTAGGAGTTGTTTCAGAGTAATGGGCATATAATTAAAAATTTTGGTTGCACAATACTGAAAATGTCTTTGTCCGTGTGTGGTGTGTGTTATCGGTATGTTCAGGGTTATATTTGTTAGGGACCTGGTTTTATTATTGTTATTGGTTGAATTGGAATATGGAGTTTGTTTTGGAGGAAGTTTATTGACATGACTTCTAATGTTTTGTATATTTCGCTTGAATGTGTGTAGGAAGGCACTTGTAGGATAAGTTTAATTATCGCCTTTTGTATCTTTTGAATTGGATCAATTGCTATATTTGTTGCACTTCCCCAAGCCAGTATTCCATATGTGGCAATAGATTGACAGAGAGCGAAATATATGGATCTGAGTATTGTTAATGGGAAAATGTTTTTAATCGATTTTATTAGGTGCATGACTCTTTTTAGTTTATTTGTGACGAAAGTTATGTGGTCAGTCCAGCGTAAGTGTGTATCAATAATAACCCATAGGTATTTTCTTTGTTTGACCCTTTCTATATGCTCGCATTAACAATTGGATGAAGTTGGTTCACAGTCATGCAGAACAGGTCTATGTTTGATGGAGGTTGACTTCTTTGTGTAATACTATGTGTGATATATTTTGTTTTAATTGTATTAACTGTAAGAGTATTACTGTTTAGCCATTTTTTTACTATTGACAAACTTTTTTCGGCTATTATGAATACATCTTTCCATGTGGCTGCTTGACAGAGAATAACTATATCGTCAGCGAAGGTCACGATTTTACCTTCAATTTCAATGTTACACAGATCGTTTATGTAGATGAGGAATAATAAAGGGCCAAGTACACTCCCCTGTGGGACTCCGTACGTAATTAAAAGTGGTTCACTTATCTTGTTATCAATTTTAACTTGATGAGTTCGGTCAGACACGAAGCTTTTAATTAAGTCGAATTCTACTCCGTTAATACCAATGTTTTTCAACTTATTGAAAAGTTTTTCGTGTGAGATTGTGTCAAATAACATAGGTCTAAATAAATTGAAATAATTTTTTTCTTAGCATCATGCCATATCTTTCTGCGGCATCCCCGACTGGTACATCTGCTTGCGCTTCATATATTTTCTTGGAACCTATTCTCATTCACGAGCTTTGAATGTCCCAATCGTGTGATTGAATGTTTTTCCAATACCTTCCTACAACATTTAAAAATGCATACACCTTATGAAGCCTTGTTTAATGTCAGCGTTATATGATTTTAAGATGAATATATACGTGAAATCCTATTTAGATACTATTTTGATTAATCTTTACGACGAATCGGCTTACAGTATGAACATAAAAAAATATGCTACGGATAAATTGAAGCTTTAACTACTTTATCTATGTATTGGAATTACAATAAAGTTATTATTTACGTAACAAAAAATATAAGCGTAAACCACCAAAAAAAATGTTTTCTCATGACTTAACTATGAAGTAATGTAAGTAACAATTTTTAAAAAATACCCCTTTACGGCTAAGACTATTTTTGACTTTATCTATGTTCTAACATTTTTTCGTTCTTATAAAATTATGCACAAAATAAATAAAAACCACTTTTTCGCTTACTAGCCTCGTGCAAAAAGACGCTCGATTTTAAAATGAGATTCGAAATATTTCTAGCGTTTATATTCCTCTTAAGTGCTGACTTTCTAACTAAGATTTCTGACCTTGTAGCAGAGCGATAAATGGCTACGGTAAGGCTACGGGAATCAGAGGTCATGCGTTCAAAACTAGAGAGGGTAAAATCAAAATGCACTTTTTATACTGATTCTAAACAAATTAAAAAATATATTTTTTGAACTGCGTAGCGTTTTTGATGTCATTATGAGTTTCACAAATACAAAACTCCTTTAAGAGGAAGCCAAAAACCATGTTTATTTGGCTACTACAACACGGGCATTATGCCTAGTGTGGTAGCCAAAAAAACACAAATTATATGAAATAAAAAAAATTTAATAAAATTTAAATATTATGAAATAAAAAAAATTTAAAAATTTGTGTTTTCTTAGTGTGCCTTACATCGCCACGAATAAAGGTAATAGGCATAAAAATCGCTTGGCAAACGGAGTCTAGTGGTCATGATTTCAAGCGCAAAGGTGGTTTTTACATATTTGTAAGAAAGAGAAAAGTTAAACAACGAAAACTGTTACAAGTAATCATAAAATTGTATTTCTAAACATTTGTTTCTTATGTGCGTTCAAACAATTCTAATGAAACAATACATTTATTAGTTCTATAAGGTAACATTTTTTTTAACTAATTAATAATTTAATTTTAATTCAACTCGATGCAAACGGTAGGAAAGGCTTTAGTTTATCTAAATCATATTTTTGTATTTATAATGAAAACCGATCCGTACTAAAGATTAATCTAAAACAGTAATTTAGCACTAAGCTTCGCCTTAAGGCTTGCAGATAATGCTTCAGAAATATTTTTCTCGCTAGACGACCCTGTGTTGTATTTGTTTACCAAAATGCAAATATAAACATCAGGTAAAAAAAATAAAACAGCTGAAGAGAATAAAAACCCCCAAAGCTTAAGACACACTTTTGAAATTAAATATTCAAAAAGTTATACAAGAAGAAAGGGTCTTGGTTTTATTACAGGAATTGTACTTGTATATATAACGACAGGTACATTCCCTGTAATAGATTCAAAAATTACTCCTGCGAGATGTCATTTGGCTTTTCTTCTCGTGGGCGGCCATTTGGCGTGTCTCTTACGCCGCGCCGCACACAAGTTCATTATTTTTGCGAGCAGGGCTTGGGGCTTGTAAAACGTAGTGGCCTACTTAAAGATGCAAGAAAAAATATCCCCGAGTTCTGTGGCGGACTCCGGCAAAACCACCGCACCGGAGCCTTTGGGCTCTTCGTAAATGGGGAGCAGCGGCACATCAAAGCTTTGTGAGATGAACACGTGTCCGCGTACTTATCCTAAGTCCCTTTTTGAACTAGTCGAGCAACTCACCCCCGCGTGAAAAAACCCACTCATAGCGTTGACCCGATTGTGCGTAGAAGCTTTTTCTAAGGACTTTCTTGTTAGGTGGTTAGGTTTCGTTTGAACTTTTCGTTTCCGAGCGAGTGGACCGTAGTTTATCCGGACAAAGTGTCTCGGCGGGCCGGAAGCAGAAACTCTCGGCGCTGACATCTTGACTTCCGCTAGCAAGTCACGTGACCCCATTCCTCGGACGATTGCATTCGGAATTTAAAACTCGCGCGATTGTGTGGGAATCAGTACTGCTCCTGTACCTTCCTCTTCCCCCCTTCCCCTGGTTCTATTCTGGGTTCCACTCTGCGCCTCTTGGCCAACTATTTATGTGACCGCCACAAAGGATCCAATTGTGAATCGATGGTAATAAGGGAGACAAGCCAGCTACTAAATTACAGTATTAGAATCGAGAAAAAAAATAATTATATATAACAACGGAAAAGAGAAAAAATATTCCTAAAATTGGCAATGGCATCTAACCTAACATCCAATCCTATATATTATATATGTATCTTTTATTAAATTCATTTTTAGACATGTAAAGTACTTTGTATACGCGGATGATACTGCTTTAGTTATTTCTAGCAGTGATTTGCAAACTTGTATAGATCTTTTACAAAAAGACTACATTGAACTCTTAAAATGGTCTCACGACTCTGGCTTAATTATAAATGCCAAAAAAACTAAATTGTTACACATAAGATCCCCTAATGTTAAGGTATGTATTACACCTGAAATAAAGACACATACATCAGATTGCTTACACAATGGTATTCCAGCATCGTGTACATGTGAAAATATGGAACTAGTTAAAGAGTATGTTTATTTAGGTGTTATTATTGATTGCTTTTTCAAGTGGGATATACAAATAAACAAAGTTTGTGCACGATTAAGATCAATTGTAAACAGATTGTATAAACTAAAAATTTTTGTTCCTCTCTGCACACTTCGAATAATTTATTTATCTCTAGCTGAATCTGTTATAAGGTATGGAATAACAGCTTGGGGATTTTCTTGTAAAACAAATATAGACCATGTTCAATCAGTGCAAAATTCATTGGTTAAATTATTAGCTGAAAAAAATTTATACAAAGAAAGGCATAATATTCCATACTTTTATCAAAGTCTCAAAATTCTTTCAGTGAGAGCAATTATGTGGTACAAAATTATATTTCAGCACATAAATAACCCTTTATATATAAACAGGCTGGAACACAACCATAATACTCGTTTTAACTTTAATGAAGGACTAATTGTACCTAAACATACAAATAAATATGGACAAAGAACGTTAAATTACATGATTCCCAGTTGTTTAAATATGCTTCCAGCTGAAATTAAAAACTGTACCCAAAACAAACAATTGGTGAACTTACTGAAGACTTGGCTTACGGAAAGAATTAATTTGTATTAGCTTACAATAACATATTACTTATTCTAAAGACTTTAAAATTGTTATTCATGTTTTCATAAATTTTTTTTTATGTAAGTATATTTTTGTAAAAAATTTAATTTTATCTTATATCTATAATTGTAAAAATGTATCTAAGTATATTTCTGTAAAAAAAAAATTATTTAATTTTATATCTTTAACTGTAAAAATGTAACAATTAAATCACTATAATAAGATCTTTAATGTAAAGAACCCGTTAGACAAACTACTAAAAAGTAGTTTATCGGGACTTTTTGTCTTATATTTGTAAAATGTATAAAATGAATAAATTAAAAAAAAAAAAAAAAAAAAAAAAATTGCATTGCAAATTTCTGATTCTATTGGGAATATCGTTCTGATTTTGTTGCTGGTGAAATGTAACTCTGAATTGCAATAAAATTTAGCTCTCACAATCTCTTCCTAAAAATTTAGGCATTTTTAACGTTTTCTAACCGATCAATTCGATTATGTTGATGGAGGAACCCTACCAAGGCATCTCCGAAACTACTTGCCATGCCGAATACGTTGGAAAGGCACTTTGCAGACTGTTATTGTCGTTATTTTTATCTCTATTATTCTTATTTGTTGTTATTTTTGTATTCACAATACTTAAACCAATCCATTAAAAAGATGTTTGTCTTCATGGTCACATTTTCAAAATATTTTAATAATTTTAAATAGTACCTTTTTTTAAAGCTAAAATCCTTTCTTTAATTTGTCGGCAATTAAGTCCAAGATTGCAAACTCCAGAGTCAATGCTCCTCAACGTTTATGGTGAACGTCTAGCTAGATTATAAGTACCTAATGTTTGAACAGCGCCATGTGCATCCTGGCGTCGCCGATATTGTTATCCAATACTATTGCACATCTTCAAAAAATCAACTAAGTGAACGAATTCTTTCCGTATTCAAACTATTCCAATTTAGTGTCCGCCGACACGACGCGACGGTCAGGCGGCCATTATAACATATCTCTTGTATTTTAATATCTTTGAATTAATTCATTTACGAGCAAATATATATTATTTTTTCACCACTCCTAGATATCTTTAACTTATTTGATTAAAAAAACTGAAACAATCTGTACCCTTCCTCACTCAAACAAAACAATATGTTTAGCAAATATGTACCCTATATCCATGTGCTTACAAAATACAATAAACAGAAAATGAAAAAAATTCTCTGACCTAATAATTGGCCTATTCGCCCAATTTTTTTAAGCAAAATAAAACATTAATATCAATAAATCAAACAAAAGTAAATTTCATGAAGCTGTAAATAATATTGTTGAATAGTTATTTTCCTTTGCGAAGTTAGTAGTTATTGCTTACAATTTACTGTCTCTTTGAATAACATCAATTTTGGAAGCAGGTATGGGTACCACCGAACCGGGAACGATTTATTGGGTAACCAATATCCCTGCCATAGGTCACCCCGAGTGGTTCGTTACGTTCGGCGTCTTAGCAGGGGTGCCCGGGTTCATGGGGTGACGTTTGTCTAGGTCTTTGCGGCGAATGCATTTGCACACCTATTGCGTGGCCGGCCGAATTGGGAAAGAGTTACTCCTGGTCACAGGGGAGTAGGAATCTGGGTACACCCAGATTCCTACTCCCCCCTCATACCTTTTTCCTCCCTAGAACTTTCACTCCTTCCTTTCCCTAAAAAGAACCTTCACACAGCATTCCCAAAGATGACACAGGCCCTGAGGGATTTTTTCTCTTAGGGCCACCTGTGTGGAGCTAATGTAAAGAAAATTATCATTTTAAATTAGGAAACCAAGTTTAATTTATCAAAAGTATTAAATTCAAAGCATTTAGTTTGTTGTTGTTTTTTAATCGCTTACGTGTTGGTATCATTGTAAAAAAACTGCTACAAAATTTACAATATCGGACTATTTTTGCCTTTACACAATAACAAGTGTCACATAAAAAAATGTATAAAAAAATCCACAAATTCGAGTACCTACTCTCTTGATAAAACTTATCATTGTTCTATTTTTAACATCAATAGAGAACTCCAGTCCAATTTTTTTTCAATGAATAATGACCTTCCGACTTAAGTAACTGCATATTTTCAAAATTTAAATTTTTCAAGATCCCCCAAAAAACACCGCACGTATAGTGAATTGTGTGACGTCATCACTCCTGAAAAGTTTTTCAACAGGTGTTCATTTTGTATGACAGTTATACGGAAGATAGTATGCTACTATTCGATAAGTTAAAACATTATATTGGTGGAATTATTTATTTATTATATTATATTTATTATATTATTATATTTTTCAATATTTTTACGGGAGAGTGGTATGGAAATTATTTGAAATTATTATTTTTTTAGCTTTTAAAATCAATACTACCTGTTACGATATACGAAACGCCTCCTCTCAAATTGGAGCGCACGCCACTGTACAGACAAACAGTTTCGCTCCCTCGCCGCAAGTGCGCCGCGCGCTGACGGCGGCGGAACGCCAGCCTCGGTCGGCCGACTAGCGAGCCCGCGATTCTCCTCCCGAGCCCGCTCTGGGCGCACGTGTATCGTGAACCACGCTGCACTGTTCCGGAACATTCCACAACGCCGCTATGGCGGTTGTTATTTTGCCTAGTGACTGGCGGGAATGCCAAGAAAGGCTAATTTCCCCTCCACATAACCGAATCTCCAAGAGACCAGCCTGCTGCTGTGAATACCATGAGCTATTTAACCCCTCTTTATTGCGTGTGTTCCTTGTAAATTCAACGCGAAGATAAATGACCGCCCCCAGAGAGATTTTTAGGGCCAAATTCACCCGATTTAGATAGAATTACTGTTGTTACCCTGTACTACTCTGCTTGCATTATTGTATCATTGTGTTTACGAAAGAATTATACCCAATACAACTGTTATTTACCGTAGCCACTTGTTTCACTATCTCCCCCAGCCCGTAGGATTTGAGCTTATTTCAGGGATGCCACACAAACGCCTCAGAGATCCTACCACCCTGATGATAGTCTCCCCCGCTATGCTGACCATTCTGAGCTAGTCTGTCGGCAGAAGGTAGGCACCTCAGGTAGGTGTACTTAGCATACCTTAAACGGAGCATCACCTGCATACTGCAAAAATTGTAGGCAAGATACAGGCGGTACATACATACATACATCGCCTACCAGCTGATCGACGACGGCCATTTTGAATCCGAAGTTCATAGAGAAGTGAGTCGTTCGCGAACGAGTCGGCTCAGTGACCCGGATCTTCATACGGATCCGTAAGATCCGGTTCCGTAAGACCGATCTTCAAGGCTACGGACACACTTGCTCGCGGTTCGCGTTCGCGAGTGAGCGGGTAGCAATTGCTACTAGTTAGCATGCTCTTTGGCTTCTAATGAGCAAGTGTGTCCGTAGCTTAATTCAGTCGTTCAATTGAGCCGATTCACTGAACCGGATCTTTTCATTCTCGTTCAACTAAGCCGCTTTGCCCGTCTCCAGGTAGCATTTTGACGTAGTATATTATACAATTTTTTCGTACAGTTTAAAGTTTTTCAATACTTTAAATAATAGAGATCTAATAGAGATACCTCTATTTTTTATACTGAATTGTTTAGGCTTAAATATTGTTTCAATAAACACAACAACTAAATCTCTATAAACAGTATGAAATAACGAATAACATGAAATGTTGTGTCATATGACTGATGACTCGTGACGTCAGCACTAACCATTCAGTAATACCAACTTTACATTGTGTTTTGACGAGAGGTTTAAAAATGCACTTTTTAATATTTTTTTTAAGAACTCTACGTTTAATATTATGAAATAAAACTTATATATTCAGAATCAGCGTTCATTGGTCTGTATGAACATATTTTTTTAAAGCCATAATATTTTTCACTGGAGTTCCTTATTATTGTCTTTCTAAGGCTTTTCGGAGACAAGGTTTGATTCCTTTTTACTCTATTCTTTTAAAAACTTAAGAAAAAAATTTTATCGTTGTTTGTGACTATTTCTGAATAATTTTTTTATGACCGGAATCTGTCATTAGCAAATAAAGCAGTAGTACGGTGTGTGGCTGAAAGGAATGAGTAAGGTAAGGAGATGAAGTGGAAGTAGATTAGGAAGTATCCGCCGATTTAATCTAGTTTCCTATCCCAGTTAAAGCTATTTCAACCAACTCTAACCACGTATCGATTCTTAAAGGTGGTCTTTCACCATGTCGTCGCTTTAGTTCGTATTACTCCAACAGACCAAAACGTAAATCGTGAGAAACAGCGCTTCAAAGTTTTTTTTACGAAAAAGGCATATAAAATGAAATTAGCTAAATTGTAAGTCTACTAAAATGTTTTAAAGTATTACAAATCGTTTTTTTTAAGTACAATATGTTCTAAATGTATAAAATTACGCAGAAAACACGTTTTTAATTTGGATGTTGGCCAAAGTGACGAATTCTTGTTTGCGAAAGTTGGATATTGGACAAAGGACACTGGATGTTAGACAAGAGCGCGTACTCTTGCGTGAAGTTACTTTATCTAACGTGCTTGGTATTACAGGGAGATCGGAAAGCATTTCAATTCATTGAACTTTGATAGGTACTTATGGATTTAGCTTATGTGTCCTATGTTTTCGCGGTGAGAACTAAATATTCGGGTGTGATTTTTAAATAGTTTCTTATAACATTCGACAATATTTTAGAAATAATTTGTTTCTTGGTTGGGAAACAAGTTTCAAGAGAAAGTTTTTGTAAAATAATAACATCGTAAAATCATCAATGAAAACGTACGTTTTCTGACAATTATATTATTAAATAATGTTTCAGGCGTGTTTTATTGTTGGCTGCTAGTCGTCAACCATTAGTCATGAGATAGGTCCTACGTTTATTAGTTATTATTTGAGAGGCGGGTATGGGTACCGCCGATCCGGGAACCATTTATTGGATAACCAACACCTCTGCCATAGGTCACCCCAAGTGGTTCGCTACGTTTGGTGACTTAGCAGGGGTGGCCGGGTTCTGTCTCGTTGTGAGTTTTGTCTGGATCCTGGCGACGGATGCGTCTGCCCACAAAATGCGTGGAAGGCCGGATTGGGAAAGACTGGTTGAGGAAGATCTGTAGACCTCTCCAGCAGGACTCTCGGAACATCGCTTTACCCGCAGTGGGGAGGGATTGATTCATACGTGCGTCACTCCTTGACACACTGACTACCAGATTCCTACCCACCCCTCATACCTTTTTCTTCCCACAACTTACTCTACGTCCTTCCCAAAAATGACATAGGCCCTGAGGGGAATTATTTTCCTCAGGGCCTCCTGTATGGAGCTGTGAAAAGGTCTCCCCAAGTGGTTCGCTACGTTTGGTGACTTAGCAGGAGTGTCTGGGTTCATGGGGTGAGGTTTGTCCAGGTCTTGACGGCGGATGAGTCTGCCCACCAGCTGCGTGGCGGGCCGGATCAAGAGAGACTGCGTGAAGGAGTCCTTTGGACCTTTCCAGCCGGACTCTCTCGACCCCATTGCCTTGCACCGCGGTTGGACAGTTTCTTACGTCCGTCACTCCTATACACACTAACCCCCAGATTCCTACCCACCCCTCATTCCTATTTCCATCGAACTTCCTATTCTTCCTTTCCTCAAAAAGACCCTCCACATAGCATCCCCTCGTAGGCCCTGAGAACATATATTGTAAAGCGTTTTTGCACTAAAACAATGCTATTCAAATTATCCATATAATATACACTCGTATTATTTTTATCATATTTATTACGGCATATAAATCGGAGATTTAGTATGATCAGACCCGAAAGGTTGGATTGATTTACGTGACTTTATTTTTATGTTAATACTGCACAAGAGTCCCAACCGCTTCCAACCGCTTCCAACCGCCTGGACCAAGTCAGGCTATACATTGCATACCCAATTTTGTGAGGCTGGATGTAGCGGGAAGGGGATGCAGTTATGAAGGTTGGTAAGTACCTGGCTATTCAGATCGAGTCGACAACCACGGCTAAAGCCATTTCAAGCAATGCTTCAATTTGAAATGGCGGTCTTACATCAGGGTGATACTGAGAGTGTCTTCCACTCTGGAACGTGTCGCAAATACAGCATGTATATATATTTATATGTATATGTTTTTTTATTGATTTGTGTTATTTCACTATTTAAACATAAAAAACACATATACCCACACTTACGTTTTTTTAATGGTTAAAGTTGTGAAATATGTATATATGATTTTAGATTAGCTCCACACAGGTGGCCCTGCGGAAAATAATTTCACTTTGGAGGAGTCTTTATAAGGAAGGTAAGGATAGGAAATTTGGGAAGAAAAAGGGTATGAGGGGTGGGTAGGAATCTGGGGTGTCCGGGAGTGACGGACGTATGAATCTATCTCTCCAATTGCGGTGCAAGGCGAGAGTCGGGAGAATCAGGCTGGAAAGGTCAAAAAGCCTCCCTTAACCAGTCTCTTTCTCGCCACGCAACAGGTGGGCAGTCGTATCCGCCGCCAAGTCCTGGACGAACTTCACCCCATGAACCCGGGCACCCTTGCTAAGTCACCAAACGTAGCGAACCACTCGGGGTGACCTATGACAGAGATGGTGGTTATTCAATAAATGGTTCCCGTGATGGCGGTAACCATACCCGCCCCCGAAAATAAACAAATCTACCAAAATGAAAGTTACTTGTGCATGATGGGATTGAAATTTGCGACATCCGGATCGCTAGTTGAGAGTCTTATCCCTCGACCACAGGAGACCGTCGTGTGATAACAGAAGTGTAGTATCCAACATTTTAAAATAAAAAGTTAACTCGAAGGATTTTGAAACACAATAGATAGCTACAAGTTCTTTATAAATGTATAAAACAATAGACGAAGAGTTCTTTGTAAAAATGATCCTATGTTCGAACACATGGGATGTGATTTACGTCTATTACACAATACAGACTTGTAAAAAAAGAGGTCATAAAACAATCCTAACCACTAACCACATTTTTAGCTTCATAACAAATGTATTCCAGTATTTGAGGTACCACTTAGTTGGGCCAAATTATTAGAAGGGTTACAAAAGGGGCTGAAATTAAATAACTGGAAATTGATCTAGGTAAAAAAGTCAAATGAATGGGATACCTAATCATTAAAAATGTGCGAATAGTAATAACGTTTTTATTGACAATCCAAAGCTCGAACAAAATAAAACTCGAATAGGTAAGAAATAAATAAACACATAAGATATATGAGCCACTCAATGTATAAAATAATAGAAATGCTTTCATTGTCATTCGGTGTACAATTCTCCCATGAAGATTTCAATAATAAGATATTTATAGGTACACAAATACAACTGATCTTTGGCACTAAATATACCAAAAATGTTTTCATTGTTACACTAAGATTTGGTTGATTAAAATAATAAGATACTTTAGGCATTAAATGTACCGAAAACAAAAACTTGTTTATTTCCTTATTCTAATAATTAACATGTTTTAAATATCTCAGGTAGAATTCTGACACAAATATTTGGTAGATAAACACATAAATATTAGGTACTAAAAGCAAAAAAAACTCCTGCATTGTCTTTATTTTAATAATTGTGTTTTGTATTACAAGTAGGTACCTATTCTTACACAAAGATTTAAATAATTAGGTAAAGGTAGATAAACATGAAGCTATTACTCACTAAATGTGCCAAAAACAAAAACTCCTTCGTTGTACTTATTCGAAAAATTGCCTTGTTTTAAATATCATAAGTAGAATTTTTACACGAAGATTTGGCTGATAAATATACAGATATTTTAGGAACTAAATGTACCGAAAACGAAAACTCCTTGATTTCCTTATTTTAATAATTGGCTTGTTTAAAATATCATAAGTCGAATAATTACATGCAAATTTGGTTGATAAACAAACAGATATTTTAGGAACTAAATATACCGAAAATTGAAACTCCTTCATTTCCTTATTCTAATTGTTGGCTTGTTTTAAGTATCTGAAGTATAATAATGATTTCACTAAGATTTGGTGGATAGACACATATATTAGGTATATAGGTACTACATATAATACATCAGTCCTTATTCTAATAATTTTGTTTTTTAAATATCAGAAGTAGGTATTTTTGAACAAAGATTTAAATAATTACGTAAAGGTTGATAAACATACCGATACTACGCATTAAATGTGCTTAAAACAAAAGCTCATTCAATGTTCTTATTCTTATAATTGTTTTAAATATCATTAATAGGTATTTTTACACGAAGATTTAAATAATTACGTATAGGTAGATAAACATACCGATACCTCTTTATACACATACCCCTTAAGGATCAAATTCCGAGTGTATTCCGTATAATGTCGTCCTTATACTCTCCGTTAATTGACTTTTCTTCAATTTCGGTCAATTCGTTTTAATATTTTAATTGGTTAAATTAAATTAAAACAGCGACGAAGGTTATTTCAATTTTTAGTACGATATTTCACCACATTATAGAACTTGGCATTTATTACAATATTTTCTCAAAAAATACACAACTTCATTATAACCACCCTGTAACGGACGACAAGTTGAAACAATTTGCTGAGAAAATATTGTAATATTAATTATCTGTTATGTTTTCCTTAAAAAAATTTATCCTTTTCCACAGTTTACATCTTTATGCATTTTGTCTGAAGAAATCTCCTAGAAAACCACTAAAGTAACTTGGTAACTAGCATAATCATAAGTGAAGATATTTACTTTCGTGGCGCTAAACGAACGAATGTTTGGAATGTAAGCAATCACGTGGTCCTCCGCTGCGCTGCTATTGGCTGTGTGGTCTGTTAGAGCAATACGCCCGGAACCGAGAGTTTGAATTTCGCACGTTGGCTAAGATACAGCTTGGATGTTGGAGAAATTCCTATGAAATTTGACTGAACGGCCGGTTTAAAAACGGGAGTCCTTTTGGCCAACGTGTGGATGTTGGATAAATACGCTCGAAATGTTGTTTCATTTTGGAGGACGTAAGACAAAGTGCGTTTTGAAAACCCCCTAAATAATTTTTTAAATTTTTTTTTTCACTTGCATTGTATACATAAAGACTTTCTGAGAACTACTGCATACTTAACTCAATTTCGCTAAAAATGGTCTGTTGGAGTAAAACGAACTAGAGCGACGATGTCGCAACAGAGAGTATCTAAATTCACTTGGAGTGTGTATGTATGTAATATTATACAGTCTAATTTAGTTTACAAAGTTTACAATAGTGTAAACAATCACAATAAGAAGTGATTCGGTGTAACGTTGGCCAATCACATTAGGCTAATTTATGTATTGCATACCAAGACCCCGGACCCAGAAGGACAGGACAGCAGAAGTCTGCGGGGATCTCGGCATCCCGACTCAATAGGGGTATTTACGTCCCTTTCACGCTCCTGTGACCCCGACATGGCTCTCAAACCAAGCCTTTCTCCTACCCTCGCCCCAGGAAGCAATTACACACAAAATTACTGTACTAATGAGCTTTCTGCTTAACCGAAGCTTACGGACGAACAGATATCGATTTGAGGAACAAATAGCGAAAACATTCGACGAACCAAAACCCCTCTAACGACTTACTGCGATATCGTTTGGGACACATGAAAATAAGCTAATATTCCTAGATCGAGAAAAGAGGACCAAATCTCAGTTCGCTGTACCTCCCCGTTTTACAGAATGGAGTAAAATTTAGAGTTCATTAAAGAGGTTTTTATTTTTGCCATGTTATATTTACTTTGATTATTTTATCAATGAATAGTCTTTGAACGAATCACTCACGCTTTGATGTGTATTCAGAATTGATGCTACTAAGGAACTCCGGTGAAAAATATTATGTCTTTAAAATTAATATTCGTATGGATAAACCAACGCTGATTCTGATTATATAGATTTTATTATATACTGTGATATGTAGAATTTATAGATAATCATTTAAAAGTGAATAAAACTCCATCAAATTAAAACACTCCGTTATGTTGGCATCACTGCATTGGCTGTTTCTAGCGTCACACTGGAGTCTTCGCCGGTATTTATTATGTGAAGAATTTTATGTTTTGAAACCAGAATTTTGTGAATCTAATATATTCGCTGTTTTAGAATACATACCAAAATTAATGACTGACTTTGAAATCAAATAAGTCTTTACTATTTTAATGTTAGAAATGGACAAAAATTGAGGAATTTTTTCACGATCCTTTTGTGGCCTTCCGATATATTTTTTTTGTAAACTATAGAAATACAACTCTATATGAAACTAAATAAACGTTTTTAATTACACGGAGAATTTATTTTACTTTTTTTCGTTTCATATGAAAAAAAATTCACAACTTTTGACAAATCTTTCGAATTTTACTTTATTTATTAACAACAATTATTCAGAAGTTTGTGGTAAGCTTTTAGATGCAAATACAAATCGTGATGTTATAACTATCTGACACTACTGAAATCATGTATCTCACCGTATTACAAAAGGAATTTGGTAGGCGGGTATGAGTACCGCCGCCCTGGGAACCATTTATTGGATGACAAACACCTCTGCCACAGGTCACCCCAAGTGGTTCGCTACGTTTGGTGACTTAGCAGGGGTGCCCGGGTTCTTGGGGTAATGTTTGTCCAGGTCTTGATGGCGGGGGCGTCGGCCCACCTTCTGCGTGGCGGGCCGGATTGGGAGATGCTGGTTGAGGGAGACCCTTTACAACCGGTAACCGCTGTCCGGGCCGCTCGGTAGTACAGGGGCCCGACCCTCAGGCTCACGACTGAGGGTGGGCTGCCCATACATAGGCCCTGAGGGAAATTGTTTTCCTCCAAGGCCTCCTGTGTGGAGTTAATGAAAAAAAATAAATTAGAACAACTCTTATTTTCCGACCGATCCAATATAGTATATAGTACCTAACCATGTATTGAGCATAGATGTGCTTAAAGTGAAACCATTATTGATAAAAAAACGTAAGTTATTCTTGACTGGTGACATCACTTCGCTCCTTATCGTTATCGAAAAACGAAACAATGAAAATTGTTTTATTTATTTATTTATTTATTAAATAAATATTTTATCTATAAAATTAAACTATAAAAATAAAAACGTTGATGTGTGATGTAAGCGCGGATATCGAAGGACCTTCAATGTTTTTATGTGTTTTGAAATGTATGAATGACCTCTGCACAAGTAAAAATGAAAGCACAAAAGGAAAGGAAGGAAGGGACTTACTGCGGAACTTTTGTGGCACTTCTCTTATTCTTCTATCTCGGCTGAGTTAGATGATGCACAGTCGTAAGAGTATTAATCGTAGTATTATTATTTACTAATGTGGCATGCGGAATATTAGATGTTTTCGCGGCGAGGTGCGATTGACGACTGATTGTTATGGTAACGAAATGACAGGTACATAGGGGTGAGTAGGAAAAGGAACATACAGGGATGGTTAGGAAAGGAATATGTGACTTGTCAAGCTACAAGCACAGAGTCTATGATATATGTATATGTACGTAGGTAAGTGTAGCTATGAATTGTGTAAATGCCCAACCAAAAGTTATTATGTATTTAAGTTTGATTATAATTATATAAATGGAATGGAGTTCCGTCTTATGTTCATATTTATTTATTTAAACTAGTTTTTACAGGTGTTCTCACTTGCGTGAAACAATCATGTTATATAAAACAAAATACAAATAAGTATATGAAATTACTACATAAAAACTACTCGGACAAAGGATGCATAAATAATATCTACACAAAAATACAAAATAATTTTTAAAATCCGCTCAATAGAAAAATATTACAAACAGAAGCAAAATATGTAAGTAAAAAGCAATAAAATTAGTTTAACAATTGTTACATATTTTTTTAGCAATAGAAAGACATTTTTTTCTGAATGCTTAAAAGTTATCGACAAAAATTATGCTTTTACTCTCATATCTTACTATGTATATAGATAGTCGACACATTTGGGTCGAAGGGCTAAAATAGTCGATAATCTTTTTAAATGATTAGGTGAAACTAGCTGTCGCGTCTCAAACAATATTAATTGGGAACATTTATTCAATATTGCTAAGACATAATGTAGTAAATTATTTTATGAAAATGCGATTGCGATGAAACTTTATGGATTTGATGTGTGCATGCCATGGGTGGTTTCTATATATACCTAATAGTGAGCTCTGGCGTCATCAAAATGCGTTGTTTTTTTTTTTACGTTATCTCCACACAGGAGACCTTGAGGAAAATAATTTCCCTCAGGGCCTGTGTCATCTGGGATGCTGTGTGGAGGGTCTTTTTGAGGAGAGGAAGGAATGAACATTGGTCTTGAAGAGACCCATGTTGTAGGAAGGAGGAAAAACAGAGGCCGGCAAATCATTCCACATCCGAGCTGTTGAACATAAGAACGAGTCGAAGAAACGACCCGTTCTCGTGTGACAAATGTCAACCGTGTACAAATGTTGGGCACGCGTTTGGCGTGTTTCCCGACTATGCACCGGTGCCGAAGGGATCAATGATGCTAGTTCCTCAGAGCATCTTCCATTTTAATACCGATAGAACAAGGATAGCATTCCCACCCGACGCCTTTGCTCTAAAGATTGCAATCCGTCTGTGATGGGAGTAGAGTCATGGGTGGGATGTGAGTCAGGGATGGGAGTCATCTCAAGATGGGAGTATCTATCAAACGTACCGCCCGTTTCTGCACAGAGTCGAGAGTATTTTTCAAGTATTTTGGAGCTCCAGACCAGAGGTGGCTGCTAAATTCAACCGTGGGGCGCACTTGTGATTTGTACAGGGTTAGCAGTTGTGCACTATTAAAGTATCTGCGGGCCCTATACAGTACGCCCAGTTAAACCGATTGTGAGGAAACTTTGGTGACTTGTTGTGAGCACGCCCGCGAAGGTGTCTATATATAATGGTGAGCTCTGGCATTATGAAATTTATATAAAAAATAGCAATAGGTGGCACGCGAGTTGTTTAAAAACTGAATGCATCGGGATTGAATGTATGGAATATGGGCATGGTGAGGGGGAAGGGGAACCCGGGAGGGGGGAGGGGAACTCAGGAGGGGGGTTCGGGGGACGGCGGAAGCGGGCGAGGGAAGGCGGAGAAGACGGAGTGGGAACGCGAGAGGGGATTGGGATGGGGGATGGGAAGGGGAGGCGGAAAGGGAACGAGACGAATGGGAAAGGATACGCACGGAGAAACAATTTCTTTATTAAGTGGCGTAGCAACGCATGCCGGAACTCGCTAGTTTAATTAAATAAAATTGGGTTGTGATCGCCGGGATTGGGATGTATATTATGATGTATTTGATTAGAATGTGCTTTAGCTAACGAGAACATACGGCAGCTCTCCGTTCATATCTTTAAAGTTGCAAGATTGTCTTTTTATGCCACTCAAAAATAATACAAAACGGTTATCTCGTCCACAAAATCTCAAATGTATTTTTTTAAGCGTAGGGTGTATTTTTGTAGGCAACAACAAGCACCGGTTTGTTTGCGCCGAAAGAGAACGGGTCATTAAATAATAAAATATTTTTTTAACTTTATTAGCTCAGGATGACCAGCGTCAAAAATACTAAGACTGCGGGCTAAATTCCACCACAATTATTAAAAGAAAATCTGTGCACCTCATACAAAACACGATTATTAATACAATCTTTCGGTTGTATGATAGTTGGCCCCCCCGGCATACCTATACACAATATGCAGTCGGTTTAGGGAAAAAACTGTATTCTTACCTACATTAAATATGCATAACCAGTATTACGGATGAGATTTATCGTCGAAAAACAAAAGTATATAATATTTAAAAAGTATTTAAGTATAATATATTTTCGACAGCATGCCTCACGGAAAAAACTTCTTGTTTTCATACTATTTTTTTTTGTTTATTACGGTTGAATTTGGCAGCCACCCCTGGTCTGGAGCTTCAAAATACCTAAAAAAAACCATTGACTCTGTGCTGAAACGGGCGGTCAGTTTGATAGATTCTCCCATCTTAATGGACGGATTGCAATATTTAGAGCACAGGCGTCAGTTGGGAATGCTTGTTCTACCGGTATTATAATGAAAGATGCTCCGAGGAACTAGCATCATTGATCCCCTCGGCACCGGTGCATAGTCGGGAAAACACGCCCAAACACGCGCCCAACATTTGTACTCGGTTTATAAGTCACATGAGAACGGGTTGTTTCTACGACTCATTCTTGAGTTCAACAGTTCGGCTGTGAACGATTTGCCGGCCTCTGTGTTTCCTCCCTCCTACAACATGGGTCTCTTCAAGACCCATGTTCACTCCTTCCTTTCCTCAAAAAGACCCTCCACACAGCATCTTCAAAGATAACATAGGCTCTGAGGGAAATATTTTCCTCGGGGCCTCCTGTGTAGAGTTAATATAAAAAAAAAAATTAAGAAAGTATTTACATACCAACGAATGAGTACGCTATAAATAAATCCTGTTGATATCCTCACTAACTTATTATTAAAGGCATTTCTTAAGAGCGTTTAACCAGCCAGTGGACGAAAATCCACATTTCGTCGAAAGTTGTTCTTCCGATCGCGCAGGGCGGTTGCAATGAGAAAGATTAATTATTCTCCGTACCAGCTTTTTAAAATTATAACTCAATATCGAATTTATTTCAATCCAAATTAGCTTTAATCTATACCTTCATCCAAAAATGCTGAGAGGCGTGATGATAAAACTATTAAAATAGTGTACTTTTTGTAGTTATTTTTTGATTATAAGTATTTATCATTTTTCAATAATGTCTAAATTTAATAAGAATGTTAAAAAAATCTGAAATATATTAGTTTGTAAGTGCGCAAATAAATACACAAATGGACCAATTTTCGTCAAGAAACACATGTACGTACATATTTTTTAATGATTTTATTGAAACTAAAATTAAAATTCTAAAACATACGTTTGCTAGATAATGTATTGATTTATTTTACTGCATGATTACATAATTTGAAATGGGTGTGGTATAATACAAAAACTTTTTGAAAATTTAACAAATCTGCCAACGACCTATAGAATAACCTTATTATACTAAAAATTAAAAAAAATTCTAAAAATTTATTACATACGAATGCTAGATAAAAGAACAATCTTTCGAAATCCATTTATAATTTTTTGTGGAAAAGAGTCAATACGTCTAAAAACTTTTTTGAAAATGACGTATTTCCGGCTTTCTCTGGTAATGCCCTCTTAAGTCGATTTTAGGTTTGAAATTGGTAAATAATCCACAAAAAATTATATTTTGGTAATAATTATATTTTTGAGGGGCCAACTATCAGGGGATCTACTTTTTTAGCATTAACTCCTCACAGGAGGTCCTAAAATAATTTCCCCAAGGGCCTACGTCATCTTTGAAGATGCTGTGTAGAGGAAAAATCTACTGTCTACGGATATCTTTCAAACTACGACATGCCCTAAGTATTTTTTTCTTTTTCCATCTACTATGTAAAATTTTATTAACTGCGTCTACGTGTCTTATTCTTAACCTTATTAATTACTCTTACGTTTGCATCAGTTTCTGATAATCGCATCTGGAATTCGATCATGGGTGGTTTTACAACAGTTATCTGATGAGTTCAGTATCATTTTAAGTAGCGTAAATTTCCACAAACGAAAAATACGACATATTCTTTATAATGAACAATGATTTTTATCACCATATACTAACTGTATCAATAGTACTGTCGCAACAACATATGTGCTTCTATATATATATATATATAAATGAAAAATTCTGAAAAATTATTTCCCTCAGAGCCTATGTCATCTTTGAGGATGTTGTGTGGAGGGTCTTTTTAAGGACATCCCTGCCGCTGCGGTGCAAGACGATGGGTCGTTGCACCGCAACGGGAGGGATGGACTCAGTTCGATATTCCTGGACTAAGACGATGAATCGTTATATATACGACTAGCAGACCCGGCCACACGTTGCTGTGGCTAACGAAACACAATGCCATTACCCAACCTTTATAAAATCCACACCACCCGCTTGCCAGCTGCCTGCTGCCCGCTGCCTGAATTAAATATTTTAATTTCTCGACCTTTCTCTACCATAATAAGCATGGTTTATGCATATAAACCTTCCTCTTGGATCACTCTATCTATTGGTGAAAACCGCATGAAAATCCGTTTCGTAGTTTAAAAGATCTATGCGCACGTACATTTTGAGCGACTTCATTTTATACTATGTACTGATAATGATGATGAGTCCAGCTGGAGAGGTCAAGGGAAAGGGTATGCGTAAACCGGCCCTCCCGATCTGGCCCGCCACGCAACTGATGGGCAGGCGCATCCGTTACTAAGACCTGATCACACTTCACCGTAAGAACCCGGGCACCCTTGCTGAGTCACCAAACGTAGCGAACCTATTGGAGTGATCTTTGGCAGAGTTATTGGTAATTCTAAAAATGGTTCCCGGGGCGGCGGTACGCACAACCACCTCCATAATTGATACGTCAGAGTATATTATTATATATACGTACGTATTATTTATATATTCGTATTTCGTTTGCCGTATGGTGGAAAAAGTTATTTTTTGTTTTTCTGATAATTTGGGAAACTCTGTCAATAAGCAGTTAATTTCAAAGCAATCGTTTAATCAACAACTTGTTTGCAATATGTGAATAATTCATTAATCCGACCGTGTGTAAATGTCAATTCACTATTTATCCTTGTCAATTAAATGTCAGGATGAATCTGATTTCACCGATGAGCGTTGAAAACCGACCTCAAATTACATAGTCAACGCTAGGGAAAATTCTCGTAAATATTATAGCGGAACCCGAACAAACAATTCGTTTAAATAAATACAATAACACATTTTAAAACGGTGGACTAATAGTCATGGGAATCAAAAATGAATAGGCGTTATTATTTATGCAAATACTATGCCAATCAAATGGTACAACAAAGGTGTTAAATGTATAATGATTGTACAAAATGTAATATCGAGGTAAACTTAGCATCGAAACCCTGCTACCCAGTCCAGTACGATGCACATGTTAGTATCTTTCAACGGAAGAAATCTTCCGAACAGGCCCTCCATTGATATGATTGGTGTAACCCAGTAGCGGATTTAGGTACTTAGGTACCCAGACGGTATTTTTGGGTACTGTGGAGATTCCATCACAGTACATAGTTAGAAGCTAAAACTGTCTTTATTAAACATTAATTTAATTTTTCGATTGTTTTGACACTTTCATAAACCTTCCTATAGATACATACATGAACTTTTTTTTTTTTTTATTAAGGAGAAAATACAGATACAGATGTTAATTAACAAGAATATACAAAACAATTAATAGAGAATTCACCTGCATCCAAACTATTTCTCACGAATTAACATTAACAGCAGATAAAAACATATACAAATATTTTTACCTTTAAATACGGAAAAGACGTAGGTATGCATATACATAAGTAAATATTATTTTACAAATAGAGAGATGAAAAAATGCGCAATATCCTTATAAAAGTTTACAAATTGTTTTTGGAAAAATTTTGATGTTAAGACCAAAAATATATATAGATAAAAAATAATGTCATACAGAAATTTAAAAAAGAAAGGTAGTTAAAATTATAAACCAAGCCAACGTCTAAGTTATTGTACTTTGTAGGAAAACAGCCTTCAATTTTCTAAAAAGTACTGCGTGTATCAAAAAATAAGTCGGAATCCTTGAGATTTTGATTAAACCATTCGCACATTCTTCTGATTGGATCGGGACACCAGCATTTGTACGCGTCCGGCTAATGTGGAATAAGTCGTTAAGCCTTGTTACTCTGGGTGGTATTTTGAAGTTTATTAGTTTCAGTAGGTCAGGACAGTCGATAATGTTATTGCAGATTTTATAAAGCGTCATGAGGTCAAGGTATGTTCGCCGGTTAGTTAGAGTGGAGACGTTATAATTCGAGAGCATATTTATGTACCCCGGTTTAGGTGCGCTCATTCTGTAATTGAGGTATTGCAGAAATTTCTTTTGAATACTTTCAATGTTGTCTTTATAGACACCGTAAAGTGGTGTCCATATGGAGGTGCAGTATTCAAGTTGAGAACGGACCAGCGTGTAGAAAAGTAGAAGATAAGTTTCAGGTTTTCGAAATTCGCGGCTGTTTCTGATGACAAATTCTAGCATGCGGTAAGCTTTATTCACAATATTCTCAATGAGCGCATCGAAATGGAATTTAGAATCAAAAAGTACGCCTAGATCTTTTATACAGTAAACGCGCTCGAGTAAATAGTTACCAATGCAATAATTGTATATAATAGCGTTGTGATTTTTAGTGAAGCTTATTTGTTTACATTTGTTGTAACTTAGGTAAATTTTGTTTTCATTGCAAAATGCTTCGAACCTTACTAAGTCGCTTTGGATGAGCAGACAATCGTTTAAATTCCTAACAGTGGCAAATATTTTTATATCATCGGCGTACAAAAGAAATAAACAATGCATGAAACATTTAGTAACAGTGTTAATAAAAAGTATAAATAATAGCGGACCCAGGATTGACCCCTGTGGTACGCCAGAAGTAACTGGTTCCCACGTAGAAGTATGTCCTCGTAATGATACAGTTTGCTGTCTTTTTGTCAAATATGAGACAAACCAACGTAATAAGTTTCCCCTAATTCCGTTGAACATAATTTTTTTTATAAGAATAAGGTGGTCAACCTTGTCGAAAGCTTTTTTGAAATCGCAGTATATTGCGTCTACCTGGTGGCCTCGATCCATGCTAGTGAATAAGAAATTTGAGTAAATTATTAAATTACTCATGGTAGATTTGCCTTTTACAAACCCGTGTTGTTGTTCTGTAATTTTGGCGGCAAGCTGGGGATATATATTATCATGGACAAGTCTTTCCAAGAGTTTAGGGATCGCCGAGAGAATGGATATTGGCCTAAAGTTTTCGACTTTTTGACGTGAGTCACCCTTATGGACTGGTATAATATAAGCCAACTTCCACCTATCAGGGAAAACCCCGTCACTCAGGCATTTATTAAATATTATGGTAAGTGGAACATAAAGTGACGACGCAGCAGATCTGAGGAAAAACGCCGGTATTCCATCGTGACCCGCACCTTTGTTTATATCTAACGACTTTAAACTTGATTGCACTTCTTGTTCCGTTAGTTCAATGGTTTGAATGTGCGTAAGTCCAGAGTCCTGAATGGCCTCAAGTTGGTCAATGTTAATTGAGTCATTGATAGAGGAGGGTTCAAGTGTTGACTTGAAGAACTCAGAGAACATATTACAGATTTCTTGGGCATCATTAGATTTGCGCCCTTCGAAGGACATAGTAGCAGGATATCCATCAGATGATTTTAATGAGGATATGTATGACCAAAAACATTTAATATTATTTTGCAATGAACTTTCGATGTTGTCGAAAAACAACTTTCGAGATTCACTAGCCAATTTTTTGTACGTAGCACGTAAGAAGGAAAATTTACGATAGTCAGAAAGACCTTTATTTGTCTTCCATTTGAGCCAAAATGTATCTTTTTTTCGTGATAAGCTAATAAGTTCGGGAGTAAACCGTATGGGGAATTTGTCATTTCGTCGTGCCAATACTGGAATAAACTTATCAATTACATTGTTCATTATTAAATAGAATCGATCTACTGCTTCTTCGGCTGATAAATTTGCGGTTTCAGATAACCAATCAATACAATTAATGTCGTTATTAATCTGAGTATAATCAGCTTTCCTGAAATTGCGCCTACGCTCTTTTTTGTTATTGATTTTTGGTTGATCGGGGGATATGTCAAATTCAAGGGCTGGGTGGTGTCTGTCCTCTGAAAGCAGAGGGTTGTTGCTACGTGTAACATTTGTTTCGCGACTATAGAATATGAGGTCTAAGTATTTTTCATTATGGTTAGGTATACAATTATATTGGTGCAAGTTCATCAATGACATTGTTTGAAGCAAATTTTGCGATGCAGCCGTGTTTGAGGAGGCAAGACCTTGACTGCAGCCTTCAGAAAATGACGAAGTAAGAGAAGGTAGGTTCATATCTCCTATTACACAAAACATATTATTTGGCTCAGATGAAAATACAGATTCCAGGTTTTTGGAGAAAATATCATAAATCGTTGGTGGTGAGACAGGAGGTATGTATACTGCACATATGATAAGATTGAAAGACCTTACCGGAATAGATACGAAGATTTGTTCAATTTGACTGTTTTCCCAGTCATCGAGCCGGGAAGCTGCGAGCTCTTTGCGCACTGCTATCAGCACACCGCCTCCCTCCATCTTACCAGTAAGTATACGGTCCCTATCTCGTCTGAGCACCGTGTATCGCGAATCTATGAATTCAGCCGTATTTACACTTGCTACAAGCCATGTTTCAACTAGCACTATAACATCATAATTATTCGATAATATATTAGTTAATAGCCCCCGAGTTTTGGTCCTAATACCACCACAGTTCTGGTAGTAAACGGAGATAGATGATGAGATCATTTCACCAGAGTAAGAGTGTCTTTTGACTTATTCCACAATCGCGGGAGTGATACGTTATGTGGGACATACAAGGTATCCCTTGTGCCCCCCCCCAGAAAAAAATCCTGAATTTGGCAGCCACCTCTGGTCTGGAGCTCCAAAATACCTGAAAAATACCCTCGACTCCTGTGCAGAAACGGTTTGTTCGTTTAATAGATTCTCCCATCTTAACAGACGGATTGCAATCTTTAGAGCACAGACGTCGTGTGGGAATGCAATCCTTGTTCTACTGGTATTACAATAGAAGATGCTCCGAGGAACTAGCTTCATTGATCCCTTCGGTACCGGTGCATAGTCGGGAAACACGCCAAACGCGTGTCCAACATTTGTACACTGTTGACATTTGTCACATGAGAACGGGTCGTTTCTTCGACTCGTTCTTGCGTTCAACAGCTCGGCTGTGGAATGATTTGCCGGCCTCTGTTTTTCCTCCTTTTTACAACATGGGTCTCTTCAAGACCAATGTTCATTCCTTCCTCTCCTCAAAAGGACCCTCCATACAGCATCCCAGATGACATAGGCCCTGAGGGAAATTATTTTCCTCAGGGCCTCTTGTGTGGAAATAATGTTAAAAAAAATGTTACATTATGCCATGAGGAAAAAATCCCTCAGGGCCTATTTGAGGAGGCTGTGTGGAGGATCTTTTTAGGAAAGGAAGGATAGGAAGTTCTGGGAAGGAAAAAGGTATGAGGGTCGGGTAGGTAGGAGTTCGTCCAGGAGTGACGGACATAAGAATGCATCCCTCCCACTGCGGTAAGCTGATGTTCCGAAAGAGTCCTGCTGGAGAGATTAAAATATCTCCTTCAACCAGTCTCTCCCAATCTGGCCTTCCACGCAGTTAGTCGCCAAGACCGGAAAAAAACTCACCCCATGAACTCGTGCACCCGTTAAGTCAGCGACCGTAGTGAACCACTTGGGATGACCTATGGCAGAAGTGTTGGTTATCCAATAAATGGATCCCGGGGCGGCGCGCGGCGGTACCATTACCGCTCCCCAAATTAATCAGGTGAAACGATCCGAAAATCTGTTAATACTGAAGAGTAAATGAGACAACATCCCCTTTGCACGAAGTCAGAAGGCGTTATCTTTACCATAATAAATCATAAAGAAAAAGTGACAAATCAAAACACTCTTAAAAAGTGAAATTGTCAATAAAAATTATGAAAAAAAAGTCTTTCCAAAAACTTAACTAAATTTTTATTTTTATTTTAATATCGCATTTTATGGGAGTCCCAACTGCTTCCAAGCTGGAGCAAGCGAGACAATGGCATTCCCCATTGGTGTATGTTTGAGGCTGAAGATAGCGGAGAGGGAAGAGGTGGGGAAGAGGAAGATTAGAAAGTATCTGGCCCTGGCTATTCAGATCTGGTCAGCAAACATGGCTCAAGCTATTACAAGCAACGTTTCAATTCGGAATGGTGGTCTTCCACCAGGACGATACTGAGAATATGTTCCACTCTGCAACGGGCCGCAAATATACTTTTTTTTTATTTCTAATGGTTTGTGAAATAACAATTCAATCAAAATTTATTTTACTTGCCCACGAAGGGATTGAACCCGCGATTTTCGACCACGGAGGCCATCAAAATTAACTTATTTCAACAACTTTTTTCATCACTTTTTATACTTTTTTTTCAAAGTATTCTGATTTATATTATTTCATGTAATTTGTAATTGTTGCATCATATTACTAGCTATATTTTCTACATATTTTGTCTAGGTGATGAAGTATGTTTACAAATTTCATTATTAAAAATAAAAATATAATTTTAGAAATATTAAGATTTTTAAAACAAACATAAAAAGTTTTAAAAATAGTAAATTTTAAATGTTATTTACACCTGATGTTTTTATCGTTTCATATAAAAATAATAAATAAATAATACTCGAAATTTTGTACATTTTGTCAAATTTGTGCCAGTAACTTCGGTTTCAGAGAGGTGCACATTTGTGCCAGTAACTTCGGTTTCAGAGAGGTGCACATTTGTGCCAGTAACTTCGGTTTCAGAGAGGTGCACATTTGTGCCAGTAACTTCGGTTTCAGAGAGGTGCACATTTATTTTTTTCTATAATTTAATTCTAGATTTGAGTTGTGGAATTTTTTCTTTCTAATACCATTTAGATCACATTTCTCAACTTGACTGTAAGGGAGATACAATGATTTATGTGAGACCTATATGAGCTGGGACAAATTTGGTTTCCTGTGATTAAACGGGTTAATCATTTTAACTAACCCATCATCCCGTCACTGATTACCTCCTGAAGGAGTAACCATATGTTACTTAGGGCGGGAAAGTTGGATCACCTCAGGTGTTCTAATTTGTCGGGATGCCGAATGTATGTAATAATGTAATAGCTTTAATCACCATGGACTATGATGGTATTATTGTTTATGCTTATATTTTTGTCCATGCACTTTTCCACCTCATGGTCCGTGGTACGCTTCCTGTCATTTGCCACTTGTTAGCTGAAGGTCAGCTCACCAGGTTCAATAAATAAGTTTACAAATATAACCGTGTTAATTAATATTCACCGCGACATAACAGACTAAAAGTGATAACCTAGCACAACTTAGTTTATTTACCAAAATTTTTTTGATTTCTCGCTGTTCTGATTTATACGGTTACCGAATATATGGTGACCGGACAAGTCACAGTCATGCAGCTTTAACACCTTCTTTAAATGATCATTAAAAGCGTTTTTTTTTTAATTGGTTACGTTATGTTAGGTTATTGGCTGTTTTTTCATAACTTTTATTGACTTTTCAAAGGTGTTGGTTCAGGTGGGTGTTAAAGTTGGATGATTCTGGGTTGTAATGGAACCGAATATATATATATGGCTTTTCTCCACCTTTCATTAACTAGCACTTCTATGAACAGTGGACATATGTAAAAAATTATATTTTCTTATTTAATAAATCAAAACCAAAATTTCATCTTAAATTATAAGATTTGTAATTAGGTAGGGACATACTTAAATACTTACCTATTTAATTATTAACCAAACGCATTACTTGAAGCAATTTTTTTTTACTTTTTAAAAACGAATTTTGCAATTTGTCTAAAGAAACATCGATATATCAATTACATTTCTTTTTTCAAACTTTCTTCGGGCAGTCCAAATAAACATGACAATTTCACATTTGACAAAAGATTTTTTACTGAACCACGTTCGAAAATGCCACCTAGTCAAATTAGCAATCTATTCAAAGTAAGGCCTTTTGAACAATGAGTGGATGCAGCAGATTTTCGAAAACGGGAAAGGAGCCCACAAACAAATTTACAAAGAGATTAATTGTCAAAATAGAACTTCGCTACGTTCATCCAAAAATGTCTATTACATATATCTATAATTTTTTTCAATTTGGAAATTTTACTTTTTCTTAAAATATACGTAGATTTAGGTACCCCAAGATGCTACAACGAGGTCAGCTTATTACTCGTACACCTTCCCCACAAAAACTTTTTTTCTTTATTCATTTTTATTCAAGCGACACAGTAAAACAGACACGATTACAGAGCAACCCAACAATTTCGGCACGTTCTCTTTATATGAGCACTTAAAAAAATATTTAAAATTTCCCAGAACGAGTGGAATCAAGTATCATTTATTCAACCACCCATAAGGCCCTTATTGTCCTCACGAATAGGGGATGAAAATATTTCCGCAAAGCCTCTGTGTCGTATTTCCACCCGGCAGTCTTTTTAATGAAACCTACAACTGGAAACTTTTAAATGAAGATCATAATTCCAGATTTTTAGCTCTTGCTTTGGTTCGCTAGATTTTAATCGGGAGTGTTCTCTGATATTATGAAAGGTACTCGTAGGCTGATATATATTTTTCATAATTTAACGTGGGCTAAATTTCAGTTATGTTTAGCGCAGAAATATTGACGGACGATCTAAAGGGGTCTGGAGGGAAGCAATGACAATTGTCAATGTGCTTATATAAATAACAATGTATATTGAAGAACAATTGACGAAACTTCAATCGACCCGCTAATGTTTTCGCCCCAGTTGAAGATTGTTAATGTCTGCGGAAACAGTTCATAAACCCGTGAGGTTGCGCGTATAAAAAAAATCACGCAGAAAACTGCGCGCGAGCGAAATGCTCACGCTGTTTCAAATGTAATTTATTACTTAATTGTTCTATGTAATGACAAAAATTTCCTTGATATAAAAAAATAACACCTGTTTAGAGTGAAAAAAATGCGTTTTATTAAAACCAAGTACCATAAATGCAGCTTTCAACACACATAAAAACTCTTCCAAACTATGATCTTAAGTTTTGGCGGTCTTTGGGAAAAAACGACCTAAATTCAAAAATATTTTTCCTCTATGAGAACTTAACGAACATGCCTTTCATAACACGTGTAACACAGATGCTCGGTGCAGAGTAATTGACGGCATAAAGTACACTCTTTTTTAGAGAGTCTGTTTTCCCTTCTGGGACACGCACAGAATCTGCTAGGTCTAGGCTCTGCTTGAGCATTAGGAATTGGTATAAATGACTTTAGAGAATCACAGCAGCCAACAAAACATACTTCTCTTTGCTGCCAGTGTTTAAGTCACGTAGTGTCCACAGAAAAACCAAAATAACCATATACAAGACCATTGTTAGAACTGTATTGGCATATGAAAGGCACCGAAAAATATTTTCATCATTAAAAAATGGATATCGATTTTGGAAAATACATTGACTGGATTGATAATACAGAATCTAATTTAACTATTGAAGATTCCTTAACTTGCAAAAACTTTTTAAAACATTCCAAATTTTCTTTACTTTGTTTGAATGTTAGAAGTATAAAGAAAAACTTTGATGAAACCATAACCATGCTGGATAGTATTGAGCATCGTCCTGAGGTACTTGTTTTTACAGAAGCTTGGCTGAAAAATTTTACCAATATACCTAACATCCCCGGATACGCAGTTTACAACACAAATAATAACTATTTGCAAAATGATGGTGTAGTTGCCTATGTAAAACAAAATGTTACCGTGACTGTTGAGGAAGTTGTTTTCCCTGGAGCAAACTGCTTAAAAATGCAGATATCGAGTACCTTGTATGTAATAGCTGTTTATAGATCTCCGTCCCTGGTTCATATAGATAATTTCCTTGAATCACTGAGTGCACTGCTTGACTCTACATCTATACAAAATAAGGAGATCATTTTATGTGGCGACATAAATATTAATACTTTGGATTTGAGCGATATGAAAACTCAAAAATACCTCTCTCTTTTGGCTTTTCATGGCTTGAAGCCAATCATAATTACACCTACCAGAGTTTCTTCTACTATTTCAAGCTGCATCGATCATATTATGGTAAAATCTAAATTTGAACCACAGGGAGCTGTCTTCACTACTGACATAACAGATCATGATGTGATATTGCTGAGATTTATGAGCTTTACACTAAATAAAATAGCAAAAGATAATGAAAACTTGAAAACCGTCATTGATAACAATCTTTTGAAAGTCAAATTAAAGAAAGAATCATGGCAGTCAGTACTGTCATCGCAAGATATTAATTTAGCTACTGAAAATTTCATAAAATGTTTAAAAATGCATGTGGAAAGTTGTTCGTCTGTACAAAGTGTAAAGCATAACATGAAATATTTAAAACCTTGGATAAATAATGGAATTATTAAATGTCTCAGAACCCGAGACAAATTACACAACAAATGTCGAGCAGATTCAAATAATATTCAACTGCTGGATTATTACAAAAGATATAGAAACTGGTGTACAAAAATTATAAAATATATAAAGCAAGCATATTACAAAAGGAAACTGGATAACGTCAATGGAAATACCAAGCAACAGTGGAAGATTATAAAGGAGGCTGTAAATATACAAAAGGAGCAAGTGTCTATAAAAAAATTAAAAATCAATAACAATATCATCTCAATGGAAGAGAATCCAAATATAATCACTAATCACGTAAATAGCTTCTTCAGTGATATTGGTCCTAGATTCGCAAAACAATTGTGCAGTGAAAATAAAACTACCGAAATGTGTCTTGTTAACAATTTTATACCTTGTACTCAATTTTCAGGAGAGAGCTTTGAATTTAAAACTACTAGCATTTATGAAGTTTCAAAAGTTATAAATGAATTAAAAGTGTCTTTTTCCTGTGGTATTGATGGTTTAAGTATCATGGTATACAAGCAGCATGTTTCTGTATTGGCTGGTCCCATATCTCACATTGTTAACCTTAGTTTTAAGAGTGGCATATTTCCTACTCATTGTAAGAATGCTAAGGTTGTACCTCTTTTCAAAGGTGGGGATCACCTAGAGGTTAACAATTACAGACCCATATCTTTGCTCAATACTCTCTCAAAATTGATAGAAAGATTGGCCAAGTCAAGATTAGTTTCATTCTTAGAAAAATACAAATTACTCTCCGACAATCAATTCGGTTTCAGAGCAAATAAAGGTACGAGTGATGCTGTTTTAAAGGTATTGACCAAAGTTACAAGAGCGCTGGACTATGGCAACAAAGCCATAGCGGTGTTCTTGGATTTATCAAAAGCATTTGACACTGTTTCCCACGAATTGCTACTTAAAAAATTATCATCTTTAGGCATTAATAATACAGCAATGGGCTGGTTCAGATCTTATCTTAGTGACAGAACACAACAAGTGGAAATAAATAAGATGTTAAGCGAGGGTAAATCAATCTCCTTTGGAGTCCCGCAAGGTAGTGTGCTTGGGCCAATATTGTTTCTTATTTATATAAATGATTTATGTAGTCTGAATATTCCTGGTAACATTGTTAGTTTTGCAGATGACACTGCCTTAATATTTGAGGGTAAAACTTGGAATGAAACTTTCAACAAAAGTAATATAGGTTTAAGAGTGGTAAATAGTTGGTTAAACAATAATATATTAACTTTGAATGCACAAAAAACCAAATTTATCACTTTTAGCATTTCAAGTAAAAGCCAGCCTTCCGAAACTCACAACTTGATTATTCACAATTGTTTTCAAACATGTAACTGCAACCCTTTAGAAAATGTAGTCAGCGTCAAATACCTTGGTGTAAAAATAGATAAATTCTTGAGATGGAATGATCATGTTAATATGTTAGTAAATAATACTAGGAGACTTACCTATATCTTTAAAGAACTGAGACATATACTAGACAAAGAAAAATTAAAAACTGTTTATTTTGCAATAATCCAGTCTCTGCTTTCTTATAATATAGTGTGCTGGGGATCCTGCGCAAAGACTTATATAGAACCACTTAATATTGCCCAAAAAATGATTCTTAAAGTTATGTTCAAGAAAAAAATTAAATATCCAACTCATTTACTTTTTAAGGAATGTAATGTAATGAACGTAAAACAGTTATATATTACACAAACGCTTTGTAGATTTTTTAATAATATTAATATTGCAGAAAGAACACAGCAAATTCGTACTACGAGAATTGGCTCTGGTCTGAATTTTATGGCAATTCAAACTAAATCTTCTTTTGGTCAAAGAAATTATTTTTATCAAGCTCCACTCATATTTAATAGCCTTCCAGAACATATAAAGTCATCTAATTCCTTGAGCATTTTTAAAAAGACTGTTAAATTATTTATGTTAGCCGAGGATTGCAAATTGAATTTAATGTTTCAAAGACCCAATCTTGTCTGATTACGTCTAAAAGGGATCGAAATGAAAATCTAGTCTCTTTCAACGGAAGCAATCTTCCGAACAGGCCCTCCATTGATATGCTTGGTGTAACCCTAAGTGACCAGCTCAGGTATGGGGGCTCCATCGAAGCCAGAGTAAAGTTAGCCTCCCAAAAACTGGGCGTACTGTACAGGGCCCGCAGATACTTTAATAGTACACAACTGCTAACCTTGTACAAATCACAAGTACGCCCCACGGTTGAATTTGGCAGCCATCTCTGGTCTGGAGCTCCAAAATACCTGAAAAATACCCTCGACTCTGTGCAGAAACGGGCGGTCCGTTTGATAGATTCTCCCATCTTAACAGACGGATTGCAATCTTTAGAGCACAGGCGTCGGGTGGGAATGCTATCCTTGTTCTACCGGTATTACAATGGAAGATGCTCTGAAGAACTAGCATCATTGATCCCTTCGGCACCGGTGCATAGTCGGGAAACACGCCAAACGCGTGCCCAACATTTGTACACGGTTGACATTTGTCACATGAGAACGGGTCGTTTCTTCGACTCGTTCTTGTGTTCAACAGCTCGGCTGTGGAATGATTTGCCGGCCTCTGTGTTTCCTCCTTCCTACAACATGGGTCTCTTCAAGACCAATGTTCATTCCTTCCTCTCCTCAAAAAGACCCTCCACACAGCATCCCAGATGACATAGGCCCTGAGGGAAATTATTTTCCTCAGGGCCTCCTGTGTGGAGTTAATGTAAAAAAAAAAAAAAAAATTGTTTTTCTCTAATTTATCGATTCTAAATTAAATTCATATTATTTTGTCTTAACTGTTTTACCATCTTTCTCTTCCAAATTAATAACATAATATATTAGTTATATATATATATATATATATATTTCTCATCTTAATTCTTTTAAAATAAAAATAAAATATTTCTAAAAATCAAATCGCAACATTATGGTCACCCTACATGTTAACATTGTAATGTACTATCGCCTTCAGCTTATCAGGTATTAATCATAATCTGTAAGAAACATGCAACAATATTGTTCTTCAATAACTGTATTATTTTTGTGTTATTTTATTAAGTTGTAGAGTTGTTAACCTCAACACAGGCTTCACCTAGTGAGGTTACAAACTGAATTGTAAACATTAGACCTAGGTACCATGTAAAGAAATAAATAAATAAAAAAATAAAATATGGATGTGAGGCGCTGACACTGACGGTAAAGATGGCTGAAATGCTGGATACTTTTGAAAGAAAAGTGCTGAGAAGAATATGTGGACCCGTGAAAGAGGGTGAACAGTGGCGCATCCGGCACAATACAGAAATGTATAATATATATAAGGCACCTAGCATCTCAACACATATGAGACTCCTCAGGCTGAGATGGGCCGGGCATGTACAAAGAATGCCGGATACACGCGTCCCAAAAAGAATTTTGACTGGACACCCAGGTGGAAAGAGAAAAGTGGGAAGACCCAGACTGAGGTGGGAAGACGAAGTAAGAGGGGATACCGCACAGCTTCTCCAGGTCCCAAATTGGAAGTCAGCCGCTGAGGAGAGGAGCAGTTGGAGGCGACTGTTGCAGGAGGCCAAAGCTCGATATGGGCTGTAGCGCCATCGAAGAAGAAGAAGAAGATAAATTACTTTATAATATATTTTAAATAAGACGATGTATTCTAAATGTAAATTCATCGAGAAACAAATGACTTAAAATGGACTTAACCAACTCCAGAGCCACTTTTTTTAGTAATGCACGTCTCTCAACCAACAATAATGTGTTGGCTTTAAAAAATACAAATTACATTGAAAATGATTCTTGCGACAGAATGGTCCTCTTTCTTTGGTCTACAAAATCCACTCCATATTTGGAGATTTTGTAGATCTATCGTTTCCAGTATAGAATGGTGTTCTTCTTTTTGGTTCAAGCAGAAGCGCGGAGGTTGAGAAGTCGTCTGCAGTTTCATCCGAAGATTGCTCTTTATCTCTCCCCTCTCAATCTTGACTGTTTGTCATCTATGAACTCGGAGGACCCGTGGCCCTATCCCACACTTCTCCCTTCTTCCATTCATGTCCTTACGACCCACACCTGTCAACACTTTCTTTGTCTTTGGATGCACAAAGCGAGACTCTTTCAGAATATTAAATTATTTATTCAAATTTATTTGTAACGATTTTTGATTCGTCACGGGCTCTTCCAGCCACGCACTAATCTGGAGCCCATTATGCAAGTATTTAATAGCTATAAAACAAAAAAATTATTTTACCTAAATATGATATTTGATTATCAACTTGGTTCATAAACATTTACATTTATTTGAATACAAAAAAAAATGTACAAAATCAAGTAAATAAATACTTTATGGATTTTTTTTTTTTTTTTTTTACAGTGAATACCGGACAAAAATCTCAACTGCTCCCGTCTGGAGCCAGTGAGACTATGGCATCCATGAGGGGAAGGAGGTGGGGAAGAGGAAGGTTGGGAAGTACCTGGCTATTCAGATCTGGTCACCAAACACGGCTAAAGCCATTTTTAAGCAACGTTTCAATTCTGAATGGTGGTCTTACTCCAGGGCGATACTGATATATATATGATAATGATATCTTCCACTCTGGAACGTGCCGCAAATATACTATATATAATTTTTAAATGAATTAATTGTGAAATAACACAAATTAATCAAATAAAATTTATTTGCGCATGCCGGGTTCGAACCCGCGACCTCCGGATTGTGAGTCAAGAGTCTTACCCACTGGACTACGGAGGTCGTCAATATACGCGCATGATGAGCAAAATGCCGCGTGAGAGTGATCGGTCCTTAAAAAGTGTTTGAACACAATGATAATTTTTATTTTACTTTCCATAAGTCTGGACGCGATAAAAGTAGAGTAAAATTCCATAGGTTTCAATAAATACGTAGATCAATTGAACGAACGATTGTCAGTTACAAAGCAAAATGATCATTACTCTGCATTAATGGCACTTGACCATAGAATCTATGCGCTCAAATAAAATACACATATCAATCCCGCTGTCAATACACATGTCAATAGGAAATCTCAATTGTCAATCGCATCAATGATGTAAATTGATGTAACTATTGACAATTGATATTGATCATCTCCAGGCCGCTTAGAGGGAGGGAGTTAAATAAATTTTTAAACAAATGAGAAGCTCCACTTATTAATAGAAAAAATATTATATTTTATTTTTTTAAGTTTTACTAACATTTTTTTTTTTAATTAATTAATAATAAATTTATTTCGTCACAGTGAAGTTTGTATGTCTCGCGTCATTCGTAGTGCATACCGCCCATTAACAAAATCGTCTTCAAATCATCGATAATACTACGTTCGATTGTCTGTGCATCCTGGATAAACCTTGTTTCCTTGAACTCTCATTTGTTTCGATTTTAGGTGTAATTTTCAAAATTAGAACTGATTATAAATATGATAAATACCTACCTACGTATATAAGACTCCAATTTCGGTTGTCCATAATTTCTATAACGTGAAAGAAGGGTAGGATCCTGCGCAATGAAATTTAATTGGAAAATTTCAAAATTGGAACTAATGATTATGTGAATTCAGACAAGCGAAAAGGTAGGTACCTATCTACAATTGTTTTTTAATGATAAGAATTCTAAATTACAAATGTATTTCTTTTGTTAAACTTTTGGATGATGATTTTTAAAGTTTACTAACAGTGTTCATTCGAATGATAAAGATAGCGAAAAATCGAAATGTTGTATAGGATAACAAATCCAAAAATTATTTAGAGAAGAAAAACGGAGAAATACGACATATTTTATGTCGTATTTCTCCGTTTTTCTTCTCTTTAGATCTGCGTCGGCGAAATATCTCTAGGAAAGTATATGTCCTTTGCGACGTGCATTTTAAAGTAAATTTTTCTAATAAATTAAATTATGTAATTCAAGAAAGTTATGAAAAAAATTAAGTATTGTGAAAGATCTATTCAGTGTTATTTTATAATAAAAAATCATAATTATAGGTCCAGCACGTCGCAAAGAAAATCTTTTCGCTCTTCTAAACAATTGATATGTGGTCCTTTATTGCATTTCAAATTTCCGCGATCGATAAATTTCTGTATCTTTAACATGTCAATAAAAACAAAATTGTCGTAAATAAAATTTGCAAAAATTGTTTTTGATACGCGATCCTGGAAATGTAGTCCTGAGACAAAATACACAAATCCTATAGTAATCATTATATCCGGTGATTATTCACGGATCTAGGCTAGGAAGATTTTTTTTACATCAGATCCACACAGGAGGTCCTGAGGAAAAAAATTACCTCAGTGCCAATGCCATCTTAGGTATGCGGTGCAAGGCGATGGAGATCGGCTGGAGAGGTCCAGGTTAAGTCTCCCTCTACCAGTATCTCCTGATCCGGACCGCCAAGCAGTAGGTGGGTAAACGCACTGGCCGCTAAGATCTAGACAAACCTCACCGCATGAAACCGGGCACCCCTACTAAGCCACCAAATGGAGCGAACCATTTAGGGTGACCTGGTGGCAGAGATTTTGGTTATCCAATAAATGGTTCCCGGGGCGACAGCACCCACACGTCCCACACCCACCTTCCAAATTGATATATTTTTAACGAAAAATAATTTCCGATTTTCAAAATTGTAACTTTCAAGAAATCAGGCTATCCCGTGATATTTATAGTAATAGAGGATAGAGTAAGTGGTGCGGTATTCTGTGCATTTTGCTGACTATTTACCATATTGACATAATAATACATGATTTATATTTCACGATGCACCGGCTACCATAAATATGAGAACTTATTTCATCAAAATTTCTGTTACCTCATACCCTGGTAATACTATCGACTGTTATGTTTGCATGTGGTAAACCCTACTTGACGCCAAATTAAACACGATGGAACAACGTCATTGGATGGAACCAACAATTTGCACTATTATTTCGTTTCAGCTGTCCTTATTTTGTATTTTGTTATAATGTATTTCACGTGAAGCAAACACTATGTTATGACATCTTTTATTATTAACTAGCTGGGGTACCCGGCTTCGCTCAGGACAACATTCGAAAGTGTACTGGAATGTCCCACAATGATGTTCCTGATTTCCTATTCCCGAACATTCCATAATATTCCAGAATGTTCCGGGTTGTTCTGGAATGTTGTGGAATGCTCTCAAACACTCTAGCTGGGATACCCGGCTTCGCTCAGGGAGTTGATATGAGATTGTATGGTAGTTATAATTGTATTGGAATGAAGGATAGACTTCAAAATATAAGATTTTTTTATTGTAAACATATTCAACTATTTACAATACTTGTTTATAAACAATATTTTTCATTTTGTTATCCGGGGTATATATGCACACATTTTTTGAATTTCCTACTCGAAAGCAAGCTACGTATAGCTGACCGTGGGAAAAGCAGGAATCTTTGAGGTTGATGCCGCAATGTTTTAAATTTTGTCCTTGCGCTTTGTTAATTGTAAAACTATAGGCTAATTTGATTGGAAATTGCAGCCTTTTAAATTGGAATGGCAGTTCAGTAGAGATCAGTGGTATTCTCGGGATAAATACTGTGTGTCCTTTGTCCTTTCCAGTCATAAGTTCGGCTTCGATGATGTTATTCGATAGCTGTTTGACGACCATCCTCGTTCCATTACATAGTTTTGGTGAGTTGAGATTTCTGAGTAGTATGATCGGAGATCCAATTTTCAGTCGAAGGCAGTGTAATGGCATTCCTGGTACTTGCAAAGAGTTTAAATATTCTGGAGGAAAATTGACACTTTCTTCAACGTTTACCATCGTGTTGATCAATTTGTATATTCTCTCTTCATCGGGAATTTTCTTTTGAATATTAAAATTGATATCGTCAACAATACTATTTTTAGTTGCCAAAATTGCCCTTCGAAAAAGCCACTCCGGATTGGTACAGTTATGAACAATGTTTCGATAAATTTGGTCGATGAGCTCGTCTTCAGTAGTTGCTATGTTGCAGAAATCACTTTTGAGTTCAATTAGGCCGGTCGTCTGGTCAGTAGGATATGTGCCTTCGCCTATTTGTAAAAATTTTTGAGCTAAATGTGCTGTTGTTTCGTCTTTCGATAGTTCAACTCTCATATTTTTTGTTAGTCGCAGTATTTGTACGTGTGGCCAAAGATGTGATTTTTTTAAGCATGCATTGATTTCGTCTGCTGGTGTTGACTTGGGGATAACTGGAAGTGTTTGTCGAAAATCTCCTGAGAGTATGAGTAGAGCTCCTCCCATCACTTCATTGTTTCCTCGCAAGTCTTGTAATGTTCTGTCTACGGCTTCGAGTGATTTTTTAAGTGCCATTGTGCTTTCGTCCCAGAAGATAATTTTAGCTTGTTTTAGAAGTTCACCCCGTCCAGATGCTCTTGAGATTTTACATACTGGGAATTGTTCTTCAGCTATATTCAACGGTAGTTGTAGGGCGGAATGGACAGTTCGTCCTCCTTCGATAAGTGTGGCGGGAATGCCGGATGATGTCAGTACAAGTGCGATATGTTGTTTAGCACGTATTTCTGCCAGCAATAGATTTATTAGAAACGTTTTCCCAGTGCCGCAAGGTACGTCTAAGTAAATAATTCCGCCAGTGTTGTTGTTGATCCGGTCCATGATAACGTTGTAAATTTTTTTTGATTGTCATTGAGGAGTGGTTTGTTGTGAGCAATGTATTGAAGTAGATCGTTGATTTTGTAGCTTTTTCCTTTTTAATATCGAAGTTCAGTACACTGAAAGCATCTTGTCGTGGTGCTAAGGTCTGGTTTTTTATTGCTAAACATTTATCTTCTAGGCGAATGAGTGCTTCATTAAAGATGTCGTCGTTGAACTCGATGGCCAGTTCTGGATGAACTTGTCGGATTTGGTACAGTATGTCATCACTCATACTCTCTTTGAAGGAGTCCCATAGCTGTTTTGCATTCGATGGGTTACACGTTGTTAGAATTATGGCGAATAAGTCTCTGATTTGTTCAGCTGAGGCTGTGAGTGAGACTTCTTGTAGTGTTAATTCCCAGTGGTTGTTATTTTCTTCTAGATGTTTCCGGAACGTTTTAGACTCACTGACATACTCCGCCACTCCTTCCAGAAATTTGTACAGCCCTATCGAACCTTCTCGAACTTTCCGAAAACTTCTTAACCCACCGACATATTCCACCATTCCTTTCAGAACTTTGTACAACTTCATCGAACCTTCTAGAACTTTCCGGAACATTCTAGACTCCCGACTTACTCTGCCACTCATTCCAGAACTTTGTATAGCTTTATTGAACCCTCTAGACACACCGACACACTCCTCCACTCCTTTCAGAACTTTCTACAGACTTATGGAATCTTCCAGAACTTTGTACAGCTTTTGTCGAACCTTCTAGAACTTCTCGCAACATTGTGGAATCTTCTAGAATTTTCCGAAACCTTCTGGACACACCAACATACTTCTATACTCCTTTCAGAACTTCTTACAGCTTTGTGGAATCTTCTAGAATTTTCCGGAACCTTCTAGACACACCGACACACTCCTCCACTCCTTTCAGAACTATTGACAGCCTTATAGATCCTTCTAGAACTTTTTACAGCTTTATTAAACCTTTTAGACTTACCGACATACTCCGCCACACCTTCCAGAAATTTCTACAGCTTAATTGAACCTTCTAGACTCACCGACATACTCCGCTACTCCTTCCAGAATTTGTACAGCCCTATCGAACGTTCTAGAACTTCTTACAGCTTTATGGAACCTTCTAGAATTTTACACACTCCTCCACTCCATTCAGAACTTTTTCCAGCCTTATAGATCCTTCTAGAACTTTCTACAGCTTTGTAAAACCTTTTAGAACTTCCGAAACCTTTTAGACCCACCGACACACTCCTCCACTCCTTTCAACTTTGTATAGCTCTATCGAACCTTCTAGAGCTTTCGGAATCTTCTAGACTCACCGCCAATTATTTCGGAAAGCTTCTAGAACTTTCTCCATCCACAATTTTCTAACGCATTTGTGAACCATCAGATCCTTCTAGACTCACTGACTTACTCCGCCACTCCTTCCAGAACTTTGTACAGCTTTATCGAACCTTCTAAAACTTCTTACAGCATTGTGGAATCTTCTAGAATTTTCCGGAACCGTCTAGACACACCAACACACTTCTCTACTCCTTTCAGAACTTTTTACAGCCTTATGGAACCTTCTAGAAGTTTCCGGAACCCTTTAGACTCACCGACATACTCCACCACTCCTTCCAGAACTTTGTACAGCCTATCGAACCTTCTAGAACTTCCTACAGCTTTATACAACCTTCTAGATCTTTCCGAAACCTTCTAGACTTACCGACATACTCCGCCACACCTTCCAGAACTTTCTACAGCTTTATTGAACCTTCTAGACACACCGACACACTCCTTCACTCCTTTCAGAACTTTCTACAGACTTATGGAATCTTTCAGAACTTTGTACAGCTTTATCTAACCTTCTAAAACTTCTTACAGTATTGTAGAATCTTCTAGAATTTTCCGGAACCTTCTAGACACACCAACACACTTCTCTACTCCTTTCAGAACTTTTTACAGCCTTATGGAACCTTCTAGAAGTTTCCGGAACCCTTTAAACTCAACGACATACTCCGCCACTCCTTCCAGAACTTTGTACAGCCCTATCGAACCTCATTCTTACAGCATTGCGGAATCTTCTAGAACTTTCCGGAATCTTCTAGACTTACCGACATACTCCGCCACACCTTCCAGAACTTTTTACAGCTTGATTGAACCTTCTAGACACACCGACACACTCCTCCACTCCTTTCAGAACTTTCTACAGCTTTATCGAACCTTCTTGAACTTTCCGGAACCCTCTAGACTCGTTGACATACTCCTTTACTTCTTCCAAAACATTCCAGAGTTTTATCGAATTTTCTACTCTTCTTGAAATTTCTAGAGTCTTCTTCGAACTTTCAGCCCTTATATCTTCAAAAGCAAGCCCTTTAGGTAAAAACGAATACCCTTATTCCCTAGGGGGGATAAAGATCTACCATACCATATAACTCTCTTGATCGTACCGGCAATCGTTTCTGAGTTTTTGCGTTCCGCACGCTTTTTTGGACTTTTTTTTATAATATATATTGACTAGTTACTTTATACTACATTCGTATATAAACTAATGTGCGTAAGCTAACATTTGATTTTATAAAATTATATTTTTACAATAACCATAACATCTCCTCTTAAATATATTCAATCTGCCTTCATTCTTTAGACTTTCAAGCATTTCATCATACATCTTTAATCCTTTATATATTAGGCGGTTTTGTGACTAATTTTTCCAAATGCGGCGAACTACTCCTAACTCTCTTTCTGTTTCTTAACCTCAATTAAAAACAATTTCATACTTATAGTATTTTTATCATCGGTTTTTCACAACATTTACAAAAAATTTACAAAAAATTTACAAATTAAATGGCACTTTTTTATTGGAATCGTATTCTGCTCCTATCTCATTTGATTAACCATTGCATACTTGCATTTCTCTAGTACGCATTTCATAGCTCTATTCTGTATAACTTCTATCTTTTTCAAGTGTCCTTTATTTGCCAAATATAATACTGTGGAGCACTAACCTAAACGTGGAGCAACTATAGTTTTAAAAATAAGCTCAGTAGTGTTTCCATTTAATTTGTTTCTTAGTCTTCTAAGAAAATTTACTTTTTTTCTACCATCACATATTCACAACCTGTTCAAAATTTGATGTTAACGTAAGCTTTGAATCCAATATTAGAGCCAGGTAATTGGTTTCATTTACTTTTTCAATTTTACAAATATTACATACATCAATGTTGGATGTTGGTTGGTGCGTGGGTGCAACGCGTAAAATTGTACAAGTTCGATTGATTTTTAATATTCAAACCTGAAACCGAAAAATATAAGTCACAGGCATGCGATAAAGTAGGTATCATAATAATTTTTTGTCTTTCGTTTTGTTTAATTTTTTATATTTTTACCTGGTAGGTAAATTCGGGTAACTCGCTTTTATGGGGAAGATAGGACTTTGTACGCACAGGACACCATCCCGAAATACGGCATTTTCCATGGTTTGTAGTTGCTATTTATCCTCCATTACTTTTATGGGGAAGATAGGACTTTGTACGCACAGGACACCATCCCGAAACACGGGATTTTCCATGGTTTGTAGTTGCTATTTATCCTCCATTACTTTTATGGGGAAGATAGGACTTTGTACGCACAGGACACCATCCCGAAACACGGCATTTTCCATGGTTTGTAGTTGCTATTTATCCTCCATTACTGGTGATATTATAACATTTATTAGATCTCTATAATTCGTAACAAAAATAAATATATGTATATCTTTGGAGATGCCGTGTGGAGGGTCTTTTTGGGAAAAGCAATGAGAGGAAGTTATGGAAAGGAAAAAGCTATGAGGGGTGGGTAGGAATCTAGGGGTCAATATGTGCAGGAGTGACGAACGTATGAATCCATCCCTCCCACTCTTTGTTGAATTTAATTCAATTGTGTAAATTATTTTGCACAATTATAGTAAATTCAACAAAGAGTGCAAGGCGACGGATCGAGAAAGTGGTCAAAGGCCTCCCTCAACCAGTCTTTCTTGATCCAGCTGCCACGAAACTCTGATACCCTTGCTAAGACACCAAACGTAGCGAACCACTTGGGGTGACCTACGGCAGAGGTGTTGATTATAGAAAAAATGGTTCTCGGAGCGGCCGTACACATACCAGCCTCCCAAATTGATTAAAAAAAATACTTTATAAAGATAATTAACAATGTGTTTTAGAAAGGCAATGAAATTCTCAAATCCCACAATTGGACGTGTTTCAATCATCCACTAAATAAATTTGTATGTCGCTATTTAAAATAGTTTATTCAGCGGGAGTATTAAACATTGAAAATCTCCACGAAAATGTTATAAATAACTTTCTTATGTGTTAATTATTTATCCAACCCCGCTACGTTAATCCAAGACAAGAAACATAATTAGGTACGGGCAGTACTGAAGCTTTAACGAGAGCCTTGAGCCTGCGAACAGAAGCAAATCTAAATTAATGAAAAGGTCACAATTTCAGCCTGGTTATCATCTGTAGTGTAGTCATCTACTTTATTTTAATAGAAATAGAAAACAAATCTTAAAATTAAATATATGTAACATATTTATATAGCTCGAAAGTTAGTATATTTCCAGCAATATAAACTAAACAAAATATAATTATAATTAACGGAAAACACTTTTTTGTACATTTGTAAATGGATAAAACATATTTTTTTATGAGGAGTAGGTAGGTACCTGTCAGAAAAGCTTTCAATATAAATCGATTTTACCAAACCATTATTGCAAAGGGGTAGAAGAAACAAAACTCACATAAATAAGTTGACTGTACGTGGTCTGACCACCGTTTTAAATGGCTACGACCACCGAAATAGCTGTCACGCAAAAGCCATTCCGCACGAAAATTAGCAGAATTTTCCATTAATGTTTTATTATTAGTTGTTTAAATTATCACGGGTAGGTACCTAAATTACGTTAAATAAATAAATCCATTCATTTGCTACCCTGACTCTCGACACCACGAATCGATTAAAACCACATGCCTGAAAAAAGGACTGTTGCCTCTCCGTTGAGACTGGTATTTGTGTCCAAAACTCCTGCATTCATCCTGGGAGAGAAATGTAAATGACTAGCAAATATTTATGTCTGCTTTCCACACCGAGCTCCACCCAGAAGGACGAGGCCGGTAAGAATAGTGAGTAGTGAGTCGCAGTTCCAAATGTGCAGGTGAATAATTCAGCCTGAACGAGGGCTGTGGCTCTCTTTTGAGCCGTGTGACGAGTGAATCTCCCCCTCTACAGCCCTACAGCCTCCGCTTGGCAGTACGGCCTCCGCTCCCCTTTGAATGCTTCACAGCGCGGCGCCCCGTGGAGCGGAGTGGCGAGCACTGGTACTGTTCTAAGTTCGCGGAATAAATGGACCTTGTGTTTCTAAAATACTTTCTTTGTAGTGTGAAGGAGTTTAAAAATGTTCTTCTCTGTTTTTCTTCACACTCAATTTCTGGCGTTTGAAATTTAAAAGCAAAACTGTATATCCTTTGCAGTATTTGTCGCTGAGCCATTTATACCGTAGGTAACACGTTTCTCGTGTAGGGATTGAAAATGGCGATAGTTTTTTTCCAAATAAATATTGGAAAAGCATATATTCTTCGCCGCATCACGAGTGACTGCAAATATAAGGTCACCCTGATAGTTCATGGAAAAGTTGATGGTAGACGAGTAAGAGGTGGGTTCGTAGTTTATAATTTTGCTTTCTTCAGGACTACGAAAACAGGTTGACGATTGTAAAATATTATTTATTTTATTTCTGCACCTTGTTAAAAGTCGTACGCATCTGTAGATATATATTTATATATAAGTAGTTCTGTGAACCTCGCGTCCAAAAAATATGTTTCTAATTTTCTCTTATTTAATAAATTAAAATCAAAATACCTCTGAAATCAAAACATTTGTAAGTAGGCAAATATTTAAGTACTATATACCTACTTCATTTAAAACCATAAATATTAATTTTATGTTACTCTACTTCAAATAAGGAGTTACAAAGTTTGTCCAAAGCAGCTTCGCAATCTCACAGACAATTTTCTTTTCAAACTTTCTTCAGGCTGGTAGGTACCACAATAAAAATAAAAATTATTGATGAAATTTAACGTCAGTAAAAATAAAACAGAATCTGCATAAGGTTTTTACATATGTGAATGATTTTATTGATTATTCCGATTTGACAACTCGTAACATTAATTTGGGAGGCGGTTATGGGCACCGCCGCCCTGGGAACCGTTTATTGGCTAACCAAAATCTCTGCCATAAGTCACCCCAAGTGGTTTGCTGCGTGACTTAGTAGTGGTGCCCGGGTTCAAGGGGTGAGATTTTTCTAAGTCTTGGCGGTGAACGCGTATGCCCACGTACTGCCGGATCGGGAGAGATTGGTTGAGAGATATCTAACGCAGCCGGACTCTCTCGACCCATCACCTTGCACCGCAGTGTGAGGGATGGATTCATATGTCTGTCATTCCTCGACACATTGACCCGCAGATTCCCACTTACCCATCGTACATTTTTCCCTCACAGAATTTCCTCTCCTTCATTTTCCTAAAGGACCATCCACACAGCATCCCCAAAAATGATATAGGACCTGAGGGAATTTTTCCTCAGTGCCACTTGTGTGGAACTATTGAAAAAAACGTTCCAGCGAACTCTGGCAAACGATAGACAAAAAGTATCATCCTTTCCTTTAAAATATAGATGTTGTCTTTCCCTGCATTTTCTTTAACTCAGAACAATTGCTGTCTTTAGAATCACAACATTTCCAAACTAGAGAATCCGTAGTTCCCTGCTGTTAGTTTTTAGTTAGAACACTTGTGCAATTTCACACAAAACAAAAAAAAATATTTTATGAAAACGTCACAGAATAATTACTAAATGAATTTAAAATTATTTTAGGAATGTAATTGAACACATTAATTATAATTCTTTCTCACAAAATATTTCATATTAATGATAATTATTACAATAAATTAGATCAAAACCGCACTCGTTGCGACCATTAACCAAAGATGTCAACAGGCGGCGCGCGGCGGTCGTAATAATAATAATTACACAAATGTATAAACATTAAATTATAATTGCGCAAGAAATTAGTTCTGTCAACTCGCAATTTAATAATAGTACGTGTACATAAACATTCATGGTATTTATTCCTTGTTAGGACGCCCATCTCCGCAAGAAAGGTCCGGTGAAGTGGGGTCGCGTTTGTTTCTCTAGGAAAATATTTATGAAGGTAGCCTGGGGCCTTGGGTCAGAGGTCTGGGGTCTGCGGTTTTGCTCAAATACAGGCATCCAAAGCTGGAAACAAGTTACTATACTTTTTCGAGGGAATTCAACTGTAGGTAATTATACGAAAAATATATTATGTACAAGGTTAGTTGTTACGGCCGTATATCCTCTTTGCATACTTACTTGAAGAAAAAATCTTCTAAATGATCAGGCAGGATGAATTGTCGCCGGATGAATTGTCGGCGGGATGAACTGTCGGCAGGATGAACTGTCGGCAGGATGAACTGTCGGCCGGATGAACTGTCGCAGGATGAACTGTCGCCGGATGAATTGTCGCAGGATGAACTGTCATGGAACCGTCTCTGATGGATTGTTCTAAAAGCATGTTCTAAAAGTATCTTCCGTTCTCACCATCGCATCGTACAAGTTTGTACTTTAAATACATTATTTGTTTAGTTAGACATATATGCCACATTATGACACAAGATACGAGATATATTAAATTAAGTGGTTAGATCTGAACAGCCACATACATTTTCCACATCTTCCCCTCCCCACTACCTTCAGCCTCATAACATACCAAAACTCGGGAGGCCAAAGGCTCTCACTTGCTCCAGACGGTGGGTCTCTGGTGTTGTATACAGATAAAAAAATGTTATATACCGGTTTTTGCTAAGCCGACTGCACGTTTAAGTATGTCGTATTTTATTATTGCCGCTTACTCCTTCGGAGAGTCGAAATTATTATTAGTAAAAATATTATTACAACGGATTTTCAATCGAGATGACTGCAAATACGACTTTGGTTATACGGCAGTATATCCTCTTTGCATCCTTACTTGCAAATCATTGTAATTATTCAACTTTAGATCAACTGTCATGGAATCATTTTATTTAATTATTTGTTTACCTATCATGATTGCGTGATAAAAAATTCTAAAATAATGACGTACACCAAACAGCGTATGCGACATTTCCTAGAGAAAAAGTCTGACAGGGTCATAGGCAAAACAGCGTTACCGTCACCCTCACCCCATAGACCCGGGCACACCTGCTAAGTCATTAAACGCAGTGAACCACTTGGGGTGACCTATGGAAAAGGTGTTGGTTATCCAATAAATGGTTCCCAGGATGGCGGTACCCATACCCGCCTCCAAAATTTTAGTGGATTTAAGTTGTAATTGCACGTATTATTAGTGTTATTTGCTGCATTAGTATTGTTGGCTTCTGCATGAAAAAACTAAGTGTGCCTGATACGCCACTTTGGAACATTTAAACCGATGAGGGAAAGCATTTTGGGACTATCTATTTTATTATTAAGCAGATTGTATACACAACAACATCTGACAATATGCGTCTTTTTTGTAAAGCTGACATTCTAAACCAATGTATACTTTATTTTCTGTTTATTTTGACGCCTTTTAGGCTTCCACGTACATCTATTATATATAAATGAATCGCTGAATGTGTTGCTAAGCGCATAACTTTCGAACGACTGCACAAAATTGGATAATTCTTTTTTTGTGTGTTCGTTATTGTCAGGACAAGGTTTTTATAAAACTTCCGGTGAGCTCTGGCATAATGAAATTTGTATAAAAAAATTTCTATTGGTGGCACGCGAGGTTTGAAAACTGAATGTGTGGAAAGCGGGAGGGAGGGAGTGATGGGGGGGTAGGGGGGAAAGGGGAGGGGGTTGTAGGGGGGAGGGGGAGGGGGAGGGGAAAGGGGGGGAGAGGGGGAGGCGGGAGGAGGGAGGGGGGAGGAGGGAGGGGGGAGGGGGGAGGGAGGGCGGCGAGAGGGGGGGGGAGGTGGAGGAGGTGGAGGAGGTGGAGTGGGAACCCCTCTTACACCATGCGAGCGAAGCCGCGGGAAAAAGCTAGTAATTTACAAAAAGAAAGGTTATAAGTACATAATAGGTAGTAATGGCAATAATGTATTAACCATACGACATATAAAGGTCAAGGAATGCGTGTATGTATCCAATGGTAGTTATTTATGTGTATTGGGTACAAGCCTATTATACATACACAAAATATGAATGTGCCTACTCGTAATGTATAGGATACTTATAAGAGACAATATTCATAATTTATTTTTCAAGAGCAAAAATAATATATAGGTACTTAATTGTAATCAAATTCTATTGAAATCAATTGACATAAGTAGCAAATAAATGCCTGCGTTAAATATGAATTCACTTTAAAATCATACAAAAAAATGAAAGTATAGAAATTTAGACAAATTACTTAAATTCACTATAGAGTGGTGAATTCACCCCTTTCCGCAAAGTACGAGTATTTACGTAAATTTTGTTTAATCTCAAATACGGAATCTCCAAATATGTCTACCACATTTCCAAATCTATTACTATAATTATGCAGTTGATTTATATTTGTTTAAGCCTGATAATTTGTTCTGACGGTGTCACAGAAAAGGGTAGCATTTTGTAGCGTATTTCTGGTCGTTACTGTCAATGCCATCATTAATTAATAAGTTTATTTAATGAAACAGGATCAGTCTAATCTGATTTAGTTGGTCATTAATGCATCCATTGTTGAGGATAAGTATAATTATTGAGGATTTTATACTATGGAAACGAATTCTAATATCACGTAATCCATAATCCCTTTTATTCGCAATACGTTTTACTAAATACCGAAGTCTGTATATTATTGTACGTGCAATAGTACAACAATTAGCATTATAATTACATTACGGACGTCGCAATTGTCAACTGTGCTGTTTATGAGAATATGTAAATTATGTTATATATTCACATAGTTATTATTTACATATTTTTAACCGTTTTTATGTATATATGGGTATATATTTATGTGTATAGAACACATCAATTGCATAAGTTTGTGATAATTCGTGGTAGTCGTTTCACAAAACTTAGCAGTCAAAGTATTTAATATCAACCGCCAAGCCGAAATGAAATTTCAGATTGAGAAGTAAATAATTGAAACAAATTAAAAATAAGATCAGCTGAATAAAAGAGCTAAGTGCCAACTTCTAAAATAATTTGTGAAGTACCTTTCGTCATACCTCATCACAGTCATCACTCATCACTTATCACATCACTCAAAATCGAGATTCCCAAAAAGTAAGCCACCTAACCGTCTCGTTCCACGTAAATATCAAATGTTCGAATGGAGATATTAGTTTATTGCTTTTACCTTAATATTTTTTTTTCAAGGACTAGAAAAATATCTGAGAACTTTTTAATTAGTCCCGGCAACTGGAGGACTCCTAAATAAATTTATTTATACATAATCAAAATACATTTTAGTTTTTGTAAAGGGTAGAATTATTGCCTTACGGCTATTAATTCCAAGGAACCAATTTTAACAAAGATAATCAAACTCTTATTTTCAAATAGTCTTAAAAGCCTTGCCAAAAAACGTCATGGATATTTTATTCAATTGATAAACGACCGTGTACGAGTAAATCTTACTAATTAATAGTTCATGGAAAAATATATACGTACATTGCTTATCCAGTCAAAGAGAGAGGTTTATCTGTTGTATGTATTGTTTTCAACAGCAATTTCTCAACGAATTTCGGAATTTTTCCAAGGTATTTTAAATGAATAATATATTTCTTATTTTTAAAGAAGTTGTAAAAAAAAAACCATTTTAGAAACTAGATAAAATAGAATTTTGTGTTTGAAACATACTTTAGTGTTTAAAAATTGCAACATTTCAAACATCAAAAACGAAAAAAGTTGATCAAAAAAGTTTAAAATGCTTACCTCAAAGATTTTTAGGTAAAACCTTGAAAAATTTGATAAAATTCAAAATTTAAAAAACACAATCCTTTTATTTAAGAAATTGGCAACTAACTGTTACTGCACTTTTTATCCCGTTCGTTACAATTAAAAATTATAAAAAATGTAATAATTATTTCCCTTGAATAACAGAAAAAAGTTTGATATTTCATATTCATTTTTGTACATTCTTTATTGTTTTTATTTCTTGCTAGAGCAATCCCCATGAGTTACAGAACTCATTCCAGGACAGGAGGAACATGCAATTCATGGGTAGGAGGAAATAGTTACAATTTTACACAGGAATTTAGATATTAAAAATATAAGTTTCAGAAACAATATAGACGAAAAATAAAAGACAGGTTGAGTAGAACAAACAACAATAGAAAACAATTAAAGAAAAAAAAGAACAAGGTTATACAAATACAAATAATAAAAAAATTACAAAAAATTCTGCCTCAATACAGGTTCACCTAGTGAGGCAGACAATGCACAACTAAAAATATTGTATAATTATGCTATTTCTGTGTAACCGATCTTACATTACTTTCTACTTGTTAATTTTTTTGTACGGATGTAATCTATTTGTAATCTACATTGAACATGTACTTTTTTAGTTGTAATGTTGGCAATTTCATTGAATAAAGATACATAAAAAAAATATGGATGATTACAACTCAATGGAAAAGAAAAGAAGAGAAAAAGAAACAAGACAGGCGAATGCGTCAGGCGCTCGGAGCAGCCTGACGCATTCTGGCCGGTCCCGTTATCCCTTATTAAATAAGAGGGATAATTAACATTTTTAAACCTTAAAAGTGTCAAATAATGTTTATTTGTCTGTGTACATTACATATGTGAACTCAAAATAAATTTATCGTAAGTAGTATGGACGTAAAACGAGTTTTAAGAATATGTGCAGATTGTTATCGTGATTCATTAGATGTGAAGGGTTTAAAACCCAGGATGGGTAGCGAACATTTACCAGATGTGGTCATTTGTTCGGTCGTTGGGTGTCATAGCCGTACCCCTCTGCGCACCCCGCACCTTTACTGCAACCCCCGTTGCTCGCCGCTACGCCTGCAGTCGCTGTATTTACGACTGTGGACCATATGGCCCGTTCGGTGTGTGGGCCACCAAAGCGGCCTTCTAAGAAACGCACCAGAGAAGAGAACAAACTGATGACCTCTGCAATCTCTACATCCCTAGCTGCCCCCGCTGCCAACCGCCCGCGTCTGCTCCCCGCCCCTAAGCACATGGACTAGGAAGTCATCGGACTGATCCCGCGCCCTTCGGTTTCTACCAGTGCCGTACGTATGGAGTGATAAATGACAAAATAAATACCTAAGAGGTAGTGTTTAAAACAACAATCAACAATAAACAGTTCACAGTGACAATTATTACAGTGTATTATTACGAGTATATACATTTTCGTTAGCGTTGATCACATGTTATTTTTATGGTTTCTATGCAATTTTTGTTTAACTGCAGATTTATTAAATATAGGTTTTGAGTATGTGGGAGTAAGATTAAGTTAGATTAAGTTAGATTAAGTAGATTAAGTAGATTAAGTTAGATTAAGTTAGATTAAGTTAGATTAAGTTAGACTAAGGATTTTAAGTAGATTACTAAATACATAAGGTAAATGTATTATTGGGGGGCAAGAATTCCAATAATCCATGCGCTTGATAGCTGCAAGATGAGTTGTTATCTAGCCTCCTACATAGTTAAGTAAATTAAAATACGTACATATAAAAAGATATTTTATTTAACTTATTGGGGGGCTAGAATTCCAACAATCCATGCGCTTGATAGTTGCAAGACGAGTGGTTATCTAGCCCCCTACATAGTAAAGTAAATTGAAATACGTACATATAAAAAGATATTTTATTTAATTTATCGGGGGGCTAAAATTCCAATAATCCATGCGCTTGATAGCTGCAAGACGAGTTGTTATCTAGCCTCCTAAGTTAAGTAAATTCTAATGTAAAATCCATGCTAATTTGTACAGCGCTCTTGAGGCGATTTTTCGCAAAAACAGCGCTATATAAGTTGTCCAAATTTATTATTATAATTATTATAAGACAATTGAACATGACAAGAAAATTACGTAGTTTCTTAAACTTTGATTTCTCAAATTTGAATTTGTTTACACATACGAGTATAAGGCTTTAATGTTATTAAGATGAAGTCATAGTAAATAATGCAAAATCATATGTTTTTGTTTTGAAAATTTGATCGCTTAGAAGTGTTGTAGATGCTTCAATTAAATACTGCGTGTAGAACATACCTTGGCCCTTCATTTTTTTATAAGTTTTTAATAAGCCTATAAAAAAATAAAGTATAAGGTCTAAAAAACACACTTTCAAGTCCAAACTCTCCTATTTATAAACCCCTTTTCGGATATGGTTTTATTGTGTAATGTGGCAAATTCAGTTTATTTTATAATAATCGCAAAAAAAGTTGATATTTACACCCAATCTTCCCAAAATAAAATAAAATATGCATTTTCGCGTTGATATTTTACAATACGGCCGCTACTCGACGAATTCGGTTATTCAAAGTGACCCCTATGGCGTCCACCGAAGAACTACTGTCCACGGCACAGTAGTGAACTAGTGGAACGCCTTAAAAAAGTTAAAAAGTTACTTTCTAGAAGTTTTATTAAACTCACGCGACAAAAGTCAATTAAAAACTAATTAGTGGATTAAAATAGATTACGAGCGTTTAACCAGCCAGCGGACGAAAATCCACATTTCGTCGAAAGTTGTTCTTACGATCGTGCAGGGCGGTTACAATGAGAAAGTTTAATTATTCTCCGTACCAGCTTTTTAAAATTATAACTCAATATCGAATTTATTTCAATCCAAATTAGCTTTATTTATACCTTCATCCAAAAATGCTAAAAGGCGTGATGATAAAACTATTAAAATAATGTACTTTTTGTAATTATTTTTTGATTATAAGTATTTATCATTTTTTAATAATGTCTAAATTTAATAAGAATGTTAAAAAAATCTGAAATATATTAGTTTGTAAGTGCGCAAATAAATACACAAATGGACCAATTTTCGTCAAGAAACACATGTACGTACATATTTTTTAATGATTTTATTGAAACTAAAATTAAAATTCTAAAACATGCGTTTGCTAGATAATGTATTGATTTATTTTACTGCATGATTATATTATTTGAAATGGGTGTGGTATAATACATTTTTTTTTTAAATTTAACAAATCTGCCACCGACCTATGGAATAACCTTATTATACTAAAAATTTAAAAAATTACATGCGAATGCTAGATAAAAGAACAATCTTTCGAAATCCATTTATAATTTTTTGTGGAAAAGAGTCAATACGTCTAAAATCTGATTTGAAAATGACATATTTCTGGTTTTCTCTGGTAAAGCCCTCTTAAAAATGTCACAAATAATAGTAAAAAAATATTTTATATTTATTAGCGAACTGGTCATGATAATAGAAATAATGAACCAAAACATGATCGTCTGCCCATCGACTTCGCGGCGGACCGGATCAGAAGAAGTCGGTTGATGGAGAACCTTTTAGGATGAAGCTATACCTACGTGAAATCCTATTTAGATTAATCTTTACTACGAAGCGGTTTACATTATGAACAACAAAATAAGCTACGGATAAATTGAAGCTTTTACTACCTTTTGTATGAATTGAAATTATAATTTAATTATTATTATTTACGTAACAAAAAATATAAGCGTAAAGTACTAAAAAATTTTTTTTTATGACTTTGTAATATTTGAAACATTTTTTTAAAAATACCCCTATATGGCAATGACTACTTTGACGTTTTGTTTGATATAACTTTTTTACATTCATATAAAATTATGCACAAAATAAATAAAAACCACTTTGGCGCTTACTTGCCTCGTGCAAATAAGACGCTCGATTTTAAATTTTGAAAGCGTGAGAATCGAAATATTTCTAGCGTTTATATTCCTCTTTACTGTCCACCGGACAATCTCGATCAATCGCATGGATGGATTCATACGTCCGTCACTCCTGGACATACTGACCCACAGATTCCTTCTTACCCCTTCCCTACAACGTCCAAGAACTTCCCTTTCCCCCTTTTCTCGAAAACGATCCTCCACACAGCATCTCTGAATATGGCTTAGAGGAATCGGGCTTTCCTTTGTGGAGTTGATGTTAAAATCCCCATAGTACGTTCAACCGAGGTGAATAGCATTTTTGTTCACAAAACATTTCGTAAGGTAAATGTATATTTAATACCTTATTTATAATTTTCTCCTCGTTGAAAATAATTTATTAACAAACCTCCTCCGTATCACATCCACTTCATTGTCTATCAATAATCCAATTACACTCCGTAATATAAATTTATTTACTTTTATTCCACAATTTCATTAGGCACCCCTTACTCAAAGTTACCTTTTTACATTAACTCCAAATTATATCTCTGGAGGGTTTTATTTCGATAAAGTAACCTTGACGGAGTCATAATTTATATTACAACGCCGCTGTTCGCAGGTATTGAAAATCCCAAATATTAAAAACTCAATTCCAATGAGAAAAAGAAACGAATACCGCGCCTCTCCGATGAAACCGCAGAAGTGAAATATATTGCCTCCAGAGATAAAACTAATCTCGGCAAATGTAAATAGCGATAAAAACAACCTCCTGGGAGAAAACGTAAAAAATCTACGGATTTTCATCATATACATTTCAACTTGATTTTAAGGGGAGCTTTTCTTTCAGGAGATCGAATTTCAGTTCCAAACATTCGAGAGCTTGTGGAATTCCAATAATAATTATTCAGAAAAGTGGCTGCGCAACATCCGTGGCCGACCACATCAAACACGACCGTGATGGGAAAAGGTGGTTGTTCCCACTACTGTGTGCTGTTCCATTTTATACCACCTTTCAAAACCAATATATCTCAACCTTCTCGTAGGTAAACAAGGAGAATTATTCCGAAAACCTAATCAATTAACCCTCTTTTCATAAGTACATTTCAAGTACTTGCTGTGGTTTACTCAGCGCTTCGTTAATTGTGTACATTACGCGCCGGTAACAGGTAGGCATATTTATTAGTTCCTTAAGCGTATGCGAAATATAAAGATGTCCCGGTGTAGATCCGCGTGTTTGCTTTTAAAGCAAAACTACGGTTTTATTCTAACATTGATGAATTTCTGCACACTTGTCTTATAAAAATGGAGGAAAGTCCCCACACTCTTTTCCCACTCCTTAAAGTAGAATTTAGATGCTTACGAAAATTTTCATACTTAATTTTTTTTAAATGTGAATACCGCGCAAGAGTTCCAATTGCTCCCGTCTGGAGCCAGTGAGACTATGGCGTGCCCAATTGGGGTACGTTATGAAGCTGAAGGCGGTGGGGAGAGGAAGGAGACGGAAAAGAGGAAGATGGAGAAGTACCTGGCTATTAAAATCTGGTCACTAAACATGGCTAAAGCCATTTCAAGCAACGTTTCAATTCTGAATGGTGGTCTTACACCAGGGAGTATCTTCAAGAGTATCTTCAAGAGTATCTTCAAGAGAATCTTCCACTCTGGAACGTGCTGCAAACATAAAAAATATTATTTTTAATGAATTAATTGTGAATTAACCAAACTAAAATGTTTTTGTGGACGCCGGGATTCGAACCCGCGACCTTCGGATTGCCAGCCGAGAACCTTACCCTTCGACCACGGAGGCCAAAACCACTAATATTCAAAATAAGCAGAAAATAAAATCTCTGCATCTGATTTCTAAAAACTCTACGTATCGCTCGGGCAACGCCGCGGACTTCAGACATTATTTTATGAGCAAATATTGAAGGTTTTTATCATAGTGATGTCATAAATCACTTAAAAATTTTCAATTTATATTTAAAAAAAATGCAAAACCTGCTATAAATTACGGTACTCACATATAAATTACATTAAAATTATGATGAAGTGCTTTGCTTCAGGCACTTTGATATTGTATACTTAAAATCACATTGTAAGTACTTAGATACTAGGAAAAGCTTTCCAACCGGTCAGCTTTTTTTCTATTTTGGACAATCTGATTTGAAAACGCGTCGACACAATAAAGTAATCTTCTCCTATCACTTTAATGTGAATAAAATTGCTGAAAGCTTTTCCGTTTATCACGAGACTGAATTTCTTATTTCGATAGGTATATCGTTGAACGGAATGTAATGTACAATGTCCCCTAGCACGGTCGATCGGTAAGGATTGATAGGATAACTTTCGGTAACTCCTAGCGTTCCCACTGCAGATTCGCACTGCGCACTGGGGTGCTATGAGATCGATCGAGATTGTTCGGTGGACAGTTAAAAGGATCTCCATTAACCGGCGGCGTCTCCTGATCCGGTCCGGGCAGACGCATCCGCCGTCAAGGGCGCCAAGACCTAGACAAACAACAGTTGTCGAATATATTAAGAACACTTAGTCATTGTGAACTGTTACTTATTCGTTGGCGATTTGCAATCATGGTAGGGAACGATGAGAAGTTATCGAAAGTTATCCTATTAATCCTTATCGATCGACGCTAACGTACATGCGATCCCTATTTCAAATGTTTTTATTTTATTTTTTATTATTTATCAACCAAGATAATATTACAATACACACATTTTTGGTATTTATCACCTCACTAGGCTGATCCTGTCCGAAATAGCAGGAATTTAATCTATTGATAAATTTAGTCTAATATAATTGGAAGTTAAATAAGATAAAAATTTAAAATTAAATTTTAATACATAAGAAAGAAAAACCAAAAGAAAAGAGATAAGAAAAATGGAAAAAAAGATGAAAGAAAGTTGAGAGGAAAAGAGAAAAGATACAGGCGTTGAATGGGTTGTTATATTGTAAAAGTTATCTGCCCGCCGTATGCAATTCCTTTGTTGACTATTCACGTATGAATTTTGTCTTTTAGATTTTCATTTTGTTGTCACGTGAATATCATTTTCAATTAAATTTTTAAAAATGCTAGCTTATGGTAATGTCTTTATCCACCAACAGTTTCACCTTTTCAAACCTACCTTACACCCTACGTAATAAAAAGTAATATTAATATTTAAAAATGTTTTCAAAATATATTATGTAAAAATGTTAATAATAAGGTAAAAACGGTAATGTAAGGAAATAAAAAAATAAAAAATATGCAGTATTTTTCTTCGGAGTCATGTGTTGATGTCTACTTTTTATATGAATACCTCACAAGATTCCCAAATGATCCCGCCAGGAACCAGTGAGACTATGGCATCCCCAATTGGGGTATGTTGTGAGGCTGAAGGTAATGGGGAGAGGAAGAAGATGAGGAAAGGAAAGCAGATGATGGGAAGAGGAAGGAAGAAGATAAAGCCATTTCAAGCAACGTTTCAATTCTGAACGAAACTGAGAATATTTTCCACTCTTGAACGTGCCGCAAATATACTATTTATTATTTATTTATTTATTTATTTATTTATTTATTTATTTATGTATTTATGTATTTATTTATTTATTTATTTATTTATTTATTTATTTATTTATTTATTTATTTATTTATTTATTTATTTATTTATTTATTTATTTATTTATTTATTTATTTATTTATTTATTTATTTATTTATTAATTTATTTATTTATTTATTTATTTATTTATTTATTTATTTATTTATTTATTTATTTATTTATTTATTTATTTATTTATTTATTTATTTATTTATTTATTTATTTATTTATTTATTTATTTATTTATTTATTTATTTATTTATTTATTTATTTATTTATTTATTTATTTATTTATTTATTTATTTATTTATTTATTTTATCCAGAATGTCGAGACTAGTCAACACAAATCAAAGCATTGAATTTTTTGGTGTAAGCCTAAATGACTTTCGGCAGTCGTTACGCAATGTGGTTTTTTAAAGTCTTTTTAAATCCATCTTCAAGCTACTTGTAGTTATCTTCTCTATGTACTTTTATATTATATGTATTTTGTCAATGCTCTTCATCTATATGTAATCTCCTTTCATTGTGATTTCTCTTTTTTTTCTATTCGTGTTATTGATGTATTGTTAATTGGACTAATTGTCCGTAAATAAATAAATAAATAAATAAATTATTTATTTTTTATTCGTTTATTTGTTTATTTGTTTATTTATTTATTTATTTATTTATTTATTTATTTATTTATTTATTTATTTATTTATTTATTTATTTATTTAATTAATTTATGCCCAGAGGGCTTTTACATAAATATATAAATATATAAAGACAGTACAATTTTAACACGAGAAAGAAAAATATAATATAAATAAAAGTTACGATAGAAAACAAACGTGAAATAAAAATAAAAGCAACAAAAATTTAAAAGTACAGTGAGAAATAAAAACTATTAAGTTGCGATAAAAAATTTAAAAAAAATGCATGATATAAATATACAAGGAACAAAAATTTTAAAGTACGGTAATCAGATGTGTTTACAAATTTACAACAATAATCATGAATAACAAACACCTAAGTACTTAGTGGTTTCTCATAGCGTGAAACCGCTATGTGTAGATGTAGGTTTGTAAGTCGCAGGAGTTCAGAACTATTCAATTTGAATTTTAATATTTTAGTTAAAAACTAAAAAAGGATTATTAAAGTCGACGTAGTAAATTTACAAAAAAAAAAATACTTAGTGAGCATTTAAATAATGGATAAATGATTTTATTATTTCAGGTAGAAGAAGTCGAGGACGCCCAGTGAATGGTAGATGATGTTGAGGACACCCAAGAAAGACATGGCACGACCAAGTGAATCAGATACTTGAGTCGGGCCATGTCAAGAGTCAGAATAATAGAAGAGAATGTATGAGACGTTTTATGAATGTAAACGAGGCAAGGAATGTGTGCCAAGACCGGGATGTTTGGCGGTCCGTCCTCTCTGCCCACCCCTGCGGGGAAACGGCGTGATGGTTAGTTAGTTAGTTATGTTTATAGTGTAACAGTGACATATTCCATATATCTATGTGCGAATACATATTACCAAGTTTTGGATTCTGTATAGTGGTATATTGAATTGTGCCCTAGTCGTAGTATTGCCACAATAAAACGGCAGTACTGACCTTGTGTTTTTGGCTGGCACATTAAAATTTATGAGCGCCAAGAATTCAGGTCTGTCAATTGTATTATGCAAGATTTTTAATAAAAATACTAGATCGGAAACTGTTCTTCTATCACTCAAATTTAATAAATTAGATAATTGCAGTAGATAAGTGTAGTTTAATTTTGTTCTTTTGGTATTTTTAGTTCATAATTTAAAAAGCTTAGGAATTTTTTTTGTACTCTTTCTATTGTTTGAGAATGCACGTCATAATGAGGAGACCACACAGTTAAGTTATATTCAACCTGACTCCTTACTAGTGATGTGTACAGAAGTTTTAATGTTTTAATGTCTTTAAAATCCTTATCCACTCTTAGTACAAAATCTAACATTTTTAATCCCTTCTTTGACATATTTTCAATGTGTGGTATGAAGCTAAGTTTGTTGTCGAAAGTAACACCTAAGTCATTAATTTCAGAAACAGATTCGAGAATGAAGTTATTGATTGTGTAATTGAAAAAAACTGGATTTTTTTTTTAAAAAATCTCATAGTTATGCATTTATTAACATTATTTATGAATGAATTGTGAAATAACACAAATTAATTTAAAAAAAATTATTTGACCACGCCGGGATTCGATCCCGCTACCTTCGGATTGCGAGTCGAGAGTCTTACCCCTCGACCACGGCTGCCGTCAATGTCTTGGGTCGTTATTGTGTTGTGCAGTATGATGGTTGAGTTTGTCTTTTTGGTAATGTACCTATATATATATAATTTTTATGTACAGCTGCTGTATTGAAAATACAAAGTACCTAAGTCCTTAAATAACTGTATTGTCGAGAATGTATAAGTTCTTTAATGTAATAACTTTAATTAAGGCTGTTTGCGCCTTGTCGAGAGGGTCCATATTAGTTTTAGCAGCACCACCCCAACCAATCATACCTTGAGTTTTAATCGATTGGGCTAGTGCGTAGTATATCGATTTTAGAGTTTTCATTGGCATTATGTTTCTATAATATAATATATATTAGTTTTCTAACTTTACCCGCTGTTTAATTTATTTGTTCTGGCCATCTAAGATAGTTGTGCTAAAATAGATGTGCATTAACTTTTAACTTTTTTCCAAACTTGGGTATACATTTGTCAGATTTTTCTTCGGAGGTGTTGAAAATTACCAAAACGTTAAAAAATACGCCTTTGCATATAAAGTACTTAATTCTGACGTAAAACTATGCAGAGTGTCCGGGGGTGAAGTGCATTGACTTCGGAAGGTGATTCTACATGACGGTAGGAGTAAAAAGATTTACAACTTTTTCCGAAATTCCAATTTTTTTCCCATTTAAAAAAACGTACCTACTAAAAATCCTTAGTGTGAGGAACGATATTACTTGCTGAAAGCCTGCCGGGCACGATTAGGGCAACATTGCGTGGTTGTAATTGGCCTGTATTGTAACAGCAGAAAATAATAAAACTGTATAATAATACCGCAAAACTACCCCTAAGTTGGAATTTCGAAAAAAGTAATTTATCTTTTTTACTTGTACTATCATGTAGAATCACCCCCCGAAGTTAATGCACTTTACCCCCGGACACCCTGCGAAAACGCGGCGAAAATAATACATGCACAGAATTATTGACAAATAAGTTCTAATAATTTTGAAAATGGCAATTAAAATAATTTTCTGTTAAAAATGTTACGTTATATGTAGATAATTTATCGCCTGTCTGAATTCTTCACACAATCGGTTTCAATTTTAGACGTACATTTACAGAAAACTTTATTTTATTGAATCATAATTACTCAGGACACACGACAAACCGATCTTTAACCTATGTTTTTTTTTTTTTTTATAATCTCAATTTAGTAAGAGGATATTGCATCTTCTATGCCTCTTTACCTTTATTTTCTTTCATGGCCATGAAACCTAGTTTTATCTTAAATTAACGTCGTCTGAATTAGAAATTGACCAGTGATCGCACTATGGGCCTTTCTAAAGGGTTTTGCAAAAAAATTTTTCAGCACATCAAATTTCCCATATTTTCTATTGATTTCAGCTTCCTTAGATATTAGCATCTTTTTCCCATCCTTTTTCCAGCTTTCCTTTTCAATTCACAGCAAAGTTTGTTCATCTCTCTTCATCGACTTTCGATTGTTGGGATACGGTGTATTTGTGTTTAACAAATCTTTTAATGGAGAATTTTGTCGCATCAGCTTTTATAAGCTCGGGGCTCCGAAATTCAAAATTGTTTATGAGCCAAAGATGTTTCACTGAACTGAGTAGTGGTAAGTCGTGTTTCAATATTGAAAATATAAGAAAGCCCGGGGATAATTCATCCATCTTGAATTTTTCCATTCATCTATCAACTCGTGAAATTGTAAGAAATGAATTTTATAATATCTTTTTATAAATCTCAGGGGAATTGGGCATCTAATATTATGTAGAAAACAGGTTAAAAATGTTGTGATAAGTATGAAGTTAAAGGATATGTTTACTACATGTACGTTTATGTATATGTATGGGAAAGTGTATGTTTATATTTTTTTTTTCTTCTAAATAACCAATGTACAATAACCATTAAAATTAAAAAAATAAATATAAAACTTTCTGCCACAACACATAAATACTTGTCACACATAATCATAAATAAACACGTAAACACCTCAGCACAGGTTCTCCTAGTGAGGTGTTCACGAAACATACAACAATACCTATCCACAATTTCACCTACACAAACCTACCTTACACCCAACGTAATAAAATTGTAAAATATATTATGTAAAAATGTTTACAAAATTTATGTATTATGTAAAAATGTTAATTAATAGGTAAATACTGTAATTCAAAGAAATAAAAAAAATTAAAAAAATTGTTTTAAAAAACTTGCTTCCTAATTTTAAAATGAACTTGAACTTAGTAACAATAGAGTAGTAGTAGGTACCTGCGTAGTTTAAATACTAACCTTGGCAGAGAAATAGCGTCAAATTTTTGAATTTTGTAAATAAAAAATAGCTTTAAATAGTTTAACAAGTTTTTTTAGTGTGAGTAGGTACCGCAGAATATTCCCAACAGCAACCACCGATTAGGAGCGAGCAAGACTAGAACAACCCCAATTTGAGTATAAAATTGTGAGGCTCAAGGTTACTGGAGAGGGGAAGGAAGCAGAGGAAAGGAAGGTAACGGAAGTTTGTAAACGCTTTCATTGGCGGTGTTTCACCGGGGCAATTCTGAGGGTATGTTTGACTCTGGAATATGCCGCAAACATACTTTAAATATTATTTTAAATGAATAAATTGTGAAAGTACACAATTTTTTTCGAGCATACTGGAATTTGAAAATGCGACCATCGCATCGATAGTCGAGAGCATTACCCCTCGACCTCGAAGGTCTTTCAAATGCTTGATTTTAAATAATAATATGAATAGATATTCAAAGAATATACGTGCATTTTAAAGAGTGAGTATTATTATTTGATAATTACCATTGTATTTGAACCTCTTGAAAAGTTGCTTGAAACGTCAGCAGCTACGTTAATTTACCAAATGCAAAAAGCCAGGTACCTTCTTCGAATCCTTTCATAATCCTTCACTTCCACCGGTAATATCAATTCGGAAAAATATTGTACACTCTTTTCCTTGTCCGTTATTCGAATGTGGCGCCGTTCTGACATATCAAGGGTATGGTTTACTGCTATCTTCAATAGTCTGGAACAGACTAAACGATAACTTCGCATATTAGAGTAGATTGTTTCTAATCTTCTGTAGATACATATACGAGTATGTATTGTATTTCGGGCTGGAGCCATTAATTCAGATCGGTATGAACAGTAACGCATAATAAACAGTTTGTCATAATGCCCAATAATGACGCTATTGATAGTTGATAGCCAAGCGAGCCCGCCACGACCAAGAGGACAAGGTGAATAAACGGGATACAGTAGTTGGTGCTAGCAGATTAGGTTCGGTGCTTAAACGGAATACAGTTAAATCCATGTCTCTACACACATTATTGATGAACCGGCCATTTGCCAAGGCTCACGGTATTCGCACGGGGGACCTGGACGGGACCTCATTTATCCGCTTCTACCGTAATGTTCAGATGCAGGCGTTATGGTTGTGATGAATGGTAACTTCCAATTTACGAGAAAGCCCACGGGAATTTTTTTTTAAGATGAAAAGTGCAGTACTACGACATCTGTATGGTCAAATTCAAACTTGCTCGAAAATAGAGGTATTTTTAAGTTGTTTGATGTATTATAGTTACCTTAAATATACACAGATGGTGATGAGATCGATATTTAACGGGAACCCCAGGTTTAGGGACGATTTTAAACGCGAGAGTTGAGACAACCAATTAAATAGCAGGAAAAGCAATTAAAAATCAACTCAGCCTATCAGCAAGAAGGGGGTCGTGCCCATTTTGAACACAAAGGATTGTACTTTGACCCTAGTGATTAGTGAAGAAATTTATGGTCTAGACGTTCCCACAGAGATCAGGGTTTAATGAACTAAGAGATAAATATCGAATTATTCAAGGTTTTTAGTACAACGAACCCAAGTAATGTTATTAATAAAGGGTACCTTCAAGGGGTCGGGAGACCTTAGTTTCGAGTGCATTAGGGCGTTTTTAGTTGCGGAAAACACACTTGGATAACGATAAAAAAATTTATCAGTAATATATTGAGGGGAAAACGCGGGGACAACGGGGCATGCTTGCGGGAGGGTTTTCAATTATAGAATAAGTACATATGACGGCTGAGAGGCAAAATTCGAGGAAAAACGTACTAGAGGAAAATGAATATACATAACACAATGGAAAATTATTGTTATCAATTCTAGACGGAACGGAGAGATTAGGAAAGCGAATTGGGAAGAAAAATTCAAAAAAATTTTAGAGTTTAAGGATTGAACAAGAGGACGAAACAAGGGTTTGGTGCAGTAGCAGATGCTTGGAAAGGAATTGGAATAACATACCTAGGGGGGGGTGGAAATACTGCAAACATTGCGATAGATTTAATTCATAAAAAAGAGTCATTTTACGTAATTAAAGTAGGGATCATAACATAAAGTTACACGAGACTGCGAGGGAAAGTGACACATTACAACGGTTGTCGACTCCATATGTATATTGTTGATATAAACAAGGAATATTCGAACATGCCTTTTGTTTATTTAAGGCCCATTATCCATTAAAAAGGGTCATAAAAATTAACATTGCTCTTGCCTAGTATTTAGATTATAGAATTTCCGTAAAATTTAATTATAAACACATTAAAATGGATTTATCGCCAGGTATGTAGAAATTAGGATGTATACACACGTCAGGGCTTATAGTTTATGGGATTTTGAGCGAGAGAGAGATGGAAAATTGGGCGGAATTTGATCGAAGTAGTTAACTTGACAGATATTCCAGGATAGGAATAGTTAGTGGGCCGGAAAACACCATAAATAATATATCAAAAAAGGAAAAAAGGGTTTTAGCGGGAGATGGAATCACGGCAAAAAGGCAAACGTCAAATTTCAATAAGGGATCATTGGGTTAGGAGTGGGGGGAGAGAACGAAAAACCGACATAACCGGAAAACTCAGATAAGGAAATGGGAAAAACTCAAAAACGTTATAAGTAGAGTAGATACGGAACCAGGATATGATTCCTTATTAACAACGAAGGGAAAATCATTTAAGAATAGTTGTTAAAACACCGTTACTTGAAGGAAATTTAGGTGGGAAAAGCGAAAAAGTTGAATATGCCACATAAATAATGGAAATACGGTTCTGAGACATAATTGCTTACGTAGACTAGGGGAAAAGAAATGAATTTCGTGGAAATTCATACAGGACAACTAGCGTTTAAAACTAGAAGACCGAAAAATCTACGTTTCGCAAATAGGTATGCCAATTTAGAGTATAGTTTTAGCAGATCACTTATGGGCATGTTGCAAACTGAGAAAAAAAAAACAGATTAAAAACATGTTTATAAAATATATTATGAAGACAGAAGACATGTGGAAAATGGGCAAACTGGATGGCAGCTTACTAAGTCCGGGACTATAAACCTTAGGGAAGCGAGACAAAGTTGTGGGATGAACCCCGAATTACGGAGAGGAAAAATCGAAAGATCTTATGTAGGAACAAACGATAACGAGATGGGGTTTTCAAAAAATTTCGAGTGATTACAGATTATAATTCCTCGTCAAGGAATATACGATTATGCCCTTTTGGAGCTGTGATGGGTATAAATTAGCGTGTTTGGGAATATTCGGGGAGTCCTTCGACAACTGGCAAGGTTGCTTAAAACGTCGCGCGTGTCGTGAGAATTACCCTGGTGATTAATTAATAGAGTTTAGAATCAGTTCATACTTTGAAAATACAGTGGAAAAATAGCATCAGTTTTACACTTTAAAAATACAGTGGAAAAATAGCATCAGTTTTACACTTTAAAAATACAGTGGAAAAATAGCGTCAGTTTTATACTTTAAAAATTCAGTGGTAAAATAGAGTCTACAATCAGTTTTATACTTTGATAAAACAGAGAGTGGAGTGTTCGGGTACGGTTAATCGTGCAATTTAACGGAGTGTATGATCTTATAATAAATCTAAAAAATCAGTGTTTGCAATAGCCTCCGATTCAAAAAAAATCTAATAATTAATTAATTAATTAAAAATTCAATGCGGAAGGAGAGTTTAATAGAGTGTTTGAATTGATTTAAATTTGTTCTAATAAGGTTAAAATAAAGTTATTTATTCCGAGGTTATATAAAGAAAATTACAGTCTAATAAGTTTTATTAAATAAAAGTTTACGTTAAGTCGAAAGTTGGAAATTTTATTACGAGATATTAATTATCGTTAGGTGACAATGCAATAATAATAATTGATTTATAATAATAATAATTTAACGGAGTGTATGATCTTATAATAAATCTAAAAATCAGTGTTTTCAATAGCCTCCGATTCAATAAAATCTAATAATTAATTAATTAATAAAAAATTCAATGCGGAAGGAATTTAATAGAGTGTTTGAATTGATTTAAATTTGTTCTATGAAGGTTAAAATAAAGTTATTTAGTCCGAGGTTATATAAAGAAAATTACAGTCTAATAAGTTTCATTAAATAAAAATTTACGTTAAGTCGAAAGTCGGAAATTTTATTACGAGATATTAATTATCGTTAGGTGACAACGCAATAATAATAATTGATCCGAAATCTGGAAAATACTTAGCCGAAGTTTAAATGAATAATCCAAGTGAATAATTTGCTGCTAAACGAAAGTGTTATAAAATAAAGTGGAAGTGGTTCTTTCAGTTCTGTTGTAATTTGAGTGACGAATAATATTTAGTTATTCGTTATAAAAGGATTCTAATTTAAATTGGAAAAATAAATAAAACTTTAACTTTGTCCTTAATTGAAATAATTCAAACTTAAAGAAAATCTTTAGTTGTTATGGAAAAAAAATATATAATTTAAATTGAGGAAAAAAAAATAAAACTTAAACATTTTTATAAAGTGGAATAATACAAATTTAAAGAAAATTCAAATAAATAAATTAATTTATTAAAGAGTTAATAGGTATAGTTATATATATATCCAATAATCAAATGATATTCGAGCGAACGATTATTAAGAATCGATTCTCTTCTTTAGATTGAAATCAAATATGGAAGAAAAGGGGAAGGGAAGGAAATGAATTCCGGGTCTTGTAGGGTTAAATCGTTAAAAGTGGGAAACCGAAATAAAAGTGCGATAAGTTACACAGGTAGTCTGGATGCCCTAATAAAATTCATATCGATGATATTACCCGATGGAGCTGAATTTAAGACATTAGAGCTTTGGTGAGTCCTTACAATATTTAAGCTTTTACAGGTTCCTGTGGATATCCTGACACTGATGAACGTAACGCCAAGTAAGGGTAAGTTAATAACTGACCAATTTATTAGCATTCGCATGTCACACCTCCCATACAGAATGAAGTGTTGCTAAACAAATACTTAACACATAATTAGATAGAAACGCATCACTTAATCGATTTTGGTATCTTAGCGTATTTACAAAGTAAATACCTATCGCTTCTTTTCACTAGCACGATTAGGGTATGGTTATATGACCTTCGATAGTGCACCAAAATTTTCGATTTGAGTTCAACGCGATCCATTGACCCAGTCACCTAAATTCATTAACGAATAAACAAAACAAAACTTAACGTCAGGGACAAGTTTATCAATTATAGCTTGCGATGAAATCTGCGGTAAAAATGTGAAGACGACATTGACGCTAAATTCACTCAATCCTAAACGATATATCTGTACTAGAGCGATCGCCAATAGGTAGCATTGTTTTAGCATGCAAAAATTTCGCAAAGTAAAGTACTGCGACTAGCTTCAAACTCTAAGAGAGCTCATCACAATTATTCAGGAGGTCATTGATTCAATGACAACTTGATTTATCTCATTTTTAAACCTTTCTTATAGGAAGTAGGTATCCAAGAACCCATAAATACCCATTATCCTAAATACCTAACACACGAGGAGCTAGTGACCTCATTTAAACAACACTGGTGTTCAAATACTCATACAGTCCTGAATCCTAACTTGTCTTCGAATGTAAGCTTCAAGGCTTCTGTATGTAGGTATAAGCCATCTGGAAATGTAAGTGTCAACCTTTCTCGAACGGACGGCTTTGATCTTGTGGCGGTGTTGTCGAGGTGGGCATGCGGGGAAGAGGAAGGACGTATGCGGACAGTACGCTGGCGCGGCATTAAAGCCACAGGTTATTTGCATACCGTGAGTCTTGTCGAACCTGAAAGCAAACATAAGGTTCACGAGGTGAGTTTTATGTCAGCTAGTCAGAGGTGGAGTGTAACGCTGGGTCGGTCACGTGGGAGGAAGGATCTGCCCGTCACAAGCTTACGCCACATTTAACGGATAGAGGCATGATAAGGGAAGACATGAAATACCCCTTCTAGACTCAGTAGAGTTAAATTCAATCCGGCGGAGATGGAAGTCGGAGTGAGGCAGAAAAACGGCATGAAGACTTGGTATTCCCCCATCTGGCGTGAAGAGCCCCTTTCGTAACAAGAGACGCTCGTCGAAGAGAGTAAAACTCGGACTTAAGGATAAGCTTAGCAAACGTATTTGGGAGAATCCGGTTTGAAATTGTTGTTCATCGGTTTTCACTTGGTTAGCGGAGGAGCCGACTTTTCAGCAAACATATTATCCCCCTCCCCATATCCATCCATTCCTGCTCTTTCAACAATTTTGCGAATACTAACCAATAACACTAACTATGACTACAAACACATTATGTTAGGGGAAGCTGCAGACAAGAACTCCAATTGAGAAAACCGGACTCTCGAATATGAACATTCTACACTGGTAAGATAAGGTTTTTTATTTTTTGAAATGATGTAATTTGTTAACTGTTGTTTATGTTATCGATGTATCAGCGGTGATAGGAAGAATTAAATAAACACACTAAATTCCTACGGAAATCAAATAGACACAAAGTCTAAGGCGGGGTTAGTTTATCAAACTCGGTTAAATATTCTAAAATAATAATAAATAAATTGATCGGAAAATTCTCACCCTTTCTCTAAAAGAATCTAGGGGTTACCACGCGTAATACATTATCTTCTCTACATATGTGTGCATATTAAGTATGCAAACAGATGTAAAATCTAAAATAAAAAATCACACAACGCAGATTATAGAAATAATGTGAACTAAAATCTTAAATCTTGATTACTGTGAGAAAATCGCAGGGATTTAAGAAGATAGGGTAGGTTTAGCTAGATTATAAGGTATAGGGGTTTAGAAATCACGAGCCTGAGGTAGAAATAAACCGAAAGGAGGGTTGAGTCAGGCCATCATACCTAGTGGTGTGATCAGTAGGACATAAGGGTAGAATTATGAGCGTGGCTACGAGACAGGAGCTACGAGATTTAAACTACGAGGTAGAAGCTTAGAAAAGTAAATCAGCTAGGTAGGGTTCATCACAATTGGTGTCAAAAGCCAAGGGTGGCGGACCATTACATGGTCAAAGAGAGAAGAATAAATAATGAACGTGAAAAATCATGTTTATAGGAACTTATGATATTTGGCTAAATCTCATTACGCCACTTTTGTAATACGTGGTCTAAAAACTAATGAACAAAGCAACAATATAACTGAAGTTAATTTTTTTTATTTTTTATTTATAAACTTTGTGATGAAAGATTTTATAGTCAAACAAAAACTGGTAGGTACCCATTTAATAAATTATGCTCATTGCAGGCTATGAAAGGATGTGTAAAAACTTTAATAAATTGCAGGAAGCTATTTCAGGGGCCATTTTACAGTTCAGTTGACAACTTTAGTTCAAGAGTTCGGATGAATCATATCAGTTTACGGTGAACATACCGAGAACAAACATGAGAAAAAATATTTATTGATTACGTACAAAAAAGCGATATACGAATATAATATAAGGAAACTCGGTTTATTGAACCAAAGCTACAAATTTGCAGCACCACGAGACCAAATATGTATTTTATTTATATTTAATTAATTTTTAAAGATATTTTTTTTTCTGTGATTTGCCTAATGCCAGATTTTCACAATTCTCAAAGTTGTTTTATGTATGCCAGCGAATGTTCAAATCTTTCCATTTTCGAAAAACAATACTTGTACTCGTAATACAATGATTGTAATTTCACGAATCATGCATTTTTAAACTCTTCCAGTTTATTTCTCTTGTTCATTATTTGTATATTTTACTGAAAAACACGATTTTTATGAAAAAAATATAAATTAGGGTTTCCTGACATATATTTCAACTTTTGTTTCAAATCTAAAAAGTCATCCATTTAAGCGTAAGATTGTTTTTTCTTGAATGAAAAGAGTAAGGTTGTCGCAGAAAATCTCATTCCCGTGGGAGTTAAATATGCAATAGACGAATAGACGCACGTAAGTCTGTTAATGCGTTTGAGAGAATTTGGCGAGATGAGTTCTCCTCCATCGCTGTCCCGCTGTGAGCTCCAGACACTTTCGATTCCACAGTACTGTAATTCAATTTACAAATACCTCAGGCTTTAGATACAGAATAAAGGGCTGGCTGAGAGGGATGTATAAAATACAAAGAACCTCCCTGCATGATCAGGGATCAAAAGGGGCCGTAGGTAATTGCAACCACCCACAATCTCGTTACTAGTTCTACTCCTAGACAATGCCCGTATTCCTACGTAGCCTCGGGGCAGATGGTTTATCTAAAACAACTGTTGCACGATTCAATACGCAAGTCCCGAAAAATTCTTCCTACCCCCGAGTCAAATTATTTTCCAATTTTCCCCTGCCTCGCGTTCTACGCACAGATTATAAATTATTTTCACGTGTACCTATTGCCTTTGTAATGGCCTCGCAATATTCTGTACAGTAACTAAATGAAAAATAAATGATGAAAATTACCTTACGCTTTCCTTTCATCGAAATCCAATTAAGTTTTTTTTCACTCAGAATTAACCTTGTTTTCTGGGATCAAGGGTCTACGTAATTCAAATGGAAAAGTTATAATATTTAAATACACTTCTTAATAAAAACAAACCGAAATGAGAAACTCTTAATATGTTCGCGGAAGTGAGATGTGAATCTTTCTGCGATGTGAGAAGGAGGGTTGATTTATCGGTGCCTAGCGTGGGATCAAACGATGAAATAAAATAATTTTATTTACTCGATTCTCGATTCAAAGCTCGTAGCCGGCATCAATTTTTGTTCATATTAGCGTCGGAGTAATACGGCAGACATTATAGTCTATCAAGAATATCGAATTACGTTTCCCTTGATGTTTGAATTTGCCAGAATGCTTTACTATCTTCATTTCATATTCCCTCTCATCCGTGTTACCTATACTGGGATGTACGGGTACAGTACACATATGCGTAGTACCTATGTTTGTTTTTTGGGGGCCTGAGGGTATTCTTTCGATTTTCAATTGTTCTGACGTTGTACCTAGTTGGTACCAGGTTCCCAAACAAGCGCGGGGGTAATTCCTCTACCCCCTGCAATAAACTTTCAATTCCCTTCGCCTTTGCTTCGATAACGCTTTTCCCTGTGGCCCAACGTCTCCATTGGAGTTTAGCAACTAAATTATTTTGTTTTTTTGCAGAAATATTTTTTAAAGGATTCTGAACAACAAGGTGTAATACTCGTAGGTGCTGTTTATAAGCGGCGCGTTTCAAAATAAAATGGAAACTTTTTTAAAAAGTGGTTGGAATCTGTAGAAAATTAACTAGATTAGGTACTTTGTGAATACGTTGATTAGTGACTGTGAAAAATCCATAAGTAACCACGTAAAAGAGTTTTTTATCGTTAGTTGAGTAAAATTAGTTGGTAGATGTGTAAAATTGGTAGACGTATAAAATTGGTAGAGTGTAAAATTGGTAAATGTGTAAAATTGGTAGATGTGTAAAATCGGTATTTATGTAAAATTGGTAGGTGTATAAAATTGGTAGATATGTAAAATTGGTAAATGTGTAAAATTAGTATAAACATATCAACATTTTTTTATAGAGATTTATAAAAAAGATAATATTTATTTAAAATTATAATGTCACATAATCTGCTTCACATGAAAAAAATTGTTTCTTTTATTTGTCAATTGAAAACTAAAAAAAAAAAAAAAAATATATGTAGAGGCAAAAATATAGTAATAAATTTGGGTACCTACTTGGGGAAGTAGTTAAGCAGAGCTAGTTGAGAATAGGTAGTTAAGCTTTTTCAAAATTAGAACTACATAGATTTAGATTGTTAAAAACAAAAGCAAGTTGTCATGTCATTGTTTTCTTGAAAATATAATACGTAATATTATCTGTCCTGTTGTTTTGTTGAATATAATAAATAATAATATTTATATTCTATATATTATATTTAAAAACTAGCATTATTTTTAAACCAAAAATAAAATTTCTTATCAAATATTGAGGGTCCGTCCTACACCGTGAAGCGGAGAGGGATGGGGTGGTTTGGGGGCCCTAAATGATGAGCACGTTTGAATGGGAAATCGGTGACACACCCTCCGAGGAAAGGGATGATGGCGGCACGGGCTATATTCTAACGTCAGCAAAACAGACAACCTTACTAGGGCGAAATAGATTGCAGACACTTTGTGCTCGTGTAACTTGTTTACAGGAAAAAACGTAATCGTGTTTTATGATTGTACGTTGTGTATGTTTCTCCACAATATTACCCGACGATACTATTCTGGTCAATAAGAGTACCTACGTTTTATGGTTGTCAGTCTCAAAAATTCAGCACTAACAAAAATCCTGACTTCTGGTAAACTGGTATTGGTGAAACTTAAAAATAAAACTTAAATATAAAGAAATTAAAATCATAAACATTATAAAAAAGTGCAAAAACTTTGGCAAAAATGCCTGTTATACGAATTCTGTCTGTGGTCTTAGCAATATAGTTACATAATATCTGTACCCGAGAAGCATACAGATGCAAGTCCAACATTTGAAGAAATGAGTTTTTGATGCAGACTTGAAGTAAATTATCATGTTTATCAGTGGCAAAAAAATACAAGTCTTCTCATGAAAAAAAAAAAAGGATTTTCAAAAATGTATACGGATGCATCTACCTTTAATGCAAAAACTATCTTAGAAGCAAAAAGTTGTACGTGGACTTGCATCTTTATGAATTAGTTGCATTTTGAGTATTATGACTCAAATCCATTTGCATCCTTCTTCATCTAGCATTACCATGCTTCCTATGGAAGTAAACAATTTTCAAACATTGATCCTTTCATAATACTCCATACGTCAAAACAAAATATTCCATTTCATTTCAAAACTCAAGTCCGTATGTTATGTTAGCGTTTTTTTAAACAATATTTTTAAAGGCTTTACGTATAAAATATTTAGTTTTATTTGCTCGTTTTTAAAACAAAACTAATTGATTTAACAATTACTTTTTTTGTTATTTATCAGCTTCGATATCCAAAAGAAGTTATGAGACCTAGTTACAGAAAAAATAGTTTTTTGCCTCTCCTGAACATTTGCCGTTTTGGACGTATCCGTATGCTTTCCGGGTACAGATATATGGTATCAGAATATCGTTTTCACTGAAAAATTATTTTATTTCAAAGCAACCGCCAGTTTAACCCTTATGGCGAGTTAATTGTAACTGCCAATATGTCCATTAATGTAATTAAATGTAACCTCTTAGTAAATTAATTGAAATATTATAAACCGTCATAACTTGTAGTTTATGTAATTATTAAAAAAAATGATTTAACTTTCTTATCTAAAATATTAAAATCCAAATTGGATAGTTCCGAACTCCTGCAACTTGCAGATGTACTGGAGGTACCATCGATATAGCGGTTTGCCACTTTGCGAAACTAATACTTAGGTTTTATTAGACATGGTTAATGTAATTTTGTAAACCTCTCATCACCTTACTATAAAATTTTTGTTGTTTGTATTTTATAGCTTGTATGTATTTTTTATCGTAACTTATCGTTATTATATCTCACTGTACTTTAAATTTTGTTGCTTATGTCTTTATTTAATTTAGGTATGTACTTTTTTATTTCTATTGTAAATTTATTTATATTATTTCCTTGTCATGTTAAAGATGTACTGCCTATATTTATTTATGTTAAAGCCCTCTAGGCGTATAATAAAACCAATAGATAACTAAATAAATTAATATATAAGTTTTTACATTAAATATATCATATATTACATTAAGTTTTGAGATAATGACGAAAGTAATATTCGAATACTCACCGTTAATCAAATATTATATGCACGTTAGGGTGGAACACTTTGGTAGGAAATTTTTTTTTTTTCGAAACTCAAATTGGAATACCAGGTTGCTTTATGTAATTTTAAATAACACTCCTCAATTTGGAAGTTCTAGCTCGACAGCTTGAGCTCCCACCATAGACTTGAAATTTTATTTTTTAAGTTTTTATAGACGTTTTGTATTATTCACCCTATAAACAAAATAATAAGTAAATATAATATTGTATGCATTAAATGATAAAATAAAAGTAGATTTTAACTAATAAAATTATTTATCTCAAAAGTAAGCACAGGTTCAGAAAGTTATGTTGGTATGAATAATATCATTTTTTATGACAAAAATCCTTTTTCGTCTCAAACCTTGGCATGAGCTTTCGAGATGCTTTATTTTATGAATCCCTCTTGTCTTGTCTTGTCGCGTACACTTAGAGCTGCTTTTGTCACAACTTTTACAGCTCTTTCCACAGCCTGGGTGTGGCAAGGCAGTCTGATAAACTCCAACACTGTATCTTCTCCATTTTCAATAAGATGTTGTAACTGCTTATCGGAAATATTGATCAGTATTGGGGGTTTGTATATGTTTTGTTGCCAGTCAATCATGTCTATGTAAGAACGTGCATTTAAGTCCACTTTTGGCACCTCAAACATGCGCCAAACAGAATTTTTATTAACTTGACGAGCCTTTAAAATGCATCTTGTAGCGAATTCTCTAATGTGCTTACGTGAATCATACTCAACAACAAGTTTTCTGGATGAGCAAAGTAAGTGTTTCGAATTATAACAGGGTCTACTATCGCTAACAACTCGTTGGACAAATATCTAGTGCTGTTAATGAGCTTCCATACATGATTTGAACTATCTTTGCAGGATGAATGTGTTTTGATAGCAAACTAGTTAGGAGTGTTTAATTTGTCGCAAGGTTTTGTTGTTGATTTTTCGTAGAAATATTCAAACGCAGTATGCGATTAGCTCTTGTCAACTAGCGGGCATGGAATAGATTACCTGGGCTTCTCTGTAATAAATTAGGAGAGCAGGATCCATTTATGATAACAGTAGTAATTTCTTGTAAATATTTCTGGTCTGTACTGAGATCTGTGGATGTTTGTGGAGGTAGTTCACCTTCTATCTTCTCAAAGTTGGCCAACGGCAGCGTCTCGCATATCTCTAATGCTTTACCAATTTGACCTGCAAATGATTTAGGTCCTGCAGTAGGGCCATCAAAATAGGTAAATAAATGCCTCAATGGTAACTCATTGGCGTGTAAGAGACAAATTATCCATTGCAATGGTCGAGATAGTCTGTTTTCCAAAATACGAATCACGCCTCTCACTTTCCCTGCATTTGTGTTTGTTCCATCACAGCCAACAATCATTAAACCCTCTAGTGATATCTTTTCAGTCGTTAAAAAGCTGTTGATAACTCTTTCAATATTTCTTGCACTGCCCGATGTTGGAACCACATACCCAACATTAATAGAACCAGGTTCTTCTATAATCGAAATATGTTCCTCTTGTACAATCACTGTAAACCTCTTCGATCCTTTTAAAACAGTTTTAGCCTGTTAGTGCGTTGGTCTTCTAAAAAAATTATTCCTCTTTTGGCACTTTTTCCCTCCAACAAGTACAGCTTACAAATTCTTTACATTTACATGCAGCTATGTCAAAAGGCTTTCTACTTTGTGCTCTGAACTCTTCTAACTTTTCTTCCTTAAGTTTCTTCAAAGACTTTTTCAAATTATAACACTTTGAGTGATAACTTTTTAGCAACTGTAAGACTCGTTTGTGTGTGACAATTGGAATAGAAGATTTTATCCACAATTCTTCAATTTTTGTTCCAACTATTTCGGCAATTTCCAAAAATATAGGTTAATTTGATGTGTTATTCCTTACTTTTAAGTCTTGTCGATCCCATTCATAGAATTTTATCACATTTTCATAGGTAGGTAGGATATTCTCTTTCAAATCTGCACTTTCACCAAATATCGGACGTTTTAACGTTTGTCTTGTAGAAGTCATGTTAAATCACTAAACGTTAAAATATATATTATATTATTAATTATCAACAAGTACTCGTAAATATAATTGACGCGCGACCCTTCACCTTGAGACAATTTTCGTTTAAACAAAATACTGCATTTCGTAGATTGTCACGTGCCGCCCCCCGCGTCGTCCCGCACTTTGCTCCTTTGTCACAGCGCCAATAATGAAATATTTGATCGCAGCAGCTAGTTAACTATATTTAAATATGTTATTAAATAAAATAAACCTTATTATAAGCAATAATTATCAGCCTGAAACATGACGCCAACGGGACTTGAACCCGTGCCCTTCTGATTGCCGGTCAGCTGCTCTCCCAATTGAGCTATGGTGGCTTATCTTATACCCGCCAAATGATTCAATATATACTAGTGTTTCATTCAACAATTACTGCTTATTATATTTTTTCCACCTGAAAACAACCAACTTTTTTATTTATTTGTGTTACATGTGTTTCAGGCTGATAATTATTGCATATAATAATTGTTACCCTTTGTGTTATGCATAAAATCTTGTCTTAAACTTTAGTTTAACAATTAAAAATTATAATTAAAATAAACCTATTTTAATAAATTCTGTACTGTTTTGTAGGCCGCGCAAATAGCCCCAAAACTGTCGTTTTTGTAAATGTTCAATGTCTTGGCGGGGGCTTTTAACGTTGTCTGATATTTTTAAAATTTTTAATTGAGGTACTCGATGGCAATTGGCAACATAATACAACTATTCCAAATAAAAATTCGAAAAAAAAATTTCGTTCCGCACTAATGCACGTGTCTGTGTTTTACATAAACATGATATAAAATAAGTACGGAAGGCAGAGCGATCCGGTACATTAGTTTAACATTTTGAAATATCCTACTAGTGACCCGAAAACATAAAAAAAATTAAACTCACAACAAGTTTTTCTGCATTATAATTGAATTGGAGGTGTTTATGAGCAATCTGAGTATTGTACCAGTTAGAGGGTACACCAACACATATAACTGCACACGAACACTCAACTGAAATTTAGATTTTTCGGAAAGTCTGATTAATCAACTGGACGATCGACATTAATTTGTATTGTCAATGCATGGGTGATGTGAAATATTCATCCGTATCCCTGCGTAATGCTTAAAATTATTCATGTTCAAGCGAAAAAGCAGGTACCAAAATTATTTTATTTTAATAAATTATTATCATAATTCTATATATGTAAAGTGCATCTCTTTTGTTAATGTTTTTGCCAGTTCTAATCTGAGTTATGATTTTTAAAGTTAATTAACGGTGCTCATTTAAATGGTTAATTTCTGATTGTCCCTAATTATTTTTTTGATAACCAATGAAGGCAAATATTTTATAAAAACACGGGTTTTTATTATTAATTATTTTTCACGGGTCTGCTCAAGGGCGCAGCGAGGTACGGGCAGGAAGAGAAGCTGCCCAGAAGATGCAGGAATGCTCACAAACCGTAAAGTAATATTACATCGGTAGCCTATTGTTTGTGAGAATCAATTTAATTTTTATTATTACCTTTTTATTTGATCATGATTAATGAAGCATCAAGAAAATGTGCTTATCAGTTACATTATGCTGTTATTAAATCAATTTTCATTATATGTGTTCAACTGATAACCAAGTACTCAGAACATATTGGAACATATTGCCAATGTTTAGCAATCGGAAACTATCGGTATGTACGCAAGTATTATTAAAGGTATAATTTCTGTTATAAATGATCGTAGAAGCAACGTAGATATGGAGACCCTAAATATTTTAGATATTTAAATTAGAACTTCAGCTGCCTTTGGAACTGATATACAAGTCCCACGCATTGTATCTCGCCAACAACATCGGCCCAATCACCTTGCTGAGACTCTATACGATTTTTGGAAGCGATCGATTATCATTCCTTATTTAGATCCCCTAATATCTGCATTGGAGCAGCGTTTTGGTGACCAAAATTTACCTGCTTTCGGATTGAGGTCGCTACATCCCTGTACAGTGTTGAATATGTCGTTAATTGATTTTTAAAAAAAAGCACAAAATTTTTGCCTAAACTACGATTTACTTAATTTTAATCAAGAAGCCAAACTATGGTATAAAAATGGCAGAACAAGGGTATGACCTGGGAATATCTCGAAAAACTAGATTTTACTGAAGTGAATAAGGAAGCGAACATTTTCTTTCCCGCAACAAAAAAATCAATACTTAATTCCTTGGCACAACCTTGCAGCACAAGTAACATAGAGAGGTCCTTTTCTACACTGCGTCGTGTTAATACATGGCTGAGATCAACGATGACTGTAAACCGTTTGAACGCCCTATGTACTCGTATGCTCAGTGTACATCGAACCATGGTACAAAAAACTACAATTGAATCTGAGGTGTTAAAACGGTTTTCTGAAGAACCTCGAAGAGTAATTTTTTTGTAAAATAAAATAACTGATGGATATTTTGCTTTTCATTTTTAACGTAACCTGTCCCATTACTCATGCAGCATTTCCTTTTTAGATATATTCTTGGTTTGTCTACGCCTGCCCCCCCCCCCCCCCCCCCCTTAACAAAATCCTAGCTACGCCCTTGGGTCTGCAGTTTTGTATGAAATGTCAATAATCCATGGAAATTAAATTAATTATATTTATTATTTATATGGCATTGGCAATTCCTTCCCAGTTTTTTTTATTTACCAATTCTTTAAAAAGTAGATAACTGCCAATATGTCCATTGTCGAACGAGCTGGTGATAGTGACACGTGTTCCCCATGTGTGCTATAAACCGGCACGCCGCGCCACACTCGAGAGGCATAAACAGTCCTTCCGATGCCGCGCCTAAAGGTTTAAGAGGGCATTACCAGAGAAAACCGGAAATACGTCATTTTCAAAAAAGTTGTTAGACGTATTGACTCTTTTCCACAAAAAATTATAAATGGATTTCGAAAGATTGTTCTTTTATCTAGCATTCGTATGTAATAAATTTTGAGAAATTTTTTTAATTTTTAGTATAATAAGGTTATTCCAAAGGTCGTTGGCAGATTTGTTCAATTTTCAAAAAAGTTTTTGTATTATACCACACCCATTTCAAATAATAAAATCATGCAGTAAAATAAATCAATACATTATCTAGCAAACGTATGTTTTAGAATTTTAATTTTAGTTTCAATAAAATCATTAAAAAATATGTACGTACATGTGTTTCTTGGCGAAAATTGGTCCGTTTGTGTATTTATTTGCGCAGTTACAAACTAATATATTTCAGAATTTTTTAACATTCTTATTAAATTTAGACATTATTAAAAAATGATAAATACTTATAATCAAAAAATAACTACAAAAAGTACATTATTTTAATAGTTTTATCATCACGCTTTTCAGCATTTTTGGATGAAGGTATAAATTAAAGCTTTGAATTGAAATAAATTCGATATTGAGTTATAATTTAAAAAAGCTGGTACGGAGAATAATTAATCTTTCTCATTGTAATCGCTCTGCACGATCATAAGAACAACTTTCGACGAAATGGGGATTTTCGTCCGCTGGCTGGTTAAACGCTCTTAAAACCTTTTTTCCAGTTGTGTTTTTTTATTTTATTTTATTTTTTTTTTATTAAGGAGAAAATACTGATACAGATGTTAATTAACAAGGATATACAAAACAATTAATAGAGAATTCACCTGCATCCAAACTATTTCTCACGAATTAACATTATAACAGCAGATAAAAACATATACAAATATTTTTACCTTTAAATACGGAAAAGACGGAGGTATGCATATACATAAGTAAATATTATTTTACAAATAGAGAGATGAAAAAATGCGCAATATCCTTATAAAAGTTTACAAATTGTTTTTGGAAAAATTTTGATGTTAAGACCAAAAATATATATAGATAAAAAATAATGTCATACAGAAATTTAAAAAAGAAAGGTAGTTAAAATTATAAACCAAGCCAATGTCTAAGTTATTGTACTTTGTAGGAAAACAACCTTCAATTTTCTACTAAAAGTACTGCGTGTATCAAAAAATAAGTCGGAATCCTTGAGGTTTTGATTTTGATTAAACGATTCGCACATTCTTCTGATTGGATCCCTGACACCAGCATTTGTACGCGTCCGGCTAATGTGGAATAAGTCGTTAAGCCTTGTTACTCTGGGTGGTATTTTGAAGTTTATTAGTTTCAGTAGGTCAGGACAGTCGATAACGTTATTGCAGATTTTATAAAGCGTCATGAGGTCAAGGTATGTTCGCCGGTTAGTTAGAGTGGAGACGTTATAATTCGAGAGCATATTTATGTACCCCCGTTTAGATGCGCTCATTCTGTAATTGAGGTATTGCAGAAATTTCTTTTGAATACTTTCAATGTTGTCTTTATAGACACAGTAAAGTGGTGTCCATATGGAGGTGCAGTATTCAAGTTGAGAACGGACCAGCGTGTAGTAAAGTAGAAGATAAGTTTCAGGTTTTCGAAATTCGCGGCTGTTCCTGATGACAAATCCTAGCATGCGGTAAGCTTTATTCACAATATTCTCAATGTGCGCATCGAAATGGAGTTTAGAATCAAAAAGTACGCCTAGATCTTTTATACAGTAAACGCGCTCGAGTAAATAGTTACCAATACAATAATTGTATATAATAGCGTTGTGATTTTTAGTGAAGCTTATTTGTTTACATTTGTTGTAACTTAGGTAAATTTTGTTTTCATTACAAAATGCTTCGAACCTTACTAAATCGCTTTGGATGAGCAGACAATCGTTTAAATTCCTAACAATGGCAAATATTTTTTATATCATCGGCGTACAAAAGAAATAAACAATGCATGAAACATTTAGTAACAGTGTTAATAAAAAGTATAAATAACAGCGGACCCAGGATTGACCCCTGTGGTACGCCAGAAGTATCTGGTTTCCTCGTAATGATAGAGTTTGCTGTCTTTTTTTCAAGTATGAGACAAACCAACGTAATAAATTTCCCCTAATTCCGTTGAACTTAATTTTTTTAATAAGAATAAGGTGGTCAACCTTGTCGAAAGCTTTTTTGAAATCGCAGTATATTGCATCTACCTAGTGGCCTCGATCCATGCTAGTGAATAAGAAATTTGAGTAAATTAGTAAATTACTCATGGTAGATTTGCCTTTTACAAACCCGTGTTGTTGTTCCGTAATTTTGGCGGCAAGCTGGGGATATATATTATCATGGACAAGTCTTTCCAAGAGTTTAGGGATCGCCGAGAGAATGGATATTGGCCTATAGTTTTCGACTTTTTGACGTGAGTCACCCTTATGGACTGGTATAATATAAGCCAACTTCCACCTATCAGGGAAAACCCCGTCACTCAGGCATTTATTATTATTATTATTATTATTATTATTTTGACGACCTCCGTAGTCCAGTGGCTAAGACTCTTGACTCACATTCCGGAGGTCGCGGGTTCGAACCCGGCATGCGCAAATAAATTTTATTTGATTAATTTGTGTTATTTCACAATTAATTAATTTAAAATAATATATAGTATATTTGCGGCATGTTCCAGAGTGGAAGATACTATCAGTATCGCCCTGGTGTAAGACCACCATTCAGAATTGAAACGTTGCTTGAAAATGGTTTTAGCCGTGTTTAGTGACCAGATCTGAATAGCCAGGTACTTCCCAACCTTCCTCTTCCCCACCTCCTTCCCCTCCCCACTACCTTCAGCCTCACAACATACCCCAATTGGGGATGCCATAGTCTCATTGGCTCCAGACGGGAGCAGTTGAGATTCTTGTGCGGTATTCACTGTAAAAAAAAAAAAAAAAAAATTTATTAAATATTATGGTAAGTGGAACATACAGTGACGACGCAGCAGATCTGAGGAAAAACGCCAGTATTCCATCGTGACCCGCACCTTTGTTTATATCTAATGACTTTAAACTTGATTGCACTTCTTGTTCTGTTAGTTCAATGGTTTGAATGTGCGTAAGTCCAGAGTCCTGAACGGCCTCAAGTTGGTCAATGTTAATTGAGTCATTGGTAGAGGAGGGTTTAAATGTTGACTTGAAGAACTCAGAGAACATATTACAGATTTCTTGGGCATCATTAGATTTGCGCCCTTCGAAGGACATAGTAGCAGGATATCCATCAGATGATTTTAATGAGGATATGTATGACCAAAAACATTTAATATTATTTTGCAATGAACTTTCGATGTTGTCGAAAAATAACTTTCGAGATTCACTAGCCAATTTTTTGTACGTAGCACGTAAGAAGGAAAATTTACGATAGTCAGAAAGACCTTTATATGTCTTCCATTTGAGCCAAAATTTATCTTTTTTTCGTGATAAGTTAATAAGTTCGGGAGTAAACCATACGGGGAATTTGTCATTTCGTCGTGCCAATACTGGAATAAACTTATCAATTACATTGTTCATTATTAAATAGAATCGATCTACTGCTTCTTCGGCTGATAAATTTGCGGTTTCAGATAACCAATCAATACAATTAATGTCGTTATTAATCTGAGTATAATCAGCTTTCCTGAAATTGCGCCTACGCTCTTTTTTGTTATTGATTTTTGGTTGAGCGGGGGATATGTCAAATTCAAGGGCTGGGTGGTGTCTGTCCTCTGAAAGCAGAGGGTCGTTGCTACGTGTAACATGTGTTTCGCGACTATAGAATATGAGGTCTAAGTATTTTTCATTATGGTTAGGTATACAATTATATTGGCGCAAGTTCATCAATGACATTGTTTGAAGCAAATTTTGCGATGCAGCCGTGTTTGAGGAGGCAAGACCTTGACTGCAGCCTTCAGAAAATGACCAAGTAAGAGAAGGTAGGTTCATATCTCCTATTACACAAAACATATTATTTGGCTCAGATGAAAATACAGATTCCAAGTTTTTGGAGAAAATATCATAAATCATTGGTGGTGAGACAGGAGGTATGTATACTGCACATATGATAAGATTGAAAGACCTTACCGGAATAGATACGAAGATTTGTTCAATTTGACTGTTTTCCCAGTCATCGAGCCGGGAAGCTGCAAGCTCTTTGCGCACTGCTATCAGCACACCGCCTCCGTCCATCTTACCAGTAAGTATACGGTCCCTATCTCGTCTGAGCACCGTGTATCGCGAATCTATGAATTCAGCCGTATTTACACTTGCTACAAGCCATGTTTCAACTAGCACTATAACGTCATAATTATTCGATAATATATTAGTTAATAGCCCCTGAGTTTTGGTCCTAATACCACCACAGTTCTGGTAGTAAACGGAGATAGATGATGAGATCATTTCACCAGAGTAAGAGTGTCTTTTGACTTATTCCACAATCGCGGGAGTGATACGTTATGTGGGACATACAAGGTATCGAAGTTACATATAAAACATAGATTACTCATTAGATTAAGGAGTATAAGATATGTTTACATTTTACAAAGTGAATTAATATGCAAGAAACATGATATTGGTATAAAGTTATAGGGGTATTGCGCAGTAAACAGAAATACAGAAATACAGAAGACAGCAGTAACACCTTTGTGGTAGGAGTCATATGTTTTGATGATCATGTGTGATGATTTTTTGAAGGTCTTCCTCACGACGAATGGTGACTACCCTCGAGAGATCGTTCCTCTTCACTAGAATACTGCCGTTCCGCACCCATATGTATTTAAAGCCGCTGGCTTTTCCTGCGGTTCGGGTTTTCGCAAAAAGTATTTTATTTTTTAATGTCAGGTGCTCGTTAATATAAAAATTGGTAGTTGGAGCACCAAGTCCTAATTGTTCCGTGGTGAGGCCGCGACGAGTCCTTGCCGCAGCGATGACATCATCACGGAGACGCTTTGTGGAGAGCTGTATGACAATGTTGCGTGGACGGTTGGAGGGCGACGAGTGACCGCGAGCGACGCGGTGCGCTGACACCACACAGCTACTTGGAAGCGGGACGTTAATTTTGGATCCTATTTTATCTATTAGGGTGATTAAATTTTCGCCCTTTGCCTCGGGAATGCCATGGATGTCAATGTTGCACATCCTACTGCGCTGCTCCATTTCATCGTGTGCATCTCGGAGTGACTGGACTTCTTGCCGGAGATTGGTGTTTTCTTCTTGGAGAACGCTCACACATTCCAGAATTTTTGCGTACTGCTCCTTCCATTCATTAGGTAGCGCATCTAGCGTGTTAAGTGCCAAAAAGTTGAGTTTCAAATATGAAGACGACACAATACCTTAAAACAAAACCGGAATCTTAACGACGACGCAACACAAGTGACGAAGTAAGTATAAAGACCGGTCAGTGGCTGAGTGCGTATCGCGTTTGGGGCCCACCTATATATCGCGTGTTCGTTTCCCCGGCTGGCTAAGTCCTCCATCACGACACAAACGATATTTTCCGCTTACTGTGGTGGTAGTGGAAGATTTTTTAAATATTGTCAGGTTATTCGTAACCCGGAAATGTTTGTCTTTCTTTTTTTTAAGTGTAGGTACATAGATTTTTTCTACCCATCTCATCATTTTTCTCTCCTGATTTTTGTATGCTCCCCAGCTTGGTGTATCAATGTCTCTTCATCACAGGCAGTGGAGTAGCGTGCCTTGGAGGGGCCCTGTATCAAAATTGGTTGGGGGGCCCAAATGAAAGATAAAGATTTCTCACAAAAGAAACAAAAGACCTCTGTATCCCAGGGGCCCCGTATCATTGTTACGGCTGATACGGCGGTAGCTACGCCCCTGATCACAGATCTCTGTTTGTATACTCCCCAGCTTGATGTATCAATGTCTCTTCATCACATGCCTCTTTGTGTATGCTCCCATCTTGATGTATCAATGTCTCTTCATCACAGGCCTCTTTTTGTATGCTCCCCTGCTTGATGTATCAATGTCTCTTCATCACATTCATCTGTTTGTATGCTCCCCAGCTTGATGTATCAATGTCTCTTCATCACAGACCTCTGTTTGTATGCTCCTCTGTTTGATGTATCAATGTCTCTTCATCACATACATCTGTTTGTATGCTCCCCAGCTTGATGTATCAATGTCTCTTCAAAACAGGCCTCTGTTTGTATGCTCCCCAGCTTGATGTATCAATGTCACTTCATCACAGATCTCTGTTCGTATGCTCCCCAGCTTGATGTTTGAATGTCTTTTCATCACAGGCCTCTTTTACGGGTTATAGAAAGAAAAAACTATTCCAAAAATAATGAACCACAAAAAAATAATCGTTAATAAACATGTCGAACACCGTGTTTTTTTTAAATAAGATCTCTATGTTGCTTAGATATTTTAAAAGGAATCTCTTGTTCAATCGTTCTAAGCAAATTGTTTTACGTTTCTAAGCCCTTTGAAGCAGGTGAAAGGTAGCGTCTTATGTTCTGAAGAGAGTGGGAATTATCTCATTCGAGCTTGTTTTCCTTATTTTTAATGAAAAATCTCCTAGAAGAGGTGTTGTTCGCGGATAAAAACAATGTTTCCGTACGAAGAACAAAGTACAAGCTATCGGATGAAATGGGTTCCTAGCAAAAAGGATACATCGACTGATGAAAATAGTAATAGAACCAATCTGTCGCCGGATAGAACAATGATGCACCCTTAAACAGAAACAGCCTCGGCGCTGCGCTGCGCTAGGGTACAGGATGGGACGTGAGAGGAAATCTAATATCCTAAATGAAAATATTCATCATTTCTCGAATGTACAGCGAAAAAGTCTTGGCGCTCGCAAACTATGCATCAAGAAATCACATTTTAATAATGTGATTAAATATTATTATAATATCATCCATTATTCGATGTTCCCATTAACCATGTCCGGTCCGCTCAGCTTCGCTCTTAAGAGGAATTTCTTGGAGGTTAGCGCTAGACAGAGGCGATCACTCATACGATGAACTTCAAGTAAAACTTTTTTATCTACATAGAAAGACGTAGGAGTGTAGGAGAGCCTCACTTAATTCCTAAATTAAAATTATAAATATTGTCAAAGTGTATTACAAATTCGTGGTATTTTGTCGTTGGCAGTTGAAGGTTTTTAAATTATTTATATTTGTTGTACAATTTGCCGAAAAACAAGTAGGTATGGCAGTTTTCTTACTAATTTCAAACACAATTGGAATGTATTTTCTGAAAAACGAATTCATTCAAAATTATGGAAGTTTCGAATCAAAAAGCTTTGGTACCAAATTTTTTTTTGTTATTATTTTTATGTTTGATATTACATTGTTATTATTCAAAAACATCAGAATTTATTTCAAACAAACATTTGAAAGATAATTAATTACATTCAAAATTCTGTGAAAAATTTCACCGTCCTTGGAGTAAACATATTTAAAAGTATGAAGAGTTAAAACTATTTCGAATAAAACCTAAATCAACAAAAAATATTGTGTTGTCTCCGGTTACAAAAACATCCGAACTTAATAACTCAACCGAATGTAATCCCGCACAACCATTAAGAAAAGTGTTCTTCCCCATCACAGGCACAGGCGCACGGGTCCCTGATAGTTTTGTAATATTTCCCGACAACTTAAATTCGCGGAATCAAATAGCGACTGCATAAGTTAAGCCAGTTCGATTCCCCATTAAAAATGCACTCTCGCGCGAGGGTGCGCCCGCGACACTCCGGTACAAGGCGCAAGGCGCAATATGATTTATGTACTGTGAGGAAATCACATTTTCATTACGGAAGGAGTAATAATATTCTTTCGTTGCACTCGCCTATATTATCACGGAGGTGCCTACATTTACATCGCAGTCAACTTAATGATTTTAGTTTTATTGACAAGTAGGTACATTTAAAAAAAAGCGCTCTCCTTACACAGGAGTCGAAATTTTAAAATGTTGAAAAACACCGGCCCGTTTCGGCCCGTTTTGGCCCGTTTTATACAATTCTTAATTTTGGATTTGAGATCAAAATACCCTACCCAACTCAAAAATTATTTCAAATATCTTGTTTCATGATTTTAGAGGCAACTTGGGAAATTATTTGTGAGTAAATGAAAAATAGTTTAAAGAATATTGTTTCAATTATTTTAGAATACTTTAAAAACTTTTTGGTCTGGATTTTACGCAGATAATTACGCTGTTATGATTTCACAGGGAAAATGAGTAACCCAAATTTAAGTACATACCAAAAATTCACACTTTATTATTTTTACAAGTCACTCCGCCATTTTTTCATTAAAAATCCACTCCGAATAATATTTTTCTCAGAGCGCGCGGGGTGAAAAATCTATGCAATTGTGAAAATGAAACCACGACACATTAGGCAGCGACCCCACCCCCTCCCCTTTCACTCCTCCAGCGGGAACCGGTCTCCCAGGACCTCACGAGGATGACGCGGAGCGGAACCTCGAGTTAACAAGATTACACATTGCGGGCAGACCTTTGTACTTATTTGCCGGTGAGCGCACAACTATGGAAAATGTGTCGTTACAACATTTCGTGTTATGATTTTAATTTAAAATTAAATCTTAAATGTTGGATTAAATAAATATATATTACTACGATACCAATGTCGGCAAGTCATTCCGTGGCCGAGTTATGGCATAAATGCATCAAATACTGTAATAACCTACCTATATATTAGGTCCTATATATTATACACAATTTGGGAGGCGGGAGTGGGTACCGCCGCCCCGGGAACCTTTATTGGATAACCAACACCTCTGCCATAGGTCACCCTAAGTGGTTCGCTACGTTTGGTGATTTAGCAGGGGTGCCCGGGTTCATGGAATGAGGTTTGTCTAGGTCTTGGAGGCGGATGACCAGGACGTACTGAACCCCAGATTCCTAACCATGCATAAGAAAAATTACAAACTCTGCTCGTCTGGATTCATGTAGACTAAGGTGGTCCAGGCCTGTATAGGAAATTTATTTTTTTCAAATATAGATGTAGCCACCCATTTTATTCGTTACACCTATCATTCCTATTATGTGTAAAAAATTTCAGCCCCCTATCTTATATACAAGGGGGTGCTCATCGAATTAGAAGTTTCCGACAAAAGTTCTGGATTTTAAGTAAAACACGTAATTTAAGGTTTATTAATATTACAAGTATTTTAGTCAAATAAGTTTAAAACGCATTTAAACTTGAACAAAATTTGGTAACAAAGCAATAATTAACATAATATTAGTCGCAATCTTTCAAAACTATGTTTGTTAACTCCATTTAGAATGTTTCAATAGAAACGATTTTTCTGTTTTTTTCAACGATGTGAAGTAAAAATTGCTTTTCTTCCTCATTCTTAGTGAGTATCGTGTTGTAATCTTCAAATAGTTTAACACCTCTCTCCGCTGTATCATTAACAACACGCAAATTTTTGACTCAGCTTTTGCCTTGAAGGTACATTGTTATTCCAAGTCTTAGGAGGTAATTACAAGAAAGAGTTCTTGATATCAAGAACTAAGAGCGTTTTCAACGTTCTTTGTGTTGCAAAAGCTTCTAATGTAACCTCTGAGGCAAGCTTAGCAGAATCACCTCGTACTGAACAATTACCGCCATCAGCATTTATTTTTTGAACAATGGCCTGTTTCCCAGCATTAGACAGCTTCTCAGAAAACAAGGTAAATGAGACTTGTTCATCTGACAAATACCATAAGTGACGCTCTGAGACACCCCTAGCTGCTATACTGATTTTGGAATCAATGGCTTAGTATAATTTTAAGCTATTCCAAAGTATTAAGTCATTAATGGTGCGTCTGCTGCCAAAGACGCGTCGATTCAAACTTTGGTGTAGATGATAACTAATAAACCGAACAATTTGTTTATCTTCTCTCTTGATTAGTTTAATTCTTATTACGATCAAGCGCACTGGTAACGTATTGTGTAAATATGTTACTTGTAGATAGCTCAACGCACTACAAACTCATCTTTGGACTTATCCTCTAATATGCTAGCATTACTAAAAGTGCTACTGAAGCTGTATTCAAGTTTAACTCTTGTCTCGACACCACTGAAGAAGAAGCATTACTTTCAGCAGCTATTTTTTTCAATTCTTCAGATCTTTGTTTCCGTTTTAGAGAACTTTCTTTGACCTTTTCTAGTTTCTTGTCGATTGAGGTCATAATCATCTTACGTTCTCATCTTTGATCGATGAGAAATGCTCTGTCTTCCGCAATTTTTATCAAATTCAAAGCGCTTGCATGGGTAATATCAAAAAGATTGTCTAGTTCTTATTTAAACAAATACTTTACTTTTTTTTGTGCTTCAGAATTTCTTCCTCTATTTTTATTCAATAGCAGCCAGTTCTTAAGAAACTTAATTAGTTTTTCAATGCAGTGATTATGCTGTCTGGTCGGAACACTAGATTTACTCCATACTTTTATAAGTTCTTGAATAAGTACATGCGCGGAATTTTTCACATATTTGGAATCATTTAATATGAAGTGATAACGGAGTAACACTTGTCGAAGAGTAGGATGTTGTTTAAGCCTCATTAATGGCTCAATATCTCGAACGCCAAGTAGAAAAATTTCGTATTTTTTTCGAGTAGATGAACACATTTTACTACACTGATTCACTTCACAGTCTACTGAATAAGTATCAAATACTGTTCAAATTTGTCTATAAAACTCTTCAGTAGTTTATTTTAATATTTATTTAATAGTTTAACACACGAAACTGGCCTGTAGCAAAAAGTAAAAATTAAGCATTTTACACAAAAAATTCAAAAACAACACTCGATTGAGCACCCCTTTCTACTTGAGCTATCTCGCTGAAATTTTACTATGTTATTTCTATGAATACGTGTAACAAATTCACGGGGTGGCCAAATGAAAAATAATTTAAAAAATTTTTTGGACCACCTTAATGTAGACCTATGTTTAAAAATCTGAAAATTCTGACAGTCACAGACAATATATATAATGGAGTTATGCATGTTACAGACAAGTCCCCACAAAAAAACTCAACACGCTACAAGGTTCACAAAAAACTTATTAATACCAAAAGCAAACAACACAATATTCCAAAAAGTACCATACTACATGGCCATTAAAGTATTTAACATCTTCCACGTAACATTAAACAAATACAAGATACACACAAATTCAAATCGTCACTAAACACTTTCCTTATAAACAAATGTCATTACACCTTAAGTTTAAGCGAATACCTCACATAAATGAAATACCTGTTTTTGTATTTTTATTGGTATATTTGTATTTTCTTATTTGCGTAAACATTATAATATTTTTTATTTTAACTTTATGAGTAAAACCTCAAATTATCATATGTTTTTCTGATTTTTCTGTTTCCAAATTTTCGATTGAGTTTCGCTTATATTGTCTTCATTTATTTAAATATTACATTATAATCTTCTTGATATAAATATTATACTATAATATGTATGTGGTTAACTGGAAGAAATGGGGTCTACCATTATTACGTACTGTTGTGGCGTCAATACGTACGGTTCGCGCCCGCTATTAAAAGTTATTATTTTTTCGACTTATATTATCATAATAAAAACTATGTAATATCAAAACAGTGCGTGATTATCTTAATATTATTAACACATTAAAAAAATAGTTGATTTTCACCACTAAAGTCATATTTTCAGTGATTTTAAGTTTACATACGTGACAGTTCTTTCATTACAACATACCCACATTAAAACCATAAATCATAATATGTCTCTTGAAGCATTGAACCAGAAATTTAGTGACACCATGAGTGATTTCGAGAAAAGGCTCGAAAAGGCTACATCGACAGCACATAAGACTCTTAAGCCCGGCCAATCTCAATCTCATTCTGATCTTTCAACTCTGCGTGAAGATTTCACTGAATTCAAAGTGAAGATGACTTCGGAGCTGCGCGCCCTTCAGGAGGATGTGGCTCGACTTGAGCTCAAGGTGGACTCCATCGACGCCGCATCTCGGATGAACCTACTCCTCCTTCACGGCGTAAAGGAGGAAGCGTCGGAAGACACGAGATCCCTGGTGACCGCCGTGTTGACCGGCCTAGGATGCCCCGAAAATGCCATCAAGGGCATTGAGTGCACCAGGAGGTTAGGTCGCGCCATAGCCAACAAAAACAGACCCGTGTTGCTTCAGTTTCAGCGTCATTCTGACCGTCGATCCATTTGGGAGAAGAAGAAGGGTCTTAAAAACTCACATCTTCTTCTGACCGAATCACTTACCGTGGCACGTCAGAAACTATTTGCATCAGCCCGGTCAATATTTACAAATAGCAGATGCTGGACCAGCGATGGTACAATTGTTGTTTTGCTTCCGGATGGCACCAAGCGAGCCATCTATACCCAGCAGCAGTTAGATGTCGCGGCCGCCCTCATACCCAAATCAACAAAAGCGTCATCCAACACCACATCCAGCTCACCCGGTCCCGATCCTCATCACGATGGCTCCAGGACGATCGGCTTACGTCCCAGATCAAACACTAAAAAATGAGTCGGTGCTATTAACTGCTACTTGATTTATATCTGCAGATCACATGTTTTCGATTTTTACTATTTGATGGCTGCTTAGTACCTATATAATTAACTTTCTCACAAATTAACCTATTCAAAATTCTACCTACAAAACTGCTTATTACGAGAAAATTAACTCATACTGATGGCTTTATTCTGTTCTATTTTAGACATCTGCTCTTATTGTTTTTATACTCGGTTGTGGTAAATTGAATTATTCTTCTCAACCTTATAACATCATCTCTATAACATAACCTAACATATCTTACTTAATTATGTGCCTGATGTGACTATCGTTTATATTCTTATATATGTATGTACCTACATTACCTATTTGTTGTGCACAATAATACTAAACCATAAATCATCTTTATACCTTAACCTAATGAATTTATACATTATTATTATATCCCCATGAACATAATCTATAAGTACTTACCACTGTTATTTATATTAAACTATCAGGCATAATAGTGATCCCAAACCAATAGCATACCTATGTACTATTGAGTACTTACTCAACTTGTAATATAAAATCACGCACTGCACCTTCAGATTATAAATTTATGCGGCGTCTAGGTACCTACATTTCGATTATAATATGTGGGTGGATGTACGTTTATTTACATGTGTACGCATGTGTATGTGTGTATATATTTTAAACACGATTTCAAAGTCAACCAACATGATATATGCCATTTTTACTCTATAATTGCTTTATCTGTAGCTATAATGTATTGAACAATGCACATTATCGAAATTTTTATCACTATACTTCCTCCATTGGATCTTTTTACCAACGATGTCACTTAAACGTGTACTTTTAGAATTAATTATATAAGTACCTCATAAATATTTTGCTGATTCCAGCTTTTTCTCTTGTTAACTTAAAACTATAATAGATCATCGCGCACTACTTGAATTTTCTATCGTTTTTTTTTTTATTTTTTATTATTATATATTATTATGCGCTTGTAGCCATAATCTATTTACTTAACTGTTAATTATTTTCTGTGCACAATAGAGACACAAACCTTATATTAATGTATCTACTTTTCTAAATACCTACTTATGCACTATAATAACACCGCGCATAATACCCACAGACTTCAAACTTGGCGTCTTGGTACCTACATTTCGTTTATATTATGATATGCAGATATACATTCATATATTGATGTTATAATAATATTATGTATTAATAAAAATCTATCTTTCTAATGTTTTTTAGATTCGTTAACAGTTTTTATTGATACATTAGCATTTGGTTTGCCTTTTCTGCTCTGACTACTTTTTTGTTTTAAAGTTTTACATATATACCTATACAATTATATATATATATATATATATATTTTTAAACATATTGTTACCTTCAATTAACTTCATAGATGCCTTTGTAATTTGCATTTGCTTTAAAAAAATTATATGGGTATGTGATGTATTGAACATTGCACGTAATCAAATTATTATTTTTATATTTCACTTTTCCTAAAATTATATATACCTATCTCACAAGTCTTTCACGACTCATACGTACCAACAATTAACTTATTTATGTACAACCATACTATGAAGATAATCGCGCACTACTTGCACTTTTTATTATTTTTATCTTTATTGAACCTTCTGTTGAATATAGTTATTTTATGTATTTTTTTTTCTATTTCCTTATAACTATTTATCTTTTTGATATTGTTTATAATCATTTATTTCATTTAGATATGGATTATATAATTCGTCGAATAATCGACGCATTCTGTATCCATTCTTTATCATTATTTATCTCTAACATTACACCCCTCCCCCACCCCACTCCTATCTCCCTTCTATTTCCTAACATGCTCCTCGTACTTGCTGCTCATATTTTAATTTCACTATTTTACGTGTATAATATAATATCGCGCGTGTCATTCATAAAACTCTTCATGTATTTTATATTTTATCTAATAATTTTACAAAAAATATTAACACTTATAAAAAAACTTACATAATTTGCGATGATAACTATTGTGTATCAAAACTGTAGAGGACTACGCACTAAAACAGAAATATTTCACAATAATATTTTATTGAATGACGATTGTGACATACTCGGTATTTCTGAAACATGGCTTATTAATTCTATTTTAGATCCGGAACTAGTACCAACAGAGTTCTACAGCGTTTTCAGGCGGGATAGATCAAATAACATTACAATGAATAGCTTAAACAACCAAGAAGACTCTCGTCGAGGCGGCGGAGTGATGATCATTACACATAACAATCTTAATGCTTACCCTCGCGAAGACTTGATCTGCAATGCTGAATGCATCTGGGTAACTATTCCTTCCTCTAACTATACCTCCAAACGTACTATTCATGTAGCCTGTATATATCTCCCACAGGGTCCTGGATATGAAACTTCACTTAGTTCATTCCTTTGCTTACTTTCTAACGTAAAAGATCAATATCCCGATGACATTTTACTTGTAATTGGAGACTTTAATATGCCCACCGTAACATGGAATGTACATAACAATGATTCATACTTGATACCTGAAAACTTGAACGCAATTAGTTCCTCACTTGCAGACACAATCCATTATTCTGAATTAAACCAATATAATTACATAAAAAATGCAAATAACCGAATTCTCGATTTAGTTATCTGTAATGAGGAATGCCATGTATCTCGTGCATGCGATCCTCTTGTCAACGAAGACTCGCACCACCCATCACTTAAAATCATGCTTCAAATCGATACGCTTCCTATTATTCACGCCCCACCTAAAGAAATTTATCTGTTTAAAAAAGCCAATTACGAGTTAATCAACGAACATCTGTCAATGACAGACTGGTCTTTTACTCTGGAGAATTCGGATGTCGACGTAGTGGTCGATTCTTTTTACAACATTTTAAACAATACCATCAACCAGTTTGTCCCTAAACGTATCATCAAAAAGAGAAAATTTCCAAACTGGTATTCAGCTCCACTGATCAAACTCATTAAAGAAAAACAAAAACTACATAAAACATGGAAATACCATAATAATCCAGTAGACTACATAGAGTTTTCTATAAAACGTACGCAACAAAAACACTTACAGAAGCATTGCTATAATCAATACATAAATTCACTTGAATCTAATATTCTTACAAATAATAAACAACTCTGGAACTATGCTAAAAGCAAATGTAAAACAAATGGCATCCCACAAATCATGCACCTTAAGGATGAGTCAGGCACCGGCGCTCATCAAGTATGCCAACTATTCTCTAAACATTTTCAGTCCACCTACGTAAACGATAATGACACGAATGATCCCAGTATATTCGATGATTTTACCTACGTTAATAATCATAACCCGATTGGGAACATACAAACAAACTATTTAATAATCAATAAATACCTGAAGAATTTAGACATTAGTAAGGGTGCTGGCAGTGATGGTATCTCGCCATACTTTGTCTCAAAATGTGCCAAAAATCTTTCCTACCCCTTAACTAACATATTTAGAATGTCACTAGGAGCAGGAAAATTTCCTACAAAGTTCAAAGAAGCAACTATAATCCCTATTCATAAAACTGGCTCAAAAAGCAACATTGAAAACTATCGCCCAATCTCAATGCTAACGGTATTTAGTAAACTCTTTGAGAAAATTATCTACGATCAAATTTATACAACAATTATTTGCAACATACAAAACCAACAACATGGATTTCTACAAAAAAGGTCGGTACTTACAAATTTGGTAAATTTCACGGAATATTTAACGAGCAATATGGACAATAGAAACCAAGTAGATGTAATCTACATGGATTACTCTAAGGCCTTCGATAAGGTAAACCATTTTATTCTAATTAAAAAACTAAAACAATTAGGCATCCACGGTGACCTACTTCGGTGGCTTATTTCATACCTTCGGAGTAGACTTCAATGTGTATCAGTTGAGGGAACTAAGTCCAGCTTCTTTTCCGTGCCCTCCGGTGTACCTCAAGGTTCTCATTTAGGGCCATTATTATTTAATGTGTATATATATGATATTCACAAATGTTTTTTACACGCCAATTATCTAGCTTATGCAGACGATAAAAAAATATACCTAGTTATCAAATCAATCGAAGATTGCATTAAACTTCAAGAGGACCTCAATCGACTTTTTATCTACTGTGAATCAAACAAACTGGTAGTAAATACCTCAAAATGCAAAAAATTATCATTTACACGTAATAAAAATAAAATTCCTTTTGAGTATAGATTAAATGGGACACTTTTTTTTTTTTTTTTTACATGAGCTCCACACAGGAGGCCTTGAGGAAAATAATTTCCCTCAGGGCCTATGTCATCTTTGAGGATGCTGTGTGGAGGGTTTTTTTTAAGGAAAGGAAGGAGAGGAGAGTTCTGGGAAGGAAAAGGGTTTAAGGGGTGGGTAGGAATCTGGGGTTCAGTATGTCCAGGTCATCCGCCTCCAAGACCTAGACAAACCTCACCCCATGAACCCGGGCACCCCTGCTAAATCACCAAACGTAGCGAACCACTTGGGGTGACCTATGGCAGAGGTGTTGGTTATCCAATAAAGGTACCCGGGGCGGCGGTACCCATTCCCGCCTCCCAAATTGTAAATCAATTGTTCAATCAATCAAATTGTTATCAAAGAAGTAGAATCTATCAGGGACCTTGGGGTATTACTGGATGTTAAATTAAATTTTATACAACACACTGATGAAATCATCAACAAGGCCAACAAAATGCTAGGATTTATTATTCGAATAACGAAACCTTTTCGCAACCTTAAGACTCTATATTCCCTTTACACAGCGTTCATCCTTCCCCACTTAGAACACTGCACACCAATCTGGACTCCTTTCTACCAAGCTCACATTGATAGAATCGAAAAAATCCAAAAAAAAATTTTTAACCACATAAATTATAAACAAAAATTACACTACTTAAATTACAAAGAATCTATTAATTACCACAATTTCAACTCCCTTTATACACGACGTTTAATTTTTGACCAAACTTTATTATTTAAAATTGTTAATAATGGCCTGGACTCTCCAGAGCTAACCAACTTAATAAATATTCATATTCCGTCAAGATCAACTCGGCAATCCCATTTGTTTCATTTGCCTACATGTAGAACTAACATTAGAAAAAATTCAACAATTCCCCGTATATGTGCGCAATATAACACAAAATTTCAAAATATAGACATTTTTAGTCATACACTACAGAAATATCGATTAGAAGTAACACGTACGATCAAAAATTAATACGAGTGTGAAAAGTATCCGGAGCATCTCCTATCCTCCTCCTTTATTCCCCTTCCTCACCTCCTCACCTCAAATTAATTTTAATATGTAATAAAACTCTATCTCCAACCAACTTTAACATAGGAGACTTTTTTGGCTTGACTCGATTTAACAATGTATATTTTTATCTTTATGTTTTATGTATAAGCTGTTTGTCCCTTACTAATAAATAAATAAATAAATAAGCTACACCTTTTGTATTTTTTATCTGTACAATAAATATTTTTTGATTTTATTTGATTTGAATACATGTTTTATTTATAAAAAGCATTTATCTTAATATTAGATTTAATAATGGGTCATTTAAAACAATTAAACAATTAATTATTGTTTTTAAATGACCCATTATTAAATCTATTCCCCTTTTAAATTTTTTAAATTTTTTTAATTGTTCTATATTGCCCCTCGTCCCTTACACATTATTTTCTTTCAAATTTAAAAGGGGAATAGATTTAATAATGGGTCATTTAAAACAATTAAACAATTAATTATTGTTTTTAAATGACCCATTATTAAATCTATTCCCCTTTTAAATTTTTTAATTTTTTTAATTGTTCTATATTGCCCCTCGTCCCTTACACATTATTTTCTTTCAAATTTTATTATTGTTTATGTCTATTATTTTTCTCTATTACCTATTTATGTCTATTTTTAAAAATTAGTTCTGTCAAAACCCTGAGGAAGTCAGCTTTGCTGACGAAACATGTCGGTTTTTGTAAATAATTAAGTGGTTAATACAACGTTATTTATTAATTTGAATTTAAAATGTTACCACAAAATAATTTTGCACTAGTAGAAGAAAAAAAAAAGTAAAAATCGTTGGGCCATTTTTTTTTCATATCATGATTTCAATATTTGCGAAATATGCTTTGTATTATATTAAATAAATACATTGCGGAAAAACACGAATTTACAAATAATTTTGCGCATGCCAGGATTTGATCCCGCAACTTCCGGATTGGTAGTCGAGCCACGGAACCGTTAGGACAATGCAATGCGCATCAATTGCATGCTTTGTAAAAGAAAGGATTATTTCAATTGACACATGATTCGGAAAACTTTGAGAACCAATTATCTGCATAAACAAGAAAAATATTTACTGAAAAGAGATTAATTCAGTGACCGCTGCGGTATTTGAACTGTGCCTATTGCGTGCCAGATAAGCCTAATGAATGGTAATGAAATGACAAAAATTGATTAAATACTAATTATTAAATTTTAAATAACAGTTATTGCTTTGCATGCACTTTAAAATTTACTAAATTTATTTAATTATCATTCATTTCAAATACAAATAGAATTTTTTCTTCGTACAAGACCTTCTTGACTGTACAAAGTTCATCAGAATAACAATAATCCTTAGATAACAAATCTTTGCCATCTCTCGCCATAACGCACAGACGATTTTGTCGTTCGGCGTCTTTTTTGTACAGTTATTACAAACTAGACATCGAATTATGTGCATTTGCTTTGCATATTTTATATTGGTAACAATTTTATTTTGAGCCTTTTTGAACATTAGTGCAAAATTTAAGCCTTTTTGGTCTTTGGTGCATATTTGAGAAAAAAATGTAGACATGGGAGCCAATCAAATTGGAAATGGTCATCGACCAAGTGCATGTACCCTTGGTCGAAGAAAATTAGGAATATTTTTGTCTTTTCTTATTAGCGGTATTTTTGGAACCGGAAAAATTTGGAACTTTATTATCAAAAAATAGGGGAAATATATATTTTTGAAAAGCCTGATCATTCCTCCAAAATTTCACTGTCCGCCCTCCCGAATTAGATGGGGTACCTGTTCCAAAAGACTTATAAAGATTTATAAATACAAAAATTTCCGCTGTCGACATTTTGGCATCGATAGTGCAAGGTTGGTATTGATATAGTATCATTGATGGTCCTTATTTTGGATTGGTAGTGCATATTTTGGCATTGATAATATCTATTTTGGATTGATAGGGCATATTTTGGCATTTATGTTATGTATTTTGACTATGTGCATTGTTATTTGCAAATTGGCTTATAAATAAAGTAGTTAAGTTTTTTTTTCATTCACAAAAAGATACATAAATTACAATAGATTTTATTCAATAATTAATTACATAACTTGTGTATTTGATTTACCCCCCATAAATAAGCAGGGCTTGTGTGTATGGGGGGGGTGTTATTAAAATGGTTTAAATTTTTTTTTATTCAGTTCAAATTTTCGGAATAATTTTTAAGCTGAGTTTTAAATGGTTTTGTATTATTTATTCATTAATTTAAAGCATTACATATTTCATACTACAATGAACTTTGGCTGTCCAACTAGGAATTTTAACCGTTTTAGGGCAGTCAGAATACTCAGAATGAGCAGATTTATTAAATGAAATTTTATTTTGTCTATTATATTGACTTTTACTTAGATATTACACTTGGTGGATGATATATTAAAGTTTTGTTGGTATATATGGGAAGTTGCTTATGAATGTAAATATATATATTTTTTAAATAATTTAAATGATATAGACGTAGAGAAGAGAAATAAAAGAAAATTCAAAAAGATACAAAAAAATTATAAAAATGCATGCTTTTCAACCATTCCATGAAATTTTAGTTTTGATGTCGATAGATTTATGAACTAGATAATCGAAAAAAATAGATAAAGAAAGGGAAGTAAAGAAAAAGGAAGTAGAGAAACGCTAAATGCAAAGAAAAATTTAAGCGTTTTTTGAAATTACATTGGTATAAAAATAATATTAAGGTAATACAAATTAATTAACCCTTCAGATAGCATAAGCAATAGATTTAAAATTAATGGCTTAATAGCCAACCCTGTGCTTAGAACGACCACGGCTCAGCACCACTTTTTGTATTTAGGTGTAAGATGGTACAATATATTATTATCCAAAAACCAAATTAGTATAACAGAAACACTGAAATATGAATTATTCAAAAAACAAATTAAGTCCCTGAAATTGGATAATGACATAATGTACCCTTAATGTAATTATTAATTAATTACTTAAACTGCAATATTTAATATTAAAAAAAATATGTATTTTTATTGTCCTTACATAACCATTTTTGTCTAAATTGTGTACCTATCTAAGATATTTATTTCATTACACAATGAACATTATTATTATTTTTTTGCATGTAAATACTCCTCCCGTAAACACGAGCTCCTAGAGCTCAACTTATGGAGTAGTAGATTAAAATATGAATAGTTTTATAACAAAAATCTTGAAATAAATAAAAATAAATAAAAAATAATACCAGTGCATAAGGAAAGGACAACTAAAAAAATAAATTATTGATTGTTATTTAGTATATTCTCGCACTCAGCTCTCCCCAAGACCAGAAGCCAATCATTTGCCAGATAACGCAGAATGCTAGCACTTTTTGATTTCCATGCTGCATCGGGTATAAGATCAAGCAATTTAGGGCCTAAGTATCAGAATTGTCATTCAGCTAAAGATGGAGAAGTGGTAAGAGGAACTTGACTAATGAATTACTATTGATGTTTCTAATTTTTTCAGGTAGTGAATTAAAAAAAAGTAATTACTTTATTTATAAGCCAATTTGCAAATAACATTTAAAAATATTAAAAAAAATAACTCAGGGATATTTATGATTTAACTGTCCTATTTGTTTTTTATTGTGTCTAATTAAAAAAAAATAACTCCGAGATATTTATGATTTAATATCCTATTTGTTATTGTTTTTTTTACATTTTTAAGTAGGAAGTATTGATATTTGTCTAATATTTCTATTATTTTTAAAGGGCGCAACTTTATTTTGAATATTATCTTTATGAATTCGTAATGTTGCTTGATGATAGCGTAATGCACTTAATTTTCCGTCCTTAAATTGTTTGAATAAAAGTTCTGACGAATATGTGTAGGTTTTTTTTTAAATGTTTTTATTATTAGTTTTTGTGGTTTATAAAATGTTTGTGTTTCATTTGTATATGTACCACCCCATCCTATAATGCCGTATTGTATAATTGTTTGACAGAATGCGAAGTACGTGGTTATCAGATATCTGAAGTAAGTCGTTTAGAATCTGAAATAAAATATGATGTAGAAGCCATGCAGGAGAATAGTATCATTTATTTATTTATTTATTTATTTATTTATTTATTTAAACGCCCATTGGGCTTTTACATACATTGTTATAAGTATTATTACATTGACTATATGGCATATAAAAGTTTAAGTACATATATGAATAAAATAATTATTATATGTGTAGTACCTACATAAATGTATTACAAATAATATAGAATACCATTATGGAGAACAGTTTTTTTTTTTTTGTACTTACAAACAATAATAACGGGATTGAAATTAATCAGCATTAGTAGGGACTTAAGCATAATCGAAATATAAATTAAATTACAATATTAATTTGTAAAGTTACATATATATATTAAAGTTAAAAAGTCTAAAAGAAAAGAGTGAAATAGATAGAAGCTAAAAAGGGTTTTTCACTATGGAATGGTGAAGTCATACATTTCAGCAAAGTGTTTATGTAAATTTCGTTTAAGCACTGCTACGGAATCTCTAAATATATCAACGACATTACCAAATTTATTACCAAAATTTTGTATTCGATTTAGGGATATGTGCGCTTGATAATTTGTTTTGAAATTGTCACAGAAAAACGTGGAATTTTGTCTCGTATTTTTGGGAGGTACAAATAATTTTATTGTGGCCAGAATTTCAGGGCTGTCGATTCTATAATTAATAATTTTATTTAGTAGAACAAGGTCGGAGATAATTCGCCTATCTGACAGCGTAATCAAATTTAGTTGGTGCATCAGCTGGATATAATTTATATTTTGGATTGGAATATTTAGTTTAAAGTTAATAAATCGTAGAAATTTGTGTTGTACCCTTTCAATATTGTTGGAATGTATTTTATAAAAGGGGGACCAAATAGGCGAATTATACTCTACTTGACTTCTTACTAAAGATGTGTACAGTGTTTTCAAACATTCTAATGACTTGAAGTCGCATGCGGTTCTACATATAAAACCAAGCATTTTTAAGGCTTTATTTGTGATTTCATTTACATGCGGATTGAATGTTAACTGTTCATCAAATATAACACCCAAGTCCCTGATTTGAGTGACAGCTGTCAATTTTACGTTATTTAGCGAATATACATAAATTATATGATTTCGTATTTTACAAAAACGAATGACCTGACATTTTTTAATATTAAGAAACAGAGAGTTGATGATGCACCAACGATATAGTTTATTTAAATTAAGTTGCAAAGTATAACAATCGTCTAAACTACGTATTGTTTTATATATTTTCAAGTCATCTGCGAAGAGAAGAACTTCCACATCTTTAAATATGCTAACAATATCATTAATAAATAACAAAAAAAGAATTGGTCCCAGGTGAGACCCCTGAGGAACCCCACTTGTGGCTTCGAAAACGTAAGATTCCACAGATTTTATTTTCACACATAGCTCTCTTTTACTAAGATAACTATCAATCCAACTTAATAGATTACCCTTGATGCCCAACAAACTTAATTTTTGTACAAGGATATGTCGCCTTACTTTGTCAAAGGCTTTGGAAAAATCAGTATAAATTGAATCCACCTGATGCTTCAAGGCAAGAGAATCAGTTATGTAATTTTCGTATATGATCAAGTTACTTAGAGTGGATTTACCTGTGATAAAGCCATGCTGGTTGGGTACAATAATATTATTAATTTGTTTAATAATGACATCTAGGACTAACGATTCAAATAGTTTGGGAATAGCGGACAATATACATATTGGTCTGTAGTTAGATACATCGCTTTTATCTCCCTTTTTATGAATAGGCGTAAGATAGCTTTTTTTCCACTGATTTGGAAAACACCCTGACGACAAAGACTTATTAAATAGTTTAAATAGTGGATAAGTCAAACTGCGAACACAAGATTTTAAATATGTTGGAGGGAAACCATCCGGTCCAGCGGATTTATTAGTATCTAATGCTTTTATAGCCTTTTCTATAGCGTTTATTTCAATAAAACAATGGTTTAGGTTAAGTGATTCTTCAAGTGATATATCGTTTGGGATTTCATTATCAGGAATACTATCATCATAAACACTTTTGAATAAATCTGCAAAAAGATTGACAATGCCTTCGGTACTGTCCGCACAATTGTTATTCAGATGCATAATATTTGGTAAACTACAGTCATTTTTTCGCTGAGCATTAGAAAAGTTCCACAATTTTTTTACATTATCATGAACCTCCATTTCTATTAAACTAATATAATCATTATAACATTTTTTGGACAATTCTTTGCACTGCCTTCTTAAGTTAGTAAACGTTATATAATCATCTACATGCCTAACATTGGTTAGTGTGCTTGAAGAATGCTATTATAGTACTTTTATAACTATATTCTGTGCAGTTCAATACATCTACTACTTCTGAGAAAACATTGCCAACTGCATGCAATCTAGGTATAAGCGAGTATCAGAATGACTCAGTCCTGATATTGTTGTTGTAATTAAAAAGAATTTTGGATCGAGTAGTTCTTGTAGGTATATGGAAAGTAATTAGGGTTAATAAATCAGGGCTATCTGTAATACCTTAACAATTTTAAAAACAAAAGTCAACTCGGAAATAAGTCTTCTATCTGAGAGTTTTAGTAAATGTAATTCTTTCATTAAGTGATCGTAATTTTCGATTGATAGTGCATATGTTGGCAATGGTAGTGCATATTTTGACATTGATGTTTCATATTTTGGCATTGCTAGTACATATTTTGGCATTGGTATTATATACGTTGGCATTGATAGTTCTTTTGGCATTGATAGTTCTTATTTGCGTGTATATTTCGCCATTTTGCTTGTGTATTTTGTACATGTAATACAATGTCCAGTTATTACAATAGAGTCAGCTAGAAGTGATGGCCCTCTGGGGGTAGTTCCACGGGTAACAAAGTGCGGTGTTTGACTGTTCTCGCTCGTTCACCAAGCAATGCTAAATTGCTAGCAACAATTTATCATAAATGCAGGCATACTGCACGATCGAAAATGATAAAGTATCGTGCTAACCAATTTGTAATATAATAATATTACCGTTCTTAATAAAATACATGAATACAGCTCGAGGAAAACCACTAATAGCTTTAGTTGGTTACAGGCTCTTGCCTAGAAACTCTCAATTTAAAGTGAGCGTATCAACGTACAAGGAACAATAATTACATTAAATTTCCACCTTTACTATTAAATCATCTTCGTTCATGCTTCAGCACTCTTTTTTCGTACCTAGTGCATAATATAGCCACCTGTTGAATTTTTTGAGATTTGAACATTTTTTTAAAACTCCGTAACTCATGAAGTGATTTTGCGAAATATTTGTTTTGACTTCCGGAAAAAAACCTGTGAACATTTTATAGCCCCAGAGGTCACCATTCACGAACAACTGATACTTCAGTTATCACACGAAAAGACTATGTTGTTTATATTTTGAAGACTTTTTCATTTTGCACTTAAAGATTGCTGTTTCCGATTAATAATCCATAAAATTCCAATTGCCCAGTAGTGCTTGAGAGCGTTTAACCAGCCAGCGGACGAAAATCCACATTTCGTCGAAAGTTGTTCTGACGATCGTGCAGGGCGGTTACAATGAGAAAGATTAATTTTCCTCCTTACCAGCTTTTTAAAATTATAACTCAATATCGATTTTATTTCATTCCAGATTTGCTTTAATTTATACCTACATCCAAAAATTCCGAAAGGCGTGATGATAAAACTATTAAAATAATGTACTTTTTTAATTATTTTTTTATTTAAGTTAACTGAGAACGTTAATCTGAAATATATTAGTTTGTAAGTGCGCAAATAAATACACAAACGGACCAATTTTCACCAAGCAACACATGTAAGTATATATTTTTTAATGATTTTATTTAAACTAAAATTAAAATTCTAAAACATACGATATCCCGATTATGTATTGATTTATTTTACTGCATGATTATATGATTTGAAATGGGTGTGGTATAATACTCAATCTTTTTTGAAAATTTAACAAATCTGCCAACGACCTGTGGTATAACCTTATTATACTAAAAATAATCATTTTTTCTCAAAATTTAAAACATGCGAATGCTAGATAAAAGAACAATCTTTCGAAATCCATTTATATTTTTTTGTGGAAAAGAGTCGATACGTCTAAAATCTGATTTCAAAATGATATATTTCTGGTTTTCTCTGGTTATACCCTCTTAAGCAATATAATATGTTTATTGATATCAAGTTTAATTTATAGAACTCTATTTTAATTTTTATTTCCTTTATACGTATATTCAATAATATTATTAATTGATTAAACTGTTTTTATTAATTGAATAATAATATTATAGCATATATAAAATAAATAAATAAAAAAGATATGTAAATATATATAATATACTTGTCATCGCCACGATTTGTTCAAGATGCAGAAGAATATTAGTATTAGACAGTTACAAGTGTGGCTTGCTTCTTTCTCCTTGCGTTTATATTTTCTGAGATGTACTGACACAAAAAAATTTCAAGTTGGTTTCGAAAAACAATCTAAAACTGTTCATTGGTTGGTTTGAGTTAAAGAAAAGAAGCAGAGAACACCAGCAGATACTTAGGAACACAACCACCATCTCGATTTTTAGGTCTATCGAGCCTGAAAAGCAGATTAATGCTCTCCAGCGCGGCGTAAAAGGTTGGGGACCCTTGTCATTCAGCATTCAAGTCCAGAGTACCTTCACTCTTCAAGTATCAAACCGGTCCGCGTTCGAGGCAAAAACCAAATGACTCCGGAGTGCAAGTTTGGCTCGGCGAAGCCTTTTTAAAGCTGCACCGGGCGAACTGAACTCGTTCGAGCTTTTTAAAGCTGCACCGGGCGAACTGAACTCGTTCGAGCTTTAAGCTTTAAGAGCGGGGCGGGACAAGCGGCCATTGAACTGATTTATCTGCCTTCTTGGTCAAACTTGTAAAATTCTTCGGAAGGAATGAAAGCCTTTATTATGCTGCTTTGTTGTTTTTGTAGTACGAAATATTATTTTATAATCTTGTATTTGTATGTTTTTAACTTCAAATTTTGTATTCTTTTCAGGGTCGTTATTCCCTTCTTTCACTCGAAATAGCTATTTTCTTTATTGTTAACATTGAAATTCTATGGGCCATTGGATGTTTTGAGAATTTTTTAAAAATTTTTGCATTATCTCCACACAGAGAGAAAAAAACCCCTCAGGACCTATGCAATCTTGGGGATAGGTAAAGGAAGGAAGGGAAGTTCTAGGAAGGAAAAAGGTATGAAGGGTGGGTATAAATCCATACCTCCCGCTGCGGTGCAAGGCGATGGGTCGTGACAATCCGACTGGGGAGGTTAAAGATCTCCCTCAACCAGTCTGTCCCGATCCGATCCAACACGCAGTAGGTGAGCAGAAGCATCTGCCGTCGAGGCATAGACAAACCTCGCCCTTGCACCCTCTACTAAGTCACCAAACGTAGCGAACCACATGACGAAAACTTTGTGTAAACTTTTCCAGATAGTACAGTTGGTGAACATATTTATAATAAGGAGTATTCAAAAAGAATATCTTTGCAAAATAGAATAAAAGAAGAAATCGTGGACGTTCATGGAAAACATCACAAGATTGAGTGAATGAAATACTCGGGTCAAGACAAATCCTCAGGTCAAATGATGTTTAACCGGGAATACATGAAGGAGTGTGTTCTAAAACAGAGTTGTGTAGTGGTAAATAGATCCTATCTACCCCTGCGGAGAATTAAAAAGAAACCCTGGTCAGTTAGTTCAAAGACCAAAATCATGCTGCAAAAAGATCAAAATCTTATCAGTTGAACTCTGCGCAAGATACTCGGTATATTATAACTTAAATCTCAGGAAATTGCCTGCTTTAATAATGCATAGAAGTTAAACCGCGTGTAGCTTACTTGTTAATTAATAATTGTAATACCACGCAATATGGGAAAGCTTTCCTAGGCTAAGAGATGCATAACGGAAAAGATACGCAAGGGGATGCTTAGTTCGCCAGATCTTATGGCTGAAAGTTAATGAAAGGGTGGATTGGTGATTGTTTAGATTAGCAAGGAAAAACCAACTCATAAGGCCTACAATGAATAAATTTCAAGCGGTCATCGCTGCTATAGGAACATTGGTCAATTGAAATAATCCGTTCACAAAACGTGCAATTGCGCTAGTAAATGGTATCTGATTAATTAGTGTTTTTTCACAATTTATTAATTTAAAATAATTCATTGCATATTTGCGGTACATTCCAGAGTGGAAGATGCTCTCAGAATAGCACTGATGTAAGACCACCATTCAGAAATGAATAGTTGCTTGAAATGGCTTAAGCGTTGTTTGGTGACCAGATCTGAATAGCCTGGTAGCTTCGCACCTGCTTCCCTCCCTCCTACCCCTCCCCGCTACCTCCAGAATCTCAACATAACCCGATGGGGGGTGTCATAATCTGACTGACTGCACACGATTGGGAGCAGTTGGGACACTTGAACGGTGTTCACATAATTAATAAAATAATAAAGGAGCTGTATAATTTTTTAATGTTAAAATAATACAACACATGTTATAAAACTTATTTACACTTAATTTATGTATTTACCGTAACTGGTTTCAGCTTCAGCTTGTTAAAGCCACCTTCAGACAAATACATATAATTTTTAATCTGAGTTTATTTACATAACATATATATGGAGGAGAGGGAGGGAGGGAGTTGTCTACAGGGATTTTATAGAATTTATGTGGGTTTCCCAAATTTGTTGCTATGTCGTCTTTGACGATTGAATATATAGTTTTTTTTTTATTATAAGCAGTAGACATAATTATCTCGGGTTTATAGATTACTTTAATGATGTTTGTGGAATACCTTATTTATTATAAGCAGTAGACATAATTATCTCGGGTTTATAGATTACTTTAATGATGTTTGTGGAATACCTTATTTATTATAAGCAGTAGACATAATTATCTCGGGTTTATAGATTACTTTAATGATGTTTGTGGAATACCTTATTTATTATAAGCAGTAGACATAATTATCTCGGGTTTATAGATTACTTTAATGATGTTCGTGGAATACCTTATTTATAAGTACTACGAATACTTATTTAGAAGGCCCGACTCAAGTATCTGATTCACTTTGTCGTGCATGTCTTTCTCGGGCGTCCTCGACTTCTTCTACCGTTCACATTCACGTCATATATTCTCCTTACACTCCTTTCCTTGTTCATTCCGTCTTCATGCCCAATCCATCGGAGCGTTCCTTTCTTAATCTTACTCATTACGCTTACATGCCCTCACACGATCATACATGGTTTATGGTTTTACCGGTAACCGGCCAATTCAGAATGAAAACAACTCAGAAGCACCTCAGATAGGTCATTAAGAGTGATGATAAAAAAATATAAAAAATTGGTTAAATAGGTTAAGTTTTGTTAGGGTTACCGGCTATTTTAAAATTATTTTTTTAAGGCTTTTAATTAACTTTCTGATGTGTTTCTGAGTTGGCATAGAACCGGTTTTTCCACACATACGCCTCGGGATCTCATTACTACAGCATTCAGTCAGTCAGTCAGTATCAAAAATAGAAACTTTAAAAAATGTAAATAGTATGTCAGCATGCAGGCTTTCTTCTTCGATGGCGCTACAGCCCATATCGAGCTTTGGCCTCCTGCAACAGTCGCCTCCAACTCCTCCTGTCCTCAGCGGCTGACTTCCAATTTGGTACCTGGAGAAGCTGTGCTGCATCCCCTCTTACTTCGTCTTCCCACCTCAGTCTGGGTCTTCCCACTTTTCTCTTTCCACCTGGGTGTCCAGTCAAAATTCTTTTTGGGACGCGTGTATCCGGCATTCTTTGTACATGCCCAGCCCATCTCAGCCTCAGCAGGCTTTCATGATAGTATAATTAAGAATATCAAAGTTGTGACTCTTGTTAGATCCCGTGGTTTTTTAAAAAAATCTACGGGAATTACATTCGAGTTGAGAAAACTTTTCCATTTCCATAGTACAATTGCTACATTGTGCAATTTTACTATAACTTCATTGCCGTTTGATTCTGTTCTCCAGTTGCAGGCTTTCCTACACATCTCCTACACCCATACGAAATAAGAATACCTACCATTATTTTGTTAGGGAAAACAGTCTTTAACTTCAGAAAATGAATATTATTGTGCGTGATATAGGCAATAATAATTGACAAAGAAGAAGAAAAATTTGTCTGGAATGAATTCAAAAGGATATGAAGATCACTCCAATATAAATATTTCTGCGAAAAGTTATCAACTCCAAGGCAGTTTTTATTTTTTATGATAATGAACAATAGTTATCAAGTATTCCCATTATAAAGCTATTTATAACATTGATTAGCCGGGGGAAGTCTGTGCGGGGGCGGTTCGGAAACTTTTCACTCAATTAAAAAGTAATACAACGGTTTCCTTCCAGTTTCACTTAACATGCAAATTATAACCGTTTCCAAATCCGACGTAAAACCGGAAAACCTTTTGGCACGCATAGCGAGCTTCCGCTCCGCAGAAGTTCCGCCCTCTCAGTGGGGGTGGTTTTTCAATAATCACCGCGATACCTGCTTAGAAATTAATAAGTATCAATCGACAAATTGGCAATCGATATTCCGCTGGTCGCGCGGGAAATGAAATCCGAAAATTCTACTTGTAGTTAGCGAACGAAGTGTGTGCTCGTATTTATAAAGGCATTGCAGTCTGCAGTGCATAATATAAACTGTATCGGCACGTACCCAGCGATTTCGAGCATATTTGAGGTTAAAAATATACATCATTTAAGAAGAAGATAAAAATAATAATGATAATGGTCGCAACTGGGACTCGAACCCAAACCTCTCGTCTAACCGCGACGTGCGCGTTAACCAATGTCGCCATTGCCTCTTTCTGTCAAACCATCATATTTGTCAATCTCATATTTCAAATTTTAGAAGTAACAATATTATCTTTAACTAATTATTTTCCATATTATGGGCAACTACCCTTTGTATTAGAAACAATCTTTCTAAGAATTGGTTTGTAGGAACTGGATACCCTCTCGGATAAATATACCCGAAAAGTCTAAATGAAAATAATTTTTTTATAAAAAAAACTCTCTTTTTGTTACTTTTGAAGGTTATTTCCATCAATATAGTTGAAGAAAATCATCACAATAATAATCTAATGGAAAATATGAAAGAGAACACGACACAGAAAAATATAAAAAGACAATGGTCGCAACTGGGACTCGAACCCAGACCTCTCGTCTAACCAGGACTTGCGCGTTAACCAATATCGCCATTGCCACGTTCTGTCAAAACACACACGCCCGAAATTTCATGGGCAATAATATATTTTTTTATATTTAGACACAATAAATAATTGGTTCTGAAGTCATTCACTATTATTCTATCAATTATTTATATTTAGACACAATAAATAATTGGTTCTCAAGTCATTCACTATTATTCTATCAATTATTTATATTTAGACACAATAAATAATTGGTTCTGAAGTCATTCACTATTATTCTATCAATTATTTATATTTAGACACAATAAATAATTGGTTCTGAAGTCATTCACTATTATTCTATCAATTATTTATATTTAGACACAATAAATAATTGGTTCTGAAGTCATTCACTATTATTCTATCAATTATTTATATTTAGACACAATAAATAATTGGTTCTGAAGTCATTCACTATTATTCTATCAATTATTACCTGAAATGTAATGAAAAATGATTATCAATAATTTTATTTTTTTAGGGAATTATTAATAATGATGATTATTCATTATGTCAGATTGATAGATGCCCATAGATGGCCGAGGAAGACATGGCCATGATCAAGTGAATCAGATACTTGAGACGGGCCATGTCAAAAGTCAGAATAATAAAAGAGTGTGTATTAATGTGAGTGAGGCAAAGAGTGTGTGCCAAGACCGAGTTGTTTGGCGGTCCGTCCAATCTGCCTACCCCTGCGGGGAAACGGCGTGATGATTAGTTAGTTAGTTCTATAGTTAGTTAGTTAGCTCAAATTAAAGAAAAAAAGTTAAAACAGTAAAAAAAGTATTTTTTTAGAACCTTAAATAAAATTAAAATAAAGATATGGCCAAAAATCAGAAAATAGCGATGCCCAATTTGTAATACATGTTTACACGGTGATTAGACTATAATCAATTATTATTATGTAATAAATTAAAAAGCAGTTACAGTTACTTAATTTTTCCACCATTTTCCCGAAGTGAATAATAAAAGCTTGTAAGAAACGCCACAATTCGAGAGATTACCGTAAACTTAAACTTCGTTAAAGTAAACTAAATCTACGAACTATAATTTACATTTATTTACAATGCAGTCGTTTCACGCCGCGTTAACCAGTGTTGAAAATGCACACTTGCATCAAAAACCTTTATGGCGGTTTTTATTTTTGCTTATGTTTATTTTTGATCGGATCGGTTTCCGGTCAAGAACGAACAAGTGGAAAATAAGTTTTTAATTAAAAAACACATCTTGACGGCGGGTATGGGTACCACCGCCCCGGGAACCATTTATTGGATAACCAACACCTCTGCCATAGATCACACCAAGTGGTTCGCTACGTTTGGTGATATAGCAGGGGTGCCCGGGTTCATGGGGTGAGGTTTGTTCAGGTCTTAGCGGCCGATGCGCCTGTTCACCTGCTGCGTGGCTTACCCTACCGGGAGAGACCGGTTGAGGAGATCTTTTGACCCCTCCACCCATCGCCTCTCAATGCTGTTGGATGGATGGATTCATACGTCCATCACTCTTGGACACACTGACCCCCAGAGTTCTACCCTTCCCTCATAACTTCCTCTCTTTCATTCCCTTAAAAAAAAACCTCCACACAATATCCCCAAAGATGACACAGGTCCCAAGGGAAATTATTTACCTCAGGGCCTTCTGTGTGGAGCTAATGTAAAAAAAAATTAACAGCTTTAAGTAGGTACCTAAATATTAACACTTTTTTAAAGATGCCTTTCGAAAATAAACACATTTTAACCGCAGTTGTACTAAAACTATCAAAATATAAAATTAGCGTTAATGACCAATAAGAGTAATAACATAATACCCAGAATAAATACGAAAATTACAAACATCCTTGTAAACATCGAGAAACGCAATCAAAGGGATATGTAATTATTTAGCAACACTTGCACATCCACTGAACTACACAAGTATATAACTATTCAACTAAACCCACGATCCAATAACCGAATCCGTGGAGATGAAGTTAACTGTACTTAACCCCTTCCTTCCCTTCATAACGGGTTCAGGAAGCTTTGCTGATGTAAATCAACTTACAATCGGGGTGGGTGCGGCTGACGGTTTGTGAGGATGACTCAGTGGCGTACTGAGAATTACCTGACCCCAAGGCAAACTGGAAATACATGTAAAATCTTTCCACACTAATACTCGGAAACATTGTTCAGCTATTCGGATAATCCAATTTAAAAACACAACCGAATTGAAAAACTGTTTTTTTTATTTATTTATTTATCGGGAAATCGAGGGTCAACATGTTTTGTACATTGTTTGTGCATGTGTATTAATATGAATCAGGCAAGGAGTGTATGCCAAGATCAGAGTTTGACGGTCCGTCCACTCTGACCACCCCTGCGAGGAAAACGGCATGACGGTTAGTTAGTTATTACATATATTGTATATTTATATTCAAAACAAAACAAATTATGAATTTCCTCCCTGTGACCAGCGCAGACAACATATAAATAATAAAATAAATATATTAAAAAAATTAAAAATCGCTCATTTTTATGTAAATACCCCACAGGAGTCCGAGCTGCTCCCGTCTCGAGCCAGTGAGACTATGGCATGACCAACTGGGGTATGTTGTGTGGCTGGCAGTAATGGGGACAGAAAGGAGATTGGAAAAATGAAGGTGGGAGATCAAATACGGCTTTTCAAGCAAAGTTTCAAATCTGAATGGTGCTCTTACACCAGGGCGATACTGAGAGTATCTTTCACTCTGGAACATGCCGCAAATACACTTCATATTATTTTTAATGAATTAATTCTAAAATAACACAAATTAATCAAATAAAATTTATTTGCGTTTGCCAGGGTTCGATTCCGCGACCTAGAGTCAAGAGCCTTGCTCTCCGACCACGGAGGCCGTCAATCTCATGAACAGTGAGAAAAATATTTAATTTATGGAGCTTTTTCTTGTAGTAATTGAAGTTGTCTTAATTAAGACAGGATAAAAGATATAGATTGGAGGATTCTTGAGGGGGCCAAGACCCACCAGGGGTTGTAAAGCTATTAGTGATGATGATGATGATAATATATAACATTAACTACATATATAAGTTCAATTATTGTAAATCTTAGTTGTAAGCCAGTAATATAAGTAGCTATAAGTCTTAAATGTAAGTCACTAGTTGTAATTGTAAATCTTAGTTATAAGCCAGTAATATTAATTCTTCTACTTATATATATTTTTTGTACAGAGCCCTTGAGGTGATTTCCCACGAAAACGGCGCTATATAAATTAGCCAATTATTATTATTAATACTGAATTATATAAAACTACAACAAAAAATCTCTACCGAAAATAATAATTCAGAAAAACTTTTTTCTTTTTTTTTCATTATATCATTGTTTTAAATAACGACAGATATAACATTATCTAAGTTTAATGCAAAATTATACCAAAACAACAAAAAATTCACTCTAATTCAAGTTGATCAGCCGTCATGCATAACGGTAATGCTGTTACATAACTTCTCACAAAATTTTTAAAGTTACGGAGAACCGTATCAACAAAATAAATCATCATCAGCGTCCTATCAAGGCCCGGTTCCAGACGAAATCTCTGGAGGTCAAGTGGTCGCCGCGCCACTGAATAAGTTCCAGGGAAGCAAACACGCGGCGCCCGGTGGGTTCGTGACCAAAGTTACTTTGGAGCCCAACTGACAACGAACACGACTTTCCTTCTGTGAGATAAGTCCTGACGTTTCCTCGCTTTCTCCGGACGCAAGAGGGATTGTTTCATATAAAAGGGTATAAAATTTGTATTAATAACTGCGCATTTTGGCACACAACACTAACTTTATACTAATCTGATCGTTATGTTATTATCCGTCCGACAATCCAGCCGGACCGTCCGGTTCGGTCCCGTCCGCTCTATTAGTGTAAGTATAATAATTAAAGGGACCGACCTGGACCGGACTGAACTGGACTGGACCTTACGTACGTAAGATATTAAGTATATGACTTTTAGTTTTTACAGCTTTTTTTATTTCTAGCGCCTCTAGGTTGTTTAGTCTGTTACCATGCGCGTTTTTATGTAAGATGTTAACACCGGTGCTATGACAGAACGTATGATCTTTATCAATCAAATGATTGGCGAATTCTGAAAAACCGTTATTATTACAAGGCATAATAATCAATTAGACATATCTAGTAGTCCTATATTAGGTCTGTTTCCAATAAACCCTTAAAAATAAAAGTTCCCAGTGCTCCTTACCACCATGCCAGTTGATGCTTTGTTTTCTCCAAATTTATTATTATAACCCATTAGTCTACATAATTATCTTTCGGTTTTTCCCATTACTTGAGTACCTATGTTACTGTATTTTCTGGCCGTCCATGTGTTTGTAATATTTGTATCATGTTGTCTCCCTCTATCTGTTAGCAATTGCCAGGGCGATTTCGTATTGCCACGGATTTTTTAATTACTTCTTCTCTTGTTACCATCCGTCTTGGGCGGGTCGTTTTTGGGCAAAACGTCTGCTGCCAGGTTTTCACTTCATGTGGGTTATAAAACCGCGGAGAGAGATAGCATCATTGGGCTCACAGTACATGAGCTACCCTACGGGTCTTTTATTGATTGAATAAAGACCAAATATTCAAGAGCTGGAGTTATTATTGAAGAGTTACTCCAGCCACACTTCCCTTGGAATCTGGTGTTACCCACGCCGGATTGCTTTGTCAGGAGAGCGGAAGTTGAGATCCTGAACATTGGTCTGAATTGATCCTGAACATATTTATATATATATATTGATATTTTGACCTCTTCCCAATATATATATATATATATTTTTTTAATTTTTTTTTTATTTAATAAAATAGTATCAATTACATGTTTACATACATTAAATAAAGTTTTCTATTAAAATACATTTAATAAATACGATTTACTCCCTTTTAAAGAGCAGAGCTCCAGTTAAAAAGGCGGATAAACGCAACAATTTAGCAAACGAATAATAATACTTTTTTTAAATATATAAAACAAAAAATAGATAGTTAACAGAAAATAAGAAAAAATCATATTTGTACATATATATAAATATTTTTTTATGTATATGTATAAAACAAATAATAGATAAGAAAAACAACAGATAGGAGCGGAAGAGATAAAAAATAATGAGAGAAAAAGGATAACTAATGTTATATTTGAGTTGTTATGTTGATAAGTTATATAAAAAGAGTTTTTATTGATTTTTTGAATTTTGTGTAATTTGTTTCCAATCTTAATTTCAAGGGTAATTCGTTAAACCATTTAACTCCAATATATTTGTAGAATTGTTGGGCTGTGGTGGTGTAACAGCGCGGTAAAGTCAGAGAACCAAGGATATTTGTTCTATTGCTGTTCGTAAAAAGAGTGTTAACATTATTGAGACAATCTTTGTGTATTTGTAAAAGCGTAATTTTTTTATAAATATTATGAAGTGAAAGGACTTTGAATTCCTGAAATAATTTGATGGTAGGGTAATCGTATGGCTTTTTTAAAATTATTTTTATTAATATTCTTTGGATAATCTATAAGCACATATTATGTAGGTACTTCTTGTTTAGTATTAATTTTTACCCTGAAGAAGCTTAAGTAAAGCGAAATTAATAAATCTCGTGGTTTTAAACAAAAATGCATTTTATTTCAATAAATATGTCAAACCACAAAGTGATTGCTTTCTACAATAATATAACTTTTTTGTGGAAAAGAGTCAATATGTCTAAAATCTGATTTAAAAATGACATATTGCTGGTTTTCTCTGGTTGTACCCTCTTAAGCTTATCAGCTAATTATAATAAGTTGATAGAAAGCTGAAATGTACCTTGAATTAGAGTTTAACGGGGACCGTTGAATGGATATTTGATGACAATGTTACAAATGATTTCCTGCGAAACAATTGGGCCAATGTGACTCTCCTCAAATGAATATATTTTATTTAATACGAGTATTTATATTGGTGCTTATCTGAAGTTAAATATCATCGTAATGTTATTTTCAAAGTCTCTAGTTTGAAATGTCTTCGGTGGATAAAACAGCTGTCAAGCTCAAAAATACGGTTCGACATTTTCCATTTGTCCTCCTACAATATACCTACATACTAATTAATTACTTTTGTTTTCTGAAGATTTCACTTCTAACGCGTGTGAACTGCACACAATTTTTTTTCTTTTCTTCGGCATTAACTGTGTAACAATTTCTAGACATTTTCCAGCTATTTTTTGTTTTAATTTGTTTGGTACTAAGTGGGAGTTTGTTATATAACTTTACTGCTAAAAATTCTGAACTTCTGAAGTATGTCTGTTTGTTTGGCTCTGGTTTTATGAGCATGTGAGGTGTTTGCCTCTGAAATAATTTTTGTGGTGATTTACTAGAATGTTTTTGGCGTAGATTTTCTGTATGCTTGGAACATCAAATTGTTTAAAAATTTCTGTTGTTGACGTTCTTATGGGGACCTTCAGTCTTGGTCTTTATGATGCAATTCTGAGTTACCTTAAGTTGTTTTATGTGATTAGATGCTGCTGCGCCCCATCCTATTACTCCATATTCCAGTCGAGAGTGGCATACAGTATAATAAACTCTCTTTAAATCAGAAAAATGAAATAATTGAACTTTGTATAAACCACTTATATGAAATCCGACCGGTTTCGTTACAAACGTTCCTTCGTCAGGGAAAGCTTATATCTACTGAAGTTCCCTGACGAAGGAACGTTTGTTCCGAAACCGGTCGAATTTGCACATCATATAAGTGGTTTATATAAAGTTCAATTATTTCATTTTTCTATAATGGATAACCACAAAGTAATAGCTACATTCAAAAATATCTCTTTAAATCCCTCATTGACGAGATGTTTCGTAATTTTTTGAAGAAGTAGATGAGTTTTGTTAGCTTTTTTGAGATACGATGAATTCCATTGTAGTTTTTCATCAATTTCAATCCCAAGATATTTAATACTTTTTGTTTGGGTTAAAGACGGGCAGGAACATTGTGGAAAAGTATTTTGACATTCATGTAATTTGAGGGTATGCTCATTCATCGGTTGTCATCGTTTGTTTTTGGAGAAAGTTGGATATTTAGTTTTATTAATATTTTTATCAATCCCGCTCTGTGTTTTTATTTAATAATGTATGTTTCTGTTGTATATAATAGGAAACTTCGTTGGTTCATGCAACCATTTAACATATAATTATTTTAATAAAATATGTAACTGTTTGTTTCCGTATTAATTTATTGTCACTTAAAAAAATAAATTACGTAAGTAGTAATAATTAATAACATCTCTCATTAAAAATGTTATAAAGATTTTATAATTACGTACTTCATTTGAGGTTACATAATTTCAGAGTGTTAGAACGTAATATTCAAAACACTAGCTATTTTGTCCGATCTAATATTCAGAAACTTCATGAGGAAGTCACTTACTAATCCTTGTAGTACAAGTGTAAATAATAACATCACGCGTCGCCCTTCCTTTCAATCTCTTAATTTGGTAAGGAGTCATTCGCGCCGTTACACAATAGACAGCCGACCTTCTGCTAAACGTTGATATCCAGTTCGATTGCGTGGGCGGCCCGCCCTACCCCCGCCCGCCCAGGATGTGACGGGCCCGCGATAAGGCTCCGATCACCCTTCGGGGATTGCACAAATTCCTCCCCCGGGAGGTGTTTGGGCTGATTAGCAGCGAAGCAGGGGAGCGCACTTAGTCACCCCGTACACCCCCTTCCCCAAAGAAGCTGGATCTTCCCTTATTGCTTTGATAAACTAACGACTACCTTGTGTATACCTATGAAATCGTACAACACAAAATAATGATTCCATGACAGTTGACCCCCCGACAGTTCCCCCCTCCTGGCATACATATAACAAAAGGTGAACCTACTTACACAAAATACATCCAAGTATCCCCGAAGGGGTTTGCATACAATAGAGAGGATGTACCGTCGAATAACAAAAGCATAAAACATATTTTCATTCATGTGCATCAAGGATAAAACTTCTTGTCTATATATACTAGCGTGTACAAAAAAAGAACACTGTAAATAAATTCATTTGATATCCAAACCAACTTATTTTTAAACGTATTTTTGAAGTCGATTTTATGTTTTAAATTGGTAAACAATGCACAAAAATATATATAAAAACTAGCTGGGTTACCCGGCTTCGCTCAGGACAACATTCGAGAGTGTTCTGAAATGTTTCACATTGATGTTACCGATTCCCTATCCCCGAACATTCTACAATTTTCCAGAATGTTCCGAGATGTTCTTGAACATTGTGGAATGCTCTCAGATACTTTGACTGGGGTATCCGGCTTCGCTCAGGGAATTGTTGCGAGATTGAATTGACGTTTGAATCCACGACGGATCTTGCTTTGTATACCCCATTTGGGTAACCCCGTACAAAAAATATTTCAAATGTTTCATAATAATATTCCAGATCATTCCACGACATTCAGGAGTATTCTGTAATCTTTTACAATGATACGGGATGTTCTGGTATGTCCCTGAACGTTCCATCCTATTCCCAAACATTCCAGAATGTTCCGGGATGTTCTGGAAAGTGGTGTAATGCCCAAGAATACTCTGGAATGTTTTGAATTATTCTTAAAATTTCAAGTGGGCGAAAATTTCAGCCATTATATCTTTAAAAACACGCCCTTTAGGTAAAAACGGAAACTGCTGTTATCGTACCGGGACTCGTCTTTGAGTTTTAGCGGCATGCACATTGTACACTTATCATGTACATTGAAGGTTAAGATTATCCGACTTTCCAGAACCTTCTAGACTCACCGACACTCTCCGTTACTCATTTTTGAAAGCTTCTTGAACTTTCTCCTTCCATAACATCACAGAGCAATAGGGAATCTTCCAGAACTATCTAGAACCTTCTAGACTCACCGATCCACTTCATCGCTCCTTCCAGAACATTCTAGAGCTTTATAGAGCCTTCTAAAACTATTCGGAACCTTCTAGACTCACCGACATACTCTGCCACTCCTTACAGAGCTTTGTTTAGCTTTATCGAACCGTCTAGACTCACCGAAGAACTCCGCCACTCCTTCCAGAACACTCTACAGCTTTATCGAACCGTATAGATTTTTCCGGAATCTTCTAGGCTCGCTGACATACTCCTCCACTCCTTCCAGAACTTTCCAGAGTTTTATCGAATCTTCTAGAAGTTTCCGGAAATTTTTAGAGTCTTCTTGAAAATTTTAGTGTCTTCTTAAAACTTTGAGCCCTTATATCTTCAAAAGCATGCCCTTTAGGGAAAAACGGGTACCTTTATTCCCTAGGGGGGAAAGAGATCTATCACTCCATATAACTCCCTTGATCGTACGGTGACTCGTTTCTGAGTTTTTGCGTTCCGCACGTTTTTTTGGACTTTCTTTTATAATATATATTGATAATAATTTCTGGGGCCGACTAACGGGAAATCAACTGTTGACGACCCAAAAGAATATATGAAGCGGAAACAGAAGCTTTTCAAGTGCCTACACATCAAACCTAAGCTTTACTTAGACCTGTATTGTGTACGTACGAGTGTTTATAATACTCTTTTTACATCATTTTAGTGCTGCCTATTCCATACAACAGTGGCAAAGGATAATCTATGTAAAATATGAGAAGTGGTTTTATTTTCTTCTACTATCATCAGAATATTTTTTCCTATTACAAAGTTGCAGAAACAACCTTAGAAAAAATCACCAAATCCCCGTTTTCCTATGTGCGCATTCATTTTCATCGTACACGTCACATTTTCATAATATCTCATCAGTATTGTTAACCTTCAGAAATATCGAACCGAATTAATGCATGAGTATATAAAATGCACCGAGAGCACCCCCTATCCTTATCTTATATTCCTCTTCATCTCCCGCCTCCTTTATATTTTTATTAGTTTTAATTAATGCAAAATAAAACTTATCTCTAACCTACGTTACCACGAGAAACTTGTTTCACTTAACCTGGTATATCTTCCAATGTATGTACAATATTTGTATTATACATATATTACAAATAAATAAATAAAATAATCTTTGCCCTGCAGGCTGCAGACCGGCACAATTCTGCGGAACTACATTCGTACCAGTCACGTAAATTACGAAGTCATAAAGCCTCCGTGGTCAAAGAGAAAGACTCTCGACTTGACTTGACTTGATTCCGGCGTCCGCAAATAACTTTTATTTGATTAATTTGCATTATTTAACACTTAATTAATAAATAATAATATAGAAAATTGCAGCACTTTCCGGAGTGGAAGCTACTCTCTTTATCGCCCTGGTGTAAGACCACCATTTAGAATTCAAACGTTGCTTGAAATGGCTTTAGCCGTATTTAGTGATCAGATCTAAATAGTCAGGAACTTCCTCGCCGTCCTCTTCCTCATCTCCTTCCCCTCCCCACTACTTTCAGCCTCACAACATACCCCAATTGGGGATGCCAATATCTCACTCGCTCCAGACGGGAGAAGTTAGGATTCACATAAAGAAAAAAACTCATCTTCTGCTGAATTCCCAGGATTTGTTGGTAAATGAATTTATCGTTTCCCCATAAAATGACCAATATATTGGAATTTTCGTCTTTTCATACCAAGTACAATTTCACGGTGACCGTACAACTCAGAATGAGCTCAACTCAACACCTCCTTTAAAAAGTCAATAAAGGTGATGAAACAAAATTGTTTAATACGTTAGGTTAGAGCCATTCGGACGAATAACTTCAAAATACATTAGAAAATCAAACCATGTCAAGAATTTTAATAAAACTGTATACCGGAGTGGCATTTATCTGGTTTGTCAATAAGTCAGTTACCATAAGACTATTCGTGCATTAAAAAATAAAATATCGGAGAATTATTTTGTGCAAATAAAAGTATTTGCAAGTCCCGAGTATGAAAAGCCGCTACGTGATGAAATCATAGCTGAAGGTATCAAAGCCTTCGATTTGTTTGACAAACACTAATCTTCAAAATATTAAAACTATCCTATTCAAAATATTAGGATATTATTTCAGAATAATTATTTTTGATACCCCGTTCACCGTATTGATTTCAACCAATTTCAACAGTAAACAAATAAATACTGGAAGTAGTTGACTTTCTAAAGCCGGCCAATTGTTATAAATTATTACCTTTGGATCGGATAATTATACTGTGTTATACGTCATACCATACCCAGAGGCAATGAGATTATGGCACCCGTTAGTGACCATGGCGTGATTCATGGCATCGAGTTAGCTCCATACCAGAGAACCATGGATTTATCGTATTATATTGGAACTGAGTACTCGTGAAATAAATATTTTATTGCTATCTCATTCTCTCGTAGGCTAAATCCTGTGGATCAGGGATGGCCAACCGGTCGATCGCGGCTTTTAGTCCAGTCGATCGGACGCACGGGTCCGGCCAAGGACTCGTACCCAATAGAGCCCGCACCCTCGCAAGCAATGTGATTTAGTATTTTTAGCAGATTTTACCGGAAAACTGAGCACATTAAATCTGGAATAGAGAACTCCAGTCCAATTTTTTTTATTTTTTTTATGAATAATGACCTTCTAACTTAAATAACTGCGTTTTTGTTTTTATTTTTAGAGTTAGTTTTAATACTTAAAATAATTTAAATTTTTTGAGACCCCCCGGAAATATGGTAAATCGTGTGACGTCATCACTCCCGAAAAATTAGTATGGGATTGGGCAATCAGCTGATCTACTGCCGCCATTTTGAAATCCGTTGTTCCGTTGTTCGAAGTATTCTCCCTAGAAGAAGCATTACTTTTTTCATGCATTATTTTTTTTGTGCAGTAGTTTTTCAATATTTTAAATAATAGAGATAAACTAATAGAGATACCTCTATTTTTGATACTGAATTATTTAGGCTTAAATATTGTTTCAATAAACACTACAACTAAATCTCTATAAACAGTACGAAATAAAGAATAACATGAAATGTTGTTAATACTGATGGCTTGTGCCATACCTACATGTCAATTGATTTCAATACAATATGATACAATGACTGGTGACGCGTGACGTCAGCACTAACCATTCAATCGTACCAACTTTACAGTGTATTTTAACGAGACGTTAAAAAATGCACTTTTTAATATTTTTTTACGAACACTACGTTTAATATTATATTATAAAAAAAACTTATATATTCAGAATCAGCGTTTATTGGTCTGTATGAACATATTTTTTCAATGTCATAATATTTTTTACTGGAGTTCCTTATTACAAGGCAAGAATGAAACATTAAAAGAAATGATGAATTCTATTGCAGCATTCCAAAGTCAAACAGCATCTATGATTGTCGACATCGAAAAGAAAAAAAATAAACAATTTGTAAACGTCAAGGATAACATGGAAAAAATATTTCCTACAATTTCATTCGTGAAGCATACAGCAGAAATTAAGGCAGTGGTATCAGACTTCGAAAATCACTTTAATGATTTCAAGAAAATTGAGAAGATTTGGAATTCATCATAAATTCACTTTTTATAGATCCATAGAAAAATAAATATTTATTGAATCCCAAAAATTATGTTACAATATGATTATTACCGTGTTTTTACATATGTACATATTACTATTAAAGAGGCAAGTGATTTGATGTTTGAATGTGTGGCTTGGTGTAGACACTCACAAGGAGTGTGACACGCCAAGGGCCCTGGAAGATTTTTTTTTATTTTTTTTATTTTTTTTTACATTACATTAAATCACAAGAAAAAATTGCTAATGTACAGGTAATTGTAAATAAGTGACAAAATTAAACAAGAATCTAAAATTATATACATAAATTTTTTGATAAACATACAGCTTTCACATTACATATTTTTCTTATTTATAAAAAATATTTGATTATAAACTAATATATGTATTATTATATTTATGGGTGAGGCGAAAGACACTACACACACGCATTATACATTTTATCAAATCCATTCAATTCTCTCATCTCCCACTTTCTTCCATTCCATAATATGTATAAACTGGGTTCGTACGGGAGGTGTTGATCATGAATTTAACATTAAACAGTGTTATTATCTGTATTTACACAAATACAGGTTTACCTATCTACCGATACTCACTGACTTCACTCCCAATTATCAGAGATAAAACTTTATTTCCTGTTACAAGATTAACAAAATATTTAAATTAAAACTATTATCTCAACATAACCAACCAATCATAGGTTTTTTTTGATAATTCCAATTACCAGCAGCCCAGAAAATAAATATATAAATTTAAAGCCAGATATCAACCCTATAATTACCCTAGATAACCGCTCAATTTTGTAAACAACGGCCTGGATCAAGGCTCCCAGTATAAGCCTTATATTTATTGAAGTAAAACTTCTTTAGCCCCTCTGTGACTTGAATTTCGGATGAGACGGAAATGACAATTACTGCACCTGCGAAGCATCAACTGCGCTCATTGGTCGCTTTGATTATGATGTCGCTATTATTGGTTGAAATATGAAACGAAAATGACGCGAGGTATGCGCTCATTGGTCGCTTTGATTATGACCTCACTTTTCAAGTATTGGTTGAGATTGTTTTGGTAAAGTTTCGCTTCTACCGTGTGTAAACTGCACTCGAATATTTTTTTTCCCCGCTTTTTTTAATCTGGTATGCTCGTAACATGTGAACATCTGTCCCGTGTAATATCGCTAAATAAACAACACGATTGTCACTGAATCTAGAATGTGTATTATAGTCACAGGGAATCGTCTGCCGGTTATTTTATCAGATGTGTTTGAACAAATAGATATCGGTATGGCGCGGGTCGGAAATAAAACCATTCGCTGTTGTAAATTCATAAAGATGTTTTATTATTTTGGCTAGGGACACCGTTTAAAAATATTTTAATTTAATCTCTCTCCTGCCACAATTTAGCGATTGTACGTCCTTGCATGAATAGGTGCATTCGCAATCAATTATTATTGTTGCAAATAATTTAAATTTAGATTTTAACGACGACGGTCGAATCCCAATTTAAATGCCGGCTTCACCGTTGTTCTATTATTATTTTTTTAAGTGAAATTTCTTTAGCACCGTTGTGATTTGGAACTCGATGAAACGGAAACGACACTAAAAAGAGACAAACACATACATATACAGGATTTAGCCTGCGAGAGAATGATATAGAATGAAACCTTACCGCATGAGCTCACTTTTCAATTGGTTGAGATTGTGCGGTGAAGGTTTCACTTCTACCGGGTGTAAACTGCACTCGATTTTTTTTTTAACTAAGAACGCGCAGAGATTAATTATGTTTATGGTGAAAATGCTGGCGCCCCGCACCGGGAATACGCGCATCATTTTCCAAATCGAAATTTGCAAACGCTCGTGTTTTTGTTCAAACGCATGCGATTATTCGCGAACAACGCATAGGCCAAATACCTCGAAATTAGTGCTAATTTACCACTGGCGGACGAAGAATTGATCACGGCTGCAATTCTGAATGACCCTAAATTTCACAATGACTATTGTTCCGAAAAGCACTAGCTGGGATCGCTTCAAAAAGTGCAAATGCACCAATTCCACTATCGTTGCGTAAAAAGCCTTCTGAAATATGAGCCCGCATCAAGGATTGCATATTATCAGTGGATACTCCGTAAGCAACTTGCCAACCCGAACTTCATTTGGAACATCTTTGGACGGACGAGGCCCAGTTCAACAGAACTGGTGTGATAAACCTGCATGTTGGTGGAAAGCGGAGCAGTCGGTAGCGGAACGTGGGAGGGGAAGGGCAAACGGGGTGAGAACGGGGACGCACGGGTAAGGACACGCAAGGGAGGGATGATGGAGCGGTGGGGGACGAGGGAAAGATTGCAAAGGAGGCATAGTAACCGTAGGGGATAGCAGGGGGTACATTTTGGAAACGCTTCCCCCACGGACAGCTGTGTGGAGCCTGCTCACATGTTGGAAAACGCCCTGATTCATTCGTGTATTCGTGCACCAGACGGAAAATCAAAAAATATGTGTAAAAATTGAAATACACTTTTCTTCTTTGAGTGGCCATCAACGTATGCCAGGTACTCGCTAATTAATAAATAACTAATTTCCTTTAATTGTTAATATTTTTGGTTTTACACAGATTAGTTAAAAACATTCTAAAAAGAAAAATGAAAATAAAAAGTACACAAAAGATGAGAAATACAAAGAAAAGACGAAAAAGAATTCAAGGAAACGGGAAGATGTGAAGATATACATAAACGTGTTAAATCGTGATAGAATGAATTGCTTAATTGTCGTCTCGCCCTCCTTACTCCCTTCAGCCTGACAACTCAACATGGTCACTTACCCGTCTTACCCGTCTTGTGCCGCAAACAAATAATTTGGTTTTTAAGTTGAGTGATTTGATCCTTAGAATATCAAATTAAGTCATTAAAAACTCATTATTTTCTTCACAAAAACCAAATTTGATTCATCTTAAGTTGAAGGCGGGGAGGGTAATAGGGGAACATCAAGGTCTGCGAGCCAGACTAGGACCTCGAGCGTCGCCTGTGGATCTCATCAATCTCGCCGGGGAATAAATCGAGCGGGCATTCGTTGACCACATGTTCGGTGGCCTGCACCGCATTCATGGCCTGCACGGAATTCACACATCGCCGACCCTTTGAGACCCATCTATGAATCATACGGCCACAGCCGCTGTGTGAGCACATGATTAAATAAATTTTAAATCATTGATAGTTGAATCTACCACTAATAACCTAAAATCTTAACAGATGAAGCATAGATATCGTCATATCATATCATTTCCTATATCGAGTTTAAACATCGGGATAAATGATTTTATCAGCAATTAATTACATTAGGTATTTGCTTAATTAAATGATTATAGCGGTATTTAATTACATTGGCTATTTGCTTAATCGAATCATTCAAAGCTCGTCGACCTCTAAACGATCTTCAAGCAAATCAATGTTGGTTATGTAATATCAATAAAACCACTTTGGTACAATCAGGGCCGGTAAAGTTAACGTTAATTACAATAGATCACGCAAGGGTCCTACTTCTGTTACTGGGGGTGATGGTAGCCAGTGAGGGGGTGATATGAGAGAGTGGAATGGGGTGGATCTAGTGCGTGTTTGTGTGGTAAAACGCTTCCTAATTTAGGGGCCTCTAAACAAGGTTACGTGACTACAAATTAACAGGCGAAGGAAGGATGCTCGGTGGAACTAGTTAGAAAAACTATCACCAATGGCAATGATTTATGAAGGTTTAATATGTAATCAGTAATCAGTAATCATTAAAGATTGAAATTTTTAATGTCATAAGGAAACATTATTTTGTATTTTTTCACAATTTATTTATTTAACTTGCATTATTTTTGCGATATGTTCCAAAGTGCTTACTTTCAGTATCGACCTGGCACCTTTCCTTGCCGACCTTTCTCTTTTATCTTCTTCCCCTCCCGACTACCTTCAGCCCCTACTCAACATACCCCAATTGTGGATGTCATAGTCTCACCGGATCGAGACGGTTGGGAGTCATTTTAAACGACGTGTTGGTTATGAGTGATAGTCTTTCACCGGAGCGACACTGAGAATATCTATAACTCTGGTTTTATGGTTGAGGATCAATAATTTGTTGGCCTTTCCATTATGCTGTAAGATATTTATTGGAAATTGATGTTATTTCATGCTGTTTGTTTAGTCTCTGGAAAACTTCTCTGAGATATACATAAAACCATCATAATTAATGGCAGACTTTAGAAAGCTAAAATCAAATAGAGACACCCTTTATGAACAAAATAACTATACAAATTATCTGAAAATCTTTCTTCCAAGTTAAGATTCTCGAAAATGGTGTTAGAAACTTGAATACTAAAATAATTTTTGTAAGTAATCGATACTCGGAATACTTTTCACCCATTCCAGATACGTTTCAAAGGTTGTCAACAAGTTTTACCAAGAATCAATGAAGTTCTTTCGTTTTTGGATAATGTTTTAGAGAACTCTTTTTTTACCAAAAGAGCGTTCTCTCCCAACTTCGTGAAAGTCTTTTCCCCACCCTTCCCCGTTATGATCGTCTCAAAATCACCCCCCTATCACGCGCGTCTTAGCAACACATTCACCTCAGAATTCTCAAATCAACCGTCTTCTGGTCAAATTCATTTTCTGCTTATTCTACCAAATGCATTCGTTATATTAGATTATGTATTATAACTCCGTTGTGAACTGTTTTGCTTCTTTTTTACAATTTCTAATATGTTGGTCAAAAGGTTTAGGTGAGGCCAGGTAGGTGAGATTTGGTTGGGTTAGGTTAGGTTTGTTGCAGGCCACCCCTTATTCCTCTAAATTATTATATTATTATTAAATTATGCATTATAGGGGACTGAATAATTTTGACGTTAAATCAAATAAATATATATGTACGAGTAATATTTACAGGTTTATTCAATCACATATTTTTATTTATATAAGAGAAAACACCACTAAACTACATTTTTGAAAAAAAAAACAAATTTCAACAAACACAAAATATCACTAACAGTTAGACAAGCGTACAAAGAAAACATAAAAACTCCGACGGTAAACACAAGCTTTAGACAAAGACGCCATAAATACCATGCTATTAAAGTTAAAGCAATCTTCACTCGAAACAAAAATTGAGGAAAATAAAAATAAATTCAGATACAAAATTTAAAAAATGTATCAAAGAACAAAAAATACAGTATTAACTAATATGTGATATAATTTTTTTTAATGCATATAATAATGTGAGTTACATTTATACATATGTATTTTACAAAATATTATATAAAGGTCGTCATTGATCATGTATACTTTATCAGAAATGACAAGGGAGCCACGATTCTTACTTATTATGATAAAATATTTACTTTTTACTCTCAAACTTTTTTTTGAAAAATTGTTTAATTTTATTTATTTGTTTTGATTGGTTGTTTAAAAATTAGGTGCAATAAATTGGTTTCCATTTCTCATTAGTTTGTAAAATTCTTAATATTCTTCGTATTTTTTTCTTCACACATTTTCATAATGGAAGTTTGCTTGAATAAGTCATCGACATTTGGAACTGGTACATCTTTACATACTATAAAGCAAAGTCGCTCCCGCTTTCTGTACGCTTAGATCTTTTAAACTACGCAACGGATTTTCATGCGGTTTTCACCAATAGATAGAGTGATTCATGAGGAAGGTTTAGGTACCTATATAATTTGTTAAGGTTTTGTGTAAATTGGTTGAAATATACAATAATATATGAAGGGAGCGGGCTGGCAAGCGGGCGGTGTGGATTTGATATCTATGCAAATTAACAGATGGCGTTGTCAGTAGATGGCGTTGTTAGCCACAGCAACTTGTTACCGGGTCTGCTAGTAAAAGAATAAAACATGCACACTAGCCTGGAGTGAAAGAGGTCGAAAAAAAATTTTTTTTTTCGAATTTCGTAAACCATATATTACTAAATGTTGCTATGGATAAATGGCTGTTGAAAAATTTTCAATTTTTTTTCACATATGATCCTCAGGTGGCGCAGAGGACTTTAAATTTTGAAAAAATGATCGATTCTTGAAAATTTTAAAAAATTTAGACGAATATTATTAACAACTTTTACTTTATTATCTGTATTAAAATATAAAGAATAACAAGAATATATATGTTTTTTTAATAATTTCAGCTTTCAGTCGTGTCATCTGCGTATGGGGTAGCTCCCTGAAATCAGAGGAAAAGTGTGATTTTGTTTCGAATTTCGGCATTTTTTTCTCGATTTTATTCTTGCTCGATTATATTCATCGCATACTGTACTTCTGCACATAGCCATCTAGCTTCAGTGATCAGCGTCACACCTCTCTCCATAGCCTGGGAATGACAGAGAAATTTTTCAATACGGATATTTATATCTTCGCTTATGATTTTCGCATAATTCACTGTCACCGAATTTTTTGGCGAACGGTGAGTCGAATATTTGTTTCGTTTTCCAGTCTATCAAATCATAATAATCGTTGACTTCGAGGTGTAATTTTGAAGTCACCTATGTTCTTATTTTTTCCCCTTTGCATTTTGTCGGACTTTCAGAATTTTGCTTACTGCAATTTTTTTATGTGTTGTCTTTCATCTTGCAGCATCGCTAATAAAATATTTGATTTGAATAAGAATGTGCGAAGAAAGAGTTCCGCTCAATTATTCGAAAAGCAGTTATTTTCAGCTCACATTTTAAATAGAAGCATCTTTTTATCAACCTAAGGACACGTTTCGGACCATCTTTACATGAAAGTTTTGTTTTTATGGTTAACCATGTTGGCACGTACACTTTTATCACAAATTGATTTATTAGATCTTGATTGCTGTCTGATAATTTACCGCTATCATTCAAAGTCTCTGCAGTCAATATAGTTTGTGGTGAGGGGCTCAGAGGTTTCTTTACAGTCTGTTTTTGAAGTAATTTATTTTGCCTCATCAGTCATTATTGCCTACGCTCCAAAGCCTTGGTTACCACTATACATTTTGAGCCGAAATACATTGTGTGGCTACTTCTCTGATCATGTCGGAATTCCAGCTTCTTCTTGTGTATTTTTACTAAACAATTACAAAAATCGACACAAACGCACCTGCACACAGCAATATCAAAGAGTTTATTTGTTGCATCTTCATTAAATTTAGTTTTCTTTACAGATATTCGACATTTCTTTAAGCGTTTGTACTTGTGATAATACCGGGTTAGTCTGTTTACAATTTGACGTTGAGTTGCAATAGGAATATACGCTTTATTCCATAATGTAATAAGATCAATTGCAATTATTTCACATGTCTTTCACAGAAGGATCTTTTCCATTGCATAATCATTGCAAGTGATTTCTAATTCACAAACAATACTTTATTATACCGGAATAAGTTGGTGACATATTGTCTTTTAATTTTTCTTGGCCACTAAACACAGAACACGATGAATTTTGTATTGTTTTAGGCATTTTACGAACAAATCACAATCAAGTTTTCGCGACTATTCCAAAGAATGTGCGGTCCGCGCTGATATCTGTTTTTGTTGAACTGAGGGTCAGTGCGCCACCTGAAGACGAAGTAAGAATTTAATGATATTTTGTGTACTTTATAGAGTACTACCAAGGCATCCATTGGTAATACAGGAAACTCGAAATTTGAAAATAAGTTTTTTCACTCCGCCCAAATGTACACTTAACACACAACTCATAATATATGCCAATTTTTATTTAATTAATATTTTTTTTATTATTTTAAATTATTTTTGATTTTTTAAAATTTTTTTCATTGTATGTTATGTACTTCACCATATTAAATTTTTTTATCGTAAAATAGGGGCCTCAGCACGGGTAAACCACAAAGTAAGGTCAACATTATTAAATTAAAAAATAAATTATAAAATATTTGTATCAAAATAAAATAAAAAGATTATTCATCAGAATGTGGGAGGCGAACACTAGAGCGATTCGACAGTTGAGGGCAATCGGATCCAGAATGATTCGCTTTTGAGCTCGGCTTGTCGCGTCGCTGATGAGTGATGATATAAGGCCCGTGTATTCTATTGGTGGACGAGCTGTCAATGGAAGGTATCTGTCGTAAAAGTGATAAAGGCGCTGCGATGTTAATAATTTAATAATTAATATTTATAATTTCCGAATATTCTTCAAAACGCTGTCGCCCTTTTGAAGGTGGCTAGTATTGAATATGATTGGATGTCCTGTGATATACATTAGCGATCGCACGAGACCATTAATCTATTCTGGTAGCCTTGCCCCTCAATATGCCGCAGGGAGAAGGCCAACAAAGGTTTCCGTTCATTGTAATTAATTACTTCACTAAAACACATGTTTTTTTTTCAATTAACCTCACCTAGAATGTGGCTTGTTAATTTAACGCGCGCAGTCGAGCATTTTTCAAACAGACGAACGATTAGGTAGGAATCAATGTGTGAAAAAAATATTTTTGACGAAATAATTTTAACACTTGCTTTATTCCATGTTAACTAAATTGACATATTTGCTGATTCATTCGCTATACTCTGCTATGAAGACAGTTACACACGGAGGTTGCGGTTTCTAAAACATAAAAAATTTAATATTTTAACGATCTCTTAGGTCGTCTTTGGAGACTTGCAAGAGATTCACGATCAATTTTATTTATCTATTTCTGGGGCATTCATATTAATATCCTTTGACGTGATCATAATTAATTCATTTACCCGACAACAGAATCAGCGGTTAAACCAATATGAGCGGTATCGATAAATGGAAACCAAGAAATTTAGAAAATTATCACCAACAATATATATAAATATACCTATATATGTATATTTTTAGAAGTGACTTCGAAATTCATGAATTTGTTATAAAATTTCAGATCGTAATGTAATTAGAGTAATCAGAATTTATTCTATAAATTTAAAATGAATAATTGACAATATGATTTTCAGTTAGATAATGTTTCCAGTAAGGATTAACATCAGAATATAACACTTTTCCTAGCCGACCACGCTTTCCTAATAATCCGATTGAATTTGAGACTTATCTTATTTAGTTGTTTTGGAAATTGACTTAAGACTTTGTACTGAGACGTGATAAATGATCCTCTAGAAAAAGCTTCGGTCGTATTATATTTTATTGGAGTGACTACCTTTTGTTTTACGTGAATACCGCCCACACGAATCCCAAAAGCTCCCGACCGCCTGGATCCAATGTGACCATGGCACCCCAAATTGGGGTGTGTTTTAACGCTGATGGTAGTGGCGGTTCCCCATAAGGGGACCATGGGGACAGTCCCCACCAGTTATTCCAGAAACATACCAAGAAAAAATTAATAATTCTTTGTGTTCACAAAAAATAATTAATGCGTTCTCAACATAAAAGTGTCATTGCGCTTAGAAATATAATCTAAAAAATTAATTTGAATAAATTTTAGGCTCGAAATTTTAAATATTTCCGCGAACAAACGTGCGACCGCTCTCCTTTCTTCCAAAGCATACAACTAAACTAAACTAATACTAACGCAAAACGCGACCGGCCGGCCGGTCGGCCACTTCGGACTCGACTCGACGCATAGGTACTAGATACTAACGCCCGCTTGACTGTGCGCACTGACTACTGCGCAGTTAGGGGACAACACGGCGATCTATTCCTTCTAAAATGAAGTTTTTGCGCGCGCTGAATATTTTTGTATGTGATTTTAGGGATCCGCGCATGCGCACTTGAACCATCTATACCATAATCGCGGGGACCGGTTCAAGAATCCCCCTGTGAAGATTGTGAATATTATGCACGGGCCGGAATTCACGTTAGGCGTTTTATAATCGTATTTGACGTTTAGTAAATAGTAATATTGTTATCGATTGATTGGATTATTTCTATAGCGCCGTTCTCGTGGTAAATACACATCAAAGGTAATTTAAACGAAAGTGCCGATGATTATCTTGTGTATTTTTATTAAACTTAATATTTATGTATGTAGATACCTAGTTGGTGTTCCTGGTTAGGTGCGTGACTTATCCTCTGATCTATTTTACTTTATATACTTTTGTTATACTTTTGGTAAGAAATAAAAAATCTATAAAAAGAATTAATGAAGTCGACTTTTAACTGAAAATTATATTCTAAGTATAGATACTTTTTGGTGGTGATACGGTGTACTCAAGCTGGGTATAAGATTTATAACTAATTTTAATCTTATATATTTTAAACATTTATCGGAAAGTTTGACAAAACACGAAAATTCGTGGGAGCACGTGACAAACGCAATAACTCACTTTTTTGGTAAAACACAACATTAAAAAAACATGAAAATGTCTACACAAAAAATGACCGTCCCCACCACAAAAAATGTGCTCGAGCCGCCACTGGCTGGTGGTAGTGTTGAGGCGAAGGAGATGGGGAAGAGGAGTGTAGAAAAGTATCTGGATATTCAGATCTAATCACCAAACACGGCTAAAGCCATTTCAAACAACGTTTCAATTCTGAATGGTGGTCTTAACCAGGGTGATACTGAAATTACCTTCCACTCTGGAGCATGCCGCGAATTACCTCATATAAAATTTACTTGCACGTGCCGTGATTTGAACCTGCCCGAATGCCGTCACTGCTACTAATTACCATCCTAAATTAATTCACCTTTATTGAAGAAAATCTGCTTGTTTACAGCAGTAAAAATGCTTGTACAATGAATTTATAGCTCAGACCTGAGGATTGACTAGTTAAACCTATGAGCGCCGGAGCTTCGAGGATTGACTATAACATATGCATACCTTTTTCAGAGGCACTGCAACAAATTTTAATTGGATCGTTACTTTTATTGGCTGTTATTATCAAATTTAGAAAACGAAAATAGGACTAGGGGCTACATTTGTTACTTCAAACCTTATTATTCAAATACCAGGCGAAAACGAGTTGTAAATCTAGTATATTAGGGAACGTACCCATACTACGTGACCAACTTTTTGCAATTTTTAACCCCCCCCCCCCCCCCCCCGGTGACCAAAATCCTAAGCAACCCGCCGCTCATTTGTATGGAGCGTGACATTTTGAAGACCCCCCCCCCCTAAACGTGTCACGTAGTATGGGTACGTTCCCTTATGATTCGAAATCAAACAATCAAGTCCCGTCTGACCTAAAGTATCATTTCGTCGTTCCGGCCTGGCATCGGTATTCTCGTTGCGATCGGCAAGTAGTTGTCCGTATCAACCGGGTCCGGATTTCTTACAATGCCCATCACGTGGTCCCGAGCCTCAATTACAGTCAGGCCCTAACTACCCGCGCCACCGGCCCACCGGCCCACCGGCCCACCGGCCCACCGGCCCACTAACCCGGCCCTTCCCCAGGGTAAACATTAACCCCTCCAATCGCGTATTATTATTATTAGGACACCGTCACGGGTGCTTCTGTGACTCAGGTGGGTTCAATTTGTGATAATAAATGGGTTATTTGGTAGTTGATGAAATACACTAAATTGTTTTGAGGAAATCGAAATAACATTATTATTTTATTTTATTATCACGAGAAACCGTGTAGCTAATAATTAAAGGACTACGATTGAACGTCAAATGTTTTTTTTTTTAAGTAAAAAGGAATACAGCCTATTATACCACGTTTGTTTTCCAAATGTAAAATAATGTTTAATACAACACGACCCGTTTAAAACAGAGCAAAAATCTCGCGGGGTTTGTCTTAAACAGCATTTAAAGAAACACTGTGAATTATTTCATACGTTTAACTTGTAAAATAACTGAAACAAACGAGTTTATAATAATTTTTAGAGCATACTTTTCGATTTTTTTCTATCGAGGGAATTTTACATAATTTGCGTTTCGGCGCGACGAATGTCTAGATATTATCTTAAAAAATAACATGTATATTTTTAAGAGCTTAAAAACTTCAAATGTTTAAGGGAGGTTTGCAAGAAATCGGTAGAAATTCCGGTAGCTGCGCGGTGTATTAAAAAGAAGACATTAAAATGGTAGCATGAATAAATTAATAATCCTGCGATCAAATATGAATTGAATGAAAATATGTTAAACAATACAAGGATTTTTTTACGAAAGTGATAAGTTAAAAAGGTTTAAAATTATATATGTGTACAGTTTTAACTGTTACAACCGTAAATTTCAAAAAGAGTCTGATCTTTATTCTACATAAACTATTCTATTTCTTTATTTATTATTATTTTTAACTTAATGAGTAAAACCTCAAATAGTAATATTTAATTAAATGAAGACACTATTAGTGAAACTCAATCAAAAGTCTGAAAACAGAAAAATCTGAAAAAGATGCAGATTTTTTATTGAGTTTCGCTACTTCATTTAATTAAACATAAAAATTTGAGGTTTTACAAAAGTTAAAAATAAAAGTTCACCCCAGACTTTCAGAAAAGTCAAAAGATGTCGTATATTAAAAATAAAAATGGATAAATATTTATTCAAGATATTATCTAGAAAGCATTTAGTTCGGGTTTGAATCTTGCAATCATATATAAATATGCGTTAAGAAGATGATGATAATATGTTGGTAATTCTTAGTCGAAGTATGATACTTGCAAGAGATTCACGATCAATTTTATTTATCTATTTCTGGGGCATTCATATTAATATCCTTTGACGTGATCATAATTAATTCATTTACCCGACAACAGAATCAGCGGTTAAACCAATATGAGCGGTATCGATAAATGGAAACCAAGAAATTTAGAAAATTATCACCAACCATATATATAAATATACCTATATATGTATATTTTTAGAAGTGACTTCGAAATTCATGAATTTGTTATAAAATTTCAGATCGTAATGTAATTAGAGTAATCAGAATTTATTCTATAAATTTAAAATGAATAATTGACAATATGATTTTCAGTTAGATAATGTTTCCAGTAAGGATTAACATCAGAATATAACACTTTTCCTAGCCGACCACGCTTTCCTAATAATCCGATTGAATTTGAGACTTATCTTATTTAGTTGTTTTGGAAATTGACTTAAGACTTTGTACTGAGACGTGATAAATGATCCTCTAGAAAAAGCTTCGGTCGTATTATATTTTATTGGAGTGACTACCTTTTGTTTTACGTGAATACCGCCCACACGAATCCCAAAAGCTCCCGACCGCCTGGATCCAATGTGACCATGGCACCCCAAATTGGGGTGTGTTTTAACGCTGATGGTAGTGGCGGTTCCCCATAAGGGGACCATGGGGACAGTCCCCACCAGTTATTCCAGAAACATACCAAGAAAAAATTAATAATTCTTTGTGTTCACAAAAAATAATTAATGCGTTCTCAACATAAAAGTGTCATTGCGCTTAGAAATATAATCTAAAAAATTAATTTGAATAAATTTTAGGCTCGAAATTTTAAATATTTCCGCGAACAAACGTGCGACCGCTCTCCTTTCTTCCAAAGCATACAACTAAACTAAACTAATACTAACGCAAAACGCGACCGGCCGGCCGGTCGGCCACTTCGGACTCGACTCGACGCATAGGTACTAGATACTAACGCCCGCTTGACTGTGCGCACTGACTACTGCGCAGTTAGGGGACAACACGGCGATCTATTCCTTCTAAAATGAAGTTTTTGCGCGCGCTGAATATTTTTGTATGTGATTTTAGGGATCCGCGCATGCGCACTTGAACCATCTATACCATAATCGCGGGGACCGGTTCAAGAATCCCCCTGTGAAGATTGTGAATATTATGCACGGGCCGGAATTCACGTTAGGCGTTTTATAATCGTATTTGACGTTTAGTAAATAGTAATATTGTTATCGATTGATTGGATTATTTCTATAGCGCCGTTCTCGTGGTAAATACACATCAAAGGTAATTTAAACGAAAGTGCCGATGATTATCTTGTGTATTTTTATTAAACTTAATATTTATGTATGTAGATACCTAGTTGGTGTTCCTGGTTAGGTGCGTGACTTATCCTCTGATCTATTTTACTTTATATACTTTTGTTATACTTTTGGTAAGAAATAAAAAATCTATAAAAAGAATTAATGAAGTCGACTTTTAACTGAAAATTATATTCTAAGTATAGATACTTTTTGGTGGTGATACGGTGTACTCAAGCTGGGTATAAGATTTATAACTAATTTTAATCTTATATATTTTAAACATTTATCGGAAAGTTTGACAAAACACGAAAATTCGTGGGAGCACGTGACAAACGCAATAACTCACTTTTTTGGTAAAACACAACATTAAAAAAACATGAAAATGTCTACACAAAAAATGACCGTCCCCACCACAAAAAATGTGCTCGAGCCGCCACTGGCTGGTGGTAGTGTTGAGGCGAAGGAGATGGGGAAGAGGAGTGTAGAAAAGTATCTGGATATTCAGATCTAATCACCAAACACGGCTAAAGCCATTTCAAACAACGTTTCAATTCTGAATGGTGGTCTTAACCAGGGTGATACTGAAATTACCTTCCACTCTGGAGCATGCCGCGAATTACCTCATATAAAATTTACTTGCACGTGCCGTGATTTGAACCTGCCCGAATGCCGTCACTGCTACTAATTACCATCCTAAATTAATTCACCTTTATTGAAGAAAATCTGCTTGTTTACAGCAGTAAAAATGCTTGTACAATGAATTTATAGCTCAGACCTGAGGATTGACTAGTTAAACCTATGAGCGCCGGAGCTTCGAGGATTGACTATAACATATGCATACCTTTTTCAGAGGCACTGCAACAAATTTTAATTGGATCGTTACTTTTATTGGCTGTTATTATCAAATTTAGAAAACGAAAATAGGACTAGGGGCTACATTTGTTACTTCAAACCTTATTATTCAAATACCAGGCGAAAACGAGTTGTAAATCTAGTATATTAGGGAACGTACCCATACTACGTGACCAACTTTTTGCAATTTTTAACCCCCCCCCCCCCCCCCCCGGTGACCAAAATCCTAAGCAACCCGCCGCTCATTTGTATGGAGCGTGACATTTTGAAGACCCCCCCCCCTAAACGTGTCACGTAGTATGGGTACGTTCCCTTATGATTCGAAATCAAACAATCAAGTCCCGTCTGACCTAAAGTATCATTTCGTCGTTCCGGCCTGGCATCGGTATTCTCGTTGCGATCGGCAAGTAGTTGTCCGTATCAACCGGGTCCGGATTTCTTACAATGCCCATCACGTGGTCCCGAGCCTCAATTACAGTCAGGCCCTAACTACCCGCGCCACCGGCCCACCGGCCCACCGGCCCACCGGCCCACCGGCCCACTAACCCGGCCCTTCCCCAGGGTAAACATTAACCCCTCCAATCGCGTATTATTATTATTAGGACACCGTCACGGGTGCTTCTGTGACTCAGGTGGGTTCAATTTGTGATAATAAATGGGTTATTTGGTAGTTGATGAAATACACTAAATTGTTTTGAGGAAATCGAAATAACATTATTATTTTATTTTATTATCACGAGAAACCGTGTAGCTAATAATTAAAGGACTACGATTGAACGTCAAATGTTTTTTTTTTTAAGTAAAAAGGAATACAGCCTATTATACCACGTTTGTTTTCCAAATGTAAAATAATGTTTAATACAACACGACCCGTTTAAAACAGAGCAAAAATCTCGCGGGGTTTGTCTTAAACAGCATTTAAAGAAACACTGTGAATTATTTCATACGTTTAACTTGTAAAATAACTGAAACAAACGAGTTTATAATAATTTTTAGAGCATACTTTTCGATTTTTTTCTATCGAGGGAATTTTACATAATTTGCGTTTCGGCGCGACGAATGTCTAGATATTATCTTAAAAAATAACATGTATATTTTTAAGAGCTTAAAAACTTCAAATGTTTAAGGGAGGTTTGCAAGAAATCGGTAGAAATTCCGGTAGCTGCGCGGTGTATTAAAAAGAAGACATTAAAATGGTAGCATGAATAAATTAATAATCCTGCGATCAAATATGAATTGAATGAAAATATGTTAAACAATACAAGGATTTTTTTACGAAAGTGATAAGTTAAAAAGGTTTAAAATTATATATGTGTACAGTTTTAACTGTTACAACCGTAAATTTCAAAAAGAGTCTGATCTTTATTCTACATAAACTATTCTATTTCTTTATTTATTATTATTTTTAACTTAATGAGTAAAACCTCAAATAGTAATATTTAATTAAATGAAGACACTATTAGTGAAACTCAATCAAAAGTCTGAAAACAGAAAAATCTGAAAAAGATGCAGATTTTTTATTGAGTTTCGCTACTTCATTTAATTAAACATAAAAATTTGAGGTTTTACAAAAGTTAAAAATAAAAGTTCACCCCAGACTTTCAGAAAAGTCAAAAGATGTCGTATATTAAAAATAAAAATGGATAAATATTTATTCAAGATATTATCTAGAAAGCATTTAGTTCGGGTTTGAATCTTGCAATCATATATAAATATGCGTTAAGAAGATGATGATAATATGTTGGTAATTCTTAGTCGAAGTATGATACGGTTAAATATGACCGAATCGGATAGGGACACATAAGCTCAGTTGGTAGAGTTACGCCCCGGCAAGGCGAAGGTCCTGGATGCGTGTCTCAGATGTGACCGTATCTTTTTCAGATTTTTCTGTTTTCAGATTTTTCTGAAGAAATAATATTTTGGAGCAGTACCAAAATCGTCGAAAACTCAAAACCTTGAACATAATCATGATCACATGGAAGCATCCATTGTTTTAGTTTGCTGCTGTCGTCAACAAATCATCAATAATACACGAGAAAATCACAATATCGAACCCAAATCAGAAAATCACAATCATAAATAAACATATAACATACCTATTTTTTATACAAAAGGAAATAAACAAGACAGATTTTCACATAATGCATCACGTAAATTGATTATAGAAAACCCCAAAAAATGTCCACCATTTTAAAGTATACGAAAACCAGTACCAAAATAGATTTTTTTTCATCCCGAATACACACAAAAAGACGGCCAAAATGAAATTGAAAGTCAGAAAAACTTCGAACATTAGTTAGTTTTTAGTTCCAAATTATAATATCTGTATTTGACGTAAATACAATAATTTTGGCCTGAGCTTTCCTTTAACATAAAGATAAGTTATATTGTCAAGGAGATACAATATATTATGTACTCATGAAAACATCGCCTCGAGGCTTTACAATAATGATTAACATGACTGTACATATATTTGAACCACAAAATTCCAAACTCATTTTTGATCAAAATTGGAAATACAATATTTTAGCTCTAAGCCTTCGAAATGGAAGCGTCGATAGAAGTAAAAATAAGAGAACACTATTATTATTCGGTTCGGTTACTTATGTCTCCCTCAATAGACCTCTAATTAATATCTTTTTGCCACAGGCCCTTCTCATCAATGCTGATCCAGATTTTCGGAGCACCTACAAGTAAAGCAGACACAAGATTCTCACCTTTACTGTTCTCTAACGAAAAATGAAAGACTGTATGTTGTAGAAACGGGAGCCCTGAAGCGTATGTGTGTGGAGATCCAAAAATAATGTTTGGGCATGTTGAGGGCAGGCGCGGCCGGTGCCTTAAGTTTTTGGTGGTTCACCGAGTAATTCATCAAAAACGTAAAACAAAAGTAGGTAAATAAATATAGACAGAGCCTAGTAACTCATAACTCGTACAGTGCCCTTGAGGTGATTATTTACAAAAAAACGGCGCTATTCAAATTGTCCATTTATTATTACTATAATTTTGTGTAAAAGTTTTATTTTGCGGATTTATTATCTTGGTTGATAATTAAATGTAGTTTTGGCGGGCCATTGGTTATAGTTCAGCTTTTATTTTCACGGTTCATATATTTTTTAATATGGTCTGTATTTATTATTATGTCACTAATTTTAAAAATGCACGGAAATTTATTTATATCTTCAATTAGCGATATCAGAATATTTCCGTATAATAAATAATAACACAATAACAACAAACGGTAAACGTTTCTCTTTGTATTATTGTAGAAAGCAATCACTTTGTGGTTTATCATATTTAATAAATTAAAATACTTTTTTTGTTTAAAACCACGAGATTTATTAATTTATGAACCGACCGCTTTACTTAAGCATCGCTTTCGGTTTCGCTTTACTTAAGCATCTTCAGGGTACAAATTAATACTGAACAAGAAGTACATAATGTGTGCTTATATATAACAAAATATAGAGGGAAATAACATGATACAAATATTACAAATATATAGACGGCCATAAAATACATTAACATAAGTAGTCAAGTAATGGGAAAAACCAAAAGATAATTAGGTATACTAATGGGTTATAATAATAAATTTGGAGAAACAAAGCATCAACTGGCATGATGGTAAGGAGGACTGGGAAATTTTATTTTTTAGGAATATTGAAAACAGACCTAATATATGACTACTTGATATGTCTAATTGATTATTAAGTATATGACTTTTGGTTTTTACAGCTTTTTTTATTTCTAGCGCCTCTAGATTGTTTAGTCTGTTACCATTCCCGTTTTTATGTAAGATGTTAACACCGGTGCTATGACAGAACGTATGATCTTTATCGATCAAACGATTGGCGAATTCTGAAAAACCGTTATCATTGAGGCAACGGAGATGTTCCTTTATCCTAATATTGACGTTACGTGTTGTCTTACCGATATAGAAAGCCGAACAATTATTACAATTTAATTTATAAATTCCCGAATGACTTAATTTGTCTTCCTTATCTTTAGAATTAATTAGAAATTTACCTAGATTGTTATAAAAGGCCGGTCTGACTTCAGAAGGAAGGTTTTTTACACTTAAGGTAGAAAAATTATTCGCGCGGGGGTTTACTAGGAGAATTTTGCAATATGTCGTGACAAAAATGCACGCAAACAAGGTCACATAAACTAATAATGACAATGTCAAATCGGTTTCCTCTCCATCAAGATCACCCGTTGACTGATAGTTACATTTTACAAAAGAAAAATATAATAACTATCTTATTCAAACCCGACGTAAGAATAGTTATTTCTCTGGAACAATTACTTCGGGATTCTTCGGGCATTTCCATCATCCGCACGCCGCACGGCAGTCGCCATTTTTCACTACAATTGTGTGTTTTGATTGTCTGAACATGTTGCTATGGGCTTCATACAAATGATATTTCTCAAACGGGACGCTTCACTGAAACGCGCGGAATGGTATGTACCTCGGTTCCTAGCCGATATAAATTGCGCGCGGGGTGCAGGAAGCAATGCTTTAGGCCACGATAATTATTCTCTACCAAATTCATGTATATTTGGATAGGTAGTCTTTTTTTTTTTAATTTAAAATAATGTGCGCAATTTCATAATTAAAAATATTATGAAGGAATACGATGAGCTGCAAAATGTTGTTCAATTTTGTTGGCGGTTCGGCGCACTAGTGCACTTTAGGATGGGACGCGCCTGGTAGAGGGAATGAATGATGAAAGGAGTAAAAAGAGAAAATATGAGGCGAGAGTGAATGGTAGGCAGAATAAGCCAGGGACGCCCGAGAAAGACGTCAAGAGTCAGAATAATAGAAGAGTATATATGAGAACATGTATGAATGTGAATGAGGCAAAGAGTGTGTGCTAAGACCAAGTTGTTTGGCCGTCCTCTCTGCCTACCCGTGCGTGGAAACGGCGCGATGCTTAGTTATTTAGTTGTCTAACGAAAGCGAAATTCCGATAACGATATATAAATCATTCGTAAGGATTGCCCGTTCATCCACAGATTCGATTGGCGACCTACCTAACCTGGAAATCTGACGATGTCTTATGGTTCGGCAACGGCGATGTTATGTGAGTTGTCACTGAGCAAAGATTACTGCAAAATTACGAAGCGCTGCCGCCACTCTGCTCTTGGTGAAAGCAGTATTAATAACTTATTGGTTTTTATATTTCGTAAGCGGTTCTAATAGCGCCCAAAAAATCAACCATAACTCCACAACGAAAAGGGTTACTCGTTACACGAGTAATTCGTGTAACGTAGCCGTGTAGATCTGGAGGTGCTCTGAAAAGTACTCATAAACTGAGCACAAAAACATGAAGTATTCCCAGTGACGAACCACAGATGTTTTCACGCAAAAAAGTATCGGTAATGTAGAGATGTAGTAATAGATACTACCAAAAATATAGAAACACAAGAGATATGCTATGATGTCCGCCCGACCTTCGTCGGCGGAATACTATCTAATAGGAATAATTTGAATTTGGAAAGAATTCGTTCATTTAGTTGATTTTTTTAAGGTGTGCGATAGTATTGGTTAACAATATCGGTGACGCCAGGAAACACAGTCCCGCCCAGTAAAAACTGCGGATAGCACATCTCTTATATGTCAATATCTTTGGATACTACCCAACCCAATTTTTCAGAATCCTCGCAGAATAAAACTAAATTTCTTATCCCATTAGATGTTTTTTAAGGCTATTTGTTCTTATTTTTCCAAACGCCAATAAATCCTTTCTGACGTGATACATTATCATAAACAAGCATGTGGCTAGTATTTATGCAGAATAAGAAGATTCTTAATAGGTATAAGATGCTAAATGTACAGCCGCAGCCGGTCCAAAAAAAACAGCTATCTTTATCCAAAACAGATTTTTTTCCTATATGGCGCCAGTCGGTCCAACATGTCTTACCACCACACGGTGGTAACAAACTCAATATCGTATTCTTGAATTAGTTTAGGTAGATGAAAGAATTTCGGCTGTGAAATGAAGTTATACAAAGTGTAAATAATTTATCGTAGTTTTCGTTGTTCGACCATGAAGTTTCCTGTAACATACCTACTATAAATTAAGGAAAATATGTATTTTCTGCGGTATTTCGTTCGAATGTTTTTGTAATTTTTTGTTCTCAGGGGGAACAAGTTGAAAAAATCAACTTTTGAATGTACGATATTTGTATTTATGGACTTTCTATTAACCGAAGTCACAAGTTGAACTAAAGTACTCTAAACATTTACCCCTTACTAATAAACGGATTTTAAACTTTACACAACTGATAAACAACCGTTTAGCAAGCATTAATGGTCATTTCATCAGTTTCGTAAAACTTAAAACACTTTTATTATAAGGCCCTTAGCGGATTTCTATTTTAACCGATAAGTAAAAAATTCCACTTTTTTTTGTAATTTTGTCAAATCAAATTATGTGTATAAAGAAGATTGGTGTTCTCGATAATGCCATGTCTTTTATGCTCCGGACACATTCTTACTCCCATTTGTACAACATTTCAAAAATTCTCTTCACACGTTCATCTTCGTCCATCCGCACCATGATCACTCAAATCATTATAGTGTATCAAATTTAATGACAAGACTGTAAGTGTTCCTGACTTCCGATAGCCTTACACCTCTTGTAGCGCATTAGCCCACTTGATGCAATTGCACTTCGCAATCTCACTTCGAACAATCCGTTGCTGAGCCCTGAGACTACAGGATGACAGTATGCTGAGGTAGACAGAACATGGAGAATCAATAGAAATTTAATGACAAGACTGTAAGTGTTCCTGACTTCCGATAGCCTTACACCTCTTGTAGCGCATTAGCCCACTTGATGCAATTGCACTTCGCAATCTCACTTCGAACAATCCGTTGCTGAGCCCTGAGACTACAGGATGACAGTATGCTGAGGTAGACAGAACATAGGAGAATCAATAGAAATTCTGGATTTCATCTAATCTAGGGAAGAAAGGACACAACGCACTGATCAGATATTCACACGAAGAAAAAAAATCAGCCCCAGAAAAGAAAATGAAATTGAAAATCTAATCGATAAGAAGCCTGAACGATTTAATTTTTTAATACAAATTAGTTGATGATTTGAGGTTTTCACGGCCAATATCATCGTGATTTATTTTTTGCGTATTGTTGCGCTTCTTCCTTTACATCTCTCGTACTGCTCTGTCGATGGGTACTTTAAGCCTGTCCGAAACTTTGACTAAAGAAGGAAAAAACGTAACATGGTATAAAACCCCACAAATAAATGAGTAGTGTAATTTCATTACACTCTATATCCGATTTTTTGACAAAATGATCTGAGTATGACATCTTGTTCACATTTTAGCGAAGAACAAGACTAATCTAAAATTGAGTTTCAAAACCTCCTATATTAAGACCAAAAATTATGTTAAAACTGCGAGTGAGAAACAATACCCGCTATAGCATTCAAAAGTTACTATCAAAACCCGCTATATCGGAATTCAACTAATCACAAGCAGTTATTTTGCCAAGATGTCGGGTGTAGAAACACGCCCCTCAGGTCAGTTGAGTTTCAAAAGCCTCTATATTCCATACAAATCACGAAGCGAGTATCAAAATCCAGTATATTCATTTTATTTATCCAATAACTTAAATATTTCTAGACATACATTGAAAAATGAACACTTTTCGAATGTATATTAATCCAATTCATTACATAAAAAAATAAACAGCATTTTTTTATTTACGCTAGAGATGTGACAGTTTTTTGCGGTTTTCTCCGAATCAGTGAAAGTTGACACAGCGGATATAGAAATTGAACGACTCAAATAACGATGGATTAGCAGATGTTGTCTCAATGGATGCACCTGAACTTAATAAAAGTAAAAACGTTCCGAGTACGAAATCGTAACACGAGGCTTCTTGGGTTGTTCTTTATTTATTCATTAAAAAAAAAACTATTTCATTTATTACCCATTTCAAAGTCTACTAAGACTCAAAAATAAATTCAGTTCGTTGATGGTCTAATTTATTCCATGCTAAAATTAATACAAAAAAATATATATGAGTATATTCTGTTTTGCCAATTCAAAACAATAATCGGTAACTTATAATTTCATGTTGGCTTTTACCGTTTACTGTACTTTTTCTCGTTATTTATTTTCGCTATTTACTGAATGGGAATTATGTTGGTTTATTTTGATCCTCTTTCATATGACTGTATTGCCAATATGAATAAAATATTGTTTACTTGTTTGCAGTGAATAAATATAATGAAATCCGGTTCACTTAGCTAGTAATATGTCAATTTAATTATTATGTCAATTTGAAAACGCAATGTAATTAAGACTTGTTTTATGTCAAAGCCCTAAGGCCGTAAGTAAATAAATGAATGCAGAATTTCGTTATTTCTAAAGGTATGATTTCATAAATTGAGCTTTACTTCGAAAACATGCACAAACTTTTACCGGTTTATTTGTTTATCGGAGGATCTATTTTTAATTTTCGGGAAGCCTGAAAATCGTTGTTTTGCAAAACAACAGTACATATTATATAACTCGTTATACTTTATAATTTATACGACTCGTGCATATTATTCAATCTACGTGCTTTATGGTTAATTTTAAAACGTTATTGTACACCTACAGCTTATAGATAAAAAAACCTATGTTAAAGTTGTGCGTTTTCGACACTGTTTTCGAACCCAAAAATAATTTTTAATTTCGCTTTTGAAATGTGCTTAATGATTGAGAATTTATCACAGATCATTACTTCTTGGGTATTAAGTTCAAATAGCGAACTTTATCGAATTGCTTCGTATCAATTTGATGATGGCAATATTTTCATATAATAAGTATGGACACCTACGTAGACACGTACAATTTATAAGCACGCATTTTCAACTTCATCGGAAATACTGACAACTGAAGTGCATATCACAAACGTTTCCTTCAATTTATTGAGATTTACAACAATTTTAGTGAAATATCAAATAATATTTGCACATTTTCTTATTCATCCTATACGGCGCGTGTTCTGCCGAGCAGGTGTTTCTGCCAAAAGTCATACCTGCGGTCATTTCCAAAAGAGGCTTAAAGCCTTAACGGACTTAATAATGCCTCCGTCTCCTTCATTCTGGTCGTTCAGCCCATTTGCCATCCTGTCCGTCCCGAAAGCCCTGCGCCCAGATTCCTCAGCCCAGTGATTGCGGAGTTCACCTGCACTGTTGTTATGGCGCAGGTTTTTTAGTTCCTCCGATTTAGTAGCCAATTAGTAATGTATTGCTTAGTAGCTGTTTTCTTATACCTGCCATATTCAAAGTAATAAATTGTTTTTTCTGCATGTCCTTTCCCATGTGTCTCCGTTACCCTTCCGCGTCCCTTCCCCTCATGCGTTCCCATTTCACCTTCCCCGTCTTCCCTCACCCCTCTCCCGCTCACCCGTCCCGCCAACCCCCCTCCCGCGTTCCACATATTCAGTCCCAGTATATTCAGTTTTCAAACAGCTCGCTTGCAACCTATTACAATTTTTTTATTCAAATTTTTATATATTTCAAATATATTCATTTTTGTATATTATAAGAACAATCCATCAAATTTGGCACCTAACGTAGGTACCTATTTAAAATATCTGTATCGATTCAAAGTATTAGGCGAGTACTTTAAATCATTAATTTGAAGAGTTTCGAAAATTAAATTATGTTTCAACAATCATTACTTGCAAAATGTTATTCTCAAATTTTGACAGTTTTGACAGTTTTGCTAGTTTTTGTCATTACAAAAACTAGCAAAACTGTCAAAACTGTCAATCATTATTTAAAAACTTTTCAGATGTGGTTGTAATATTCCAGAAACCGTCGCGGGGGTTTTTGAATGTTTCAAACATTTCCCATGCTTATATAGCAATACATAGATATCACATATACTTACACACTCATATACTCCTTATATACACCCTTATAACCAGTAGGTAGGTACTCAATTTCAATTTAACGTCCGATTTTAACACACGTTGAAATTACATCGGACACATAGAAATTACTTACACATAGAAATTATTATTGTATTATATGGTTCACTTGATCGTGCCACGTTTTCCTCGGGCACACCCGACTTCTTCTACCATTCACATTCGCGTCATTTATTCTCCTTGCACTCCTTTCTTCGTTCATTCGTTCTACGAGCTCAAACCATCTAAGCGTCCCATTCTTATTCGTAGAAAATGCTCATCGAGGGGGCAGAGCGGTGATTGGCTAAAAATTCATGACGTAGCTTGAAGTCCATGTTCCACTAGAGGAGATTTGAATTAACTGCAATACAAATGGAGTGTTTTACTTGTCACGCGTTCGAAATTTCGAAAGCGGCCCGTATAATAATAATAATAATAATAATGTTTATTCCAGGACGTGGGGAGGATAGTGCAATCCCACACGTCCCATAAAATTGTACATATTTACACAATAGATAAAGTAAAAAAAGTAAATAGAACAAACAAATATAAAAGACATAAGCGATAATAGAAATAAAATAAATAATCAATTATAATGTAGGACGTGGTCTGGAGTACTTTAAGAGCGTTTAACCAACCAGCGGACGAAAATCCACATTTCGTCGAAAGTTGTTCTTCCGATCGTGCAGGGCGGTTACAATGAGAAAGATTAATTATTCTCCGTACCAGCTTTTTAAAATTATAACTCAATATCGAATTTATTTCAATCCAAATTAGCTTTAATTTATACCTTCATCCAAAAATGCTGAAAGGCGTGATGATAAAACTATTAAAATAGTGTACTTTTTGTAGTTATTTTTTGATTATAAGTATTTATCATTTTTCAATAATGTCTAAATTTAATAAGAATGTTAAAAAAATCTGAAATATATTAGTTTGTAAGTGCGCAAATAAATACACAAATGGACCAATTTTCGTCAAGAAACACATGTACGTACATATTTTTTAATGATTTTATTGAAACTAAAATTAAAATTCTAATACATAACTCTGCTAGATAATGTATTGATTTATTTTACTGCATGATTACATTATTTGAAATGGGTGTGGTATAATACAAAAACTTTTTTGAAAATTTAACAAATTTGCCAACGACCTATGGAATAACCTTATTATACTAAAAATTAAAAAAAATTCTAAAAATTTATTACATAAATTCACTAGATAAAAGAACAATCTTTCGAAATCCATCTATAATTTTTTGTGGAAAAGAGTCAATACGTCTAACAACTTTTTTGAAAATGACGTATTTCCGGCTTTCTCTGGTAATGCCCTCTTAATTTATGAACTAACGCATTTTCTACGAACCTTGGTACCTACGTGCTCGAAGAAAGTTTGAAAAAAGTATAATCATTCGATTAATAACTTTTTGTTAGACAGATTTGATAACTACTTTTTCGAAATTTTATAAAAAAGTTTATACCGAGGCATGGGTTAGTACCTACTTATAAATTTCAGAGAAAATTTTGGTTTCGGTTAATTAAATTAGAGAAAATTAGAAACATGTTTTTAACGCAAGGTCTATTGTTCACAGAACTACGGGTATTCTGTCTCAATGATATCACTGCAAGCTACGAGTATATTCCTTGCATTACGTAACATCAATTAAGGATTAGTGAATAAGTAGAGCGACGCTGCTTATATTATGTAAATGTTTGGTATTTATTAGAGTTTAGCGCTCCTGGATTTGGATTTCACTAAATTCTGCTAAATAATTGTAATGTTATTTTAGTTAAAGCATGTAAAAATTGTACAGTTTCTGCTCGGAAATTTTACGTACATGATTCGATTCGATCGTACCACCCTATACAGGAGCATTCCTGTCCCAGTGCGACCAGTACTTCAGAGGATACTGATTTGTAAAACTTGGAATACGTGCTCTGAGGATGGGAAGGAGGTTAGTTTAATCGACCGATATGTTCAGAAAGTAAGTGTAATGTGACCATAACGGGCGGTGGTTTTTAGTTTTTTGAGGGTTAGCAACACTGAGTGGTAGAGAGGGATCTCCTGACCAGAGTGAGCATCGCAGGAACATTGTATTACGTAAACTCACGTTATAGTGTCCAGTAGCGTGAAAGATGTCGGCAAAAATCCCGCCAAGTGCAGTGATCCGCTCTTAACTCACGGAAGGAATAACACCTACAAGAAAAAAGGTGAGGATTTCTGAGCTATATTGTTACTGGAGACGATAGTGGGAGACTCATTACATGCCTGGAAAAAAGAACAGTTAACAAAGTGACATCACACCAATTCCCCATATTATGCTAAAATATTGAAATCCACTATTTCGGGCAAAAAAATCATAGCCTCAGTGTTTTGGGACCGAAAAGGCATCACTTTGGTCGAATTTCTGCCTCAGGTTGAGATCGTCAATGCACAACAATATTGTGATACCCTAAAAAATTCAAAAGTAGCATTCAAATCAAAAGGAGGAGAATGCCGACCAGACGAGTGTGCTTATTTCACGAAAACGTTCATCCTCACACAGCCTTAGCCATCAATACGCTCTTGGACTCATTTGGTTGGGATGTTTTGAACCACCGTCTTTAGATTAACATCTTTTCACCTCCCTGAAGTCATATATGGATGAAAATAAATTTTCAACCGACGAGCAGGTGCAGAAAGTGGTTCAGAAGTGAGGAAAGGAGTTGGCGGGAGAATTCTTTGAGGAGGGCGTAAAGAAACTTGTGCCACGGCTCACCACATGCATTGAACGGGATGACGATTATTTGGAAAAATATTCAACAAGCGTATCAACAATATCCTGTTTATTTTTCTAATACACTTTTTCATATATGAAATAAAAATTCAGTACACTTACTTTTTGAACATGTCACGTACATGGCAAACTAAAAGCTAATAATGGAATTTATGATGGGCAGGAATAAAGGAATTGACTGATAATTGTTTTTTTGATTTCATGCATATTCCATTTTTTTGATTTTCTTAAATCTTCTCGTCTACTTTCGGCCATTTTTGGCTCTTTTTTATTTTAAAGACAAATATTCTTAAGTTACTAATAACCTGACAATATTTGAAAATCTCCTACTACCACCACAGTAAGCGGAAAATGTTGCTTGTATCGTGTTGGAGGACTTGGCCAGCGAGGAATCAAACACGCGAAGCCTGGGTGGGACCCAAACGCGATGGCCACTCAGCCACTGACCGTACACTCTTCTTGTCTTTTCTTTGTTTTGTTGTTGTCTCTTCTTGGTTCTTCTTGGCTCTTCTTGTCTCTTCTTGGTTCTTCTTGTCTCGTCATGGCTCTTCTTGTTTTTTCTAAGCTCTTCTAGTCTCTTCTTATCTCTTCTTGTCTGTCTTGGATTTCTTATTTCTTGTTTCTTCTTGGCTGTTCTTAGCTCCTCTTGCCTCTTCTTGTCACTGTTTGACCTTTTTTAATATTCTTAGCGCCTTTTGCCTTTTCTTATCTCTTCTTGCCTCGTCTTTGCTCGTTAACACCGTATGCGGGGACATTGGGGGTCTAGCTTTATTTAATTAAATGTAGAGACGTTCAAATAAAAAAATTAGCTTCCTTGTGAGAGCCCTGAAGGAGTAACCATAAATTACTTATACCGGGGTGGGTAAACCTCCAGTGCCTCGTCTTTGCAAGTCTAATGAGCTAGTGCTAGATCCAAAACGTACTTAGTGATATTTGTTTCTTTATAACTCTACGTGGAAGGCATTTTCTAGTATGTATTATGTATTCAATATTTCAAATGTAGGGTTTCAAATTTAATTTTAAACCTGTCTCTTGATTTTAAGTTAATCTGGAAAAAAATCTCACTGCAATCAAATTCAGGTACAATATCACGAAAAAAGCTTAATATATAAATATATTTTGTTCAAATATTTTTGAAACATTTTTTAACTTATCTACATATGAATAAGCAAGTAATCGCAATGCATGTATTTTTTCTAAATATTTTAACCCTCGGATACTTGACCCCTAGTTTTTTTGTTATAATTTTGTTTTTGTGTGAAAATCAGTCTTTTTTATTTTATTAACATTTAAAGCCTCTAAAATACTTACTTAATTTGTCAGCAGGTACATAATGACAACATTTTATACAATAACATGGTACATTTTCATAACATTGTATGTATAATGTTGATGCTCAAATAAAATTAGATAAATTGTTTCAATTACGGAATAGTATATATGTAAGTAGCACGTTATGCCTGATATAATAAACAAGTACAATTACGGAATAGTATATATGTAAGTAGCACGTTATGCCTGATATAATAAACAAGTACAATTACGGAATAGTATATATGTAAGTAGCACGTTATGCCTGATATAATAAACAAGTACAAATGAATTCAATATGAACAAATAAATATAATCGACAAGTAAAATGAATACTTTCATATACACGAGGTATGTTATGATTTTCCAATTCTTTCGAAAAAGAACACCAATGAAGGAATACAAGGGCTTCGGTGGGGCATCAATATAAAGCATGAGTATCTAATAGCTATTTCCTTAGATTATATTTGACTTTTGAAGTAAAAACGTTATTATTTTTTAATGTCATTTGTAGTTTATTAAATATTTTGGGTACAATATAGTTTAGGTTTCTTTCGCCGTATTTATTGGTACATTTCGGAACCACCGATCCTTTATTTTGAGTGAATCTTGTATTATGTTTATGGTCAACTCGTTCCCTATACAAGGAATCAGACAATATAACATAGAATATTATATAACAGTAATCCTCTGGCAGGTAAAATATTCAGACTTGTCAATTAATTTAGTGTCGCTTCTGTGTGCATTGGTATATTAATAGATTAACAATTTTGTAAGGGAGCTTTGTAATTTTTGGATATAACATTAGTTTTACAAGAATGTCCCCAAGAAGTAATTCCATAACGGATCATGGATTCTCCCAGAGATACGTAGATTAATTTTAAAGTACTTATAGGTAAGAAATATTTTATTGTAGAAATCCTACCCACAATAGCCCATAGACGTTTACAAACATTAGTAATGTCTACATCCCATTTCCTGTAGCAGTTAATAGTAACACCCAAATATACATAATTTTTTACTACATCAATGCTTTCACTTGAACGGATCTGTGCAACATTTTTGTGTAAGCAGCCAAATGTGTGTGTATATAATGAAGGAATTACATTACATCTGGCATGTGGAGATCTTATGTGCATAATTTTAGTTTTTTTTTTGCATTTATTGTGAGACCTGCGTCATGAGACCATTTCAAGAGGGCAATGAAATCATACAGCATGTATTATATTTGTTTTGTAAAGTTTATTATGCATTGATGTAAAAAAACTGTTGACTTTCCCAAATAATAAATTTGGAGGCTTACGTATTGTTGTGAAGAATGGGTTACACAGCAAAATAATTCTTATTATTACAATTGAATAAGTTAACAGTTAAATAAACACATTTAATCACGAAACAACTGATAATTTAAATTTTAATTGGGTATTTAAGTAAACTGAATCTCTCCAAATTTCAATTCAGTGATTACAGTCTCAGGTAGACAGTACACACGTAGGTGCTTGTTCTAGATGGTAGTGGCAATTATTCCAAATTATACATCCGCCCGGGTACTTGTTCGCAATTACAGGGTATTGATTTTCATTGTGAATATTTAACGAATCGTCCCGTACAAGCCTCACACCTGCGCCTGCGGGGCCATTAGTGTCTACCTTCGCTGGTTAATATAAATGTCGGGACAATTTATGTAGGTGAGTGAGAAACACTTACCCTTATAGCAGAAGATTATAAATAACGTCAATCGCTTTAAGGTAAATTTGAATTAATGTGTCGATTATTGTGATTTTTTAATGCGAGTCCCTTTGATGGCGTGGTCTAAGGTAAGGCTCTTGACTCCCAATCCTCGGGATTGAATCCCGGCGAGGGAAAATTAATTAATTTGATTAATTTGTAGAATTTCACAATTAATTTATTAAAAATAATATGAAGTATATTTGCGGCACATTCCAGAGTGGAAGATACTCTCAGTGTCGCCCTGGTGTAAGACCACCATTCGGCATTAAAACGTTGCTTGAAATGGCGTTAACCGTGTTTGGTGACCAGATCTGAATAGCCAGGTACTTCCCCACCTTCCTCTTCCTCATCTCCTTCCCCTCCCTGCTACCCTCAGTCTCACAACATACCCCAATTAGGGATGCCATAGTCTCACCGGTCCCCGACGGGAGCAGAAGGGACTTTTGTGAAGTATTCACATAAAAATAAAAAATAAGACTGTTTGATGACTAATTGATGATTTTTTTATATGAATACCGCACAAGAGTCCCAACTGCTCCCGTCTGAAGCCAGTGAGACTATGGCATCCCCAATTGGGGTATGTTGTGAGGCTGAAAGTAAGTAGGGAGAGGAAGGAGATGGGGAAGCATCTGGCTATTCAGATCTAAACGGTTATTAAAAGTTATTTCAAGCGACGTTTCAATTCTGAATGGTGGTCTTACACCAGGACGATACTGAGAGTATCTTCTGGGATGCGCCGCATTAAACTATATTGGACCAAAAATGGCAAGACCATGAACATAACCATGGATCACATGAAAGCATCTGTCATTTATCTTTGACTTTGCCAACAAATCATCAAATATACACGAAAATTTCACAATACCGGATATTAATACATGTTAACAATCAGTAATGAACATGTATGGAACAATATTTTGAATTTTAAACGAAACTAACATGCAATATTTAATTACCTAATATAATTACTGAAAACAATGATACATGACAGATGTCAAATAATGTCACCTTTTTCAGAATGTACGAAAATCGGTTCCAAAAGAGAGCATGTCCTTTTTTTGATACCAAAACCACATTATGAAAAGGTGACCCATACACGGAAACTAGACGAATAAAATAATCGTGTAAAACACTCGTAATTATAATAACCACCGATTATGATAATGTTGTGAGATTGATGTTATGGAGATAAGAAAATACGTATAATTTAAGCGGGAGATGAACGTAGGAAACTACATGTTAATTTACATCCAGTCACATAGAGCCAGAATAAGTCAGGCACGCCGCATACGTCATAACATATGTCTTGTAATGTTGTAGTATCCTGAAAACAAGCTTATAGGTCCGAGTGGTGTGCCAATTGTTTTTTCGGAAGTATTGAGTCATTTAATTTCGATTTTATGAAGTGTTTTTGCGGTGCGGTATTAAAAAAATATATTTCCTAAGAGCCAAAAATGATTTGAAATGTTTGTTGAAAAAATCATACAGATCGATAAATTCCCCAGAAGCAAGGATTATTCCTAATACAGGGTGCGGCAAAGAGGACGGACGTTTTTGAGAAGGGTAGTACTCTCCCCCTCCGTCTACGAGAGAGGTGGGGGGGGGGTGCCGCTTGACTCCTGAGTTCCTAGCATTGTTTTACTAGTTATCGTCATGGAGCCGTTGACGGTGGAGCATCGCGTTTTCGCCTATGATTGTTTCTTCCGAAATAATGAGTCAGTCACCGTCGTATAGCGTGAGTTTCGTCGCCACTTCAACATTCATCGGAATAGAGCTGTTCCCTCTCGAAACACCATCCTTCGTTGGATTGAATCACTTCGCAGGCGTGGTGAACTGATCAACAGAAGACCAAGAGGGGCTCCGCGAACAGTTCGAACTCCTGAAAATGTTGATCTTCCAAGAACGCCTCCAGCACTGCATCAATGATTTCGGCCACCACATGCCTGATGTGATTTTCCACACTTGACTGTCTCAAATGCTATTTCCTTGCGAACCTGATTCCATCAATAAATTTGTTTTTGAGTAAAAATTTACTATTTTATGATTTTTTTAAAACCGTCCGTCCTCTCTGCCTCACCCGGTATATTGGGGGTTAGAAAAACAAATGTTAAAAATAAGGTTTGACGAAGAGCGAAATTTGAAAATACGTACCTACTTCCATATTCAAATCTAATTCCTTATCTCTAATTGGAAATTCTACACAATAGGCCACTTGCATCACATTTTTTAAATTTTTTTTCCGGTTTAGGAAAATATTCTAAGACATTCTGTATTATTATTTTTTTTAATCGTATTTTTGAAACCCTGGGGATTTTTTGAAAATTTCAATCCGAAAAATCACACCATTTTTTATAAACCGGAAAGACGGGACATAATTTTATAGGTGAGAAAAAACAATAATTACATAGCCGAAAATCATTTTAAAAAAAAGAACGTTTTCCACACGAATGGCACAGGAGAATAACGAGGCATACCAAAAATATTACATCTAAAATGTAAACGTAAATATGTTTTTCCTTGATCCATCTTATTGATCATAAATCATTATTACTTACAACGTCTATATTAATAAATCCAATGTAAAATATTTGTACTTGTAAATTATGATAATAATAAGAATATTATAAAATTTGATTTTGATAAAATCAGCACCATAACCATTATACCTCTAAAACACGTACCGACATCTAAATTGTACGGGGTTCTCTTCACAACATCTGTCAAAAATTCAAACCAAATGACAAGTTCGCAGAGAACAAACAATAAATCTAGTGAACGAATTCAAAAATTCGCCTGAAATCAAAGTGATGCCATATAAAAAAATTAAATCAGTGTGGAATTTTACAAAATTAATAGGAACATTTTCGGAGACGGGACATTTTCATGTAGTGACGTCACGAGCCCAAATAATGGATTTATTTATTTAAAAATAAAAAAAAACTGTACATTTCTACAAAATTTTACTAACATTTTCGTAATCTTAGTAAAAAGATCTATCCACACGATTTTTTCCAAGTCGTTATGAAATCCATGCAAGTGGCCTATTGTAAATAGATATTTGCGAATTAAATAACCGCAAAACTCGGCATATATATTCGTATTGTAGTGGTCCCAATAGAGATCAAATACATATTGAATTGTGGTAAGGGCGGTATATTCCATAAATAATCCGAACCACTCACCTAATATCTCACTCACTCTGTTAGTACTCTAATCACATAGAAGAGAATGTAATATAGATTTAACATTATTTAAATATTATTCCATTTCAAGGAATAAATTATTTTTATTCTGAAAGCACGAATGATTAATTAATGGTGACAATAATAATTCACTCCATTATTTTCAGCCGGAGTTCAAACGCGAGTTTTTTGTACAAATATTTCTAAAAACAATTTACCAACGTAACGTAACATGGACATGGACTTAAAAAATATCATCATTGTAATAATCCTTTCTTCTTTGCTTACTTTATAGTATACTTCGATTTAATATATTTTTAAATTATATTCTTTTATACTACGCTTTTTTATGTTTAAATACTTTTTAGATTTTTTTACATTCTTTTTCACTCTTTTATACTCATTTTCATTATCTTATATTCTTTAATATTGTGTTATATTATACTATTTTACATTATTTTATATTTCGTAAATTTTTTTTTATTTTTTTTTATTTTATTATATCATTTATTTATTTCGAAATATATACATAAAAACAATGGAAATACAATTACAAATCAATGCCTAGATAATAAAATAAATTTAAATGTCCGGGTTAAATTTCCCCCCCAAAAAAAAAAAAAAAAAAAAAAAAAAAAAAAAAAAAAAAAAAAAAGAAGGAAAAACTAAACCCTTTCATACACTTCCCCAAATGATCATCTAGTGAATCCACGTTATGCAATTGCACTATATAAGTATTATAAATACAAAACAATACAAGAACAACATGTCAACCCACTAGAGACCAAATGGGAATATAATTCACCGACTCCAGATATTTTCATATCAGAGGGTTCGGCTCTGTGGCATTTCTAATTGAACCTATAAATCCTACTGATCCCTCAATATAAATATTTAAAAAATCTTTTGTAATCCTACATGTATTTAAAATTACTGCTTTTTGCATTTTTATATACAAATTCTTTGACAAATCTAATATGCTTAAATTTTGAATCAGATTCCTAGGTATTATGCCAGTGGCCGAAATAACAAATGGTAATATTTTTATAGTCCGAGAATGCCAAATTCTTTTAATCTCATTTTCTAAATCTGTGTATTTTCTAATTTTTTCAGAAACAGTTTTTTGAATATTACAGGAATTTGGAATAGCTACATCAATGATATAAGTTATTTTTTTAATTTTGTCATGTAAAACTATATCAGGTCTATTATGACTAATTGTTCTGTCTGTTAGTATAGTTTTATCATAATATATTTTATAAAATTCATTTTCTATAAATGAATTTGGTTCATATTCATAATAAGGTACTACATTACGGCAATCAATCAAGTTATGTTTAATTACCAAACTTTGGTGAATTATTTTTAAAACCTGATTGTGCCTAAATGTATACTCGGAAGGCGCTAATATAGAACATCCCGATATAATATGTTCTATAGTTTCGGGAAAAGCCAAACATTTTCTACATAAATCATCAATTTGATTTATATCTTTGATTATATGCTTTCTATAATTTTTAGTATTAATGACTCTATCTTGAATGGCAAGCATAAATCCTTCTATTTCTGCGCTCAACTCTCCAATACTCAACCATTTGTTTGACGAAAGTTTGTCAACATACGTTTGGTTGAGATAATTGAAGTGTTTTGCGTGAATAATTTTATTTGACCAGGAATCTAATAATTCCTGGTTAGTATTTATAAGAATGTTGGCATTCTCGTCATATAAATTTAAAGGTGTAATATTTCTATCTGCCTTGCAAATTATTTTGTGCATTTCTGAGCTATTAGCTTTCCTATGGAAAAAAATTCTAAGCATTTCTACCTGATTGTGTTTCAAAGATGTTATTTTGACTACACCTCTACCTCCTAAATTTCTAGGTAAATTAATTCGTTCTATAGCTGAATTTGGATGATGGCAATTAAATTTTGTTAACGTAGTTCTAATTAATCGTTCTAAACTATCTAAATCTGTATTGGACCATTTAATTATGCCAAATGAGTACGTTAGTAGAGGTATTGCCCAAGTATTTATTGCTTTTACTAAATTTTTAGCAGATAGATTGCATTTTAAAATTTTTCTGATCCTAGTTTGAAATTTAATCCTAATATCATTTTTAATACTAGTGTGATCTAATCTATTCGATTGCGGGTATCCTAAATATTTATAAACCTCATCCCCTTTCATACTTTGAATTTTGAAATTTCTAAATATACCCTCGTCTCCATCTACAATTTTGCCTTTCTCTATATGGATAGTTTTACATTTATCTAAACCAAAAGTCATTTTAATATCATCTGAAAAAATTTTAACTACCTTAATCATTTTCTCTAAATTTGATTCAGAATTTGAAAATAATTTTATATCATCCATATATAATAGATGTGAAACTATACTACTCTGTCTTGTATTACCCTTAATTTTTATTCCAAACTTGCTTTTAATTAACATTTTAGAAAGGGAATTCAATGCTAAGCAAAACCAAAGAGGGCTCAATGAGTCTCCTTGAAAAATCCCTCTTTTTATTGAAATGCCCGGTACTACTATTTTCTTACCTTTTATATTAACTAGCAAATCTGTATTCCAAAAGGACATAATATTTTTCAAAAAGATAATTATAATTGGGTTAACTTTATATATTTTTAATATTTTGATTAGCCACGAGTGCGGGACACTATCAAAAGCTTTTTGATAATCTATATAACAAGTATGTAAATTACGCTTTTGATTTTGAATTTGTTTTAAAATTACAGAATCAATAACTAACTGTTCTTTACATCCCATATGTTTTCTGCGACAACCTTTTTGTTGTTCAGATAAAATATTTTTTTCATCCAAATGAGTATATATTAAATCTGTCAAGCAAGAGGTTAAAATTTTGTATATTGTCGGTAGACATGTAATGGGTCTATATTGAGAGGGATTATTAATATGTTCGCTTTTAGGCAACATATAAGTAATGCCCTTAGTTAGAAAATTAGGAAAATTTTGAGGTTCTCTGACAAGTTTTGAAAGATTTTTTGCAAAAAGAGGATGTAAAGTAGTTAGACGTTTGTACCAAAAATTATGTATCCAATCGCAACCCGTGGCTTTCCAATTATGAGTATTTTTTATAATTTTGGCTAACAATTCAACCGATATATCAGAAAAACTCATTTGTTCAATGTCTGAACAATTGAGTTCTTCATTTTCTATCCAGTTACCTGCCTCATTATGTTTTATATCTTTACTCCAAATGTTTGTCCAAAAATCGCGCATATCTGATTCAGATGGCAACGGAATATTATTATTCGAAATAATATTCTATTTATCGTCAAGTTTGGAATAAAATATTTTCTCATTTTTCTGAAATAATCTATTTTACGCACCAGATTTAAATGTCCGGGTTAAATTTTCCCCCCCAAAAAAAAAAAAAAAAAAAAAAAAAAAAAAAAAAAAAAAAAAAAAAAAAAAAAAAAAAAAAAAAAAAAAAAAAAAAAAAAAGAAGGAAAAACTAAACCCTTTCATACACTTCCCCAAATGATCATCTAGTGAATCCGCGTTATGCAATTGCACTATATAAGTATTATAAATACAAAACAATACAAGAACAACATGTCAACCCACTAGAGACCAAATGGGAATATAATTCACCGACTCCAGATATTTTCATATCAGAGGGTTCGGCTCTGTGGCATTTCTAATTGAACCTATAAATCCTACTGATCCCTCAATATAAATATTTAAAAAATCTTTTGTAATCCTACATGTATTTAAAATTACTGCTTTTTGCATTTTTATATACAAATTCTTTGACAAATCTAATATGCTTAAATTTTGAATCAGATTCCTAGGTATTATGCCAGTGGCCGAAATAACAAATGGTAATATTTTTATAGTCCGAGAATGCCAAATTCTTTTAATCTCATTTCCTAAATCTGTGAATTTTCTAATTTTTTCAGAAACAGTTTTTTGAATATTACAGGAATTTGGAATAGCTACATCAATGATATAAGTTATTTTTTTAATTTTGTCATGTAAAACTATATCAGGTCTATTATGACTAATTGTTCTGTCTGTTAGTATAGTTTTATCATAATATATTTTATAAAATTCATTTTCTATAAATGAATTTGGTTCATATTCATAATAAGGTACTACATTACGGCAATCAATCAAGTTATGTTTAATTACCAAACTTTGGTGAATTATTTTTAAAACCTGATTGTGCCTAAATGTATACTCGGAAGGCGCTAATATAGAACATCCCGATATAATATGTTCTATAGTTTCGGGAAAAGCCAAACATTTTCTACATAAATCATCAATTTGATTTATATCTTTGATTATATGCTTTCTATAATTTTTAGTATTAATGACTCTATCTTGAATGGCAAGCATAAATCCTTCTATTTCTGCGCTCAACTCTCCAATACTCAACCATTTGTTTGACGAAAGTTTGTCAACATACGTTTGGTTGAGATAATTGAAGTGTTTTGCGTGAATAATTTTATTTGACCAGGAATCTAATAATTCCTGGTTAGTATTTATAAGAATGTTGGCATTCTCGTCATATAAATTTAAAGGTGTAATATTTCTATCTGCCTTGCAAATTATTTTGTGCATTTCTGAGCTATTTGCTTTCCTATGGAAAAAATTTCTAAGCATTTCTACCTGATTGTGTTTCAAAGATGTTATTTTGACTACACACTTTTATTAACATTAACATTAAAATTAAAATTAACATTAACATTAGCATATAAATAATAATAAATTTCACTGATTTTTTTCCTTTTTTTAATTTTTTTTATGGTATTTCTCTTCTATAGAAGCAGACGCTTGTGATTAGAAGAGGGACGATTATGGGATTAGGAAATATTTAAAATATATTAACAAAATATATTTTGTATTTTATATCTTATCTTATCTTACTTGTGGTAGATTCTTAATAAATAACAAATTTACAAGTTATGTAAGTTATGATGATAAATTTTATCAATTTGGTATTTTTACTTCAAATTGCTCTTTGATTGCTTTTAGGAGGCATTTATCGTCTTCGATTTTTCTTATTTTTTCAGGTAGGCTATTAAAGTATTTTTTTCCTAGATATGTATAATGATGTTGTGCAAATGAGGTGTTGCATTTTTGTATTGGAAATATATGTTTTTGACGAGTACGACTTTCAGTTAAAAATTTGTGACTTTGTTTTTCTTTTATTATTTGGATTATTATATTTTTTCGAACTAGATCATTAAATTTTAATACTTTAAATTCTTCAAAAATAAGGTGAGTCGGATAATCTCTTCTTTTTTTCAATATAATTTTTATTATTAGACGTTGCACAATTTCAACAGGGAGTAGGTTTGTTTTGTGTGCAGCTCCCCAGCTTACTACAGCGTATTGGAGATTTGACTGTACTATAGCATGATAGACTGATGTTAGATTTTCTAATGAGAGAAAGTTTCGGATTTTTAAAAATATGTAAATTAATTTCCTTATTTTGTTAACTGTAAGGTTGATTTGATCTTTCCAGTTTAGGTTTTTGTCTATTGTTATTCCTAAGTATTTAATTTTATTCGAAATTTTTAATGTGGAACAGTTTATTTCACAGTTATTTTTTTTTTGTGATCTTTAGAATTGTCATGTATAATTATATCAAAATTTACCGGAACATCATTTGATTTTATTACAAATGGAATGACGTGAGTTTTTTCACTATTAAGAGATAGTAGATTTATATCAAACCAGTGTTTCAGTATGTTTATGTCTTCTGTTGCTTTTTGTTTTACTACTTGCCATGTGATTCCACTTTCAATAAGTACTGTGTCGTCGGCATACGAGGTTATACTACCATGAAGTGACTGTGAGAATATCATATTTACATATAAGATGAATAATATGGGACCTAGCACAGTACCTTGTGGAATTCCATATTCAGATGTCTCTTCGTCTCTATAAATGTTATTTATTTTGACACATTGAGGGCGATTTTTTAGGTAGCTTTTTATCCAATTTGCTACGTTTTCATTAATGTTCAAATTATCTAATTTTTTCATTAGTTTTTTATGGGATATGCTATCAAACGCTTTTCTCAGATCTATAAAAATACCTGTACACTTTTTTTTCATATCAAGGTTTTTATATATGCGTGATGTGACATTTGCAATCGCGTCTTGTGTGCTGTGCGCTTTTCGGAATCCGTATTGATTGTCGTGAAGTATTTTGTTATTATCAATAAATTCCATTAGTTGAGATTTTACGATTTTTTCAAATATTTTGCCAATATTTGAAATGAGGGAAATTGGTCGATAGTTAGTTACATTTTCTGCATTTTCACTTTTGAATATAGGTGAGATAATTGTCCTCTTATAATTAGACGGAAATATTCCATTTTTTAAACTTAAATTAATTAGGTGAGTTAATGGTTTTATCACGTGGCTTTTAATAGATTTTAACATATTTGCAGTTATGTTGTCAAAACCCGGTGACGACCCTCCTTTCATATTTTCAATACTGTTTAGAATATCTACTTCCTTGATCATTTTAAAATGGGATAGTGAGTTTACACTTTGTATATCTTCAATAATTGGTTGAGTTGTCGCTCCCTTTGTTAAATTATTTTTTTTAGCGAGGTTTTGTCCGACTTTCGCGAAGAATACAATTACCTTGATTGAATGTCTTTGTTTATTGTTATCTATTGCACAGTTAATTCTTTGCCAGATTATTTTTGGATTGTTTTCAGAATTTATTATTTTATGTTTGTAATATTCAACTTTACTAATTTTTATTAAGCGTGTCAATTTATTTTTATATTTTTTATAATTAAATTCTATTTTTTTGTCGTTTGGGAATTTTATTGTTTTTTTGTATAGCTTATCTTTTTCTTTGATTGAATTTAATAAACCCGGTGTGATCCATGGTTTCAGGTATTTGTTTTTGTCTAAATTACGATATGGAATATCTGTTTTTGAGTTTTCTACATGCTTGGATAAAATGTTTTCAAAGTACTTTGAGCATATTTCTACTTCTTCGCAGTTGATTACAGGTTGCCAACGTTCCGTTTTCAAGTTTTCAATTAATTTTTGCAGATTTTTTCTGGTATATGATTTTTTTATTGATTTATTTTTTGTTTGTATTGTTTTTTCTTCCTCGTACAAAAATATACACGTATGATGATCGGTGATGTTATTTTTCCAGACAATGGTTTTTATTTTATGAAGATCTTTTATGTTAGTATTAGTCCAAAAATGATCTAGGCAAGATGGTTTCTGACCTTGAATTTCGCGCGTATTTTAATTTATACAAGATTTAAAGTTGTTTTCAGTCATACAGTTCAAATATTCATGTTTAATTCTACTGTCTATATTTTTGTTAATGTTGATGTTAAAATCCCCTGTTATTATGGAAGTTTTGTTTTTGAAATTTGATATTATATTTCGTATTTGTTCGATAAATAAATCAGCGTTCGATTCATGCGTTCTATAGATTGCTAACAAATAATAATTCTTTTTGTTGTGGTTAAGTTGGATTTCTATGCAGTTTGATGAATCTATGTTGTGTTCTGAATGTGTAACAATATTATATTTCTTACTAACGAATATCGCAATACCACTGTTTTTATTAATGTTTGTGTTTGATTGCATGTAAATATAATCTCTTAAATTTTAATGTGGTGAGTCACTGTTTGTGTATGTTTCAGTTAATACTATAACGTCCGGCTTCACAATAAGAATATTTATATTGAGAATAAATTCTTCAATATTTTTTTGGAGGCTGCGGATGTTAAGGTGGAGCACTTGTAAACCAGAGAACTTATCTGTGATAATTTCATTGCACTCCTTTGCACTTTGACTACTGAATTCATTGATCTTGAAGCAGCTTTCCAGCTGCGTGTTTACGAAGTCATCCATAGTTGTTTATTTTCTTTTTGTTAAGTGCGGTAATTGAATTAAGTTAGATAATATTATTTGATGATTAAAGAATTTTGTTAAAATAATTGCACAATTACAATTAATCGAATGTATCACGTATATCAATTTAGTTAAAATATTTAAATAATTAAAATAAATTAAGTAAATTGAGTTTAATAAAATATTTGGATAGATTAATATAGTGGAGGCAGATGAATAAATGAGAATAATTAAGTAGAATGGAATTTTCGAATAATTTTGAAAAATTTGATAATTTGAAACAATTGAAAATATCACACATATATAAATATTAATAATAATGAAGTAAATAAACGTAATTTTGTAAATTGTGCACAATAAAATAGTTGGATAGATTAAAATTGAGGAAATAAATGAGTAAATGAGAACAGTTAAGTAGAGTGGAATATTTTGGTAATTTAGAATAATTGGATAATTTAAAACAATCGATTTTATCACATGTTTCAAATTAGTTAAAATAATTAGATAATTAAAAATAATTAAATAAGTTGAGTTGAATATAATAATTGAGTAGATTAAAATAGTGGAAATAAATGTATAAATGAGAACAGTTAAATAGAGTGAAATATTTTTATAATTTAGATTGATTAGATAATTTAGAACAATCGAATGTATCACACATATATAGTTTGTTAAAATAATGGAATAATTAAAAATTAAGTACATTGGGTTTGATATAATAATTGGATATATTACAATAGTGGAAAAGAATGAATAAATACAAAGAGTTAAGCAGAATGGAATATTTTTATAATTTAGAATGATTTGATAATTTAAAACAATCGAATGTGTCACACATTTATAGTTTGTTAAAATAATTAAATAATTAAAAATAATTAAGTACATTGAGTTTAATATAATAATTGGACATGTTAAAATAGTGGAAATGAATGAATAAATGAGAAGAGTTAAGTAGAATGGAATATTTGGATAGATTAGAACGATTTGATAATTTATAACAATCAAATGCATCACGTATATGAAATTAGTTAAAATAATTAAAGAATTAAAAATAATTATATAAGTTGATTTAAATGTAATAATTGAATAGATTAAATCAGTGGAAATAAATGTATAAATGAGAGCAGGTAAATAGAAATGAATATTATGATAATTTAGAATAATTAGACGATTTAAAACAATTGAGTGTATCACATATATTAAATAAGATGAAATAATTAAATAATTTAAAATAATTAAGTAAGTTGAGTTTAATTTAATAATTTGATAGATTAAAATGATGGTTATAAGTAAGCAAGTGAGAATAGTTAAGTACAATGGAATCTTTTGGTGGATTGTAATGGTAGATTGTTGATAAATGGTAATTATGGAGTTAGGTAGGATAAATATTTGAAGTACGTTGATATAGTTAATGGGATTAGTAATAATAATAAATTGATTTATAATGTGAGCAAAAGTGACTGTGAAAACAATATAAATGAGAATTATTAAATTAGAAATATAGGTAAGCTGATTTAATAATGGAATTTTTTTGTTAGCCTCGAGTCACAATTTTTTAATGTCCGATTCATAGGAGATTGTAAGGATTTTGGTGTCTTCAGACTGACGAACAAGCACCTGACCATTTTTCGTCCAAATGAACTTATAGTTTTATAGTTTTTTTTTTTTTTTTTTTTTTTTTTTTACTGCGAATACCGCACAAGAATCTCAACTGCTCCCGTCTGGAGCCAGTGAGACTATGGCATCCCCAATTGGGGTATGTTGTGAGGCTGAAGGTAGTGGGGAGGGGAAGGAGGTGGGGAAGAGGAAGGTTGGGAAGTACCTGGCTATTCAGATCTGGTCACTAAACACGGCTAAAGCCATTTTCAAGCAACGTTTCAATTCCGAATGGTGGTCTTACACCAGGGCGATACTAATAGTATCTTCCACTCTGGAACATGCCGCAAATATACTATATATTATTTTAAATGAATTAATTGTGAAATAACACAAATTAATCAAATAAAATTTATTTGCGCATGCCGGGTTCGAACCCGCGACCTCCGGAATGTGAGTCAAGAGTCTTAGCCACTGGACTACGGAGGTCGTCGAAGTTTCGCCTGTTTCTTAGTTTGGGCCAAGAGGAATATTTTTCTAGAAGTCAGATGGTCAGAAATATAGATGGGCACACCCATTTGAGCATTCGGTAGTCCTAATGAAGAAGTAGTAATTCGTCCTTTGGATTTAATATGATCTTTAAGTTTCGCCAAAAACAAATCACGCATCAGTTTAGAACTGAGGGTGATAATTACATCTCTTGGTTTTTTATGGGTTTCGTTGGAGCGGTTTATACCTTCCACCCGTACTATGGAAGTCACATCTTCGGGTTGAAGAACTGTTTTAAAGATGTTTGTGGATAGGTTGTGGAATATGTTTGCTAGATTTTCCTGGGGATTTTCTGGTAAGTTGCGTATTTCTAAGTTGGTAGAATTAGATTCGTACTCCTGATGATCAATTTTATTCTCAAGGTACTCCACTTTTTTTTGAGGTCTTGGTGTTCCTTTTTGAATGTTTCGATTTCGGTTTCAATTTTTTGATTTTGGATTATGGTTTGGTCGATTTTTTTTATTAGGTCATCGTATTGTTTGCTGACGAATTCCATGCTTTTTTGCGTTTCTTCCTTAAATAATTCCATTTTTGTTATAATTTATTTTTTTCATAATATCCATTTTCTTGTCAATATGTTGGAGAATTTTTTCCATATTTTTGTCTTCAAGCTCCATTGCACTTTTGCCTCTAGTTGACATGATTAGTGTAAGTTATTTTAGATTGATTTTAAATTTTTTAATTTTATGTTTTTTTTATTTTTTATTGATTTATTTTATTTTATTTTATTCTTTTTTTTTTATTGGATTATGTTGTTTTATCTAAATTTAATTTTTATTAATTATTTATTTAATTTATATATTGTTCTGTAACTGCCATCTATTGCTTAGTAATGTAACTCGATTAAATGAGTTTGTGGTTTAATTTATTTGATTATTTACCGCCATCTATTGGCAGTTATTTTATAAATATATTAATAAAATAAAAAAGATTATGGTATGGCCGAGGATTGAACACTGTCAGGAGATACTGCTAGCCAAACGCTTAACACCTACGCCAATTCACTGATTGACGTCAATGACATTAAATTCCATATAAAGCAACTGTCAACGAAAAAGAACTAGAGTGTATTTTAACTGTTTTTTTTAACTCAAACACTATTTTTATTTTACAAATTCACAATTCAAATTTTGTTTAAGATTCACTTTTTTCAAGATTTTTCACGGATTGTTTATTTGTTTGTTTAACTCACTTTAATAGGTAATAAAATCATAAGTTTATGTGTCAATTTTTTTTGACAAAAATAAAACCACTTTACGAGCGTTTCCCGGTAGAATATCGGGAGACAAATACACCGGATGATAGCCCTTGAAAAACACTGGACCTCAGTAACTAATTTGTTTCGATTTGTACACTATTTTATGTTATATTTATTCAGAAACTGGAGTTAACGAAATTTGCGACATAGCAATATTATTGTTGTTCCTAACCTTCCTGATATTCACTGTATATAAAATCGATCACCACAACACGGGCGTGTGCCTAGAATGGTGGTCGTAAAATCCTTGAATTATTTATTTATTCATTTTCGGGAAATCAACACTTCACATTTTTTCGGTTTGTACATGAATAATTTTGTTAAAATAAAACCATTTATGAATTTCCTCCTTGTGACTTTCCCTATAATAAGAAACCATTATAGGAAATAAGAAATAAATTAATTTATAAGAAAGGAATATGAAGCCAAAAATTATATCAAACAAATAATTACATTAAAAGAAAAATTTTAAATGAAAAATTACATAAAACAAAAAATTACCAATACATTGGTAACCATAAGAAGACAGGTTGTACACATAAATCAAATCACAACAGAATTATAAATATAAACAATAAAAACGTAATATTATTCACGAAACATCAGAGAAATACTCTTTTATGAACCCCTTATATTTGGTAAGTTCGCAATTGACATATCCCACCCTGGATAATACGTTATTTTAACTGTTGCATATATGTAATTATTTGTAAGTAGGCGTTATATACATAAGTAATTGCACCGAACTATATCTAATGGTGACCGGCGTTGATGAAAAAATATTTAAAAAATGGTTAAATAGGTTATGTTAGGTTAGGGTTACCGGCTATTTTAAAATTATTTTTTCATAGCTTTTAATGACCTTTCTGAGGTGGTTCTGAGTTGGTTTCATTCTGATTTGGCATGGAACCATATCTAATACGTGTTATAGCAATAAAAACACTGTGTTTCCGCGATGACAAAAATCATACAAAATACTCATAGAGTTTTCAAAACTGAACAATACTATATAGATAGCAATAAAAACACTGTGTTTCCGCGATGACAAAAATCATACAAAATACTCATAGAGTTTTCAAAACTGAACAATACTATATAGATCATTTGATTAACAGGTTTATAATATTTCTATGAATCTGTCTAAAATCTATGAGTTTTCTAAAAATTGTTCTTTTGGATATTTTTTGATTTATTCGTATACAGGCCTCATATTCGTATTTAGTAAGAATCCAAAATTTCGGTCGGTTCGGTACCATAGGGCCTAAGTTGTGACCGACCCCAAGTGTTACAAAGCGCCCGTTAAATCTATGTGCATATTTCTTCACTTTGTTTGGACAAGGTTCTAAAATCAATTTACTTTGTTCTGGTGTCAAAGTTTGCAAAGACGATTTCCTATGATCTACTTACCGATGTCTGATATTGAGGTTGAATCTTGCGTAAGGTAATTTAGTTTAAAATATTTAAAAGAGGACGTACAATGATCGTTTCAGAACTCAACAAACGTTCAGATAGAACCATATGCCACTAGCTAGGGCAAATAATTCATTGTATAAGAAAACTACATTTTCTTAATACCCCTCCAAGATTGGGCCACGTTCTAGTTAAATATTTTCCTTCAAAATGTGTTAAACTAAAATATTTTTTAAAATTAAATGAAGACAATATTAGCGAAACTCAATCGAAAATCTGGAGACAGAAAAATCAGAAAAAGATATTGGCTCCGCTGGGACATGAACCCAGGATCCTTTGCTTACATGGCAAGTGCTCTACCGATTGAGCTACGGAGTACGGAACCCTTGACAAATTCGGCCACTTTTAACTATGTCATACTTCGACTAAGAACTACCAATATTATCTTCATTTTCTTAAGGCACATATTTTTGGCTGTTATCTTTATATATGAGGTAATTTGAGATTTTACTCATAAAGTTTAAAAAAATTAAATAAATAAAATGTTTTTCGTAAGATTGAAACTCAAAATAAGAAATTGTTAAATGTATGACCACAATTCGACTTTGCAAACTTTGACACTTCAGACCAGGTATGGTGAAGTTAGAACCCTAGTAACGAACTACACTGTGCTTCATAAAAACGCTGAAGTGTCAGATACAAACAAAATGGCAAATACAAAGTGATTTTAGAACCTTGCGTATTAAATGGAAGCTTTAAAAACTTATGTGATGTTAGAACTTTGTCACACAAGTATCTTTGGAAATACAACACAGATGGCTATGAAAATTATTTTGGTTGTAAAAATGAACAAAAGATGACATAGAAACTTGTCCAATTGGGGTGACAATTTTGCAATCTGTCATTACAAAAATGGTGCAAAAGGAAAAAAAATATTCGGGTACGGTGATACTAAAAACATTATGGCATAATCAAGGCGAATAAAAATAGCAATAAATAATCCTAAAATAGCCGTAGCTTTTCCGGTCTTACAACCCCTCTCGTCTGGCCCCTTGCGACGTCACGTTTATTGCCCCCCAGTCCCACTTGGCCATAAAACAATCAAGCCGACCAGCAGCTCAATCAAAATTCACTCACGTGAACAGCCTGCCCGCCCCCTCTTCCCCCCTATCCTCCCTGCCAAAGCCTCATAACTTTCACCTCTCACATCTCAACTGCTGATGTCGAAATCGCCCCGCAAAACCTGCGAGTCGAAATCGCAACCCTGAAAATGTAGCCAACTTGTCAAACAGCTGGGAAAAAACATGAAAATCAGTAGTTTTGTTTATTTCTATTTATTCAGTTAAATTAATTCAAATTTAAACAAATTAAAATCATTGTAAGTATATCTAGAGTGTATGTTATGTAGTCCTAAGGTAAGAATGATTTGTACTATGGTACAAATATTTAATCTATCGTCTATCTATCTATCTATCTATCTATCTATCTATCTTCTTCTTCTTCTTCTATCTTCTATCTTCCATCTATCCATCTATATAAATAAAAATGAATCCCCGAAATGTATGTACGCGCATAACTTCCGAACGACTGCACCAAATAGGATAATTCTTTTTTCTTGTGTTCGTTATTGTCAAGACAAGGTTTGTATAAAACTACTGGTGAGCTCTGGCATTATGAAATTTGTATAAAAATGAATCGCCGAAATGTATGTGCACCAAATTTGATAATTCTTTTTTTGTTGTGTTCGTTATTGTCTGGTGAGCTATGGCATTATAAAATTTGTATAAAAAACTGCAAAAGGTGGTACGCGAGCTGTTTGAAAACTAAATGTACCGGGAATTAATTTATGGAACGCGGGAGGTGGGGAGGGGAACCAGGGAGGGGAGAGGAGAACCTGGAAGGGGGGAGGGGAACTCTGGTGGGGGGTTTGCGGGACGGGGGAAGGGGGAAGGGGGAAGAGGGGGAGTGGAGTGGGGAGAGGGAAGGTGGAGGAGGCGGAGGAGGCGGAGTGAAAACGCGAGAGGGGAAGAGGACGCGGGAGAGGAATAGTGGGAGGGGGGGGGGGGGGCAGAAAGGGAACGGGGCGAATGGGAAAGGACACGCAGGGAGAAACAATGTCTTTATTAAATGGCATAGCAACGCATGCCGGGTACCAGCTAGTAATATATAATGTTGCATATTTTAGGCACAGTATTTCGTCAACACCTCACTAGAACTGTGCTGAGGTGGTCACGTTTTTTTTATGTAGGATTGTTGTTAATCTATCATATTGTCATGTGAAAGAAAATTTAGATTCATTAGGTTGAGAAAAAATCTTTATCTTTTGCTTTCATCCAGACCGAAACGTTATCTATGCATGGATTGTTTCAAAGCTGTAGTTTTATTAGAGTAGAGTTAAATTGCGAAGAACTTAAAAATGTATTTGTCCATGAGTGGTATATTTTAATATGATATTAAATAAGCTGGTACTTTATTTTAACCGATAAATTTATTTAAACTCTCGATCAAGACGATTTTAGTATTTTTAGAGCTTAAAAGCTCTTGTTTGAAATAATAATCTCTTGACAGATGCCTTGTAGCTCATTTAAAAGAATAAATTGTGACGGATTCTTGAGGGATATTCAATTCATTAATTGTTCTCGGTCCGATTGATGTTCTAGTCGGGTTCTGCCCATTAAAACCGTACCGTGTCAGGATTGAAAGGAAATCGCAGTTTGGACCCGAGAAGTGTCAATCTATTTCCGCCATTGGCCTTTTTCCACACTTTAGTTCTTCCAAGTAGAAACTAAAGGACTAGCACACTGAAGCAAACCTGCTAAGATCTGAATTGATGTGAACTTGCTGGTAAATTTTGCTGTTTGCGGTATAGACAGAATGAAAATATTTACTTATATGATTGGGTTGAAATTCAGTTGATTTTCTAAAACCATTTTCAAATCATCATTCAAATATTTCGTGAAAGTTCGCATTTATCGAATTTTGTTCGAAATTCTCAAATGGTTGAGCTTTCAGAAGCGCTTATAATTTGGTAAGCAGGTATGGGTACCGCCGCCCCGGGAACCATTTATTGGATAACCAACACCTCTGCCTTAGGTCACACCAAGTGGTTCGCTCATCACGTTTGGTGACAGCAAAGGTGCCCGGGTTTATGGGGAGAGGTTTGTCCGGGTCTTGGCGGTGGATGCATCTGCCCACCAGCTGCGTGGTAGGCCGGATCGAGAGAGATTGGCTTTAACCTCTCCAGCAGGACTCCCTTGGAACAGCACCTTACAATGCAGTGGGTGGGATGGATTCATACGCCCTTCACTTCTGGGGATACTGACCCCCAGATCATACCCACCTCTCATAGCTTTTTCCTTCCCTAAACTTCCTCTCCTTCCTTTCCTCAAAAGAACCTCCACACATCATCCCCAAAGATAGCATTGGCCATCAGGTAAATATTATTTCCTCAGGGCCTCTTGTAATGGAGCTAATATTAAAAAAAAAACACAACACAATATTTTTCAGTGTCGAATTTCTAGGTGAAATTATTGCCATCTATTAAAAGTATTTATCTAGATTTAGTATGAGTAACTTTGTGGTAGCTTTGGTTTTAAATTCTACAGCTTGTAAAATAAATTTTCTACAAAAAAGTAATGATGCTTCAAAGTTTTTTATTACTTTTTCCTAATAGTAAGTTTCCGTCGGTTGAATATTTGTTATTTAATAAAAAAACATATTTTCCAAAAAAAATACACAAATTCGCAAGAGTTTGTTAAATTATATATCGATCAATTCCGTGAACAATGATAATAAATTCGATTTCCAATGACATGGGTTCATGATATACCCTCTACACGAGCAACTGTGTACAAAATGAAGTAATCTCATGTCACGGTGTTTGTGGTCGCACTCCTCCGAAACGGCTTGACCGATTTATATGAAATTTTCTATGTATATTTGGTAGGTATAAAAATGGGTTTTAAAGTATATTTCATAACGCTCGGTGATAAGGATGTCCCTATCCATAAAAAAACCAATTTTTTTACAATTTTTTTTTATTTGGCATCAAAAAATTCCTATAACCCCAAATTTTAACCCACCCTCCCATTTTTTAATCGCGATTTTAGTATTTTCGTATGAACAAATTTAACCATCTTTCGTATTTCGAACAGAACGAAATTATTTATGTTGTTGAATGACAGATACGTCCGTCTACGTATACGCCATACGTCAGCTACGTCCGCCTCGTCGAACTTTCATCCATACATGCGCAAGACATTACGAGAAGCGTCGTGTCATTTTGATATTTCATTCGGCATCATGTTCTCGCGTGGGCAAACCATCGAGCTTATTAATTTGTAATAATTTGTGTGGACTGACAAAAATATCGTACTTACACTCAATTGCCTTTAGAAATTCATATTGATTTTCTCAAGTTCATTTTTCTACTTTAGTTAGTGTTTTTTGTTTTTATCGGCGGTCATCGTCTATAGTGCTCCATTCCTCTTTCTGTCATAGATTCCAGACCCACACACTAACAATACATTCGTTATTTTTTATTTAACAACCAAAATATTCACTCGAATTAATTTATATGGCAAAACAACATTTGTCAGGTCAGCTAGTAATAAATATAATAATGCCAATTAATTCCCAGCCAATTTTAATCGTCTATCGATCAACCCCTAATTGTTAATTATTACAATAACTGAGCCTTTGCAAATACAGTTCATCGCCACATTGAACATTTCTGGATTTGTTTTCAACTTTCGTGAAATCTTTTTCTTTTTACTTTGTTTTTGCTTTAGATGTTGTTTTTGATTTTGTCTATGATTTTGTTTTTGATTTTGCTTTGATTTTGTTGTGCTTACTTAGATGTTCTTTGTAATATATGTAAAAAAATAGCATGTAAAAGCCCAGCCGGACGGGAAATTCAAAATAAATAAATATTTTACAATAGATTCTCAACTACTTACTTCAGATATCTTTACTATCAGACTGAAGAGAGATAGCTTTTAAATGTTTTATTTTATTAAAAATGATTTTTTTTAACAAAACTATTATTAACACTAGAAAGACCGGGTACTGCTCCATAGCTATAAAGACCACAACCGTCATTTTTAAGGCTGATCACTTTTTTAAAATTGGTTGGCGGATATGGGTACCGCTGCCCCGGGAACCATTTATTGAATAACCACCACCTCTGACATAGGATACTCCAAGTGGTTTGCTACGTTTAGTGACTTAGCAGGGGTGTCTGGGTTCATTGGGTGAGGTTTGTATGGGTCTAGGTGGCGACTACGTTTGCCCACCTACTGCGTAGCGGACCGGGTCGGGAGACACTTGTTGAGGGAGATCTTATCTTGTCCTCTCCAGCAGGACATTTCTCGTCCCGTCGCCTTGCACCGCAGTGGGAGGGATGGATTCATTCGTTCGTCACTCCTGGATACATTTAGTTTTTATTTCCTATTCACCTCTCTCACTTTTTTTGTTCCCAGAACTTCCTCTCCTTCCATTCCCTAAAAACACCAATGCACACAGCATCCCCAAAGATGACATAGGTCCTGAGGGTTTTTTTCCTCGGGGCTTCCTGGAAAAAAACATGTGAGTGTAAAATGCTGTAATTTTAGTACAAGCATGAGTTGTGTTTGTACGGTTAGAATTCGAATCGAATTGTTAGGTTTTTTATAAAATCGAATGCACTCTTCGCAAAGAGGTTTCTTACAATCATCACACGTGTCATTTATTTGGTTTTTATTATATGTTTTATTAATTTGGCACTGCCATCTTTCAAAAGTTTTATTTTCCGGTTTATTTTCATTTACTTTAGCTCCATAAAGAAAATATAATTAATAACCTCGCCCTAAGGAAAATAATTCCCCTCATTTGGGCATTTGGATACTTTGTGGATGGTACCTATAGGGAAAGGAAAAAGAATAGGTTCTGGGAAGAAAATGAGGGGTGGGTAGGAAACTGGGGTTCAGTGTGTTCAAGAGTGCCCGACGTATGAATCTCTCCCCGCCACTGCGGTGCAAGGCAATGTTCTGAGAGTCCTGCTGGCGAGGTCAAAAGATCACCCTCAACCATTCCTGCCGATCTGGCCTACCACGCAGTTGTTTGGTAGACGCATCCGCCACCAAGATCCGGACAAACCTAACCCCATGAACCCAGGCAACCCTGCTAAGTCACAAAACATAGCAAACCTGTTGGGGTGACCTATGGCAGACGTGCTGGTTATCCAATAAATGATTCTGTCAGTTCTTCAGAAGCTAACGCAGCTGGATCAACTCTGGTATTTGTATACTCTGTCTTTCTCCAACCAGCCATAAATTTTTTTTTTTGGTATTTTTATAAATTATGTGGCAGTGACCAATCAACGTACAGATTGACTATGAATAATACGCGATACCGAAAGAAAGAGACAGACATAATAGTACTATCATAAACGAGGAGGAATGGGTATGTTGTTACCTTGGGTAAAGAAGGTTGTAAACGAACTCAGCATTATGGCCCAAACCGTCACATTGACGGCGGCGGTCTTTGTAGGTATAAGTCAATATATCTCAAAAAGTAATTTAGACATATACATGTTTTTTTTTCACCATAGTTGTTAAACCATAAATCATGAAATGTAGAAAAAAATCACACCAATACAATAATTATTAAGCATTATATCGTCATTTTACTTCGGGCTGCCGTCAAAATGAAGGCACCGGTCTTTCTAGTGTTAAATCTTTAACTGAGAGCCCTGAAACAGTTAGCTAATTAGCAATACCTAATTGCTTAGTAATTCTTAACAAGATAACTTTAAAAGTAACAATAAACTCAATGCGCCACCAAAACTGCTAGTGGAATTTGCTGAAAAACGACTAGAGACAATCTAATCTTTAAAAGGAAAAATATTGATTATGAAGATATAAAAGACATCACTACTGAAACAATCTATATTGCAGAAGAATTGAGCCCATATCAAAGGGAACTGCTCTGGAAAACAAAAAAAGCTGCCAAAGAAAAAAACTATTCTTACGTTTGGTGTAAAGATGGAAAAATAATGACTGGAAAAATGCTAAACGAAAAAATAATCTACATCAAACATATAGATGATATTAAAAATATTGTGTAAAAAAAGGCACTTCGAAACAACATTTATAAATTAAAGTAAAAAATGACTGACACTATACTAACCTCGGAACCAAGTGACCTATCAATGATAAACAACAACTCTTTTAATGTATTGCACAAAAACATAAGAAGCATCAGAAAAAATTTTGATGAATTACAAATTTTACTGAAATATTTAAAAGTTAATCTACACATAATAATACATACTGAATGTTGGATAAATCATAAATACATGAATTTGGAAATGGCTGCATATACCACCTACTCAAGTTTGAATAACAAAAGACAAAACGATTGTGTAATTATATACATTAAAAACGAAATAAAAGCCGAAGTTGAGGAAATTATTATCACAAATGCCAATTGTCTAAAAATTAAAATCGGAAAAAAGGCTATATTAACAATCTATCGATCGCCTTCAACAAGAAACATCAACCCATTCCTTGAATCCGTAGACGAGGAACTCCGCATTCTAAAAGACACGAAAAACATATTTTTTATTGGAGATGTAAATATAAATATCATAGAAAATGGACATCCCAAGAGAATTCAATATCTGCAGATGCTAGCATCCCATGGACTGGTAAGCTTAATAAATGTACCTACTCGAAAAGTGGACAGCACTGAAAGTTGCATAGATCATATAATGAGTAAAACAAAAGATATTACTCAAACTATTGTATTTAACTCAATTATAACACATCATTATATAACTATACTTTCAATAAAAATAAACAAGTCAATTAAAATCAAGAAAAGACCGCAAACAATAAAAAAAACTGAAATAAACTGGAATGACATTAAACATAATCTACAATGTACCGATTGGAAAAATCTGCAAAGTATGAACAATGCAAATGATGCATGGAATTTCTTCATAGAACTCTTTCAGAATAATATTCTCTCTAATACCACAAAAATTATTAAGAAAATCTCACATAAAAATGTACACATTAAACCTTGGATTACACAGAATGTTATAAACTGCATAAGAAAAAGAGACGAGTTACACAAGAAACTTTAAAAAAATCCATACGATATACACATTTAAAGATTCTACAAAAGATATAGAAACATTTGCAAAAAATTTATTACATATACAAAAGAAACCTACTACAAGAAAAAAATTGTAGATTGTAAACAAAATCCCCGGAAAATGTGGCAAATAATTAATGAAATAACCAGTTCTAAATCTGCTACCATGACATCAATTGACGTGCTGAATATAAACAATGTCCCAAGGACATACGCTGATAATCCTGACCAAATTCTTGAATACCTCAATAAATTTTTCATAAATATAGGATCAAATCTAGCAAAGCAAGCTACACAATGTAATGACGCTATACTAATAAATGAACCCCCTGAACAAGGAAAGAAACTCGAGTTTAAGCAAATTACAGCTGATGATATCAAAAACACAATTTCTTCTCTAAAATCAAATGTTTCTTCGGGGGAGGAGTTAATCACAACCAATTCAATAAAATATCTCTGTAAAGAACTTATCGTACCTCTAACATACTTAGTCAACCTGTCCATAACTGAAAGCATATTCCCTACGGCTCTCAAAAAAGCTACTGTTATACCAATTTTTAAACAAGGATGTAAAAATGACATAAACAATTTCCGACCAATAAGCCTACTCAACACATTTTCAAAAATATTGGATAGAGTATTAAAAAAACAACTCTTATCCTACTTAGAAGACAATAAAATATTATCGGAAACACAGTATGGTTTTAGGGAGAACTTAAGTACTAGTGACGCCATAGAAAAAATTACAGACATGATCACTAAAAGTTTAGACAGTGGAGAAAAAACTTTGGCAATCTTCATAGACTTACAAAAGGCTTTTGATACAATAGACCACAAAATACTTTTTGCTAAACTTACAAAAATTGATATGACAAATACAACACTAAACTTGCTAAAAAGCTATATGATGGAGCGTACACAGAGCGTTCAAATTAATAAGAGAAAAAGCGAACCTCTCCTAATCAACCGTGGCGTACCGCAAGGAAGCGTACTAGGACCAATATTGTTTTTGATATACATCAATGATATCTGTAACCTAGAAACAAGAAGAAAAATTATAAAATTATAAATTTTAAATAATAATAGTTTCTCGGAGTTTGCCAACCATTTAATAGAAACTAGTCATACCTTTAATTTTAACAGTGGAATAGAATTAATACATTGTAATGTCAATGGCTTTCAGTTGGATAAATTAGAAATTTTAGAGATTAGAAAGAGTGTTAATGCAAATTTAAATATTATTAATAATCAAAAATTGTTTTTAAATGACCCATTATTAAATCTATTCCCCTTTTAAATTTTTAATTGTTCTTTATTGCCCCTCGTTCCTTATACATTATTTTCTTTCAAATTTTATTATTGTTTATGTCTATTATTTTTCTCTATTACCTATGTATGTCTATTTTTTAAATTAGTTCTGTCAAAACCCTGAGGAAGTCAGCTTTCCTGACGAAACATGTCGGTATTTGTAAATAATTAAGTGGTTAATACAACATTATTTATTAATTTTAATTTGAAAAATTATTAGTTTTGCTGATGACACAGTAATTTTATTTAACGAAAAAGATTGGATAAATACTTACAAAGAAGCGGAACACGGGCTTAGTCTCCTGCAAACCTGGCTTAAAAGAAACTCCCTCACGCTTAATGTTAATAAAACAAAATATCTTACATTTTCTATAACAGCCAGAGGGCAGCCATCGGAGGACTTAAATCTCAAATTACACACATGCCAAGGAATTTATCAATAAAATCAAGGCTTATCATGCCTCTGTCCCACTATAGCACACTCCAAAAGCATCAAATATCTTGGAATTGAAATTGATGATAATCTCCGATGGAACTCACAAATTGACGTAATTACAAAAAAACTAACCATGTACATATACTTCTTTAGAAACATTCGTAATATCCTCAACATAAACGATATTAAAAAAGTATACTATGCTTTGTGTCAATCACAAATAGAGTACGGTATAACTGGATGGGGGTCTGCCTTGAGCACTCACACAGAGCGACTCAATACAGCCCAAAAAGGAGTACTAAAGACAATACTGAAAGTTCCGCTTAGAACTCCGACGGAAGAAATATTTAATAACTTTCAAGTCTTCAATGCACAGAAACTTTATTAAAAAAATATTTTATTTAAACTGAAAAAAAAAACTTATATGTATACTCCACTGCCCAACATAAATACTCAACCAGGGCAGTAAGCAATAACATCCTGATTACTCCCAGTGTGAACACATCTTTTGGACAGAGAAATAATAAATTCCATGCTATGAAATTATACAATGCTCTACCAGATCAAATCAAAAATATAAAGGAAATGAATATATTTAAAACAAAAGCAAAAACATGCCTGAGAGATCAAAGTGATAATAAAAATACAAACATCATGAAAACGATATAAAGACAATCCATAACCAAATACAAATATTTTAAAAAACTACAGGCCACCTCAGAACAGGAAATCCTAATGAGGAGGTCTGTGAAAAAAAAATGAATCTATACTTATACTATACATTATACATACATGTACAAACCTTGCTATTGAAACTAATAAAATAAATAAATAAATGCAAATTTACTCCATTTAGTGCAATGACGTTATATATATATATAACGTCATTGTTGTATATAAGAATATAAGACCCCTCTGTTTACATCTGTTTTATTCTAAATATTATGTTCTTTGTTATTATAACATTATAATTATTTTTTAGTATATTAACATTAGTTTAGTAACACATAATAGTATTCTATACCTAAATACTTGCTTTTATCACACATACTATGTTAATTGTTCAATCTTATTTTGTTATTATTGATAATCTCCTGTGTACTACTGTACGAGATAATATCATGTACCTATCACTTGCGTGTAAAAGCCATTCTATGGCGTTTAAATAAATAAATTCCAAAACCATGTGAAATGTTACCTGAATCACATAAAAATTGTTTTCAATTTGTATAGCTTTATATCATAAAATTTAAAGAAAAACATTTAAGTTCAGTTCCTCTATTAGCCGCCAGCAAAGTTATTCATGTGAAGGAGTACTGAAAATTTTGAAAAACAAATCATAGTCAACAAATATGAAGTTGATGAACTCAAAAAACATGAAGAAGAGAAAATCAAGATGTAACACCAACACAAGTACCTACTGCCTAAGTACCTAGTACCTACTGCCATGAGTATACAAACATAAATACGAGAAAAACACAAGTGCTCACTGTCTGCCTCAGAACAGGAATCCAGAGTGAGGAGGACTGTGAATAAACTAATATACTTGTTTATTTTTATTTTAACTTAATGAGAAAAACATAAAATTGTAATATTTAATCACTTGGCTCGGAGGGCTTTAAATCAAAGAATGGACGGTTCCCTGGAGAGTGTATTCTCTTGAGGTAAAAATAATCTCGTTGAATTCAATGTTTCGAAGACCCAATCTTGTCTAATTACGTCTAAATGGGATCGAAATGAAAATCTAGTCTCCTTCAACGGAAGCAATCTTCCGAACAGGCCCTCCATTGATATGCTTGGTGTAACCCTAAGTGACCAGCTCAGATATGGGGGCTCCATCGAAGCCAAAGAAAAGTTAGCCTCTCAAAAACTGGGCGTACGGTACAGGGCCCGCAGGTACTTTAGTAATACACAACTGCTAATCCTGTACAAATCACAAGTGTGCCCCACGGTTGAATTTGGCAGCCATCTCTAAGAAACGGGCGGTCCGTTTGATAGATTCTCCCATCTTAACAGACGGATTGCAATCTTTAGAGAACAGGCGTCGCGTCTGGTGGGAATGTTATCCTTGTTCTACCGGTATTACAATGGAAGATGCTCTGAGGAATTAGCGTCATTGATCCCTTCGGCACCGATGAACATTTGTACACGGTTCACATTTGTCATATGAGAACAGGTCGTTTCTTCGACTAGTTCTTCTGTTCAACAGCTCGGCAGTGGAATGATTTGCCGGCCTCTGTGTTTCCTCCTTCCTACAACATGGGTCTCTTCAAGACAATGTGCACTGCTTCCTCTCCTCAAAAAGACCCTCCACACTACATCCCAGATGACATAGGCCCTGAGGGAAAAATTTTTTCCTCTAGGCCTCCTGTGTGGAGTTAATTTAAAAAAAAAAAACTTTGAAAAAATATTATAATTATTTGAGATTTTACTAATTATGTTCAAACTAAAATAAATATTCATCCTAGGCTTGCTAAAAAGTCAATAAATGTAGCATATTAAATAAAAATGGATAAATTCATCTAAGACACTATCTACGTAATGTAGCATTCAGTTCGAGATGAATCTTGCAATCATTCATAAAAATGGATAAATTCATCTAAGACACTATCTACGTAATGTAGCATTCAGTTCGAGATGAATCTTGCAATTATTCATAAAAATGGAAAAATTCATCTAAGACACTATCTACGTAATGTAGCATTCAGTTCGAGATGAATCTTGCAATCATTCATAAAAATTCATAAATTCATCTAAGACACTATCTACGTAATGTAGCATTCAGTTCGAGATGAATCTTGCAATCATTCATAAAAATTGATAAATTCATCTAAGCCACTATCTACGTAATGTAACATTCAGTTTGAGATGAATCTTGCAATCATTCATAAAAATGGATAAATTCATCTAAGACACTATCTACGTAATGTAGCATTCAGTTCGAGATGAATCTTACAATCATTCATATAAATGGATAAATTCTTCTAAGACACTATCTACGTAATGTAGCATTCAGTTCGAGATGAATCTTGTAATCATTCATAAAAATGGTAGCCAATAAAAACGATGAAGATAGTGTTGGTACTTCTTAGACGAAGCATGATGCAGTTAAATATGATCTAAGCGGATAGGGTCTCATTAAATCAGTGGTAGGGCGTCGCCTCATCCTGGTTAAGGTCCCGGATTCAACTCCTAAATGTGACCATATCTTTTTCTGATTTTTCGGTTTCAGATTTTTGATTGAAAGTCGTTAATAGTGTCTTAAGTGATAAAATATTCTACTTTTTTACATTAGCTCCACACATATTTGGGGATGCTGTGTGGAGGGTCTTTTTAGGAAAGGAAGGAGAGGAAATTCTGCAAAGGAAAAGTGGTGGGCAGGAATCTGGGGGTCAGTGTATCCAGGAGTGACGGACGTATGAATCCATCCCTCCCACTGCCGTGCAAGACGATGTTCCGAGAGAGTACAGCTGAAAAAGTCAAAGGGACTCCCTCAATCATTCTCTCCCGATCCGGCCTGCCATACAGTAGGTAGGCAGACACAATTGCTGCCAAGACCCGGACAAACCTCACCCCATGAACCCAGGCACCCCTGCTAAGTCACCAAACGTAGCTAACCACTTGGGGTGACCTATGGCAGAGGTTTTGGTTATCCAATAAATGATTCCCGGGGCGGCGGTACCCATACCCGCCTCCCAAATTGTATTTAAATAATAATTAACGAAAAAAAAGATTTACGAGTATTTAAAATATTTTTGCTGTTATAAAGTATGTAACACATTTTATGATGGGAAAATACATTTTTTTTAATGTTTAATAACATTTTAATATATTTTAAGAAATCTTTTCGGCAGCATTATATTGCGGTAAAATAATCGTAATCCTTTGGTGGAATCACGGCACATAAAGGCTGTTCGTACGTCTCTCCAAAACCTCAAGGAGGGTTGCGTCTTTAGTAGCTTGTAACTACATTCTGAGATGAGTGGTTTCTTGGCCTGTTTCTTTAATTGATGTTACGTATCAAAAATAATTGATTTCCTAATTACTTGCCACAAAAACCGAAGAATAAAAAAAATATTGGTTTTTCAGAAGATCGGTAATAGTAAATTCAATTGGTTCGAAGCAAATCAGTTTTTATTGAAAACATGTATAAATCACTTAGAAATAAATATAGGGTAGGGGTTAATAAAAGCATGTTAATAAATATAGGATAGGGGTTAATAAAAGCATGTTAATAAATATAGGGTAGGGGTTAATAAAAGCATGTTAATTAAACTGGATAACTTAATCTAACCACGGTTACTACAATATATAATTATAATACATTTTCCAAGATGCTTAGAACTAAAAAAACTCAAATCTTGCATAATTACCCACACACGCATAATTCATGTATGTTGTAAAAAAACTCTCAAACAAAATTCGTTTTTATTATGCCATGTCATAGGTTAAACCCCACTTTTTGACATAAAACTAAACTGCATTTACAACATGACATTATTGTATAATTATTTTAAATCTGACGAAAAACAACACAAATTATATATATAATAATTTTTTGATTCTGACGCAGAGCTAGCTAAACGCGCCGCTAAAGTATAAAAGCGACGTTGCCAGACTACACCACAGAACCACATTTATTAGTATGATTTTTAAAACTGATCTGATACAGTATTTATTCAATGTGTAACCAAAATACCGTTTAACGGTTGGAATTGTTTTTTAATTGTATGGTTGTGGAGTTTTACTTTTTAAATATTTATTCATACTGCAAAACGATCCGTCAAATTTTGGCTAAACACAAAATTGTTTGATTTAATTTTAACATGAACCTATTAACAACATTTTTTTCTTGTCATCTTCTCTTGATCAAAAATATTCGATCCTATTTGTAGGATGCAGATCCAGAGAAATAAACTAATGCAATCAATTTTCAAAAACGTTATTTTACGTGAGCGCCCAAAAGTTGGCACGGTGTTCGCCCAATTTTGATTTGTGAAAGCGTACGATAATGGCCATATTATAAAACCACAGGCGCATTCATAAATTAGGCAATTTCTGCATTTAACGTCATTTCGCTTGCATATTATTAAACGTGCACATTTATAAAGTTTCTCTTCATGATTGCATAACTTTCGTTGAAAGACGGTCCACGTTCAGTACTAGCTGGAAGAAACAGACTAGAGCAGTCTCATAGTAGCTAGAAATCTGCTGGATACAGCTTTCTACTACATTTTGCCACTGGCTAGCTGCAGCCTCATATTCTGTACAGTCTTGCCAGGAGCACGGCATCTCTCGAGAATTCTCAGTCTTCTGCGGCAAATTCACGATAACGAAAAGGGTTATAAACGTCTGAATTTATAATTTATCGCGCGGTTATGATAGCTGTGTAAGTGCGACTGTGGCTTAATAATTCCGCTATAAGCACTCAAATCTTGCCGAAAGTATTAAACCCGTAATCTTGAATTATTGTGCGGCTGGCGCTAATACATTGCCTTCAATTATTTATC